>JAEIGR010000025.1:0-1490000 GCA_018904305.1 Scaptomyza montana | reverse complement strand
TATGTACGTGTTTCTCTTCGCACAGTGCACATTTTTTTTTTTTCAAATTTGTGCGCCTTTGACAATTGATTTACGACCCAAGTAGCGTTTGTTGTTATTGTAAGTGTTGTTGTTGGGCCCGCACTGCAACTTTTTGTTGGTGACATTGATTTAAAAAAAAAAAAACAACAGCATAACAAAACTTGGTGCGTCTCGAAAAATTTCCCACACCAGAATATGTTATGGGGGTGGATTCGCCTACTTGCTGCTTATATAACTTAGACAAAACGTAACACACTAACATTATTGATATATTATTGATATACAATTTCGAATCAGCAAAGGGCGTTCACATAAGCGCGCGTGTTGCTCTTATGATAATCAGATAATTTGAAATCTCGCTCCGATCATGCTCCTTTGTTGTTGCTCATTTACGTTCACTCTCTATTTTATGTGCGCGCTTTGCATGTCAATCGTAAGGTTTAATTACCCTACCTCCTCCGCACACACACTAAATTAAATCTATAGGCAATATACAATTCACTTAACTGCAGCCTCTTAGATATGTTTTGCGTTGATTCAGTGCGTGCTCTTTGTTTGACTTGCAGAGCGCGCGCATACATAAGAGAGTTAGCCGAAAAAGACAACAACGAAGGCGCATGATCGGAGCGAGATTTAAAAATAATTTGTCATCTAGCGCCGAACATGAAGAGCGATGCGCGAGCGAATCTGAAAACAAGTAAGAAGGTTTTAGTCGAGAAATCCCGACTAAAAGATACCCTGATCCCGTGTATTAAAATGACTTGCAGAAGTGAGTTTTTCTTGACTTTAACTTTAATATAAAATATCTCCAGTGTTTCTTAACCGATTTGGATCAAATTTTCCTGGAAGTTATAAAGTTATCCATAGTTTCAACTTCTATTTCTAAATTTTCTTAATTCGAGATTTTTTCGTTATCGATTCCATATGTATATCGGAAATCAGAATAGTTACCGATAGTTTGAAAGTAGTTATGTTCCACATTTGAAGTCTCTAGCTCTTATAGTGCATACATACGGACGGATGGACAGAAGGACAGACGCACATGGCTGTATCGAATCGACTGTTGATGCTGATCAAGAATATATATATTTTATATGGGGTTGGAGATGCTTCTTTTTGCCTGTTACATACTTTTGCACAAAACAATTATACCCTTTTTGACCCGTTTCAGGGTATAAATATAACTGAATGCAAAAGATTTGTTGTTGCTGTTTTTGTTTATCGCTTCAGGCTTATTATAAGCCGTTGTATGCACACACGAATTTGAAACAACAAGGGAGGACTAAGAGGAATGCGATTGGCTGAAGAGCATGAAAATGTGATATTGTTTTGTAGATGAGATCAATTCGCATAAATAACTGTAACTCTTTCACTCTCAGGGAATTTAACTATTTTTACCTTAGTGTGCCATTTGCGTATTGCTTCATTTCATTTCTAAACGTAACATACAACAATGAACGCGCATAGTTATTGGGGTGCTTTGCCTGCTGTGGCCCTGCCACAGTACTATATGCAGCCGCTGCAGCCTCAGTTTCAGCAGCTGTATCAGCAGCTGCCGCAACAGAGATTTCAACAGCAGCAATTTCAGTCGCTGCAGTTTCAGCCGCAGCACCAGCAGCAGCTTCAGCCGCAGCACCAGCAGCAGCAGCTGTTTCAGCCACACCGGCGGCAGCAAAAAAAAACAACATTTTAAGAAGGAAAAGCTGCGCCAGCAACATATCGTCAACAAGCTGAACAGCCAAATTACAAAAATAAACAAAAAATTAGAATTTATTATTAAAAAACAGAATTGGAATGCCAATGGGAAACCCGCTATCACCGACTATCGCGAATATAGTTTTAGACAAAATCTTAGACGACGCGATTGATGAGCTGAAGCAACATAACATTACAATTAAACATATCTCAAAATACGTTGATGACATTTTTCTGATTATAAACAAGAGCGAAGCACAACTCATATTAGAAACATTTAAAAAAACAACACAAAAGAATACAATTTACAATAGAAACAGAAAAGAACAAAAAAATTGCCTATCTTGACATGGAAATAGAGCGAAGGGAAAATAGACTTATATTTGACTGGTACACCAAAGGAACAGCGTCGGGACGAATAATATATTACGACTCAAACCAGCCGATGACACAGAAAATAAACACAATCCAGAACATTATTAGAAATACATACACACTATGCGATAAACAACACCGACCAAAAAACTACATAAAACTCAAAATGATGTTTATCAAAAACAGCTATCCGATAAATCTGATAGATAAACTCATAAATGACGTCACAGCCAAAATTGATAACACAAATAGTCAGAAATTCCAAACATCAACAAAAACCCTAGAAACGATAAGCAGACAGTACATCAGCATCCCGTACATAGAAAACATAACGAATAAAGCAACACTAACAAAATTCATACCAAAAGACAGCACAGAGCACATAACATATGCTTATAAAGTTCACAAAACAACAAGAAATTTGTTTACGAACACGCAGGACAAAATTGACAGAAACAAGCAGAACAATGTAATCTACGAAATCAAGTGCAATGGAAAAAAGGGAGAAGAGTGCAATCGAGTTTACATTGGAACAACAAAAAGATCACTCGCGACTCGAATAACAGAACATAAGGGAGACGCAAAGAATAGAAAGACAACGACAGCACTAGCTCAACATTTGAGTGAAAACGGCCATACAGCTGATTTTGATGCGGTCAAAGTACTTGACATAGAGAGAAGAGAGCGAACAAGATTAACGCTGGAGAGCTTGCGTATACAGCAAAGAGGGGACGACGCGCTTAACCACAAAGAAGACATTGACCAGACGAATTTCATTTACACAGCTGCAATAAGCAAACCAAACTGCAGCAAACAACATCAAAAACAGCTGGAAAAAAATTAGAATTAAACTAAAAATGTATAATTTTGACGGAAAGATGCGGTATTAGGATTAGGACTGACGACACATAGGGCTGTACTGCCCAACGCCCACGACGTGCCTCGTTTCTGCGCCCTCCTGCGAGAGTGCACACGTGGGTCACGGCCCGACGCATGAGCTGCCCTCCTTCCTCCGTTGTTGCTGCTGTTGTTCTCCATTATCTCGGTAAGTTCGTCTGTCCGTCTGTATGTTCGCAACTTTTTTCCACACCCTTCAAGCTAGAGACTTGAAACTTTCCAATTCTCTTTATCTATGGGATAGTAAATTGAAGTGTCAAGATTGGGGTTCTACGATAACTGGGGAGCTGGCAAATCGATAAATTCAATAACTCAAAATTCCACATTTTTCGCACATCCTTACGGCTAGAACTACCAAATTTGGTAAGAAGATAGCAATTGACATCTGCATCAAAAATTTGGATGCCACGCCCACCCATACCGCCCCAGCCTCTCCTTTTCCCACATTTTACAAACTTTGAGCTAAAGTCACCAAATTTGGTATGAAGATAGCAATTGACATTCCACAGAGATCGGCATCAAAAATTTGGATGTCACGCCCACTCGTACCGCCCCAGCCTCCCTTTCTCCACATTTTTCAAACTTTGAGCAAGAGTCACCAAATTTGCAACGAAGAAAGCTGGTGGCATCCCCATCTGCATCGGAGAATATTTAAGGCAGCGTACACCCCTGCCGCGTCCGTACCCCTTTGCAATCATTCCTCTTTTTACCGGTTTTAATACTGGTATCGAGTATACCGAAGTCGGTTGCGTCCGACTGAAACGTTTCCACTTGTTTATACTTGTTTTTGTACTTTATTTTAAAAACACAAAAATTTTATGCAGGCTCCCTGAAAAAGGCTTAATATTAGCCGAAACGACGTAGGAGAAAATGGATGGGTGAATAAACAAAACACCATTAAGAACAAAAACGGCCTTTCATTCCTATAAAATTATCTACAAAAATTGTCAACAATGTGCCCAAAATCTCAACACATAAATCATATCCGGAGGAATCACCGGTATTCAACATAACAACAATCCACAACAACGACGGGATACATGAAACTTATACGAACAACATATGGAAACAATACAGTTTGTTATATTAAGAATTACTTTAAATGCCAGAAAAACCTGGCTTAACAACGGGGACGACTAAAATACTTACAGAAGTGTAGAGACTATAACATAATACCAAAACACCTACAAGGCAAAACGACTGCACTACAACACAATTTCAGATTACACGACACGAAAATTTAACTACAGAAAATAGAAAAGACGTTTCTACTTAAAATCGTCAAATTAGGGATAAAAGAAACACAACGTAACATACACATTATAAACAAAACACAGACCCATACTTTTCACAAACTAAAAGACATACTTAAGGAACAAAACCTGGACTAATAAGAAACCAAACAAAAACTGGCCTATCAGCGACTAAGAACGTACACAGATGAGAATACGAATTAAAAACTGGAAAAAGCTAAAATACAAGTACAGAAAAAACTAAACATTAAATTAAATGAGGAATGGTTCATAAACCAAACGGACGTATATATTCCTAGAGAAAGCCAATGGCTGCTCTCACTCAGACCTAAATTTGCATTACCAGTAATAAAGGAGAACGTATCACCAATACACGTAATAGCAGATTTAGAACAAGGGATACAAACTATCAAAGAGGAAAAACTGAAGGATGCTGCGAGGGGAAAGCTTACAGGCGATAAACACAATTTCAAACACAGCAGAAGACCAGACCAAAAAGAAAAAGTTATCCTGACAATAGCAAAAAATACTGAGAATGTAATTAAGGAACATTAGGACAAAAAAGTGATCACACAGGCAGATAAAGGGAACAAAACTGTAGTTATTTATAAAAAGGACTATCATGACAAAATGGAAAGCCTATTGGAGGATAAATCTACATACAAAACAGTGAGAAAGGATCCAACACAAATACTAATAAGGAAAAACAACACTATTGTAAATGACCTATACAAACAAAACTATATATACTGTTCAAGTGGGCACGCTCCCAGATTATACGGATTACCGAAAATACATAAAAAAGACACACCCTCAAGACCAATAGCATCATCGACGAACGTACCATGTTACAAACTGGCAAAACATTTAGGAAACATTTTAAATAATATAATTTCAAAACAATACAATTTACTGAACGCAGTACAATTAAAAGGAAAACTTAACAACGAGAAATTTGAAAATGATGATAGACTCGTATCGTTCGACGTGGTATCATTATTAACAAATATACCCTTAGCACAGCAATGCAAACCATAATGGGAAGATGGACGGATATTACAGAACATACACAGATACCAAAGAAAAAGTTTAAGGAAATACTTGACTTTATTCTAATTGATAACAACTACCTGACATACAACAACAAAACTTACCACCAGATTTTTGGTATGCCCTTGGGCAACCCCATCTCCCCCACCATAGCGAACATTGTATTAGACAAGATATTAGACAACGCAATACAGGACTTAGCCAAAAATAACATACACATTAAACATATGCACAAGTACGTAGACGACATCATATGCATATTAAAAGAAAAGGATGCACAACACATACTTGACACACTCAATAAGCAACACATAAGAATACAATTTACAATGGAAAAGGAACTGAACAACAAAATTGCTTATCTTGACACGGAACTAAAAAGAAATAGGGAAAACATTGGATTCAAATGGTATATGATTTTCCACTCACACCAACATATGAGCCAAAAAATAAACACTTCAAAAAACATGGTCAGGAAAGCATACCCACTGAGCGACGAACAACACAAGCCCGAAATATATATAAAATTAAAATCAAAATTATTAAAGAACAGCTACCCGGAACGATTAGTGGACAACATAATACTAGAAATCACAAACGAAAACAACAAAATCTTAAAAACACAAAACGACAATTCAGACGAACAAATGAACCAATACGTGAGCATACCATATATAGAACATTTAACTAATAAACAAACATTCGCGAAAATTATGCCAGCTGATGCTACCAAACACCTAACATATGCATATAAAGCGCACAAAAATACACGTAGATTGTTTACGAATACGAAAGACTAGATCGACAAGGAACAACAACAAAAACGTCATCTACCAAATCAGCTGCATGGGAAGAGATAGAGAGATGTAACGGGGTCTATATCGGTACAACCAAGAGAGCGTTTGGAGCGAGACTCAACGAACACCGGCGGGATGCAAAAAAGGGAAAAATGACCACAGCACTTGCACAGCACACAACAACAACAGGTCACACAGCTGACTTCGAAAACGCTAAACTGTTGGACATTGAACGGAGAGAGAACGAGACTGACGCTAGAAAGCTTACGAATACAACAAAGCAGCATGAACGCTGTAAACCACAAAGAAGACTTAGAACAGACAAACAACATTTATTCGACAGTAATTACAGATGATTACAAACGACCAACGTCGATAGAAAAAAGAGCAATTTTAATTTTAATTTAAATGTGATGACAATGTTGTAATGTTTTTATTGTAAAAAATGTATGTATGCGTGTATTCATAAGTGGTTGTTTTTTATACTTGTTTTTGTACTTCAATTTAAAAGCACAAAAATTTTATGCAGGCTCCCTGAAAAAGGCTTAATATAAGCCGAAACGACGTAGGAGAAAATTGATGGATGAATAAACAAAACACCATTAAGAACAACAACGGCCTTTCATTCCTATAAAATTATCTACAAAACAATTACTGTTTTGAAGTTATACTTCTTAAGGATGAGTGGTAACAGGAAAAACATGAGACATAAAAAACTATTCATGTCAGCTGTTAGTGCTGACACTCTTTGAAATGATTTGGCAGTAAAATGTCGATATTGTAAATCGATTACTGTGTGAAGAGGTCAGAGTTGGGCCAATAAGAATGTATATAGACAAAGGCACCAAATGGCGGTATTCCACCATATAGTTGGAATCTGAAAGCCTGGCGACATCACGCTCAGAGGGCGCAGTTGTGGGCTAGTTTTGCTGGTCTGGCGAGTTATGAGAAAAATGCAAGTCATTCTGCTCTCTGACGCTGCTACGACATGTTCTACAGTAGCACAGCCAGCTAGCCATATTGTATGTGTGCGCCCGTCGCCAGCGATATTCTAGCACGCAGACCCTTGTTTTCTGGAAAGATCGTCTGTCATGCTTATGAGCGTGTGAATTCTTCATATACTCATATGGTTCGCCTTTTCGTTTTCGAGACCTAACTGTAAAGCAGCAATACACAACTATGTATTCATATCAACACATGTACATATATTTTTATATATGTATATTTTCATAAGTTTACAGCTTTGGTGGACCTGGGCTTTGTAATATTCAGAAGTGCACTTGTCCAAGGCATTTGCCGAATACTCGGAATAAAGAAAATAAAATAAAGTCTCGGCATTTGCTGCTGATCGGCTGGTGTCGCAGATACTTAGTCTAGGTTTTTGGTGCCTAGCCTGACATGAGCGTATATATAATATGTGAATGTGTGTGAAACATTTGCCGACCCTATGATTTTATTTTCTTACATTCCGAGTTTTCGACAAATGCCTTGCACAAATGCACTACTGAATACACTTTCGGTAGTTGTATAGTAGCTGGCAAAATTGCAGAAAATGGTCATAGAACTGAAAATATGATAGAGTATGAAAGATCAGCAATGCAAAACTGATATTTGCCTGGCTTGGAAGTTTTGTGTTTTTTGTTGATGTGTTAACATCTATACGCGCGGTAGCGTGACGATTAAGAGTCACACACTATCAAACTTCTCTGCCCTTACCAACATGCATAGCTCCCCTCCAGTACTGCTGGCGGAGTGATTGTCTTTAGGCTAACCTAGCGTTGTTTTTTTTACGGCAATGCGTTCGTAACGACACGTCATTGCAATGACTGAACCCGAACGCTTAACAGAGAGAGAGAGAGAGAGGCGCTCTTATTTTTAGAGAGAGCGTGTGCAAGGAATGGGAAAGGAATTAAAAAAAAAAAAACAGTTTATTAATCTCCAAACACCCTTTCAGCAAAATATTTCACAGCATGCCAGTGAAATGATTTGCAATAAGCAATTATTATTCAAATTGCCATGTATGACTTATATTAATAAATTTTCTTTAATTTGGTTAAGAAAATTCGTACAGAAAAAATATTTCCACTATGAAATATTTTCATTTTTTTGTAAGGGTATACAAACGTCGCGCAGTGAAAGTGTGTGACGCGTGCCAAGTTCAAAGAGAATAGAAATTACATCAAATAATGCGTGTCATGCTGCGTGTGCCAATCGGTTTTTATTCTTTTGTCTTTTTTTTGGTAATTGCAAAATTTTCGGCAGACAGCACGTGTTCGATTTCGAGTGAATTAATTTGATTTTTGTTTGTGCATTAATTTGGCAAGGTAAGTGGTTTTTTGTTATTAAATAGTGCAAAAAAGGTTTTATTGTTTAAATGGTTGGTGAAAGACAATTGCGGCGCTTGAAAGCAGCAGAGAGGCAGCGTCTTCGTCTTTTATTAGGCAATGCAAATGCAGCGGAGCACCCCAGCGAACAAAATGAGTGTGCGCTCGATTTTGCTTCGCATGATGCCCGTGCGCATGAAATGCAATATGACGTGGACTTAGACGAACCGGACAGAAGTTCTAATGAGGACAAAATAAGTTTAGCAGAGAGATTGCGCAATTGGTTTGTCAAATATAAACCGAGACGTGATTGCGCAATCGAACTAGCTAAAATATTACAGGGTGAAAACTTGGATGTGGGTGCTTTTTACAAGTCTGTCTGTAAAACAAAACCAAAAATATCCAACATAAAAGGTGGTTCATATTTAAATGTGGGGTTAAAAAATCAGTTAATAAAATTAAACGCAGGTATAAAATTGCCAAGCAGCTTGAGCCTAGATATCAATATTGATGGATTACCATTATTCAATAGCTCTAGGGCTCAACTGTGGCCAATTTTAATCCGGTTAAACAATGTTGGAAATGTGCCAGTTTTTCCGATCGGTGTTTTCTTAGGAAAAAGTAAGCCTGGAAACTGTGATGAGTTTCTAGCCGACTTTTGCTCGGAGTTCTCCGAAATTGTAAAAAGCGGAATTGAATTGAACGGAATAAATTGTTCTGTAGAACTTCGAGCAATTGTGTGTGATGCGCCTGCAAGAGCATACATAAGTGGTACTCCAGGGCATACGTCTCGTCAAGGGTGTGCCAAATGTACACAGGTAGCAAAAAAAGTAAATTCTACTTTAACATACAGCACAGAGTCGGGGGCTTTATTAACAGATGATGATTTTACAAACAGAATATTCCTTGGTCATCACACTAAGGAATATTTAGCGCAAAAGTGCGCCTTAGAAAAAATTAGTGTTGGTATGGTAACCCAGATACCCTTAGACTGCATGCACCTAGTTGAACTAGGTGTCATGAGAAAATTTTTAACTCGGCTGCAACATAATAGAATTAGAAAAAAAATGTCTGAGCTTAAGAAAAAAAATGTCTCACATAAATTAATATCCATGCGCAGGCATGTTCCGAAAGAGTTTGTTCGAAAACCACGAGCATTAAATGAACTGCCGCATTGGAAGGCTACTGAGTTCCGCCAATTTTTATTATATACTGACACTACACTGCGGTGCATAATGATAGGCCGCTACCCTAGTTTTTTCTAGATTTAACACCCATGTGTAAAATTTATGATCAAATGAAAAAATATGTTCATAATCGCTTAGACAAAAGCTCATTAATACAAAATGCAAACACATGTTTTACCATAAACACACGGTAACTGTACCGTTATCATGAAAACTGTATTTTTAGGCGGTGCATAATTATAGCCGCAGGAACAAAAAACATTGCAATTTCTATTATATGCATTGTATAAAAATTAAGAATATTATTTTTTAATAACTGTGTAACTCCTCCCTTGCATTTTATCACCTCAAAAGTTCCTGTTTGGCATGCTTCAGATCAAGTTGGCAATTGTTGAAGCCTCCATTCCCAAATAAGCATCAATAATTGCGGTTTTACGGTCCGAAACGCTATTGTATTGCATGTTGTTTAAAAGCGTAAATCTCCTTTGAACGATGATACCACCATAATTCTCCATCGGATTCAAGTCCGGTGAACATGCTGGCCATTCCAAGAGTTCAATGTTTTGACTCTCAAACCAAGATCGAGTTTCGCGACTTACGTGTACCCTGGCATTATCTTGTTGGTAATGCCAGTACCCGGCGCCTCTAGCTTCAAGAAATGGTAAAAGGCTCATTTCTAAAACTCCAACGTATTCGCTTGAATTCATACGAGAGCTTGGAAACGCTATTTCCAACATTCCATCAGAACTAAAGGCACCCCAAACCATAACACTTCCTCCTCCGAAGTTCCTCTTTGAAAAAAATCGTGGTTCCTTACATAAATCACGCCAGTATGAATTAAACCCGTCCGGTCCATCCAGATTAAATTTTTTTCGTCTGAAAATAGTGATGCTACAAAAACAATAAAAAGAAAAAATGATTAATTAATAGTTCGAGATTAATGTGATTTAGATTATTTACTTTTGACCAATCAGTTTGCATGTTATTTTTACCAAACTCCAAGCCGCTTCTCAATTTATGCATTCGAGTTAATTTTGGCGCAGGCTTCATCTTTTGCCTTGTTAGAGTGAGTCTGCAATGTTGATAACACGAGCAATCGTCCACTTTGATGAACTGACATTTGACCACTCCCTTCGCAATTTCAGCACACGTTTTTGACTGAGTTGCTTGCGGTTTTGGAATATTACGCTTTTGTCTTGCAGTTAAAGTGACTCCTTCTTCAAACTGCATCGATTTGGCCAGACCATATGCGTCTGGGTTTCCTCATTTAAAAGTTACGCACAACTTTATCACTTCGATTAAGTTTTCATTCCACAATGCCCTAAAACTTAATCCTTCTTCATGGAATGCCACCATTTTTCCCTTTTCCAGTATTATCAAGAGCTTTTCCGCGAGTCATTATAAATGAATTTGTTGTTGTTTATGTATGAAAAATTAAAGCACATTCAAAAATTATATATAGTATATATGACTAGTAAGTGGCCCTTAAGCCTTTACAAACTTTGAGCGGATAGTTTATATAAATTTGTAGCAATAGAATATAGAAATAAATTAGAAAATATTTAACAACAAATTAAAGCAAAGTATTTAATATTCTCTTTTTCACGCCACCATTGAGGTAGAGAATCAGGGTGCGTCCATAGTTTCCCTTGTTATTGTGGTTTCCCCAGTAGGCCTTATCCACTTATTGAATTTAATTTGCAATTATTAACAACTATTAAGAGCTTCTCTATAAACGACATTGGTTGTTTTTCCGTCAGGTGCCAATACAAATAAACTTTTTGGAGAACTGACTCTTGAGCAGGCTACATAAAATTGGCCATGAGAGAAGCAATCGTGTCTTAAATCTAGTCCGGCTAATTTGAGAGTTTGTCCCTGTGATTTATTGATTGTTAGGGCAAAACAAACTTTTAAAGGAAATTGCAATCTTTTAAATTGAAATGGCAATTCAGAGTCAGAAGGTATTAATGGAATTCTCGGTATAAAAACCGTTTCACCTATACCATTGCCAGTAAAGATTATTGCTTCGACAACATTCTTATGAAGGACTTTAACTTGCAATCTTGTACCATTGCATAGTTTTGGCGGTTTCAAGTTGCGGATCAACATTACAGGTGAACCAATCTTTAAAGTTAATTTATGATGTGGCAGGCCAGCCGGATTTAATGAATTAAGAAACTCGACGGGGTAATGAACTGCATCTTCGACTTCAGTCACAGAATCAATAGAGTTATATGTCATTTCTTCACTTTGAAATGATTTTAATAAAAAGTCGTTTATTTCCAATGCATTGTCATTTCTCGCAGTCAAAATAGCACGTTCTGAAAACCATTCGAGTGATTTTTCAGAGATATTTGTAATATCCGGAAATATTTTTAGAGTTAGCTCTTCAATACTTTTCACAACATGACACAAAGTTGATGGTAAAGTTATTTTGCCATCATGAGCTGGAAATAATCCATTTCCTATTTTAAGAAGCATTTCTGCAAATTCACCAGCTATGCTATCACCTATTAAGTGCACTCGCATATTCTTCGTTAATGCAAGTTTCTGTATTTTGGGCCACAAAATTGAAGACTTTAAGCACGCATTTATTTCATCTGCTCTTGTTCCCCTGGGGATCACTGGAAGAGTTTGTCGAAAATCACCAGCTAAGAGAACAGTTATGCCACCCATTAAGTATTCACTATCTCGAATGTCTTTCAAAGATCGATCTACAGCTTCAAAAGCACCTTTATGAGCCATAGTACACTCATCCCAAACAATAAGCTTGCAATCTCTGAGCACAGCAGCAATATTAGATTGCTTTGAAATTGAGCATTGTGGTGTTTCTAAATGAATCAAATTAAATGGAATCTTAAGTGTAGAATGCGCTGTGCGACCACCATTTAGTAAAGTGGCTGCAATACCGGAAGAGGCAACGGCCAATGCAATGTTTTTACTTTGCCGTACCTTTGCCAATAATAAATTTAAAAGATACGTTTTACCTGTTCCACCAGGTGCATCTAAAAAATAGATTTCTCCTTTTTCTGCTTCAACGCTATTTAGTATCTTTTCGTATACTTGTTTTTGCTCAGCAGTGAGGAGTAGCTCATTATTAACAACAAAATTATCGCAATTATCGTAATTTGTTTCTCTATGATATTCAATATTTTGAACAATTTCCTCGGTTCTGATTGGTAATGGAAGTCCATAATAAGTCAAGTTTTGACCACCAATAGACAGAACTATATCTTCAATGTAAATAAGACATTTATTTAAAACATTATTCACAATACTTTCATCAATATATCTGTCTTGTGAAAAATTAAAGGCTTTTAAAATATCTTCTGAGAAACTATCTTTATAAGTATTCCAAAGTTTAAGAGCATCTGAAATTTGACAAAATACTAAAATTATTGCAAAAAGTTCTCTAAGTTTTGTAGGATTTTGACATATGACAGCTTCGGCTATAGTTGAATCCCAGTGCTTATCATCTTCTAGTAATCCTAGAGCTTTACACGCCAATTGAAATGATGAGTATGCTACACCATTAACGGTTTTTAAACTTAAAAATGAAGTTGGGCACCTTACAAAATGTAATAAAAGTCTTAAATAAAAACATTCAGTATTATTGGGATGAATAGTGTAAACTCTTCCCAAAGCTGAATCTCTTTTAACTCCAGGAAAATTTGGCACATCATGCCCTCGTTTTCTTCTTTGAAATTCTTTATTGTTCCATGTAAAATACGATGGAACTTCACAATATAGAAGCGTTCTTGCAAACTCATCACGTGTGCAGAGCTCAAAGAAGGCTAGCAAAGTGGTTTTGGGTGTAGTGCTTAATCTGTCAAGTAATTGTTGCGGATTATTGGGGTTAAAATATATCCGTTGACCATTTTCTAAATGAACAGCTAAGTGAGTAATAGCCGGATAACGTTCATGTATGGGAAATGCAAGGATTCTCCATACTGTTTCTGAGCTACTTATATAACGGCCACTTTCGTACATATTAATTTCATTGCGTTGGTCTTCAAGAGTAAATGATGCTTGATCACTGCCCTTGTTAACATATTTACAGATGTATTTAATAGACTTTACAGAACTACAATACTCAACATTTATATGAGCTTCAAATGTTCTCAATAGTACACAATTGTAAGGCACAACCCAACGATTATCTATGCAATTACCATTTATATTAATTGCATTACCACCATCTTCTATCGCTCTTCTACGATATAGAGGGTAACTATCTTTTCCAGTCACAGTTTCTTTAAGAAATTGTCGAGGAAACCTTTTGGTAACTTTTTCCATCTCCATTTTTCATGCATGGCGACTTATTGTTAAATGCACCGCAAGGACCATGAATCATATTTGATTTAACAATGTTAAATAACAATGGATCCTCATCTGCGTTTGGTATTTCGGCACAAATAATCTTATCGATTTTATCAGGTCTTATTTTATTTTCTAACCAAAGTAGAATATGTATATGTGGTAAGCCCCGCTTTTGCCATTCCACAGAGTACATGAAACATTGCACGCTTCCAAACAAAGAACCTTTTATCAATAGTGACATTAAAGCTTTAACTTTTAAATGAAAAACTCGAGCTATAATATCGTGACGATCATGCGGTTTTTGACCCGGTAATAAAACACTTTTGATGTCATTCCATTGTGGATTGCATGTGAATGTTATGAAAAGATCTGGTCGCCCATAATGGCGAACATATGTCATAGCATCTTGAGTCTTTTCATGCATATATCGTGCAGAGCTTGTAAAAGAAGAAGGTAAAATTACCATCTGACCAAGTTGAGCTGCGACAACATCTTGTTGGCCTATTGCATCTTGTACACAGAGAAAAAAATGAAACGTAAAACCAAACATTTTAATTTTAGATTCAGATTTTAAATTTTTTTCTTAATTTCAATACGAAAATTTTTAATTTGAAAATTAATCGTATTGAAACATCAAATTTAAAACGATTCGTATTAAATTCAATGTGGAAAAACTTTGATTTAAATAATTACTTCTTAAACTTAAAATGAAAATTTTAAATTTAAGAATGTGCGCTTTTAAAATATATATCTAAAACTACCACATTTAAATCTATAGTTTCAATTTTAAAAATCAGTACGAATCGATTTAGAGTTTAAGTTCAAACTTTTATAAATCGTAATTTACTATTTTTCTTTGAAGAAATCAGAAAAATCATAAAATGCAAAATTTAAATTTTAGATTTTAAATTGAAAAATATTGGATTAAGCCTTTTTAATTTTTGAAGCAAAGTGTTCCATACTACTCTAACTTCAAATGAAAATTTTAAATTTAATAATTTGCCCTATTAAAAAACATATTTAAAACGAGCACATTTAATTTGATAATTAAAAATTTTAAAATCAGTACGAATCGCTCTAGAATTACGCTTAACAGAGAGAGAGGCGCTCTTATTTTCGAGGGAGCGTGTGCAAAAAAAAGAAGAGAAAAAAAAAATCTATTAAAATGAACTGTCTGTAAGACGTAGTCGGCAACAGCGCGATGGCTATGGCATCCGCGTGGTAATTGTAAGGTCCTAGGTTCGAGTCGCGGCAGAGGTATTGGCTTTTCGTGATCGGTAAGTTTTAAATAATTAATTTAAAGTTATACAAATAATTCATTCCAAGTATATGAACATAATATTTCTCTCGCATATATATTCAAGGAATCTATTAACTATAAACAAAGAGCAATCACGCAATGCTGCTACTAGTGTGTACCCGTGTGCCCCAAGCAAACAGTTTAATAACTATTTATAGTAGTTTATACTGTACATCTGTACATGAATTAACCACCTATGTGGTGTTCAGTACTGATATAGGGATGTAACATTTCGATTCAAAAATTATTTTAGTTAATTTAAGGTTTCTAATGCTTAACTTCAAAATGAAAACATTTTAAATCAAAAAGTTTTCATTGTGAAAACTAAAATGTAAGCACTTTTAAAATATAAAATAAAAAATTTTAATCTGAACATTTTAATTTTAAAATTTTAATTTAAAATTCCACTTTTAGAATTTAAAATTGTAGGTGTAAACCGAAAATCGTTCCGAAAATTTTAGAATCTAAGTGTAAATTATGCGATTTAAAATTTTTTTTTTCTGTGTGTAGATGTATATAGCTATCTGCTCTGAGTTTCGCTTGATTGTAGCGAATATAATTAAACCTTTCTGTTTCAATTTTAGCATACATATCAACCAAAAACTGACTAAAAAGGGAACGACAATAAATTAAATGATTTATCTCAGATTGACGAATCATTATTTTATAGCTGTAAAAGCTTAACGCAGATATCGTTTTTTTTTGTTCCTTCTTTTTTAATAATGGATTCCATTGTGGTATATCCACTGAATAGCCATCTTCGCCGTAAGGAAATAGCAAAGGGTACTGTAAGGCATCGTATGATCGATGCACCTCACTTATACGATGTAATTTATTATTATGGCTTTCTATAATAATATCGCGCTTTTCAAATTGCTGACCAACAATAACTAAAGCTACTTCGCTTGATTGAGGTGCACTGTAAAGCCCTTTGTGAGCACCAGCGGGTGTTCGATCAGCATGTATAATCAAGTTATAGTCTTTAGTACTTCTTGGTATTTTATTGAGAGCCATTTTTAGATCTTTAACATAACGATTATGCTGATGAAACATACATTGAAGATCCTTTACTACGCTACAATCAACATTTGAAATATTTCTGCAACGTAGTTGAGCTTCCTTTTCATCATCACCGACAAAATGAATTTGAAGAAACTGCATTTCTTCATTTGGCAAAGGTTGGACACTACCAATTAGGTGATACACTTGTCCTTGGACTTTAAAGGTTGACCAACTTTCATTTATAATTTTTGTACTTCCAAAAGAAGTCATTTGAAAGCAGCTGTTATACTTTCTTATACGATCAATGAAATGATCATGCTTGGGATGTCCACCAATTATTAAGCTTTTAAGTGGATCAGGCAAACTTTCATTTTGTGAAAGTTTAACTTTTCCTGCCTTGCAACAGATACCCAAAGGCTCATTTTTCCATTTTAAAGCATTACAATGTTTGCATATCAAATTCATACTACCAAGTTGAGTTATTTTATCTGACTTGTAAGCTATTTCAAAATCATAGTTTAAGCCAGACATGGCTTTAACACTCCATACACGCAAACGCCTTTCTTGACGTGCATCAGGATTATTAGCCTGATGTCTTCTCTCTGGAGCTCTATGAGCTTCAGGATTATTAGCACGATATCTTTTTGATGCTTCTATGCGCTTACCCCTATTGATATCACTATTTTTTTTCACATGAACGTTTTTTTTACCTTTTTTTTTGTTTTGTCGGTAAATCGACTACGTCTTTTAACAGGCGTTTTAACATTTTCAGTTATACATTCACTTGACGTATCGGTATCTTGAGTTAATACTTCCTTTAAAGGAATATAAACATCAAAATGTCCATTCATTAATGGACCGGTAAAACGCAATCTTTTTACAGGATGCATATTATTTCCGAATGATTGTAATAAATTTCCATTCTGAAAAACTTGGAAATTTACAGCAAAAATTTCTGCTGCTGCTTGAAGCTCATATGAAGTACCATAAGTATATGAGTATGACATAGCGCACTCATATTGTTCAGAAGAGCTATAACACTCTCCATTTAAGTTTATGCTGAAGCAAGCAAAAGTTTGCCAGTTGGTTACAACATGGGCTACAATATGTTGGCGTATGGTGCCATGGAAGCCTTGCCTACCAAATAAAAGGTAGGAAATAGATCTAAAAAGACAGGCTCCATCACCAATTATGGCAACAACTGAATGCGGCACCAAAACACCACTAATATCTAAAGTTTCAATAGACATCTTTTAATTTGGCTGTGAGACAATTGACTTCACTGTAAAACGATTGTTACAACGTTACAGTGTCTATAGGTAAGTATAAAATTCAATAAAATTGAATATGCCAACTTATATTATTTTAAAAGAATATTCAGACTGCTTAGTTTTATTTGATTTTTAAATGCACTAAAGCAGCGTCTTTATAACTATTATATAATATGCAAAATAGAAGACAACTATATATAATGTTGCTTCAATTATTAAGTCAAAAATCGACGTATTATTTTTGTTTAAAAAAAAAAAACAACAAAACAAATTAACAACTTAATTTTAAGTAAGTATTATAAATAAATAAATACTTCAAAAAAGTCAAAAATTGACTTCACTGAACAACGTTACAGCGTCTATACAAAGTATAAAATTCAATAAAATTGAATATGCCAACTTATATTATTTTAAAAGAATATTCAGACTGCTTAGTTTTATTTGATTTTTAAATGCACTTAAGCAGCGTCTATATAACTATTATATAATATGCAAAATAGAAGACAACAATATATAATGTTGCTTCAATTGCTTCAATTATTAAGTCTAAAGTCGACGTATTATTTTTTTTAAAAAAAAAACAACAAAACAAATTAACAACTTAATTTAAAGTAAGTATTATAAATAAATAAATACTTCAAAATAAGTCAAAAATTGACTTCACTGAACAACGTTACAGCGTCTATACAAAGTATAGAGTTCAATAAAATTGAATATGCCAACTTATATTATTTTAAAAGAATATTCAGACTGCTTAGTTTTATTTGATTTTTAAATGCACTTAAGCAGCGTCTATATAACTATTATATAATATGCAAAATAGAAGACAACTATATATAATGTTGCTTCAATTATTAAGTCGAAAATCAACTTATTATTTTTGTTTAAAAAAAAAAACAACAAAACAAATTAACAACTTAATTTTAAGTAAGTATTATAAATAAATAAATACATCAAAAAAAGTCAAAAATTGACTTCACTGAACAACGTTACAGCGTCTATACAAAGTATAAAATTCAATAAAATTGAATATGCCAACTTATATTATTTTAATAGAATATTCAGACTGCTTAGTTTTATTTGATTTTTAAATGCACTAAAGCAGCGTCTATATAACTATTATATAATATGCAAAATAGAAGACAACTATATATAATGTTGCTTCAATTATTAAGTCGAAAATCAACTTCATTTTCTTGTGTGCAAAAAACAACTAAAGAAATTAAAATACGTTGATTGTTATTTAAATATTTAAATAATAGCAATTAAATTTTTGTTTAACTTATCATAAAATACGTATTTTAAATTAACTTATATATATATACGTATTTTAAAGGAATATATATATACGTATTTTAAAGGAATGTTTATATATATATATAGATATAGATATACGAAAATCAGAATATTGAAAAACTCACTGATCCAAAAAGTAACTTTCGATGTTATTATTATCCTTAATATAAACAATATTATTATTAAAAACTCACTGAAACGAAAATGAACTTTCTTTGTTCACATTAAATATGAACTAAAATGCATAACCAATTCTCTTACCATCGTATGTAAAAACATAATGTTGGAAAGAGCATTACAGTTATTCATCTAAGCAACAGACACCGAGCTCTAACATACAACGCTTGCACTTAAGAGCTAGGTATAGTTGGTGCAAATTAGGCAATGCCATTCCATTAACTGCAGCCTCTTAGTTATGGCAAGCTTAGCTTAGTGAGTGCGGAGGAGATAGGGATGTTAAGATTTATGTTTGACATGCAGAGCGCGCGCATAAACAAAAGAGCGTAAATAACAACAAAGACGCATGATTGCATTCAAATTATTTTATATGTAGCGGCAGTCATAAGAGCGACGCACGCGCTGATCAAGCTTTAAGCCGCTCTTTGTGATGCAGACATGCATCAGCTGAGCATGCTGCTTGCAGTGAGTACCATTAACAGTTATATTTCTTCTTCTTTGTTCTTCTCTCTGTTATCTTACTGTGGCTACAAAATATTAGAAAGCAATCGATGCGTAAAATATAAAATTTTTTTATACCCTAAACCATGAAATGGGTATATTTGTTTTGTGTAAAAGTGTGTAACAGGCAAAAAGAAGCATCTCCAACCCCATATATAAAGTATATATATTCTTGATCAGCATAAACAGCCGAGTCGATATAGCCATGACCGTATGTCCTTCTGTCAGTCTGTCCGTCCGTCCGTCCGTATGTATAAACGCGTCAATCTCAAAGACTAAAAATGCTAGAAACTTCCAATTTGGATCATAACTTCTCCTAATCCACAGGCAGATCAAGTTTATTTCAAACTATCGATAACTATTCTCGTTTCCGATATACATATGGAATCGATTACGAAAAATCGCGAATTTAGAAAATGTAAAAATAGGAGTTGAAACTATGGATAACTTTATAACTTCCATGAAAATTTGATCCAAATCGGTTAAGAAACACTGGAGATATTTTAAATTAAAGTTAAAGTCAAGAAAAACTCACTTCTGCAAGTCATTTAATACACGGGCTCAGGGTATCTTTTAGTCGGGATTTCTCGACTAAAACCTTCTTACTTGTTTTCAGATTCGCTCGCGCATCGCTCTTCATGTTCGGCGCTAGATGACAAATTATTTTTAAATCGCGCCTTCGTTGTTGGCTATTTCGGCTAATTCTCTTATCTAAGCGCGCGCTCTGCAAGTCAAACAAAGAGCGTAGTATCGCTACCTTCTTCACACGCACTGAATCAATGCAAAACATATCTAAGAGGCTGCAGTTAAGTGAATTGTATATTGCCTTTAGCTTTAATTAAGTGTGTGTGCGGAGGATCTAGGGTTATTAAACTTTATGATTGACATGCAAAGCGCGCACATAAAATAGAGAGTGAACGTAAATGAGCAACAACAAAGGCGCATGATCGGAGCGAGATTTCAAATTATCTGATTATCATAAGAGCAACACACGCGCTTATGTGAACGCCCTTTGCTTATTCAAAATTGTATATCAATAATATATCAATAAATGTTAGTGTGTTACGTTTTGTCTAAGTTATATAAGCAGCAAGTAGGCGAATCCACCCCCAAAACATATTCTGGTGTGGGAAATTTTTCTAGACGCACCAAGTTTTGTTATGTTGTTGTTGTTTTTTTTTTTAAAATCAATGACACCAACAAAAAGTAGCAGTGCGGGCCCAACAACAACAACAACAAACGCTTCTTGCAAGTGTACGAACCTTTTTTTTATGACACTTTGCTTGCGGCACTCAAAGGCGTCATTGCCCATTGTTTTGTTTTTGTATTCTCGCTCGCGATCGAGCTCACAGCTTGTGGGACAATCAGGCAACTGTAGTGGAATGGGTAATTGTTGTAATTATTTTATTATCTTAAGAGCAACACGCGCACTTATGTGAACGCCCTATGCTTGTTCGCAATTGCATATCAATAACATATTAATAATGTTAGTTAGTTTTGTCTAAGTTATATAAGCAGCAAGTAGGCAAATCCACCCCCATAACATATTCTGGTGTGGGTAATTTTTCTAGACGCACCAAGTTTTGTAATGTTGTTGTTGTTTTTTTAAAATCAATCACACCAACAAAAAGTAGCAGTGCGGGCCCAACAACAACAACAACAAACGCTTCTTGCAAGTGTACGAACCTTTTTTTTATGACACTTTGCTTGCGGCACTCAAAGATGTCATTGCCCATTGTTTTGTTTTTGTATTCTCGCTCGCGATCGAGCTCTCAGCTTGTGGGACAATCAGGCGACAGTAGTGGAATGGGTAATTGTTGTAATTATTTTATTATCTTAAGAGCAACACGCGCACTTATGTGAACGCCCTATGCTTGTTCGCAATTGCATATCAATAACATATTAATAATGTTAGTTAGTTTTGTCTAAGTTATATAAGCAGCAAGTAGGCGAATCCACCCCCAAAACATATTCTGGTGTGGGAAATTTTTCTAGACGCACCAAGTTTTGTTATGTTGTTCTTGTTTTTTTTAAAATCAATGACACCAACAAAAAGTAGCAGTGCGGGCCCAACAACAACACTTACAACAACAACAAACGCTACTTGGGTCGTAAATCAATTGTCAAAGGCACACAAATTTGAAAAAAAGAATATGCACTGTGCGAAGTGATACATGTACATAAAATTATGAAAACTATTTTCAAGCGCATTGTTCACTTAATTGTGTATGCACATATTCATTAAGAAGCAGAAATCCGTTTCGTTTTTGCAAGTGTCGAACCTTTTTTTATGACTTTGCTTGTGCGACGCGAAGGCGTCACTGCGCATTTGTTTTGTTTTTGTATTCTCGCTCGCGATCAAACCCTCAGCTTGTGCGACAATCAGGCGACAGTAGTGGAATGGGTACTTGTTGTAATTGTAATTTGTTTTTTAAAATGGGTAAAAAGTGCTCCAAATCGTATGGGAGGTACTTGAAGGAGTTGTCCAAATAAAAATTCCCTTCTTAGTGCTCACTTACTACCTGCATAAAAAATTGTGTGAAAATTTCAGCCTTCTAGCTCTTTTCGTTTAGGCTGTGGCTGATCCATTTTAACGCGGACGAACTCTTTTATATTTATAGATTGTCGCTTTGCAAGACGAAGTTGATGATGACCAGTACTATGTATTTTTGCTGTTACACTGTGCTTACAGGTTACTTTGTAATCCACAGCGATGCAAACTTGGCAACTTCCCAACAAATGTTAAATCTATTTGTTGAGAATTTTTCAAAGATTTTCGGCGATGACAGTGTTTCATATAATGTACATAGTCTTTTGCATGTTAGCGAAACAGTTCAACTGATCGGGGATCCGATTGCTGGTTCCTCATATGCATTTGAAAATTATTTGCAAGTCCTCAAAAGTTCCGTCCGAAAGCCAACAAAAATTCTAGAGCAAATACATAGAAAAATTGTTGAGGAAAACTTTATAGCCCCGACTATAAATGAATTCCCTATTATAAAGGGAAATAAATGTAAATTTAGAGAACTAGTTTTGTCTTCAGATTGCCCTAACAATTACTGTTATATTAAGAAAAATATCCCTATCTGCATTGAGTCTTTTTCAGATATTTCTGGAAATGCTTGCATAATAGGTCGGAAATTTCTACATTTAAGCCCTTTTATTAGCGACCCAATAAGTTCCCTAAATTTGGGGATTTATTTTGCAAGAACTGATGCAGTAGGTGAAGTTGAGTCGTTTCAATTCTCTGATTTTGAGTCTAAGGCTGTCGGGTTACCACACAAGGGGGGCCTGTTGCTAATGCCGTTGCTACATTGCTACACATTTTGATAATACACAAATTTTGCTTTAACAAAAAATCCTTATTTTTTCAAAAAAATTACAAATAAAATATCAATTTAAGAAGCAGAAACGAAAATGTCCAGCCCAACAATTAAACGTTTTGCTGCTCCACTGCGTAAGTATATATATATATATATATATATATATATATTTATATATTACAGTAGGCGCTCACAAATTAGAACCTTCGGAAATTGGAATTGTCCAGAAATTAGAATCAGTTTTTTCAATACATTACACGCTCTAAAATTAGAATTGAAAATTCTTATTTCAGAGCGTAAAATGTTTTTCCTTTTATTTTTAGCACAGAAACTCTGCAATTTCGTTTGATTTTGCTAAAGCAAAATAAAAATAACAAGTAAGAAGGCTCTAGTCGGGAGATCCCGACTAGTAGATACCCTTAACCCAGTTGCAAAAAATAAATTAAATTTATATAAGACTTTGGTATACTGACTTAACTTCAATCGATTAAATTCGATATCACCGGTGTTTCTTAACCGATTTGGACGAAATTTTCAGAAAAGATCTATCGTTACCCATTCTTTCAACCCTCATTTCTACATTTTCCAAATTCGATATATTTTTGTTATCGATTCCATGTGTATATCGGAAACCAGAATAGTTATCGATAATTTGAAGCAAACTTGTTCTGCTCATGGTATAGGAGAACTTATATCCCAAATCTGAAGTCTCTAGCTCTTGTAGTCTCTGAGATCCACGCGTTCATACAGACGGACAGACGGACATGGCTAAATCGACTCGGCTATTGATGCTGATCAAGAATATATATACTTTATAGGGTCGGAGATGCTTCCTTCTGCCTGTTACATACTTTTGCACAAAACCATTATACCCTTATTTACCCATTTTATGGGTTAAGGGTATAAAAAGGGGAGTCCCTATTTTATGTATGTTATTCGTTCTATGTTGTTGTTTTGTCGCAAATAACGTTTTGCTGCTCCACTGCGTAAGTATATATATATATACAGTGACTCACAGCTTAAATGATGCAGGGTCAAATAAAAAGTTTAAGGTGCTATATATTTTAAACCAGAGGAAAAACAAAAAATGTTTAAACGCCAATTTGTTTTATGTTTTATCACATTTAAAAAAGGAACTTTATTTGTTTCTAAAATATTGCTAAGTTTTATATATATACTAAAAACTAAAAATACATCTAAAATATAGGTCACAGCTTAAATGATGCAGACACAAACCAGTTATATTTTTGCCGAATAAAAGGTTTAATAAGGATTTTACTACTTAGTATGTAATCCCTTAACCTTTACAATAGCCCTTAACCTATTATTCATCGAAGAGACCATCTTCCAAGTGGTTTCCGGGCATATTTTGCTCTATTCCTCCAGCAGAGCATTTTTAAGGTCCTATTTGCTGGAAATCCGATGATTCCGGATGTTGTTCTCCAGCATAGTCCACAAATTTTCAATAACATTTAAATCTGGAGACTGGGCCGGAGGAATCATGACGTTGGGGCTTTTCCAGGTAAGCCAGGACTGCACTATTCCGGACGTATGTTTGGGGTCGTTGTCGTGGTAGAACCGAAAATCACGTCGGATTCCTAACTTTTTGGCGCTTTGGATCAAATTTTCTTTAAGAATATTGAGGTACATAGTCTTATCCATCGTCGACACAAAAATCGCCAAGTTTCCAACGCCGGCTGCCGACTTACATGCCCATACCATCACACTTCCTCCGCCATGCTTAACTGTTGCTTTTACGTTTTTTGGATCCAGCTCAGTGTTGGGCTGTCGCCACACCAAATTTCTTTGGAACACATTAATTTTTGCAGACGAGTCCAAATTCAACCATTTTGGGTCGACCGAGTAAAATTTTGTGTGGTTACAGCCCAACACTGAGCTGGATCCAAAAAACGTAAAAGCAACAGTTAAGCATGGCGGAGGCAGTGTGATGGTATGGGCATGTAAGTCGGCAGCCGGCGTTGGAAACTTGGCGATTTTTGTGTCGACGATGGATAAGACTATGTACCTCAATATTCTTAAAGAAAATTTGATCCAAAGCGCCAAAAAGTTAGGAATCCGACGTGATTTTCGGTTCTACCACGACAACGACCCCAAACATACGTCCGGAATAGTGCAGTCCTGGCTTACCTGGAAAAGCCCCAACGTCATGATTCCTCCGGCCCAGTCTCCAGATTTAAATGTTATTGAAAATTTGTGGACTATGCTGGAGAACAACATCCGAATCATCGGATTTCCAGCAAATAGACATTAAAAATGCTCTGCTGGAGGAATAGAGCAAAATATGCCCGGAAACCACTGAAGATGGTCTCTTCGATGAATAATAGGTTAAGGCTATGTAAAGGTTAAGGGATTACATACTAAGTAGTAAAATCCTTATTAAACCTTTTATTCGGCAAAAATATAACTGGTTTGTGTCTGCATCATTTAAGCTGTGACCTATATTTTAGATGTATTTTTAGTTTTTAGTGTATATATAAAACTTAGCAATATTTTAGAAACAAATAAAGTTCCTTTTTTAAATGTGATAAAACATAAAACAAATTGGCGTTTAAACATTTTTTGTTTTTCCTCTGGTTTAAAATATATAGCACCTAAACTTTTTATTTGACCCTGCATCATTTAAGCTGTGAGTCACTGTATATATATATACTAGCAGCCCATCCCGGCTTCGCACGGGCATAATCTTTATTAATAGAGTTATAGCTGACCCGACAGACTTCGTCCTGTCAAAAAGATTTGTAATTTGGCATTTTTTTTGCCTACGTATTTTAAAAAATTCTCCTGAACAGAACCGTCACCCTGGTGATAGGGCGTTGTGAATAAAAAATAATTAAATAAAATGTATATAAGGATTTAAAAGTAAGTAATCGCTTTATTGTTAATCATGTGAATCATAATTATTATTATTATCATTGTAGTGCTTTGTGGTATACGATGTTTTTTGTTTGATTACCTGGCGCATAGATAATCAAATCTGATGGTTTTCCAACACGGGAACAGGCAACATACAATTGACCATGTGAGAAACATGGGTTTTCTAGATTAATACCACAAACACTTAATGATTGCCCCTGGGACTTGTTTATAGTCATAGCAAAAGCAAGCCGCACTGGAAACTGTAGTCGTTTAAACTCAAATGGCACATCAGTCGGAATCATTGGGATGCGCGGTATGAGAACATCTTCTCCTTTATACTTTCCTTTGAGTATAGTTGCTTCTATCACATTGTTTAGTAATTTTTTTATCGCTAACCGTGTACCGTTGCAAAGACGCGGTTGGTTGATATTTCGCAACATTATAACCACCGATCCAACCTTTAATTGAAGATTGTGAGGTGGCAATCCTTTCAAATCTAGCGAGTTTAAAAATTCCGGTTGATAGTTGACTACATCATCTTGATTAGTAGCCGAATCAACTGATTTATAAATCCTCAATTCGCCTGTAATTTGTTCTTGAATTTTGAAATTTAATTCATTTACATCTATGTTTTTTGCAGCCAGTATAGCTCGTTCGCTCAACCAATCATGGTTTCTGTAATTTTGAGAAACATCTGGAAACACCTTCTGAATAAGTTCATCTTTTGATCGAGTTAACTGACAAAAACTTTGAGGAAAGTTAATGCAGCCAGTCAACATGTCTATAGGAAATTTGCCATTACCAATGTCAATGAGTTGTTTAGAGAATATGTTTCCAGATTGGTCATTTTGCAATTCGACAACTACAACGATAGCAACTTCATCAATAGTTGGTGCATTAAAACGTCTTGTATGTTGACCTGCAGGTGTTTTATCAGCTCTGATTACAATTTTGTGATTATCGGATGGCATCAGATCCAGGGCAGTTTTAAACAATATAATCAATTGATTGTGTTGATGAAATAAAGTTTGTAATTGTTCTACAATAGACCTCTTTACTAAATTGTTATGTGCACAACGCAGATCGATTTCTTGTGGTGAATTGCCCATAAAATAAATTTGCAGGAATTTGTTGTCGTTATCTGACACTGGTAACAGTGAACCTGCTCTGTGATATATTTGCCCTTGTATCTGTAAATAAAAAAAATATTATGGTGTGGTATAAATTAATGGATTGTCAGTGATCAAACTTAAATAATATTTGTAAATCTTAAAAAGTACATACCTTGAAAGTTGGCATAAAATTTTCCCGAACTACATTTGTTGCCCCAAATGAAGTCATTTGAAAGCAATTGTTATATTGTTTGATATATGTCAAAAAGTGTATAGAATCTGTTCCTATTCCTGAAACCAATGAGTACAATGGTTCTGGTGGTGGATCCAATGGTATCAACTTCACTTTACCATTTGCGCAACACAATCCATTGGCTTCGTTTTTGTATTTTAATGCCTTACAGTATGAGCAAAACCGAGTTCATAGAACCAATAACAACACATTGGTAGTTACTGTAGTCAATTGACACATCGTAACTGAAAGCAGCTCGATTCAAACTTGCGCGATTATTAGTTGAATGTCGCGCTCGCGCTTCACGCGTTTGTGATATCCGAATTCTTTCACGTTCATTTCCGTCGTCACGTTCTTGTGCAGTACGATTAGATCGGTAATTAGCTTGGTTTGTAGCATTTCTGGTTCTTCTACCTAAATTGCTTCGTCTTATAGGAGGCATATCAAATATAAATAATTTTTTCACTAATCACGAACAACACGATATACGAATTTGTTTCGTGTATCAGTTGTCAAAAGCAAACTCAGTAGATTAGGTAACTGACAATTTTTTTTTTTAAATTTGATATGACTTGAAGTCAAATCCTTTTAAGCCGTAAAAATAATAAAACACTGTTGGTAACGCGATTTTTGTTTGACTGTTGTAATGACGTGGAAACTGATGCATTTTATCTCGCGTGCCGAAACTAATACAAAAGAAACGCGAGTTTCGGAACGCGACATTGAACTCCACCAACTATGTACTCTGTGCTCCAACGCACACACGCACATTGTTTTGATAGCTATGATCTTTGACGTTAGGAACACACCTACATTGCTTAGACAACAGTGAGTGCTTGTAATTTAATATGAACTTTATACCATAGCAATAAAGCTCAAATTGACTACGTTTTAGTTACAAATCATTTGTATGGGAAAAGAAAAGGGCTATTTTTAGGGTTTTTACAGCAATAATTCTAATTTTTCTAATTTTTGTAAAAACCATCCTTGAACTTCAACGAACATTTTGAAAAAGATTTGGCCAAATTGGTCCAGGCGTTGTTGAGTTATGCGCTTATCAACACATTTTGCGATTCATTTTTATATTATAGATATATATATTTATATATTACAGTAGGCGCTCACAAATTAGAACCTTCGGAAATTGGAATTGTCCAGAAATTAGAATCAGTTTTTCAATACATTACACGCTCTAAAATTAGAATTGAAAATTCTTATTTCAGAGCGTAAAATGTTTTTCCTTTTATTTTTAGCACAGAAACTCTGCAATTTCGTTTGATTTTGCTAAAGCAAAATAAAAATAACAAGTAAGAAGGCTCTAGTCGGGAGAGCCCGACTAGTAGATACCCTTAACCCAGTTGCAAAAAATAAATTAAATTTATATAAGACTTTGGCATACTGACTTAACTTCAATCGATTAAATTCGATATCACCGGTGTTTCTTAACCGATTTGGACGAAATTTTCAGAAAAGATCTATCGTTACCCATTCTTTCAACCCTCATTTCTACATTTTCCAAATTCGATATATTTTTGTTATCGATTCCATGTGTATATCGGAAACCAGAATAGTTATCGATAATTTGAAGCAAACTTGTTCTGCTCATGGTATAGGAGAACTTATATCCCAAATCTGAAGTCTCTAGCTCTTGTAGTCTCTGAGATCCACGCGTTCATACAGACGGACAGACGGACAGACGGACATGGCTAAATCGACTCGGCTATTGATGCTGATCAAGAATATATATACTTTATAGGGTCGGAGATGCTTCCTTCTGCCTGTTACATACTTTTGCACAAAACCATTATACCCTTATTTACCCATTTTATGGGTTAAGGGTATAAAAAGGGGAGTCCCTATTTTATGTATGTTATTCGTTCTATGTTGTTGTTTTGTCGCAATTATTCATTCATCTTTGGCTTATTTCTGGGTGAAATTTGATACAAGTGCACGTACTTAAGCAGTGTTTGCTTAAAAGAAAAATATGTCCCGAAAAATGTTAAATAAACGTAAGAAAAATACTTTATCGGTGGAAACTAAAATCTAAACTTTTAGAAAAGGTTGAGGAAAGCGTATAAGGGAAGCTGCTAGCCCAAGACTTTAATGTGACACCATCTTCAATCACCTATATAAAATCAAAGAGAAAACCTATCATCAGTCAAAGAAAAAATCATCACAAAGTCATTTAGTCCAAGTGATGGATGGTTTACTAAATTTAAATTGCGATATTGCGGTATCCGTTTTTTAAAAATTTGTGGCGAGATTCTCTCTAGTAATGTATGTAGCTTCAATCACACCATTCATTCATATATTTATGGAATTGCAGTGAACATTTATGTTCCATCTATTTTTGATTTAATGTACATACATATATTTTTAATAAAAAAACATCTTATAACTTTTGTTTTCTTGTTATAATTAATAGAATTGATAAATGCACTACAATTTTGTACACTTTTGTATGCAAAAAAAACGTCCAGAAATTAGAATAATTCAGAAATTAGAATTGCCCCAGGAACCAACTGGTTCTAATTTCCGAGCGTCTACTGTAATTGTAATTTTATAAACTTTAATATTCTTTCCAATTGCTCAATTACAGAAGAAAATATTCCAACCAGCAAATCCTCCAGCCCTTCTGAATGGCGCAATTTAGAGGAGAAAATTGACATCCTGACAGGTAATTAAAAACATTAATAACACATTTATTTCATTACTAACATATATTGAATTTTCCAGAATTGGTCAAAAGTCAGCAGGACTTGCTAAAAAGTCAGCAAGCCCAGCAAGCCCAGCAAGAGGCAAAAGTTGTAATGCTGTCAGACCAGATAGTAGACCAGACGGTTTTAATTCGACAGCTGATCACAAATAAAAAACATAGTGGCGCATAGTTAATTTTGGCTATGCCAAGACTATGATACCCTTCACACAGCCAAATCAATGCTCCCCCCCTCTTATGTTTCTGTGCAGTTGTTGGTAATTTTTCGCTAATATTTTTACTCTTGAGCGTCATTTACTTGTTCGTGTGAAACAACAACAATTTGACATGTAGGTACTTGAAAGTGCACGACAGAGACAACAATTGATAGTACGATATGGTAAATTTGTATGGTGGCTATGTCGTAGAATGCTCCGATCGGGATGAAATTTCATAGTGAACAAACCCGACATGATCTAAGCAATCTGTGAAAGTTTCATCAAGATCGGTTCAGCAGTTTGGCCGGAAATCGTGTTGATATGGTAAATTTGTATGGTGGCTATGTCGTAGAATGCTCCGATCGGGATGAAATTTCATAGTGAACAAACCCGACATGATCTAAGCAATCTGTGAAAGTTTCATCAAGATCGGTTCAGCAGTTTGGCCGGAAATCGTGTTGATATGGTAAATTTATATGGTGGCTATATCGTAGAATGCTCCGATCGGGATGAAATTTCATAGTGAACAAACCCGACATGATCTAAGCAATCTGTGAAAGTTTCATCAAGATCGGTTCAGCAGTTTGGCCGGAAATCGTGTTGAAACAGACAGACGGACAGACGGACGGACGGACGCAAATAAATTCCTGAGCTCGTCCTGATCATTTTGATATATAGTTTATGGGGTCTCCCATCATTCCTTTAAGGCGTTACAGATTTATGACAAAGTCAATATACCCTGATTCACATGTGGAGGGTATAAACAGACAGAAGAAATTTTTGATATATTTCCCCTCAGTAAAGAGGAGGACTTATTAAAGCTGGAAGAAGCAATTGGCCCAGATTCGCGGCAAATCTATGTAAGTTAATCAGCTGGTATTAAATTGATACTATATATTATTAAATTTTTTGTATACTTGTTTTGCAGGTAACAGCAATGACAAAAATACTGGCCCCGCAGTGGGCATAAAAAAGGATTGCGCCGGATTTTGTCGGACCAAATCGTGAATGATTACAACATTCATGGAGTCAAACAAAAAAAAGGATTGAAGGCCTTGCCAAAATTTTATCGTGCGCTGCTAGGTAATATTTTTAAGAAATATAGTTTAAACAATTTTTTAATTTTATATTTTTCTATATTTTTCCAGACTCAATCCCCGAGTCCAATAGTGGCGATGTGGAGGAGGAGTTGCGCCTAGCCTTTGTGGCTGAAAAAAAACTATTTCAAAAGACTTGCTTTAAAAAGAAAAGCAGAAAACACTGCTGCTGAAAAATAAAATATTTATAAAATTAAAAATGTTAAAAAATAAAATATAGGCAAATTATTATATGTAATATATTTATATGTATAAAGAAAAAGCATCGCTCCATACATGTCATTGGGTCGATAAAGCGTCTCTTACGACGCTCCATGCATTACATTAGGACAATAAAGCGTCTCTTACGTCGCTCCATACATGTCATTGGGTCAATAGAGCGTCAGTAAGGTCGCTCCCTGCATGTCATTGGGTCAATAGAGCGTCAGTTACGTCGCTCCCTACATGTCATTGGGTCAATAAAGCGTCAGTTACGCCGCTCCATACATGTCATAAAGTCAAACGAGCGACGCTAATGCCGCTCCATACTCGTCATAAAGTCAAACGAGCGAGAGTTATTGACGCTTTGAGCGGACATGCCCTTGCAAAATACGTCAGTCTAACACATTGTGAAGGTATTAAGCGAGCGTCAACGACTGTCACAGAGTCGTCGACGCTACGTTCACTTTGCGTTGTTCGGCAGTACTAGAGGGTCGCTGCCTCAACTCGCTGCCCTAACTCACACTGATAAGCAGTCATAAATTTAAATAGTATGTGGTTGTTGCACAACAATTGTCTCTGCTTGTAAACGAATATGATGGTATTGGTGTTGCGGCAGAGAAAAGTGGTCGTAAAAGACGAAGTCTCGCTCGTGAATTTACGAACGCTGTGTCTGTTGCTTTGCATTCGCTTTGTTTTGTTTGTGCTTAAGTTAAGTCAAGAGTAAATAGGCCTTTAGATGCAGAAAGCAGCTGACTGAGACGGTCGAGTCACGCGGTTCTGCTGTTTATGTTAAGCCCACAAACAACCACAAAAGCAAATACTATTACGTACAAGCTTATTTATTTGTAGGTGCAGGGTTTCTGGGTTGGCAATAATTAATATATTTAGTTGTAATAGAGAATAACGGGTTGGCAATAATTAAATTTAGCTATAATCAAAAGTGTAAGTTTGTGTGCATTCACAAAAGAAGCAAAACAGAAACGCACTAGACAAATGATGAATGTTGGATACCCTTGTAAAATATAAGTGCTATTGTGGATATGAAATAATAGAATATATTTGCAATAATTGCATATTTTGATTAGCAAAGGTTGGCGTTAGCACAAAATTGAGAAATAGCTAAAAAACATTTAATAACAAATCATCTTCCATCATTATCAGGGGTGTGCCAGCCATCAAAACCAACCGAATTCCAACCTAAAACCAACCTCGAGCTGGTTTTAGGTGTGCCAGAGCAGAGTTCGAGATGGTTTTGAAATCTCAACAAATTTGGTCAGAGATTTGGTTAGTTTAAGCAATATTAAATGTCTAATGCATAACAAGTGTTACTTTTTCGAAAGGTAATTTTAAGCTTAATTGCATATTGCAAATACATTTGAATTTTATTAATATTTTAATTCATGATTTTAGATATTAATAAATCTCTAACAAATCTCTAAGACTATTTGCCGTTCCATGTAAGCGTGCAAACCCGTTCCTAACAAGAGAGGTGCCACCTTGTTCGTTTAACCATAACTATTATTCGGAGTCTTTAATAGGTCAATTTAAAAGACACTTATTTGTGGCAAATAAACATAACAAAAATCCTACTTTTAGGTAACAAAATTGCATGGTTGAGCAGTGGACAGTTTGTTGTAAATTTAACAAAATTATTGCAGCAAACCTTTTTTTATAAGGTGGCAGCTTTTGCGGTGTTTGTTAGGTGTCTACAGTAAGAAGAAGAATTTAATTTATGGAAAGTCATTTTGCCGAAAAAATGTAATTTGCATTTAATACTTTGTATTGCATTTATTTTATTTTTTGTTGAGTTTTGAATGAATCTGTAACAAATCTCTAGGACTATTTTCACGAAATACGTAGAACAGTTTTTCAAGCAAGCTATCACGGCAGGGCTGTCAAGCAACATGAGTTACTTGGCGGGCAAAATATTAAATAATTATTTTGTATAAGAATTACAAGAAATATGACCTAACATATTTTTATTTTACCAATTATTAAATATAACACTAATGACATGTGGACAACCTTGAAAACAATGACAAAAATAGCAAATACATTTTAGGCAATTTTTATTTTAAAAGGTAGAAACTCTTTTTGGCCATTTTCGTTTTACGTATTTTCTCCGAAAAAATTTACCGAAAAATGAAATCTCCCAAACTTCTGGCACACCTACGGTTTTGTTTTAGAGATTTGAAAACCTGCTCGAGCCAAAATCTCTAGAGATTTCTGGCACACCCCTGTTAATTTTATATTTTTCTATATTTTTCCAGACTCAATCCCCGAGTCCATTAGTGGCGATGTGGAGGAGGAGTTGCGCCTAGCCTTTGTGGCTGAAAAAAAAACTATTTCAAAAGACTTGCTTTAAAAAGAAAAGCAGAAAACACTGCTGCTGAAAAATAAAATATTTATAAAATTAAAAATGTTAAAAAATAAAATATAGGCAAATTATTATATGTAATATATTTATATGTATAAAGAAAAAAGCATCGCTCCATACATGTCATTGGGTCGATAAAGCGTCTCTTACGACGCTCCATGCATTACATTAGGACAATAAAGCGTCTCTTACGTCGCTCCATACATGTCATTGGGTCAATAGAGCGTCAGTAAGGTCGCTCCCTGCATGTCATTGGGTCAATAGAGCGTCAGTTACGTCGCTCCCTACATGTCATTGGGTCAATAAAGCGTCAGTTACGCCGCTCCATACATGTCATAAAGTCAAACGAGCGACGCTAATGCCGCTCCATACTCGTCATAAAGTCAAACGAGCGAGAGTTATTGACGCTTTGAGCGGACATGCCCTTGCAAAATACGTCAGTCTAACACATTGTGAAGGTATTAAGCGAGCGTCAACGACTGTCACAGAGTCGTCGACGCTACGTTCACTTTGCGTTGTTCGGCAGTACTAGGGGGTCGCTGCCTCAACTCGCTGCCCTAACCCACACTGATAAGCAGTCAAAAATTTAAATAGTATGTGGTTGTTGCACAACAATTGTCTCTGCTTGTAAACGAATATGATGGTATTGGTGTTGCGGCAGAGAAAAGTGGTCGTAAAAGACGAAGTCTCGCTCGTGAATTTACGAACGCTGTGTCTGTTGCTTTGCATTCGCTTTGTTTTGTTTGTGCTTAAGTTAAGTCAAGAGTAAATAGGCCTTTAGATGCAGAAAGCAGCTGACTGAGACGGTCGAGTCACGCGGTTCTGCTGTTTATGTTAAGCCCACAAACAACCACAAAAGCAAATACTATTACGTACAAGCTTATTTATTTGTAGGTGCAGGGTTTCTGGGTTGGCAATAATTAATATATTTAGTTGTAATAGAGAATAACGGGTTGGCAATAATTAAATTTAGCTATAATCAAAAGTGTAAGTTTGTGTGCATTCACAAAAGAAGCAAAACAGAAACGCACTAGACCAATGATGAATGTTGGATACCCTAGTAAAATATAAGTGCTATTGTGGATATGAAATAATAGAATATATTTGCAATAATTGCATATTTTGATTAGCAAAGGTTGGCGTTAGCACAAAATTGAGAAATAGCTAAAAAACATTTAATAACAAATCATCTTCCATCATTATAAAAGTATCCATCATTTATCATTCGTCTAGTGCAATTCTCTGTTGCTTCGTTTGTAAATACACACACTCACACACACAGACACTTACAGACTTACATAGCGGACTTTTTTAATAAGAGAATGAACTGAACCCAAATTCAATAAAATATTATTTTTGTTCAAGAAAACGTGCTCATAGCAATAATACAGGTACAAACACACCAACAAACAGGTGTTAACACATCGCCCGTGAGTTCCAACACTCATTAATTTTTTTTTTATTAGCTTTCAACGCTCTTTCACTCGCACTTATATTAAGGGACTATGATTTTGCCGAGTGGACTACCTTGTATAATTGTATCATGAGCGTAGCTAGCACTCGCTCTGAGAGCGCACTTCGGGTTTCAATCGTGCTTCGTGTGTCATTCGCCAGCCATTTCGCTTCCTAACTTTGCTACAACATTTTTGTTGATAGCACAACCAGTCAGCCATACTGTGTGTATGCGCCGCTAGCGCGCAGTGGCTTGTTATATTGCTGTGCCCCATTTATTTCTTTGTATATTCCTTTATGTGCGCTTATTTTATTGCTTATCTATCCTATGGCCTCGACCTTGCAGCAAAGCAAATGAGCGAATTAATACCAACATACATATATATATATACATATATGCAGTTTTTGTGGTAGCCAGGCATTGAATTGATTTTTGATTTTTGTTTCAGCTAGCTACCATAAGCATGTGTGTGTGTCCCTGTCTCTATGCGTGTCCATATTTTAATGTATGCGTACCATTTGCCAGGCAATTCATTGACCTTTCTCAACAAATATGAATTTCGGCAAACGCTAAAGACACAGTTTTATATTAAATTTGTATTATTTGCCTACAAAAAACCCAAGAAAAACCAGAAGAACAATACTTCCAAGGCAGTTTTGGTGCTCATCGAAAATTTGCTGATCAGGCGAACAGCAAAATTAACAAGCGTCTAGTAAAATAGGCAATTGTCAGATTTGCATTGCTAAAGCAGAAGCAACACAAGAAAACGCTCTGCATAGCCAAATTAACAAGTGCAAAAGAGACATAAGTATACGTCCACGCACTGCACGCATACATGTAAATATTGCAATGCGTGTGTAACATCGCTACACCAGCAAAACATATGAGCGAACCAACAATAACAACATATATATATGCATATGATTAAGACAATTTTAATAAACATTATTAATTATAATAAACAACTTTATTACGTATACTTTACTTTTTAATATATTTACAGTCGTGTCTGGATATAGTGAACACCCTAAATAGTGAACACCTCGAAATAGTGAACACCCAAAAATTTACATGGAGTACTCTAAATAGTGAACAAACGAAAAACTCGAAATAGTGAACAAAATTTTTTAATAAACTTTAAGCAGAAAAAGAAAGAAATAATGCTCGCACTAACACTAGTAAACATTCTTTGCTTTGCTACACTGCGACACCATGAATTAGAAAGTAACGAAGTTAAAAAAATGTCTAAAGCGTGTGACAGTGGGACAAGGATATAAATTTCACTTTTTTTTTTAATAGTACATAGTTCATGAATCATCTCATAAAAGTCATAGATATTGTTATTTATTTCAACTGTAGCAACCAATACCTAAATAAAACATTCCATGTCCTAATTCAATTACAAATTATTTACACTTTTGTTTGTGTCTTTGGCTGCAACCGCTCACTATGCACTTTATTGTGGTTTTTTTTTAAGATTCGGATGATGAAGACCAAGGGGAATTGCAGATCGGAAATACTATTAAAGCTTCCGAAGCTATAGACAGTTTTGACAAGGCTAAAATTAATTTTTGGACGCAAAAAGCAAACATTCATCCGCGATTTTTTTCAATAAATATACATGTTTACTTTAATTTGTTTACAAATTAATTTAATTGATTTTAAATCTAGCATTTCCATACACAAATGTGTATTTTGAGCAAAAAATGTGAGTCTCGTAATAGTGAACAACCTCGGAATAGTGAACAGGACTTGCAAAAATTAGTTCACTATATCCAGACACGACTGTATTACTAATTATGGAGTTTTATAATAAATATTATGCACGCTTAAAACTAACTAATACAAGCGACATAGGAAAATGACGTAGACACTATGTCTACTTTTTTGTTTTGCCCAGCACCAAAATGACATGTGTGTGTGTGTGTGTAACATTTTATTATTATGTAATCATCTTTCGCTACACCAGCAAATCATATGCGCGCATCAATATCAATACACACACATATATACAGTACGACCTCGGTTAACGCAACCTATTCAAATTTGGCCTGTTGCGAAAACTGAGGTGGTTGCGAAAACTGAGGTGAAATTTTCCGGTGGCCACGAGCCCTTTTTTAAAATACAGATGCCTTCGCTTACCTTTAAAATTAAATAAAATCGAATAAGACTGCGTTTAAAGCAAGGATTTAATATTATGTTATTTATTTTTTGAAAAATTGTGAAATTTTTTTCTGAACTTTTTTTTACAATTTATGCTTTTCTGAACTGCTGTTTCGCGAAGATCTTGAAGCTTAAAAATGTCATTTATTGGAAGTTCCGTCTGTTCAGCCCATTTAATGAAAGTGTTCAAAGAGTTAATAGCAGTTTGCAGTTTCATTTTTGGTGAAGCCACAACAACATCAATGGTGATCTCGTCTGCACTTTCGATTTCATCCACTTCGCCTGCAGCTGCAATTTCATCGCTTTCATTTTCGTAAATCCAGTCAATTATTTCATTATTAGAAATTGAATTTTCGGCTGAAACTTCACGAAGATGATTGGAAACAGTGCTAATCATTGATTGTTCATGAAGTAGTTCATCTCTAATTACATTTAACGGCAAATCATCTTCATCAGTCCATTGATCATTAGAACAAGCCAACAAATTCCAGCAATTTTTTATAGCATTCGATGACACTTTACCCCATGCATTAGAAAGCAAACAAACTGCATGCCACAAGTTAAATGCTTTAATTTTGCTCTCCATATTTTGGCCTTCACTTCCGATTAAATGAGCCAAGACACCTTTTTTGTAATAGAGTTTTGTTAAGTTTATAACATTTTGGTCCATTGGCTGAAGAATAGCAGTAAAGTTGGGAGGAAAGCACATTATGGAGATCATTCCGTCGTCACTTCTTAAGTTTCCATCTTTCGGATGACAAGGTGCGTTATCCAAAAGCAACAGCGCTTTTTGTGGAAGATTTTTAGAAGAAAGGAATAATCTAACCTGAAAAAATTAATAAAATAAGGATCAAAAGTCAGTCCATATTTGATTATCTGCATTTAGTTTTTTTTACTTACCTCAGGAACAAACACATCGTGAAACCATTCTTCAAAAAATCTTAATGTCATCCATGCATTTTTGTTTGCTTTGTACACGACCGGTAAGCTCCCATAGTTTGGGAATGCTCTGGGGTTCAATGATTTGCCGATAACGAGCGGTTTAACTTTGTGCTCACCAGAAGCATTTGTGCAAGCCAGAAATGTTATGCGCTCCTTGCTTACTTTGCGACCAGGTGCACTTGCTTCATTGGCGCTAACAAGGGTTTTATTTGGCAGCACTTTATAAAATAATCCAGACTCATCAGCATTATAAATCTGATCTGCACTTAAATTGAGCTCTTTGACTTTCTCTCGAAACTCCTTTAGAAACGGCTCGACAAGGATTGGCTTATTCGACAATTTCTCACCGTGTCGTTTTTTAAAATTAGAAAACTATCCGTTACTCGCGTGGAATTTAGTGAATTTATCTTCAAGTCTGCCATGCAACTGGCGCGCCTTTGCTTTTACAATTTCTATTGATATAGGCAAATTGCGATCTCTTTGCTTAAAAAACCACGCGTACAATGAATTTTCCATTTTAGCATATTCGCAAGTTCTAATTGAAACACGCTTTCCTGGCCCGGATTCCGCATTTATAATAAACTTTTTTAGAGCAACGTCATTCCGTTTAATCCTACTTATTGTGGATTTATGGACATGATACTCCTGGCATATCGACTTAATAGAAGTTCCACTGTCCAGTTTTTCTAAAATTCCACATTTTTGTGATATTGTAAGTTTATTTATATGTTTTGTTACTGGCATATTGAAAGCAGCAGCAGAGTGAACCAACCGATCGCAAAACAAATTCCATGAAAGTGAGTGAGCGCAGGCACCAGCGATACATACATACATACACGCATAATGCGTGTGATTCCCCAGTTTATATTTTTTAGCAGAGACGAATTAACAAATGAACAAAAGAGAATGAAAGAAGAGTGGTAAAAACGAACTAAAACATACGATTTCCTTAGGAAGTTGCGTTAAATGAGACAATTTTTTTTTAAAAGTTGCGTTAACAGTGTCAGCAATGTTAAAAATTCGGGTGTTGCAATAATCGAGGTGTTGCGTGTTTCGAGGGTTGCGTTAACCGAGGTCGTACTGTATATGCAATTTGGGCGCGATATTGCCTTTCTTATTATGCGCGCGCGCCTTTATCACATTTGGCGCAATTAGAGCTGCCACTAGTGCAGTTCACAATTTCCTCATCGTCTTCCTCAAAATCGAAAACATCGAAATTAAAAAGTAAAATATACATAATAAAGTTGTTTATTATAATTAATAATGTTTATTAAAATTGTATTAATCATATGCATATATATATGTTGTTATTGTTGGTTCACTCATATGTTTTGCTGGTGTAGCGATGTTACACACGCATTGCAGTACAGTGAAAGCTCCCTTGGCCGGACAGCCACGGTTCCAGCACTTTTGTCCGCCCAAGGGAGTTGTCCGCCTTAGGGAGATGTGAAAGAAATTAAGAATTTTTATGGCTATTGATGTTTGCTAACAAAATTAATATGAGACAAAATTAACATGTTTTTTAAATTCATTTTTTCTTATTAATATATGTACATATATATAAGCAAATTTTTTTTTTTTTTTGATATGTTTTTAGCAATTTGGAGTTTTAAAAAATTGGGCAATTGTAGACTGTTTAGAATTCTTTTGTTTATGCTTAAAATGTTACTGTTCAATGCGACTTTTAAAATTGTTGAAGGATTTATAAGATATTAAATCAAGGCCCCCTAATTCCTTAAACCTCTCCATTTGTACCAATGCCTCATCATACGATTTTATTGAGACAATTGGCTGTACAATAATCTCATCATCTGAATCGCTTAAATCAACGTCACTATGATCAGTTATATTAATTATACATAGCAGCAGTTTCAATAAAAATATTGCTCTGCTCCCGTTATTGCTCTGATTTTGAGAGCACAAAGAGCACAAAAACAAAACCGTCGCTCTTCTGCTCTGCTCCATAGCACAGATCGTCGGAGTACAGAGCATTTTCAATCACTGTTCAGCACTGAACACTAAACTTTAGTGACTAAAGCAATGTTCAGAAAGCAGCGACATATACACTCAGCACAATATTTATTCGTACACACACTTCTTATTAAGTTGTTAATATTATGTATGTACTGAAAGGCGGTTAACAAGAAGTGTGTGTACGAATAATTATTGTGCTGAGTGTACTTACGACGCTGCAAAACGAACAACGGCGCCAATAGCATCGTCGTCGTTGTTCATTTTGCAGCGTCGCGACAAATCGTTGTCCGCCTGAGAGAGACGGTTTGTATAAAAATGTAAAAAAATAGTGTCCGCGTCCGGCCAAGAGAACGGATTTTGTATGAAAATCATGCTAAAAAACTTGGGACTACAAAATTCGTCCGGCTAAGGGAGCTGTCCACCTGAGGGAGCTGTCCGCGAGTAGAGCTTTCACTGTATTTACATGTATGCGTGCAGTGCGTGGACGTATACTTATGTATGTCTCTTTTGCACTTGTTAATTTGGCTATGCAGAGCGTTTTCTTGTGTTGCTTCTGCTTTAGCAATGCAAATCTGACAATTGCCTATTTTACTAGACGCTTGTTAATTTTGCTGTTCGCCTGATCAGCAAATTTTCGATGAGCACCAAAACTGCCTTGGAAGTATTGTTCTTCTGGTTTTTCTTGGGTTTTTTGTAGGCAAATAATACAAATTTAATATAAAACTGTGTCTTTAGCGTTTGCCGAAATTCATATTTGTTGAGAAAGGTCAATGAATTGCCTGGCAAATGGTACGCATACATTAAAATATGGACACGCATAAAGACAGGGACACACACACATGCTTATGGTAGCTAGCCTTTCGGCTAGCAAATATTAAAAATCAATGCCTGGCTACCACCAATACTGCATACATATACATATATTATATATGTATGTTGTTATTAATTCGCTCATTTGCTTTGCTGGTGCTAGGTCGACGCAATAAGATAAGCAATAAAATAAGCGCACATAAAGAATACCAGGAAAAAAATGGGGGTACAGCAATTGAACAAGCCACTGCGCGCTAGAAAATCGCTGGCTAGCGGTGCATACACACAGTATGGCTGGCTGGTTGTGCTATCAACAAAAATGTTGTAGCAAAGTTAGGAAGCGAAATGGCTGGCGAATCACTCACGAAACACGAGAAACGCACGAAATGCGCTCTCAGAGCGCGTGGTAGCCTCGCCAGCCAGTTCCAATTAGTGGTTGGACTATCGCAAGTTGGCGACTCTATTTAGTGTATTCTTGTTGGTTAAACCATGTTTGCATTTTGCGCACAAATTAAAGCAATAAAGTTTGCTTTTTTGACTTCACTAATTTTATTTGCGTTCGAGCTCATATTTGCTTCCAATTAAATATAAACGTATAATACACAAACAGCTGTCAGCCATCACTTAACAGACCCTGTTAAGCCAAGATGCAACTATGGAATTGGATATATAGTGGAATCACCTATATCTTCGACTCGCTGTTTATGAAAGATGCAGCCTAATGGAATCGGGGTGTAACACGGGCGCTTTTAATCAAAAACATTTTTTAGCCCATTTTTTTGTTGTATTTTGAAGTATTTTATTAATGTTATTTTATAAATTCAAACATTTTTCATTCCTTACATTTTAGTGCATATTTTTATGTAAAAGTAAGATTTTATCTAAATTACTGGTTAGTCGCGTTCATTTAAAATGAACAAAAGAAATGAATAAAATGATGCCAGAATTGGAAAAAAAAAACGTTCGGTCGTTGCCGAACTAACTGGGATATTTAAAATATTTGTGGCCAATACTTGCAAACTTTTAAGACCTTTGTTTTGTTTCCAGAAATCTAAAACATTCGTGTCACAAGACACAGTCTTTGCTAAATATTTATCAATTTCCAATTCTTCAGCTCTTTTTTCAATTTTTTTCTTTTTTGAACAATTTAAGTCCATGAGCTTGGAAAAAGCATTAGCATTTGTTGCGATCGCTTGTTTTTCAGGAGACTGCTGTACGCTCTGCTTGTTCTGAATATCAACTATCATGGCTTTTACTGTTGCCCTTACTTGCTCCCTTTTTTCTTCCGACAAAAATAAAATTTCTTTATACGGGGGATTCAAAAATAAACCAACTAAGTGGACGGCGGATGGAGAAAATCTGGTTTCTAAGCCATGATTTTTGAACTCCTGAACAATTGTAGAGTCCAAACAATTGCTTGAGCAATTTTCAACCAACTTCTGAAAAAACAAGGGGTAAATATGCATAGTTGGCTCTTTGTCAATGCTTAATTTTTCAGAGCACTCCTTAAAATCTTTAAGAAAAGTAATCAGGTTTTCAAGTAAGGTAAAATCTAAATTTGCAATGCGGCTGAGCTCGTTTTTAGCCAATAATAAGCTTAATACTTCTTCTTGCACTTCAAAAATGCTGTGTAACATAATATACGTGGAATTCCAACGAGTTCTGACATCCTGTTTCAAAGTTTTCGACAACTTGCTGTTGAGCCCCGACTGCTTAAAATATTGAACAAGTTTTTTTTCGCATTCTACCAAATTTTCAATTTCTAAAGATGGATGTTTTTCAATAATATCGTCCATAACTAAATTCAAGTTGTGACACGCACACGCAAGTCGCTTATAAGGCTTCAAAGCACAAACAATATTTTTCCCATTATCGGTCACAAAAACAGAAGAGCCTAACTTATCTATTAAATTAAATTCATCTAAAATGCTTTTAATATTATCAATAATGTTCTGTTCGGTTTTTTTTTATTTTCTAAGAACTCTCTCACTTCTAACAACGCAACTTTAAGTTCAAAATCTTTGTTAATGTAATGTCCACTTAATGAAATAAAACTTCTCTGGGTGTATTCGTCGGTCCACATATCTGTAGTAAACGCAAGATGCTCATCTCTTAAATTTTCCTTTATTTGATCTTTAATTTTAAAGTATTCATGCGTCATAACTCTCGTTGTCAACTTCTTCCGGGATACAACCAGGTTTGCATAGGTTTGATGGCCATAGTTTTCGCCAATATCAATTAATGACTGGGCATACTCCCGAAAGCCTTCACCTAAATTACACAATATGTAAAATGTATATATGACTAGTAAGTGGCCCGCTTACGTCGCTGCGCAAGTAGTTTATATAAATTTTAGCAATAGAAGATAGATACAAAATAAATAAATTAGAAAATATTTCACAAAATATTAAAGCAAAGTATTTAATATTCTCTTTTCCACGCCACCATTGAGGTAGAGAATCAGGCGGGTAATTTTTTATTGTGGTTTCCCCAGTAGGCCTTATCCACTTATTGAATTTACATTGACATTGGTTGTTTTTCCGTCAGGTGCTAATACAAATAAACTTTTTGGTGAACTGACTCTTGAGCAGGCTACAAAAAATTGGCCATGAGAAAAACAATCGTGTCTTAAGTCTAGTCCGGCTAATTAAAGAGTTTGTCCCTGTGATTTATTGATTGTTAGGGCAAAACAAACTTTTAAAGGAAATTGCAATCTTTTAAATTGAAATGGCAATTCAGAGTCAGAAGGTATTAATGGAATTCTCGGTATAAAAACCGTTTCACCTATACCATTGCCAGTAAAGACCATTGCTTCGACAACATTCTTATGAAGGGCTTTAACTTGCAATCTTGTACCATTGCACAGTTTTGGCGGCTTCAAGTTGCGGATTAACATTACAGGTGAACCAATCTTTAAAGTTAATTTATGATGTGGCAGGCCAGCCGGATTAAATGAATTAAGAAACTCGACGGGGTAATGAACTGCATCTTCGACTTCAGTCACAGAATCAATAGAGTTATATGTCATTTCTTCACTTTGAAATGATTTTAATAAAAACTCGTTTATTTCCAATGCATTGTCATTTCTCGCAGTCAAAATAGCACGTTCTGAAAACCATTCGAGTGATTTTTCAGAGATATTTGTAATATCCGGAAATATTTTTAGAGTTAGCTCTTCAATACTTTTCACAACATGACACAAAGTTGATGGTAAAGTTATTTTGCCATCATGGGTTGGAAATAATCCATTTCCTATTTGAAGAAGCATTTCTGCAAATTCACCAGCTAAGCTATCACCTTTTAAGTGCACTCGCATATTCTTCGTTAATGCAATTTTCTGTATTTTGGGCCACAAAATTGAAGACTTTAAGCACGCATTTATTTCATCTGATCTTGTTCCTCTGGGGATCACTGGAAGAGTTTGTTGAGTAAGAGAAAATTTATGCCACCCATTAAGTATTCACTATCTCGAATGTCTTTCAAAGATCGATCTACAGCTTCAAAAGCACCTTTATGGCCCATAGTACACTCATCCCAAACAATAAGCTTGCAATCTTTGAGCACAGCAGCAATATTAGATTGCTTTGAAATTGAGCAATGTGGTGTTTCTAAATGAATCAAATTAAATGGAATCTTAAGTGTAGAATGCGCTGTGCGACCACCATTAAGTAAAGTGGCTGCGATACCGGAAGAAGCAACGGCCAATGCAATTTTTTCACTTTGCCGTACCTTTGCCAATAATAAATTTAAAATATACGTTTTACCTGTTCCACCAGGTGCATCTAAAAAATAGATTTCTCCCTTTTCTGCTTCAACGCTATGTAGTATCTCTTCGTATACTTGTTTTGCTCAGCAGTAAGAAGTAGCTCATTATTAACAACAAAATTATCGCAATTTTCATAATTTGTTTCTCTATGATATTCAATATTTGGAACAATTTCCTCGGATCTAATTGGTAGTGGAAGTCCATAGTAAGTCAAGTTTTGACCACCAATAGACAGTACAATATCTTCAATGTAAATAAGACATTTATTTAATACATTATTCACAATACTTTGATCAATATTTCTGTCTTGTGAAATATGAATGTTCCTTAAAATATCTTCTGAGAAACTCTCTTTATAAGTATTCCAAAGTTTAAGAGCATCCGAAATATGACAAAATACTAACATTATTGCAAAATTTTGACATATGACAGCTTCGGCTATAGTTGAATCCCAGTGCTTATCATCTTATAGTAATCCTAGAGCTTTACACGCCAATTGAAATGATGAGTATGCTACACCATTAACGGTTTTTAAATTTAAAAATGAAGTTGGGCCCCTTACAAAGTTTAATAAAAGTCTTAAATAAAAACATTCTGTATTATTGGGATGAATAGTGTAAACTCTTCCCAAAGCTGAATCTCTTTTAACTCCAGGAAAATTTGGCACATCATGCCCTCGTTTTCTTCTTTGAAATTCTTTATTGTTCCATGTAAAATACGATGGAACTTCACAATATAGAAGCGTTCTTGCAAACTCATCACGTGTGCATAGCTCAAAGAAGGCTAGCAAAGTGGTTATGGGTGTAGTGCTTAATCTGTCAAGTAATTGTTGCGGATTATTGGGGTTAAAATATATCCGTTGACCATTTTCTAAATGAACAGCTAAGTGTGTAATAGCCAGAAAACGTTCATGTATGGGAAATGCAAGGATTCTTCATACCGCTTCTGAGCTACTTATTTAACGGCCACTTTCGTACATATTAATTTCATTACGTTGGTCTTCAAGAGTAAATGATGCTTGATCACTGCCCTTGTTAACATATTTACAAATGTATTGTGAGGAGCCATATTTACTTATAGCACCTCACAAAAAGCGATTGTATTTATAGCCGCAGCCGGACCTGAGCTGCGGCGAATTCGCATGCTGTCTCGCTCTGACACAGGATGTCAGCGCTAAGGTACGTGTTTGGCACATGGGAGCCACAAAACACGTACCGCAAAAGTCGTGGCAAAGTGCCGTTGGTGTGCGAGCGGTGCATCCACGAAATATAGTGATCACCGTCACACCAACGACAGGCGTGATCAGCAACGAGGAACCGTTGTTGCTAGGCAAACCTCACTGGAACGATCACGCCACCTTTGCCCTTGGCGCGACCTTTGGCAGCGTTGACAGGCCCCGGTCCAGCGAGACAGCAGAAGAATATAAAAGGAGCCGCCTTGGGCAGAGCGGCAAGTTAGTTGCGTACAAGTTAGTTGCGTACAAGTTAGTTGCGTACAAGTTAGTCGAATACAAGTGAGTGCGAAGTCAGCGAAGCGAAACCCCAGTACGGAGTCAATACGAAATAAGTGAAAATCAGTGCGAAACATAAAGAAATCCTACGCGAAGGATAAGTTAAGCATTCAAAAGGATTCATATCGCAATAAGGACAAAACAGATCGTGTCCTTAGCGATTAACAAAACATTTTACGGAGAAGTCGATACGCGAAATTTAGCCAGCCTTGGGGTGCGTTGCATTTGCAAAGCAACCTCGAATTAAAACCAAGTATCAGATAAGTGAGCCTGGCGAAGGACAGGTGAAGCTAAAGCCAGAGCCTGAGAGTAGGCGTCACTATTGGCGAAATCCTTGTGGTAACAAGGAGGCCATAGTAGAGCCTGGCGAATTCGGGCGTTGCTAGCTAAAACCTCGTTTAGTAGGCGAAACATTGGCTGCGTTCAGGGAACTAAGCGCTTACAAAACATGTTTAGTAATCGTTCGCTGAACGTTCTGCTTAGTAAGCGCTTTCTAAACATGTTTAGTCAGCGCCCGCCATCTTTGTAAGCGTAAATTTTGTTTGCTTTTGCGCTTAGTGATTGAACAGCTGTTAATTGTTTTGGGCAAATGGATAGAAAAAGAATAAAATTAATGTTACTGCAATTTTGTTGCGAGGATACTGATGTAAGTGAGGTTGTCATGGGGTTGAAAGATGAGTTTCACCCATCGATTTCTTGCGAAGAAAAGAAAATCCAGAGGCAAATGTTGAAAGAAAGAAATAAACAGTTTTATGAAGAAACAATTCCACGGTATACTGATGTACAATTTATTGAACACTTTCGGATGAATAGAACCACATTCGAGGTAAAAATATACATATGTATACCATTTCGAATTTTTATTATCTTATACATATGTGTCAACATTGCAGAGTCTGTTAAATGCTATCCAAACTAATGTGCAAAACCATGTGCAACTCTTCCCTGATATTCCAATGGAAAAAAAATTGCTGTTTTGTTTATGGCTTATTGGTAAACAGGAATCATTTTTGGCCGTGGGTGATAGATTCAACATTGCAAAAAGTTCAGGTCATGGCGTTTTTAAATATATGATTGAAGAAATAACGAAGCTGATGTCAAAATTTATTAAATGGCCTAATGAAGTACAAAATGCGAAAAGTTCGTCTTTATTTAAAAGTCGTTCAGGATTAAATGGAGCTATTGGTGCAATTGATGGATGTCACATACCCATCCAACAACCGGTTGGAAATTCACAAGACTACTATAACAGAAAACAATTCCATTCAATAATTCTTCAAGGAGTTTGTGATTCAACCGGAAATTTTATTGATGTATTCATTGGAATGCCAGGTAGGATGCACGATGCGCGAGTGTTCAAGAATAGTCCGTTATATACCAAGATGACCAATATACAGAATCCACTAATACCACAACAACAACATATAATTGGGGACTCTGCTTATCCATTAATGGTAAATTTAATGACACCATTCCGCGATAATGGACACTTGGATGCAAGGGAAACACTTTATAATGTGAGATTCAGCAGAATTCGATCTATTATTGAACGTGCATTTGGAAGACTCAAAGGCAAATTTCGTCGTTTAAAATATTTGTGCATATCTGACATAGAGTTTGGGCAGCGCATTATAGCTGCAGCCTGCATTCTACATAACGTCATATTACAAAATGAAGAAGAAGTTGATTTTGATGAGGAAATGGATGCGATGGATGACCAGTCTTCACAGAGTATAACACTCGAAAATAGTTCCAGTGTTATTGCACAACAAAAAAGAAACGATTTAATGAACAGTTTATTTTAATACGACATGTATTTTATGAATTCATTTCAATAAAAATAACAATACGAAATGAATGAAAAACAAAATAAACTAGTAATAATAAGATAATTTACATTTTTTCAAATATGTTTTTTAAAATTTCGTTGCGTTCTTTCTGAACTCGTACGGACTCCGCCAATTGAACTTCAATTCGCTCAAGGGCAAATACTCTCTTTTTCTCTATTTCAATCATTTCTTTGCGTTGGCGATAAGAGGAGCAAACTGGATTTTTAGGCGCTGTGTTCGTTAAATGTGCTTCGTCGGGTGATGGTGGCATTTGTGGAGATGGTGGCATTTGTGGAGATGGTGGCATTTGTGGAGATGGTGGCATTTGTGGAGATGGTGGCATTTGTGGAGATGGTGGCATTTGTGGAGATGGTGGCATGCATGATGATAGTTGCATATGCGGTGTAGTCATACATTCGGCAACTTCAAAACTTGATATCGTTGCACCTGGATTCACAGTCAAGTCATCTGCAAAAATGTCCTCCATGATGGTGTAGTATGGCCAAGTCAAACTGCCTCTACCTGTTTTCTTGTTGTTGTCTTTGATCGTCTTATATGTTTGTTTTAAATTTCGCATTTTGCGATCCAAGGCTTCTGGATTTACATCTGTGTACCCATGGTTTTGCAACTCTTCTGTTATTTCACGCCAAACCATTTTTTTTTTTATTTTAGGATCACGGAATTTCGACAACCGTTCCAAGTACGCATTCAGTAGAAGTTTGATTTTGGATGACTCCCAAACGTTTTTAGTACTTTCTTCTTCTGTAAATAGTCGTATAAAATAAACCAATTGTTAGATTTTAATAATAATATCTAAATAAACAAAACCAATTGTACGTACCATTTTGAGCCATTTTTACTTGTGTTGAAGAAGCTGTCGATAAACACCATGCGATTACTAATATTTACACATCGATAATGATAATCAGCTGATCAACTAAGCAGTGCGTTCACAAGTTTTCAGCGATGAGCACTAAGCGCTTAGTAAGCAGCTTTGCAACCGCTTAGTTCCCTGAACGCAGCCATTGACTCTGAATATTTGGTGCAACGAGAGCGCCAGCATTGCAAATAAAACCACGACACAAGAGCCGTACGATTTATTAAACTCTAATAAGAAATATCATTAAGTGCAAAGCAAATTGTAAACCCAACGTGGAAACTAGCAGAGAGTGCAGTTTAAAATATATGTATTAAAACCAAAACCAAATTGTGTTCTTATTGCCGCAGCCGCCACAAATACAAATTTGTTGGCACGTACCCTCAGCACCGCGAGAGTTAGCCCAGCTAAAGACCGCGTAACTTTAGGTTCGTTACAACTGGCGCCCAACTGTGGATCTACGGCTAATATCACATAGTTTGTTTTAATAAAATACATTTAAATAATCGACAATATGGTTCGTTCGTGGGTGTACAATCTAAAAAGGATGCACTAGTGAAATGCGGAGTGGAATTCGGTCTGGAGCTCGAAGGCACTGTCGAAAATATGAGAAGACAATTCGGAGACTGGGTAAGTCAAAATGAAAATACTCTTCCACACAGCGTTCGCATTAGCGAACTGGCGAAAATATACAGCCGACAGTCGCCGAATAAAGAACCAGAATTCATGCGCGAGGAAGGGGAATACGAAGAGGAAAAGGAGTTTGCCGGCATAGACGTAGCAAGGCTGAGCGTCCCATGCACCAGCGCGGCGGCTAGGGCGCGAGATTTACAGGAATCTCGCCGATCACCCTGGAGTACAACCCAACAGCCAGGAGAGCGTAGCCACACCCACACACATGATCAGACCAATGCAAGGGCAAGTGAATACCAGAAAGTAGCCAAACAAGTTCGAGAGTGGAGCTTTCGATTCGATGGACTATCGAAACCTCTCGAATTCTTGGAGCAAGTGGAATGGTCGGCAGACACATATGGATTAAATTTAAATTTAATTCCAAGAGCGATGCCGGAGTTGCTGAAAGGAATGGCACTTAAGTGGTACATAGCTAACAACAGGCATTGGACGACATGGGTGGATTTTGTCGACAGTTTTCAAGAATATTTTTTACCTCGAGATTATTTTGAAAATTTGTACGACGAAGTACGCAGACGGCGGCAAGCTCTGGATGAGCCTTTTAAAGTCTATATGGTGGAGATGCAGACTCTGATGAGACCCCTACGACTCTCAACAGAGAAGGAAGTGCGCACCATTTACACCAACAGCCTTCCTGACTTGCGCGGATACGCACGGCCAAACCAGTTCTCGAATTTGACCCAGCTGATGCAACTGGCAGAAGAATTCGAAGAGTTAGAAAAAGATAGGTTGAAACTGAGGCTACAAAGTGCTACAGCCCAACAACAATTCAGCCAACATCAACAACAACAGCCTCAACAACACCGAGATACACAGCAAAATGGACGCGATCACAACCAGAGTCGTGGAAATCGTACCCGATTTATGGCCATGGAGGAGCAGAGCCAACACACTGGAAGAATGGACGAACGGCCAACCCCAACACCTAGGACCCAGCAAAATCCTGCCAGGACACACATAAACAACCCAGGAAGGGCATGTCGCGTGTGTGGACAGGAGGGACACTGGGCGATAGAGTGCCGAAACCCAATGTTGGAGTTCTGCTGGGTCTGTGGCAGGATCGGTCAGCGGACAGCCCTATGTTGTCAGTCGGGAAACGGCCAGCGGCGTCCGCCATCGAGGGGCGAGCGGGAGCCGCCAAGGTCCGCCCCGAGACGCTAGTCGGTCACCTGAAGGACGAAGGGACGCAGTTGACTGCCACCGTAGGGATCGGTGAGTGTCAGTATAAGGCTACAGTCGATACAGGGGCTACAAGCAGCTTTGTTAGCGAAGAGCTTGCTTGTAGACTGAGCACTGTAGGCCGGAGAAGCGTCGCAAGTAGACAGGTGAAGTTAGCAGACGGACATAACAGCAGGACAACGGAACAAATAACAGTCGAAATAAGACTTGGGCATCGCAGTTTGCAAGTAGCGTTGCTAATTATGCCTGGTGTGATAGACGATTTGGTGCTGGGTTGGGATTTTCTGACTGGCATGGGCACAGTGTTGCAGTGTGCGGGATTGGTGGTCACCATCCCAGCACGACGGCACAAGGTTGGAAAGCTGGAGGAGAGACTGTCGGTGGCAGTTGTCCAGAATACAACCGAACAAGACGAAGCAATACACGATGTCAGAAACCCAGCTATTGAAACCAAAAATCTACACGAGGATCAAGAAATTAATGAATTTCTTTTGCGGGAAGTCGCAGCCTTCAAACACCTAAAGGGCACATCACAAATTACGGAACACAAAATTGTGATGAGCGATGACAGGCCTATAAAACAGCGTTATTTTCCGAAGAATCCAAAAATGCAAGCGGAAAATAACCAGCAAGTAGAGGAACTACTTGCGAAAGGTTGCATAGAGCCATCCAACAGCCCACACAGCGCACCAATCGTGATGGTGAAAAAGAAGAATGGCAAATGGCGGTTATGTGTGGATTTTAGGCAACTTAATAGACGATCCGTTAAGGACGCGTATCCATTGCCAAGAGTGCACCACATTTTAGACCAGCTACGTGAAGCCCACTTCATCACTAGCTTGGATCTGAAAGATGGGTACTGGCAGATCCCGATGGAGAAAGCGAGCCGACCACTGACAGCATTTACAGTCCCAGGCAAAGGATTGTACCAGTGGAAAGTGATGCCATTTGGGTTACACTCGGCACCGGCAACTTTTCAGAGGGCTTTGGATCGCGTTATTGGACCAGAGATGATGCCACACGCGTTTGCTTATTTAGATGATATTATAATCATCGGAAGAACGCGCGAAGAGCATATGGCAAATCTCAAAGAGGTATTTCGACGGTTGAGGGCAGCAAATCTGCGCATCAACGTGGACAAATGCGACTTCTTTAAAAAAGAGTTGAAATACCTGGGCCACAGAGTCACAGAGGAAGGAATTCGCACAGATTCGGAGAAAGTTGCTGCAATCGCAGAATTGAAGCCGCCAAGCAACGTAAAGGAGTTACGACAATACCTGGGCGTAGCATCATGGTACAGGCGCTTCGTACCAGATTTTGCGACAAAAGTAGCACCTCTGAACGCATTGATGAAAAAAGGCGCAAAATGGGAGTGGACTGAGGAGCGGCAAGTAGCTTTTGACACGGTCAAAGAGAAGCTGACTCAGTCCCCAGTATTGGCATGCCCAGATTTTTCAAAAACATTTTGCTTGCAGACGGATGCAAGTAACTATGGCCTGGGTGCGATATTGACCCAACCTTCGGAGCAAGGTGAAAGGGTAATATCGTACGCCAGTAGGACACTAAACGGTGCCGAACGGAACTATTCGGCAACTGAAAAAGAGTGTCTAGCCATAGTGTGGGGAATCAGAAAGCTAAGGCCATACCTGGAAGGCTACCATTTTGTGGTCATAACGGACCACATGGCGCTGAAGTGGCTAAACTCAATCGAGAGTCCATCAGGCAGAATAGCGCGTTGGGCGCTTGAACTGCAACAATACGACTTTGAAGTCAAATACCGTAAAGGCAACCTCAATGTCGTAGCCGATGCACTTTCGAGACAGCCACTTCCGGAGACATGCTGCCTAAGAAAAATCGCCACAGAAGGGATGGAGGCAGACAACGCAAATTGCAAATGGATTCAGAAATTAAAAAGGAAATCGCACAAAATGCAAGGAAATATCCGGATTACATGGAGGAAAATGGCAACCTATATAGACACATCCCACATCGCGCTGGAGGCGGAGATGTGGAAGCTTGGAAGCTTTGTGTACCCAAAAATAAAAGGAAGGATGTATTACTGGAGAATCACGACGCAGCCACAGCCGGTCATTTGGGAAGCCGGAAAACGATAGCAAGAGTAGCGACACGCTACTATTGGCCAGGCTTGTACAGGGACGTGCGCACATATGTGCACAACTGCGAAACGTGTCAACAATATAAGCCAAGTCAAATGGCAGCAGCAGGAAAGATGTTGACACAAATTCCGGAAGAGCCATGGAGTACCGTGTGTGCTGATTTTGTTGGCCCACTGCCAAGATCAAAACACGGCAACACAATGCTATTGGTGATGTTTGACCGTTTCTCTAAGTGGACTGAGTTAGTTCCGCTGAGGAGCGCAACCACAGCCACTTTGCAAAAGGGATTCAGAGAGAGAATTTTGGCACGATTTGGGGTGCCAAAAGTTCTCATAACGGACAACGGAACACAATTTACGAGTAAAGCCTTCAAACGCTTTCTCGAAGAATTAGGAGTGCGACACCAATTTACGGCACCATACACACCGCAAGAGAATCCTACAGAACGTGCAAACCGCACGGTAAAAACGATGATTGCACAATTTACCAAAGATAACCAGCGGTGCTGGGATGAATTTTTGCCAGAATTGTCACTGGCCGTTAATACCAGCGTATCGGCGTCTACAGGCTACAGTGCAGCGTTTATCACGCAAGGGCGGGAACCAAGGCTGCCAAATGCACTGTACGACAACGTTACACTCGGCACAGGGCAACCGACACAAACACCCAGCGACAATGCGCAAAAACTTAGAGAAGTTTTTGAATTGGTGCGCAGGAGTTTAGAGAAGGCCTCTCAGGACCAAGCAAGGCATTACAACCTACGGAGACGGCAGTGGAAACCATCCGTAGGAGACAAGGTGTGGGTGAAACAACACCACCTGTCAAATGCAGCGGAAGGCTTCGCTGCGAAGCTTGCTCCTAAATTTTCCGGACCATATACAATAATGAATTTTGTATCACCTGTAATCTGTAAATTACAGGGGAAAACTGGGGAAAAAGAACGGACCGCGCACATAGGCGACATAAAACCCCACGGAGGCGGAACGGACAACGGGTGAGACAATAAAAAAAAAAAAAAAAAATTTTGGGGTCACAAATTATTTTAAGACCCTAGAATAAAAAGTATTTTTTTTGTGGTGGTGAAAATCTGGAAAAGAAAAGAGCGGTTAATAATTGGCATTATTAGTGACGTATCTCATTTACTCACCTGAATCTCCATCACCCCCTATATATAAAAAAAAAAAAAAGCATTAGTTGATTTGTTTTTTTGGGAAAAAAGAGGGGGGTGAATATGTATTAATACATATTAATTATTGCCCCCTACTCAACACATTTAACAGATATAAATAATAAAAATAAATATGTAAGGTATTACATATTTATTAAACCATAACAAAAATAAATATCAGGAAGGATATTACATATATATAAATAATAAAAATAAATATTAACTACTATATAAAAAATAAATTTATGTAAGGTATTACATATTTATATAAAAAATAATCAATAAAAATCATTCAAATATAAACAAAAAAAATATGTAAGCTTCTATTTTTACATATTTATTAAACATAAAAAAATAAATATGTAAGGTATATTTATAAATAATATTAAATATATTAAACATAACAAAATAAATATGTAAGGTACATATATATATAAAAATAATAAAAATAAATATGTAAGGTATTACATATTTATTAAAGCATAACAAAAATAAATATGTAAGTATTACATATATTTATAAATAATAAAAATAAATATGTAAGGTATTACATATTTATTAAAGCATAACAAAAATAAATATGTAAGGTATTACATATTTATTAAAACAATAACAAAATTAAATATGTAAGGTATTACATATTTTATAAATAATAAAAATGAATATGTAAGATATTACATATTCATTAAAAATAACAGACAACAATGAATGTGTGGGCGGGAAGAATGGACGTCAAAAAAAAAAAAAAAAAAAATATTAAAAATAAATAATAATAAATAATAAGAGCCACGGCCCAACCAAGGGCATTACAAAAACCGGACCTGAACGCGGAGAAAGGTGTGCGAAGCAAACGCTGCTAGGGAAACGGTTAATGAAAAAGGTTAGCGATATCGCAAAGAGAGCGCTGACAAAACATGGCAGTCGCATGCGGGAAGGATACCGTAACTTGCACACCTACACTGTTGCACATGCGTACGGAGTAGGGGTATAAAAGGTGCCGACTACCATGCAGTCGGTCACTTTGAGAAAATTTAGAAGTTCAAAAGTACTCACCGTTAAAATGGAGCAAGGAAGCAACAGCAACACCGAGGGAAGGAGGGCAGTCCATGCGTCGAGCCGTGACCCACGTGCGCACTCTCGCACACCAGCGGGGGATGTGTGCGTGGTCGACGCGGCGGCCATGGGTGCCAGCGCCAGAGGGCGCACAAACGTGGCGCGACGAGGGCGTTGGGCCGGACAGCCCTATGCGCGTGCCGGACCGCAACGGGAGGCGTCGCCAGACGTGTTGGAGCTGCGGGCGTCGCCTATTATAGAATCGCCTGAGGAGCGGGAGGCAGCCGAGCGCGAGCGTGGTCGCCGCCAGGAGCTGGAGGAAGAGCGGGAGTGGGTGCGTCGGGCATACGGTGAGGACTTCGACAGCAGCGACTGGGAGGTGGATGCCAGCGCTGGTCCAGTGGACGAGGTTGAGGAGTCGCCACCGCCAAGGGACTTCATTGAAGTGAACCCGGAATGGGTACGCATGTGCCATCCCGAGGCACCACCGACGCCAGAGGATGAGCATGTGGGCCCAGCCAGCCCGGAGCGGTTCGCAAACCACCACTACCCGAGACACCACCGCCAGACTGGCGCCCCGCTAGGCCACCGTCGCCATTCCCACGTGGGCTGGACGCTTCGGAGGATGAGGAGGATGAGGACGAGGATATTATTTATATATCGTCCGACGAGGAGGAGGCAACACCGCAGGCCGAGGAGCAGATGCCAACGGCCGATCCGGGTGAGTCGACACCACCGACGGCGACCATAACGCGGGAGAGGTGCTTTGTGGATGGGCGATGGCAGCACACCGCGACGATTGTCGTGAAGTGGGCAGAGGAGGTGGCGCTGCCACGCCCCGAGTTTATTAAGGAAATGACGCCACCACGACCGCGTACGCCAACGCCACCCCGACAGCGTACGCCAACGCCACCACGAACACGGACGCCGACGCCGCCACCACGAACACGGACACCGACGCCGCCACCACCACGACCGCGCACGCCGTCACCACCACGCGCATTACCGGCACCAAGCAACGCGACCACCAGTCCGGCAACAAGGACATCGCCGTGGGTGTGGCCAACACCGATGCAGGTGGGCACGCCGCCTCGCCCCAGGACACCGCCTCCGCCACCAACATGGGCGCCCAATGCGGCACGCCCAGCTTTCGGCCGGCAGGCTTCATGCCCATACGGGGAACGGCCGGCTCGCCCGGTACTGCAGCGGCAGTCGTCCGCACCACTGGCGATTCCGGGATGGAGAGAGGTGGCGCGAGCCGACTGGCCATCAGAGGTCGTAGCTGCCGCAGCTGGAGGTAGCGACCGACGCACGTCGCGCATCGTGTGGGCGCACGGCCAACGATACCGCGTGCGTATCTCAACCCGAGGCACGCGGGCCTTTGTGGCCGAATAAGGAAAAAAAAGCAAAAAAACACCACAATAAAAAAAAATGAAAAAAAATATATATCTGGCATATTCATTTAACCTGAAAAAAATATAAAGGAAAACAGGTGTATTAAAACTGCAGGAGGGGGGTGAAAGTGACTGGAAGCATACTCACATAAAATGTGTGTGCGATCCAGCGCGAGCGGCAAAACGGCATGGCCTGGAAAAAAGAGAACATGAGTTAGGATATGGTGGAAATGGCGCAAGGCGCAAAAATATATTACTTACGTTTGCTTTTAGATTCTTTTCAGCAACAACAAAACAATTGCAAACTGCAAATTGTGTGTCATGGCCGATTAGTGTTGGATAGTTGCGTGTGGCCATATCGATCTGGCCAAATCAGTGCGAAACATAAAGAAATCCTACGCGAAGGATAAGTTAAGCATTCAAAAGGATTCATATCGCAATAAGGACAAAACAGATCGTGTCCTTAGCGATTAACAAAACATTTTACGGAGAAATCGATACGCGAAATTTAGCCAGCCTTGGGGTGCGTTGCATTTGCAAAGCAACCTCGAATTAAAACCAAGTATCAGATAAGTGAGCCTGGCGAAGGACAGGTGAAGCTAAAGCCAGAACCTAAGAGTAGGCGTCACTATTGGCGAAATCCTTGTGGTAACAAGGAGGCCATAGTAGAGCCTGGCGAATTCGGGCGTTGCTAGCTAAAACCTCGTTTAGTAACGTGTAAACCCAACGTGGAAACTAGCAGAGAGTGCAGTTTAAAATATATGTATTAAAACCAAAACCAAATTGTGTTCTTATTGCCGCAGCCGCCACAAATACAAATTTGTTGGCACGTACCCTCAGCACCGCGAGAGTTAGCCCAGCTAAAGACCGCGTAACTTTAGGTTCGTTACAACTGGCGCCCAACTGTGGATCTACGGCTAATATCACATAGTTTGTTTTAATAAAATACATATAAATAATCGACAATATGGTTCGTTCGTGGGTGTACAATCTAAAAAAGGATGCACTAGTGAAATGCGGAGTGGAATTCGGTCTGGAGCTCGAAGGCACTGTCGAAAATATGAGAAGACAATTCGGAGACTGGGTAAGTCAAAATGAAAATACTCTTCCACACAGCGTTCGCATTAGCGAACTGGCGAAAATATACAGCCGACAGTCGCCGAATAAAGAACCAGAATTCATGCGCGAGGAAGGGGAATACGAAGAGGAAAAGGAGTTTGCCGGCATAGACGTAGCAAGGCTGAGCGTCCCATGCACCAGCGCGGCGGCTAGGGCGCGAGATTTACAGGAATCTCGCCGATCACCCTGGAGTACAACCCAACAGCCAGGAGAGCGTAGCCACACCCACACACATGATCAGACCAATGCAAGGGCAAGTGAATACCAGAAAGTAGCCAAACAAGTTCGAGAGTGGAGCTTTCGATTCGATGGACTATCGAAACCTCTCGAATTCTTGGAGCAAGTGGAATGGTCGGCAGACACATATGGATTAAATTTAAATTTAATTCCAAGAGCGATGCCGGAGTTGCTGAAAGGAATGGCACTTAAGTGGTACATAGCTAACAACAGGCATTGGACGACATGGGTGGATTTTGTCGACAGTTTTCAAGAATATTTTTTACCTCGACGGCAAGCTCTGGATGAGCCTTTTAAAGTCTATATGGTGGAGATGCAGACTCTGATGAGACCCCTACGACTCTCAACAGAGAAGGAAGTGCGCACCATTTACACCAACAGCCTTCCTGACTTGCGCGGATACGCACGGCCAAACCAGTTCTCGAATTTGACCCAGCTGATGCAACTGGCAGAAGAATTCGAAGAGTTAGAAAAGATAGGTTGAAACTGAGGCTACAAAGTGCTACAGCCCAACAACAATTCAGCCAACATCAACAACAACAGCCTCAACAACACCGAGATACACAGCAAAATGGACGCGATCACAACCAGAGTCGTGGAAATCGTACCCGATTTATGGCCATGGAGGAGCAGAGCCAACACACTGGAAGAATGGACGAACGGCCAACCCCAACACCTAGGACCCAGCAAAATCCTGCCAGGACACACATAAACAACCCAGGAAGGGCATGTCGCGTGTGTGGACAGGAGGGACACTGGGCGATAGAGTGCCGAAACCCAATGTTGGAGTTCTGCTGGGTCTGTGGCAGGATCGGTCAGCGGACAGCCCTATGTTGTCAGTCGGGAAACGGCCAGCGGCGTCCGCCATCGAGGGGCGAGCGGGAGCCGCCAAGGTCCGCCCCGAGACGCTAGTCGGTCACCTGAAGGACGAAGGGACGCAGTTGACTGCCACCGTAGGGATCGGTGAGTGTCAGTATAAGGCTACAGTCGATACAGGGGCTACAAGCAGCTTTGTTAGCGAAGAGCTTGCTTGTAGACTGAGCACTGTAGGCCGGAGAAGCGTCGCAAGTAGACAGGTGAAGTTAGCAGACGGACATAACAGCAGGACAACGGAACAAATAACAGTCGAAATAAGACTCGGGCATCGCAGTTTGCAAGTAGCGTTGCTAATTATGCCTGGTGTGATAGACGATTTGGTGCTGGGTTGGGATTTTCTGACTGGCATGGGCACAGTGTTGCAGTGTGCGGGATTGGTGGTCACCATCCCAGCACGACGGCACAAGGTTGGAAAGCTGGAGGAGAGACTGTCGGTGGCAGTTGTCCAGAATACAACCGAACAAGACGAAGCAATACACGATGTCAGAAACCCAGCTATTGAAACCAAAAATCTACACGAGGATCAAGAAATTAATGAATTTCTTTTGCGGGAAGTCGCAGCCTTCAAACACCTAAAGGGCACATCACAAATTACGGAACACAAAATTGTGATGAGCGATGACAGGCCTATAAAACAGCGTTATTTTCCGAAGAATCCAAAAATGCAAGCGGAAATTAACCAGCAAGTAGAGGAACTACTTGCGAAAGGTTGCATAGAGCCATCCAACAGCCCACACAGCGCACCAATCGTGATGGTGAAAAAGTAGAATGGCAAATGGCGGTTATGTGTGGGTTTTAGGCAACTTAATAGACGATCCGTTAAGGACGCGTATCCATTGCCAAGAGTGCACCACATTTTAGACCAGCTACGTGAAGCCCACTTCATCACTAGCTTGGATCTGAAAGATGGGTACTGGCAGATCCCGATGGAGAAAGCGAGCCGACCACTGACAGCATTTACAGTCCCAGGCAAAGGATTGTACCAGTGGAAAGTGATGCGATTTGGGTTACACTCGGCACCGGCAACTTTTCAGAGGGCTTTGGATCGCGTTATTGGACCAGAGATGATGCCACACGCGTTTGCTTATTTAGATGATATTATAATCATCGGAAGAACGCGCGAAGAGCATATGGCAAATCTCAAAGAGGTATTTCGACGGTTGAGGGCAGCAAATCTGCGCATCAACGTGGACAAATGCGACTTCTTTAAAAAAGAGTTGAAATACCTGGGCCACAGAGTCACAGAGGAAGGAATTCGCACAGATTCGGAGAAAGTTGCTGCAATCGCAGAATTGAAGCCGCCAAGCAACGTAAAGGAGTTACGACAATACCTGGGCGTAGCATCATGGTACAGGCGCTTCGTACCAGATTTTGCGACAAAAGTAGCACCTCTGAACGCATTGATGAAAAAAGGCGCAAAATGGGAGTGGACTGAGGAGCGGCAAGTAGCTTTTGACACGGTCAAAGAGAAGCTGACTCAGTCCCCAGTATTGGCATGCCCAGATTTTTCAAAAACATTTTGCTTGCAGACGGATGCAAGTAACTATGGCCTGGGTGCGATATTGACCCAACCTTCGGAGCAAGGTGAAAGGGTAATATCGTACGCCAGTAGGACACTAAACGGTGCCGAACGGAACTATTCGGCAACTGAAAAAGAGTGTCTAGCCATAGTGTGGGGAATCAGAAAGCTAAGGCCATACCTGGAAGGCTACCATTTTGTGGTCATAACGGACCACATGGCGCTGAAGTGGCTAAACTCAATCGAGAGTCCATCAGGCAGAATAGCGCGTTGGGCGCTTGAACTGCAACAATACGACTTTGAAGTCAAATACCGTAAAGGCAACCTCAATGTCGTAGCCGATGCACTTTCGAGACAGCCACTTCCGGAGACATGCTGCCTAAGAAAAATCGCCACAGAAGGGATGGAGGCAGACAACGCAAATTGCAAATGGATTCAGAAATTAAAAAAGGAAATCGCACAAAATGCAAGGAAATATCCGGATTACATGGAGGAAAATGGCAACCTATATAGACACATCCCACATCGCGCTGGAGGCGGAGATGTGGAAGCTTGGAAGCTTTGTGTACCCAAAAATAAAAGGAAGGATGTATTACTGGAGAATCACGACGCAGCCACAGCCGGTCATTTGGGAAGCCGGAAAACGATAGCAAGAGTAGCGACACGCTACTATTGGCCAGGCTTATACAGGGACGTGCGCACATATGTGCACAACTGCGAAACGTGTCAACAATATAAGCCAAGTCAAATGGCAGCAGCAGGAAAGATGTTGACACAAATTCCGGAAGAGCCATGGAGTACCGTGTGTGCTGATTTTGTTGGCCCACTGCCAAGATCAAAACACGGCAACACAATGCTATTGGTGATGTTTGACCGTTTCTCTAAGTGGACTGAGTTAGTTCCGCTGAGGAGCGCAACCACAGCCACTTTGCAAAAGGGATTCAGAGAGAGAATTTTGGCACGATTTGGGGTGCCAAAAGTTCTCATAACGGACAACGGAACACAATTTACGAGTAAAGCCTTCAAACGCTTTCTCGAAGAATTAGGAGTGCGACACCAATTTACGGCACCATACACACCGCAAGAGAATCCTACAGAACGTGCAAACCGCACGGTAAAAACGATGATTGCACAATTTACCAAAGATAACCAGCGGTGCTGGGATGAATTTTTGCCAGAATTGTCACTGGCCGTTAATACCAGCGTATCGGCGTCTACAGGCTACAGTGCAGCGTTTATCACGCAAGGGCGGGAACCAAGGCTGCCAAATGCACTGTACGACAACGTTACACTCGGCACAGGGCAACCGACACAAACACCCAGCGACAATGCGCAAAAACTTAGAGAAGTTTTTGAATTGGTGCGCAGGAGTTTAGAGAAGGCCTCTCAGGACCAAGCAAGGCATTACAACCTACGGAGACGGCAGTGGAAACCATCCGTAGGAGACAAGGTGTGGGTGAAACAACACCACCTGTCAAATGCAGCGGAAGGCTTCGCTGCGAAGCTTGCTCCTAAATTTTCCGGACCATATACAATAATGAATTTTGAATCACCTGTAATCTGTAAATTACAGGGGAAAACTGGGGAAAAAGAACGGACCGCGCACATAGGCGACATAAAACCCCACGGAGGCGGAACGGACAACGGGTGAGACAATAAAAAAAAAAAAAAAAATTTTGGGTTCACAAATTATTTTAAGACCCTAGAATAAAAAGTAATTTTTTTTTGGTGGTGAAAATCTGGAAAAGAAAAGAGCGGTTAATAATTGGCATTATTAGTGACGTATCTCATTTACTCACCTGAATCTCCATCACCCCCTATATATAAAAAAAAAAAAAAAGCATTAATTGATTTGTTTTTTTGGGAAAAAAAGGGGTGAATATGTATTAATACATATTAATTATTGCCCCCTACTCAACACATTTAACAGATATAAATAATAAAAATAAATATGTAAGGTATTACATATTTATTAAACCATAACAAAAATAAATATGTAAGGTATTACATATATATAAATAATAAAAATAAATATGTAAGGTATTACATATTTATTAAAGCATAACAAAAATAAATATGTAAGGTATTACATATATATATAAATAATAAAAATAAATATGTAAGGTATTACATATTTATTAAAGCATAACAAAAATAAATATGTAAGGTATTACATATATATATAAATAATAAAAATAAATATGTAAGGTATTACATATTTATTAAAAGATAACAAAAATAAATATGTAAGGTATTACATATTTATTAAAACAATAACAAAATTAAATATGTAAGGTATTACATATTTTATAAATAATAAAAATGAATATGTAAGATATTACATATTCATTAAAAATAACAGACAACAATGAATGTGTGGGCGGGAAGAATGGACGTCAAAAAAAAAAAAAAAAAAAAAAATATTAAAAATAAATAATAATAAATAATAAGAGCCACGGCCCAACCAAGGGCATTACAAAAACCGGACCTGAACGCGGAGAAAGGTGTGCGAAGCAAACGCTGCTAGGGAAACGGTTAATGAAAAAGGTTAGCGATATCGCAAAGAGAGCGCTGACAAAACATGGCAGTCGCATGCGGGAAGGATACCGTAACTTGCACACCTACACTGTTGCACATGCGTACGGAGTAGGGGTATAAAAGGTGCCGACTACCATGCAGTCGGTCACTTTGAGAAAATTTAGAAGTTCAAAAGTACTCACCGTTAAAATGGAGCAAGGAAGCAACAGCAACACCGAGGGAAGGAGGGCAGTCCATGCGTCGAGCCGTGACCCACGTGCGCACTCTCGCACACCAGCGGGGGATGTGTGCGTGGTCGACGCGGCGGCCATGGGTGCCAGCGCCAGAGGGCGCACAAACGTGGCGCGACGAGGGCGTTGGGCCGGACAGCCCTATGCGCGTGCCGGACCGCAACGGGAGGCGTCGCCAGACGTGTTGGAGCTGCGGGCGTCGCCTATTATAGAATCGCCTGAGGAGCGGGAGGCAGCCGAGCGCGAGCGTGGTCGCCGCCAGGAGCTGGAGGAAGAGCGGGAGTGGGTGCGTCGGGCATACGGTGAGGACTTCGACAGCAGCGACTGGGAGGTGGATGCCAGCGCTGGTCCAGTGGACGAGGTTGAGGAGTCGCCACCGCCAAGGGACTTCATTGAAGTGAACCCGGAATGGGTACGCATGTGCCATCCCGAGGCACCACCGACGCCAGAGGATGAGCATGTGGGCCCAGCCAGCCCGGAGCGGTTCGCAAACCACCACTACCCGAGACACCACCGCCAGACTGGCGCCCCGCTAGGCCACCGTCGCCATTCCCACGTGGGCTGGACGCTTCGGAGGATGAGGAGGATGAGGACGAGGATATTATTTATATATCGTCCGACGAGGAGGAGGCAACACCGCAGGCCGAGGAGCAGATGCCAACGGCCGATCCGGGTGAGTCGACACCACCGACGGCGACCATAACGCGGGAGAGGTGCTTTGTGGATGGGCGATGGCAGCACACCGCGACGATTGTCGTGAAGTGGGCAGAGGAGGTGGCGCTGCCACGCCCCGAGTTTATTAAGGAAATGACGCCACCACGACCGCGTACGCCAACGCCACCCCGACAGCGTACGCCAACGCCACCACGAACACGGACGCCGACGCCGCCACCACGAACACGGACACCGACGCCGCCACCACCACGACCGCGCACGCCGTCACCACCACGCGCATTACCGGCACCAAGCAACGCGGCCACCAGTCCGGCAACAAGGACATCGCCGTGGGTGTGGCCAACACCGATGCAGGTGGGCACGCCGCCTCGCCCCAGGACACCGCCTCCGCCACCAACATGGGCGCCCAATGCGGCACGCCCAGCTTTCGGCCGGCAGGCTTCATGCCCATACGGGGAACGGCCGGCTCGCCCGGTACTGCAGCGGCAGTCGTCCGCACCACTGGCGATTCCGGGATGGAGAGAGGTGGCGCGAGCCGACTGGCCATCAGAGGTCGTAGCTGCCGCAGCTGGAGGTAGCGACCGACGCACGTCGCGCATCGTGTGGGCGCACGGCCAACGATACCGCGTGCGTATCTCAACCCGAGGCACGCGGGCCTTTGTGGCCGAATAAGGAAAAAAAACAAAAAAAAAAAAAAAAAAAAAAAAAAAAAAAATATATATATCTGGCATATTCATTTAACCTGAAAAAAATATAAAGGAAAACAGGTGTATTAAAACTGCAGGAGGGGGGTGAAAGTGACTGGAAGCATACTCACATAAAATGTGTGTGCGATCCAGCGCGAGCGGCAAAACGGCATGGCCTGGAAAAAAGAGAACATGAGTTAGGATATGGTGGAAATGGCGCAAGGCGCAAAAATATATTACTTACGTTTGCTTTTAGATTCTTTTCAGCAACAACAAAACAATTGCAAACTGCAAATTGTGTGTCATGGCCGATTAGTGTTGGATAGTTGCGTGTGGCCATATCGATCTGGCCACATCGCAAATATCGATCAGGCCGTAGCGAGTAACACCGGGCGATGCGAAGCTGGCTGCTATGGCGCAACGCACCACTAGATGGCGTTACACGACCGCCAGCTGATCGCTACAGCGACACTGTTAACGGACGCCAAAGTTCAAAACGGAGGCGCGCGATTTGAAAGACGCAAAATCAAGTGGAAGGCTTCCACTTCCGGAGAAAGAGGGGAGTGTGAGGAGCCATATTTACTTATAGCACCTCACAAAAAGCGATTGTATTTATAGCCGCAGCCGGACCTGAGCTGCGGCGAATTCGCATGCTGTCTCGCTCTGACACAGGATGTCAGCGCTAAGGTACGTGTTTGGCACATGGGAGCCACAAAACACGTACCGCAAAAGTCGTGGCAAAGTGCCGTTGGTGTGCGAGCGGTGCATCCACGAAATATAGTGATCACCGTCACACCAACGACAGGCGTGATCAGCAACGAGGAACCGTTGTTGCTAGGCAAACCTCACTGGAACGATCACGCCACCTTTGCCCTTGGCGCGACCTTTGGCAGCGTTGACAGGCCCCGGTCCAGCGAGACAGCAGAAGAATATAAAAGGAGCCGCCTTGGGCAGAGCGGCAAGTTAGTTGCGTACAAGTTAGTCGAATACAAGTGAGTGCGAAGTCAGCGAAGCGAAACCCCAGTACGGAGTCAATACGAAATAAGTGAAAATCAGTGCGAAACATAAAGAAATCCTACGCGAAGGATAAGTTAAGCATTCAAAAGGATTCATATCGCAATAAGGACAAAACAGATCGTGTCCTTAGCGATTAACAAAACATTTTACGGAGAAGTCGATACGCGAAATTTAGCCAGCCTTGGGGTGCGTTGCATTTGCAAAGCAACCTCGAATTAAAACCAAGTATCAGATAAGTGAGCCTGGCGAAGGACAGGTGAAGCTAAAGCCAGAGCCTGAGAGTAGGCGTCACTATTGGCGAAATCCTTGTGGTAACAAGGAGGCCATAGTAGAGCCTGGCGAATTCGGGCGTTGCTAGCTAAAACCTCGTTTAGTAACGTGTAAACCCAACGTGGAAACTAGCAGAGAGTGCAGTTTAAAATATATGTATTAAAACCAAAACCAAATTGTGTTCTTATTGCCGCAGCCGCCACAAATACAAATTTGTTGGCACGTACCCTCAGCACCGCGAGAGTTAGCCCAGCTAAAGACCGCGTAACTTTAGGTTCGTTACAACTGGCGCCCAACTGTGGATCTACGGCTAATATCACATAGTTTGTTTTAATAAAATACATATAAATAATCGACAATATGGTTCGTTCGTGGGTGTACAATCTAAAAAAGGATGCACTAGTGAAATGCGGAGTGGAATTCGGTCTGGAGCTCGAAGGCACTGTCGAAAATATGAGAAGACAATTCGGAGACTGGGTAAGTCAAAATGAAAATACTCTTCCACACAGCGTTCGCATTAGCGAACTGGCGAAAATATACAGCCGACAGTCGCCGAATAAAGAACCAGAATTCATGCGCGAGGAAGGGGAATACGAAGAGGAAAAGGAGTTTGCCGGCATAGACGTAGCAAGGCTGAGCGTCCCATGCACCAGCGCGGCGGCTAGGGCGCGAGATTTACAGGAATCTCGCCGATCACCCTGGAGTACAACCCAACAGCCAGGAGAGCGTAGCCACACCCACACACATGATCAGACCAATGCAAGGGCAAGTGAATACCAGAAAGTAGCCAAACAAGTTCGAGAGTGGAGCTTTCGATTCGATGGACTATCGAAACCTCTCGAATTCTTGGAGCAAGTGGAATGGTCGGCAGACACATATGGATTAAATTTAAATTTAATTCCAAGAGCGATGCCGGAGTTGCTGAAAGGAATGGCACTTAAGTGGTACATAGCTAACAACAGGCATTGGACGACATGGGTGGATTTTGTCGACAGTTTTCAAGAATATTTTTTACCTCGAGATTATTTTGAAAATTTGTACGACGAAGTACGCAGACGGCGGCAAGCTCTGGATGAGCCTTTTAAAGTCTATATGGTGGAGATGCAGACTCTGATGAGACCCCTACGACTCTCAACAGAGAAGGAAGTGCGCACCATTTACACCAACAGCCTTCCTGACTTGCGCGGATACGCACGGCCAAACCAGTTCTCGAATTTGACCCAGCTGATGCAACTGGCAGAAGAATTCGAAGAGTTAGAAAAAGATAGGTTGAAACTGAGGCTACAAAGTGCTACAGCCCAACAACAATTCAGCCAACATCAACAACAACAGCCTCAACAACACCGAGATACACAGCAAAATGGACGCGATCACAACCAGAGTCGTGGAAATCGTACCCGATTTATGGCCATGGAGGAGCAGAGCCAACACACTGGAAGAATGGACGAACGGCCAACCCCAACACCTAGGACCCAGCAAAATCCTGCCAGGACACACATAAACAACCCAGGAAGGGCATGTCGCGTGTGTGGACAGGAGGGACACTGGGCGATAGAGTGCCGAAACCCAATGTTGGAGTTCTGCTGGGTCTGTGGCAGGATCGGTCAGCGGACAGCCCTATGTTGTCAGTCGGGAAACGGCCAGCGGCGTCCGCCATCGAGGGGCGAGCGGGAGCCGCCAAGGTCCGCCCCGAGACGCTAGTCGGTCACCTGAAGGACGAAGGGACGCAGTTGACTGCCACCGTAGGGATCGGTGAGTGTCAGTATAAGGCTACAGTCGATACAGGGGCTACAAGCAGCTTTGTTAGCGAAGAGCTTGCTTGTAGACTGAGCACTGTAGGCCGGAGAAGCGTCGCAAGTAGACAGGTGAAGTTAGCAGACGGACATAACAGCAGGACAACGGAACAAATAACAGTCGAAATAAGACTCGGGCATCGCAGTTTGCAAGTAGCGTTGCTAATTATGCCTGGTGTGATAGACGATTTGGTGCTGGGTTGGGATTTTCTAACTGGCATGGGCACAGTGTTGCAGTGTGCGGGATTGGTGGTCACCATCCCAGCACGACGGCACAAGGTTGGAAAGCTGGAGGAGAGACTGTCGGTGGCAGTTGTCCAGAATACAACCGAACAAGACGAAGCAATACACGATGTCAGAAACCCAGCTATTGAAACCAAAAATCTACACGAGGATCAAGAAATTAATGAATTTCTTTTGCGGGAAGTCGCAGCCTTCAAACACCTAAAGGGCACATCACAAATTACGGAACACAAAATTGTGATGAGCGATGACAGGCCTATAAAACAGCGTTATTTTCCGAAGAATCCAAAAATGCAAGCGGAAATTAACCAGCAAGTAGAGGAACTACTTGCGAAAGGTTGCATAGAGCCATCCAACAGCCCACACAGCGCACCAATCGTGATGGTGAAAAAGAAGAATGGCAAATGGCGGTTATGTGTGGATTTTAGGCAACTTAATAGACGATCCGTTAAGGACGCGTATCCATTGCCAAGAGTGCACCACATTTTAGACCAGCTACGTGAAGCCCACTTCATCACTAGCTTGGATCTGAAAGATGGGTACTGGCAGATCCCGATGGAGAAAGCGAGCCGACCACTGACAGCATTTACAGTCCCAGGCAAAGGATTGTACCAGTGGAAAGTGATGCCATTTGGGTTACACTCGGCACCGGCAACTTTTCAGAGGGCTTTGGATCGCGTTATTGGACCAGAGATGATGCCACACGCGTTTGCTTATTTAGATGATATTATAATCATCGGAAGAACGCGCGAAGAGCATATGGCAAATCTCAAAGAGGTATTTCGACGGTTGAGGGCAGCAAATCTGCGCATCAACGTGGACAAATGCGACTTCTTTAAAAAAGAGTTGAAATACCTGGGCCACAGAGTCACAGAGGAAGGAATTCGCACAGATTCGGAGAAAGTTGCTGCAATCGCAGAATTGAAGCCGCCAAGCAACGTAAAGGAGTTACGACAATACCTGGGCGTAGCATCATGGTACAGGCGCTTCGTACCAGATTTTGCGACAAAAGTAGCACCTCTGAACGCATTGATGAAAAAGGCGCAAAATGGGAGTGGACTGAGGAGCGGCAAGTAGCTTTTGACACGGTCAAAGAGAAGCTGACTCAGTCCCCAGTATTGGCATGCCCAGATTTTTCAAAAACATTTTGCTTGCAGACGGATGCAAGTAACTATGGCCTGGGTGCGATATTGACCCAACCTTCGGAGCAAGGTGAAAGGGTAATATCGTACGCCAGTAGGACACTAAACGGTGCCGAACGGAACTATTCGGCAACTGAAAAAGAGTGTCTAGCCATAGTGTGGGGAATCAGAAAGCTAAGGCCATACCTGGAAGGCTACCATTTTGTGGTCATAACGGACCACATGGCGCTGAAGTGGCTAAACTCAATCGAGAGTCCATCAGGCAGAATAGCGCGTTGGGCGCTTGAACTGCAACAATACGACTTTGAAGTCAAATACCGTAAAGGCAACCTCAATGTCGTAGCCGATGCACTTTCGAGACAGCCACTTCCGGAGACATGCTGCCTAAGAAAAATCGCCACAGAAGGGATGGAGGCAGACAACGCAAATTGCAAATGGATTCAGAAATTAAAAAAGGAAATCGCACAAAATGCAAGGAAATATCCGGATTACATGGAGGAAAATGGCAACCTATATAGACACATCCCACATCGCGCTGGAGGCGGAGATGTGGAAGCTTGGAAGCTTTGTGTACCCAAAAATAAAAGGAAGGATGTATTACTGGAGAATCACGACGCAGCCACAGCCGGTCATTTGGGAAGCCGGAAAACGATAGCAAGAGTAGCGACACGCTACTATTGGCCAGGCTTGTACAGGGACGTGCGCACATATGTGCACAACTGCGAAACGTGTCAACAATATAAGCCAAGTCAAATGGCAGCAGCAGGAAAGATGTTGACACAAATTCCGGAAGAGCCATGGAGTACCGTGTGTGCTGATTTTGTTGGCCCACTGCCAAGATCAAAACACGGCAACACAATGCTATTGGTGATGTTTGACCGTTTCTCTAAGTGGACTGAGTTAGTTCCGCTGAGGAGCGCAACCACAGCCACTTTGCAAAAGGGATTCAGAGAGAGAATTTTGGCACGATTTGGGGTGCCAAAAGTTCTCATAACGGACAACGGAACACAATTTACGAGTAAAGCCTTCAAACGCTTTCTCGAAGAATTAGGAGTGCGACACCAATTTACGGCACCATACACACCGCAAGAGAATCCTACAGAACGTGCAAACCGCACGGTAAAAACGATGATTGCACAATTTACCAAAGATAACCAGCGGTGCTGGGATGAATTTTTGCCAGAATTGTCACTGGCCGTTAATACCAGCGTATCGGCGTCTACAGGCTACAGTGCAGCGTTTATCACGCAAGGGCGGGAACCAAGGCTGCCAAATGCACTGTACGACAACGTTACACTCGGCACAGGGCAACCGACACAAACACCCAGCGACAATGCGCAAAAACTTAGAGAAGTTTTTGAATTGGTGCGCAGGAGTTTAGAGAAGGCCTCTCAGGACCAAGCAAGGCATTACAACCTACGGAGACGGCAGTGGAAACCATCCGTAGGAGACAAGGTGTGGGTGAAACAACACCACCTGTCAAATGCAGCGGAAGGCTTCGCTGCGAAGCTTGCTCCTAAATTTTCCGGACCATATACAATAATGAATTTTGAATCACTTGTAATCTGTAAATTACAGGGGAAAACTGGGGAAAAAGAACGGACCGCGCACATAGGCGACATAAAACCCCACGGAGGCGGAACGGACAACGGGTGAGACAATAAAAAAAAAAAAAAAAATTTTTGGGGTCACAAATTATTTTAAGACCCTAGAATAAAAAGTAATTTTTTTTTGTGGTGGTGAAAATCTGGAAAAGAAAAGAGCGGTTAATAATTGGCATTATTAGTGACGTATCTCATTTACTCACCTGAATCTCCATCACCCCCTATATATAAAAAAAAAAAAAAGCATTAGTTGATTTGTTTTTTTTTGGGAAAAAAAGGGGGTGAATATGTATTAATACATATTAATTATTGCCCCCTACTCAACACATTTAACAGATATAAATAATAAAAATAAATATGTAAGGTATTACATATTTATTAAACCATAACAAAAATAAATATGTAAGGTATTACATATATATAAATAATAAAAATAAATATGTAAGGTATTACATATTTATTAAAGCATAACAAAAATAAATATGTAAGGTATTACATATATATATAAATAATAAAAATAAATATGTAAGGTATTACATATTTATTAAAGCATAACAAAAATAAATATGTAAGGTATTACATATATATATAAATAATAAAAATAAATATGTAAGGTATTACATATTTATTAAAAATAACAAAAATAAATATGTAAGGTATTACATATTTATTAAAACAATAACAAAATTAAATATGTAAGGTATTACATATTTTATAAATAATAAAAATGAATATGTAAGATATTACATATTCATTAAAAATAACAGACAACAATGAATGTGTGGGCGGGAAGAATGGACGTCAAAAAAAAAAAAAAAAAAAAAAATATTAAAAATAAATAATAATAAATAATAAGAGCCACGGCCCAACCAAGGGCATTACAAAAACCGGACCTGAACGCGGAGAAAGGTGTGCGAAGCAAACGCTGCTAGGGAAACGGTTAATGAAAAAGGTTAGCGATATCGCAAAGAGAGCGCTGACAAAACATGGCAGTTTAAAAAAAAACAGTGCCGGACAACGTTTTGGATACTCTAGCGCGTAAGCAACTTGGCTTAGTTGCAAAAGATTTGCATGCGTTAGGTTTGGCAGACGGTAAATTATTATCTATATATATAAAAGAGTTTGTCCTTACTAGAATGGACGAGCCACAGCCTAAATGAAAAGAGCTAGAAGGCTGAAATTTTCACACAATTTTCCATGCAGGTAGGAGGTGAGCACTAAGAAGGGAATTTTTATTTGGACAACTCCTTCAAGTACCTCCCATACGATTTGGAGCACTTTTTACCCATTTTAAAAAACAAATTACAATTACAACAAGTACCCATTCCACTACTGTCGCCTGATTGTCGCACAAGCTGAGGGTTTGATCGCGAGCGAGAATACAAAAACAAAACAAATGCGCAGTGACGCCTTCGCGTCGCACAAGCAAAGTCATAAAAAAGGTTCGACACTTGAAAAAAAAAACGAATTTCCGCTTCTAAATGAATAAGTGCATACACAATTAAGTGAACAATGCGCTTGAAAATTTAAATTTCATAATTTTATGTACGTGTTTCACTTCGCACAGTGCACATTTTTTTTTTCAAATTTGTGCGCCTTTGACAATTGATTTACGACCCAAGTAGCGTTTGTTGTTGTTGTAAGTGTTGTTGTTGGGCCCGCACTGCTACTTTTTGTTGGTGTCATTGATTTAAAAAAAAGGGAGAAAGGTGTGCGAAGCAAACGCTGCTAGGGAAACGGTTAATGAAAAAGGTTAGCGATATCGCAAAGAGAGCGCTGACAAAACATGGCAGTCGCATGCGGGAAGGATACCGTAACTTGCACACCTACACTGTTGCACATGCGTACGGAGTAGGGGTATAAAAGGTGCCGACTACCATGCAGTCGGTCACTATGAGAAAATTTAGAAGTTCAAAAGTACTCACCGTTAAAATGGAGCAAGGAAGCAACAGCAACACCGAGGGAAGGAGGGCAGTCCATGCGTCGAGCCGTGACCCACGTGCGCACTCTCGCACACCAGCGGGGGATGTGTGCGTGGTCGACGCGGCGGCCATGGGTGCCAGCGCCAGAGGGCGCACAAACGTGGCGCGACGAGGGCGTTGGGCCGGACAGCCCTATGCGCGTGTCGGACCGCAACGGGAGGCGTCGCCAGACGTGTTGGAGCTGCGGGCGTCGCCTATTATAGAATCGCCTGAGGAGCGGGAGGCAGCCGAGCGCGAGCGTGGTCGCCGCCAGGAGCTGGAGGAAGAGCGGGAGTGGGTGCGTCGGGCATACGGTGAGGACTTCGACAGCAGCGACTGGGAGGTGGATGCCAGCGCTGGTCCAGTGGACGAGGTTGAGGAGTCGCCACCGCCAAGGGACTTCATTGAAGTGAACCCGGAATGGGTACGCATGTGCCATCCCGAGGCACCACCGACGCCAGAGGATGAGCATGTGGGCCCAGCCAGCCCGGAGCGGTTCGCAAACCACCACTACCCGAGACACCACCGCCAGACTGGCGCCCCGCTAGGCCACCGTCGCCATTCCCACGTGGGCTGGACGCTTCGGAGGATGAGGAGGATGAGGACGAGGATATTATTTATATATCGTCCGACGAGGAGGAGGCAACACCGCAGGCCGAGGAGCAGATGCCAACGGCCGATCCGGGTGAGTCGACACCACCGACGGCGACCATAACGCGGGAGAGGTGCTTTGTGGATGGGCGATGGCAGCACACCGCGACGATTGTCGTGAAGTGGGCAGAGGAGGTGGCGCTGCCACGCCCCGAGTTTATTAAGGAAATGACGCCACCACGACCGCGTACGCCAACGCCACCCCGACAGCGTACGCCAACGCCACCACGAACACGGACGCCGACGCCGCCACCACGAACACGGACACCGACGCCGCCACCACCACGACCGCGCACGCCGTCACCACCACGCGCATTACCGGCACCAAGCAACGCGGCCACCAGTCCGGCAACAAGGACATCGCCGTGGGTGTGGCCAACACCGATGCAGGTGGGCACGCCGCCTCGCCCCAGGACACCGCCTCCGCCACCAACATGGGCGCCCAATGCGGCACGCCCAGCTTTCGGCCGGCAGGCTTCATGCCCATACGGGGAACGGCCGGCTCGCCCGGTACTGCAGCGGCAGTCGTCCGCACCACTGGCGATTCCGGGATGGAGAGAGGTGGCGCGAGCCGACTGGCCATCAGAGGTCGTAGCTGCCGCAGCTGGAGGTAGCGACCGACGCACGTCGCGCATCGTGTGGGCGCACGGCCAACGATACCGCGTGCGTATCTCAACCCGAGGCACGCGGGCCTTTGTGGCCGAATAAGGAAAAAAAAGCAAAAAAAACACCACAATAAAAAAAAAATGAAAAAAAATATATATATCTGGCATATTCATTTAACCTGAAAAAAATATAAAGGAAAACAGGTGTATTAAAACTGCAGGAGGGGGGGTGAAAGTGACTGGAAGCATACTCACATAAAATGTGTGTGCGATCCAGCGCGAGCGGCAAAACGGCATGGCCTGGAAAAAAAGAGAACATGAGTTAGGATATGGTGGAAATGGCGCAAGGCGCAAAAATATATTACTTACGTTTGCTTTTAGATTCTTTTCAGCAACAACAAAACAATTGCAAACTGCAAATTGTGTGTCATGGCCGATTAGTGTTGGATAGTTGCGTGTGGCCATATCGATCTGGCCAAATCAGTGCGAAACATAAAGAAATCCTACGCGAAGGATAAGTTAAGCATTCAAAGGATTCATATCGCAATAAGGACAAAACAGATCGTGTCCTTAGCGATTAACAAAACATTTTACGGAGAAGTCGATACGCGAAATTTAGCCAGCCTTGGGGTGCGTTGCATTTGCAAAGCAACCTCGAATTAAAACCAAGTATCAGATAAGTGAGCCTGGCGAAGGACAGGTGAAGCTAAAGCCAGAGCCTGAGAGTAGGCGTCACTATTGGCGAAATCCTTGTGGTAACAAGGAGGCCATAGTAGAGCCTGGCGAATTCGGGCGTTGCTAGCTAAAACCTCGTTTAGTAACGTGTAAACCCAACGTGGAAACTAGCAGAGAGTGCAGTTTAAAATATATGTATTAAAACCAAAACCAAATTGTGTTCTTATTGCCGCAGCCGCCACAAATACAAATTTGTTGGCACGTACCCTCAGCACCGCGAGAGTTAGCCCAGCTAAAGACCGCGTAAACTTTAGGTTCGTTACAACTGGCGCCCAACTGTGGATCTACGGCTAATATCACATAGTTTGTTTTAATAAAATACATATAAATAATCGACAATATGGTTCGTTCGTGGGTGTACAATCTAAAAGGATGCACTAGTGAAATGCGGAGTGGAATTCGGTCTGGAGCTCGAAGGCACTGTCGAAAATATGAGAAGACAATTCGGAGACTGGGTAAGTCAAAATGAAAATACTCTTCCACACAGCGTTCGCATTAGCGAACTGGCGAAAATATACAGCCGACAGTCGCCGAATAAAGAACCAGAATTCATGCGCGAGGAAGGGGAATACGAAGAGGAAAAGGAGTTTGCCGGCATAGACGTAGCAAGGCTGAGCGTCCCATGCACCAGCGCGGCGGCTAGGGCGCGAGATTTACAGGAATCTCGCCGATCACCCTGGAGTACAACCCAACAGCCAGGAGAGCGTAGCCACACCCACACACATGATCAGACCAATGCAAGGGCAAGTGAATACCAGAAAGTAGCCAAACAAGTTCGAGAGTGGAGCTTTCGATTCGATGGACTATCGAAACCTCTCGAATTCTTGGAGCAAGTGGAATGGTCGGCAGACACATATGGATTAAATTTAAATTTAATTCCAAGAGCGATGCCGGAGTTGCTGAAAGGAATGGCACTTAAGTGGTACATAGCTAACAACAGGCATTGGACGACATGGGTGGATTTTGTCGACAGTTTTCAAGAATATTTTTTACCTCGAGATTATTTTGAAAATTTGTACGACGAAGTACGCAGACGGCGGCAAGCTCTGGATGAGCCTTTTAAAGTCTATATGGTGGAGATGCAGACTCTGATGAGACCCCTACGACTCTCAACAGAGAAGGAAGTGCGCACCATTTACACCAACAGCCTTCCTGACTTGCGCGGATACGCACGGCCAAACCAGTTCTCGAATTTGACCCAGCTGATGCAACTGGCAGAAGAATTCGAAGAGTTAGAAAAAGATAGGTTGAAACTGAGGCTACAAAGTGCTACAGCCCAACAACAATTCAGCCAACATCAACAACAACAGCCTCAACAACACCGAGATACACAGCAAAATGGACGCGATCACAACCAGAGTCGTGGAAATCGTACCCGATTTATGGCCATGGAGGAGCAGAGCCAACACACTGGAAGAATGGACGAACGGCCAACCCCAACACCTAGGACCCAGCAAAATCCTGCCAGGACACACATAAACAACCCAGGAAGGGCATGTCGCGTGTGTGGACAGGAGGGACACTGGGCGATAGAGTGCCGAAACCCAATGTTGGAGTTCTGCTGGGTCTGTGGCAGGATCGGTCAGCGGACAGCCCTATGTTGTCAGTCGGGAAACGGCCAGCGGCGTCCGCCATCGAGGGGCGAGCGGGAGCCGCCAAGGTCCGCCCCGAGACGCTAGTCGGTCACCTGAAGGACGAAGGGACGCAGTTGACTGCCACCGTAGGGATCGGTGAGTGTCAGTATAAGGCTACAGTCGATACAGGGGCTACAAGCAGCTTTGTTAGCGAAGAGCTTGCTTGTAGACTGAGCACTGTAGGCCGGAGAAGCGTCGCAAGTAGACAGGTGAAGTTAGCAGACGGACATAACAGCAGGACAACGGAACAAATAACAGTCGAAATAAGACTTGGGCATCGCAGTTTGCAAGTAGCGTTGCTAATTATGCCTGGTGTGATAGACGATTTGGTGCTGGGTTGGGATTTTCTGACTGGCATGGGCACAGTGTTGCAGTGTGCGGGATTGGTGGTCACCATCCCAGCACGACGGCACAAGGTTGGAAAGCTGGAGGAGAGACTGTCGGTGGCAGTTGTCCAGAATACAACCGAACAAGACGAAGCAATACACGATGTCAGAAACCCAGCTATTGAAACCAAAAATCTACACGAGGATCAAGAAATTAATGAATTTCTTTTGCGGGAAGTCGCAGCCTTCAAACACCTAAAGGGCACATCACAAATTACGGAACACAAAATTGTGATGAGCGATGACAGGCCTATAAAACAGCGTTATTTTCCGAAGAATCCAAAAATGCAAGCGGAAATTAACCAGCAAGTAGAGGAACTACTTGCGAAAGGTTGCATAGAGCCATCCAACAGCCCACACAGCGCACCAATCGTGATGGTGAAAAAGAAGAATGGCAAATGGCGGTTATGTGTGGATTTTAGGCAACTTAATAGACGATCCGTTAAGGACGCGTATCCATTGCCAAGAGTGCACCACATTTTAGACCAGCTACGTGAAGCCCACTTCATCACTAGCTTGGATCTGAAAGATGGGTACTGGCAGATCCCGATGGAGAAAGCGAGCCGACCACTGACAGCATTTACAGTCCCAGGCAAAGGATTGTACCAGTGGAAAGTGATGCCATTTGGGTTACACTCGGCACCGGCAACTTTTCAGAGGGCTTTGGATCGCGTTATTGGACCAGAGATGATGCCACACGCGTTTGCTTATTTAGATGATATTATAATCATCGGAAGAACGCGCGAAGAGCATATGGCAAATCTCAAAGAGGTATTTCGACGGTTGAGGGCAGCAAATCTGCGCATCAACGTGGACAAATGCGACTTCTTTAAAAAGAGTTGAAATACCTGGGCCACAGAGTCACAGAGGAAGGAATTCGCACAGATTCGGAGAAAGTTGCTGCAATCGCAGAATTGAAGCCGCCAAGCAACGTAAAGGAGTTACGACAATACCTGGGCGTAGCATCATGGTACAGGCGCTTCGTACCAGATTTTGCGACAAAAGTAGCACCTCTGAACGCATTGATGAAAAAAGGCGCAAAATGGGAGTGGACTGAGGAGCGGCAAGTAGCTTTTGACACGGTCAAAGAGAAGCTGACTCAGTCCCCAGTATTGGCATGCCCAGATTTTTCAAAAACATTTTGCTTGCAGACGGATGCAAGTAACTATGGCCTGGGTGCGATATTGACCCAACCTTCGGAGCAAGGTGAAAGGGTAATATCGTACGCCAGTAGGACACTAAACGGTGCCGAACGGAACTATTCGGCAACTGAAAAAGAGTGTCTAGCCATAGTGTGGGGAATCAGAAAGCTAAGGCCATACCTGGAAGGCTACCATTTTGTGGTCATAACGGACCACATGGCGCTGAAGTGGCTAAACTCAATCGAGAGTCCATCAGGCAGAATAGCGCGTTGGGCGCTTGAACTGCAACAATACGACTTTGAAGTCAAATACCGTAAAGGCAACCTCAATGTCGTAGCCGATGCACTTTCGAGACAGCCACTTCCGGAGACATGCTGCCTAAGAAAAATCGCCACAGAAGGGATGGAGGCAGACAACGCAAATTGCAAATGGATTCAGAAATTAAAAAAGGAAATCGCACAAAATGCAAGGAAATATCCGGATTACATGGAGGAAAATGGCAACCTATATAGACACATCCCACATCGCGCTGGAGGCGGAGATGTGGAAGCTTGGAAGCTTTGTGTACCCAAAAATAAAAGGAAGGATGTATTACTGGAGAATCACGACGCAGCCACAGCCGGTCATTTGGGAAGCCGGAAAACGATAGCAAGAGTAGCGACACGCTACTATTGGCCAGGCTTGTACAGGGACGTGCGCACATATGTGCACAACTGCGAAACGTGTCAACAATATAAGCCAAGTCAAATGGCAGCAGCAGGAAAGATGTTGACACAAATTCCGGAAGAGCCATGGAGTACCGTGTGTGCTGATTTTGTTGGCCCACTGCCAAGATCAAAACACGGCAACACAATGCTATTGGTGATGTTTGACCGTTTCTCTAAGTGGACTGAGTTAGTTCCGCTGAGGAGCGCAACCACAGCCACTTTGCAAAAGGGATTCAGAGAGAGAATTTTGGCACGATTTGGGGTGCCAAAAGTTCTCATAACGGACAACGGAACACAATTTACGAGTAAAGCCTTCAAACGCTTTCTCGAAGAATTAGGAGTGCGACACCAATTTACGGCACCATACACACCGCAAGAGAATCCTACAGAACGTGCAAACCGCACGGTAAAAACGATGATTGCACAATTTACCAAAGATAACCAGCGGTGCTGGGATGAATTTTTGCCAGAATTGTCACTGGCCGTTAATACCAGCGTATCGGCGTCTACAGGCTACAGTGCAGCGTTTATCACGCAAGGGCGGGAACCAAGGCTGCCAAATGCACTGTACGACAACGTTACACTCGGCACAGGGCAACCGACACAAACACCCAGCGACAATGCGCAAAAACTTAGAGAAGTTTTTGAATTGGTGCGCAGGAGTTTAGAGAAGGCCTCTCAGGACCAAGCAAGGCATTACAACCTACGGAGACGGCAGTGGAAACCATCCGTAGGAGACAAGGTGTGGGTGAAACAACACCACCTGTCAAATGCAGCGGAAGGCTTCGCTGCGAAGCTTGCTCCTAAATTTTCCGGACCATATACAATAATGAATTTTGTATCACCTGTAATCTGTAAATTACAGGGGAAAACTGGGGAAAAAGAACGGACCGCGCACATAGGCGACATAAAACCCCACGGAGGCGGAACGGACAACGGGTGAGACAATAAAAAAAAAAAAAAAATTTTGGGGTCACAAATTATTTTAAGACCCTAGAATAAAAAGTATTTTTTTTTGTGGTGGTGAAAATCTGGAAAAGAAAAGAGCGGTTAATAATTGGCATTATTAGTGACGTATCTCATTTACTCACCTGAATCTCCATCACCCCCTATATATAAAAAAAAAAAAAAAGCATTAGTTGATTTGTTTTTTTGGGAAAAAAAGGGGTGAATATGTATTAATACATATTAATTATTGCCCCCTACTCAACACATTTAACAGATATAAATAATAAAAATAAATATGTAAGGTATTACATATTTATTAAACCATAACAAAAATAAATATGTAAGGTATTACATATATATAAATAATAAAAATAAATATGTAAGGTATTACATATTTATTAAAGCATAACAAAAATAAATATGTAAGGTATTACATATATATATAAATAATAAAAATAAATATGTAAGGTATTACATATTTATTAAAGCATAACAAAAATAAATATGTAAGGTATTACATATATATATAAATAATAAAAATAAATATGTAAGGTATTACATATTTATTAAAGATAACAAAAATAAATATGTAAGGTATTACATATTTATTAAAACAATAACAAAATTAAATATGTAAGGTATTACATATTTTATAAATAATAAAAATGAATATGTAAGATATTACATATTCATTAAAAATAACAGACAACAATGAATGTGTGGGCGGGAAGAATGGACGTCAAAAAAAAAAAAAAAAAAAAAATATTAAAAATAAATAATAATAAATAATAAGAGCCACGGCCCAACCAAGGGCATTACAAAAACCGGACCTGAACGCGGAGAAAGGTGTGCGAAGCAAACGCTGCTAGGGAAACGGTTAATGAAAAAGGTTAGCGATATCGCAAAGAGAGCGCTGACAAAACATGGCAGTCGCATGCGGGAAGGATACCGTAACTTGCACACCTACACTGTTGCACATGCGTACGGAGTAGGGGTATAAAAGGTGCCGACTACCATGCAGTCGGTCACTTTGAGAAAATTTAGAAGTTCAAAAGTACTCACCGTTAAAATGGAGCAAGGAAGCAACAGCAACACCGAGGGAAGGAGGGCAGTCCATGCGTCGAGCCGTGACCCACGTGCGCACTCTCGCACACCAGCGGGGGATGTGTGCGTGGTCGACGCGGCGGCCATGGGTGCCAGCGCCAGAGGGCGCACAAACGTGGCGCGACGAGGGCGTTGGGCCGGACAGCCCTATGCGCGTGCCGGACCGCAACGGGAGGCGTCGCCAGACGTGTTGGAGCTGCGGGCGTCGCCTATTATAGAATCGCCTGAGGAGCGGGAGGCAGCCGAGCGCGAGCGTGGTCGCCGCCAGGAGCTGGAGGAAGAGCGGGAGTGGGTGCGTCGGGCATACGGTGAGGACTTCGACAGCAGCGACTGGGAGGTGGATGCCAGCGCTGGTCCAGTGGACGAGGTTGAGGAGTCGCCACCGCCAAGGGACTTCATTGAAGTGAACCCGGAATGGGTACGCATGTGCCATCCCGAGGCACCACCGACGCCAGAGGATGAGCATGTGGGCCCAGCCAGCCCGGAGCGGTTCGCAAACCACCACTACCCGAGACACCACCGCCAGACTGGCGCCCCGCTAGGCCACCGTCGCCATTCCCACGTGGGCTGGACGCTTCGGAGGATGAGGAGGATGAGGACGAGGATATTATTTATATATCGTCCGACGAGGAGGAGGCAACACCGCAGGCCGAGGAGCAGATGCCAACGGCCGATCCGGGTGAGTCGACACCACCGACGGCGACCATAACGCGGGAGAGGTGCTTTGTGGATGGGCGATGGCAGCACACCGCGACGATTGTCGTGAAGTGGGCAGAGGAGGTGGCGCTGCCACGCCCCGAGTTTATTAAGGAAATGACGCCACCACGACCGCGTACGCCAACGCCACCCCGACAGCGTACGCCAACGCCACCACGAACACGGACGCCGACGCCGCCACCACGAACACGGACACCGACGCCGCCACCACCACGACCGCGCACGCCGTCACCACCACGCGCATTACCGGCACCAAGCAACGCGACCACCAGTCCGGCAACAAGGACATCGCCGTGGGTGTGGCCAACACCGATGCAGGTGGGCACGCCGCCTCGCCCCAGGACACCGCCTCCGCCACCAACATGGGCGCCCAATGCGGCACGCCCAGCTTTCGGCCGGCAGGCTTCATGCCCATACGGGGAACGGCCGGCTCGCCCGGTACTGCAGCGGCAGTCGTCCGCACCACTGGCGATTCCGGGATGGAGAGAGGTGGCGCGAGCCGACTGGCCATCAGAGGTCGTAGCTGCCGCAGCTGGAGGTAGCGACCGACGCACGTCGCGCATCGTGTGGGCGCACGGCCAACGATACCGCGTGCGTATTTCAACCCGAGGCACGCGGGCCTTTGTGGCCGAATAAGGAAAAAAAAAAGCAAAAAAAACACCACAATAAAAAAAAAAAATGAAAAAATATATATATCTGGCATATTCATTTAACCTGAAAAAAATATAAAGGAAAACAGGTGTATTAAAACTGCAGGAGGGGGGTGAAAGTGACTGGAAGCATACTCACATAAAATGTGTGTGCGATCCAGCGCGAGCGGCAAAACGGCATGGCCTGGAAAAAAGAGAACATGAGTTAGGATATGGTGGAAATGGCGCAAGGCGCAAAAATATATTACTTACGTTTGCTTTTAGATTCTTTTCAGCAACAACAAAACAATTGCAAACTGCAAATTGTGTGTCATGGCCGATTAGTGTTGGATAGTTGCGTGTGGCCATATCGATCTGGCCAAATCAGTGCGAAACATAAAGAAATCCTACGCGAAGGATAAGTTAAGCATTCAAAAGGATTCATATCGCAATAAGGACAAAACAGATCGTGTCCTTAGCGATTAACAAAACATTTTACGGAGAAGTCGATACGCGAAATTTAGCCAGCCTTGGGGTGCGTTGCATTTGCAAAGCAACCTCGAATTAAAACCAAGTATCAGATAAGTGAGCCTGGCGAAGGACAGGTGAAGCTAAAGCCAGAGCCTGAGAGTAGGCGTCACTATTGGCGAAATCCTTGTGGTAACAAGGAGGCCATAGTAGAGCCTGGCGAATTCGGGCGTTGCTAGCTAAAACCTCGTTTAGTAACGTGTAAACCCAACGTGGAAACTAGCAGAGAGTGCAGTTTAAAATATATGTATTAAAACCAAAACCAAATTGTGTTCTTATTGCCGCAGCCGCCACAAATACAAATTTGTTGGCACGTACCCTCAGCACCGCGAGAGTTAGCCCAGCTAAAGACCGCGTAACTTTAGGTTCGTTACAACTGGCGCCCAACTGTGGATCTACGGCTAATATCACATAGTTTGTTTTAATAAAATACATATAAATAATCGACAATATGGTTCGTTCGTGGGTGTACAATCTAAAAAAAGGATGCACTAGTGAAATGCGGAGTGGAATTCGGTCTGGAGCTCGAAGGCACTGTCGAAAATATGAGAAGACAATTCGGAGACTGGGTAAGTCAAAATGAAAATACTCTTCCACACAGCGTTCGCATTAGCGAACTGGCGAAAATATACAGCCGACAGTCGCCGAATAAAGAACCAGAATTCATGCGCGAGGAAGGGGAATACGAAGAGGAAAAGGAGTTTGCCGGCATAGACGTAGCAAGGCTGAGCGTCCCATGCACCAGCGCGGCGGCTAGGGCGCGAGATTTACAGGAATCTCGCCGATCACCCTGGAGTACAACCCAACAGCCAGGAGAGCGTAGCCACACCCACACACATGATCAGACCAATGCAAGGGCAAGTGAATACCAGAAAGTAGCCAAACAAGTTCGAGAGTGGAGCTTTCGATTCGATGGACTATCGAAACCTCTCGAATTCTTGGAGCAAGTGGAATGGTCGGCAGACACATATGGATTAAATTTAAATTTAATTCCAAGAGCGATGCCGGAGTTGCTGAAAGGAATGGCACTTAAGTGGTACATAGCTAACAACAGGCATTGGACGACATGGGTGGATTTTGTCGACAGTTTTCAAGAATATTTTTTACCTCGACGGCAAGCTCTGGATGAGCCTTTTAAAGTCTATATGGTGGAGATGCAGACTCTGATGAGACCCCTACGACTCTCAACAGAGAAGGAAGTGCGCACCATTTACACCAACAGCCTTCCTGACTTGCGCGGATACGCACGGCCAAACCAGTTCTCGAATTTGACCCAGCTGATGCAACTGGCAGAAGAATTCGAAGAGTTAGAAAAAGATAGGTTGAAACTGAGGCTACAAAGTGCTACAGCCCAACAACAATTCAGCCAACATCAACAACAACAGCCTCAACAACACCGAGATACACAGCAAAATGGACGCGATCACAACCAGAGTCGTGGAAATCGTACCCGATTTATGGCCATGGAGGAGCAGAGCCAACACACTGGAAGAATGGACGAACGGCCAACCCCAACACCTAGGACCCAGCAAAATCCTGCCAGGACACACATAAACAACCCAGGAAGGGCATGTCGCGTGTGTGGACAGGAGGGACACTGGGCGATAGAGTGCCGAAACCCAATGTTGGAGTTCTGCTGGGTCTGTGGCAGGATCGGTCAGCGGACAGCCCTATGTTGTCAGTCGGGAAACGGCCAGCGGCGTCCGCCATCGAGGGGCGAGCGGGAGCCGCCAAGGTCCGCCCCGAGACGCTAGTCGGTCACCTGAAGGACGAAGGGACGCAGTTGACTGCCACCGTAGGGATCGGTGAGTGTCAGTATAAGGCTACAGTCGATACAGGGGCTACAAGCAGCTTTGTTAGCGAAGAGCTTGCTTGTAGACTGAGCACTGTAGGCCGGAGAAGCGTCGCAAGTAGACAGGTGAAGTTAGCAGACGGACATAACAGCAGGACAACGGAACAAATAACAGTCGAAATAAGACTCGGGCATCGCAGTTTGCAAGTAGCGTTGCTAATTATGCCTGGTGTGATAGACGATTTGGTGCTGGGTTGGGATTTTCTGACTGGCATGGGCACAGTGTTGCAGTGTGCGGGATTGGTGGTCACCATCCCAGCACGACGGCACAAGGTTGGAAAGCTGGAGGAGAGACTGTCGGTGGCAGTTGTCCAGAATACAACCGAACAAGACGAAGCAATACACGATGTCAGAAACCCAGCTATTGAAACCAAAAATCTACACGAGGATCAAGAAATTAATGAATTTCTTTTGCGGGAAGTCGCAGCCTTCAAACACCTAAAGGGCACATCACAAATTACGGAACACAAAATTGTGATGAGCGATGACAGGCCTATAAAACAGCGTTATTTTCCGAAGAATCCAAAAATGCAAGCGGAAATTAACCAGCAAGTAGAGGAACTACTTGCGAAAGGTTGCATAGAGCCATCCAACAGCCCACACAGCGCACCAATCGTGATGGTGAAAAAGTAGAATGGCAAATGGCGGTTATGTGTGGGTTTTAGGCAACTTAATAGACGATCCGTTAAGGACGCGTATCCATTGCCAAGAGTGCACCACATTTTAGACCAGCTACGTGAAGCCCACTTCATCACTAGCTTGGATCTGAAAGATGGGTACTGGCAGATCCCGATGGAGAAAGCGAGCCGACCACTGACAGCATTTACAGTCCCAGGCAAAGGATTGTACCAGTGGAAAGTGATGCGATTTGGGTTACACTCGGCACCGGCAACTTTTCAGAGGGCTTTGGATCGCGTTATTGGACCAGAGATGATGCCACACGCGTTTGCTTATTTAGATGATATTATAATCATCGGAAGAACGCGCGAAGAGCATATGGCAAATCTCAAAGAGGTATTTCGACGGTTGAGGGCAGCAAATCTGCGCATCAACGTGGACAAATGCGACTTCTTTAAAAAGAGTTGAAATACCTGGGCCACAGAGTCACAGAGGAAGGAATTCGCACAGATTCGGAGAAAGTTGCTGCAATCGCAGAATTGAAGCCGCCAAGCAACGTAAAGGAGTTACGACAATACCTGGGCGTAGCATCATGGTACAGGCGCTTCGTACCAGATTTTGCGACAAAAGTAGCACCTCTGAACGCATTGATGAAAAAAGGCGCAAAATGGGAGTGGACTGAGGAGCGGCAAGTAGCTTTTGACACGGTCAAAGAGAAGCTGACTCAGTCCCCAGTATTGGCATGCCCAGATTTTTCAAAAACATTTTGCTTGCAGACGGATGCAAGTAACTATGGCCTGGGTGCGATATTGACCCAACCTTCGGAGCAAGGTGAAAGGGTAATATCGTACGCCAGTAGGACACTAAACGGTGCCGAACGGAACTATTCGGCAACTGAAAAAGAGTGTCTAGCCATAGTGTGGGGAATCAGAAAGCTAAGGCCATACCTGGAAGGCTACCATTTTGTGGTCATAACGGACCACATGGCGCTGAAGTGGCTAAACTCAATCGAGAGTCCATCAGGCAGAATAGCGCGTTGGGCGCTTGAACTGCAACAATACGACTTTGAAGTCAAATACCGTAAAGGCAACCTCAATGTCGTAGCCGATGCACTTTCGAGACAGCCACTTCCGGAGACATGCTGCCTAAGAAAAATCGCCACAGAAGGGATGGAGGCAGACAACGCAAATTGCAAATGGATTCAGAAATTAAAAAGGAAATCGCACAAAATGCAAGGAAATATCCGGATTACATGGAGGAAAATGGCAACCTATATAGACACATCCCACATCGCGCTGGAGGCGGAGATGTGGAAGCTTGGAAGCTTTGTGTACCCAAAAATAAAAGGAAGGATGTATTACTGGAGAATCACGACGCAGCCACAGCCGGTCATTTGGGAAGCCGGAAAACGATAGCAAGAGTAGCGACACGCTACTATTGGCCAGGCTTGTACAGGGACGTGCGCACATATGTGCACAACTGCGAAACGTGTCAACAATATAAGCCAAGTCAAATGGCAGCAGCAGGAAAGATGTTGACACAAATTCCGGAAGAGCCATGGAGTACCGTGTGTGCTGATTTTGTTGGCCCACTGCCAAGATCAAAACACGGCAACACAATGCTATTGGTGATGTTTGACCGTTTCTCTAAGTGGACTGAGTTAGTTCCGCTGAGGAGCGCAACCACAGCCACTTTGCAAAAGGGATTCAGAGAGAGAATTTTGGCACGATTTGGGGTGCCAAAAGTTCTCATAACGGACAACGGAACACAATTTACGAGTAAAGCCTTCAAACGCTTTCTCGAAGAATTAGGAGTGCGACACCAATTTACGGCACCATACACACCGCAAGAGAATCCTACAGAACGTGCAAACCGCACGGTAAAAACGATGATTGCACAATTTACCAAAGATAACCAGCGGTGCTGGGATGAATTTTTGCCAGAATTGTCACTGGCCGTTAATACCAGCGTATCGGCGTCTACAGGCTACAGTGCAGCGTTTATCACGCAAGGGCGGGAACCAAGGCTGCCAAATGCACTGTACGACAACGTTACACTCGGCACAGGGCAACCGACACAAACACCCAGCGACAATGCGCAAAAACTTAGAGAAGTTTTTGAATTGGTGCGCAGGAGTTTAGAGAAGGCCTCTCAGGACCAAGCAAGGCATTACAACCTACGGAGACGGCAGTGGAAACCATCCGTAGGAGACAAGGTGTGGGTGAAACAACACCACCTGTCAAATGCAGCGGAAGGCTTCGCTGCGAAGCTTGCTCCTAAATTTTCCGGACCATATACAATAATGAATTTTGAATCACCTGTAATCTGTAAATTACAGGGGAAAACTGGGGAAAAAGAACGGACCGCGCACATAGGCGACATAAAACCCCACGGAGGCGGAACGGACAACGGGTGAGACAATAAAAAAAAAAAAAAAAATTTTTGGGTTCACAAATTATTTTAAGACCCTAGAATAAAAAGTAATTTTTTTTTGTGGTGGTGAAAATCTGGAAAAGAAAAGAGCGGTTAATAATTGGCATTATTAGTGACGTATCTCATTTACTCACCTGAATCTCCATCACCCCCTATATATAAAAAAAAAAAAAAGCATTAATTGATTTGTTTTTTTGGGGAAAAAAAGGGGGTGAATATGTATTAATACATATTAATTATTGCCCCCTACTCAACACATTTAACAGATATAAATAATAAAAATAAATATGTAAGGTATTACATATTTATTAAACCATAACAAAAATAAATATGTAAGGTATTACATATATATAAATAATAAAAATAAATATGTAAGGTATTACATATTTATTAAAGCATAACAAAAATAAATATGTAAGGTATTACATATATATATAAATAATAAAAATAAATATGTAAGGTATTACATATTTATTAAAGCATAACAAAAATAAATATGTAAGGTATTACATATATATATAAATAATAAAAATAAATATGTAAGGTATTACATATTTATTAAAGAATAACAAAAATAAATATGTAAGGTATTACATATTTATTAAAACAATAACAAAATTAAATATGTAAGGTATTACATATTTTATAAATAATAAAAATGAATATGTAAGATATTACATATTCATTAAAAATAACAGACAACAATGAATGTGTGGGCGGGAAGAATGGACGTCAAAAAAAAAAAAAAAAAAAAATATTAAAAATAAATAATAATAAATAATAAGAGCCACGGCCCAACCAAGGGCATTACAAAAACCGGACCTGAACGCGGAGAAAGGTGTGCGAAGCAAACGCTGCTAGGGAAACGGTTAATGAAAAAGGTTAGCGATATCGCAAAGAGAGCGCTGACAAAACATGGCAGTCGCATGCGGGAAGGATACCGTAACTTGCACACCTACACTGTTGCACATGCGTACGGAGTAGGGGTATAAAAGGTGCCGACTACCATGCAGTCGGTCACTTTGAGAAAATTTAGAAGTTCAAAAGTACTCACCGTTAAAATGGAGCAAGGAAGCAACAGCAACACCGAGGGAAGGAGGGCAGTCCATGCGTCGAGCCGTGACCCACGTGCGCACTCTCGCACACCAGCGGGGGATGTGTGCGTGGTCGACGCGGCGGCCATGGGTGCCAGCGCCAGAGGGCGCACAAACGTGGCGCGACGAGGGCGTTGGGCCGGACAGCCCTATGCGCGTGCCGGACCGCAACGGGAGGCGTCGCCAGACGTGTTGGAGCTGCGGGCGTCGCCTATTATAGAATCGCCTGAGGAGCGGGAGGCAGCCGAGCGCGAGCGTGGTCGCCGCCAGGAGCTGGAGGAAGAGCGGGAGTGGGTGCGTCGGGCATACGGTGAGGACTTCGACAGCAGCGACTGGGAGGTGGATGCCAGCGCTGGTCCAGTGGACGAGGTTGAGGAGTCGCCACCGCCAAGGGACTTCATTGAAGTGAACCCGGAATGGGTACGCATGTGCCATCCCGAGGCACCACCGACGCCAGAGGATGAGCATGTGGGCCCAGCCAGCCCGGAGCGGTTCGCAAACCACCACTACCCGAGACACCACCGCCAGACTGGCGCCCCGCTAGGCCACCGTCGCCATTCCCACGTGGGCTGGACGCTTCGGAGGATGAGGAGGATGAGGACGAGGATATTATTTATATATCGTCCGACGAGGAGGAGGCAACACCGCAGGCCGAGGAGCAGATGCCAACGGCCGATCCGGGTGAGTCGACACCACCGACGGCGACCATAACGCGGGAGAGGTGCTTTGTGGATGGGCGATGGCAGCACACCGCGACGATTGTCGTGAAGTGGGCAGAGGAGGTGGCGCTGCCACGCCCCGAGTTTATTAAGGAAATGACGCCACCACGACCGCGTACGCCAACGCCACCCCGACAGCGTACGCCAACGCCACCACGAACACGGACGCCGACGCCGCCACCACGAACACGGACACCGACGCCGCCACCACCACGACCGCGCACGCCGTCACCACCACGCGCATTACCGGCACCAAGCAACGCGGCCACCAGTCCGGCAACAAGGACATCGCCGTGGGTGTGGCCAACACCGATGCAGGTGGGCACGCCGCCTCGCCCCAGGACACCGCCTCCGCCACCAACATGGGCGCCCAATGCGGCACGCCCAGCTTTCGGCCGGCAGGCTTCATGCCCATACGGGGAACGGCCGGCTCGCCCGGTACTGCAGCGGCAGTCGTCCGCACCACTGGCGATTCCGGGATGGAGAGAGGTGGCGCGAGCCGACTGGCCATCAGAGGTCGTAGCTGCCGCAGCTGGAGGTAGCGACCGACGCACGTCGCGCATCGTGTGGGCGCACGGCCAACGATACCGCGTGCGTATCTCAACCCGAGGCACGCGGGCCTTTGTGGCCGAATAAGGAAAAAAAAAGCAAAAAAACACCACAATAAAAAAAAAAATGAAAAAAAATATATATATCTGGCATATTCATTTAACCTGAAAAAAATATAAAGGAAAACAGGTGTATTAAAACTGCAGGAGGGGGGGTGAAAGTGACTGGAAGCATACTCACATAAAATGTGTGTGCGATCCAGCGCGAGCGGCAAAACGGCATGGCCTGGAAAAAAGAGAACATGAGTTAGGATATGGTGGAAATGGCGCAAGGCGCAAAAATATATTACTTACGTTTGCTTTTAGATTCTTTTCAGCAACAACAAAACAATTGCAAACTGCAAATTGTGTGTCATGGCCGATTAGTGTTGGATAGTTGCGTGTGGCCATATCGATCTGGCCACATCGCAAATATCGATCAGGCCGTAGCGAGTAACACCGGGCGATGCGAAGCTGGCTGCTATGGCGCAACGCACCACTAGATGGCGTTACACGACCGCCAGCTGATCGCTACAGCGACACTGTTAACGGACGCCAAAGTTCAAAACGGAGGCGCGCGATTTGAAAGACGCAAAATCAAGTGGAAGGCTTCCACTTCCGGAGAAAGAGGGGAGTGTGAGGAGCCATATTTACTTATAGCACCTCACAAAAAGCGATTGTATTTATAGCCGCAGCCGGACCTGAGCTGCGGCGAATTCGCATGCTGTCTCGCTCTGACACAGGATGTCAGCGCTAAGGTACGTGTTTGGCACATGGGAGCCACAAAACACGTACCGCAAAAGTCGTGGCAAAGTGCCGTTGGTGTGCGAGCGGTGCATCCACGAAATATAGTGATCACCGTCACACCAACGACAGGCGTGATCAGCAACGAGGAACCGTTGTTGCTAGGCAAACCTCACTGGAACGATCACGCCACCTTTGCCCTTGGCGCGACCTTTGGCAGCGTTGACAGGCCCCGGTCCAGCGAGACAGCAGAAGAATATAAAAGGAGCCGCCTTGGGCAGAGCGGCAAGTTAGTTGCGTACAAGTTAGTTGCGTACAAGTTAGTTGCGTACAAGTTAGTCGAATACAAGTGAGTGCGAAGTAGCAAGGAAACCCAGTACGAGTCAATACGAAATAAGTGAAAATCAGTCGAAACATAAAGAAATCCTACGCGAAGGATAAGTTAAAAGCATTCAAAAGGATTCATATCGCAATAAGGACAAAAAGATCGTGTCCTTAGCGATTAACAAAACATTTTACGGAGAAGTCGATACGCGAAATTTAGCCAGCCTTGGGGTGCGTTGCATTTGCAAAGCAACCTCGAATTAAAACCAAGTATCAGATAAGTGAGCCTGGCGAAGGACAGGTGAAGCTAAAGCCAGAGCCTGAGAGTAGGCGTCACTATTGGCGAAATCCTTGTGGTAACAAGGAGGCCATAGTAGAGCCTGGCGAATTCGGGCGTTGCTAGCTAAAACCTCGTTTAGTAACGTAAAGTAAACCCAACGTGAAAACTAGCAGAGAGTGCAGTTTAAAATATATGTATTAAAACCAAAACCAAATTGTGTTCTTATTGCCGCAGCCGCCACAAATACAAATTTGTTGGCACGTACCCTCAGCACCGCGAGAGTTAGCCCAGCTAAAACCGCGTAACCTTCGTTACAACTGGCGCCCAACTGTGGATCTACGGCTAATATCACATAGTTTGTTTTAATAAAATACATATAAATAATCGACAATATGGTTCGTTCGTGGGTGTACAATCTAAAAAGGATGCACTAGTGAAATGCGGAGTGGAATTCGGTCTGGAGCTCGAAGGCACTGTCGAAAATATGAGAAGACAATTCGGAGACTGGGTAAGTCAAAATGAAAATACTCTTCCACACAGCGTTCGCATTAGCGAACTGGCAAAATATACAGCCGACAGTCGCCGAATAAAGAACCAGAATTCATGCGCGAGGAAGGGGAATACGAAGAGGAAAAGGAGTTTGCCGGCATAGACGTAGCAAGGCTGAGCGTCCCATGCACCAGCGCGGCGGCTGGGCGCGAGATTTACAGGAATCTCGCCGATCACCCTGGAGTACAACCCAACAGCCAGGAGAGCGTAGCCACACCCACACATGATCAGACCAATGCAAGGGCAAGTGAATACCAGAAAGTAGCCAAACAAGTTCGAGATGGAGCTTTCGATTCGATGGACTATCGAAACCTCTCGAATTCTGGACGGGAATGGTCGGCAGACACATATGGATTAAATTTAAATTTTATTCCAAGAGCGATGCCGGAGTTGCTGAAAGGAATGGCACTTAAGTGGTACATAGATAACAACAGGCATTGGACGACATGGGTGGATTTTGTCGACAGTTTTCAAGAATATTTTTTACCTCGAGATTATTTTGAAAATTTGTACGACGAAGTACGCAGACGGCGGCAAGCTCTGGATGAGCCTTTTAAAGTCTATATGGTGGAGATGCAGACTCTGATGAGACCCCTACGACTCTCAACAGAGAAGGAAGTGCGCACCATTTACACCAACAGCCTTCCTGACTTGCGCGGATACGCACGGCCAAACCAGTTCTCGAATTTGACCCAGCTGATGCAACTGGCAGAAGAATTCGAAGAGTTAGAAAAGATAGGTTGAAACTGAGGCTACAAAGTGCTACAGCCCAACAACAATTCAGCCAACATCAACAACAACAGCCTCAACAACACCGAGATACACAGCAAAATGGACGCGATCACAACCAGAGTCGTGGAAATCGTACCCGATTTATGGCCATGGAGGAGCAGAGCCAACACACTGGAAGAATGGACGAACGGCCAACCCCAACACCTAGGACCCAGCAAAATCCTGCCAGGACACACATAAACAACCCAGGAAGGGCATGTCGCGTGTGTGGACAGGAGGGACACTGGGCGATAGAGTGCCGAAACCCAATGTTGGAGTTCTGCTGGGTCTGTGGCAGGATCGGTCAGCGGACAGCCCTATGTTGTCAGTCGGGAAACGGCCAGCGGCGTCCGCCATCGAGGGGCGAGCGGGAGCCGCCAAGGTCCGCCCCGAGACGCTAGTCGGTCACCTGAAGGACGAAGGGACGCAGTTGACTGCCACCGTAGGGATCGGTGAGTGTCAGTATAAGGCTACAGTCGATACAGGGGCTACAAGCAGCTTTGTTAGCGAAGAGCTTGCTTGTAGACTGAGCACTGTAGGCCGGAGAAGCGTCGCAAGTAGACAGGTGAAGTTAGCAGACGGACATAACAGCAGGACAACGGAACAAATAACAGTCGAAATAAGACTCGGGCATCGCAGTTTGCAAGTAGCGTTGCTAATTATGCCTGGTGTGATAGACGATTTGGTGCTGGGTTGGGATTTTCTAACTGGCATGGGCACAGTGTTGCAGTGTGCGGGATTGGTGGTCACCATCCCAGCACGACGGCACAAGGTTGGAAAGCTGGAGGAGAGACTGTCGGTGGCAGTTGTCCAGAATACAACCGAACAAGACGAAGCAATACACGATGTCAGAAACCCAGCTATTGAAACCAAAAATCTACACGAGGATCAAGAAATTAATGAATTTCTTTTGCGGGAAGTCGCAGCCTTCAAACACCTAAAGGGCACATCACAAATTACGGAACACAAAATTGTGATGAGCGATGACAGGCCTATAAAACAGCGTTATTTTCCGAAGAATCCAAAAATGCAAGCGGAAATTAACCAGCAAGTAGAGGAACTACTTGCGAAAGGTTGCATAGAGCCATCCAACAGCCCACACAGCGCACCAATCGTGATGGTGAAAAAGAAGAATGGCAAATGGCGGTTATGTGTGGATTTTAGGCAACTTAATAGACGATCCGTTAAGGACGCGTATCCATTGCCAAGAGTGCACCACATTTTAGACCAGCTACGTGAAGCCCACTTCATCACTAGCTTGGATCTGAAAGATGGGTACTGGCAGATCCCGATGGAGAAAGCGAGCCGACCACTGACAGCATTTACAGTCCCAGGCAAAGGATTGTACCAGTGGAAAGTGATGCCATTTGGGTTACACTCGGCACCGGCAACTTTTCAGAGGGCTTTGGATCGCGTTATTGGACCAGAGATGATGCCACACGCGTTTGCTTATTTAGATGATATTATAATCATCGGAAGAACGCGCGAAGAGCATATGGCAAATCTCAAAGAGGTATTTCGACGGTTGAGGGCAGCAAATCTGCGCATCAACGTGGACAAATGCGACTTCTTTAAAAAAGAGTTGAAATACCTGGGCCACAGAGTCACAGAGGAAGGAATTCGCACAGATTCGGAGAAAGTTGCTGCAATCGCAGAATTGAAGCCGCCAAGCAACGTAAAGGAGTTACGACAATACCTGGGCGTAGCATCATGGTACAGGCGCTTCGTACCAGATTTTGCGACAAAAGTAGCACCTCTGAACGCATTGATGAAAAAAGGCGCAAAATGGGAGTGGACTGAGGAGCGGCAAGTAGCTTTTGACACGGTCAAAGAGAAGCTGACTCAGTCCCCAGTATTGGCATGCCCAGATTTTTCAAAAACATTTTGCTTGCAGACGGATGCAAGTAACTATGGCCTGGGTGCGATATTGACCCAACCTTCGGAGCAAGGTGAAAGGGTAATATCGTACGCCAGTAGGACACTAAACGGTGCCGAACGGAACTATTCGGCAACTGAAAAAGAGTGTCTAGCCATAGTGTGGGGAATCAGAAAGCTAAGGCCATACCTGGAAGGCTACCATTTTGTGGTCATAACGGACCACATGGCGCTGAAGTGGCTAAACTCAATCGAGAGTCCATCAGGCAGAATAGCGCGTTGGGCGCTTGAACTGCAACAATACGACTTTGAAGTCAAATACCGTAAAGGCAACCTCAATGTCGTAGCCGATGCACTTTCGAGACAGCCACTTCCGGAGACATGCTGCCTAAGAAAAATCGCCACAGAAGGGATGGAGGCAGACAACGCAAATTGCAAATGGATTCAGAAATTAAAAAAGGAAATCGCACAAAATGCAAGGAAATATCCGGATTACATGGAGGAAAATGGCAACCTATATAGACACATCCCACATCGCGCTGGAGGCGGAGATGTGGAAGCTTGGAAGCTTTGTGTACCCAAAAATAAAAGGAAGGATGTATTACTGGAGAATCACGACGCAGCCACAGCCGGTCATTTGGGAAGCCGGAAAACGATAGCAAGAGTAGCGACACGCTACTATTGGCCAGGCTTGTACAGGGACGTGCGCACATATGTGCACAACTGCGAAACGTGTCAACAATATAAGCCAAGTCAAATGGCAGCAGCAGGAAAGATGTTGACACAAATTCCGGAAGAGCCATGGAGTACCGTGTGTGCTGATTTTGTTGGCCCACTGCCAAGATCAAAACACGGCAACACAATGCTATTGGTGATGTTTGACCGTTTCTCTAAGTGGACTGAGTTAGTTCCGCTGAGGAGCGCAACCACAGCCACTTTGCAAAAGGGATTCAGAGAGAGAATTTTGGCACGATTTGGGGTGCCAAAAGTTCTCATAACGGACAACGGAACACAATTTACGAGTAAAGCCTTCAAACGCTTTCTCGAAGAATTAGGAGTGCGACACCAATTTACGGCACCATACACACCGCAAGAGAATCCTACAGAACGTGCAAACCGCACGGTAAAAACGATGATTGCACAATTTACCAAAGATAACCAGCGGTGCTGGGATGAATTTTTGCCAGAATTGTCACTGGCCGTTAATACCAGCGTATCGGCGTCTACAGGCTACAGTGCAGCGTTTATCACGCAAGGGCGGGAACCAAGGCTGCCAAATGCACTGTACGACAACGTTACACTCGGCACAGGGCAACCGACACAAACACCCAGCGACAATGCGCAAAAACTTAGAGAAGTTTTTGAATTGGTGCGCAGGAGTTTAGAGAAGGCCTCTCAGGACCAAGCAAGGCATTACAACCTACGGAGACGGCAGTGGAAACCATCCGTAGGAGACAAGGTGTGGGTGAAACAACACCACCTGTCAAATGCAGCGGAAGGCTTCGCTGCGAAGCTTGCTCCTAAATTTTCCGGACCATATACAATAATGAATTTTGAATCACTTGTAATCTGTAAATTACAGGGGAAAACTGGGGAAAAAGAACGGACCGCGCACATAGGCGACATAAAACCCCACGGAGGCGGAACGGACAACGGGTGAGACAATAAAAAAAAAAAAAAAATTTTTGGGGTCACAAATTATTTTAAGACCCTAGAATAAAAAGTAATTTTTTTTGTGGTGGTGAAAATCTGGAAAAGAAAAGAGCGGTTAATAATTGGCATTATTAGTGACGTATCTCATTTACTCACCTGAATCTCCATCACCCCCTATATATAAAAAAAAAAAAAAGCATTAGTTGATTTGTTTTTTTTGGGAAAAAAAGGGGGTGAATATGTATTAATACATATTAATTATTGCCCCCTACTCAACACATTTAACAGATATAAATAATAAAAATAAATATGTAAGGTATTACATATTTATTAAACCATAACAAAAATAAGTATGTAAGGTATTACATATATATAAATAATAAAAATAAATATGTAAGGTATTACATATTTATTAAAGCATAACAAAAATAAATATGTAAGGTATTACATATATATATAAATAATAAAAATAAATATGTAAGGTATTACATATTTATTAAAGCATAACAAAAATAAATATGTAAGGTATTACATATATATATAAATAATAAAAATAAATATGTAAGGTATTACATATTTATTAAAGAATAACAAAAATAAATATGTAAGGTATTACATATTTATTAAAACAATAACAAAATTAAATATGTAAGGTATTACATATTTTATAAATAATAAAAATGAATATGTAAGATATTACATATTCATTAAAAATAACAGACAACAATGAATGTGTGGGCGGGAAGAATGGACGTCAAAAAAAAAAAAAAAAAAAAATATATTAAAAATAAATAATAATAAATAATAAGAGCCACGGCCCAACCAAGGGCATTACAAAAACCGGACCTGAACGCGGAGAAAGGTGTGCGAAGCAAACGCTGCTAGGGAAACGGTTAATGAAAAAGGTTAGCGATATCGCAAAGAGAGCGCTGACAAAACATGGCAGTTTAAAAAAAAAAGTGCCGGACAACGTTTTGGATACTCTAGCGCGTAAGCAACTTGGCTTAGTTGCAAAAGATTTGCATGCGTTAGGTTTGGCAGACGGTAAATTATTATCTATATATATAAAAGAGTTTGTCCTTACTAGAATGGACGAGCCACAGCCTAAATGAAAAGAGCTAGAAGGCTGAAATTTTCACACAATTTTCCATGCAGGTAGGAGGTGAGCACTAAGAAGGGAATTTTTATTTGGACAACTCCTTCAAGTACCTCCCATACGATTTGGAGCACTTTTTACCCATTTTAAAAAACAAATTACAATTACAACAAGTACCCATTCCACTACTGTCGCCTGATTGTCGCACAAGCTGAGGGTTTGATCGCGAGCGAGAATACAAAAACAAAACAAATGCGCAGTGACGCCTTCGCGTCGCACAAGCAAAGTCATAAAAAAAGGTTCGACACTTGAAAAAAAGAAACGAATTTCCGCTTCTAAATGAATAAGTGCATACACAATTAAGTGAACAATGCGCTTGAAAATTTAAATTTCATAATTTTATGTACGTGTTTCACTTCGCACAGTGCACATTTTTTTTTTTCAAATTTGTGCGCCTTTGACAATTGATTTACGACCCAAGTAGCGTTTGTTGTTGTTGTAAGTGTTGTTGTTGGGCCCGCACTGCTACTTTTTGTTGGTGTCATTGATTTAAAAAAAAAGGAGAAAGGTGTGCGAAGCAAACGCTGCTAGGGAAACGGTTAATGAAAAAGGTTAGCGATATCGCAAAGAGAGCGCTGACAAAACATGGCAGTCGCATGCGGGAAGGATACCGTAACTTGCACACCTACACTGTTGCACATGCGTACGGAGTAGGGGTATAAAAGGTGCCGACTACCATGCAGTCGGTCACTATGAGAAAATTTAGAAGTTCAAAAGTACTCACCGTTAAAATGGAGCAAGGAAGCAACAGCAACACCGAGGGAAGGAGGGCAGTCCATGCGTCGAGCCGTGACCCACGTGCGCACTCTCGCACACCAGCGGGGGATGTGTGCGTGGTCGACGCGGCGGCCATGGGTGCCAGCGCCAGAGGGCGCACAAACGTGGCGCGACGAGGGCGTTGGGCCGGACAGCCCTATGCGCGTGTCGGACCGCAACGGGAGGCGTCGCCAGACGTGTTGGAGCTGCGGGCGTCGCCTATTATAGAATCGCCTGAGGAGCGGGAGGCAGCCGAGCGCGAGCGTGGTCGCCGCCAGGAGCTGGAGGAAGAGCGGGAGTGGGTGCGTCGGGCATACGGTGAGGACTTCGACAGCAGCGACTGGGAGGTGGATGCCAGCGCTGGTCCAGTGGACGAGGTTGAGGAGTCGCCACCGCCAAGGGACTTCATTGAGGTGAACCCGGAATGGGTACGCATGTGCCATCCCGAGGCACCACCGACGCCAGAGGATGAGCATGTGGGCCCAGCCAGCCCGGAGCGGTTCGCAAACCACCACTACCCGAGACACCACCGCCAGACTGGCGCCCCGCTAGGCCACCGTCGCCATTCCCACGTGGGCTGGACGCTTCGGAGGATGAGGAGGATGAGGACGAGGATATTATTTATATATCGTCCGACGAGGAGGAGGCAACACCGCAGGCCGAGGAGCAGATGCCAACGGCCGAACCGGGTGAGTCGACACCACCGACGGCGACCATAACGCGGGAGAGGTGCTTTGTGGATGGGCGATGGCAGCACACCGCGACGATTGTCGTGAAGTGGGCAGAGGAGGTGGCGCTGCCACGCCCCGAGTTTATTAAGGAAATGACGCCACCACGACCGCGTACGCCAACGCCACCCCGACAGCGTACGTCAACGCCACCACGAACACGGACGCCGACGCCGCCACCACGAACACGGACACCGACGCCGCCACCACCACGACCGCGCACGCCGTCACCACCACGCGCATTACCGGCACCAAGCAACGCGGCCACCAGTCCGGCAACAAGGACATCGCCGTGGGTGTGGCCAACACCGATGCAGGTGGGCACGCCGCCTCGCCCCAGGACACCGCCTCCGCCACCAACATGGGCGCCCAATGCGGCACGCCCAGCTTTCGGCCGGCAGGCTTCATGCCCATACGGGGAACGGCCGGCTCGCCCGGTACTGCAGCGGCAGTCGTCCGCACCACTGGCGATTCCGGGATGGAGAGAGGTGGCGCGAGCCGACTGGCCATCAGAGGTCGTAGCTGCCGCAGCTGGAGGTAGCGACCGACGCACGTCGCGCATCGTGTGGGCGCACGGCCAACGATACCGCGTGCGTATCTCAACCCGAGGCACGCGGGCCTTTGTGGCCGAATAAGGAAAAAAAAAGCAAAAAAACACCACAATAAAAAAAAAATGAAAAAAAATATATATATCTGGCATATTCATTTAACCTGAAAAAAAATAAAGGAAAACAGGTGTATTAAAACTGCAGGAGGGGGGTGAAAGTGACTGGAAGCATACTCACATAAAATGTGTGTGCGATCCAGCGCGAGCGGCAAAACGGCATGGCCTGGAAAAAAGAGAACATGAGTTAGGATATGGTGGAAATGGCGCAAGGCGCAAAAATATATTACTTACGTTTGCTTTTAGATTCTTTTCAGCAACAACAAAACAATTGCAAACTGCAAATTGTGTGTCATGGCCGATTAGTGTTGGATAGTTGCGTGTGGCCATATCGATCTGGCCACATCGCAAATATCGATCAGGCCGTAGCGAGTAACACCGGGCGATGCGAAGCTGGCTGCTATGGCGCAACGCACCACTAGATGGCGTTACACGACCGCCAGCTGATCGCTACAGCGACACTGTTAACGGACGCCAAAGTTCAAAACGGAGGCGCGCGATTTGAAAGACGCAAAATCAAGTGGAAGGCTTCCACTTCCGGAGAAAGAGGGGGAGTGTGAGGAGCCATATTTACTTATAGCACCTCACAAAAAGCGATTGTATTTATAGCCGCAGCCGGACCTGAGCTGCGGCGAATTCGCATGCTGTCTCGCTCTGACACAGGATGTCAGCGCTAAGGTACGTGTTTGGCACATGGGAGCCACAAAACACGTACCGCAAAAGTCGTGGCAAAGTGCCGTTGGTGTGCGAGCGGTGCATCCACGAAATATAGTGATCACCGTCACACCAACGACAGGCGTGATCAGCAACGAGGAACCGTTGTTGCTAGGCAAACCTCACTGGAACGATCACGCCACCTTTGCCCTTGGCGCGACCTTTGGCAGCGTTGACAGGCCCCGGTCCAGCGAGACAGCAGAAGAATATAAAAGGAGCCGCCTTGGGCAGAGCGGCAAGTTAGTTGCGTACAAGTTAGTTGCGTACAAGTTAGTTGCGTACAAGTTAGTCGAATACAAGTGAGTGCGAAGTCAGCGAAGCGAAACCCCAGTACGGAGTCAATACGAAATAAGTGAAAATCAGTGCGAAACATAAAGAAATCCTACGCGAAGGATAAGTTAAGCATTCAAAAGGATTCATATCGCAATAAGGACAAAACAGATCGTGTCCTTAGCGATTAACAAAACATTTTACGGAGAAGTCGATACGCGAAATTTAGCCAGCCTTGGGGTGCGTTGCATTTGCAAAGCAACCTCGAATTAAAACCAAGTATCAGATAAGTGAGCCTGGTGAAGGACAGGTGAAGCTAAAGCCAGAGCCTGAGAGTAGGCGTCACTATTGGCGAAATCCTTGTGGTAACAAGGAGGCCATAGTAGAGCCTGGCGAATTCGGGCGTTGCTAGCTAAAACCTCGTTTAGTAGGCGAAACATTGACTCTGAATATTTGGTGCAACGAGAGCGCCAGCATTGCAAATAAAACCACGACACAAGAGCCGTACGATTTATTAAACTCTAATAAGAAATATCATTAAGTGCAAAGCAAATTGTAAACCCAACGTGGAAACTAGCAGAGAGTGCAGTTTAAAATATATGTATTAAAACCAAAACCAAATTGTGTTCTTATTGCCGCAGCCGCCACAAATACAAATTTGTTGGCACGTACCCTCAGCACCGCGAGAGTTAGCCCAGCTAAAGACCGCGTAACTTTAGGTTCGTTACAGTATTTAATAGACTTTACAGAACTACAATACTCAACATTTATGTAAGCTTCAAATGTTCTCAATAGTATTTCGGCACAGATAATTTTATCGATTTTATCTGGTTTTATTTTATTTTCTAACCAAAGTAGAATATGTATATGTGGTAAACCCCGCTTATGCCATTCCACAGAGTACATGAAACATTGCACGCTTCCAAACAAAGAACCTTTTGTCAATAATGACATTAAAGCTTTAGCTTTTAAATGAAAAACTCGAGCTATAATATCGTGACGATCATGTGGCTTTTGATCCGGTATCAAAACACTTTTTATGTCATACCATTGTGGATTGCATGTGAATGTTATGAAAAGATCTGGTCGCCCATAATGGCGAACATATGTCATAGCATCTTGAGTCTTTTCATGCATATATCGTGCAGAGCTTGTAAAAGAAGATGGTAAAATTACCATCTGACTAAGTTGAGCTGCGACAACATCTTGTTTGCCTATTGCATCTTGTAGATGTATATAGCTATCTGCTCTGAGTTTCGCTTGATTGTAGCGAATATAATTAAACCTTTCTGTTTCAATTTTAGCATACATGTCAACCAAAAACTGACTAAAAAGAGAACGACAATAAATTAAATGATTTATCTCAGATTGACGAATCATTATTTTATAGCTGTAAAAGCTTAACGCAGATATCTTTTTTTTTCCTCTTTTTTTAATAATGAATTCCATTCTTGTATATCCACTGAATAGCCATCTTCGCCATAAGGAAATAGCAATGGGTTCTGTAAGGCATCGTATGATCGATGCACCTCGCTTATACGATGTAATTTCTAATTATGGCTTTCAATAATAATATCGCGCTTTTCAAATTGCTGACCAACAATAACTAAAGCTTCTTCGCTTGATTGAGGTGCATTGGAAAGCCCTTTGTGAGCACCAGCGGGTGTTCGATCAGCATGTATAACCAATTTATAGTCTTTAGTACTTCTTGGTATTTTATTGAGAGCCATTTTTAGATCTTTAACATAACGATTATGATGATGAAACATACATTGAAGATCCTTTACTACGCTTAAATCAACATTTGAAATATTTTTGCAACGTAGTTGAGCTTCCTTTCATCATCACCAACAAAATAAATTTGAAGAAACTGCATTTCTTCATTTGGCAAAGGTCGGACACTACCAATTAAGTGATACACTTGTCCTTGGACTTTAAAGGATGACCAACTTTTTGTACTACCAAAAAAAGTCATTTGAAAGCAGCTGTTATACTTTCTTATACGATCAATGAAATGATCATGCTTGGGATGTCCACCAATTATTAAGCTTTTAAGTGGATCAGGCAAACTTTCATTTTGTGAAAGTTTAACTTATCCTGCCTTTCAACAGATACCCAAAGGCTCATTTTTCCATTTTAAAGCATCACAATGTTTGCATATCAAATTCATACTACCAAGTTGAGTAATTTTATCTGACTTGTAAGCTATTTCAAAATCATAGTTTAAGCCAGACATGGCTTTAACATTCCATGCACGCAAACGCCTTTCTTGACGTGCATCAGGATTATTAGCCTGATGTCTTCTCACTGCAACTCTATGAGGTTCAGGATTATTAGCCACATCTCTTTTCTTTACAGCTCTAATAACATCAGGATTATTAACACGATATCTTTTTGATGCTTCTATGCGCTTACCCCTATTGATATCACTATTTTTCTTCAAATGAACGTTTTTTTTTACCGTTTTTTCCGTTTTGCCGGTGAGTCGACTACGTCTTTTAACAGGATTTTTAACATTTTCAGTTATACATTCACTTGACGTATCAGAATCTTGAGTTAATACTTCCTCTAAAGGCATATAAACATCAAAATGTCCATTCATTAATGGTCCGGTAAAACACAATCTTTTTACAGGATGCATATTATTTCCGAATGCTTGCAATAAATTTCCATTTTGAAAAACTTACATTTTGAAAATTTAAATTTACAGCATAAAATTTGATCCAAATCGGTTAAGAAACACAGGAGATATTTTCTATTAAAATGAAGTCAAGAAAATCTCACTTCTGCAAGTCATTTTAATACACGGGTTCAGGGTATCTTTTAGTCGGGATTTCTCGACTAAAACCTTCTTACTTGTTTTCAGATTCGCTCATTCTCGTGTTGTGCTGACAGTCGGCAATTCAACACCTGCATCATGAACTGAGCGCTGTTGGTCCCAAACCCAAAGAGGCAGCTTAAAACTTGAACACGATCGCGCATTGCTCTTCATGTTCGGCGCTAGATGACAAATTATTTTTAAATCTCGCTCCGATCATGCGCCTTCGTTGTTGGCTATTTCGGCTAACTCTCTTATGTATGCGCGCGCTCTGCAAGTCAAACAAAGAGCGTAGTATCGCTACCTTCTTCGCACGCACTGAATCAATGCAAAACATATCTAAGAGGCTGCAGTTAAGTGTATTGTATATTGCCTTTAGATTTAATTTAGTGTGAGTGTGGAGGAGCTAGGGTTATTAAACTTTATGATTGACATGCAAAGCGCGCACATAAAATAGAGAGTGAACGTAAATGAGCAACAACAAAGGAGCATGATCGGAGCGAGATTTCAAATTGTCTGATTATCATAAGAGCAACACGCGCGCTTATGTGAACGCCCAATAATGTTAGTGTGTTACGTTTTGTCTAAGTTATATAAGCAGCAAGTAGGCGAATCCACCCCCAAAACATATTCTGGTGTGGGAAATTTTTCTAGACGCACCAAGTTTTGTTATGTTGTTGTTGTTTTTTTTTTAAATCAATGACACCAACAAAAAGTAGCAGTGCGGGCCCAACAACAACACTTACAACAACAACAAACGCTACTTGGGTCGTAAATCAATTGTCAAAGGCGCACAAATTTGAAAAAAAAAAATGTGCACTGTGCGAAGTGAAACACGTACATAAAATTATGAAATTTAAATTTTCAAGCGCATTGTTCACTTAATTGTGTATGCACTTATTCATTTAGAAGCGGAAATTCGTTTCTTTTTTTCAAGTGTCGAACCTTTTTTTATGACTTTGCTTGTGCGACGCGAAGGCGTCACTGCGCATTTGTTTTGTTTTTGTATTCTCGCTCGCGATCAAACCCTCAGCTTGTGCGACAATCAGGCGACAGTAGTGGAATGGGTACTTGTTGTAATTGTAATTTGTTTTTTAAAATGGGTAAAAAGTGCTCCAAATCGTATGGGAGGTACTTGAAGGAGTTGTCCAAATAAAAATTCCCTTCTTAGTGCTCACCTCCTACCTGCATGGAAAATTGTGTGAAAATTTCAGCCTTCTAGCTCTTTTCATTTAGGCTGTGGCTCGTCCATTCTAGTAAGGACAAACTCTTTTATATATATAGATAATAATTTACCGTCTGCCAAACCTAACGCATGCAAATCTTTTGCAACTAAGCCAAGTTGCTTACGCGCTAGAGTATCCAAAACGTTGTCCGGCACTGTTTTTTTTTAAACTGCCAGATCGAGGGCTGGTTGCAGGTCGGTTCTTTTGATTGTTTAACACATTTGTGTCTGTTTAGTGATCCCGAGCCAGTTTTATGGGTGTATGCCAAATTGGTCTTGCATTCATTGCAACACACAAAGTCTTGATTTTCATGGTTATATTGAATTAAATGGAATTTACTCCACACACTGCTTTTGGCATCTTTTTTTGTTCACCAAGTTTATTTTGGGATCTTTTGCTTTTAAAGCTCTTTGAACATATTCTTTGTTCATTTTCTTTTCACAATGTGGCGTCACTTCTTTATAACAATAGCACAGTTGATGCCGGGCTTGCATAAATCGTACTATCGATGTTATTAGTATTTATACGATATATCGATAAATCCTACAGCTCAAGCTGACAAACAAGCGATAAAACTAGGCCGACTTATCGATTCCACCATATCTATATTTAAAATCCTGACAGTGGTTCTTTCTGTACCGTGCTTTCCGTGCCTGCCGTGCCTACCGTGCATACCGTGCCTCTAGACTTTGACACTGTTTTTTTTATTTATTTATTATATTGGGGGTAAATACACTGCGACCAAATAGATCTATTGTGCCCCCTTCTTGGCCTATAGCTCTTCCATCAGGCCCAGGTGTTGCATAAAAGCAAGTACCTTTGTTGGGTCGATGGTTTCTAAATCGCTAAGTTGCACAATATGTTTTCCTAGAAAACTACTTCTTTTCCTTACTAAGGCTACGCATTCTGCTATAATGTGCAAGGAGGATTCTCCTTCCATTTCGCAGAATCTGCAAATCTCGCTGCTGACTATACCTAGCTTTGCGAGGTGACCTCGTAGTCTACAATGTCCTGTCAAGAGACCGGTGAGTATCCTGAGTCTATTTTTACCCATTGATATTACTTGCTTAAACCGTTTAAGGTTATAGCTACCCAAGAGAATCTTTGCTTGTCTGAGTCCTGGTGTCCTTGCCCAGCTCGTTCTTCGCAGAAGTCTCTCTTCATTCCTAAGCTCTTGCCGTATTGTGCTTCTTCCTATACCACAGTACGGCTCGGGTCCTATTAGGGTGTCGCTGCCCCCAGTCTTGCTTGCTTGTCTGCCTCTTCGTTCCCCGCTATTTCGACATGTCCAGGGACCCATCTTAGGGCAAGCCTATTTTGTGATCCCAGAGTGTCTAGCTTGGTTCGTACCTCACGAACTATCTTTGACCTGATTTCGGTCTTACTAAGTGCCATTATTGCTGCTTGACTATCGGATAGGATGGCTATATCCCTATTCCGATAGTTACGCTTTAGATTAAAGTCCACACACCTCCCGATTGCACATACCTCAGCTTGGAATATGCTGGTGTGCATACCTAGGGGCTCGTGGTACATTAGCCGAGGGCCTACCACACCAAGACCGGAGCCTTGTTGCGTTAGGGATCCATCGGTGTACCATTTTATGGTGTGTGGCTTCATGTTGTGGACCTCTTCCAGAGATGTCCACTCCTTTTTATTACAGAGGTGAACTTGAAACTTTTGACCGAACATGTGTTCGACTTTCATTTCATCCCTTGGCTGTGCCAGAAGGGGAAGTTCACCCGATAGCATATCTGCCTCTACTCGACTAAGAATGTGTCCTCTCCCAACTCCTTCACCGGACATTCTTAAGAGGGTTGCCTTTTTGTTGCAGCCTAATTGTGTGATGGAGTGGCGTTATCTCCAATAGAACCTCAAGCGCTGATGTGGGACAGGTCCTCATCGCTCCCGTGATTCCTACACATGCCATTCTTTGTAGCTTTTGAAGCTGCTTCTGCACAGTGATTTGCTGTGCCTTATCCCCCCATGCAATCACTCCATACGTGAGCATGGGCCTTACTACCATAAGGTATAGCCATCTTATTATTTTTGGTGATGTTCCCCATGACTTCCCGGCTATGCTACGACACGTATACAGCGCTCTGCAGCACTTTGCGATCGTATTCTGAACATGGGTGCCAAAGTTTAATTTACTGTCGAAATTGACCCCAAGGTACTTAACTTCCTTGCTTGTTTCTATTGGACTCCCCGCGAGCCTAATCTCCCTCATCCTTTGTAGCTTGTATCTTCTGGTGAACGGAACGATGATTGTTTTAGTAGGGTTTAAGTTGAGACCAACCTCCCTACACCAATCATGCGTAATCCTAAGTCCCAGTTGAACATTATCACAAAGAGTTTCTTCATACTTGCCCCGAGCTATTATCACAATGTCATCTGCATAGCCTTGACATTGAATACCCCTGTTCGCAAGTCTACTTAATAGTTCGTCTACTAGTATACTCCATAAGAGGGGTGATAAAACCCCCCTTGAGGACAGCCCCTTGTGGTTGTTACTGTTACGGTACTATCTTGTATAGATGCCGTAGCCTGTCTGGACCCTAATAAGGATGAAATCCATCTACTAGTTGTACTGTCCAGCCCTCTTCTATTCAAGGTAGCTTTGACAGCATCATGTGATGTGTTGTCGAAAGCACCTTCAATGTCTAAAAATGCACAAACTGCTACTTCTTTGTTTACTACTGCCGCCCGCAGAGTACGGTGCAGCTCATACAGGGCAGTGTCCGTAGACCTGCCTGTTCTGTATGCGTGCTGCGTTGCCTGCAGTGGACTCTGTGTGAGCAGAGTACTCCTTATGTTATAATCCACCAGCTTTTCTAACGTTTTCAACAAAAACGATGTTAAGCTGATGGGTCTGAAGGACTTTGGGTTGGTGGTATCTGTCTTCCCTACCTTGGGGATGAAGACCACCCTAGCTCTACTCCAAGTGCTTGGTACATGACCAAGTGCTAGGCTACTGACCAGGATTTTCCTTAGAATGGGTAGGAGTATTCCCCTGTCCCTGCTGAAGGAATACCGGTGATATGCAATCTAGACCAGGAGATTTGTAAGGCTGGAAGGTTCCAATTGCCCATTTTATTTTCTCCACTGTGACCACCGACTTGGCACATGCCCAGTCAATGGCCGTTGGTCTGTGTTGACCTCCTGTTTCAAGCGATTCGCACGGTTGCCAGGGGATACTTCCTGGGAAGTGCGTCTCAAACAGAAGCTCTAACCTTTGCATATTGGTGCTCGTATATGTATTATCTTTACGCTTCAAGGCTAAATTAGCCTCCGGCGCCCGTTTTGATAATGCTCTATGGAGCCGGGCACCTTCACTCGTGCTTGTTATGCTTTCGCAGAAGTCCCTATAGTTCCTGCGCTTGGCCTTCCTAATCTCCTTGCTGTAGGAGGTGAGGCTTTCGCGGTATGTATCCCATGACCCGTCCCTCTTAGCTTTATTGAAGAGGTGACGTGTGGTGATACGCAGTCTCTCAAGACCGTCATTCCACCATGGGGCATCTTTTTCTTTACGCGTTTTCCTAGTGGGCAGCTTTCTTCATATGCATTTTTAATGCTACTATTTAGATTTCTAACAACTCTTTCTAGCTCACTCGTGCATCTGGGTATTCCAGAGTTTTCAGTGGCTAGGTTAAGTTCTAGGGTAGACCTAAATTTTTCCCAGTTCGTTTTCCTGGGGTTACGAGTTGGTATACTACTATCCGTATTAACCTTAAGTTTGAATAGGATAATCCTGTGATCAGACATGGATTCTTCTGAAGAGACATGCCATTCTCTGAAATGTGGCCTAAGAGACCGACTAATCAGAGTAATGTCTAATACCTCTTCTCTAACTCTAGTTACAAATGTCGGTGTCGATCCGACATTACCAATTTCTAAGTTATACTTGAATATAAAGTTGGTAAGACACTCACCCCTTTTGTTGATGTCCGTGCTGCCCCATATGGAGTGGTGCGCATTGGCATCGCAGCCGATTATAACCGGCAGCTTCTCTCTCCTGCAGTGGTCCATCAGCTTTTCTATTTCCGGTGGCGGGCAGTCCACATCACCAGCAAAATAGGCAGATGCAACCACAATAGGGGGGCGTTTCCAATTGCCCTTACGGCAATAGGTACGCAGTCCCTAGTGAGGAATTCTGAAAGAATAGTAAAATTAATACATTTCCTTACCATAATGCATGCTCTAGGTGTAGGATCTCTTTGATCCCAGATTACCTTTGAGTCAGCGGTGTACAGGCCTTTTATGCCATTGTTTACCCATGGCTCCTGTACCAGGGCTAGCCCAAGATGTTGGGTGATAAACATCCTGGCCAAGACAGCAGAGGCTGCCTTAGCCCGATGGAGGTTTATCTGGGCTAGCCCAGTGACGGTGACGTTTGATGTCACCATCACTCATCCGCCGCTCCAGCTCCTGGTGATGTAGGTTGGGAGCTGCCCACATCACCGCTGCCCGTCATGGTGACGTCAGCTTCTGCCGTTTCAAGCTCCTCAGCGAGCTCTTGCGAGGACATCGGCACCTCATCATCCATCCCTTCCAGCTCTGCTGGACCGAGCGTCATCTCCGCCAGGTCCTCATCCTCGGCCAGATCCTCTGATAAATCAGAGACATCTGCCAGATGAGCACTCGGAACAGTGGCGGTGGGAGGTGTGGGGGCCGAGCCTGCAGCTCCCGGGACTGTCGTTTGGGCAGGGGTAGTCCTTGCGCCAACACTCTTCTTCTTCAGACCGCTAACGGGGATGGTCCCGTAGCGGAATGAAACTTGGTGGCCTCTCGCCACTATCGCGTCCTTGGATGCCTCATCGATGCCTATCACCAATAGCGCACCTCCGCCTTCCGTCCTCCTTGACAACACCTTCCACGAGTCGGTCTCGATCTTGTTCTGGTTCCTCAGCAGAACCAACAAGGATTCGGTTGACCGATCCGCACTTCTTGGGCAGAAGATGGTGATGTTGTGGGGTGATGGAATATCATCACCCACCTTGCAGTGCAGTGGAGCTCCTTTCCACGACTGCAGTCTTGGCACCACGGTCCTCAGCCACCCGCTGAGTGATCGTCGGAACATTCAATGACCAGGTAGCCAACCCGGAAATGAATGCCCGCGAACGCGACCGCGGTGTCCCATCCTGTGAGGATAACCTCATCCAGGATGGCCTCCTCCAATGCGGACAAGTCCCCATGGCTGAGCATTACCTGCGGGTATTCCACAGGTAACACGGCCACCTTGAATTTTTTTGCAATCGCTGCATACGATATGCGAGTCTCGGTGGACACTGGAGAGGAAGACCTCACTTCTGTTGCTACGGCGGATGCCGACGTGCTGGGACGCTCCTCTGGGCACGCCCTCTTGGGGGTGGCAGTGGGTGGCGTCAAATTACTGCTCAGGCGTTTGGGGGCTGGTCCCCGTACCTGGCTCACCGAGTCTCTTCCAGCCGTTGCCATGCGCAGTGCCTCAGCAGGGGGTAGTCCCTGCTGCAGGTACCTGAGGTACCATTTGGTTTTCGAGCCGTTCAGTGTTTTTCGGTTTGGGTCATCCAAACCACCCGGCTCTCCCAATTTTGGCAGCTGCACTTTTGGCTGCTGGTGCTGCACGCCATGTCGCCTAACAGCGCTAAGCCTCGGTCGCATCGGCTGGGATGGTCCAGCCTTGCTTCCTCCTCCTGCAGCCGGGGCGACACGGTGACGTGGGGCTTCCCTCGTCGTAGGTGCGCGCGCTGTATCTGTTGCCGCATGCGGCCTTCTTGTTTGCTGCGCCTGGTTAGGGCGCCGTGGGGTTGGTCCCACATTGGAGGGCCGCTCCCCGTCAAGGAGGCGGTCCTCAAAGTGTCTCGCGACACTGGCAGCAGGGGTATCCTGTTGCACACCTAAATACTTTTTATTTTTTATACTCTTCATGTTCCCACGAGTTGCGGAGAAATATGGGGTCCACCCGGGCAGAGATCCGCAGTACCCGGGTAAGGCTAAATAGAACAGGCGGTCGCCATCTGCCTGAGCTCACCGTTAGCGACTGGGCTAGTTTTTAATCCGGGCCCCCGGCCAGGTTGACTATCGGCACGGTTCGAATGACACCTTAGTCCAGCCCGGAGTGAGATATTGGGGAAGGGATGAAGAAGGGTACGTGTGAGGGAGTTGGGAGTGTGTGAGGCTATGCTTTGAAGACGGCGACACAAGCGTCTTGTCGATACGGTGAACGGTACCGTACCCGCTGTTTGTCCGGGACTGCTTATTTGCAAGGATTCTCGCTTATTCGCAGCTAACCTCATAAAGAGGCCGTTCGCTATCCGCAACCCGCGACCCGCCTGGTGGCCTCAGCTTAGCCCCCTCTGAACTATCCCACAAGTTCTTTAGACCAGGACTTTGACACTGTAAAACATGGCAATTTTTCGTAAGGGGCCCAACACGGAATTTTTTTAAAAAGGCACGGCACGGCCCATGCCCATCTCTACTTGGAAGTATTGTTATTGATTAAATTATTGTAGGCAGAAGGAATATGAACTCAGCTTGTTCCAGATTTGCCGAAATTCAAAATGGGCTTAAGCAAATCAATGAAGTCAATTTTAGGCAAATGCTACGCATACATTAAAATTTGCACATGTATACAGACAGGGACACACACACATGCTTATGGGAGCTACCCGAAAAAAAAATTAAAAATCATTACAATGTCTAGATCTCACCAAAACTGCATATATATATATATATATATATATATATATATATAACATATATATATATATATATGTGGGGGGCATATTATGGGGTCACAAAAATTCAGGAATTTGGACCCACTTACTTTGTGTGTAATTGAAAAATAATGGATCATTTTCAATCTTGGGGCTTTTGGAGCAATATTGCGGGACTTAAGGTAACTTTTATATATATTGTAGGGACATTTGACAAAAAGCTTAATTCGGGGACCGTGTCCTTGAAATTCGTGTTGCATCGAGTGCGGAATGTACATATAACAAACTTTTTATATTTAACGCATATTTTGGGGTAAAAAATTTCGGCATTGCCACTTTTTTAATTTTTCTTTTTTTTATAGCCCTATCGTCTATTTTAGGGACACGAAGTGTCCCTAAAATAGTGTCCCTAAAATAGTGGTTTACTATAGCTATAATACAATTGTAGGATAATATAAACAAAATAATTTTTTTTTTACACATATGTTATTTATTAAAGTCACAGTGTAGCGCTTTGTTGTACAACAACCACAAAGAAAAAGTAGCCAAAGCGCTCGCAAAACACAAAATACAAAAATGGGCTTATCGTTATTATTATGTAAATATCGATATTATTATTAGTATTGCACATTCAGTACTACTTCGACGAGCAGGCTTATTTTCTACATTAACAAGTTGGCCACTCGACTTATTTATTATGTAAAACGAATGTGCAATACTAATAATAATATCGATATTTACATAATAATATCAATGAGTCCATCTCTGTAGTAGCAGCCAAGAACGCATTTCGGTGTGTGTGCACATGCTTTTGAATATAATGTGCATGTGGTTGTTGATTTGGTGGTGTTGAAAAGAGATGGGATCCGGAAAGAAATTGCTTCCCATCCCATCCCGTCCCGAAATCAAATTTGCTTTTCATAACCCGATTGTTTTGAAAAATTTTGTGTCCATCCCACGGGTCCCGACATTTTCCCGAAATATTTTTTTTTCAAATAAGTGTGTATATATATTTTTGTTTTAAATATAATCTTACTTTAAATTTAAATTTTTGTTTAAAAACAATATTCTCTCAACATTTTTTCCAATTAAAGGCCTCTACGCAGATGCTGGTACATCGCCCGTACCGTAGAAATTTCATATAAAAACAAGTGGAAACGTTGCAGTCGGACGCAACCGACTGAGGCATACTCGATACCAGAATTAAAACCGGTAAAAAGAGGCCTGATTGCAAAGGGGTACGGATGCGGCAGGGGTGTACGCTGCCTTAAAGATTCTCCGATGCAGATGGGGATGCCACCAGCTATATTCCTTCCAAATTTGGTGACTCTAGCTCAAAGTTTGTAAAATGTAGGGAAAGGGGGGGGCTGGGGGCGGTATGGGTAGTTGTGGCATCAAAATTTTTGTTGCAGATCTTTCTGAAATGTCAATTGCTATCTTCATACCAAATTTGGTGACTCTAGCTCGAAGTTTGTAAAAGGTGAGGAAAGGGGGGCTGGGGCCGGTAAGGGTGGGCGTGACATCCAAATTTGTGAAGCAGATTTTTGTAAAATTTCAATTGCTATCTATATACCAAATTTGGTGACTCTAGCTCGAAGTTTGTTAAAAGTGGGGAAAGGGGGGCTGGGGGCGTTAAGGGTGGGCGTGGCATCCAAATTTTTGATGCAGATCTTTGTGGAATGTCAATTGCTATCTTCATACCAAATTTGGTGACTCTAGCTCGAAATTTGTACAAAGTTGGGAAAGGGGGGCTGGGGGCGGTATGGGTGGGCGTGGAATCCAAATTTTTGATGCAGATCTTTCTGAAATGTCAATTGCTATCTTCATACCAAATTTTGTGACTCTAGCTCGAAAATTGTAAAAATTGGGGAAAGGGGGGCGAAATGGAGAGCGTGACTCCAAAACTTTGATGCAGATTTTTGGGGGTCGTTGCCAGCTATCTTCCTACCAAATTTGGAGGCTCTAGCTCCACAACTCTGGAAGATACACGCATTCCCGTTTTTGACGAAGCGTTGGGGTGGATGGGGGCGGCTAGGGCAGTATCGGTGAGCGTGGCATCCAAACTTTTGATGCAGTTTTTGGGGGGTCATAATCACCTATCTTGGCACCAAATTTGGTGGCTCTAGCTCGAAAACTGTGGGAGATATAGCCATTTCTGATTTCAAAATGCGGGGGGGGCTGGGGGCGGAATGGGTGGGCGTGGCTCCAAAACTTTGATGCAGATTTTTGGGGGTCAATACCAGCTATCTTCCCACCAAACTTGGAGGCTCTAGCTCCACAACTCTGGAAGATACACGCATTCCCGTTTTTGACGAAGCGTTGGGGCACATGGGAGTGGCTAGGGCGGTATTGGTGGGCGTGGCATCCAATCTTTTGATGCAGTTTTTGAGAGGTCATCATCACCTATCTTGGATCCAAATTTGGTGGCTATAGCTCAAAAACTGTGGGAGATATAAGCTTTTTTGACTTTAAAATGCGGAGGGGCTGGGGGCGGAATGGGGGGGCGTGGCTCCAAAATTTTTGATGCAGTTTTTTGGGGGTTGCTAGTAGCTATCTTCTTACCAAATTTGGTACTTCTAGCTGTAAGGATGTGCGAAATATGTGGATTTATCGGTTTTGCGTTATCGAATTTATTGATTTGCCAGCCCCCCAGTTATCGTAGAACCCCCATCTTGACACTTTAATTTACTATCCCATAGATAAAGAGATTCGGAAAGTTTCAAGTCTCTAGCTTGAAGGGTGTGGAAAAAAGTTGCGTTCATACAGACGGACAGACGGACAGACACCATTGCAACAAGTGGAAACGTTGCAGTCGGACGCAACCGACTGCGGCATACTCGATACCAGTATTAAAACCGGTAAAAAAAAAAGGCCTGATTGCGGAGGGGTACGGATGCGGCAGGGGTGTACGCTGCCTTAAAGATTTTCCGATGCAGATGGGGATGCCACAAGCTATCTTCCTTACAAATTTGGTGACTCTAGCTCATAGTTTGTAAAAGGTGGGGAAAGGGGGGCTGGAGGCGGTATGGGTGGGCGTGGCATCCAAATTTTTGATGCAGATCTTTGTGGAATGTCAATTGCTATCTTCATACCAAATTTGGTGACCCTAGCTCAAAGTTTGTAAAAAGTGGGGAAAGGGGGGGGCTGGGGGCGGTATGGGTGGGCGTGGCATCCAAATTTTTGATGCAGATCTTAGTGGAATGTCAATTGTTATATTCATACCAAATTTGGTGACTCTAGCTCAAAGTTTGTAAAAGGTGGGGAAAGGGGGGCTGGGGGCGGTATGGGTGGGCGTGGCATCCAAACTTTTGATGCAGATCATTGTGGAATGTCAATTGCTATCTTCATACCAAATTTGGTGACCCTAGCTCAAAGTTTGTAAAAGGTGTGGAAAGGGGGGGGCTGGGTGCGGTATGGGTGGGCGTGGCATCCAAAATTTTGATGCAGATCTTTGTGGAATGTCAATTGCTATCTTCATACCAAATTTGGTGACCCTAGCTCAAAGTTTGTAAAATGTGGGGAAAGGGGGGCTGGGGGCGGTATGGGTGGGCGTGGCATCCCAATTTGTGATGCAGATCTTTGTGGAATGTCAGTTGCTATATTCATACCAAATTTGGTGACTCTAGCTAAAAAATTGTAAAAAAGTGGGGAAAGGGGGGCGAAATGGGTGGGCGTGGCTCCAAAACTTTGATGCAGATTTTTGGAGGTCGTTGCCAGCTATCTTCTTACCAAATTTGGTGGCTTTAGCTCCACAATTCTGGAAGATACACGGATTCCCGTTTTTGACGAAGCGTTGGGGTGGATGGGGGCGGCTAGGGCAGTATTGGTGGGCGTGGCATCCAAACTTTTGATGCAGTTTTTGGGGGGTCATCATCACCTATCTTGGCACCAAATTTGGTGGCTCTAGCTCTAAAACTGAGGGAGATACAGCCATTTGTGATTTCAAAATGCTGGGGGGCTGGGGGCGGAATGGGTGGGTGTGGCTCCAAAACTTTGATGCAGTTTTTGGGGGGTCGTTACCAGCTATCTTTCTACCAAATTTGGTGGGTCTAGCTCAAAAACTGAGGGAGATATAGGCTTTTTTGACTTTAAAATGCGGGGGGGTTGGGGGCGGAAAGGGGGGCGTGGCTCCAAAATTTTGATGCAGTTTTCTGGGGGTTGCTAATAGCTATCTTCTTACCAAATTTGGTAGTTCTAGCTGTAAGGATGTGCGAAATATGTGGATTTATCGGTTTTGAGTTATCGAATTTATCGATTTGCCAGCCCCCCAGTTATCGTAGAACCCCCATCTTGACACTTTAATTTACTATCCCATAGATAAAGAGAATTGGAAAGTTTCAAGTCTCTAGCTTGAAGGGTGTGGAAAAAAGTTGCGAACATACAGACGGACAGACGGACAGACGGACGGACACCATGACGGACATTGCACAAACTCAATATACTCTTTACCTTCGGTATCGAGTATAAAAACTCAATATACTCTTTACCTTCGGTATCGAGTATAAAAACACTGGCAGTAGCTCAGTGTTGAACAATGAAAATGTTAAATAAAAGCTGCGCTGTTGTAACTGTTGGAATCAATGTTCAGCAATTATTTACGGCCCTTAAAAAGTGAAACCTGATGTCGGCAAACAAAAGAAGATTCGAAAATTTTAATAGCGATTCGGAGAAAATTGCTCTTATAAAGGCTATGGAACGTCGGCCAGTCTTGTGGGACATTAAGAGTGGCAGTGCTGGTGGCTGTTCTCTGAGTGTTCCACATATTGGGGATTCTTTTGAGTGGTTTCAGTTATGTTTAGCATAATCTTTGGTAATCTCAGCTCTGCTCATTAAATATGGGTTCACTAAAATGCTTTTTGGTTTTGCAGCCTGCCTTTTTTTAACAACCGCCAGCAGCAGAGCGTTAGTTGTACTCAAACACAACAGTAGCGCGCTTTGGTTATGAATCATTATTTTGAAATTAAGTATACAAAACACAGCTGCATTTCCGATTTATTAATAAGTGCATTTTTTAACACTGCTCGTTAAGGTTCGTAAAACTCATGTATACGGTACGGGAGCTGTACGGGGCTCATGCGTTCAGGCTTTAATCGAGTTCTTCTCTTTTCCAAAATTCTACTGGAAGTAGAAAAAACCCTTTCGCTGGTGGCAGAAGACGTTGGAACGTTGATCACTTGCCTGGAGCGCACTTGCAACAATGGCAAATCATTGCATTATTGCCAAAATGTTAAAATATCGCAATTTTTCTTAAATCAGTTATGCTTATGTAATATGTCAAAGTATTTATTAAAATCTGCTCGATGGCGTCTCTTTTTGTCGATTCTTTTCTAAGTCTTCACATATGCATGTTACAAGCGTCAGCGTAACCGGAAAAGAGATAGAGCCAAGATCAGTGTGGCCGAACCACACTTTTCACATAAATCTTAATTTTAACATCGATACCTTAATACTAGCTTACGATATATCGGTATACACGAACATAACATTAACGATCGATAAAATTTACATATACATACATAAATACTTTACAACTCGGCCGTCCTGACAGGGAATCGACCTCGATTCCACCTACTCTAGATCATATAGGGCTTGAAGCCAAACCAAACGGTGGGTGTTGCCTGCGGTCAGACATCAAAAGCACAATTTTAATCAGACTTGAGCCACAGTTTTAGTTTAGATGACTCCAGCACACCATCATACGGAAGCTGTGTGAGCTGGGAGCCTTCAACATCTCGGATGACATAAGGGAGAAGCCCTAATGGTGAACACCCCTAAGTTTTTTGGGATATTAAATTGTCAGAAATCAACGTAAAGCTTAGCTGTTGGTATCGTAGGAAAGCTAGTTCAATTGCCCATCGATCAGTGTAAGGCATTATACACATTTCATTCGTTTTTTGAAAGATATATAGGATTTAATGAAAAAAGTCAAAATCACGATTTTCGATAAAGTTCCCCTGTGGTTGTCACTCCCCTTAATCTTGTCAAAATAGAGCCAATAAAATGCCAAATCATTGTTTTTATTTATGCTCTTGTATTTTATGCAATTAAACACTCAAAAACAACCGAATTTAATAATTTATTAAAATTTATTACTCGTAATAAACAGTATCGCCAGCTATGCAGCGATGTATCGATAAAAGTATCGATTTATGCATCGCACGCTCAACATCGCACACACAAGAACAATAAATTTTTAGATTGCCCAGAAACTTGTTTATGTTGTGCGCAGATGACGTCACAATGCATGTGTTGAATATTTGCCTTGGTAATATGCATCATATGTGACGTCATCTGCGCAATGCGTTATCTGTCTTAATTGTGTCATGTTGCTATTAAAAAGGGCGCAAGGTTTTAAGCAAATCTACAAAAAATTAAGTCAAGTTTTATGCCAACTCATAATAAATTCATTTTATTAATTTTTCTTCATATTTCTTAATATAACTTTTTCTTGCTCTTTTTGCAAATTTTGAAATTCGGCTTTTGCGGCTTTTCTACTTATCAAATGTGAATTTTGGCTCACTGAACAAATTTTGAAGAATTTTCAGAAAATCATAATTTCAAAATATCTGAAAATTCTTCAAAATTTGTTCAGTGAGCCAAAATTCACATTTGATAAGTAGAAAAGCCGCAAAAGCCGAATTTCAAAATTGTGTCAAATTAACACAAGGAACAGATGCGTGTTAACTTATTGTTGCTTAATTCGAATCATCATCGGAATCACAATTGGCACAAGTAAAATAACTTCTTGTAATGTTCGGACATTTCATGTGCACCTCACGCTTGCAAACGTTGCACGCAACGGAATTTCGTTTTGTGCACTTCAAGGGCATATCTTTTTTGCAAATAATGCAGAAGTCTATGTCGGTCTCGTAAACGCTTTTTCTTTGCCTCTTTGCCGGTTTTACATTTTTTACTGGCGTTTTCGATTTTTTCCGTTCCTCGTTAGCCTTTCTTTTCTCCGCTTGGACTCGCAACAAAGAGATTTCCGCTTCAGCCGTTAAGACTGTGCTCTGCATTGTTTTGCGACCGCGGTTTGATTTTGTTTTGGACTTTTATAACGCAGCGGTCCAACGTCGTCGACAACCGTCCCCAAAACTGACTCAGTCGGGGATATTTTCAATGTTGCGATATCATCATCAGCATCAGCCTCTTCATCAAATGCAATGATGCGCTCTGTCTCTTCATTGAAAACCTCCTCTCCATGATGGGCATCTCCTTCCATCATAGCAACCGTGAAATCAGAATTGGTGAACACGTGCAAATCAATGGGATATATTCCTGAAAATAAGTTTGAATGTTAGTCTAAATTAGAAAAATAATAAAAAACAAAAATAATTGCAATTACCTGTGCTTCGAAATCCGGCTTTTATATTGAAAGGCGTAAATGCTTGGTCAATGCAGTCACTCATAAGCCCGGGGATGTGCTGTATTTCAATAGGCCTATTGGCGTTATTTTTGCTCCACTCCATGCACTTCCTTTTATAACAAGCCTTCAGGGGCCCAAATACCGACACATCCAGCGGCTGTAGGCGGTGGCTACAGTGCGGTGGGAACGAGAGCATTGTAACTCCATTTTCCTTTGCCAAATCTATTGCTTCTATTGAAAGGTGCGAAACGTGGTTGTCCAGCAGTAGAAGCTGTGGACGCAGAGTGGATGCTCCACTAAATTTAATGAAATGCTTCATAAAAAGCAGAAACTCCTGCTGCTGCATCCAGCCCGAGCCGTTGCACGCTCCAATGCTACCAGGCATGGCATGGTCTAGGAAGTGTGACTGCATTCTTTTCCGCGGAAATATAAAAAAAGGCGGTATCACAATTCCTCCTGCGCTGACGCACGCCGCCATCGTTACTAGAGTGCCACGCTCCTGCGCCACCGACTGCCCAACATGTTTCGCCCCTTTGCGCGATACAACTTTTCCAATTTTTGTTGGGACGGTTGAGCATCCAGATTCATCCATATTCCAGATACAGTGCGGCTCATAGTTTACCTTATCCGTAACCCGATGCAAGTTGGAAAAGAAGAACGTAACGCTCTCTCTATTAAATCCGCGGATCCGATTTAGGCTAATTTGTTGCGGCGTCCGCAACGACATGGATGGGTGACGCTTTATAAACAAGTCGAACCACCTGCGCCCGGCCATACATTTTTCATTCCAAATCTCTGGATAAGAAATTCCAATTTTTTGGGCAAATTGGAACGCCAATCTTTTACCTCCATTATGCTTAGTCCATGATAAAGGTCATTGCACTTTAAAATATAAAGCATCAATGCCTTCTCCTGCTTTGGCGAAAAAATCTGTGTAACGGCGCAAAATTCATTAGAAAAATAAACTCAAAGCAAATCGCACACACTTACAGCTTGCGGTCCCATAGTTGTGCATGTCTTCAGCACTTTCAAAATTTCATCATCACTTGCGGCTGCTACGTTCTTTATTGCGCTCACAACTTTGCCAACATATCGTACCAAATTTGTACGTGGCATTTCAAATAAATTAGCAACTTTTCTTTTCGATTCTTTATCTATTATAACCATTTTTACAGCACCGAGTAATTTCTGTGCTGAAATCATTTTGGCGCCCACACGCAATTAAGAGCAACGCGAGAGACGCAAAGTGATACGATAGTCGATACAAATATCGATAAGTGTTAAAGTGTGTCACATGGTATGTGACCAGAACACGCAGAAACATAATTTCACATTTATTAATGTTAAACCCAAAATATTGAACAGAAAAAATTTTGGATTACAGATTATGAAAGGGCAAGAAAAAACGATTAAAAAAAAAATTATTTCCCTTTGCTGAAACTTGAAATAATACAATTCCAACGCGTTGAAAAGTTACAAAGCTTACGTCGAAATATCGGTATTTTAATTTTAGTCTCTGGTGCATCCAAAACTTAGTATAAACACCAGTAGACTACATAAAAAGCAAGCCGGCACTAAGAGCTATCAATCACAGTGATTAGACCCCGCTATTCCGGTTGACGTATTTAGGGGCTATGACCGTCGTTAGGGCTTCTCCCTTACCGATCATTCGGAAGTTTCTTGTGGATGACGTAGGGACCGCGGTATCGCCGTCGTATCAACATTCTTGATGACGACGAAATCACCTTCCTCAAAATTAACGGCAGGGCGCTGATATTTGCTAAAGTACTCTGTGTTGTACTCTTGAGACTTGAAAATGTTCTGAAGGGCAATTTTACGGGTGTCCACTAAGGACGCTTCACCAATAAGCCCATCATCCAAACGCTCAGTTAACTCATCTATAACAGCACCGCGCTGTTCGACACCAAAAAGGACGACAGAGGGTGCAAATTTAGTTGTGGAGTGGATTGAATTATTCAAGGCGAACTCAATTTTCGGAAGTTGCTTCACTCAATCGGCATGATCCGATGGTTTGGCCAATTTAGCAGTCATGGGACTTAAGACACGGTTGACACGTTCCACTTGCCCATTAGCACGAGGGGAGGCAGTGGCATTTTGGACATGGATTATATGATGGGACTTCAGAAAGTCAGCGAATTCGGCGGAAGTAAAGCACTTACCTCGATCGCTAACAATTCGGCGAGGTCGACTATAGTTGGGGAAATACTGCGTCTCTAAAGTGTGACATACTTCTCGGGAACTAGTTGTGGCAGCAGGGTACAGTTTTACAAATTTCGTAAAGGCATCAATGACGACAAGAAGATATTTTTTCTTAGACGGTGTGGACGGAAGGGGTCCCAAGTGGTCAATATGAAGTGTATCGAATGGAAGAGGGGTTTTCGGAATGATATGCAGGGTAGCATTACTATTATTAGCGGAAGGGGAATAGTAAATACATTTGAGGCAGTTTTTAATAAAGTTGTTAACGTAAATATTTCATATACGGAAACCAATAATGTTTTTTAATCTGTGTACAACACTTTTCAGTGGCCAGGTGGCCTAACTTCTCATGCACTGTTCGTATGACACTGTTAATCATTTCGGCAGGGACATAAAGCTGAAGTACGTCAGTCGGTGATCGGCGATACACGACACCATCTTGCAACTCAAAACCAGCCACCTCTTGGTTCTCCAGGACACTCCTAAGTTTGACAATTTCTGGATCACGGTTTTGCGTCAGTTGTAGTAGGAAATCCAGGTTCACATCGTCCACATATGCAGAAGTTTCTAGTCTACCAAGTGCATCAACATGAGGCATACAAATACCGGACCGATGCACAATGGTGTAGTTATAATTTTCTAAAAGTAATGCCCAGCGTGCAATTTTCGCGGAAGATCCACCATTCTTAAGGGTTAATGCTCATGAATTGCAATCTGTAATTATTTTAAACGGAATGAACTTCAGGTATGTCTCAAAGCGCTTTAAGGCGTACACAATAGCCAGAGTTTCCAATTCATAACTATGCAATTTGGATTCTGGGACGGAAGCGGTCTTCGAAAAATAATACACAGGATGAAATTTATCATCAGTTTGTTTCTGCAGGAGCATCGCTCCAAAACCGGCAGAACTAGCATCACAATGTAATTCAGTTTCAGACTTCGGGCTATAAATAGACAGCACTGGTGACTCGATCAGTTTGTACTGCAGTGTTCGGAATGATTTAAGACACTCATCAGAAAAAACGTAAGGGGCATCTTTTTTCAGCAGGCGCGACATTGGATAAGCAATTTTGGCAACGTTGGGTACAAAGCGGCGGAAGTATGAAAAGAGACCCAAACAGCGTTCCAATTCTTTCCTATCCCGGGGTTTCGGCAGACTTTTTATAGCTTGAAGGTGACCTGTTTTCGGGGTGATGCCGGAAGAAATCGCTAAATACCACAATACACTTAGACAATTTAAGGCGTAACCCATTCACTCGTAAGGTATAATGTGCCTCTTTCAACACTTGCAATTAATAAGTCGTCCATATAAATCACTAATTGACCTCTATTGATCAAGTCCTTCAGCACAAAGTATACAAATCTAGCAAAAACTGGGGGACCATTACATAAGCCAAACGGCATGCGTACGTACTCAAATTGACCATCAGGTGTTACAATGGCAGTGTATTTAATCGAATCAGGATGCATTTTGACATGGTGAAATATACTTTCTAAATCTAGTACAGTAAAGTACGATTTACCCCCCAGATGTTCAACACAATCCTCTAACAGCGGAATTGGGAAGTGGTCACGGACAGTTATTTTGTTCAGCGGGCGATAATCAACACACTTCCTTAAGGTATTATCTTTTTTCTAACGGGCACTATAGAGGAAGCGTAAGGGGAACTACTATGACGGATAACGCCGGCAGTTAATAAATCATCACATATTTGGCGAACTTCGTTGCGCTCGTGATGAGATAATTGGCGGGGACGGCAGAAAATAGGAGTCTGACTTGTCAATTCGATTTTCATTTCGTAATTGGTTGGTTTAATCAGTTCGGAAGGGACATCAACATAAGAGGCGGAAATAACAGACTGCAACTTTGTAGATTGTTCTCGATTGCATTAATGGCTGCTAGGGCATCACCCAGCGAATGCTCAGACATGACAGAACACTCTCTTTCAGTGGTACACGACTGTGATTCGGCAGGACTAAACTCATTTTCATGAAGGAAAAAATATTTGTAAACTCACTGCTTTTCACTTGATTTGACATAAAGGCAACACTTACCATTTGTAGATGTTCTATCTTGTCTATCACGGCGTCTCCGCAACATGAAGGAGTCACTGCGTCGGCAGCGGTGGCGTTGGTGGCAACGGCAGTTCCAATCTTGGACGGGTAGTGCCTGTATATGTGGTCAAGTTTCCCGCATTTAAAGCAGGAATTTGCTGGCCTGATTGGCTTCGGGCACTGCGACTTATAGTGACCAAATCCCGAACAATTGAAGCACCGCACATCTTTGGGTGCAGGGACGGCGTTCGTGGACGGCAGCGAAGCACTAGTCACGGCGGGCTGTCGAGACGTCGGTTGGTATACTGCGGTTACCAGCTTACTCGCCTGCGTTTGAACTCTCTGTCTTTCCTAACGTTCCATCAGCGTCTTAAGATCTTTCACTGTCCTTGCGGCGTACAGCATGCCCACTGCTGGCGAGTTGTCCCGAAGCTCCTCGATTATCAAGTCCACCAATTCGGCCTCCGGAATCGTGGCATTCATTGCAACTTCCTGCATCTCTATGGCGTACCTCAGGTACCCCTCTCCTGGCTTGATTCGTCTGTTTCTTAGGGCTGAGTAGACTTCCTCCACGCTTCGTGATCGCCTAAATTCACTGATTACAATTTCTTTAGGTGTTCGTAACTGCGCACTGTTATCGTGCGCATAAGTATAGCTGCAGTGCCCTCCAGAAGCCGACGGCAGGCGATCAACCTCAAACGCGCATCCAGTTGCAGTATATCGCACGCGTCCTCCAGGTCGCGGATCCACTTCGTTATATCGTACGCATTATCTGCAGAGAATCTGAGAACCATTGACTCAACGACAGATATGTCCGTGACACGCTGGCTGGGCAAGCCAGGAGAGACACCTAGTTGCAACTGCAAACTCGCAATCTGTTGCTGAAGTTCCAAAACCTCCTTCTGTTTTCGTAAATTTGCTAATTGCTCATCTAGGCTTGCCGACGGCAGGGCTAGCGCTGTGACGGCAGGCATAGTCGCAGACACAGGAGCCGTGGGCAGCGGGGCTACTGCTTGAACAGTAGACAGCATGGCGGCAGCCGGAAACGTTGACAGAAACAGTGGTTCTTCAACAGCAGACAACGAGGCGGCAGCAGCAGCGGTTGACGGCAGTGTTTCTGATGGCTCAGCAGACAGCGGTGCGGCAGCAAAAGCGGTTGACTGCAGTGTTTCGGATGGCTCAGCAGACAGCGGTGCGGCAGCAAAAGCGGTTGACGGCAGTGTTGATGATGGCACGGCAGACAATAGGGCAGCAGCAGGCGCAGTGGGCAGCTGGATCACCGCTGTGACAGCAGGTGGCGACGCGGCAGCAGGTTTTGTCACCTCTGCTAGCAATTTGCGTATGTGAACGATCGTCGCTTGCGGCGGCACTGCAACATTATTTGCCTTCAGCAGGTTAACCATCTCATCCTTAGTCAAACCTATCTTTGATGATTGGGCGTTAAATATAGGTTGGGCGTTGGGCGTATCCCACTTCTGAGTTGCAATATGTCAAAGTATTTATTAAAATCTGCTCGATGGCGTCTCTTTTTGTCGATTCTTTTCCAAGCCTTCACATATGCATGTTACAAGCGTCAGCGTAACCGGAAAAGAGATAGAGCAAAGATCAGTGTGGCCGAACCACTCTTTTCTCATAAATCTTAATACTAACATCGATACCTTAATACTAGCTTACGATATATCGGTATACACGAACATAACATAAACGATAGATAAAATTTACATATAAATACTTTACAAAAATAAGTACTTTACACTTAATATAATTATTTTTTCCTTCATCGATGTCGTCTTTCTTTTCGGGTTTGCGGTGCACAGAACTCCGAAAACCTATGTAATAAATAATAATGTTGAAGTTTTCCAACAGATCACGCGTTGCCATAGCTGCACCAATTTTTGGAAAAGAGTGACCGAATTTCGTAATAGTGAAAATACATCTAAATGCTCCCATTTATTGCACTTGCGATATATCGTGTCACTAAAAATGCAATCGGTGGGTGATTTCGATAAATACAGAACATTTATCGAGCACATTTTGTTTGGGTCCTGACTGATTTTTGGGTCCCAACAGGTTTATCGGGACCCGTGGGAATTTCGGGATGGACCACGTATCCCGACTTTCCCGGATTTTTTCAAAATCATTACCATCCCGCCCGATCCCGATAATTTTTCGGGACCCGCGGGATTCCCGAAAATCCCGATCCCGACGCCCATCTCAAGTGTCGAATGCAAAGAAACATACATACATACATGTGTAAGCATTTGTTTGTATGTTCGACTCGGTTTGCTCTGACCTGCCTCAACATCTATGTACATATATATGACATTGCACTATTGTCTATTTTGGGAACACTGCATGCTAAAGCATACACATTGTGTTCCTAAAAAAGTGGTTACAATGCATTCCTGGAAAAATTGAAAAATTAAAGAAATCAGCGAAGACAAGTGTTTATTTATATGTTCATACGACCATCTATGATGAAAAATGCAAATCTGTATTTAACACTACTAAGACAAAACTTCATTTTTTTCTTAAATCAAAATCAACGAAATCAAAATTTTCTAAGATATGTATTTCAATATCATTAATCATGAAAAGTTCAAAATTTAAAATTAATCAACAAAATGATTCCAATTTCATATCGGTACTAAAAAGAGAATTTCATTTTTTTCTTAAATCATATTCAAATAAATTTCCGAAGATATTTCAATAACATTAAACATAAATATTTCAAATTTAATCAACAAGTTGTTTCCAATTGAAATCGGTACTAAAAACTAATACAAAATTTCATTATTTTTCTTATAAAAAAATCAAATAAATTTTCGAAGATATTTCAATATCATTAATTATAAAAATTTCAACATTTAAAATAAATCAACAAATTGGTTCCAATTGCAAATCGGCACTAAAAACTTAAACAAAATTTCATTATTTTTCTTAAATAAATATTTTAAATTTAAAAACAATGCTTTTGGATCGAACGAACTTTATTTCCTGTTTTTCGAGCAGCTGCCTTCCTTTGATTATCAATCCATGTTTTCAATTGGGCTGGTGTTCTGTTCTTTAAATATTTTGGGCGCTTTATTATAATATTGCACTCTTGAAGCGACGGTAATTTTTTTTAGAGCCAAAACATTAGAGAAGTAAAAAAACATCGATGCATCGAACATCAATGATTTTGGGGCGATGTTTTCCGATGTTTTCATTGATATCGATGTAATACGATGCATCGATGCTTCTGCACAACATCTGCTGTTCAAATTTACAGTAATTTGAGCTATTTACGCGGAAGTAAAGGATCACGGTTTTGCGTCAGTTGTAGTAGGAAATCCAGGTTCACATCGTCCACATATGCAGAAGTTTCTAGTCTACCAAGTGCATCAACATGAGGCATACAAATACCGGACCGATGCACAATGGTGTAGTTATAATTTTCTAAAAGTAATGCCCAGCGTGCAATTTTCGCGGAAGATCCACCATTCTTAAGGGTTAATGCTCATGAATTGCAATCTGTAATTATTTTAAACGGAATGAACTTCAGGTATGTCTCAAAGCGCTTTAAGGCGTACACAATAGCCAGAGTTTCCAATTCATAACTATGCAATTTGGATTCTGGGACGGAAGCGGTCTTCGAAAAATAATACACAGGATGAAATTTATCATCAGTTTGTTTCTGCAGGAGCATCGCTCCAAAACCGGCAGAACTAGCATCACAATGTAATTCAGTTTCAGACTTCGGGCTATAAATAGACAGCACTGGTGACTCGATCAGTTTGTACTGCAGTGTTCGGAATGATTTAAGACACTCATCAGAAAAAACGTAAGGGGCATCTTTTTCAGCAGGCGCGACATTGGATAAGCAATTTTGGCAACGTTGGGTACAAAGCGGCGGAAGTATGAAAAGAGACCCAAACAGCGTTCCAATTCTTTCCTATCCCGGGGTTTTGGCAGACTTTTTATAGCTTGAAGGTGACCTGTTTTCGGGGTGATGCCGGAAGAAATCGCTAAATACCACAATACACTTAGACAATTTAAGGCGTAACCCATTCACTCGTAAGGTATAATGTGCCTCTTTCAACACTTGCAATTAATAAGTCGTCCATATAAATCACTAATTGACCTCTATTGATCAAGTCCTTCAGCACAAAGTATACAAATCTAGCAAAAACTGGGACACCATTACATAAGCCAAACGGCATGCGTACGTACTCAAATTGACCATCAGGTGTTACAATGGCAGTGTATTTAATCGAATCAGGATGCATTTTGACATGGTGAAATATACTTTCTAAATCTAGTACAGTAAAGTACGATTTACCCCCCAGATGTTCAACACAATCCTCTAACAGCGGAATTGGGAAGTGGTCACGGACAGTTATTTTGTTCAGCGGGCGATAATCAACACACTTCCTTAAGGTATTATCTTTTTTTCTAACGGGCACTATAGAGGAAGCGTAAGGGGAACTACTATGACGGATAACGCCGGCAGTTAATAAATCATCACATATTTGGCGAACTTCGTTGCGCTCGTGATGAGATAATTGGCGGGGACGGCAGAAAATAGGAGTCTGACTTGTCAATTCGATTTTCATTTCGTAATTGGTTGGTTTAATCAGTTCGGAAGGGACATCAACATAAGAGGCGGAAATAACAGACTGCAACTTTGTAGATTGTTCTCGATTGCATTAATGGCTGCTAGGGCATCACCCAGCGAATGCTCAGACATGACAGAACACTCTCTTTCAGTGGTACACGACTGTGATTCGGCAGGACTAAACTCATTTTCATGAAGGAAAAAAATATTTGTAAACTCACTGCTTTTCACTTGATTTGACATAAAGGCAACACTTACCATTTGTAGATGTTCTATCTTGTCTATCACGGCGTCTCCGCAACATGAAGGAGTCACTGCGTCGGCAGCGGTGGCGTTGGTGGCAACGGCAGTTCCAATCTTGGACGGGTAGTGCCTGTATATGTGGTCAAGTTTCCCGCATTTAAAGCAGGAATTTGCTGGCCTGATTGGCTTCGGGCACTGCGACTTATAGTGACCAAATCCCGAACAATTGAAGCACCGCACATCTTTGGGTGCAGGGACGGCGTTCGTGGACGGCAGCGAAGCACTAGTCACGGCGGGCTGTCGAGACGTCGGTTGGTATACTGCGGTTACCAGCTTACTCGCCTGCGTTTGAACTCTCTGTCTTTCCTAACGTTCCATCAGCGTCTTAAGATCTTTCACTGTCCTTGCGGCGTACAGCATGCCCACTGCTGGCGAGTTGTCCCGAAGCTCCTCGATTATCAAGTCCACCAATTCGGCCTCCGGAATCGTGGCATTCATTGCAACTTCCTGCATCTCTATGGCGTACCTCAGGTACCCCTCTCCTGGCTTGATTCGTCTGTTTCTTAGGGCTGAGTAGACTTCCTCCACGCTTCGTGATCGCCTAAATTCACTGATTACAATTTCTTTAGGTGTTCGTAACTGCGCACTGTTATCGTGCGCATAAGTATAGCTGCAGTGCCCTCCAGAAGCCGACGGCAGGCGATCAACCTCAAACGCGCATCCAGTTGCAGTATATCGCACGCGTCCTCCAGGTCGCGGATCCACTTCGTTATATCGTACGCATTATCTGCAGAGAATCTGAGAACCATTGACTCAACGACAGATATGTCCGTGACACGCTGGCTGGGCAAGCCAGGAGAGACACCTAGTTGCAACTGCAAACTCGCAATCTGTTGCTGAAGTTCCAAAACCTCCTTCTGTTTTCGTAAATTTGCTAATTGCTCATCTAGGCTTGCCGACGGCAGGGCTAGCGCTGTGACGGCAGGCATAGTCGCAGACACAGGAGCCGTGGGCAGCGGGGCTACTGCTTGAACAGTAGACAGCATGGCGGCAGCCGGAAACGTTGACAGAAACAGTGGTTCTTCAACAGCAGACAACGAGGCGGCAGCAGCAGCGGTTGACGGCAGTGTTTCTGATGGCTCAGCAGACAGCGGTGCGGCAGCAAAAGCGGTTGACTGCAGTGTTTCGGATGGCTCAGCAGACAGCGGTGCGGCAGCAAAAGCGGTTGACGGCAGTGTTGATGATGGCACGGCAGACAATAGGGCAGCAGCAGGCGCAGTGGGCAGCTGGATCACCGCTGTGACAGCAGGTGGCGACGCGGCAGCAGGTTTTGTCACCTCTGCTAGCAATTTGCGTATGTGAACGATCGTCGCTTGCGGCGGCACTGCAACATTATTTGCCTTCAGCAGGTTAACCATCTCATCCTTAGTCAAACCTATCTTTGATGATTGGGCGTTAAATATAGGTTGGGCGTTGGGCGTATCCCACTTCTGAGTTGCAATATGTCAAAGTATTTATTAAAATCTGCTCGATGGCGTCTCTTTTTGTCGATTCTTTTCCAAGCCTTCACATATGCATGTTACAAGCGTCAGCGTAACCGGAAAAGAGATAGAGCAAAGATCAGTGTGGCCGAACCACTCTTTTCTCATAAATCTTAATACTAACATCGATACCTTAATACTAGCTTACGATATATCGGTATACACGAACATAACATAAACGATAGATAAAATTTACATATAAATACTTTACAAAAATAAGTACTTTACACTTAATATAATTATTTTTTCCTTCATCGATGTCGTCTTTCTTTTCGGGTTTGCGGTGCACAGAACTCCGAAAACCTATGTAATAAATAATAATGTTGAAGTTTTCCAACAGATCACGCGTTGCCATAGCTGCACCAATTTTTGGAAAAGAGTGACCGAATTTCGTAATAGTGAAAATACATCTAAATGCTCCCATTTATTGCACTTGCGATATATCGTGTCACTAAAAAATGCAATCGGTGGGTGATTTCGATAAATACAGAACATTTATCGAGCACATTTTGTTTGGGTCCTGACTGATTTTTGGGTCCCAACAGGTTTATCGGGACCCGTGGGAATTTCGGGATGGACCACGTATCCCGACTTTCCCGGATTTTTTCAAAATCATTACCATCCCGCCCGATCCCGATAATTTTTCGGGACCCGCGGGATTCCCGAAAATCCCGATCCCGACGCCCATCTCAAGTGTCGAATGCAAAGAAACATACATACATACATGTGTAAGCATTTGTTTGTATGTTCGACTCGGTTTGCTCTGACCTGCCTCAACATCTATGTACATATATATGACATTGCACTATTGTCTATTTTGGGAACACTGCATGCTAAAGCATACACATTGTGTTCCTAAAAAAGTGGTTACAATGCATTCCTGGAAAAATTGAAAAATTAAAGAAATCAGCGAAGACAAGTGTTTATTTATATGTTCATACGACCATCTATGATGAAAAATGCAAATCTGTATTTAACACTACTAAGACAAAACTTCATTTTTTTCTTAAATCAAAATCAACGAAATCAAAATTTTCTAAGATATGTATTTCAATATCATTAATCATGAAAAGTTCAAAATTTAAAATTAATCAACAAAATGATTCCAATTTCATATCGGTACTAAAAAGAGAATTTCATTTTTTTCTTAAATCATATTCAAATAAATTTCCGAAGATATTTCAATAACATTAAACATAAATATTTCAAATTTAATCAACAAGTTGTTTCCAATTGAAATCGGTACTAAAAACTAATACAAAATTTCATTATTTTTCTTATAAAAAAATCAAATAAATTTTCGAAGATATTTCAATATCATTAATTATAAAAATTTCAACATTTAAAATAAATCAACAAATTGGTTCCAATTGCAAATCGGCACTAAAAACTTAAACAAAATTTCATTATTTTTCTTAAATAAATATTTTAAATTTAAAAACAATGCTTTTGGATCGAACGAACTTTATTTCCTGTTTTTCGAGCAGCTGCCTTCCTTTGATTATCAATCCATGTTTTCAATTGGGCTGGTGTTCTGTTCTTTAAATATTTTGGGCGCTTTATTATAATATTGCACTCTTGAAGCGACGGTAATTTTTTTAGAGCCAAAACATTAGAGAAGTAAAAAAACATCGATGCATCGAACATCAATGATTTTGGGGCGATGTTTTCCGATGTTTTCATTGATATCGATGTAATACGATGCATCGATGCTTCTGCACAACATCTGCTGTTCAAATTTACAGTAATTTGAGCTATTTACGCGGAAGTAAAGGATCACGGTTTTGCGTCAGTTGTAGTAGGAAATCCAGGTTCACATCGTCCACATATGCAGAAGTTTCTAGTCTACCAAGTGCATCAACATGAGGCATACAAATACCGGACCGATGCACAATGGTGTAGTTATAATTTTCTAAAAGTAATGCCCAGCGTGCAATTTTCGCGGAAGATCCACCATTCTTAAGGGTTAATGCTCATGAATTGCAATCTGTAATTATTTTAAACGGAATGAACTTCAGGTATGTCTCAAAGCGCTTTAAGGCGTACACAATAGCCAGAGTTTCCAATTCATAACTATGCAATTTGGATTCTGGGACGGAAGCGGTCTTCGAAAAATAATACACAGGATGAAATTTATCATCAGTTTGTTTCTGCAGGAGCATCGCTCCAAAACCGGCAGAACTAGCATCACAATGTAATTCAGTTTCAGACTTCGGGCTATAAATAGACAGCACTGGTGACTCGATCAGTTTGTACTGCAGTGTTCGGAATGATTTAAGACACTCATCAGAAAAAACGTAAGGGGCATCTTTTTCAGCAGGCGCGACATTGGATAAGCAATTTTGGCAACGTTGGGTACAAAGCGGCGGAAGTATGAAAAGAGACCCAAACAGCGTTCCAATTCTTTCCTATCCCGGGGTTTCGGCAGACTTTTTATAGCTTGAAGGTGACCTGTTTTCGGGGTGATGCCGGAAGAAATCGCTAAATACCACAATACACTTAGACAATTTAAGGCGTAACCCATTCACTCGTAAGGTATAATGTGCCTCTTTCAACACTTGCAATTAATAAGTCGTCCATATAAATCACTAATTGACCTCTATTGATCAAGTCCTTCAGCACAAAGTATACAAATCTAGCAAAAACTGGGACACCATTACATAAGCCAAACGGCATGCGTACGTACTCAAATTGACCATCAGGTGTTACAATGGCAGTGTATTTAATCGAATCAGGATGCATTTTGACATGGTGAAATATACTTTCTAAATCTAGTACAGTAAAGTACGATTTACCCCCCAGATGTTCAACACAATCCTCTAACAGCGGAATTGGGAAGTGGTCACGGACAGTTATTTTGTTCAGCGGGCGATAATCAACACACTTCCTTAAGGTATTATCTTTTTTCTAACGGGCACTATAGAGGAAGCGTAAGGGGAACTACTATGACGGATAACGCCGGCAGTTAATAAATCATCACATATTTGGCGAACTTCGTTGCGCTCGTGATGAGATAATTGGCGGGGACGGCAGAAAATAGGAGTCTGACTTGTCAATTCGATTTTCATTTCGTAATTGGTTGGTTTAATCAGTTCGGAAGGGACATCAACATAAGAGGCGGAAATAACAGACTGCAACTTTGTAGATTGTTCTCGATTGCATTAATGGCTGCTAGGGCATCACCCAGCGAATGCTCAGACATGACAGAACACTCTCTTTCAGTGGTACACGACTGTGATTCGGCAGGACTAAACTCATTTTCATGAAGGAAAAAATATTTGTAAACTCACTGCTTTTCACTTGATTTGACATAAAGGCAACACTTACCATTTGTAGATGTTCTATCTTGTCTATCACGGCGTCTCCGCAACATGAAGGAGTCACTGCGTCGGCAGCGGTGGCGTTGGTGGCAACGGCAGTTCCAATCTTGGACGGGTAGTGCCTGTATATGTGGTCAAGTTTCCCGCATTTAAAGCAGGAATTTGCTGGCCTGATTGGCTTCGGGCACTGCGACTTATAGTGACCAAATCCCGAACAATTGAAGCACCGCACATCTTTGGGTGCAGGGACGGCGTTCGTGGACGGCAGCGAAGCACTAGTCACGGCGGGCTGTCGAGACGTCGGTTGGTATACTGCGGTTACCAGCTTACTCGCCTGCGTTTGAACTCTCTGTCTTTCCTAACGTTCCATCAGCGTCTTAAGATCTTTCACTGTCCTTGCGGCGTACAGCATGCCCACTGCTGGCGAGTTGTCCCGAAGCTCCTCGATTATCAAGTCCACCAATTCGGCCTCCGGAATCGTGGCATTCATTGCAACTTCCTGCATCTCTATGGCGTACCTCAGGTACCCCTCTCCTGGCTTGATTCGTCTGTTTCTTAGGGCTGAGTAGACTTCCTCCACGCTTCGTGATCGCCTAAATTCACTGATTACAATTTCTTTAGGTGTTCGTAACTGCGCACTGTTATCGTGCGCATAAGTATAGCTGCAGTGCCCTCCAGAAGCCGACGGCAGGCGATCAACCTCAAACGCGCATCCAGTTGCAGTATATCGCACGCGTCCTCCAGGTCGCGGATCCACTTCGTTATATCGTACGCATTATCTGCAGAGAATCTGAGAACCATTGACTCAACGACAGATATGTCCGTGACACGCTGGCTGGGCAAGCCAGGAGAGACACCTAGTTGCAACTGCAAACTCGCAATCTGTTGCTGAAGTTCCAAAACCTCCTTCTGTTTTCGTAAATTTGCTAATTGCTCATCTAGGCTTGCCGACGGCAGGGCTAGCGCTGTGACGGCAGGCATAGTCGCAGACACAGGAGCCGTGGGCAGCGGGGCTACTGCTTGAACAGTAGACAGCATGGCGGCAGCCGGAAACGTTGACAGAAACAGTGGTTCTTCAACAGCAGACAACGAGGCGGCAGCAGCAGCGGTTGACGGCAGTGTTTCTGATGGCTCAGCAGACAGCGGTGCGGCAGCAAAAGCGGTTGACTGCAGTGTTGATGATGGCACGGCAGACAATAGGGCAGCAGCAGGCGCAGTGGGCAGCTGGATCACCGCTGTGACAGCAGGTGGCGACGCGGCAGCAGGTTTTGTCACCTCTGCTAGCAATTTGCGTATGTGAACGATCGTCGCTTGCGGCGGCACTGCAACATTATTTGCCTTCAGCAGGTTAACCATCTCATCCTTAGTCAAACCTATCTTTGATGATTGGGCGTTAAATATAGGTTGGGCGTTGGGCGTATCCCACTTCTGAGTTGCAATATGTCAAAGTATTTATTAAAATCTGCTCGATGGCGTCTCTTTTTGTCGATTCTTTTCCAAGCCTTCACATATGCATGTTACAAGCGTCAGCGTAACCGGAAAAGAGATAGAGCAAAGATCAGTGTGGCCGAACCACTCTTTTCTCATAAATCTTAATACTAACATCGATACCTTAATACTAGCTTACGATATATCGGTATACACGAACATAACATAAACTATAGATAAAATGTACATATAAATACTTTACAAAAATAAGTACTTTACACTTAATATAATTATTTTTTCCTTCATCGATGTCGTCTTTCTTTTCGGGTTTGCGGTGCACAGAACTCCGAAAACCTATGTAATAAATAATAATGTTGAAGTTTTCCAACAGATCACGCGTTGCCATAGCTGCACCAATTTTTGGAAAAGAGTGACCGAATTTCGTAATAGTGAAAATACATCTAAATGCTCCCATTTATTGCACTTGCGATATATCGTGTCACTAAAAAATGCAATCGGTGGGTGATTTCGATAAATACAGAACATTTATCGAGCACATTTTGTTTGGGTCCTGACTGATTTTTGGGTCCCAACAGGTTTATCGGGACCCGTGGGAATTTCGGGATGGACCACGTATCCCGACTTTCCCGGATTTTTTCAAAATCATTACCATCCCGCCCGATCCCGATAATTTTTTCGGGACCCGCGGGATTCCCGAAAATCCCGATCCCGACGCCCATCTCAAGTGTCGAATGCAAAGAAACATACATACATACATGTGTAAGCATTTGTTTGTATGTTCGACTCGGTTTGCTCTGACCTGCCTCAACATCTATGTACATATATATGACATTGCACTATTGTCTATTTTGGGAACACTGCATGCTAAAGCATACACATTGTGTTCCTAAAAAAGTGGTTACAATGCATTCCTGGAAAAATTGAAAAATTAAAGAAATCAGCGAAGACAAGTGTTTATTTATATGTTCATACGACCATCTATGATGAAAAATGCAAATCTGTATTTAACACTACTAAGACAAAACTTCATTTTTTTCTTAAATCAAAATCAACTAAATCAAAATTTTCTAAGATATGTATTTCAATATCATTAATCATGAAAAGTTCAAAATTTAAAATTAATCAACAAAATGATTCCAATTTCATATCGGTACTAAAAAGAGAATTTCATTTTTTTCTTAAATCATATTCAAATAAATTTCCAAAGATATTTCAATAACATTAAACATAAATATATCAAATTTAATCAACAAGTTGTTTCCAATTGAAATCGGTACTAAAAACTAATACAAAATTTCATTATTTTTCTTATAAAAAAATCAAATAAATTTTCGAAGATATTTCAATATCATTAATTATAAAAATTTCAACATTTAAAATAAATCAACAAATTGGTTCCAATTGCAAATCGGCACTAAAAACTTAAACAAAATTTCATTATTTTTCTTAAATAAATATTTTAAATTTAAAAACAATGCTTTTGGATCGAACGAACTTTATTTCCTGTTTTTCGAGCAGCTGCCTTCCTTTGATTATCAATCCATGTTTTCAATTGGGCTGGTGTTCTGTTCTTTAAATATTTTGGGCGCTTTATTATAATATTGCACTCTTGAAGCGACGGTAATTTTTTTAGAGCCAAAACATTAGAGAAGTAAAAAAACATCGATGCATCGAACATCAATGATTTTGGGGCGATGTTTTCCGATGTTTTCATTGATATCGATGTAATACGATGCATCGATGCTTCTGCACAACATCTGCTGTTCAAATTTACAGTAATTTGAGCTATTTACGCGGAAGTAAAGTGCGTATATATATTTTATTTAAGTCTGTGTTTGCAATGCAAAGGTTAGTATATTCATTAAAATTTGTCAAAGATTCTATAGCTACCAAAGGCGATTGCCTGATAAGTTTGCTTCAGAAAGCCTTCTTGAAGTTTATTTATTTTGTAACTTAATTTATTTCAAAATAACAACAAAGACGAGCTTTTGCTGGAAGCATTTCAGCAAAATAAATGCTAATACCGCAAAATGCAACATTTGTGGCAAAATGATCAAAACTGCTGGCAACACGACGAACATGCAGGACCACCTACGCAACGTCCATAAGTTAAATAAGGAAAATTCTGATTTGGTATCTGGTGAAATTCGTGAAGAGACACCATCGTGCAGCAGTGTCGCACCACGACAAGCTTCCATTTTTGAAAGCTTTGAAAAAATAACGGAATTTGCGACAGAAGGCCAAAAAGCCCAAAAAATCAACCAAGCTATTGTTTTTATGATAGCAAAAGACGTGCAGCCTTTTTCAATCGTTGAAAATACTGGATTTGTCAATTTGATGAGCATAGTTGCACCGCGCTACAAAATGCCTTCAAGGTACTATATAACGAAATGGGTTGATGAAAAATACACGGAGTTGAAAAATATAGGGAAAACACGGCTGGATGGAATGAACTTAAGTTTGACAATGGATGTGTGGACCGACCAAATGTCAATGCGCAGCTTTTTGGGCATTACTGGTCATTTCCTGCTTGATCAGGAAATGGCTTCGTTGACAGTTGGAGCTTTGGAGCTGAGCGATCGACACACTGGAAACTATCTAAGCGATATGCTGGAGGGTTGTTGCTTAGATTGGCGCATTGAAAAGCAGCAAGTAACAGCTATTGTCACAGACAATGCACTATGGGTAAAAAACCCGTTTTAGGTGCATAAACTCTAGTTAATAAGATATTGACTTGCAATTGTTTTTGGTGTATTAATTGAAGTTAAATAAAATTTTGGTTTTTGCTTTTTTTTAATTTAACCACGTCCAGTCCCCCGCACAGTGTTTAAAAATAAATTTGTAATTAAATAATTGTCAAAAATTTTAATTTCAATTACATTTGCTAACACATGGTAAAAAAAAATTAAAATAACTTCAGTTAAATATTTATGATTCATTGTAAAATTTATAGAACGCTGAAAAAAATTGTATTACATTTTTGTTAAAACCAAAAAATTTAAACTTACTATATTTCTTTCTTCATTTATTTTAGTTTTCAATTTCGTCTAGTACCTCTTCCTCTAAATCTATTCCAAAGGTATCACTTTTATCATTGTCACTATATTCTTCATCTGTATTTTGGGATGTACCTCCGTCATTGTGGCCAACATCTAAGGATATGATTGGCGAATCCAAAAGATCGACGACCTCTGTTGGTAGGCGCATTTTGTTTGTTTTTGTAAACCAAAGACTAGATAGTAAGGGATCAGACGAATCCATAGCTCTGTGAAAAACATCTGACATATTGTCAACCCGGCTACATTTTCTGGCATGATATTTTCTGTCAGCCTTGAAAAGTTTGTGTCTTGCTTCTGATGCACTTTCTGCTAAGGAGCCAACAGGAACAATTGATTTTTCAATGATTATGTATCCATGTACTAAAATTTTGTGTACTGTTGGAGACATGGGGTACCAAAAGTAGTTAGCCGATGAATGAAATTATTATCTATTCCTAATATAGAGGACAATAAATTTGGGTTGGAGAATGCCCGCCTCGCCGTATTCCCATCATTAGTATTGCCACTGCCGTTTTGTCTCGGCTTGTCTACGTGAAGCCCCATATCTTTCCAAAACGCTGTTTGAATTTTTTGTTTACGTGCCGCCAATTCGATTTTGTCATTTCCCTTGACATGCCACATTTTTAGCTCAATTCTGTACGATAATTTGAGTAAGAATTCAAAAAAGCGAATCCACGCATGAAGGGAACTTAATCCATATTGATCCGTGTATGGCTTCATTTCAAACGTTTTGGAATGAAAATCAGTTATATTAAGAAGCTGGGTGGGCTTTGCCCCACACATTGGACACGACTGGCAGGATTTCGTTCCTGTTAATATATTTAACACCTTGCCGTCTATAAGTGTCAGGTGCCCATCGAATTTAACAAAAATTTCGTTTGATTTATAAGTATGCACGTATATATTCAGGTTTTTAATCTGAGTGTCCAAGGTCTGTTTTTCTTCTAATATAAGAGACGTAGATTCTTTAACATAAGCAATTTTTAGAGGACGGCAGAATCTTATGGACTGAGGCGATTTATTTAACCAAATAACTCTTTGTTTCTGATCTATCATTTTTATTGGAATCAGTGAGGTCACAAAAAGCGAATCATCTAAAGATAGAGACTCGGCTATGTTAAATTTTTGTTTGTATAAACTGTGACCAGTAGACCCATCGAAACCATAGCTAAATATAAGTATACACTCAGTAACGTCTGAAAGTATTTCACAGACTTCCTCTTGCATTAACAATATTCGGGTAGCGGTATGGTTCAATAAGTTTTGCAAGGAAACTTTGGCTTCATTTTCGGTCCATACTATCCCAGCTGGTCTACATTTTAATTTCTCCTGAGCTATTTTTGAATAAGGGGGGTAAATATCGCAGCCATGTTGCTTATTAAGTTGTTTGACATTTATGTATTGCTGCTTAGTTAAACCATTTTCCATAAAAAAAGCGAATGCCTTTTCAGAAGTTATTGCACTTGGAGCAACCGAATCAGTCGTAGCAATTTTTTTTATAATATCACTTTCATTTGATTTTCTTGCTGAAATTCTAGCAGCGTGTAGTAACAAAGGAGTTGAATTTTGTTTTTCTACCGCAAGTTCAGATGCTAACTTTATTTTTAGTCGTTTACCAGCAGCTTCATAAGTCAATTTCGGACGACCCCCTTTCTGTGGGGACTCATTTCTATCATTAAGCCTTATAGTCATATTACCGGCTAGCCACATGGCGTGTTTTTGTTTAAATCGCTTTATGTTTCGGCAGCATTTTGGCAAATGTTTATTAATGTAATATATAAAAGTAGCAATTTTGTTTGATACTATCTGGTTAAATGTTTTATCAAAGCGATCGCCATTCAATTTTTCAAATATGTAGCTCTTTAGGGCTTCTCGCGAGCGGTTGTTGATTTCCCAAACTTCAAGAAGAGCCCCGTGGCCAAACTCGTATGGTGCTAGATAAACGCAATTTTTGCGAAAAGGAGCAAAAATGAGCAAAAGTGGTTAGTTGTATGATAACAAGGACACTTTTGTCGTTAACTTCTCGTTCTTACTCTTTTGCTAGTCTGTGCTAATGATAAGTAATACTCCACAAAACACAAACACAATTGTTAGCTCAAATCTATAAAGATACACATATAAAACAGTTCACAATTGGACAACAAGACACATTAATGAAAACATATAAATTAGTTTACATTAATAAATACCTTCGCAAGGAATTTCCATTTTCAGAATTATGAAATTGATTTTTGGCGCAACAAAACAATTACACAAAGTTTGCAAATTTTTCGCGCCAATTTAACCACATTGCAAAGTCTCTCAAACAGCTGACTTTGCTGCTGTGGCAACACGACAGGGTTGCCACCTAAAATTTTTGGATGGCGGTTTTTTTCAAATAAAGGTATCTAGTTTCGATTAGAATGGTCCATTTCTAAAAATTAATTCAAAAAATTAATAGGTTTATGCACCAAAATCGGGTTTTTTACCCATAGTGCAATGGTGCAAATATTGTTAAAGCTGTTGACATAACTTTCGGACGTAAAAAGCACCTACCGTGTCTTGCGCATACTCTAAAAATACATCACAAAAATAAAAGCAATAATAACTTTCTTTAATAAGAGTTGCGTAGCCAGCGATCTGTTACGAAAATTAACTGACAAAGCGTTGATTCAAGATGTTGCAACAAGATGGAACAGAACCTTTTATTTCATTGAGCGTTTTACGGAAGTGAAACAATACGTCAACGAAGTGCTGTTGAACACACGCAGTGATCTCACTATGCTTAGTGGAACAGAGTTTGAGTTGCTGAATAGCATAATAACAATGCTGCGCCCCCTCGAGAAAGCAACAAAAATAATAAGCGGGTACAAATATTGCACAGCCAGTATGGTCATTCCCATCGCTAGAATTTTACACGAAAAATTACAAAACCTCATGGAAAAAACTACTGAGGCAAAAGATTTTAAGGATTTCCTGCTTACCGAAATTCAAAGGCGTATGGGATCAATAGAGCAGGTATATTCAATTATAATTAATTTTTAATTAAATATGTATATTTATTTTGCAAATCATCGTTTTAGGTATCGATTCTGGCAATGGCCACAATACTTGATCCGAGGTTCAAAAAATTTCATTTTAAAGAACCTCAAGCATGTGCTAATGCAATAATTAAAATTAAGTCATTGCTTAAGCCACATGAAAGCGAAATAGAAGTGTTACCCACCACGTCGGCCACTCAATCGAATTCTCTTTGGGACCACCATTACCAGCTGGCGCAGTCCCATAACCCGAATGTGGATGTCGAGGTAGAAATAAGCGCATATCTACGCAAGCCATTGGCTGCGTTCGAAAGTAACCCGTTACAAATTTGGGAAGGTATGAAAAATACCTACCCAAATTTGTACAAGGTTGCTCTCCAATTTTTGCCGATTGTTGGATCATCTGTTGCCTCTGAACGGGTTTTTTCAGCGGCTGCCAATATATTAAGAAAAAAAAGAAATATAATAGACCCAGAAAGACTAAGGGCCAGTTTCTCAATGTCTGGTTAGCTAAACTAACAGATGGTTAGCTTAACTATCTGATAATTAGTCAAAATTGAGTTTCTCAATGTCTAGTTAGGGTTGTTCGTGATAAAAACTAACATGAGGCCTGAGTGCCGGTTAAAATTTGTTCTCTCGTTAAGTGCCGATATAAATATCAATGAAATCATCGTTAGGCAAACAGGTGACTGTGGCTGACACTTGCATTGTGTACATTTTATTATTCAAGCAAAATGGCATCGCATCAAAGAATTTTTAACATCCACGCAATGTGGCCGCTTTCTGTTCTCAACTGAGCTCATTAAACTTGTTTGTGTTCTCATATCCATTTTTTAATTGTTATTTTTGAGTTGAAAGAAGAATTTGGCAGTCACAAAACAAAAAATACCAAACAAAACCAGCTATTTTGCTCGATCAGGGTGGCAGCACCATCAATGCGATAGTATCATATCGATTTAACTTAACCATACATTGAGAAAACCAAATTGGCTTAACGCGAGCGTTAAATTTATCTGGTCGTTAGCTAATTCTTACTTTAACCAGACATTGAGAAACTGGCCCTAAGTCGCATACTATTTTTGCAAAGCATTGAAAAAAAATACTTTTAATAAATATTTTCTTTATAAAGCAGGCTTGCTAAGAAAGCATACGCTCTGCTTTCGTATTATTTTTATGCAATACCCTACCGGTAATCGACTGCTGTGTAAGCGTAAAAGTTTTTTTGTTTTTTTTTTTAATGTTTTGTTATGTTTTTTATTTACGTTAATAATTTTTAAGTATACAACTTTTGAAATTTTATAAGACAGCTATGAAAACAATTCTTAAATATATAATAATAAATGAGTTGTTAAACAAAAAATATCGCTCTTTAAAAAAAAAGTTTAGGATACAAAACATGTCACATAAAAAAAAAAAAAATACATCGATGCATCGAAATTTTGAGCCGATGTATTTCCCCACATCGATTTTCCATTTTGAAAACATCAATGAACATCGACATCGGTATTTTGATTCAAATTTACATCACTACAAAACATCACCCAAAGCCAAATTGATGTCAAATCTCTCCTCATTTGACCACCGTACACGTCTTGTCTTACCAAATGGTGACCCTGCAGAAAAAATAAAATATAAAGTGGGTGACTTTTTAGCAAGAGATATAAAAACTTACTAATGCGACGCTTTGGAGGTGTAATGACAATGTCAGATTCCGACTCTGATTTTTCCTTTTGGTACTCTGAGCCAGAGTCCTCAAAAGGTTCATCTGCAAAATCGATAAAAATATTTATATTAATTGTAATACTATTTTGCTATACCAATCATTCCAAAAATACTTATACAAAAATATTAATAACTGCCAAAATTTTACCTTGATTTTCAGAAACATCACTGTCGTTTTCTTTATCCGCTTCAGGATCATTTCTTTGATTATCAACTGTGAATAAAAAAAATAGTTTTAAGTAGACTTATTTAGCATAAGTAGCAGTACACGTATAGGTTAAACTAAAATAAATTGTTAATCAACAATGCTATATGAAAAGCTAAATATAGGACATATAAAAGGATTGTAGGATTCCGGTAAGACAAACACGATCATTCAGGAAAGTGGAAGACACGAACCTTCAGTTTGTTGCTCAGTTTCTACCTCAGTTACTGTCTCACGTTGAAAATCATTTTCGTCATTATTTTCAATTGCAGCCATGAGCAATTGCGAAACTTCGGTAATCTCAGCAATTATTGCAGGTACTCTGTATATTTCTTTGTGGATGTCTTTATGATGACCCATAAAATTTGCCAATCGGTCTATTTGAACATCTTCGACGTTTAGCATAGAGGTGTATGTGGCTAAATGCTTTCGAAGCATTGTGCCTCTCAAAGCAGCAGGACAAAGAGCGCCGCATTCCTCGGAATACTTTTTTAAAATTGGGCACGCCCGGACATATTGTTTTCCCAATTTGCCAGCATATGGCACACTAAAAATATAATTATTTTTTTCTTGAACTCCAGCGTCTTTGCGATATTTCAATATGGTTTCAATACAGAACTTATCGAACGGTGTCAACTGATCTATTCAATTTGCCACGAATTGTAATTCGGCAGTATTTTTTTGCAATTTGTTGTGTTTTAGTGGACTTTTTTTTTTAAATATCTGCATCCATATTTTCGGCTGCTTCATGTGATGGGTTGAAGTTTTCAATGGTTAGTCTTTCAATTTCCCCAGCACGACGTCGATTAAAAATTTGAAGGCTGATCAATGTGCTTTGCACCAACGAGCACCACATCGCCAAATCGAATTTTATTTTTAGCACGCTTACATTAGCTTCACTTGTATGTTTGTATGTATGTAACTCTCCTTTGGACTAAAAGCAAGTGGCTTATTACTGTCAGTAAATCCCACTACCTCAAGTTCGTTAGTTGGCCGAGCGATCTAAGGCGCGGGTCTTCGCTCCCGGACTCACCGATCGTGGGTTCTAATCCCGTCCACGGCCGAAAAATAAAATTGTTTTTATTTTTAAATCTGCACCATGTTCATGTTCTCTAGAACTTCCAATTTTTTTTTTTAATAATTAATAGAACTAAAATTAAAAAAACTATAAAACACGCTTTTATAATACATCGAACTAAAAAGTGAAAAATAAATATAGTTTAATAAAACTAAAAAACACGCTTTTAGAGCATATCAAACTAAAAAGTTAAAAATAATTTTTCAAATAAGTTTAAAACAATAATAAATGATAAATACTAGCATTATTGTAAAAAAAGCGTGGGGCTTTGTCCATATTTCTCGTACATTGAGCACCCTACGCTTTTTTACAATAATGCTAGTATTTATCATTTATTATTGTTTTAAACTTATTTGAAAAATTATTTTTAACTTTTTGATAGCCGATTAGGTAACTAGTATTTATTAAGAAGTTCTTTGGACAGTTTGTTTAATTAATTTTTATATCTTCCTTTGAAGGCAATATTATTTTGGTCGACCGTTTTTTTTTTTTTGTTTGGTCTTCAATTTTTTTTTCTTTTTATAAAAAAATTTTTTTGTTTTTGCAAGTCCGTCATGGTGTCTGTCCGTCTGTCCGTCCGTATGGTTGCAAGTTTTTTCCACACCCTTCAAGCTAGAGACTTGAAACTCTCTAATTCTCTTTATCTATGGGATAGTAAATTAAAGTGTCAAGATGGGGGCTCTACGATAACTGGGGGGCTGACAAATCGATAAATTCGATAACTCAAAACCGATAAATCTACATATCATATATGCACATCCTTACAGCTAGAACTACCAAATTTGGTAAGAAGATAGCTTCTAGCAACCCCCAAAAAACTGCATCAACAATTTTGGAGCCACGCCCCCCATTCCGCCCCCAGCCCCCCGAAATTTAAGGTCAAAAATGCCTATATCTCCCACAGTTTTTGAGCTATAGCCACCAAATTTGGTGCCAAGATAGGTGATGATGACCCCCTAAAAACTGCACCAAAAGTTTGGATGCCACGCCCACCGATACTGCCCTAGCCGCCCCCATCCGCCCCAACGCTTCGTCAAAAACGGGAATGCGTGTATCTTCCAGAGTTGTGGAGCTAGAGCCTCCAAATTTGGTGGGAAGATAGCTGTTAACGACCCCCAAAAAACTGCATCAAAGTTTTGGAGCCACGCCCCCCATTTCGCCCCCCTTTCCACACTTTTTACAATTTTTGAGCTAGAGTCACCAAATTTGGTATGAAGATAGCAATTGACATTCCACAAAGATCTGCATCAAAAATTTGGATGCCACGCCCACCCATACCACCCCCAGCCCCCCTTTCCCCACTTTTTACAAACTTCGAGCTAGATTCACCAAATTTGGTATGTAGATAGCAATTGACATTCCACATAGATCTGCATCAAAAATTTGGATGCCTCGCCCACCCATACCGCCCCCAGCTCCCCTTTCCCCACTTTTTACAAACTTCGAGCTAGAGTCACCAAATTTGGTATGTAGATAGCAATTGACATTCCACATAAATCTGCATCAAACATTTGGATGCCTCGCCCACCTATACCGCCCCCAGCCCCCCTTTCCCCACTTTTTACAAACTTCGAGCTAGAGTCACCAAATTTGGTATGAAGATAGCAATTGACATTTAACAAAGATCTGCAACAAAAATTTTGATGCCACGCCCACCCATACCGCCCCAGCCCCCTTTCCCTACATTTTACAAACTTTGAGCTAGAGTCACCAAATTCGGAAGGAATATAGCTGGTGGCATCCCCATCTGCATCGGAGAATCTTTAAGGCAGCGTACACCCCTGCCGCATCCGTACCCCTTTGCAATCAGGCCTCTTTTTACCGGTTTTAATACTGGTATCGAGTATGCCGCAGTCGGTTGCGTCCGACTGCAACGTTTCTACTTGTTTATTTATATCGGTATGAACCTCCACTTCCCACAGAGCGAGAAATTCCAAAGCGATTTGTTTATGTTCTGTATCAAGGCATTTAATACAAAATGCTTGGAATATTTTGGCGCATTTTTTATACCCTTAACCCATAAAATGGATAAATAAGGGTATAATGGTTTTGTGCAAAAGTATGTAACAGGCAGAAGGAAGCATCTCCGACCCTATAAAGTATATATATTCTTGATCAGCATCAATAGCCGAGTCGATTTAGCCATGTCCGTCTGTTTGTCCGTCTGTCTGTCTGTATGAACGCGTGGATCTCAGAGGCTACAAGAGCTAGAGACTTCAGATTTTGTATATACTTTCTCCTATACCATGAGAAGAACAAGTTTGTTTCAAATTATGTATAACTATTCTGATTTCTGATATACACATCCAATCGATTACAAAATAATATCGAATTTTTAAAATATAAAAATGGGGGTCGAAATAATGGGTGACGATAGAGCTTTTCTGAAAATTTCGTCCAAATCGGTTAAGAAACACCGGAGATATCGAGCTTAATCGATTGAAGTTAAGTCAGTATACCAAAGTCTTATATCAATTTAATTTAGTTTTTGCAACTGGGTTCAGGGTATCTTCTAGTCGGGCTGTCCCGACTAGAGCCTTCTTACTTGTTAACTAATGAAGTTAAGTTAGTCGCCACCGACGGGGCTCCAAAGAACATGAGGTCGTTATCTCAGTTAGCTACATTGATGATGCACTTTATTATGATGTCGTGATATTTCGGGCTAATTACGTCCTTAAATTCAATCTTTTCATTTTTTGTTTCGCGTTTAATTTCGAGTAAGAGCCGACCCAGTACACGTATATTGACCCGTATCATGTCGTGCTGCAGCTCGGAATGTTTCATGCATTCTGAATTAGCATATAAAACAATCAAATGGTCGTATTTAATTGCTCTAGTCACCACATCGTCTCTTAGAACTGGCATTACTTTCTTTCGCAAAATTTCATTAGCTGCTTCGTGCATGAATCCAGTCATGACGCGGCCATGCCGTAATATAATTCGGGCGGTTGTAATGCCGCAGTTTTTCACGTGACAGCAAATGGTTGATTTTGGAAAAAATCCGCGGCAAAATTTACAGCACACCATATCCTGGGCAGTGTTTTCCCGAATCGACCCTTTTTTGCCACGGTAATATTAAAGTGCCACTATTAAGGGTTTGGTCGGTGTTATGTAGATAGCCCCCAGCTTTTCGGATTTTTTCGATTAGCTTTTTTCTTTGAGGATGAAGCTTCGGAAAAAGCAAAAATTCTTGAACCTCCTTTTCTCTGTTATGCTTAATTTGCAGGTGACGTGCAAATTTTGTTTGGAGTTTTTTGCAGTAAATTCAAAATTTTTTCTTGCTCTTTATACTTTTAGAATCGGGGATTGATAATTTTCTAACATCATAGACGGGGGTCTCAGCAGTTAAGGACATTTAAAAACCATTTGCATAATTAATGGTTATATTACTGGGCTCAAATACTGAGACAAGTTTTTCAGGCTGTTCAGTGTGTTCTATTGAGTCATTTGACCGTACCGTCGAATCTATTTTTATTGTAAAAAAATTGTGAAATTGTTAATTCTATAAAAATTGAAACCCACAACTTTGTTCAAATTTATATTGAAATGCAAAATAAAAACAAGTGGAAACGTTGCAGTCGGACGCAACCGACTGCGGTATACTCGTTACCAGTATTAAAACCGGTAAAAAGAGGCCTAATTGCAAAGGGGTATGGATGCGGCAGAGGTGTACGCTGCCTTACAGATTCTCCGATGCAGATGGGGATGCCACAAGCTATCTTCCTTACAAATTTGGTGACTCTAGCTCAAAGTTTGTAAAAGGTGGGGAAAGGGGGGGCTGGGGGCGGTATGGGTAGTTGTGGCATCAAAATTTTTGATGCAGATCTTTATGGAATGTCAATTGCTATCTTCATACCAAATTTGGTGACTCTATCTCGAAGTTTGTAAAAAGTGGGGAAAGGAGGGCTGGGGGCGGTATGGGTGGGCGTGGCATCCAAATTTGTGATGCAGATCTTTGTGGAATGTCAATTGCTATATTCATACCAAATTTGGTGACTCTAGGTCGAAGTTTGTAAAAAGTGGTGAAAGGAGGGCTGGGGGCGGTATGGGTGGGCGTGGCATCCAAATTTGTGATGCAGATCTTTGTGGAATGTCAATTGCTATATTCATACCAAATTTGGTGACTCTAGGTCGAAGTTTGTAATAAGTGGGAAAGGGGGCTGGGGGCGGTATGGGTGGGTGTGGCATCCAAATTTGTGATGCAGATCTTTGTGGAATGTAAATTGTTATCTTCATACCAAATTTGGTGACTCTACCTCAAAGTTTGTAAAAAGTGGGGAAAGGGGGGCGTAGTGGGTGGGCGTGGCTCCAAAACTTTGATGCAGTTTTTTGGGGGTCGTTAACAGCTATCTTCCCACCAAATTTGGAGGCTCTAGCTCCACAACTCTGGAAGATACACGCATTCCCGTTTTTGACGAAGCGTTGGGGTGGATGGGGGCGGCTAGGGCAGTATCGGTGGGCGTGGCATCCAAACTTTTGGTGCAGTTTTTAGGGGGTCATCCTCACCTATCTTGGCACCAAATTTGTTGGCTATAGCTCTAAAACTGTGGGAGATATAATCTTTTTTGACTTTAAAATGCGGGGGGGCTGGGGGCGGAATAGGGGGCGTGGCTCCAAAATTTTTGATGCAGTTTTTTGGGAGTTGCTAGTAGCTATCTTCTTACCAAATTTGGTAGTTCTAGCTGTAAGGATGTGCGAAATATGTGGATTTATCGGTTTTGAGTTATCGAATTTATCGATTTGCAAGCCCCCCAGTTATCGTAGAACCCCCATCTTGACACTTTAATTTACTATCCTGTTGAAGCAGAAGTTGTCATATTAGATTGCATTGTTAGTTGTAAGTTAGTTCAAGAGAAACAGCCAATTCTTGTCCGTCATTTAGTGCCATTTCCGTTATCAATGAAAAATCTAAGAATTTTTAGAATATTTAAAACAAATTACAAATATGAGACGCGGTTTTTCTTTAGGTAAATTCGCTTTAATGCGGTGACTTCAAAGGCTTGACGACAATATGTGTGGTGGCTTCAAGTATAAAATGACGAATAAATTAGCTTAGCCTAATACAATTGCGTGGGCCACAGACGGCCACACGCAACACAAATTCGCCGTCGGCAGATTGCCGATCGGCCTAAAAGCTTTCATAGCTTAAGAGCGAATTGGCTGTTTCTCTTGAACTAACTTACAACTAACAATGCAATCTAATATGACAACTTCTGCTTCAACATTCCGGCCCCGTTGATGAGCTCCGGTCTTCAACACTCCTCGATAGGCAGCGGTGCCAGTTTGTGCACCGGTCGTTTAATAACGCCGGCCGGCGTTCTGACCTCGGCCACCCGCACCTTGCCATCCTCTCCCACGATTGCGCGTGTCACGCGCCCGGTGATCCACCGTTGCGGGGGATGTTGTCGTCGTGCACGAGAACGACCGCCCCTTCGACCAGATTGGCCTCGCCTTTGCTCCACTGGGCGCGCTGCTGCAGGCTGAGCAGGTAGTCTTTGGACCACTTGCGCCAGAAGCTCAGTTTGAGCCCCCACAACTGTCGCCACCGCTTCAAGTATGCGGGTACGCGCTTGTTGTTGGGCTCCTCGGGCGTGGATCCGATGGGCAGCCCCAGCAAAGGCTGGCCTATGAGCAAATGCCCTGGCATCGTCACCTCTCCATCGTTCTGGTCGATGCTGTCTGCCACGAGCAGCCTGGAGTTGTGTGTGTCCAGCGTACGCTTGGCGTCGCCTGACCCTCGCGCCAGCCTCTGTTTGGCAGCCTCTGCTGGTGATTTCCATCGTCTGCCGAAGTGCGGTGTCCTCGGAGGGATGGACCTCCATTGCACAGCTTTCTCCACGCTGAGGTGAAGCGCTTCGAGGACCTCCTTCATCACGTTGCTCGCTCCAATGAGCCTTTTTAAAAACAATAAGAAAGGCGTCAGTATAAAGGTCAGTCACAAATTTCAAGACCGCCTTTGAGGCGAAACAAACAAATGCGGCAACGTACATTTTTAAAGGTGGTCTACCTCTCACTCTGTAGCTTACACAGTTAGGCTGCCTCAACAATCCAATCAGAACTTTTGCACCAGCATGGAAGTGCCTAAGGTGCAAACGCCTGAAAACGATGCTGAAGAATTCAGAATTCTTTGGTAGCAATAAAGGGAATTTAGCATCATGTGAGATAGGGCCGTGTAGCATACGCCCTCCTACTCGATCTAATTCAAATTTAATACCATTTTCCTCAACTTCGTGGGTAAATGGATTTAACGATTGCAGTATTGGAGCTAATACTACCGACTTTGCTAACAACATTTTTGCCGTAGTGACAAATGGACACAACAAGCCTAGAGAGTCCACCAAGCGAGAGGCTATGGACAAGATATAACGCTTTTTTGGTTTTAGGGAAGCAAAACTATCCACGTCAAGATAATATTTGAAAACATCCTCTTGAGGTGCCCAACACATTCCAAGCGTCTTAACTGAGCTTTGCTCATCAATTTTTATACAAATTTCTCCACTGGCGTTCCTATCACCAGACCGATTCTGGCAACTGGAAGCCCATTTGGCCAGTGGAAATCCTCCTGCGTGCAATATGTCACCGACCTGGCTCCAAATGGTGTCCAGTTCTTTTAAACTGTCTACACCTGCCAGCATACCGTCAACATAAAAACAATTTTTAATCACATCCGCGCCAATGGGGTATGATTGTGTGTAGATATTTGCCAATTCAAACAAACAACGCACAGCCAAAAAGGGTGCTGACGCTGTACCATATGTACAAGTATTCAATATGTATGCCTGTAAATTTTGAGAAGTGGCTTCTCTCCACAAGACAAGTTGAAAGTCTCTGTCTTCCTCAGAAACATTTATCTGCCTATACATTTTTGAAATGTCTGCAGGGACGGCATATTTGTTCAACCGAAAGTTGACCAACGTTGAATACAACTCCCTCTGAATAGTTGTCACCACCATTAGTGTTTCGTTGAGCGAAACTGCTGTTGATGTTTTTCTAGAAGCATCAGAAACAGCTCGAAGCTTGGTTGGGGTACTCTCAGGTCGCAGAACGCATTGATGAGGAATGTAATACTGCTGTTCTCGAGGAGCAGACTTCAGAATAGACATATGTCCCAAATCCAAATACTCTTTCATGAAGTCTTGATACATATTTCTAAGAGTGTCATTTCTTGACAGTTTGCGCTCAAGTTGCAGAAGACACCTTTCAGCAGTTTGAAAGGACAGGCCGAGAACTTTGGGATTGGTCTTGAAAGGAAGATTTACTTGAAAGCGACCGCAAGATAACCGTTGTATGGTTTTCTTGAAATGCAGTTCACAGGCCTGCTGTTCAGCTGTTTGGCGACCAGCCTTCGACTCGATTGGACATTGATCCAATTTCCAAGAACGATTAACTACGGAGCCGAGAGAACAAAAAGAAACTTGAGCTGCTGAACTCTTACTATATTGTTTCCGAGGCACTTGGCCAGTATATTTGCCCGCTACAATCCAGCCGAGCAATGTTTTTTGCATTATGGGCAGCTCGGAATGTAATTTTATTTGCCCAACGCACAATAAACCATAAAACAATTCAGCTCCCAATAAAACATCTACCTTAGCTGGCTTATAGAACTTGGGATCTGCCAACTGAATATTTTTTGGTATTTTCCAGTTTAATATGGACAGAGCCTGTCCAGGCTGAGATGTGGATATAGACTTAAGTACCCAACACTCAGCGGAAAATGTGTGGGAATTCAAACGAGATTCAATTAATGCACAAACCTTAGTTTTGCTATCAGTGGTTGCACCACCTACCATTGAGATAGCAAGGGAAGTTGGCTCACGTTTAAGACGTAGCCTCTGTGCCATGCTCTCAGACATCAAATTGATCTGCGAGCCACTATCGAGCAAAACTCGTGCTGGATGCAACTGTCCAAATCTGTCTTTAATGTTCACGATGGCGGTAGCAAGAACAACTTGATCCGCATTAAGCACGTGACCTACATATGCCTCAGAAGTTGAAGCTTGAAGTGCCGCTTCCTCACTTTGTACTGGTGAATTAAACCTATGAAGCAAAGAGTGATGAGGCTTTGAACACACACGACACTTCGACGCCTTGCAGTTCGAAACAATGTGTCCCACGTTCAAACAATTAAGACACATTCTTTGAGTTTTTACGTACTCAAATCGTTGCATAACCGAAACACCACAGAATGCGGGACAAACATATATATTGTGATCTGCAGACTTGCAATAAGTGCATGCAGACGACGACCTATGCGCTGAGCTAGCACATGCAAATGAAGATTTTTGTTGAGGCTTTCTCACTTCATTGCGTAATTTTGACTTGTCACTTGTTGACTCTTCTGCAGCCAAATATTGGTACCTTCTATTTAACTGCTTAGCACAATCTTCCCAAGATGGCAGCTTATCATAATCAAGCTGCTCCTCAAAACGAGACTTAGTCTTATGGTCTACTTTAGCCATGACCATATGAATAATCATTGCATTAGCAATGTCTTTGTCGTCACCCAAAGACGACAGCGATGCATATATAGCAGACACTGTATCTATTATCGATCTTAAACTCGACGCAGATGGTTTGGTCATGCTTGGCAAATCGAACAATTGAGCAACTGTATCAAAGAATATAAGGCATTTATTGTCGTAAACTGACTTAAGACTAGCAAGGGCCTTTGGGTAGTTACAATCTGTTAGCTGATATGGCTTAACTACACCCAATGCTTCATCTGACAAACAAGAAACTAAATGGTTAAACTTTTCAACGTTTGTTAATGACGCATCGTCATCCACGAGACTCTCGAAAAGGCACATAAAGTTTCTAAACTCCGAATGTTTACCACTAAATTTTGGTAAACGCATTTTTGGCAGCTGGGATCGTTGGCTCGAATTCATTGAGCAGTCATGTTGTACTTGTGTGTTTAATTGTGGTTTAATTGCATTCATAAACAACGCTTTTGTTACGACACACAAATCCTCTAGCGGCCCTCTGCTTTCGTTAGCTGGATTTAAACTGTCCAGCTCTGCCTGTAAATTCATAGCCTTTTCAACATACCCTTCTAGTAATTCTAATCGACATGCTAACTCTGTTTTGTCGGATGAGATTTGTTTTAATTTAAAGGCGGTTTGCATGCGAGCAATGTCAGCACTAACTTTATCAAACTTCTGCAAACATAATGTTAACTTAACATTAGACTTAGATGCTGCTGGCTTTTCGAGTGACAGTTTATCTGATTCGGACATATTTAAGCTGACTAAAAACAACCTTTAACAAACGCAGAAAAAAGTTCGGCACACTTTGTGAGCTACCCTAACGCACGCACTGTGATATTTAACCAAACGCCAAGCTTGCTTATTGAACACACACACGCCCTCTTGGTGATGTGAACAAACAAACGAAAACGGTCCAAGCGACCGAGAATAAGCAAGTCAAGCAGCCACTTTGTGGGTACAGCTGTAAAATATGCGGGGTGCGGGGGGTTAAACAAAGTAAAGAGATAATTTGGAGCGAACGCGCGCACAAAAACGAACAGACGATCAAGCCAAGCTTGATCCGCAAGCAAAGCGGGGATGAAACGAACAAGCGGCAAAATTTGGCGCGAGCGCACGCATAGACAAACCAATATATAGAATAAATGCAAGCGCAAGCAAAGAGCGAAGAAAGGTTAACGAACGAGCGAACAATCAGAGGTTAATGCACAAAAATGTTTAACACAAGTTGTGTGTATGTGCGAGTGCAAACATATGTTTTAATGTATGTACATTTATTGTTCCGTAGCGATTAGTTGAGAAGCGAAAACAAAAAAAACACTTTGCAGTTGCACAAACACACGAACTATATGAAACGCAATAAATAGACCACCGTTTGAAACCTTAATTTTGTTTCTTGTATTGAATTTTTATTTATTCACTTTTATATATTTGTTTGAAAATATGTTGCCGTTTTGTTTATTTAAATCAAATACACAAAGTGCCAGAAATTGAGCTGTTTCTACGTGTATGAACGTATGTACATACATATAAGTATCACAAATTTTGATATTTTTTGTCGATAGCAGCGACACAACGAAGTAAAACTTTTAAGCTCAATTTTTGGCACAGAATACCTGGAGACTTTCTAGCGATTCAATAGAAAGTGATCTTCCTCGCTTGTTGGCCATAGCAACTTCGACTTGGAAAGAGTCCAATAGGGTAATTCCAGTGGCGATCCAAATTATGCAGCGTCGAAAGTGGCACAGTCCAAAGGGTAAAGCAGCAAATCCAAATCAGCGAAAATGTGTGATTCTTAATCACACGCGAGACTTGAGCCACCACCGCGAAACAAACAACAAATTGAAAAAACCGAAGTCCCTGCTCGGGCGCCAATGAAAAATCTAAGAATTTTTAGAATATTTAAAACAAATTACAAATATGAGACGCGGTTTTTCTTTAGGTAAATTCGCTTTAATGCGGTGACTTCAAAGGCTTGACGACAATATGTGTGGTGGCTTCAAGTATAAAATGACGAATAAATTAGCTTAGCCTAATACAATTGCGTGGGCCACAGACGGCCACACGCAACACAAATTCGCCGTCGGCAGATTGCCGATCGGCCTAAAAGCTTTCATAGCTTAAGAGCGAATTGGCTGTTTCTCTTGAACTAACTTACAACTAACAATGCAATCTAATATGACAACTTCTGCTTCAACATATCCTATAGATAACTAGTAAGTGGCCCGTAAATTTTAGCAACAGAAGATAGATACAAAATAAATAAATTAGAAAATATTTCACAAAATATTTAAGCAAAGTATTTAGTATTCTCTTTTCCACTCCACCATTGAGGTAGAGAATATTGTGGTTTCCCCAGTAGGCCTTATCCACTTATGAATTTAATTTGCAATTATTAACAACTTTAAGAGCTTCTTTATAAACGACATTGGTTGTTTTTCCGTCAGGTGCTAATACAAATAAACTTTTTGGTGAACTGACTCTTGAGCAGGCTACATAAAATTGGCCATGAGAAAAACAATCGTGTCTTAAGTCTAGTCCGGCTAATTTAAGAGTTTGTCCCTGTGATTTATTAATTGTTAAGGCAAAGCAAACTTTTAAAGGAAATTGCAATCTTTTAAATTGAATTGGCAATTCAGAATCAGAAGGTATTAATGGAATTCTCGGCATAAAAACCGTTTCCCCTATACCATTGCCAGTAAAGATAATTGCTTCGACAACATTCTTATGAAGGACTTTAACTTGCAATCTTGTACCATTGCACAGTATTGGCGGTTTCAAGTTGCGAATCAACATTACAGGTGAACCAATCTTTAAAGTTAATTTATGTTGAGGCAGGCCAGCCGGATTTAATGAATTAAGAAAATCGACGGGGTAATGAACTGCATCTTCGATTTCAGTCACAGAAGTTATATGTCATTTCTTCACTTTGAAATGATTTTAATAAAAACTCGTTTATTTCCAATGCATTGTCATTTCTCGCAGTCAAAATAGCACGTTCTGAAAACCATTCGAGTGATTTTTGAGAGATATTTGTAATATCCGGAAATATTTTTAGAGTTAGCTCTTCAATACTTTTCACAACATGACACAAAGTGGATGGTAAAGTTATTTTGCCATCATGGGTTGGAAATAATCCATTTCCTATTTGAAGAAGCATTTCTGCAAATTCAACAGCTATGCTATCACCTTTTAAGTGCACTCGCATATTCTTCGTTAATGCAATTTTCTGTATTTTGGGCCACAAAATTGAAGACTTTAAGCACGCATTTATTTCATCTGCTCTTGTTCCTCTGGGGATCACTGGAAGAGTTTGTCGAAAATCACCAGTTAAGAGAACAGTTATGCCACCCATTAAGTATTCACTATCTCGAATGTCTTTCAAAGATCGATCTACAGCTTCAAAAGCACCTTTATGGCCCATAGTACACTCATCCCAAACAATAAGCTTGCAATCTTTGAGCACAGCAGCAATATTAGATTGCTTTGAAATTGAGCAATGTGGTGTTTCTAAATGAATCATATTAAATGGAATCTTAAGTGTAGAATGCGCTGTGCGGCCACCATTTAGTAAAGTGGCTGCGATACCGGAAGAAGCAACGGCCAATGCAATTTTTTTACTTTGCCGTACCTTTGCCAATAATAAATTTAAAAGATACGTTTTACCTGTTCCACCAGGTGCATCTAAAAAATAGATTTCTCCTTTTTCTGCTTCAACGCTATTTAGTATCTTTTCGTATACTTGTTTTTGCTCAGCAGTAAGGAGTAGCTCATTATTAACAACAAATATATCACAATTTTCATAATTTGTTTCTCTATGATATTCAATATTTGGAACAATTTCCTCGGATCTAATTGGTAGTGGAAGTCCATAGTAAGTCTAGTTTTGACCACCAATAGACAGTACAATATCTTCAATCATTGAAGTTCAATGTAAATAAGACATTTATTTAATACATTATTCACAATACTTTCATCAATATTTCTGTCTTGTGAAAAATGAAAGGCTCTTAAAATATCTTCTGAGAAACACTCTTTATAAGTATTCCAAAGTTTAAGAGCATCTGAAATTTGACAAAATACTAACATTATTGCAAAAAGTTCTCTCAGTTTTGTAGGATTTTGACATATGACAGCTTCGGCTATAGTTGAATCCCAGTGCTTATCATCTTCTAGTAATCCTACAGCTTTACACGCCAATTGAAATGATGCGCATGCTATACCATAAACGGTTTTTAAATTTAAAAATGAAGTTGGGCCCCTTACAAAATGTAATAAAAGTCTTAATTAAAAACATTCTGTATTATTGGGATGAAAAGTGTAAACTCTTCCCAAAGCTGAATCTCTTTTAACTCTAGGAAAATTTGGCACATCATGCCCTCGTTTTCTTCTTTGAAATTCTTTATTGTTCCATGTAAAATACGATGGAACTTCACAATATAGACGCGTTCTTGCAAACTCATCACGTGTGCATAGCTCGAAGAAGGCTAGCAAAGTGGTTTTGGGTGTAGTGCTTAATCTGTCAAGTAATTGTTGCGGATTATTGGGGTTAAAATATATCCGTTGACCATTTTCTAAATGAACAGCTAAGTGTGTAATAGCCGGAAAACGTTTATGTATGGGAAATGCAAGGATTCTTCATACCGCTTCTGAGCTACTTATTTAACGGCCACTTTCGTACATATTAATTTCATTACGTTGGTCTTCAAGAGTAAATGATGCTTGATCACTGCCCTTGTTAACATATTTACAAATGTATTTAATAGACTTTACAGAACTACATTACCCAACATTTATGTGAGCTTCAAATGTTCTCAATAGTACACAGTTATAAGGCACAACCCAACGATTATCTATGCAATTACCATTTATATTAATTGCATTACCACCATCTTCTATCGATCTTCTACGATATAGCGGGTAACTATCTTTTCCCGTCACAGTTTCTTTAAGTAATTGTCGAGGAAACCTTTTGGTACATTTTCCATTTTTCATGCATGGCGATTTATTATTAAATACACCGCAAGGACCATGAATCATATTGGACTTAACAATGTTAAATAACAAAGGATCCTCATCTGCGTTTGGTATTTCGGCACAGATAATTTTATCGATTTTATCTGGTCTTATTTTATTTTCTAACCAAAGTAGAATATGTACAATATGTGGTAAATCCCGCTTTTGCCATTCCACAGAGTACATGAAACATTGCACGCTTCCAAACAAAGAACCTTTTGTCAATAGTGGCATTAAAGCTTTAACTTTTAAATGAAAAACTCGAGCTATAATATCGTGACGATCATGCGGTTTTTGACCCGGTAACAAAACACTTTTGATGTCATTCCATTAGGGATTGCATGTGAATGTTATGCAAAGATCTGGTCGCTCATAATGGCGAACATATGTCATAGCATCTTGAGTCTTTTCATGCATATATCGTGCAGGGCTTGTAAAAGAAGACGGTAAAATTACCATCTGACCAAGTTGAGCTGCGTCAACATCTTGTTGGCCTATTGCATCTTGTAGATGTATATAGCTATCTGCTCTGAGTTTCGCTTGATTGTAGCGAATATAATTTAACCTTTCTGTTTCAATTTTAGCATACATATCAACCAAAAACTGACTAAAAAGGGAACGACAATAAATTAAATGATTAATCTCAGATTGACGAATCATTATTTTATAGCTGTAAAAGCTTAAAGCAGATATAATTTTTTTGGTTCCGCCTTTTTTAATAATGGATTCCATTGTGGTATATCCACTGAATAGCCATCTTCGCCATAAGGAAATAGCAAAGGGTTCTGTAAGGCATCGTATGATCGATGCACCTCACTTATACGATGTAATTTATAATTATGGCTTTCAATAATAATATTGCGCTTTTCAAAATGCTGACCAACAATAACTTCACTACAATAACTGCTACTTCGCTTGATAGTGCATTGGTGCATTGTAAAGCCCTTTATGTGCACCAGCGGGTGTTCGATCAGCATGTATAACCAATTTATAGTCTCTTGTACTTGTTGGTATTTTATTAAGAGCCATTTTTAGATCTTTTACATAACGATTATGATGATGAAACATACATTGAAGATCCTTTACTACGCTTAAATCAACATTTGAAATATTTTTGCAACGTAGTTGAGCTTCCTTTCATCATCACCAACAAAATAAATTTGAAGAAACTGCATTTCTTCATTTGGCAAAGGTCGGACACTACCAATTAAGTGATACACTTGTCCTTGGACTTTAAAGGTTGACCAACTTTCATTTATAATTTTTGTACTTCCAAAAGAAGTCATTTGAAAGCAGCTGTTATACTTTCTTATACGATCAATGAAATGATCATGCTTGGGATGTCCACCAATTATTAAGCTTTTAAGTGGATCAGGCAAACTTTCATTTTGTGAAAGTTTAACTTTTCCTGCCTTGCAACAGATACCCAAAGGCTCATTTTTCCATTTGCATATCAAATTCATACTACCAAGTTGAGTAATTTTATCTGACTTGTAAGCTATTTCAAAATCATAGTTTAAGCCAGACATGGCTTTAACACTCCATGCACGCAAACGCCTTTCTTGACGTGCATCAGGATTATTAGCCTGATGTCTTCTCACTGCAACTCGATGAGCTTCAGGATTATTAGCCTGATATCTTCTCACTACAACTCTAATAACATCAGGATTATCAACACGATATTTTTTTGATGCTTCTATGCGCTTACCCCTATTGATGTCACTATTTTTTCAAATGAACGTTTTTTTTTACCTTTTTTTCTGTTTTGCCGGTGAACCGACTACGTCTTTTAACAGGATTTTTAACATTTTCAGTTATACATTCACTTGACGTATCAGAATCTTGAGTTAATACTTCCTCTAAAGGAATATAAACATCAAAATGTCCATTCATTAATGGACCGGTAAAACGCAATCTTTTTACAGGATGCATATTATTTCCGAATGCTTGTAATAAATTTCCATTTTGAAAAACTTGGAAATTTACAGCATAAATTTCTGCTGCTGCTTGAAGCTCACATGCAGTACCATAAGTATATGAGTATGACATAGCGCACTCATATTGTTCAGAAGAGCTATAACACTCTCCATTTAAGTTTATGCTGAAGCAAGCAAAAGTTTGCCAGTTGGTTACAACATGTTCAACAATATTTTGGCGTATGGTGCCATGGAAGCCTTGCCTACCAAATAAAAAGGTAGGAAATAGATCTAAAAAGACAGGCTCCATCACCAATTATGGCAACAACTGAATGCGGCACCCAAACACCACTAATATCTAAAGCTTCAATAGACATATTTTAATTTGGCTGTGAGTCAATTGACTTCACTGTAAAACGATTGTTACAACGTTACAGTGTCTATACGTAAGTACAGAATTCAATAAAATTGAATATACCAACTTATATTAATTTAATAGAATATTCAGACTGCTTAGTTTTATTTGATTTTTAAATGCACTAAAGCAGCGTCTATATAACTATTATATAATATGAAAAATAGAAGACAACTATATATAATGTTGCTTCAATTATTAAGTCTAAAATCGACTTATTAATTTTGTTAAAAAAAAAAACAACAAAACAAATTAACAACTTAATTTAAAGTAAGTATTATAAATAAATAAATACTTCAAAATAAGTCAAAAATTGACTTCACTGTACAACGTTACAGCGTCTATACAAAGTATAGAATTCAATAAAATTGAATATACCAACTTATATTAATTTAATAGAATATTCAGACTGCTTAGTTTTATTTGATTTTTAAATGCACTAAAGCAGCGACTATATAACTATTATACAGTGGGGAGCAAAAGTGAGTACATGTTTGCATATTTCACATTTGGAGCGAATGATGGAGAAAAAGTAAGGCAATTGGAAAAAATGTTTATACCCTTTATTCCTTATATAATTAACTATACATTAACAAAAATAATCATCGAAGAGGTGCACAAAGAAGAAAAGCAAACATGAAAACAAAAACAATTCGCATGTACTCATTTATGCACCTTTGACATTTCATTTGCTTATCTGCAAACAAGAATGTTAAATTTAATTTTATTATAATATTAGTACTTGGTCATAAGCCCTTATTTTTTATGACGCTTTCCACATTTTCGCATACTTTCCACAAGATTTTCTAAGATTTCTTTGGGTATAAGCGCCACTTTCAACCACCCTTTCCCATAAATTTTCACGGCTTGATGGAGCTGATTGATATTAAGCAATCGTCTTTGACTATTGACCAAAATTTTCAATTGGGTTAAGGTCAGGGCTTTGAGCCGGCCACTTCATCAACGAAAATTTTGATCCAGCCATTTCTGCACGACTTTGCAGTTGCTTGGGTCTCCATCCTGCTGAAACACGATTTCAGCTTCGTTATAAGCACACGATCAATAAAATCGGAAGATGTTCCTTTAATATGTCTAATATTGCTCTTATTCATTATCCTTCTATTTATCATTGGTAATGCTCACCAGTGAAACAGCTCCAAACCATTATATTGCCTCCACCATGTTTTACCGTCTGCTTAACGTGGTGTCGTTGGATGGATTCACCAGGCCGGTGCCAGCAATATTGTTTGCCATCTGATTGAAATCTATTAAATTTGCTTTGTTGAAATGACCCGCTTCCAGTCATCTATTGACCAATTTCGGTGCTGTCTGGCAAACGTTAAGCTGCCTTCACATTTTTTCTGACAATGCAGGCTTATTTTTTTTACTGCTAACATATCCAATTTTGTGAAGTGCTCTTCGTGCTTATCGATACATCTTTATTAACGTCTAAAGAACCTTAGGTGTTAAAAACTTGTTCTTTTCATATTAGTCAACATATTACGAGCATCGCATCTGTTAAAAGCAACGGCCCCTAAGAGGGGCTTCAACCAAAACATTCCGTCTTTTTGCACTATTACCACCGATTGACTTATTCCAAGCTTATTAGCTATAACCGGACGAACAGCCTTGCTTGGTAAGAGCTATTATAAATTTTCAATATCTGACTCAATTTTCGCATAATTTTGAAATAAGAATATAAATTGCTTTTTACTTTCAATGTAATCAGTCACACTTTAAATCATAATAAACACATAAAAATAAGTCTAACAACAAAGCAAAAGCAATAAGATGACAATTAACGGTAAATTACTGTTACTTTTGCAATAACAAATGAAATGTCAAAGGTGCATAAATGAGTACATACGAATTGTTTTTGTTTTCATGTTTGCTTTTCTTCTTTGTGCACCTCTTGATGATTATTTCTTGTTAATGTATAGTTAATTATATAAGGAATAAAGGGTATAAACATTTTCCAATTGCCTTACTGTTTTCCATCATTCGCTCCAAATGTAAATATGCAAACATGTACTCACTTTGCTCCCTATAATATGAAAATAAAGACAACTATAAATAATGTTGCTTCAATTATTAAATCGAAAATCAACTAACTTTTTGTGTTTAAAAAACAACAAAGAAATTTAAATACGTTGATCGTTATTTAAATATTTAAATCATAGCAATTAAATATTTTTTATAACTTATCATTATATACAATTTTAAATGAACGTATATACATACGTATATTAAATGAATGTATATATATATAATACGAAAATCAGAATATTAACAAACTCACTGATCCAAAAAGAAACTTTCGTTGTTATTATCCTTATCCTTAATATAAACAATATTAAAAAATTCACTGAAACGAAAAGTAACTTTCTTTGTTCACATTAAATATGAACTAAAATGCATAACGAATTCCCTTACCATTGTATGTAAAAACATAATGTTGAAAGAGCATTACAGTTATTCCTCTAAGCAGCAGATCCCGAGCTCATACTTACAACGCTTGCACTAAGAGCTTTGTATGGGTGGTGTAAATTAGGCAATGCAATTCCCTAACTGCAGCCTCTTAGTTATGGTTAGCTTAGCTTAGGAGTGCGGAGGAGATAGAGATATTAAACTTTATGATTGACATGCAAAGCGCGCACATAAAATAGAGAGTGAACGTAAATGACAACATCAAAGAAGCATGATTGCATTCAAATTATGTTATATCTAGCGGCAGTCATAAGAGAGACGCGCGCTGATCAAGCTTTAAGCCGCTCTTTGTGTTGCAGCATATATTCGCTCAGCTGTGCATGCTGCTTGCAGTGAGTACCATTTACAGTTATATTTCTTCTTCTTTGTTCTTCTCTCTGTTATCTGTGGCTACAAAATATAAGAAAACTTTATTTTGAAAGCATGCCTAAAATATTACATTATTTTTATACCCGAACCCATAAAATGGGTAAAAAGGGTATAATTGATTTGTGCAAAAGTATGTAACAGGCAGAAAGAAGCATCTCCGACCACATAAATCAGCTTCAACAGCCGAGTCCACATGTCTGTTATTTAGAAAATGTAAAAATAGGAGTTAAAACAATGGGTAACTTTATAAATTCTGTGAAAATTAATAATCCAATTCGGTTACGAAACACAGGAGACTTTGCAAGTCATTTTAATACACGGGTTCAGGATATCTTTTAGTCGGATTTCTCGACTTAAGCCTTCTTCTTGTTTTCAGATTCGCTAATTCTCGTGTTGTGCTGACAGTCGGCAATTCAACACCTGATCATAGTTGACGCTGCTGGTCCCAAACCCAAAGAGGCAGCTTAAAACTTGAACACGCTCACACATCGCTCTTCATGTTCGGCGCTAGATGACAAATTATTTTAAATCTCGCTCCGATCATGCGCCTTCGTTGTTGGCTATTTCGGCTAACTCTCTTATGTATGCGCCCTCTGCAAGTTAGACAAAGAGCGTAGTATCGCTACCTTCTTCGCACGCACTGAATCAACGCAAAACATATCTAAGAGGCTGCAGTTAAGTGAACTGCATATTGCCTTTAGCTTTAGTTTAGTGTGTGCGGAGGAGGTAGGGTTATTAAACCTACGATTGACATGCAAAGCGCGCACATAAAATAGAGAGTGAACGTAAATGAGCAACAACAAAAGAGCATGATCGGAGCGAGATTTCAAATTATCTGATTATCATTATGTGAACGCCCTTGCTTGTTCGAAATTGTATATCAATAATATATCAATAATGTTAGTGTGATACGTTTTGTCTAAGTTATATAAGCAGCAAGCAGGCGAATCCACCCCCATAACATATTCTGGTGTGGGAAATTTTTCTAGACGCACCAAGTTTTGTTATGTTGTTCTTGTTTTTTTTAAAATCAATGACACCAACAAAAAGTAGCAGTGCGGGCCCATCAACAACACTTACAACACTTGGGTCGTAAATCAATTTTCAAAGGCACACAAATTTGAAAAAAAAAGAATATGCACTGTGCGAAGTGATACATGTACATAAAATTATGAAAACTATTTTCAAGCGCATTGTTCACTTAATTGTGTATGCACTTATTCATTAAGAAGCAGAAATCCGTTTCGTTTTTGCAAGTGTCGAACCTTTTTTTATGACTTTGCTTGTGCGACGCGAAGGCGTCTCTGCGCATTTGTTTTGTTTTTTTATTCTCGCTCGCGATCAAACCCTCAGCTTGTGCGACAATCAGGCGACAGTAGTGGAATGGGTAATTGTTGTAATTGTAATTTGATTTTTAAAATGGGTAAAAGTGCTCCAAATCGTATGGGAGGTACTTGAAGGAGTTGTCCAAATAAAAATTCCCTTCTTAGTGCTCACTTACTACCTGCATAAAAAATTGTGTGAAAATTTCAGCCTTCTAGCTCTTTTCGTTTAGGCTGTGGCTGATCCATTCTAACGCGGACGAACTCTTTTATATATATAGAAGAGCATTGGAAAATTTCAAGTCTCTAGCTTGAAGGGTGTGGAAAAAAGTTGCGAACATACAGACGGACAGACGGACGGACCCCATGACGGACATTGCACAAACTCAATATACTCTTTACCTTCGGTATCGAGTATAAAAATTGCCTAAGATGTATTTGCTATTTTTGTCATTGTTTTCAAGGTTGGCCACAGGGCATTAGTGTTATATTTTATAAATGGTAAATTAAAAATATGTTAGGTTATATCTCTTTTATTTCTTGTACAAAATGAATATTTAATATTTTGCCTGCCAAGTAACTTATGTTGCTTGACAGCCCTGCCGTGATAGCTTGCTTGAACAGCTGTTCTACGTATGTCGTGAATGGCAAATCTGTTTTGTTTACATTTGAACAATGCAAAACTAAAAGTTAAATTGAATAGAAATGCCTCTTGGAAGTTTTCTTTTGCTTAACACGCTTAGAAAAGAAGAGTTGGCGGCAGAAAAGGTTGAGCGCCTACTTAGAAGCGCATCGGATCCACTATCGACTTTTGACAGCACGCATGTTATTTTTTAGCCTACAATAGAATTGTTGCAAGTGTTTAATTGATTTTAACTTTACAGATTTCGATATTCAAAGAAAATATGCTAGTGGTTGTCAAAGAAATTGGCTACTGTCAGACTCTATGTATCCTCTGGAGCCCTTCATGCTTTCTCCGTATAGGAGTCCAGCTGCTGGCTCAGGCCAACATAATTTTAACTTGCGGCATGCGTCAGCTCAAAATGTAGTCGAGCGAACAATTGGTGGTATAAAAAGTCGCTTAAGATCTCTTCAAGACTGCCTGCAATATCACCCAGCTAAGGTCGCCATAATTATAAATGTCTGTTGTGTCCTGCATAACTTGTGTCGCGAAAGACGAGATAGGGAATTTGATTTTGAGTTGCCAATTGATGAGAACAATAACACAAGTGAAGAAGATACAAATGATGGTATGCTACAATTAAATGACATGGCAGGAGTTCGAAACTCGAATGCCAACAGCCTGCAAAGGCGCTAATAATAATTTTTTGTTAATTGTGATAAGAATTTTTTTGTAATACAAATAAAAAAAGAAAACACATGCTTATTTCTTATTTTTTCGATATATTTTCTAAAATTTTTATCATAAGTGTATTATGAGCTTTTTGCTCCTCCAATTACTGCCTCGCAATCTCGCACATCTGCTGACCCATCTCCCTAATGGCATCTAAGCCTGCCTTTGATGTTGCGAGCACTGCAGATCTTTCGATATTTGTTGAAGACTCGCAGTCTCCTCGGCCACTAGCGCCAATGTCTGCGACGCGTCGATAGTGGATGTCGAACTGGTACTGCTGTAATTCCAGCGCCCACCTTGCGATCCAACCAGTCAGGTTGTCTATGCTGTTCAACGACTTGAGCGCCAAGTGGTTTGTCACTACATCAAAGCGGTAGCCCTCGAGGAAGCATCGCAACTTACGGATGGCCCAAACGATTGCGAGGCACTCCTTTTCTGTCGCGGAGTAGTTATCCTCGGGCTTGGACAGTCTCCGGCTCACGTACGCTACGACTCGTTCCGTTCCATCTAATTCCTGCGTCAGTACCGCCTCTGCATCGTCGCAGTTTGTGGATATTGGTCGGGGGCGTCAGCTTCCGGACGGCGGCGATCTTGTCTGGATCAGTGTGGATGCCCTGCTCGCTGACGACAAACAGTGGCGCCCGTAGAACAAGTCAAGTGGCAAAAATCAAAAATTGCATGTGCCTCTAAAAAATATTGAGTTAACCAACTTTATAGGAAATTTTCCCACGATTTCAGATCTGCAATCCTTAATACAACCAGATTTTTTGTTTAGAAGATATAGCTCTGCAAAGTTGACTGATTTTTTGTGTTGCATAAAAATCGCAATTTTAATGTGATTTTGTCGGCTTTGAGATACAATAACTCAAAAACTAAGAAACGGATCATCTGTAGTATACACATATATCGAGTGTACACTGTACACACTTCAAATATATTAAATAGCAACACTTTGCCCAGCTCGCTTACATTAAGTGGGTCTACCTCACCTTCAAGCGCTGGTAAAATGATCGCGTAAGGTTGCAACGCGCACAAACGATGCAGCGTCAGCACTCTCACGCTGTGACCTCATACAGACTACATATGTGCATACTCACACCAGCGATAATATATTCATATTTGAATATATTATCGCTGCTCACACTCTCTTTATATTATGTATTAGACTATGTATGGCTCGCGCGCTGACTTCTCTGCCGAAGCAGCGGTCTGCCTTATACTATACATATATACTAAGAAGTAAGAACCTTCAATTATTCAATAAAGAAACCTACTTTGAAATAGACGTGTTTTTAAATGTCTGGAAAACTAAGCACACATCTACATGGCGACCGTGACACACCCTGCAACAATTTACAAAAACAATAATTAATTCAATACAACAACTGCTGATCAAGAACTCCTGTGGTTACAACGATGCGCTCGACTAACAACAAATTTCAACACAAGGCATACAATATCTGAGTGAGTAAAGTGTTTGGAGTATGGGCAAACGCGGTGGTGTAAAGAACAAAGTTACAAAAAGAAAAGCACACATTAAGTGGCTATTATTCGCAAGCACAACACCACCCGCGTGGGTTACTGCCCAAAAGTTGCAAGAGGAACTTGACTTTTTAAAGTCACTTAACAAAAAAACCAAGACCAACTCCAGCACTCACACAGATACAATAAGAAATATCAGCAAAGAAATAATCATAAAAAGTAATCCACAAAAACAGTTGCCGTTAAGGAAGAAATGTCGCCCATTGGACTGCAAGGGGCCATTGGAGTCCCCATTCTGCAAGTATACCTGCGGAACAAAGAATAACCAAAGTGTGGAAGTCTAGGACCGCCGTCCACACCATCGAGGGAAAATTAGCAAGTCAAGAAGATAAAATAACAGCGTGGAAGGCATAGGACCGCCGTCCACACCATCGAGGGAAAATTAGCAAATCAAGAAGATAAAATAACAGTGTGGAAGGCATAGGACCGCCTTTCACACCATCGAGGGAAATCAGCAAGTCGACAAGATAAATTAACAGTGAGGAAGGCACGTCTACTTCACCAACGAGGGAGTCCAGGGAACCAAACGATGACAACAGTTCCAGATATAAATATAAATAAAGAGAAATACTTTGTAAAATCGCGCGGAACCTTTTCCGCCTGATAGAGCATAGCCCGTAAAGCTATGCACAACAATAGGCAGGCAATTGTCAAACAAATCAATAAGTATCAGGAATAAAAAAAAACTTTTGTTAAACTAATATTTTATATTCTTTAAAGAAAAACAATTTACTATGAAAATTATTAATAAGGACACTATTAAATAAAATATGGAAAATAAATTCATTTGATTTAAATATGAAAAAAAAATATATATACAATCTTGATCTAGACTTTCATGTCAGTTTTTATTGAAGATAAAATAAACATATTAAAAAAAGGTTATCATTCACCCAAACAAATTATGGGTCTCGTAGATGTCAAATCTGTGGACTCGACAGCCAACGTAATAAATAAAGTTGACGTGTCGTCCCCAGATTTGAAATACATGCTCATACTAGTATTGATTATCGTTGTTCTCATGATATTGAACACAGTGTCCAAATTATATAAATTCCATAAGAGAACTATTAAAAAAAGTACATGAATCGAGCAAACGACTTAGACAAAGTAGACAATATATAAATTTTTCCCAAAAATTATTCATTATGTTAGAAGCAAAAATAGATACAATTTATAGTAAATACTCAGACTTCCGTATATAAGCTATAAAAATTTTATCACGATTTCGTGAATACATAACCATTTATAAATTTATCTATGGAATCTATGGAAAATTATAATACATTTACATACGTTACAGTAAAGGCCATTAATTAAGAGAACCCATTTTTAGTTTCAATTGAAATCTTAAAAGTCCGCTTGCACAGATAAGCAACATGGTTGAGTCAAAATTATTGGCACTCTACATACCGTTTTTAGAACTATTAACCAGCATTCAACCTGCACACCCAAAATTAGTTTTAATCCTAAAGTGGATAAAAATAATACAACAATACGTAGACATATGTATGAACAAATTAAGAGAATAATTGTTCTGCAATATAAGAAGTTGCTTAAAAAGAATGTCAAAATGCCACAGTCAATTCACTTAGTATTTGTTGAACATACCATAAAAGTAGAACTATTGAGTTCAGAAAGTGATAGTTCCAATTAACAACAAAATGTATAAGGAATAGTTATGAGTTGGCAAGAAATAGAAAAAAATCGAACTTATAAAACAAAAATTCGACAAGTCATATAAATGTGTCAATAAAAACACAACAATAAGAGTCGAAACGTTGTTGCACCATATTACAGTATTAACGACTGAATATAACATACTTAGCGAATTAGCATCTTCGCTAAAGAGCAAGCTAACGAATGCGCACAACGAATATTGTTTAAAAATATTATGACAATTAGCTCTAAAGTTAGAGACGATAAGTGTTCGTCGTGATATTAAACTAACTATTCCCAAAAACCCTTATTTTCCAATTGAGTTTGACGAAAGTCAACTCCAGGATTTAAACGAGTCCAAGCCAACAATTGACTTTGATGAGTCAGAACAAGAGTGTTCTGATTCAGATAACACCGACAAAGAAATACAAAAACCAGCCATGACAGACACAGCAAATGCCGATAGGGCATATATGAGGGAGATATCCTCCTCAATCCCAGAATTTGACGGGAATGAGTTAAATTTACAAAGATTCTTAACTTTGTTAAGACTGATAAATTTAACAAAAGGCACTTTTGAAGGTACATATAGCCGTAGAAGTAATCAAGTCCAAAATAATTGGCTCGACCTTTTACAAAATACAGAACGAAATAACTATAGATGCAATAATAAAGAAATTGCAAGAATCTATTGTCGGCGAAACATCCGACGTTGTAAAAGCAAAAATGGCCAAAGTATACCAGAAGGGTAAAACTGCTACGCAATTTACCAATGAAATTGATAATCAACGAAGATTGCTTGAATCTGCGTATATCGATGAGGGATTGCCAGCAGAGCTTGCTGATAAGTTCAGCACAAAAGAAGCAATTAAAATAATGACTAAAAACTGTGACCATGGTAAACTCAAAACAATATTGGAATCAGGGACATTCGCAACAATGAATGACGCTGTGAGTAAATACATAAACTGCAGTACTGAGATGACAGGATCTACCAATGCAATTTTATTTGCACAAAGAGGACACTCCAACCGAGGTTATTTTTTAAGAAAAATTTTCGAGGTAGGAGCAACAACCAAGGATATAATTATAATAATTACAACAATTACAGTAATAACAATAACCGAGGACACGGAAATTTCCGAGGAAATAACCGTGGCCGTGGTAACTCCTACAGGGGATATCACAACAACCAAAATAGTAATTACCAAAACAATAATTACGGAAATAATTCGAACAATAGGTAAAATGGCAATGTCCGATATACCCAAAGTAGTTCGGAAAACCAGCAAGCCCCCTTAAATACTCCAAACCAATACATTCAACAGTTCACGTCATCAATCTTGGTCTTAATATTTTTATAAAATTACAAAATGAGTATACAAAAACAATGTGGACGTTGCTCATTGATACTGGCGCAGACATTTCAATTTTAAAAGAACAGTCCGACATCTTTCATGACATAGATACCAATGTAACTACAAATATCAGCGGAATTGGAGAAGGTTCAACCAATTCCATTGGACTAACTTTCGTTGAATTAACAACAGGAAAATATATTATTCCACATCATTTTCATTTAGTAGATACAAATTTTCCTATTCCATGTGACGGAATAATTGGTATGGATTTCATAAAGAAATTCAATTGTCAGTTAGACTTCAAAGCAAGCGAAGACTTGTTTATACTAAGACCTCAGAATTTAAATTTTCCAATAACTATCCCTATAGTTCATACCACTGACAATAATACCACTATCTTACCATTACGATCTGAAGTTGTCCGACAAATAAAATTAGATACGAAAGATGATCATATTATGATCCCGTGTCAAGAAATCGAGAATGGAGTATTTATCGCAAGCTCCATATCCGATTCCAAAAACACATTTGTCCGCATTCTGAATACAACGGATTCAAATAAAATAATTGACCTAGACAAGGTACGATACGAGCCACTAAATAATTACGAAATTTTCACTTAAGATCATCTATCAAGAGATGAAACAATTATTTCCAAGTTAAGAAAAAACTGTCCGTTACCATACAAAACAAGTGGAAACGTTGCAGTCGGACGCAACCGACTGCGGCATACTCGATACCAGTATTAAAACCGGTAAAAAGAGGCCTGATTGCAAAGGGGTACGGATGCGGCAGGGGTGTACGCTGCCTTAAAGATTCTCCGATGCAGATGGGGATGCCACCAGCTATATTCCTTCCAAATTTGGTGACTCTAGCTCAAAGTTTGTAAAATGTAGGGAAAGGGGGGCTGGGGCGGTATGGGTAGTTGTGGCATCAAAATTTTTGTTGCAGATCTTTGTGAAATGTCAATTGCTATCTTCATACCAAATTTGGTGGCTCTAGCTCAAAATTTGTAATAAGTGGGGAAAGGGGGGCTGGGGGCGGTATGGGTGGGCGAGGCATCCAAATTTTTGATGCAGATCTATGTGGAATGTCAATTGCTATCTACATACCAAATTTGGTGACTCTAGGTCGAAGTTTGTAAAAAGTGGGGCAAGGGGGCTGGGGGCGGTATGGGTGGGCGTGGCATCAAAAATTTTGATGCAGATCTTTGTGAAATATCAATTGCTATCTTCATAAAAAAATTTGGTGACTCTAGCTCGAAATTTGTAAAAAGTGGGGAAAGGGGGGCTGGGGGCGGTATGGGTGGGCGTGGCATCCAAATTTGTGATGCAGATCTTTGTGGAATGTCAATTCCTATCTTCATACCAAATTTGGTGACTCTAGCTCGAAAATTGTAAAAAGTGGGGAAAGGGGGGCGAAATGGAGGGCGTGGCTCCAAAACTTTGATGCAAATTTTTGGGGGTCGTTGCCAGCTATCTTCCTACCAAATTTGGTGGCTCTAGCTCCACAACTCTGGAAGATACACTCATTCCCGTTTTTGACGAAGCGTTGGGGTGGATGGGGGTGGCTAGGGCAGTATTGGTGGGCGTGGCATCCAAACTTTTGATGCAGTTTTTAGGGAGTCATCATCACCTATCTTGGCACCAAATTTGGTGGCTATAGCTCAAAAACTGTGGGAGATATAGCCATTTCTGATTTCAAAATGCGGGGGGGCTGGGGGCGTAATGGGTGGGCGTGGCTCTAAAACTTTGATGCAGTTTTTTGGGGGTCATTAACAGCTATCTTCCCACCAAATTTGGAGGCTCTAGCTCCACAACTCTGGAAGATACACGCATTCCCGTTTTTGACGAAGCGTTGGGGTGGATGGGGGCGGCTAGGGCAGTATCGGTGGGCGTGGCATCCAAACTTTTGGTGCAGTTTTTAGGGGGTCATCATCACCTATCTTGGCACCAAATTTGGTGGATATAGCTCAAAAACTGTGGGAGATATAGTCGTTTTTGACTTTAAAATGCGGGGGGGCTGGGGGCGGAATGGGGGGCGTGGCTCCAAAATTATTGATGCAGTTTTTTGGGGGTTGCTAATAGCTATCTTCTTACCAAATTTGGTACTTCTAGCTGTAAGGATGTGCGAAATATGTGGATTTATCGGTATTGGGTTATCGAATTTATCGATTTGCCAGCCCCCCAGTTATCGTAGAACCCCCATCTTGACACTTTAATTTACTATCCCATAGATAAAAAGAATTGGAAAGTTTCAAGTCTCTAGCTTGAAGGGTGTGGAAAAAACTTGCACACATACGGACGGACAGACGGACAGACACCATGACGGACATTGCACAAAACCAATATACTCTTTACCTTCGGTATCGAGTATAAAAATATTAACTGAACTCTATGTCAAGTACACAGATATATTCGGACTAGAATCCGAAGCAATAAGCACAAATAATTTTTATAAACAAAAATTAAGATTGAAAGACGATGAACCAACATACACATAAAAAATATAGAGTTCCTCAAAGTCAACAGACGGAAATAGTCAAGCAAGTCGAAAATTTTATTAAAGATAATATTATAGAACCTTCTGTATCTGAATACAATAGCCCTCTGCTTTTAGTACCAAAAAAATCCTTACCTAATTCAAATGATAAAAGATGGCGTTTAGTAATTGATTACCGCCAAATAAATAAGAAACTGTTAGCTGACAAATTTCCACTTCCAAGAATAAATGATATTCTTGATCAATTAGGCCGAGCAAAATTTTTCTCGTGTTTAGATTTAATGTCAGGATTCCACCAAATAGAATTTCAAGAAATATAACGTCATTTTCAACGAGCAATGGCTCATATCGCTTCACGCGATTACCTTATGGTTTAAAAATAGCACCTAATTCTTTTCAAAGAATGATGACAATTGCATTTTCGAGTCTTGAACCATCACAGGCATTCCTTTACATGGATGACCTAATTGTCATCGGTTGTTCCGAACAACATATGATCAAAAACCTTAAAAACGTTTTCGATTTATGCAGAAAGAACAATCTAAAACTAAACCCAGACAAGTGCACATTTTTCATGCATGAAGTGACATTTCTAGGTCATAAGTGTACTGACAAAGGTATTCTCCCAGATGACAAAAAGTATGATGTCATTGAAAAATACCCAGTCCCTACGGACGCAGACAGTGCTAGACGATTTGTTGCATTTTGCAATTATAGACGTTTTATTAAAAATTTCGCTGAATATGCTCGCCCAATAAATGTCAAATTTGACTGGACACTTGAATGTCAAAATGCCTTTGAATACTTAAAAAATAAATTAATGAGTCCTACATTATTACAGTATCCAGATTTTAGCAAAGAATTTTTCATATTCATAGATGCAAGCAAAGTAGCTTGTGGAGCAGTTTTAACTCAAAACTACAATGATATTCAGCTCCCAGTTGCATACGCATCTCGTCCGTTCACTAAAGGTGAAAGTAATAAAAACACAACAGAGCAGGAATAAGCAGCAATACACTGGGCAATTATTCATTTCAGACCATATATATATGGTAGACACTTCATTGTCAAAACAGATCACAGGCCCCTCACTTATTTATTTTCAATGGTAAATCCAAGTTCAAAATAAACTAGAATGCGACTTGACTTAGAAGAATATGAGTTTACGGTGGAATATCTTAAGGGGAAAGATAATTATGTAGCCGATGCGTTATCAAGAATAACCATCAAAGAGCTTAAAAACGTGACACAACAAATTTTAAAAGTCACTACTAGACAAGAGAAAAGACAGAAAATTTCCTGCGCAGGAGATGAAAAAGATATAGAAATAGAGAATTTGCAAAACAAACCTCTAAATAAAGCTTCAAAGCCCAATGTATATGAAGTCATAACAAATGACGATGTACAAAAAGTAGTGACCTTGCAAACGAAAGATATGCTGTGTTGCTTTAAGCATGGCAAACAAATCATTGCAAGAATAGATGTTGGCGATCTGTATGCAAATGGAGTTATTGATTTAGGTCAATTTTTCCAACGGCTTGAAAGCAGAGCCGGTGTACATGATATACGCGAACTAAAAATGGCACCGAATGACATAATCTTTGAACATGTTTCAATACAATTATTCAAAAAAATGGGCAATAATGTATTAAAATTATTAAGAGTAGCGCTACTCAAGCCGGTGACCAATGTATCAAACGATATAGAAAAAGAAGCTATACACTGAAAAAATTAATCAAGATTTTCCACCTTGAATCAACACTTTTCGGTCTTATTTCTCGTGTAAGACCGAAAAATCTTGAATCAAGTATGAAACGTTCTTAACTGTTAAGATCGCGCATTCTTAAATTTAGATCGTTTTGAGAATGAAAAGTACTTATTTCGAGATTGCTAATTCTTGAATTAAGAAGCAAAATTCTTAGAATTTGAGATCTGACAAACTGTAAATACGATTGAAGTGAACTTAAAAACAAGATGTTAGATCTTGAATTTTAAGATTATTAATTCTTGATTTAAGAACTGACAAATTCACATTAAAAAAAAAATAAAAAACGGCAAGTATCCGTTTGTTAATGCAGTTAGCCGTGTGTAAGTTGCGTAAGGTTGTAATTTTTAAACAGAAATTCTGACTTCGTGATTCTTGATCCAAGTATGACAATACTTGGTTATTTAATTTCCTGAAATTCTAAGATTTAGATATATAGTGCAGAATAGCATTTATTTAGCTGCCATTCATTCTCATGCTTATGCTAGAAATGTATGAAATTAGAAACAACCATTACAAATTCATCTGTTTTTGCTTACCGTGACGGGGATTTGAACCTTAGACCTGTTGTCACCTGCGTCGAGTGCCTTAGCTGTTGAGCCACTTCCTATTACTTTTTCATTGCAGTTAATGTTAATTTTAAGTGAACTTGATTTAGATTAGTTTATTCGGCATTTTTATACTAATTAATGACTTTAAAAAAATAAGAACAAAAGTAAACTATTTTCATATTATTTTTAAGAGAAAAAAAAAATTCGTAAAATGCCGCTGAGATTTGAACACGCGACTCGTACTTGATTCAAGAATTTTCGTACTTGATTCCAGTCGTTCTGAGGATCAACTTGTATAAAAGTTCACTCAGTACTTGATGTACGTGTTTCGAACTTAGATAGCCGGTCTTAAGTATTTTGGACTTATAATACTTAATTGAAGCCTCCTTCCGACAAAATTTGGTTTAAAAAACTACAACTTTCAAAGAAGAATCAAGATTTTTATTCTTGTAATAAGAACGTTTACTACTTATTAAATTGCCAAGTTCGTTTCAGTTTTATTATAAGAATTTTTAATGTTGGATCAAGAATTATATTCTTACATTAAGAACGTTCGGTACTTAAATAAAATAGGAAATTTTCTAGACCGTTTTAGGGCTGTTTTGAGATTTTTTAAGAAAATGAATTCTTAATTCAAGTACGTTTGGGATTGAATCAAAATTTTTAATCTTAAAGTACTCGTTAAGTTCGTTTTAGGCTTAATTTAAGATTTCCTAAGTACGAATCGTACTTAAATATTTCAAGTACGAATCGGGATAATTCTAGATTAAAAATCTTAAATTTAGATCGTCATTTTTTTTTCTGTGTACTGTCTAAATTCCATGACGATTCAATACAAGGAGGTCATACAGGCATATCAAAAACTTTAGCTAAAGTACAAAGACATTACAAATGGAAAAATATGCGAAAAGATATAAAAGAATACGTACGTAGATGTCAAAAATGTCAAATGTCTAAAACGACAGTACATACAAAGACTCCTTTAACACTGACAGAAACACCAATATATGCTTTCGACAGGGTAATTGTTGACACCATTGGTCCATTACCAAGATCAGAACACGGTAACGAATATGCAGTAACGCTCATTTGCGATTTAACAAAATATCTCGTTGCCATTCCGATCCCTAATAAAAATGCTAATACTGTCGCTAAAGCTATATTCGAATCTTTTATACTACAGTTCGGTCCAATGAAGACGTTCATCACGGACATGGGAACTGAATATAAAAACTCCATTATTAATGAATTGTGCAAAAATTTAAAAATAGACAATATAACGTCTACAGCGCACCACCACCAGACAGTTGGAACGGTAGAAAGAAGTCATAGAACTTTTAACGAATATATTCGCTCATACATTTCAGTCGATAAAACCGACTGGGATGTGTGGCTAAAATATTTTGTGTACTGTTTCAACACGACCCCCTCTATGGCACATAACTATTGTCCATATGAATTAGTTTATAGTAAACAAAATAATTTACCTAAATACTTTAACACAATAGAAAATATAAGCCCATTATACAACATAGAAGATTATGCTAAGGAGAGTAAATTTAGATTAGAACAGGCTTACAAAAGAGCTAGAATAATGTTAGAAAAACATAAGGCTAGGAATAAAGAATATTATGATAGTGATATAATTAATTTAGAATTGAAAGTAGGAGATAAAGTTATACTAAAAAATGAAACTGGCCATAAGCTAGATTCACTATACTTAGGACCATTTAGCGTAGAGAAAATAGAAGATAAAAATAATAAGGGAGAAGCCCCAATCTCGGAAACTGTACAGAAGTCGGACACCCCCCTTTATTTTGCGAGTTTTGATGCTAGCGCGGTCTAATTATTGTGACAGATAGCTTTCAGTGCCCGCTTTCTTTTGACATGGTCTACAGGTGTTAATACTATTATAATAGAGCCCTGCACAAATGCATTTGGTTTCGGTACTTTTTGAAGAGTTCAAAAAGAAGACGAGTAAAATCTGTGTCTGTGTCTTGCTAAGCAAACAAAACAAGAACCATGACTTGGAAGTGGCATGCACACCAAGAACCATGACTTGGAAGTAGCATGCACACCAAGAACCAAACAAACCTGGGAGTCATTCTACGCCGACTGCGCAAAAAAAATTGGGCAGCGAAGGTCGTAGAATGAGAGACGATCACGCAAAATAACTGTAAATGCTGAGCCACTGTATACATATACGAATGTGGTTTTCTGTAGCTGTGCGCTTTTTTTAATAAGCAAAGCAAGGAACACTAGTCAGCAAAAGTTTTTTACTAAGTCCGCTTTTAAGTAAACCTTTTTTATTTCAATTATTTAAGGTCAACAAACAAATATTAACTATTATTAATCATAGTTTATATTAATTATTATTTATAAACAAAAAACAAAAAAAACCTCTTCAGAAAACGCAAAAAAATTGTATACTAAAAATTGCGTGCGTCAACATGCTTATGCTGACTAGTGTAATTTTTTCCTTCTTCTTTTCCTCCGAACTTTGCTGCTTTGCACATGTATTAGTGTTCTTGTGCATATGTATTGCAGCAATGCTACATTCACCAAATGTCTTTAGACTCTAAATGAATGAATGTTAACTTGCAGCGTGCACTGTATTGATTACACTTCGTTTTTTTCGCAGCAGCGCACGCAAATTGTGCTTGTATGCGTGTGAAAACTGTGACAATATTTGTGTGTGCCCATCACTGCTTTAGAGCAGCGACCGGCAAACTCACACATCTATACTTTTATTGCTCTTTGCTTGTATTGAAAACTGTGTTCGCGCACGAAGAAAACAGAAGTGCACTGAGAAAAATGAATATGTTGGCAAATCAAATCATTTTTTTCAAGCAATTTTTAATTGCTGTGCTAATGTTTATGCAAAAATGCCTTTTTAAAAATATATATTGCAACAATCTAAAATTTGGTGGCAAATTAAACATTGGGACTCGCCATCCATTAATTTTCATTGAAAAAAATTCATTCATTTTTTAGTTTTTACAGGAGGCAGTGAAATTTAATTATTTGGCAATTCCGCAGCGAATATTTTCGCGTTTCATTGTTAGTTTGAATGCTGAACAATTTGCAACTGACATTGATTTGCTTATGTCACAGATTAACTTGGAAGAGCAAATAATAACACAACTGCCGAAAGCCGAACAGCGTGCACTTGTATTAGTTTTTTTTTGCGTAGCAGTGTAAAACGAAAAAATTGCTGCCCTATAGCCAGCTATAGGAAACGCTAACTTTGCCGGTCGCTGCTTTAGAGTCATAAGCAAGCATGTAGGAAAAACCAAGGCGTATTTAACAAGGTGGCAGCGACGTCGACGTCGCCCTCTTTGCTGTTGCCTTACGCAAGGCGCATTTAGCAGCAAAAAAGAAAAATGCATATGTGTGTGTGTATACATGTGCATGCGAGAACAAATTTCTTTTTCGTAAGGCAACGCGACGTCGACGTCGCTGCCACCTTGTTTAATACGCCTTGGGAAAAACCACCCGGTTTCGTTCGTTTGTTAGGCGTATGTTTTCGTTCGTTTAACGAATGAGTTGCCATGTCTTTGTCTTGCTCGCAATAGAGAGGCTAAGACTTTGTTTCGTTTGTTTTGTTAGCGCGCAAGACAGGCTTGATGTCTTGTAAGTGCATAAATGCAGGGCTCTAGTTAATACCTAGTTTTGGCTAATTCAGAGACAAACACTAAAATACCGATATTCCTACCTAAACTTTTTAAAATTTCAACGCTTATGTAATTGAATTATTCCACGATTCAGCAAAGGTTAATACATTTTTTCTTATTCGTTTCATCATGCTCTTTCATTTTCTGCAAACAAACATTTTTTTTTTCAATATTTTGGGTTTTACATTCAAAAATGTTAAAACCGTGCTTTCTTTTAATCTGGACACTGTTGATGTTTCACAATTGAACACGATTAATTGTAATCGATATTTTCATTCAATTGTATCGATGATCGTGTCATCTTCATATACATGTATCAAAATGAGCGCGCAACGAGAAGACGTACATTCGCAACCAAATTTGTTGGCCGCGATTCAATTGGTTATATTGAATTTCATAGTAAATTGAATAATAATTTCATAATAAATGGTTTTGATGAAAAAAACCCAAATAATAAGAATAATTAGTTTGTTTACATATTTCGCGCCATATTAATAAGGTATGTGAGCAATGATGAGCATGCCATGCATAGATCGATACATCAATCGATATATCGATGCATTACTTGCGATACTGCTCATTACGAGTAATAATAATTAATAAAATAATAAATTCGTTTGATTTTCATTGTTTAATTGCATAAAAAACAAAATCTATATATATAAAAGAGTTCGTCCGCGTTAAAATGGATCAGCCACAGCCTAAACGAAAAGAGCTAGAAGGCTGAAATTTTCACACAATTTTTTATGCAGGTAGTAAGTGAGCACTAAGAAGGGAATTTTTATTTGGACAACTCCTTCAAATACCTCCCATACGATTTGGAGCACTTTTTACCCATTTTAAAAATCAAATTACAATTACAACAATTACCCATTCCACTACTGTCGCCTGATTGTCGCACAAGCTGAGGGTTTGATCGCGAGCGAGAATACAAAAACAAAACAAATGCGCAGTGACGCCTTCGCGTCGCACAAGCAAAGTCATAAAAAAAGGTTCGACACTTGCAAAAACGAAACGGATTTCTGCTTCTTAATGAATATGTGCATACACAATTAAGTGAACAATGCGCTTGAAAATAGTTTTCATAATTTTATGTACATGTATCACTTCGCACAGTGCATATTCTTTTTTTTCAAATTTGTGTGCCTTTGACAATTGATTTACGACCCAAGTAGCGTTTGTTGTTGTTGTAAGTGTTGTTGTTGGGCCCGCACTGCTACTTTTTGTTGGTGTCATTGATTTTAAAAAAAACAAGAACAACATAACAAAACTTGGTGCGTCTAGAAAAATTTCCCACACCAGAATATGTTTTGGGGGTGGATTTGACTACTTGCTGCTTATATAACTTAGACAAAACTAACTAACATTATTAATATGTTATTGATATGCAATTGCGAACAAGCATAGGGCGTTCACATAAGTGCGCGTGTTGCTCTTAAGATAATAAAATAATTTCAACAATTACCCATTCCACTACAGTTGCCTGATTGTCCCACAAGCTGTGAGCTCGATCGCGAGCGAGAATACAAAAACAAAACAATGGGCAATGACGCCTTTGAGTGCCGCAAGCAAAGTGTCATAAAAAAAAGGTTCGTACACTTGCAAGAAGCGTTTGTTGTTGTTGTTGTTGGGCCCGCACTGCTACTTTTTGTTGGTGTCATTGATTTTAAAAAAACAACAACAACATAACAAAACTTGGTGCGTCTAGAAACATTTCCCACACCAGAATATGTTTTGGGGGTGGATTCGCCTACTTGCTACTTATATAACTTAGACAAAACGTAACACACTAACATTTATTGATATATTATTGATATACAATTTTGAATAAGCAAAGGGCGTTCACATAAGCGCGTGTGTTGCTCTTATGATAATCAGATAATTTGAAATCTCGCTCCGATCATGCGCCTTTGTTGTTGCTCATTTACGTTCACTCTCTATTTTATGTGCGCGCTTTGCATGTCAATCATAAAGTTTAATAACCCTAGATCCTCCACACACACACTTAATTAAAGCTAAAGGCAATATACAATTCACTTAACTGCAGCCTCTTAGATATGTTTTGCATTGATTCAGTGCGTGTGAAGAAGGTAGCGATACTACGCTCTTTGTTTGACTTGCAGAGCGCGCGCTTAGATAAGAGAATTAGCCGAAATAGCCAACAACGAAGGCGCGATTTAAAAATAATTTGTCATCTAGCGCCGAACATGAAGAGCGATGCGCGAGCGAATCTGAAAACAAGTAAGAAGGTTTTAGTCGAGAAATCCCGACTAAAAGATACCCTGAGCCCTTGTATTAAATGACTTGCAGAAGTGAGTTTTTCTTGACTTTAACTTTAATTTAAAATATCTCCAGTGTTTCTTAACCGATTTGGATCAAATTTTCATGGAAGTTATAAAGTTATCCATAGTTTCAACTCCTATTTTTACATTTTCTAAATTCGCGATTTTTTCGTAATCGATTCCATATGTATATCGGAAACGAGAATAGTTATCGATAGTTTGAAATAAACTTGATCTGCCTGTGGATTAGGAGAAGTTATGATCCAAATTGGAAGTTTCTAGCATTTTTAGTCTTTGAGATTGACGCGTTTATACATACGGACGGACGGACGGACAGACTGACAGAAGGACATACGGTCATGGCTATATCGACTCGGCTGTTTATGCTGATCAAGAATATATATACTTTATATATGGGGTTGGAGATGCTTCTTTTTGCCTGTTACACACTTTTACACAAAACAAATATACCCATTTCATGGTTTAGGGTATAAAAAAATTTTATATTTTACGCATCGATTGCTTTCTAATATTTTGTAGCCACAGTAAGATAACAGAGAGAAGAACAAAGAAGAAGAAATATAACTGTTAATGGTACTCACTGCAAGCAGCATGCTCAGCTGATGCATGTCTGCATCACAAAGAGCGGCTTAAAGCTTGATCAGCGCGTTCGTCGCTCTTATGACTGCCGCTACATATAAAATAATTTGAATGCAATCATGCGTCTTTGTTGTTATTTACGCTCTTTTGTTTATGCGCGCGCTCTGCATGTCAAACATAAATCTTAATATCCCTATCTCCTCCGCACTCACTAAGCTAAGCTTGCCATAACTAAGAGGCTGCAGTTAATGGAATGGCATTGCCTAATTTGCACCAACTATACCTAGCTCTTAAGTGCAAGCGTTGTATGTTAGAGCTCGGTGTCTGTTGCTTAGATGAATAACTGTAATGCTCTTTCCAACATTATGTTTTTACATACGATGGTAAGAGAATTGGTTATGCATTTTAGTTCATATTTAATGTGAACAAAGAAAGTTCATTTTCGTTTCAGTGAGTTTTTTAATAATAATATTGTTTATATTAAGGATAATAATAACATCGAAAGTTACTTTTTGGATCAGTGAGTTTTTCAATATTCTGATTTTCGTATATCTATATCTATATATATATATAAACATTCCTTTAAAATACGTATATATATATTCCTTTAAAATACGTATATATATATAAGTTAATTTAAAATACGTATTTTATGATAAGTTAAACAAAAATTTAATTGCTATTATTTAAATATTTAAATAACAATCAACGTATTTTAATTTCTTTAGTTGTTTTTTGCACACAAGAAAACTAAGTTGATTTTCGATTTAATAATTGAAGCAACATTATATATAGTTGTCTTCTATTTTGCATATTATATAATAGTTATATAGACGCTGCTTTAGTGCATTTAAAAATCAAATAAAACTAAGCAGTCTGAATATTCTATTAAAATAATATAAGTTGGTATATTCAACTTTATTGAATTCTATACTTTGTATAGACGCTGTAACGTTGTTCAGTGAAGTCAATTTTTGACTTATTTTGAAGTATTTATTTATTTATAATACTTACTTAAAATTAAGTTGTTAATTTGTTTTGTTGTTTTTTTTTTTAAACAAAAATAATAAGTCGATTTTGACTTAATAATTGAAGCAACATTATATATAGTTGTCTTCTATTTTGCATATTATATAATAGTTATATAGACGCTGCTTAAGTGCATTTAAAAATCAAATAAAACTAAGCAGTCTGAATATTCTTTTAAAATAATATAAGTTGGCATATTCAATTTTATTGAACTCTATACTTTGTATAGACGCTGTAACGTTGTTCAGTGAAGTCAATTTTTGACTTATTTTGAAGTATTTATTTATTTATAATACTTACTTTAAATTAAGTTGTTAATTTGTTTTGTTGTTTTTTTTTAAAAAAAAATAATACGTCGATTTTAGACTTAATAATTGAAGCAATTGAAGCAACATTATATATAGTTGTCTTCTATTTTGCATATTATATAATAGTTATAAAGACGCTGCTTTAGTGCATTTAAAAATCAAATAAAACTAAGCAGTCTGAATATTCTATTAAAATAATATAAGTTGGCATATTCAATTTTATTGAATTTTATACTTACCTATAGACACTGTAACGTTGTAACAATCGTTTTACAGTGAAGTCAATTGTCTCACAGCCAAATTAAAAGATGTCTATTGAAACTTTAGATATTAGTGGTGTTTTGGTGCCGCATTCAGTTGTTGCCATAATTGGTGATGGAGCCTGTCTTTTTAGATCTATTTCCTACCTTTTATTTGGTAGGCAAGGCTTCCATGGCACCATACGCCAACATATTGTAGCCCATGTTGTAACCAACTGGCAAACTTTTGCTTGCTTCAGCATAAACTTAAATGGAGAGTGTTATAGCTCTTCTGAACAATATGAGTGCGCTATGTCATACTCATATACTTATGGTACTTCATGTGAGCTTCAAGCAGCAGCAGAAATTTTTGCTGTAAATTTCCAAGTTTTTCAGAATGGAAATTTATTACAATCATTCGGAAATAATATGCATCCTGTAAAAAGATTGCGTTTTACCGGTCCATTAATGAATGGACATTTTGATGTTTATATTCCTTTAGAGGAAGTATTAACTCAAGATACCGATACGTCAAGTGAATGTATAACTGAAAATGTTAAAACGCCTGTTAAAAGACGTAGTCGATTTACCGACAAAACAAAAAAAAGGTTAAAACACACAGTTTTGAAAAAAATCGTGATATTAATAGGGGTAAGCGCATAGAAGCATCAAAAAGATATCGTGTTAATTATCCTGATGTTTATAGAGATATAATGAGAAGACATCGTGCTAATAATCCTGAAGCTCATAGAGCTCCAGAGAGAAGACATCAGGCTAATAATCCTGATGCACGTCAAGAAAGGCGTTTGCGTGTATGGAGTGTTAAAGCCATGTCTGGCTTAAACTATGATTTTGAAATAGCTTACAAGTCAGATAAAATAACTCAACTTGGTAGTATGAATTTGATATGCAAACATTGTAATGCTTTAAAATGGAAAAATGAGCCTTTGGGTATCTGTTGAAAGGCAGGATAAGTTAAACTTTCACAAAATGAAAGTTTGCCTGATCCACTTAAAAGCTTAATAATTGGTGGACATCCCAAGCATGATCATTTCATTGATCGTATAAGAAAGTATAACAGCTGCTTTCAAATGACTTCTTTTGGTAGTACAAAAAGTTGGTCATCCTTTAAAGTCCAAGGACAAGTGTATCACTTAATTGGTAGTGTCCGACCTTTGCCAAATGAAGAAATGCAGTCTCTTCAAATTTATTTTGTTGGTGATGATGAAAAGGAAGCTCAACTACGTTGCAAAAATATTTCAAATGTTTATTGTAGCGTAGTAAAGGATCTTCAATGTATGTTTCATCAGCATAATCGTTATGTAAAAGATCTAGAAATGGCTCTCAATAAAATACCAACAAGTACTAAAGACTATAAATTGATTATACATGCTGATCGAACACCCGGTGGTGCTCACAAAGGGCTTGACAATGCACCTCAATCAAGCGAAGAAGCTTTATTTATTGTTGGTCAGCAATTTGAAAAGCGCGATATTATTATTGAAAGCCATAATTAGAAATTACATCGTATAAGTGAGGTGCATCGATCATACGATGCCTTACAGAACCCATTGCTATTTCCTTATGGCGAAGATGGCTATTCAGTGGATATACCACAATGGAATCCATTATTAAAAAAAGAGGAAAAAAAAAAAGATATCTGCGTTAAGCTTTTACAGCTATAAAATTTTTTACCTTCTTCTTTTACAAGCTCTGCACGATATATGCATGAAAAGACTCAAGATGCTATGACATATGTTCGCCATTATGGGCGACCAGATCTTTTCATAACATTCACATGCAATCCACAATGGAATGACATCAAAAGTGTTTTATTACCGGGTCAAAAACTGCATGATCGTCACGATATTATAGCTCGAGTTTTTCATTTAAAAGTTAAAGCTTTAATGTCCCTATTGACAAAAGGTTCTTTGTTTGGAAGCGTTCAATGTTTCATGTACTCTGTGGAATGGCAAAAGCGGGGCTTACCACATATACATATTCTACTTTGGTTAGAAAATAAAATAAGACCTGATAAAATCGATAAGATTATTTGTGCCGAAATACCAAACGCAGATGAGGATCCATTGTTATTTAACATTGTTAAATCAAATATGATTCATGGTCCTTGCGGTGCATTTAAGATGAGAGATGGAAAATGTACCAAAAGGTTTCCTCGACAATTTCTTAAAGAAACTGTGACTGGAAAAGATAGTTACCCTCTATATCGTAGAAGAGCGATAGAAGATGGTGGTAATGCAATTAATATAAATGGTAATTGCATAGATAATCGTTGGGTTGTGCCTTACAATTGTGTACAATTGAGAACATTTGAAGCTCATATAAATGTTGAGTATTGTAGTTCTGTAAAGTCTATTAAATACATCTGTAAATATGTTAACAAGGGCAGTGATCAAGCATCATTTACTCTTGAAGACCAACGCAATGAAATTAATATGTACGAAAGTGGCCGGTATATAAGTAGCTCAGAAGCAGTATGGAGAATCCTTGCATTTCCCATACATGAACGTTATCCGGCTATTACTCACTTAGCTGTTCATTTAGAAAATGGTCAACGGATATATTTTAACCCCAATAATCCGCAACAATTACTTGACAGATTAAGCACTACACCCAAAACCACTTTGCTAGCCTTCTTTGAGCTCTGCACACGTGATGAGTTTGCAAGAACGCTTCTATATTGTGCAGTTCCATCGTATTTTACATGGAACAATAAAGAATTTCAAAGAAGAAAACGAGGGCATGATGTGCCAAATTTTCCTGGAGTTAAAAGAGATTCAGCTTTGGGAAGAGTTTACACTTTTCATCCCAATAATACTGAATGTTTTTATTTAAGACTTTTATTACATTTTGTAAGGGGCCCAACTTCATTTTTAAGTTTAAAAACCGTTAATGGTGTAGCATACTCATCATTTCAATTGGCGTGTAAAGCTCTAGGATTACTAGAAGATGATAAGCACTGGGATTCAACTATAGCCGAAGCTGTCATATGTCAAAATCCTACAAAACTTAGAGAACTTTTTGCAATAATGTTAGTATTTTGTCAAATTTCAGATGCTCTTAAACTTTGGAATACTTATAAAGACAGTTTCTCAGAAGATATTTTAAAAGCCTTTAATTTTTCACAAGACAGATATATTGATGAAAGTATTGTGAATAATGTTTTAAATAAATGTCTTATTTACATTGAAGATATAGTTCTGTCTATTGGTGGTCAAAACTTGACTTATTATGGACTTCCATTACCAATCAGAACCGAGGAAATTGTTCAAAATATTGAATATCATAGAGAAACAAATTACGATAATTGCGATAATTTTGTTGTTAATAATGAGCTACTCCTCACTGCTGAGCAAAAACAAGTATACGAAAAGATACTAAATAGCGTTGAAGCAGAAAAAGGAGAAATCTATTTTATAGATGCACCTGGTGGAACAGGTAAAACGTATCTTTTAAATTTATTATTGGCAAAGGTACGGCAAAGTATAAACATTGCATTGGCCGTTGCCTCTTCCGGTATTGCAGCCACTTTACTAAATGGTGGTCGCACAGCGCATTCTACACTTAAGATTCCATTTAATTTGATTCATTTAGAAACACCACAATGCTCAATTTCAAAGCAATCTAATATTGCTGCTGTGCTCAGAGATTGCAAGCTTATTGTTTGGGATGAGTGTACTATGGCTCATAAAGGTGCTTTTGAAGCTGTAGATCGATCTTTGAAAGACATTCGAGATAGTGAATACTTAATGGGTGGCATAACTGTTCTCTTAGCTGGTGATTTTCGACAAACTCTCCCAGTGATCCCCAGAGGAACAAGATCAGATGAAATAAATGCGTGCTTAAAGTCTTCAATTTTGTGGCCCAAAATACAGAAAATTGCATTAACGAAGAATATGCGAGTGCACTTAAAAGGTGATAGCATAGCTGGTGAATTTGCAGAAATGCTTCTTCAAATAGGAAATGGATTATTTCCAGCTCATGATGGCAAAATAACTTTACCATCAACTTTGTGTCATGTTGTGAAAAGTATTGAAGAGCTAACTCTAAAAATATTTCCGGATATTACAAATATCTCTGAAAAATCACTCGAATGGTTTTCAGAACGTGCTATTTTGACTGCGAGAAATGACAATGCATTGGAAATAAACGAGTTTTTATTAAAATCATTTCAAAGTGAAGAAATGACATATAACTCTATTGATTCTGTGACTGAAGTCGAAGATGCAGTTCATTACCCCGTCGAGTTTCTTAATTCATTAAATCCGGCTGGCCTGCCACATCATAAATTAACTTTAAAGATTGGTTCACCTGTAATGTTGATCCGCAACTTGAAACCGCCAAAACTATGCAATGGTACAAGATTGCAAGTTAAAGTCCTTCATAAGAATGTTGTCGAAGCAATAATCTTTACTGGCAATGGTATAGGTGAAACGGTTTTTATACCGAGAATTCCATTAATACCTTCTAACTCTGAATTGCCATTTCAATTTAAAAGATTGCAATTTCCTTTAAAAGTTTGTTTTGCCCTAACAATCAATAAATCACAGGGACAAACTCTCAAATTAGCCGGACTAGATTTAAGACACGATTGCTTCTCTCATGGCCAATTTTATGTAGCCTGCTCAAGAGTCAGTTCACCAAAAAGTTTAGTTGTATTAGCACCTGACGGAAAAACAACCAATGTCGTTTATCAAGAAGCTCTTAACAGTTGTTAATAATTGCAAATTAAATTCAACAAGTGGATAAGGCCTACTGGGGAAACCACAATAAAAAATTACGCACCTGATTCTCTACCTCAATGGTGGCGTGGAAAAGAGAATATTAAATACTTTGCTTTAATTTGTTGTTAAATATTTTCTAATTTATTTCTATATTCTATTGCTAAAATTTATATAATCTATCCGCGCAGCGAAGTAAGCGGGCCACTTACTAGTCTTACATAAAAACAATGATTTGGCATTTTATTTTATTTTATTGGCTGCATTTTCACAAGATAAAAGGGGGTGTCCAACTTCGGGGCACTTTTTTGAAAATCGTGATTTTGAGTTTTTTCATTAAATGTGAAATATATCATTAAACATGAATGAAATGTGTATAATGCCTTGGACAGTCTTATGTCACAAAAACCAAAGGGGTGTCCAACATTAGGGCTTCTCCCTTATAATTATAAAAAATAAGAAATATAAAAAAAAGTTCATAAAAATAGGTTAAAATTATTCAATAGTTAAAAACTTTCATGAAAGCACAGTCTTATAAAAAAAAAAAAAACTTAAAAAAAAAAAACACCAATTTTATTTTTCACAACACAAACACACATTTTTCTTAACATATATACATATATATATATATATAAATATAAAATACACGTTTATATATATAAAAAAAAAAAAAAAAAAAAAAATTTTCAAGCCTATTTACAATATAATTAATTAATATTAAGACACTCTAATTAAAATACATACGCATAAAATAGACTTAAAAAAAAAAAAAAAAAATTAGAAATAACTTCATAGTATTACGTTATTTTTCAAAAGGAGGGAAATTTAGTATACACATATATCGAGTGTACACTGTACACACTTCAAATATATTAAATAGCAACACTTTGCCCAGCTCGCTTACATTAAGTAGGTCACCCAGCTCACCTTCAAGCGCTGGTAAAATGATCGCGTAAGGTTGCAACGCGCACAAACGATGCAGCGTCAGCACTCTCACGCTGTGACCTCATACAGACTACATATGTGCATACTCACACTCTCTTTATATTATGTATTAGGCTATGTATGGCTCGCGCGCTGACTTCTCTGCCGAAGCAGCGGTCTGCCTTATACTATATATACTTAGAAGTAAGAACCTTCAATTATTCAATAAAGAAACCTACTTTGAAATAGACGTGTTTTTAAATGTCTGGAAAACTAAGCACACATTTACACATCATTATTTTTATTAAAAAAAGAATAAAAAAATATTGTAATGTTTGCTTTGCGGTTGGCCAGGTAAATCGATATTTACCAACTATCCATTTTTTGACTAGTTTTCAACTTTGATGGAAAACAAAAATAATTACCCCTTATTACCTCTGCCATATTTTCAAGATAATTTCTTTGATTATTCCTTAATCTAATGCAAAAAGTTTGCACGGGAATCGCCGGATTTCATACGGAACACAGTAAGGGATATTGAAGATCACATAAGCAAGGTTAAGCCAACAAAGCTCGAAATTGGAGAAGGAAAATACAATGAATGTAATTACGAGTTCCACCTGACCATGGTTGACGGAAAAGTGGTCAACGAACTGACAAACACAAAGTCAACTTTGTCATGCTCAATTTGCAAAAAGACGCAAACGAACTTCGACGATTTGAACGATTCTACAAATGAAGAGAATTATGAATTTGGGATCTCACCTTTGCACGCAAGAATAAGATGTATGGAGTTCTTGTTAAAATTAGCGTATACGCTTCCTCAAGAGGAGGAACACTTTGATGAAAAAACATCAAACAAAGATAAAGAAAAGTTCAGAAAGAAGCAAACACAGGATGCGTTTTTAAAACAAGTTGGACTTAAAGTAGACTGTCCCAAGTACGGATACGGAAACTCAAACGATGGAAACACTTCAAGGAGATTTTTTGAAAATTATGAGGCTGTAACTCGAATGATTCGAGTCGAATCACTGGAATAAAAAATCAAATCGTTAAGAGATTGGGGACGATCTTAAATGTTTTAAACTGCAAGGAAAAAGTTGATTCTGCCAAACATGGAGAATATGCTTCAAAAACAGCATTTCTTTTAGCAGAATTATATCCGCAGAAAAAGTTGACCCCGACAGTTCATAAAATATTGGCGCATGGCAAGGATATAATTGAGTATCAGTCTTTGCCAATTGGAGAGCTATCTGAAGAAGCACAAGAGTCCCTTAATAAGTTTTATAAATAATTCAGATTGCTAAACACTTTCAAAGCTTCACGGGTGAGACAAAATGAGGACCTTTTCAACATGTTAGCAGCATCTTCAGATCGTGACACAGCCGCGGTCACCCGAAAACGGCAACTCCGTGTCTTGGCACAAGCCATGGTCCCACGAAAACGGCAACTCCGCGTCTGGGCACAAGCCATGGGACACAGCTGTGGTCACCCGAAAAATGATTTGGCAAATTGGATAGCAAATCAGTTATCGGGCGAGTTTGAAACGAATCGGGACACGCGTTAGAGAAACCAGCGAACAACAACAACAGCAACAGCAGCAGCAAGAAGGAGACACAACCAGGCTACACACACACAGCTTCTTCAGGCAGCTACCCACGCACAGGCATACGCACACAAAACCCCGGAGCACCCACAGGCACACTCGCACGCACATACACACTCATACACACACACCCAGGCGACACACAAGAAGGTGAGTTTCCAAGTGCGGTCGCGTTTTTATTTGCTCTGGTCTGGCGACAATTTGCCGCGTATTACCTGGTCCGAAAATAACAAACAGTCAGTGTGGTGTTGTGAGCGAATGGGTAGCTTACCTGGGTACTCGTAGTTTACCATAATAATAAAAATTTTAAATATTTCGCTGATGTGTTAAACTATTACGCACCATTGTATTTATGTCAGCAAAGGAAAAAACCCGCTAATCATTTTATTAACATGTGCAGCTAATCGGCTTAAAAACGAAACAGGAACACAAAATGATATATTCAAAATATAAACTGTTGGCAGACATACTTATGTATTACCTGGTCCGAAAATAACAAACAGTCAGTGTGGTGTTGTGAGCGACTGAGTAGCTTACCTGGGTACTCGCTTTTATCACCGCCTGGTGCGAACCCGGTTGTTTTTGACGGTTGCGTCCTGCGGAGTCTCTATCCGTAGGGTTTGGTAGTTTGGGCTGTCTGCGTGACCTTTTGCGGGTGTGTGTTGCAGTTGCAGCGTCACATTTGCACTTTCTTTGCAGTGTGCTGTTGGTGTTTTTTCGCCTTAACACACTCTCAGCTGTGCTATTTGTTCTTTACGGGTGCCCACATTCTCTGCTGATCCCAGGGCTGTCAAGCTAAATCGCATGGCAAGCCGCGCCAACAGCACCTTTCATCAGCAACATGTGGCGCCACTTGTGTTCGGATCTTGTATCGACTAAGCGTGCGGTCTACACTAGCAGTTGCATACCTTCGTGGCAGCAAATTAGTGTAGTATAACGTACAGGCGTGTTCTTTGCTAAATAGACTCCTAGCAATAAGGTGCAAAAGGCCACGGAACTGGTTATAACCAACCCTCCCCCGCTGCGGCGGTGCACTTTGTGGGGGCTCTGGTGACCGAAACGGGATGGTATAACCCCCACCGTCTAAACCGAAGGAAAATCTTTGGTCACCGGGGGATTGCTATCAGAGTTCGTAGCAAGGTAACCGCGTCAACTCTAGGATGGCAGATGAATCGTCGCCATTCTTCCGAAGGCCGACGTTGGCGCGATCACCACCATCGCTGCAGCCTAGACTGGGCTTGTCTCTGCCTCACGTAGAGGCTGTGTCTCCGGCAATGGCGGCAATGGAGGCATCTTCACCGACACCTTTGGTAGCGGCTGGTAGCACGGTGACAACAGCCCACCCATTCAGGTCACCCGTTAACCTAAGGAGCATTCAAGCGCAGATGGGGGTCTTTATAGACGGAATAAGTGCCCGGTTTGACACCAAGAGGCACATCAATAATCTGGAGCGCGAGGAGCTGGCAAGGTTAGTGGACTTGCAAAGGCAAGCTATGAGCTGTCTGAATTCTGCAGCAACTGGGAAGGCAGACAACGCCAACTGCTGAGGGCTGCTCCAATAGAATTGCTAAAAGTATGCATGGTTCGGTGGTACAAGCTAAGGGTACACCGAAACGCTTGCGCGAGGTTTCGACATCTCACCGCACTACACCCCAAAAACGGAGCAAGGTGACAGCGACAGCGGCTGCGACTGCAAGCACGCAGAATCCTGAGCCCCCCCGTGTATCATCCCTGCCTAAGGATAATCCCTGGTCGAAGGTGGTTGGTCGCAAAAGCAAAGCCGCTCGTACAAGGGCTGATGCAGTCACCGTGTCTGGTCTGGGCGACTGCAGCTATGCAGATATCTTAAAAGTGGTTAGGAGCGAGCCATCACTTGCGCATCTGCGAGAGGATGTTAGCACAATCCGCAAGACGGCTAAAGGCGATCTGCTTATTAGGCTAAGCAAACAGCCGGCACACAGTGCAAACGAGTTGCAGCTCGCTGTTGGTAAGGTACTGGTTGGACGGGCTACGGTGAAAACTTTATCGGAATCCAATCAGGTGGAAATCTGCGATCTTGACGAGCTGGCGACCAAGGAGGAGGTCCTGGATGCTGTTAGGTCTGCCCTTGTAGACCCAACGCTTGACGGCAGCGTCGTCAAGTCGCTGCGGCACACGAGGGCTGGCCTGCAGACTGCAACCCTGGGCTTACCGACGGCTAAAGCAGTTAAGCTGGTTGAAAGGGCGAAAATCCGCATCGGGTGGGCGGTATGCCGCATTAGGCCCTTGATGCAGCCCAGGCGTTGTTTCAAATGCTTGGAATATGGCCACATCGCTGCCCATTGCAAGTGCAGGGCTGACCTGAGTAAGACTTGTTACAAGTGTGGAACCCTAGTTCACATCGCGAGAGCGTGCAATCAGCCGCCAAAATGTGCCCTATGCACAAGAAAAGGTGAAAAGACGACTGACCATGCGACAGGCAGTTATAGGTGTCCTGCCTACCGGGAAGCTGTTAAGCACGCCAAATGGTGAAAGTCCTGCAGCTAAACCTTAACCACTGTGTAGCTGCACAAGCTTTGCTGGAGCAACTCATTCTTGATGAGAACATCGATGTCGCCATGCTTAGTGAACCTTATCGCCGGGCGTCAACTAACCGCGGGCCGTGGGCTTCTGACAGCTCTGGAAAGGCTGCTTTGTGGAACTGTGGCGATCAGCAGTCCCCTTTCACTCACACCCTAGTCTCTGACAACTTTGTTCGAGTTAAGGTAGGCGGTTTGTGGCTCTACAGGTGTTACTTGGCGCCCAGCCTTACGATCGAAGCCTTCGAGGCGGTGACGTTGGAAATTGCAGAGGACGCAAGGGCCCGTAGCAACGTCATAGTTGCTGGCGACTTCAACGCGTGGTCTACGGAGTGGGGCAGCTCGTCGACGAATACTAGAGGAACCATCCTCGTGAAGTCGATGGAAAATTTGGACTTGGTTCTTCTCAACACTGGGACAAGAAACATGTTCAACAGGGGTAGTGCTGGATCAATCATCGACCTAACCTACGTTAGCAGTGCACTCGCCCGCACGGCCCAGTGGCGTATAAGCGACTGCTACACTGGAAGCGACCATGAGGCCATCGTCTTCACAGTAGGCAAAACTCTGCGGTCGCCGGCAAGGCCACCCTCTGGAAAAGCGTTCCGTGTTGAGTCCCTTAACACGGACACCTTCGTCTACACCATCTCACGAATGGCAGCAGGCGGACCGGCGCTGGTTATGGTGGAACAGATAGCTGAGCAATTAGGCGCTGCTTGCGCTGCAAGCATGCCCTTGCGTAAGGCCTATAAACGCCATCATACCAGCATGTTCTGGTGGAATGAGAATATCGCCGAGGCCAGACGGGAATGCCTGAGGGCGAGAAGGCGCTATCAGCGAGCAGCGCTTAGAGACTCGAGCTGAACACGCTCACTGCAGTTGGAGTATAAGTCAGCATCGGCAGTTCTTAAAAACTCAATCAGGGCCAGCAAAAAGGAGTGCTTTCTCAAGCTGTGCGACTCGGCGGACAACGATCCCTGGGGCAGAGCCTACAGGATGGTAGTCAAGCGCATTGGCAGAGGCAGAGGCGAAGCGCCAATGGAGTTAGCCCGAGTGAGGGACATAGTGGAAACCCTTTTTCCTCAAAGAATTAGTCTACTACCACCTGTTCATGGACCTTCCACATTTGAGGGCTTCATTCCGGTCACCGTGGAGGAGATAGAGATTGCTGCACGCAAGCTCATCGCCAACAAGGCCCCGGGTCCAGACGGTGTGCCAAACCGCTGCCTGAGGATTGCAATCATCTTGCAGCCCGGTCTGTTCGCAGAGTTGTTCTCTAAGTGCCTGCGCGAGGTTACTTTTCCGGACAGGTGGAAGGTACAGCAACTTGTGCTCTTACCCAAGCTCGACAAGCCCCCTTATGACCCCTCGGCATGTAGGCCCATCTGCCTCATTGATAACGGTGGCAAGGTCCTAGAGATGCTGATCTGTGCTAGGCTGGACGATGCCGTACGGAACGCTGGTGGTCTATCGCCTTTCCAGTATGGTTTCAGAAAGGCAAGGTCTACTACTGACGCCATTAAATCGGTTGTCAGTATAGCGGCTGAGGCTACCGCCGGCACCCGCTGGCGCTTCGGCAGTAAGCACTACTGTCTTGTCGTGACCATCGACGTGAAGAATGCTTTCAACACCGCCAACTGGAGCTGCATCCTGGATGCCTTGGTACTACTTCGGGCTCCAAGTTACCTAGTAGCTATTGTGAGGAGCTATTTTGATAACCGAATCCTTCGGTATCAAACGGACGAGGGTGAAAAGGAGCACGCTGTCTCTGCAGGAGTTCCTCAAGGATCTGTTTTAAGTCCTCTCCTATGGAACATTATGTATGATGGCATACTTCGAATTCAGCTACCAGAGAGGGCTACCGCAGTTGGCTACGCTGATGACGTCGCCTTAGTAATGGTGGCTAAGGATTTACGGCGAGTCACAGAGCTCTGTAATTGGTGCATAGATGCCGTGACTCACTGGTTGTCATCCGTGGGACTTCAGTTGGCTGCTCATAAGACGGAGGCGGTGCTCATCAGCAGCAGAAAAAAGGTGGAATATGTTGATTTCACGGTGGATGGCGTCACGCTGAGGTCTAAGGACTGGATCCGCTACCTAGGCGTGATCATTGACAGGCGCCTCAGCTTCGAAGAGCATCTTGCGTTTGTCCACAGGAAGGCGGCGGTTACCGGGCGCGCATTGGCGAGGATGATGCCAAACACGCGAGGTCCGAGGCAGCATACGAGGTTGCTTCTAATGCACGTCATGAAGTCGGTCATCCTGTACGCAGCACCAATCTGGATCGGCGCTACATCGGTGGCCAGCTACATGAGGGGCATAGAGTCAACTTATCGGCTCTCTGCCCTGCGTGTATGCTGTGCCTTCCGCACTGTGTCCTCGGAGGCAGCGTTTGTGATTGCTGGGATGACTCCAACCCGTATCTCTGCCTTGGAAGCCGTGGCAGTTCTGGAAGCTGGTCCTTCGGAGAGAAGAGCTGTTTGGGTGGCTGCCCTCGAGCGGAGCCTCGAGACCTGGCAGCAGCAGTGAGACTCATCCAATAAAGGGCGTTGGACGTATCTCCTGATCCCAAATATACGGTGTTGGGTGGAGAGAAAGCACGAAATGGTTACTTTCTACCTCATCCAGTTCCTCACAGGCCACGGTTGCTTCAGGAGCTACCTGAAGCGTTTTCAGCATGACTCCTCTGCTACGTGCAGCTGGTGCGACGACGGCAGCGAGGAGGACGCTCAGCACGTCTTCTTTGACTGCGGGCGATTCGCCCAGCAGCGACTTGTGGTGGAAAACTTGGCGGGCCAGCCTCTAACTTCAACCACCCTGGTGGCCCTAATGATAGAGCAACAAGATGTTTGGCATGCGGTCTGCGCGTTTGCAGCCTCTACGATGGCAGAGCTACGACGGCTGGAAAGGGAAAGGGCGAGCTCATCGTAGTCATTGCCACTGCTTCTGAGAAGCAATGCTTCACGGCGGTCCCGCAGAAGCTGACAACGACTGCGTATGTTTACATATAGAATAAGTTAACACAAGGCTTAAATTAAAAAAAACACACACCCAGGCGGTCACACACATACACAATCGTACACACCACCCACACACGTATACGCCCAGTAGAGCGGGGTAAGTTGGCCAACGGCCAAGAACGCCCCAGATCTTTGCCTGGGTCCACCACACGCGTTCAAAGGCGCGGCCGGTGAGTGAAAGCAGGTCCAGCGGGATTAGGTGATCACTTGGTAAAGCTTCCGGGTCTTACCCTTAGCCGAGCCTGGTATAATGAGAGGCGATGAGCTAGGCTTTGAATGATTTATTCTGGACTCAGCGTCCGTATTTATAGCTAAAGTTTACATGTATTCTTATGGCTAGGTAAGGTTAACATATGTGTGAAGAGCTACTTATCTTATTCTAATGTATAACTTATCTAACGGTTAAAAGTATTGATCTTTACTATTCTTATGCAGCAGTTTAGTTGTGCGTGCAAGCTTGAGCTTGAAAGCTTAAAGCTCCATACTGTAATTGTTATGTGTTGATGTTTTGGTTTGAAAGCTTAAAGCTTTGGCACAGTGGGCTTATGTTTATTTGCTTAAGGCCAATTATATATATATTTATACTACACCTCCTTTCTTTTGGAGGAAAAAAAAAATATTTACTACATAGAAAAATTTATTTTTTTTTCATTGGTTAGGCACTATTTTTATTCTGTCTAAGTGAATAGTTTGTTGTTTATTTTTCTTATCTACTACGGTTACATTTTTCTTATTGTCTACATTTATTATTTTATATTTTCCTGTATATTTGTTTTTCAATTTGTGTGCTGTGTTATTTTTTATTAAAATTTCCTGACCTATTTTGAGTTCTGGGTTATTTGCTTGGATATTTTTTTGTTTTGTTGTTTTATTTTAAAAAGTTATACTAATTGTTGTGCTTTATAATTAGCTATTTGTATTTTATATTTCAATTCTTTGTTGTAATCTTCAATATTGTAAATTGTAAACGCTAGTTGAGAATGCAAAATTTCTTGGTTGCTTCCCAAACACAAGTTCGAAAGGGCAATAGCCATGGGCGGTTGATGGTGTTACGTTAAAGCAGTATGTAAAGTATTTTATGTATTCTTCTCAATTGTCTTTTTGTAGAGATATATATGATCTTACGTATTCGTTAAATGTTCTATGGCTTCTTTCTACCGTTCCAAGAGTTTGATGATGATGAGCAGTGGAGTTTCGTTTATTTATGTCGCAACTTTTGCATAATTCTGTTAAATCTGAATTCATGTATTCTGTTTCCATGTCTGTTAAGATCGTTTTCATTGGTCCGTAAGTTAGTATAAAGTTTTCAAAAACTGCGCTTGCTACCGTTTTAGCACTTTTGTTTGGGATTGGAATTGACACAAGATATTTAGTTAAGTCACATATAATTGTTATTGCATACTCATATCCTTTTTCTGTTCTAGGTAGAGGTCCTATTGTGTCAATTATTGTGATGTCAAATGCTGTAGCTGGAGTTGGTGTTATAATTGTGTTAGTTTTTGGATGTTTCAAAACCTTAGCTAACTGACATTTTTCGCATGATTTAACGTAATGTGTGATGATTTTTGTCATGTTTTTCCAATAAAACTCCCTTTTTATTTTATTCCTCATTCTATTGATGCCACTATGGCCTCCCTCTATTGGACTATCATGGTATATGATAAGGATATCGTGTATTTTTGGGTCATTTTGTCCAAATGAATTACGGGGGGGGGGTACAATTGCTATGTTGATCGTTTGTAAATGCTAATTGCCCTTATTTTTGAAGTCTATTGCTTTTATTGGTTTGAAAATTTTTTCATTTGTTCGTATTTGTAAATTGTTGACATTGGTATCACCGGCTTCTTTTTCAAGTCTTAGAAAGAATACATCTAGATTTATTATCCCATTAATGATTATTTCGTCAATTCTAAATGTTGTTAGTCTTATTCTTCCTTGTTTAATTGAACATGATTTTTTATTTAAAGTGAGTAGTGGATACTTTTTTATCTCGTAAGGGCTTACTGCTTCGAACACCCGTGGTATATCTTCTTGTTCTTTGCTTTGTGTAGATTTGCTTATGTCTTTCTTTGTAGCCGATCTTGTGGTAACTTTAAGTATATTATTATTATTATTGTTATTACTAGCTAGTTTTTTATGTCCTTAAATTCTTTTCTTGATAATGCGTCTGCTGCCGTATTTTCTAGTCCCTTGATGTGCTGTATTGTGAAATTGTATTAAGAATTTCTTCCCGTCTATGAATGGCTTAAAATGTTTGATTGCCCAGTGTATTGCAGTTAACTCTTGCTCGATTGTTGATTTATTGCTTTCACCAGGTTTGAAAGTTTTATATGCGTATGCTATTGGTAATTGTTTTTCTTCATGTTTTTGGCTAAGAACTGCTCCACAGCCTATTTTACTTGCGTCTGTGGTAATACAGAATTCTTTTTCAAGATCAGGGTATTGTAGGATCGTTGGGCTAAGTAAGTTGTGCAATGTCCGCCATGGTGTCTGTCCGTCTGTCCGTCCGTAGGGTTGCAAAATTTTTCCACACCCTTCAAGCTAGAGACTTGAAACTTTCCAATTCTCTTTATCTATGGGATAGTAAATTAAAGTGTCAAGATTGGAGTTCTACGATAACTGGGTGGCTGGCAAATCGTTAAATTCGATAACTCAAAACCGATAAAACCACATATTTCGCACATCCTTACAGCTAGAACTACCAAATTTGGTAAAGTGATAGCTACTAGCAACCCCCAAAAAACTGCATCAAAAATTTTGCAGCCACGCCCATATCGCGTGAACTTTCTTCTAACTCTACTTGATGGAATCCTGACATTAGATCTAAACAGGAGAAGAATTTTGCCCGTCATAACTGGTCTAATATGTCATCCATTCTTGGTAGAGGGAATTTATCTGCTACTAATTGCTTGTTAATTTTCCTATAATCTTCCACTAGTCTCCACCTTTTTTCTGTGCTGCCCGGTAGGGATTTCTTTGGAACTAATAAGATTGGACTATTGTACTCAGATATGGATGGTTCAATAATAAAAATAATAAAAAAATTAATTTCTTCCTTCTGGCTGTGTGGGATTCTATAGTTTTTTATGTATACCGGGTTTTAATTGTTGAGTCTTAGGTTTTGTTTGTAAAAGTTGTTTGTTGATATCTGGTCTTATTCTATTGCGAATATTTCGTTAAATTCTTCACATAGTTTAGAGAGTTCTTGGTCTATAAATTTTTGGAAATTTTTCTTTAATTTTTTCATTATAATTTCTTTATTTTTGGTGCTTCCCGTTTTTTGTTTTTATAGGGACTATATCGTAGTCTGACATACTCTCATGTACAAGGTTAATTTTGGTAACATGTGCTTCTGTAGTGTTGGTATTGATTATTCTTACATATGGGCTAAGTTTTGATAGGATGGTATTTGCTATAAAAAGTCCTGGTTGAAGTTCTTGGTTTGGTACAAAAACATCTGTTGCTTCTTTTACGTGTACTTTCTCGATAGTTTCTGTTCGTAGTGGTATAACTAGTATTGTATTCGTATTATGTGTATCAATTGGTATGTTAATGGTATATTTTATACTGTGTGGTTTTATGGTTAACCAGTTTGTATTGTTAATAATCGTGCAATTGAATTTTTTGATGAAGTCAAGCCCTATTATGCCATCACAAGGGACCGGAAAATCGTCTTGTACAACCTGAAAGGCGTGTTGCAACGGTTGGTGCTTGAAATCTAGATTTACTTCTCCTATCGTGTGCAGTATGTCTTTGCCTATGCCGTTAAGTCGTGTGTTTTTTTCCTTATTAATTATTTTTAATTCTGGTACTGAGCTAAGCTTTATAATGGATATGTCTGCTCTTGTATCGATCAACAGTTTAATGTTGTTATTTTCGCTAAAATTAATGGTTACGAAGCTTGTTAAGTTTAGGTTAACGCTATATATATTATGAATTATGTATTGTTCTATGATCAAGGGACTTTCGTAGTTTTCCGGCTGTGCATCGTCGTTTGTTATTCTTACATTTGGGGTGTTCAACAGCTCTGTTTCATCGTTTCATGTTTCAGGCAGCGTTTACAATGTCAGCGTGAGATTGGAAAATGTTTTGTTCCTGTCTGACACACATATTTTTCACATAAGTTTGTCTCCCTCATTTCCAATCTGTAACCGGACTTGCTTGCATCTCAGCTTGGAGTGAAAAAAAGCTATTCAAAAATTGAGTTTTAAAAGCTGTCAATAGGTGTCGCATTCTCGAAATTAGCAACATGTGCTTGAAAGCACCAAAGCTCCAACCTCTATTTTACTCAAAATGGCTGTCAATAGGTGTCGCATCTTCGTAAGCTCCAATGTTTTTACCACTATTTTACTCAATACAGAGGTAAATGTTAATATAATTCACTATTTAATATTTATTTAGTACATATTAACGCATATATAACAATAAAATCATTGTTTTGTAAGAAAAGCAAATCGTTTAATTTTCGCGCCATTTCACATGTGCAAGCCGAGTTCGAATCAGCTGATTGCATTGTTCGAATTGCGTTTATTTCACAATATAGCTGACATTGTACACGCGCCGTCACAATTTAGTTGCAATTTTTTTAATTCTCGCAAATTAAACAAAAATGGACGAGCAAACAACTGCACGCTTTATTGAAGTGGTGCAGAGTCATGACTGCTTATGGAGCAAAGAGAATGGAACTTAAATAGAGTCGTCATGAGGCCAAATTCTGACTGCCAGTTGGAATATGGAATCGTGGCGACACCTCTCTCTTTCGCTGCTTTTTTCTCTGCCAGCGCATTTCGTGCCCGATTATCAAGCCACTCGGCTTGTCGACTGTGCTACGCTTATATTTCCTCATAGCACAGCCAGCCAGCCATTCTCTGTGTATACGCCCATAGCCAGCGATTTTGCAGCGCACAGCTGCTTGTTATATTGCCTGTGTATGCATATGAGCGTCATATGATCATATGGTTTGCCTATTCCTTATCGCTTTTTGCGACGTTGCCATAGTGAAGCTATGAACTATACCCACATACATATATGTTTGCAGTTTTGCTGGAATATATGTAGGCTTTCTACACACTTTGTTTGGGCTGGCTAGTGTTAGTGTGTTAGTGATTTTGTATTTCTACATGACATATTTAATTGTATGCGTAGCATTTTTTAGGCAATTCATTGACCTTTCTCTACTATATTATCAATTCAATTTGGTGCAGAATTTGTATTTTGCCTACAAAAACTTAAAACCAAGACCTTCCAAGCAAGTAAAATATCATATTTTGTGCTGATCGACCATTTGAGTAACAGGCAAACAGCAAAAGAAACAAGCGTCAATGTAAGCTATGCACTAAGTCTAGGTTTTTGGTGAACATTGGCGATAAGCAGCAAAATGATATAAGTGTATGCAGCAAAATGTATATATATATATGACTATGCAAATGTATGTGAAACATTGGCCGACCCTTTATTTTAGTTCTTAGTTTATTTTCTTTCATTCTTTATTTTCTTATATTCCGAGTTTTCGGCAAATGAAATCGACATATGCACAGCTGAATACACTTACGCAATTTGTGCGCATCGCTGCATAACTGTGTGATAGTTGCGATGGCAAAATTGTTGGAAAGTGTCATAGAGCTAAAAACATGAAAGAGTATGAATGACCAGCAATGCAAAACTGATATTTGCCTGCTTATTTTACTAGACGCTTGTTTCTTTTGCTGTTTGCCTGATAATGCAAATGGTCGATCAGCACAAAATATGATATTTTACTTGCTTGGAAGGTCTTGGTTTTAAGTTTTTGTAGGCAAAATACAAATTCTGCACCAAATTGAATTGATAATATAGTAGAGAAAGGTCAATGAATTGCCTAAAAAATGCTACGCATACAATTAAATATGTCATGTAGAAATACAAAATCACTAACACACTAACACTAGCCAGCCCAAACAAAATGTGTAGAAAGCCTACATATATTCCAGCAAAACTGCAAACATATATGTATGTGGGTATAGTTCATAGCTTCACTATGGCAACGTCGCAAAAAGCGATAAGGAATAGGCAAACCATGATGAAATAATGTAAGGTGGTCTCGTCGGCAGCAGAGGCTCGCTCGTTTTGAGGGCTTATCGACAGTGCATGCTTGCTTGTCGACGCGAAAGGTTGTGTGCGCACGAATTTTTTTCTGAGCATTTAACCCTTTAGTGGACACAAACAATTTTAAAGAGCACTTTAATTTAAAAAATAATGTTATGCATAAATTATTAATTTTGGCGCAAAATGTTGACATTGATATGTGTGTCAAAACTTTTTATTTTCAAATTAGATATTAGAATTTATTTAAGAATTAAGAACCTTAACAAAAAAATTTCCATTCAAAATCAAAAACAAAGGTTAATTGCAAATTCAAAATTATTAAAAATAAAACTATAAAAAATAATCACTTTGTATTATAATTGGCTATTTTACAAACCACGGACCAGTCTAGGGTTAATCAACACACTGTACAGCCGTTTCGCTTACACTCACTGTAAAGTGTGCGTTTCACTCGCACTCATTGCTATGATAGATAAGCCCTCAAATTTGCCGACGAGACCACCTCATACTTATTTCATCATGAGGCAAACCATATGATCATATGACGCTCATATGCATACACAGGCAATATAACAAGCAGCTGTGCGCTGCAAAATCGCTGGCTATGGGCGTATACACAGAGAATGGCTGGCTGGCTGTGCTATGAGGAAATATAAGCGTAGCACAGTCGACAAGCCGAGTGGCTTGATAATCGGGCACGAAATGCGCTGGCAGAGAAAAAAGCAGCGAAAGAGAGAGGTGTCGCCACGATTCCATATTCCAACTGGCAGTCAGAATTTGGCCTCATGACGACTCTATTTAAGTTCCATTCTCTTTGTTATGGAGCGTCACTTCAAAAGCATTTAAAAACAAGCTGCTGCGGGAGGATTTGTGGAAGGCCATTGGAGTAGACTTCAAAATGACTGGTAAGTTCTAGTTATTTGTTCGGTTGTGTCAATATTTCATTTACCGTGTATTTTAAAGGGGATGAAGCGTACTGCCTCTTTCGCAGACTGCGAGAGAAATATAGGCGGGAGAAGGAGAAAGGCCAAAGCAAAAGTGGCGCTGCTGCGAGTACGTCAACCAAGTGGATGTTTTTTAAAAACCTTGAGTTCCTCGACGAGGCGTACAAACAACGAAAGTAAGCACTGCCTTTGATATGTATTTATTATTTTTTTACTAATTATACTATTTCTTTTCCAGGGTAAGCATTCGCAAGCATGGGGCAAGTCGACTGCGAATGAGGAGTCTTTGTATCAGGATGAGGTTTTTGAGTCGATATCAGAGCCGCAATCGCTGCAGCTAGAAGCACCGCGTCTTGAATCGCCGCAGCAAGCAACAACGCTTCGATCACTGTCGCGATCACGCTCAAATACTCCGGGAGGTCAAAGTAGCATTGTGGATGCAATGCATGCTGCTACCGCCAAAATGTTGGGTGCCATGAAAACGAAATCTCCAATTCAAGGAATGCTGCATTTTATTGAAGACACTTACAACGTATTGGAAAAGGAGAAGGCAGACGAATTTGAAGAGGAAATAATGCAAGTGCCTATGCGGTATAAATTTGGAAAATAAAAAACATATAGCATTTATTTAAATATAGTTATATATTTTCATTAATTTGTTTTTGGTTGGTTAAATAATTCGACATTATATCGCGCAATTTTTGCGCTTCATGTGATGGCCGGAGCTGCGCTTCTGATGCGAAGTGGCTCCATCTTCCCTGGTCCATTTCATTTTCAGCATGACGATGAGCTGAAGATGTTGCAGGTGTCTTTGTTTTTTTAATAAAATTGTGCAACACAACTGCACTATTCACAATTGAAATTGCCAGATCCGGGTCTGCTCAAATGACGGTATGAAAAATTCTAAATTTGGACGCCAAAATACCAAACGTATTTTCAATTAAGCGGCGTGCCTTTGACAGGCTTGTGTTGAAATAACGTTTATCTTGCGATAAACCTCGCCCACCATATGGCCTAAGTAAGTGGCGTTTTAGCGGAAACGCCTCATCGCCAACAAAAAAAAAAGGAAACATTGTTCCGCTATTGGGCAATGGCGAAGGTTCTGGCACTGGCAGCTCATTATTTAGCAACATTTTCTCCCAGTCCGAGCGACGCAAGATTCCTCCTAATGTAAAATTAATAATATTAATGTAAAATAATAATAACTAGGCTAAATAAATTTTAAGAAAGCATACCATCTGACTCAGAGCCATATGCACCAACGTTGACAACAGTGAAGTTGCACTGGCTATCGCAAGCAGCAAGCAGGACAATAGAAAATGTTTTTTTTGTAATTAAAATACAAACTGCCACTGTTTGCAGGTGCTTGGATAGCACAATGTTTTCCATCTAATGCGCCTATACAGTTGGGCAGTCCAGTGCAGGAATAAAAATCATCTGCAATTCGCTTAAGGTCAGAGTTTGTTTGCTTTGGGATGAATTTTTCATTTAAGCGATTCCAAATAACAGCGGTCGTCTCCTTTACTATATTGTGTACAGTACACTTGGCCACGCGGAAAGAATAGCCAATGGCACTGTACGACGATCCGGTTGCTAGAAATCTATTAATAAAAATTTGTTTATTATATGTATGCACATTTTTCAAATAAAATCTTATCTTTACCTCAATGTAATCATAAGCCTATCGCACTCTGCAATTGGCTTTCTTATCGAAAACTTTGCCAAATCCGATCCCACAAGTGAAAGAAGAAGTTCAAACTGTTCTATGTTCATCCTTGTGAAATTAGAGAACGTTTCACTATCACGCAACAGCTCTTTACAAAGAGTTGGCCCATGCCCGAGCCTATCCCGCTGCATCAAATGCTCGCGCGCCCAACACCGTCGAGCACTTCCCTGCGGCTGCTCCTCTTCAAGTTCAGCAGCAGCAGCAACAGCTGCTTGCATCATCATTGTATGATGAGCTAGTAAAATTGCTTGTTTTCTTCTCATTTTTTTATTAATAAACAATTCTGCTTCCGGTTTTCATTCACTTTATAAATTTTTGCCACAAACATGAAACAAGCATCAACTGTTCAAAGCTCATAAGCAGCTGTAACACAATTTCGAAAATTCGAACTGGTTTCCACGCTGACATTGTAAACTACCAGCGTGGATTTCAGATTTTTAAAAGCTTCAATCCAAGCTAAGCTGACTGTTACTACGTTTATGCTTGCTGTTTCATGATTTTTTAAAATCACGCTTTTTAAAATACGCCTGTTTATGCTATTTTATAAAAATCATGATTTTTCTGAAGGGTGGAGCCACCTATGAAAATTGTAAAATGAGTTGGCAGCTTCATATGAAAAGGTGGCAGCACATCAGCACAAACAGCTGATAAACCGAAAGCCAAAACGTTAAACGATTTAAATCTTCAAAATGTTAAATGAAAATGCAAATTTTTTTTTAATTCAACGGCAAACGCGAACATCAGAGATGGTTCGTTGTCTTTTAAAGTCAAGAATGGAGCGAATGAAGGCTACAAGACGGGAATAGTATTTTTTACAGGCCAAACGCAAGCAAATTTTAATGGAATATTTTGCAAGTCAGCTTGCTGCCTTGACGATATTAAGACCGCGATTGCGAACTGTCCACAGCCGTCCTAGAAGCGATTCTTACTGGATGCTGATGCAAGCTCCAGAAAATGAGCACCTGTTTTTTGAAAATTTTAGAATGTGCAAAAAATCATTTTATGAACTTTGTGTCCTTTTGTCTCCACATATGCCGAAACAAGTGCATTTGATAACAGTTCCGGTTGCATTTGAAAAGCAGGTGGCCATCGGCATCTATAAACTAGCTTCCTGCGCAGAGTACAGAGTCATAGGAGATGTATTTGGCTTGCACAAGAGCACAGTTCACAAATACTTTCACTTAACGGTGCACGCAATTGTGGATAAATAACCAGGCTGTGTTGTCGGTGGAATACGACTCAAAGTACTTAAGGCAGCATATAAAAGAATACTTGATGAACAACTATCCATTAAGACAAAGTCACGCAAGATAAAGAATGCAATAAAAAGAATTTATACAATTGTTTTTTCTAATATAATTTATTTATTATTTAAAAGATTTTTCATGAATTTTTGAGATTCCTCGCGGTCTTCTCTTAATATTTGTTGCATATTATCCGCAAACTTCTCATCTGACTTGTCCATAGCCTCAATAAACTGAGCGTTTTGGCGGTCCAGCCTGTCTAAACCATCATTGAAGTTCTTGGACATATCCTCCAACACACGCAAAACATTTTTTTTATCTTTAATAAAATAATTATTAGTAAATTGCAATGATGACTTTAAAGCTGTTATTACTTACATGGAGTTTGGCGACGCCCGACAATAGACGTCTCGGGAATAGCATTCTCATCGCTCTCTCCTGTCGGCAATTCGGACAACTCAACCTCAATGTTCTCCGGCTCAATAACATATTCGATGCAGTCGTCCAAGGTGTCGACCCCAACAGCCGCCGCAACTGGTCGCGCTCAATATAACTCGTTAAGCTCGTTAAAAAAGGCACAGGTGCTTCTTCCTGCGCCGCTTACTCCATCATTTCGCTTCGCTTCCATGAAATTTTTTTTTAACGTCCGCAACTTCGTTTTCACTTGCTCACTTTTCATGCGCTCGGCAATGCTCTTGTAAATTATGTTATTCCTTTTTGTTTTTCCGTCTAACTGGCTAAGCATATTATCTTCTTTAACAATACTTATCAGCTCGTTCGTCTCCTCAGGCGTCCAGTGGCTTCTAATATTTTCCATTTTAACGTCTTTTTCTTTCGCAGCAATTTAATTAGTGCGGAACAGCTGATTTCACACAGTAGCGTTGCCAGACTGTTTACACAAAAAATCATGAATTTTCCAAAAAATCATAGTCAAAATACGTGTGTAGAAAAAATCACGATTTTGTGTTTATGCTAGTATTTTTTTAAAAAAGCATGATCTGAATTCATGCTTTTTTGCAAGCATAAACGTAGTAATTGTAAACGCTGCCTCAAAGTTGAAACGATTAACTCGTGAACGGCATTTTGGGTGTCAATGCGTTTCAAGTTTGTGCAGTCAGCTGTTGTTTGTTTACATTCCTTATTCTTCAAATTTTATCACTGTTGCTGTTTACCGCGGTTATACTTTATTTATAAAAAATTCCATTTAAAAGTGCTAAAGATATGCTATGCGATGCTTTAGCAAAGCAAGTTATCAGAGAAATACAGGATATTGAAGGTGAGAAGAGCTCGTTGTTTGAATTAGTTGCTCAATTACATGCTTTTAACATTTGGCGGCCATTAATCAAATGTGTTCATACTTTTTTCCAAAAAAATACACCACATATACTAAAAAGTACTGAACATTGATAGCAAATATCGACTAAATATCGTGCTCTTCTCATCTTTACTTTGTTGAAACTTGAAACACTTTTTGTATACATAGGCTGGGGTGTTTCAACGTTTCAAGAAATTTTCTATGTATGTTGTTGTTGCGATCCGTTTCAACTTTGAAACGTGAAACGATGAAACGAGCTGTTGAGCACCCTAATTGTTATTGTTATTAAATCTGTCGTTTTCTTTGGTATGAAGATAGCAATTGACATTCCACAAAGATCTGCATCAAAAATTTGGATGCCACGCCCACCTATACCGCCCCCAGCCCCTTTTTCCCCACTTATTACAAATTTCGAGCTAGAGTCACCAAATTTGTTATGAAGATAGCAATTGACATTCCACAAAGATCTGCAGCAAAAATTTGGATGCCACGCCCACCCATACGGCCCCCAGCCCCTTTTTCCCCACTTATTACAAACTTCGAGCTAGAGTCACCAAATTTGGTATGAAGATAGCAATTGACATTTCACAAAGATCTGCATCAAAAATTTTGATGCCACAACTACCCATACCGCCCCAGCGCCCTCCCCCCTTTCCCTACCTTTTACAAACTTTGAACTAGAGTCACCAAATTTGGGAGGAATATAGCTGGTGGCATCCCCATCTGCAGCGGAGAATCTTTAAGGCAATCAGGCCTCTTTTTACCGGTTTTAATACTGGTATCGAGTATGCCGCAGTCGGTTGCGTCCGACTGCAACGTTTCCACTTGTTATTATACAACTTATTGTTGTTTCGTTAGTAATAAGTAGCCTAGCGTCACCTTTTAATTTTGTTTTTATTATTTTGATAGCTATTGTTTCATGTATCCCCTTTATGTCATTCAATAGTGCAAGCGAATCAATAAAACCTTGTAAGTTTTCGCTCCTTCCGTCAAACTCTTGGACCAGCTTTGAAGCTGAGTTTATGAATTCAATACTCGTTTGTCCCATTTTGTCTTCTTCTTTCTGTTTGGTAGTACTGGTTGGGTTTCTTCTTTTTCTGTCATTACTATATTGTTTACTAGTTCCTTAAATGTGGCCTTTTTTTCGAGCTCTTTTGGTAATGTATATTCTAATTATAATTAATTATACTTGCTTCTAAGTATTTAATATCTCCTTTGAATTTTGTTTTAGTTTCTAAGTCCCAGTTAGTTTGGTTTAAGTGTAATAGGATTTGATATAGTTGAAATTGCTAGAAATTGTTCCATATAGCGTTTTCGATTGTAAACAATAATGTAACCCTATAATAATGTTACACTTAAAAAATGCTGCCAAAACATTTTTTCAGTGCTGCCCTGGTGTTGCATTTTTAATGGGCACAATCGAACAAAAAAAGTGCAGTATGAAACAAATGCGGCACTCTCGATTTTGACAGTGTTGAAAATGTTGCCTTCTGCACTGTCAAAAGGCAACACTGAATAGAATCGAACACGATAACACTTCAGAAGGGCTGCCTGATATTACAATCGAAAATGAAAAAAGTGCAACCCTCAATGAATGTATCAAAAATGCTACATTTTTTGTTACAATCGAAAACGCTATAAGTGTTTATTTATAGTATGTGTTTGAATATTAATCGACTTATTAATGCATTTGTATGCCTTAAAAAAATTTTCTTTTCCAATTTTTAGTTCGTTTATACTAATTTCCATGTGTGTCTATTTTTATAAATACTCACTAGTTGATAGTGTATTTAGTTATTAAAGTGCATAAGCTTTTATACACTGACAAAAATTTTATTTTTTTTTTATATAGTTATTTATTATATTTAAAAAAAATAGTTATATATATATTTTATTGAATTTAGGTTTTTTTCAATGTGGTGGCGGTCCACGCCGTTTACCACTAAGGTGCAGTTGGCATTCACTCTTATTTATTATTTCATGTTTTTTTTTTTTTTTTTAAATTTTGCTGCTGGTCTTTTCGGCTGCTTTTGTCTGCGTTGTTGCTGCTTCTTCCTCCAGGGTGGCGATGCATAACCAGATTGCACTCGATAATTGCCAGGGTGGCGGGGGGTCGGCGTTAACTTGCGCTATTAGCGCTGCTCTTTGTCGCCTAAAATTGGCGAGCTGTCCTCCTCTTCTTTTTGGTTTTTGAACCACCGGGATGCTTGTTAGTTGTGCCTCTTTTTGATCCTTTTTGGCACGAGCGGATATAGTCTGGGGTTGGCGCCTTTTGTAATCTTCTATGGAGATTGGCTTAGGTCCAGCATGTGGGCATCGTTTAATTGCCTCTTTTATTTTCGTACTATGATCGCTCATATTAGTATGTTCAGCTTTGCCGTTTTGTGTTTGGCAATGGCTGCCAGGATCGCCATATAATGAAAGGCGATGAGCTAGGCTTTGAATGATTTATTCTGGACTCAGCGTCCGTATTTATAGCTAAAGTTTACATGTATTCTTATGGCTAGGTAAGGTTAACATATATGTGAAGAGTTACTTATCTAATTCTAATGTATAACTTATCTAACGGTTAAAAGTATTGATCTTTACTATTCTTATGCAGCAGTTTAGTTGTGCGTGCAAGCTTGAGCTTGAAAGCTTAAAGCTCCATACTGTTATTGTTATTGTGTTGATGTTTTGGTTTGAAAGCTTAAAGCTTTGGCACAGTGGGCTTATGTTTATTTGCTTAAGGCCAATTATATATATATTTATACTACAGTACCTGTTCCCGATCCTCTTCGCATCCCCGATGCCAAAGGTTCTTTCGCCTGGTCGTGCCGAAGAGTGGTCTGAGAAGAGGGGTGGAAGAGTCTTCTGGGTGATCACCCTGGACTCCATGCCTTTCCCCTTTGCCCACTCCGACGATGCCGATCCGAGCAACCATACCGCCCCCTTCCCCTCTTTGTGTTTGCACATTGGTGTTCGACCTCGGTGCGGCTCACTCCAGGGTCCCAGCATTTTTACAAATAATCTGTAAGAAACACCACGGACGCGATTGAGACGCCGTCCTCGGCCTAGAAAACGTTCTTACACCATTAACAGAAACTATGATTAATGCTTCTGAGGAATTAAATAGCCTAGTTAATCAAGTCCAAAAATTAAAAGCCCATAACATTGACATAAATGATTTAAATTTCCATCGTCTGGACATGCTTCATTAATAACTGTATTAATTTCAGTCGTAATTATGATTGTATTTCTGATAAGAAAATTCACTGTAACAAAGACACTGCAGGCCATCACTTTTGTCGGCCCGCCACAGAATGTTCACGCATGAACATTTACACCAAGCGTCACTTAGATCTCAGCAATGTCACACCATACTGAACCAAACTGCAGGTAGCTGCAGTTATCGCACATGTGGTCACTCAAGATTGTAAAGTGACCCGCAATAAAATATCATCAACAAAGGGTATAAAAAATATCCTAAGTAATCAAAACATTGTAACCGTCTGCTGGTGATAATGTACCGCAGGAAGCCTAATTTAAGATATGCTGTTAGTGTATGAGGTCGACGATTTGTAAGATAAAATCAGTATCTATTCAGAACTCAACGGAACAATATCGTTTACAGGAATTTGGGGGAAGTCTATCAAACTTGTTGTTGTTTTAAATAACAGAACAAAGTCATGGACTTCGACTTTGTATCAATACTTATCTTAATTATTCCTCAAAGACAATTCCCTACGATTATGCTGCACTTCGGGTAGCTCATTCATCAGATATAATGCACCGGTTCTGGTCCTGGTCCGGACCGAAAGGATCGTTTCGGTACTAGGTTCTGTTTGGGTTCTCATTAAAATAGGTTCCCGGTTCGGGTTCTGGTTCCCGTTTATATCTGTTCTGTACCGGTTCCGTACCGGTACACAATATTTTTTTTTTTCATAAATTTATTATATAAATAAATAAATAAAGCGTTTGAAGCGAATAGACGTGTTTGTTTGTGCGCTGCGTTATTTTCACTTATTCCGACTAATTTTACGTATATAAACCGGTTAACGAACCCTAATAAAAAACTTTTCATATTGGTTCACAAAGTGGCAGCATATCTGTTCCATATATATTAAAATAAATAATACGAAAAAGTATAAAAAACTTCTTTCCTGGCTTAGCGCGGCAAAACTTAACATCAAAACAACAATAACAAGTAAGAAGGCTCTAGTCGGGACAGCCCGACTAGAAGATACCCTGAACCCAGTTGCAAAAAATAAATTAAATTTATATAAGACTTTGGTATACTGACTTAACTTCAATCGATTAAATACGATATCTCCGGTGTTTCTAAACCGATTTGGACGAAATTTTCAGAAAAGATTTATCGTTACCCATTCTTTTAGCCCTCATTTTTACATTTTCCAAATTCGATATTTTTTTGATATCGATTCCATGTGTATATCGGAAACCAGAATAGTTATCGATAATTTGAAGCAAACTTGTTCTGCTCATGGTATAGGAGAACTTATATCCCAAATCTGAAGTCTCTAGCTCTTGAAGTCTTTGAGATCCACGCGTTCATACAGACAGACAGACGGACAGATGGACATGGCTAAATCGACTCGGCTATTGATGCTGATCAAGAATATATATACTTTATAGGGTCGGAGATGCTTCCTTCTGCCTGTTACATACTTTTGCACAAAACCATTATACCCTTATTTACCCATTTTATGGGTTAAGGGTATAAAAATCTGTGAGAGTTACTCTCATAAGCTGTAAGCCGAAACACTCGAAACACATAACACAAAAAAACAAAAAAAAACTGCATAAGCACAAAGAATAATCGCGAGTGAGTGAGAAGGCAATGTCGAAAACAGCCGCGAAACGTGTGCGAAGCGAGTCGACCGCTGATATTGCTGTCCGCACCTCTGATGCACTTTCTCCACTGCTGGTTAAGCTGATCAACGCACGGTTCTCTGAACAGGCGAAGCTCATCAGCTCTTGAAGCAAAACTGGGAGCTCGGCAGTTGGCAGAGGAGAATGCCAAAATTGCAAACGATATTCGCATTCATGGTATCCCAATGAGTGAGAATGAAAACTTGAAAACCATTATGCACAACTTATGCTTCTCACTCAACCTCACTTCCCCGCCGCCGAGAATAAGTGAGGTGTTTAGAATAAAAACGCGCGGCCCTACACACCGTTTTAGATCCAATTGTGATCGTGAAGTTTGTCAGCTTCCAAGATAAAATGGCACTACTACGCGCCGCGGGAGCACACCGACGGAGCTCTAAGATGCCACTGACTCTTAATCTCTTGGAACTCAACTCTCAAGCGCCCTTTTACATTAATGAGCAGCTGTCAAAGCTCAACTATCAAATTTTTAAAGAGGCGCTTAAGCTTAAAAAGCATAAAGCTTTCTCAGCGGTCTTTACGCGCTCCGCTCAGGTGTACGTCAGGCAAGGCGGAGGCAGCGAGTGCATTTGCATTAAGAGCATGGAAGAGCTTTTATCTCTTTCTAATATCGGCGTGGCGGACAACACTAGCTCTTCAGACCTGGCCTCTTCATCTGTAGGGAACTTATTTCGTTCCCAATAAACATGCACGAGTCTGTATTTTTAATTATTTTTGTATCCCAAAAACTCTTATTTGTCAACATTTACGTTTTAGTGAGTTAGATATTAGCTTTAATTATCTTTGGTGCGTTTCTAAAATTAGGTCTCATCTTATATGTTGGATAATATGATTGATCCAATGGCGAACAGTAATGTTATGCTTAGAATTCTATATAAGCAACACCATGGGCTTAACATTTGCCATATTAATGCTCAAAGTTTAGTCAGAAAGATGGATGAGTTTAGATATATGTTTGTTAAGTCAAATGTTGATGTAGTGTGTGTATCGGAGACATGGTTTATGACTCAAAAGTGTGATCTGTTAGTTTCATGTGCAGGTTTTACTGTTTTTCGTGCAGATCGTGTTGTACATGGAGGGGGCGTGGAAATTTTTGTTAACAATAAGCTGCGATCCAAGCTGATGTGTAAGCATGAAGAAGGAAGTACAACAGAGTTCATTTTTGTTGAAATAAGCTGTCCAAAGTATTTTCATAAAATGTATATTGGTTGTGTTTATCGTCCGAATCGTGCAGCGTCATACACTAATATAATTTCGTCGATTTCTATGTCAACTGTTTCATATATTGACATTGCGATCCTGGGAGATTTTAATAGCAATGTTCTGTACCACAATGATCTCACCAACAATATGGAGTCACTTGGATTACACTTAGTCAATTCAACTAATCCAACCCATTTTACTTTTTACTTCTACTTGCAGTACACTATTGGATTAGATCTTTTTTAATAATTCATTAAAAACTCATATGTATGACCAAATTTCTGTCCCTTGCTTCTCCAAACATGATCTTGTCTTTGTGACGTACGATGTTTGTATTAATAAGTTGGACCTGACACATACATATAGAGACATTAGAAATATAGATATGAACTTTTTATCTGACGAATTAAATAAATATGACTGGACCTTAATATACAACATGACCACAGCTGACGATCAGGTTGAATAACTGCAGGGTAAAACAAGTGGAAACGTTGCAGTCGGACGCAACCGACTGCGGCATACTCGATACCAGTATTAAAACCGGTAAAAAGAGGCCTGATTGCAAAGGGGTACGGATGCGGCAGGGGTCTACGCTACCTTAAAGATTCTCCGATGCAGATGGGGATGCCACCAGCTATATTCCTTCCAAATTTGGTGACTCTAGCTCAAAGTTTGTAGAATGTAGGGAAAGGGGGGGGGGCTGGGGGCAGTATGGGTGGTTGTGGCATTAATATTTTTGTTGCAGATCTTTGTGAAATGTCAATTGCTATCTTCATACCAAATTTGGTGACTCTAGCTCGTAATTTGTAAAAAGTGGGGAAAGGGGGGCTGGGGGCGGTATGGGTGGGCGTGGCATCCAAATTTGTGATGCAGATCTTTGTGGAATGTCAATTGCTATCTTCATACCAAATTTGGTGACTCTAGCTCGAAAATTGTAAAAAGTGGGGAAAGGGGGGCGAAATGGAGGGCGTGGCTCCAAAACATTGATGCAGATTTTTGGGGGTCGTTGCCAGCTATCTTCCTACCAAATTTGGTGGCTCTAGCTCCACAACTCTGGAAGATACACTCATTCCCGTTTTTGACGAAGCGTTGGGGTGGATGGGGGTGGCTAGGGCAGTATTGGTGGGCGCGGCATCCAAACTTTTGGTGCAGTTTTTAGGGGGTCATCATCACCTATCTTGGCTCCAAATTTGGTGGCTCTAGCTCAAAAACTGTGGGAGATATAGCCATTTCTGATTTCAAAATGCGGGGGGGCTGGGGGCGTAATGGGTGGGCGTGGCTCCAAAACTTTGATGCAGTTTTTTGGGGGTCGTTAGCAGCTATCTTCCTACCAAATTTGGTGGCTCTAGCTCCACAACTCTGGAAGATACACTCATTCCCGTTTTTGACGAAGCGTTGGGGTGGATGGGGGTGGCTAGGGCAGTATTGGTGGGCGTGGCATCCAAACTTTTGCTGCAGTTTTTAGGGGGTCATCATCACCTATCTTGGCTCCAAATTTGGTGGCTATAGCTCAAAAACTGTGGGAGATATAGTCTTTTGACTTTAAAATGCGGGGGGACTGGGGGCGGGATGGGGGCGTGGCTCCAAAACTTTGATGCAGTTTTTTGGGGGTCGTTAACAGCTATCTTTCTACCAAATTTGGAGGCTCTAGCTCCACAACTCTGGAAGATACACGCATTCCCGTTTTTGACGAAGCGTTGGGGTGGATGGGGGCGGCTTGGGCAGTATCGGTGGGCGTGGCATCCAAACTTTTGGTGCAGTTTTTAGGGGGTCATCATCACCTATCTTGGCACCAAATTTGGTGGCTATAGCTCAAAAACTGTGGGAGATATAGCCATTTCTGATTTCAAAATGCGGGGGGCTGGGGGCGTAATGGGTGGGCGTGGCTCCAAAACTTTGATGCAGTTTTTTGGGGGTCGTTAGCAGCTATCTTCCTACCAAATTTGGTGGCTCTAGCTCCACAACTCTGGAAGATACACTCATTCCCGTTTTTGACGAAGCGTTGGGGTGGATGGGGGTGGCTAGGGCAGTATTGGTGGGCGTGGCATCCAAACTTTTGCTGCAGTTTTTAGGGGGTCATCATCACCTATCTTGGCTCCAAATTTGGTGGCTATAGCTCAAAAACTGTGGGAGATATAGTCTTTTTTGACTTTAAAATGCGGGGGGACTGGGGGCGGGATGGGGGGCGTGGCTCCAAAACTTTGATGCAGTTTTTTGGGGGTCGTTAACAGCTATCTTCCTACCAAATTTGGAGGCTCTAGCTCCACAACTCTGGAAGATACACGCATTCCCGTTTTTGACGAAGCGTTGGGGTGGATGGGGGCGGCTAGGGCAGTATCGGTGGGCGTGGCATCCAAACTTTTGGTGCAGTTTTTAGGGGGTCATCATCACCTATCTTGGCACCAAATTTGGTGGCTATAGCTCAAAAACTGTGGGAGATATAGTCTTTTTTGACTTTGAAATGCGGGGGGCTGGGGGCGGAATGGGGGGCGTGGCTCCAAAATTTTTGATGCAGTTTTTTGGGGATTGCTAGTAGCTATCTTCTTACCAAATTTGGTACTTCTAGCTGTAAGGATGTGCGAACTATGTGGATTTATCGGTATTGGGTTATCGAATTTATCGATTTGCCAGCCCCCCAGTTATCGTAGAACCCCCATCTTGACACTTTAATTTACTTTCCCATAGATAAAGAGAATTGGAAAGTTTCAAGTCTCTAGCTTGAAGGGTGTGGAAAAAACTTGCATACATACGGACGGACAGACGGACAGACACCATGACGGACATTGCACAAAACCAATATACTCTTTACCTTCGGTATCGAGTATAATAATAGATCTGTATAATACTTGTGTCCCATTGAAATCTAAACTTCCCCAGCCTCGTGAGAAGCCCTGGCTAACACATTTTGTGAAAAGAGCTATACTAAAAAGAAATGAAGCCTACAACAAATGAAAGATATTTAAGACTGAATTTTTTATGATACCTTCAAAAGTTTACGACGCACAGTGGCGCCCGTAGAACAAGTCAAGTGTCAAAAATCAAAAATTGCATGTGCCTCTAAAAAATATTGAATGAACCTACTTTATAGGAAATTTTCCAGCGATTTCAAATCTGCAATCCATAATGTAACCGGATTTTTTGTTTAGAAGATATAGCTTTTCAAAGTTGTCTGATTTTTTGTGTTACATAAAAATCACAATTTTAAGGTAATGTGGTCGGCTTTGAGATACAATATCTCAAAAACTAAGTTACGGATCGTCATCATTTTTGGTTCTATTGATAGATCTATTTATTAAGAAAAGAATAAAACAAGTGGAAACGTTGCAGTCGGACGCAACCGACTGCGGCATACTCGATACCAGTATTAAAACCGGTAAAAAGAGGCCTGATTGCAAAGGGGTACGGATGCGGCAGGGGTGTACGCTGCCTTAAAGATTCTCCGATGCAGATGGGGATGCCACCAGCTATATTCCTTCCAAATTTGGTGACTCTAGCTCAAAGTTTGTAAAATGTAGGGAAAGGGGGGCTGGGGGCGGTATGGGTAGTTGTGGCATCAAAATTTTTGTTGCATATCTTTGTGGAATGTCAATTGCTATCTACATACCAAATTTGGTGACTCTAGCTCGAAGTTTGTAATAAGTGGGGAAAGGGGGGCTGGGGGCGGTATGGGTGGGCGAGGCATCCAAATTTTTGATGCAGATCTATGTGGAATGTCAATTGCTATCTACATACCAAATTTGGTGAATCTAGCTCGAAGTTTGTAAAAAATGGAGACAGGGGGGCTGGGGGCGGTATAGGTGGGCGAGGCATCCAAATTTTTGATGCAGATCTATGTGGAATGTCAATTGCTATCTACATACCAAATTTGGTGACTCTAGCTCGGAGTTTGTAAAAAGTGGGGAAAGGGGGGCTGGGGGCGGTATGGGTGGGCGAGGCATCCAAATTTTTGATGCAGATCTATGTGGAATGTCAATTGCTATCTACATACCAAATTTGGTGAATCTAGCTCGAAGTTTGTAAAAAGTGTGGAAAGGGGGACTGGGGGCGGTATGGGTGGGCGTGGCATCCAAATTTTTGATGCAGATCTTTGTGGAATGTCAATTGCTATCTTCATACAAAATTTGGTGACTCTAGCTCGAAAACTGTAAAAAGTGGGGAAAGGGGGGCGAAATGGAGGGCGTGGCTCCAAAACTTTGATGCAGATTTTTGGGGGTCGTTGCCAGCTATCTTCCCACCAAATTTGGAGGCTCTAGCTCCACAACTCTGGAAGATACACGCATTCCCGTTTTTGACGAAGCGTTGAGGCGGATGGGGGCGGCTAGGGCAGTATTGGTGGGCGTGGCATCCAAACTTTTTGTGCAGTTTTTAGAGGGTCATCATCACCTATCTTGGCACCAAATTTGGTGGCTATAGCTCAAAAACTGTGGGAGATATAGCCATTTCTGATTTCAAAATGCGGGGGGGCTGGGGGCGTAATGGGTGGGCGTGGCTCCAAAACTTTGATGCAGTTTTTTGGGGGTCGTTAGCAGCTATCTTCTCTCCAAATTTGGAGGCTCTAGCTCCACAACTCTGGAAAATACACGCATTCCCGTTTTTGACGAAGCGTTGGGGTAAATGGGGGCGGCTAGGGCAGTATCGGTGGGCGTGGCATCCAAACTTTTGGTGCAGTTTTTAGGGGGTCATCATCACCTATCTTGGCACCAAATGTGGTGGCTATAGCTCAAAAACTGTGGGAGATATAGTCTTTTTTGACTTTAAAATGCGGGGGGCTGGGGGCGGAATGGGGGGCGTGGCTCCAAAATTTTTGATGCTTTTTTTTGGGGGTTGCTAATAGCTATCTTCTTACCAAATTTGGTACTTCTAGCTGTAAGGATGTGCGAAATATGTGGATTTATCGGTTTTGGGTTATCGAATTTATCGATTTGCCAGCCCCCCAGTTATCGTAGAACCCCCATCTTGACACTTTATTTTACTATCCCATAGATAAAGAGAATTGGAAAGTTTCAAGTCTCTAGCTTGAAGGGTGTGGAAAAAACTTGCAACGATACGGACGGACAGACGGACAGACAACATGACGGACATTGCACAAAACCAATATACTCTTTACCTTCGGTATCGAGTATAAAAAAATTATACTGTTTGCTTTGCGTTTGGCCAGGCAATTCAATATTTACCAACTATCCACTTTTTCACTATTTCTCAACTTTGATGGAAAATAAAAAAAATTATATCACATTATATCGGCTATTTTTTAAAATTAATTTCTTTGATTATTCCTCTATTAAATGCAAAAAGTTTCATGTGCCCGTTTTTGCCCCTTTTTTTTTAAATGTAAAAAAAGTGAAAAAAGTCATAGGAAAACAAGTGGAAACGTTGCAGTCGGACGCAACCGACTGCGGCATACTCGATACCAGTATTAAAACCGGTAAAAAGAGGCCTGATTGCAAAGGGGTACGGATGCGGCAGGGGTGTACGCTGCCTTAAAGATTCTCCGATGCAGATATGGATGCCACCAGCTATATTCCTTCCAAATTTGGTGACTCTAGCTCAAAGTTTGTAAATGGTGGGGAAAGGGAGGGGGGCTGAGGGCGGTATGGGTAGTTGTGGCATCCAAATTTTTGTTGCAGATCTTTGTGAAATGTCAATTGCTATCTTCATACCAAATTTGGTGACTCTAGCTCGTAATTTGTAAAAAGTGGGGAAAGGGGGGCTGGGGGCGTGGGGAGGGCGTGGCTCCAAAACATTGATGCAGATTTTTGGGGGTCGTTGCCAGCTATCTTCCTACCAAATTTGGTGGCTCTAGCTCCACAACTCTGGAAGATACACTCATTCCCGTTTTTGACGAAGCGTTGGGGTGGATGGGGGTGGCTAGGGCAGTATTGGTGGGCGTGGCATCCAAACTTTTGCTGCAGTTTGTAGGGGGTCATCATCACCTATCTTGGCTCCAAATTTGGTGGCTATAGCTCAAAAACTGTGGGAGATATAGTCTTTTTTGACTTTAAAATGCGGGGGGACTGGGGGCGGAATGGGGGGCGTTGCTCCAAAACTTTGATGCAGTTTTTTGGGGGTCGTTAACAGCTATCTTCCTACCAAATTTGGAGGCTCTAGCTCCACAACTCTGGAAGATACACGCATTCCCGTTTTTGACGAAGCGTTGGGGTGGATGGGGGCGGCTATGGCAGTATTGTTGGGCGTGGCATCCAAACTTTTGATGCAGTTTTTGAGGGGTCATCATCACTTATCTTGGCACCAAATTTGGTGGATCTAGCTAAAAAACTGTGGGAGATATAGGATTTTCTGATTTCAAAATGCGGGGGGGCTGGGGACGGAATGGGTGGGCGTGGCTCCAAAATTTTTGATGCAGTTTTTTGGGGGTTGCTAGTAGCTATCTTCTCACCAAATTTGGTACTTCTAGCTGTAAGGATGTGCGAAATATGTGGATTTATCGGTTTTGAGTTATCGAATTTATCGATTTGCCAGCCCCCCAGTTATCGTAGAACCCCAATCTTGACACTTTCATTTACTATCCCATAGATAAAGAGAATTGGAAAGTTTCAAGTCTCTAGCTTGAAGGGTGTGGAAAAAAGTTGCGTTCATACAGACGGACAGACGGACAGACAGACAGACGGACAGACGGACAGACACCATGACGGACATTGCACAAACTCAATATACTCTTTACCTTCGGTATCGAGTATAAAAATGTGTTGCATGCATTTTTGGGCAATTTATGACATATAACCGTGAAAACCCATTTTTTGTTGTTGTTGTTACGTTCGTTATTGTGAAGATACTTGACTTTTGTTTTTCATTCTGTAATGCTTACCTGAGATCATTTGTCAAATCCTGGTCCCTAAATTCAGGTGCAGTTACAGGATATACAAATAAATTACCAGGTACGCACCGAATACAGAAATTGCGTTGGCGTACAACTAGTCACACATCCCATTCAGGTAGGCTCAAATCTTATTCGGACACGTGCCAAGTACCCAAATTGCATAAATTGACCTTATTGACCTGGACTTATACAAACAATAGGTAAATTTGTTAGGCATGAAAGCTAACTCTTTTCTTGAACCCTTAATCCAAACGGTATATATCAGGTAATAGATTAGGCTATATAATGAAAAAAAACTATAATCCTGGATTAGTCTACGACTGAAAGTTGGCGAGACAAGTACTGTTTTACACTTCAAACATGTCGTTGAGCAACCATAAATTATTTGACCTGTTTAGGAAGTCAACCACATTACAAAATTTCACGGAAGCTGCCTTCGAAGAACTTGATAGTTTATACGGCAATATACAGAGAAGCGAAGATATAAAAAATAAACTCTGCATGATGTATGCCAGTCTAAACTCACGATGGATAAAAACAAACAGAATGACTGAGAGATTCAACACCAAACACCAGGACTGGCTTAATAGTGATACCATCCTGGGTACATTAACAGAAGATGAACCCAGCACATCCACCGGACGAGCAAGAGGAAGGCCGACTAAAGGCATGGAAGAGTGTTCAAATTTAACAAGAAAGAGGAAACTCGCTGATTCAACAAATGATTTATCTACGGAACATTTATCGGAAGCGCTGTCTATTAGATATACAAAGGATGTTGAAAAAGTAAGGTCACACATTACAAAAGCAGTTGCTATTGCAAGCCCACCGCGACTTCAAAGAATCAAGAAAAGCATTCCCACGCCCCCAAACACAAACCTTACAAAGTATGGTCCCGAAGAAGCTTTGGCGTTGTTTATGGACTTAGAGCTTTCAAAAGAGAAATATGAGATACTACGGGCATCTTTGAGGCAACATGGAGCTGACATTTTACCGGGATACAAACATGTTTCGAAAGCAAAATTAGATTCACGACCACTGCATACGGAGTTTACTGAAGTCTCTGTAAAAACTAACATGCAGGATCTAATGGACCATACAACAAAACGGCTGTTGGAGAGTCTTGCTGAAAATGTGGTTGAAGCTCTTCCTGAGAATCTGACATTGATCAGTAAATGGGGCTGCGATGGATCATCTGGACAAAGCGTGTATAAGCAAAGAATATCATCCGATGACGCTACAATATCGGACGGAAACATGTTTATGGCATCCGTTGTTCCTTTGCGGCTAAAGTCTGATGATTCTTTACACTGGAAAAATTAACGGCCGTCATCTGTACATTATTGCCGACCAATAATGTTTCAGTATGCAAGGGAATCGCCGGAACTCATACGAAACACAGTAAAGGATATTGAAGACCAAATAAGCAAGATTAAGCCAACAAAGTTCGAAATCAGTGAAGGAAAATACATTGAATGTAGTTACGAGTTCCACCTGACCATGGTTGACGGAAAAGTGGTCAACGAACTGACAAGCACAAGGTCAACTTTGTCATGCCCAATTTGCAAAAAGCTCTCTGAAGAAGCACAAGAGTCCCTTAATAAGTTTTAGAAAAAATACAGATTGCTAAACACTTTCAAAGCTTCAAGGGTGAGACAAAATGAGGACCTCTTCAACATGTTAGCAGCATCTTCAGATCCACTAATTTCATCACTGAGGCATGTTAAGTCACGAAAAGAATTAGAAAATACTTAAAGTTCAGAGATGATTTCTCTTCTAGATATACCATCTTTTACGGATTGTGATGAATATTTTACAAAAAATTCATAAAAAAAAAAAAAAAAAAAAAAATTATTTTTAATTATCATAATATTAATTTTAGATTATAAAAACCATTAAAACGAAACAATAAAAATCAAAATATTTAAAAAATATTTTTTTCCTTCCCGTAAAGTTGATTTTTCCACAAATTTCAACTTTGCATACCCATAAATAGGCACAGAAAAATCGTAGAATTCATTTCAAACGCTCATTTTATAGGTTGATTAATTATCTATCATATGCTTTTTAAATTGTTCGATTATCTCATTTGGTTCAAAAGTTATGATTTTTGATATGAAAAAACTCAAATGGCCCCACTGTTCGACGTGCAGTTGTTAAATTGATTAATAATGGTAAGAAGCGATACTATTCCCAGAAATTCCAACAATCCATCTCGTCAAGAGATAAATGGAGAATTATAAATGAAATTGGATTGGGAAATCAAAATGTGAGAAACAGTGTCGAAGTTAATGCTGAAGAGCTTAACCAAAAGTTCGTCAACTGCGCTGTACCTGAGGCCCCAGCCAATGAATACCTTAACTGTGATCCTCCACACTATGATATTAGCTTTAGTTTTAGGTGTGTCAGAAACTATGAAGTCCTTCAATCTATGTTAAATGTCAAATCAAATGTAGTTGGACTAGATGATATAAATCCTAAATTTGTCAAAATTATAATTCCGTCAATCTTAAATCATGTTACACTTATTATGAATACAGCAATCACTACTTCCGTATTTCCAGAAAAATGGAAACTTGCTAAGATTATCCCTGTCCGAAAGGGCAATGGAGATTTCAACCCTCATTTTTACATTTTCCAAATTCGATATTTTTGTGTTATCGATTGCATGTGTATATCGGAAACCAGAATAGTTATCGATAATTTGAAGCAAACTTGTTCTGCTCATGGTATAGGAGAACTTATATACAAAATCTGAAGTCTATAGCTCTTGTAGTCTCTGAGATCCACGCGTTCATACAGACGGACAGACGGAAGGACAGACGGACAAGGCTATATCGTCTCGGCTGTTGATGCTGATCAAGAATATATATACTTTATGAGGTCGGAAATGCTTCCTTCTGCCTGTTACACACTTTTGCACAAAACCATTATACCCTTTTTACCCAATAAGGCAGGGCATTCATAACTAATTAAACAAGCTGTTTATAATACTACTAAACTAGCACTTGAATAAACATATGTAGTATTCATATACTTAATATAAGTTATCTATATATTAAAATTATATATTTGATATGTTGTTGACTTTAAATGAACATTGAGACAAAGGGTATTTTTACTTTGCGCATTTTCTGCGTCTTATGCCCTGATTCTACTAGGCTGCATTCTTCATTAACAGCAAGTCGGGAATGTAGGTGATTCCATAGACCATAGACGAATAATGTAACAAGACTGGAAAACAGAGATGGTATGTTATGTTAGTTTACATTCTGCGTGATGCAAGCGGACAACTGGGGAAACAGCAAAAAGCCACTATTTCTTAACATTTGTTTACCTACTACACTCGCTACAATGTCAGCTGGTGCGAAGTCGGCCATTATGGTTTAGCTTTTTGTTGTGACTGCAAAGTGTGCGAGGCGCAAGGCATAATTAATTGTTGCCGCACTTCAGTTCTCTTGTTGTCACAAAATTTGAAATCGGCAATTTAGACTTTTGCTTCAACCCGCTTGCTGCTGCTCAACAAGAAAGGGTGGTATAGACTTTATATGAACTTTGTGCAATTGTGGAGCAAAACATGAGATACTTAAATATAATGTCTGTTCTATACGTTTATTTATATTATGCCAGTAAGTAAAGACATTCATAACTAAAAATAAATATAATTTGAAAAAACTAAAAAATACGCGTTTTAAAAACATTGAACTAAAAATTTAAAAAATAATTTGTAATGTAAGCTCAAAAAATCTAAAAATTCTTGAATTATTGTCAAAAAAGCGTGGGCGCTGTGTGATATATTTTTCGTGTATCGAGCGCCAGACGCTTTTTCACAATAATTCAAGAATTTATAGATTTTTTAAGCTTACATTAGAAATTAATTTTTAAATTTTTAGTTCAATGTTTTTAAAAGCGTATTTTTTTAGTTTTTTCATACAATATTAATTTTTAAATTTTTAGTTCAATGTTATTAAAAAGCTTATTTTTTAGTTTTTTTCTAAACATATTTATTAAAACTATAATTATTAATAAATATTAACAATAAAATAATAAAAAAAATTATTAAAAAATTAAAAATGGACTTAAATACTAAAATATCAATTTTTCTACATGGGGATCCGAACGCGAACCCCCCGGCTATGAGTAGGGTATCCTAGCCACTAGGCCATATGAGTGTGATGCTCAGTGTGCCTTTAATGCCTAGACAATACCCTTTTTTTTTGAGTTACTCATCATCAAGTGAAGTTAATAAAAAAAAGCTATTAAAAATAAAAATCAATGTAAACAAAACTAAATTTGGCTAAAAGATAAAATTATTCATATGCCCATACTGGGAATTGAACCCGGACCTCCCGGGTAAAAATAAAAACTAAAAAATTGGCTAAAACGTTAAAATCATTCATTTGCTCATATTAGGATTTGAACCCGGAACCCCCGGGTGAGAGTCTGGCACCCTTACCACTAGACTATATGAGAGTGTACCAGATGTGCCTTTCAAACCCAATTTATACTTGTTTTTTGAGTTACTCACTCCGCCTCAAGTGAAGCTAATAAAAAGCTATTAAAAAGCTATTAACAAAGCTGTGATTATTTTTACTAAAGTTATATAAGTTGCCAGTCAGTTTTATTAAAGTTACTTAGTTTAAAAGGATGCCTTCACGTATACCATGTTGATATACCTCCATCATTTCGACTCACTGTAAAAAAAAGTCGACAGAAACATTGTCTATGCGCAAGTACTAAGAAATAGCCAGAGGCTTGATTGTCTAAGCAGGTTAATTTTGTGACTGCATTTTGAAAACCTACTTTGCGTTAAGGACATATACCTTTCATTTTAACTGCAACGAAGCCAAAGTATGTTACTTTTTGTTTTTTGTTTTTTTTTTTTTTTGGCACAAGGCAGTCAAAGGCACATGTTGGTGTATTATTAAAAATAGCTTTCTTAATTTTCAACATTAAGTGAATGTTAAAATATTGCACATTTTTTCGGTTTGCTTAAAATGCCTGGGAAAATGTGGATTTAATATTCAATTGTCATACTGACTTTTAGGTATCCATACGCAAGTTAATTAATTTTTAATGCAAACGGATGGCTGTACGTAGCTTACGAAAGAGAAAAAAAAATTTTTCAACCCATAAAATAATTGATGGACTGAGCCGATTTAACGTATTTCACATTCTTTGAGCTGGCGATTTTTTTAAATGACATTTCGTTTTATATGCAACGATACATGGCTTTACATTATATTTTCCATTTATTGAAATCACAAAAAACATAAACAAAAGTAAAATATAAAATAAAAAGCGTGTTTCGAGTTGATTCGGCTTGTCGCATTTATCAAAGAAATTATGTCTGGTCGTTCTTGTTGGCCTATCATAACGATGACAATTTGTCACTCACGTGGAACACAAAGGAAAAAAAAATAAAATATTTATTATACACCAAATTGTACGAATACAACTAAAAGTAAACTTTTTCCTTTGACTGATTTTGCTTCGCATTGATTTATTTATCAATTATTTCATGGTTTTATTTTGCGCAATTGCTGATATTGACAAGGTTGCAATGTTGCCTGTCACAACAATTTGTTTTGCATGTCGTGGCTGTACAACTATGTATGTCCTACTAACCAGAAGCGCAAAAGTATAACCCTCACTCCTGCTAACCGCTTCTGCAGCATATCCTAATTAAACACACAAACATTGTTTTCGCTATGTTTCAAGGAAAATTATTTTACAATTATCTAAACTGTATTTACTGTAGAATCTCATTTCTTGTTTTATTTTTTTTGTTTTTGTTGTCGTCGTCCTCTTGTCAACTTATGTAAAATAATGCAAATAACATCACAAGCGACGTTTTGATTATGAGACTATGAGAAAGCAGGGCGTACACACACAAACACAAACAGAGCCAGACACAGATTGCTCCCACACACATACATAGAACCACATCGTTATAGCTGGTAGTCCCACTCACTTATATAAACGTTCACCAGGGGCCTTACAAAGCAATGCGTAATTATTGCACAGACGCATGAACCTGCACCAGGACTCTGAGCACGTGTCCAGCTGGGTTGGGGATTGGCGAGTAGCGGGTTGGAGTATGAATTGCCGAGTAGGAATTGCGGATGGTATAGATAATGCAAAGGTGTGGACAAGTAATGTAAGTACCTGGATATAATGCAAGTGTGTGTAATTGTGGCAGAACACAACTGTGCAATATTCCATAGACGGGGGAGTCCTCTAACTTATCTTGATCCAGAAAGGACTATTTAAGAAGACAGTGCAGTAATGCTTCTGAGCTTAATTAGATACATGGTTGGTATGCTGAATTAAGCAAAGCATATGTATAAAATCCAAGAGTGGGGAATCCTGTAATTGAATTTTATCAAGATTAGACTATTTAATAAGATATTTGCTGAGACTGTTGGCTGCGCAAAAAGAAATAATTGTATAGCTCAGTCGTGTCCCCAGGCTTGTGTCAATAAGCTGTCAATCCGATTGTCGCATAACACAAACCTCAATTGGCCAGCAAGCAGACCTCAGCTGATTAGACCCTTTCAACCCTTTTCAACTATGAATAAGGACGACAGCCTGTCAAACAAGCCCAACAGTCGAAATCTCGGCTAAGCTCATCATATGCACACAAGGCTCTAGTTGAATTGGTTTGCTCAGCACTTTTGATGATTGACAACATCTTACCAGCTAAGGACCAAACTTAGGGTAAAAACTATTTTGAATTCTGCAAAATAACTTTGAAGATATAAAAAAACCAAGACATAACGAAACAAATGTGAACCAGTTTAAGTAGTAAGAGTTAGGTAAGCTCTAGTCAAGAATGATCTACTAGCAGATATCCTGAGCACTAGTCATTACGCCTTTAGTCATTGTTTGTATGAATGTGTGTGTGTGCACTAGTAAACAGAAAGATCCTGTACAGCTGCTCTGCTGCATGATGACTAAACTTCAATCTTTGAAATCTTCACAGATATTCCAAGTTTCACAATTTGCAAAGCTTAGATCTATTCGGTATCAATTAAATGTGTACATCGATATCTAAAAGAGTTTGAACTTTGAAGTATTGAAACTTATTGTGCCTAGCTAACACCAAAAAATACTGAAATACTAAAAACAACAGAATCCCCAAAAATACTAAAAAAAAACAAGTGGAAACGTTGCAGTCGGACGCAACCGACTGCGGCATACTCGATACCAGAATTAAAACCGGTAAAAAGAGGCCTGAATGCAAAGGGGTACGGATGCGGCAGGGGTTTACGCTGCCTTAAAGATTCTCCGATGCAGATGGGGATGCTACCGGCTATCTTCATACCAAATTTGGTGACTCTAGCTCAAAGTTTGTAAAAGGTGGGGAAAAGGGTGGGGGGGGGCTGGGGCGGTATGGGTAGTTGTGGCATCAAAATTTTTGTTGCAGATCTTTCTGAAATGTCAATTGCTATCTTCATACCAAATTTGGTGACTCTAGCTCAAAATTTGTAAAAGGTGGGGAAAGGGGGGCTGGGGGCGGTTTGGGTGGCGTGGCATCAAAATTTTTGTTGCAGATCTTTGTGGAATGTCAATTGCTATCTTCATACAAAATTTGGTGACTCTAGCTCGAAGTTTGTAAAAGGTGGGGAAAGGGGGGCTGGGGCCGGTAAGGGTGGGCGTGACATCCAAATTTGTGAAGCAGATCTTTGTAAAATTTCAATTGCTATCTATATACCAAATTTGGTGACTCTAGCTCGAAGTTTGTAAAAGATGGGGAAAGGGGGGCTGGGGGCGTTAAGGGTGGGCGTGGCATCCAAATTTTTGATGCAGATCTTTGTAAAATGTCAATTGCTATCTTCATACCAAATTTGGTGACTCTAGCTCGAAATTTGTACAAAGTGGGGAAAGGGGGGCTGGGGGCGGTATGGGTGGGCGTGGAATCCAAATTTTTGATGCAGATCTTTCTGAAATGTCAATTGCTATCTTCATACCAAATTTGGTGACTCTAGCTCGAAAATTGTAAAAATTGGGGAAAGGGGGGCGAAATGGAGAGCGTGGCTCCAAAACTTTGATGCAGATTTTTGCCAGCTATCTTCCTACCAAATTTGGAGGCTCTAGCTCCACAACTCTGGAAGATACACGCATTCCCGTTTTTGACGAAGCGTTGGGGTGGATGGGGGCGGCTAGGGCAGTATCGGTGAGCGTGGCATCCAAACTTGTGATGCAGTTTTTGGGGGTCATAATCACCTATCTTGGCACCAAATTTGGTGGCTATAGCTCGAAAACTGTGGGAGATATAGCCATTTCTGATTTCAAAATGCGGGGGGCTGGGGGCGGAATGGGTGGGCGTGGCTCCAAAACTTTGATGCAGATTTTTGGGGGTCGTTACCAGCTATCTTCCCACCAAACTTGGAGGCTCTAGCTCCACAACTCTGGAAGATACACGCATTCCCGTTTTTGACGAAGCGTTGGGGCACATGGGGGGTGGCTAGGGCGGTATTGGTGGGCGTGGCATCCAATCTTTTGATGCAGTTTTTGAGAGGTCATCATCACCTATCTTGGCACCAAATTTGGTGGCTATAGCTCAAAAACTGTGGGAGATATAAGCTTTTTGACTTTAAAATGCGGAGGGGCTGGGGGCGGAATGGGGGGGTGGCTCCAAAATTTTTGATGCAGTTTTTTGGGGGTTGCTAGTAGCTATCTTCTTTCCAAATTTGGTACTTCTAGCTGTAAGGATGTGCGAAATATGTGGATTTATCGGTTTTGCGTTATCGAATTTATCGATTTGCCAGCCCCCCAGTTATCGTAGAACCCCCATCTTGACACTTTAATTTACTATCCCATAGATAAAGAGAATTGGAAAGTTTCAAGTCTCTAGCTTGAAGGGTGTGGAAAAAAGTTGCGTTCATACAGACGGACAGACGGACAGACACCATGACGGACATTGCACAAACTCAATATACTCTTTACCTTCGGTATCGAGTATAAAAATTTTGGAGCCTCGCCCACCCATTCCGCCCCCAGCCCCCCGCATTTTAAGTCAACAATCCTATATCTCCCACAGTTTTTGAGCTTTAGCCACCAAATTTGGTGCCAAGATAGGTGATGAAGACCCCTCAAAAACTGCATCAAAAGGTAAGGAGATAGCTATTAGCAACCCCCAAAAAACTGCATCAAAAATTTTGGAGCCACGCCCCCCATTCCGCCCCCAGCCCCCCCGCATTTTAAAGTCAAAATAGCCCATATCTCCCACAGTTTTTGAGCTATAGCCACCAAATTTGGTGCCAAGATAGGTGATGATGACCCCCCAAAAAATGCATCAAAAGTTTGGATACCACGCCCACCGATACTGCCCTAGCCGCCCCCATCCACCCCAACGCTTCGTCAAAAACGGGAATGCGTGTATCTTCCAGAGTTGTGAAGCTAGAACCTCCAAATTTGGTAGGAAGATAGCTGTTAACGACCCCCCAAAAACTGCATCAAAGTTTTGGAGCCACGCCTACCCATTCCGCCCTCAGGCCCCCAGCATTTTGAAATCACAAATGGCTGTATCTCCCTCAGTTTTAGAGCTAGAGCCACCAAATTTGGTGCCAAGATAGGTGATGATGACCCCCCAAAAACTGCATCAAAAGTTTGGATGCCACGCCCACCAATACTGCCCTAGCCGCCCCCATCCACCCCAACGCTTCGTCAAAAACGGGAATGCGTGTATCTTCCAGAGTTGTGGAGCTAGAACCTCCAAATTTGTTAGGAAGATAGCTGGCAACGACCCCCAAAAATCTGCATCAAAGTTTTGGAGCCACGCCCACCCATTTCGCCCCCCTTTCCCCACTTTTTACAAACTTTTAGCTAGAGTCACCAAATTTGGTATGAATATAGCAACTGACATTCCACAAAGATCTGCATCACAAATTGAGATGCCACGCCCACCCATACCGCCCCCAGCCCCCTTTCCCCACATTTTACAAACTTTGAGCTAGAGTCACCAAATTTGGTATGAATATGACAATTGACATTCCACAAAGATCTGCATCAAAAATTTGGATGCCACGCCCACCCATACTGCCCCCAGCCCCCCTTTCCCCACTTTTTACAAACTTTGAGCTAGGGTCACCAAATTTGGTATGAAGATAGCAATTGACATTCCACAAAGATCTGCATCAAAAGTTTGGATGCCACGCCCACCCATACCGCCCCCAGCCCCCTTTCCCCACCTTTTACAAACTTTGAGCTATAGTCACCAAATTTGGTATGAATATAACAATTGACATTCCACAAAGATCTGCATCAAAAATTTGGATGCCACGCCCACCCATACCGCCCCCAGCCCCCCTTTCCCCACTTTTTACAAACTTTGAGCTAGGGTCACCAAATTTGGTATGAAGATAGCAATTGACATTCCACAAAGATCTGCATCAAAAATTTGAATGCCACGCCCACCCATACCGCCCCCAGCCCCCCTTTCCCCACCTTTTACAAACTATGAGCTAGAGTCACCAAATTTGTAAGGAAGATAGCTTGTGGCATCTCCATCTGCATCGGAAAATCTTTAAGGCAGCGTACACCCCTGCCGCATCCGTACCCCTCCGCAATCAGGCCTTTTTTTTACCGGTTTTAATACTGGTATCGAGTATGCCGCAGTCGGTTGCGTCCGACTGCAACGTTTCCACTTGTTTATGCTGTTTTTTGGGGGTTGCTGAAGATAGCTATCTTCTCACTAAATTTGGTACTTCTAGCTGTAAGGATGTGCGAAATATGTGGATTTATCTGTTTTGAGTTAACGATTTGCCAGCCCCCCAGTTATCGTAGAACCCCCATCTTGACAATTTAATTTACTATCCATAGATAAAAAGAATTGGAAAGTTTCAAGTCTCTAGCTTGAAGGGTGTGGAAAAAAGATGCGAACATACAGACGGACAGACGGACGGACATTGCACAAACTCAATATACTCTTGACCTTCGGTATCAAGTATAAACACCCAAAAATACCAAATTATGAATGATTCCAAAATACCAAAAAATACCGATATACAAAAATGACCAATAAATACAGATTTAAGCTTAGTACGCAGGAACTAGAAATATTTCTAGCTGTGGCAAACTCCATATAAAAAAAAACGTTAGAAATAATTTCTGGACATAATTTCTAGAGATATTTCTAATGAGTAGCTAGAAATGTATACTCAAAAAATGTTGAGAGTTGCCACATCGATTACATTGAAGTGGATCGTGTGGATTGCATTGAACAGCTGAATTTCTGCTAGAAAAAATGAGCAGCACATTATTTCTAGGCGTCAATTGTGAAATGGAGGGAATTTTCAGTGGCAAAAAAATAAAAACTCGTGTAAAACAAATTTTAAACGACGATAAGATAAAATGAATCAACGCAGTGAGGAAAAACAATTGACTTTGGGACCTTACACACGCAAAGCATATGGATGCAAATTTTATTAAAGCTGCTTGGGAATCAATGGCAATTAAATGTAAACACAAGTGTGCCCGTATTACTCTTTTACCTTTTCGTTTTGCCATTTTTTTGCGTTTTTGGGATTTTTCCGGTATTTTTAAGGGGCACACAGGGTCCTAGGATACACACTGGAATAATGTGTAAATATCGATCAGAAATAATTCTAGTTCCTGCGTACTAAGCTTTATCACAAAATTACGGAGAATTAAAGAAAAAAAACGTTGAAAAAATACAGAAAAATGAAGAGAAATACACGAAAATTAAGAGAAAAATAAAAATTAGAATTACAGAGAAATACAGAAAAAGTAAAAAAAATAAATATGCGGAAAAATTTAGAAAAATTAAATTCAATTGTAGATTTGATTTACGTCCTTTTTGGTATCCATACAAAATAGCGATAGTTCAATAAAATAATTTTATTTTATTTATTAAAGTATGCAATCATTTCATTAATCTTTTGTTATGACGTTGTAACGTAAGACTATCGTCCTTAAACCAACTTTACAGACAACAATTTTTTACCAATTAAATGGGTTTAAGGGTATAAATATAGCTTTTTGAAAATTGTTATACACATGGATCTCAAAAGTACATATTTCTAGGGAAAAGCTTCACTCCTATATTCCTAATTAATAAATCTGTGGAAGTGACAAGGACTATATTTTTAAAGTATCATAAACGACTAACTCAATTTTTTGAAAATTTGTGTGAAATTTATTCGCCGAGATAAAATATTTGTTCATACATTCTATTTTCCCTATCATCACTCCTTATTGATTCTTCAAAAGTTGGTAAATTGCTTAAAATTATTTCTTATTTAGATCTCTCATTTGCCTGATCAGGAAATACATTCACTTAGAAATTTTTATATACCTTTCTGAGTACTCACTTTTAAATTCTGCAATTTATGAATGCCGACACATAGCAGCAAGGACATTGCCCAATACCAATAAACTCTTATTCTTTGATATCAAAGTATAATAACATACTGCTGGTTTTAACATACGTTCTGCTCGTAAATAACAGCAAAAAGCGCTCTATAGTTCCCCAGTCCGAAATCTGAACGCTCTCTGTTGCTCTCGCAATTCCAGTTTTTGCTCCTGGAAAAGCCGCCAAATAATCAGCTGTGTTCGACGACTCAGCTACAGCTTCATTCGACTGATGTACTTGGCGAAGCAAACAATTACAATAATGCTTTGCCTTACAGAAAGGGTTTGGAGCTTCAATTGTACTTATGCAGAAAAAAAAACAACAAAAATAATAATAATAAAAAAGCTATTCCTTGGGGGCTGACGTTTTAATTGAACTATATTTATGCAGCCAATTGCCATTTTATTTATATAGCGATAAGGATAAGCGGACGCGACGTGCGCCCATAAATTTTGCACTTCACTCCACGTTCCCCATCTGATAACTATAGCCGGCAAATGGTGCTCAAATCGCGTATCGATTTATGATGTAGGCGAGCCCACAAGTCAAGAAGTCGTTAACCGTTTTTAGCAAAATAAAACGGGCAACAAAAACAGATAAAACAAAATTTAACAATGAAAAAAAAGATTATTTTCCATGCTGAAAATGGCATACCCATGTTACATCTAATTACATATATGTATATTAAAAATTTAATTTTCAAAAGCAATCGATATACCTTTTAAAAATAAATAAAGATACCAAATATGAAACAATGAAACAATATTCGCAATTATAATATTTTGCGTGCACTATCGCAATCCAATGACCCAGACAAGCTATTTGCTCAACATTTGTTGGTGTAAGAGCGAATATTTCAGATTTTCACGTCGGCTTTTTATACCCTTAACCCATAAAATGGGTAAATAAGGGTATAATGGTTTTGTGCAAAAGTATGTAACAGGCAAAAGGAAGCATCTCCGACCCTATAAAGTATATATATTCTTGATCAGCATCAATAGCCGAGTCGATTTAGCCATGTCCGTCTGTCCGTCCGTCTGTCCGTCTGTATGAACGCGTGGATCTCAAAGACTACAAGAGCTAGAGACTTCAGATTTGGGATATAAGTTCTCCTATACCATGAGCAGAACAAGTTTGCTTCAAATTATCGATAACTATTCTGGTTTCCGATATACACATGGAATCGATAACAAAAAATATCGAATTTGAAAAATGTAAAAATGAGGGTTGAAAGAATGGGTAACAATAGATCTTTTCTGAAAATTTCGTCCAAATCGGTTAAGAAACACCGGAGATATCGTATTTAATCGATTGAAGTTAAGTCAGTATACCAAAGTCTTATATAAATTTAATTTATTTTTTGCAACTGGGTTAAGGGTATCTACTAGTCAGGCTCTCCCGACTAGAGCCTTCTTACTTGTTTTTTTATCTGTCTGCGTTTTGTCTATACTTTTTGAGTATTGGTTTGTCTTCAATTTCAATATGTTCCTTTTTGGTGCCTTAGTGACCCATAAATCTTACCTACGGCGTTCACTTTGTATACCCTATAGCAATTTGAATGATTAAGTGGGAAAAAAATTAAATAAACAAAGTACGGTTAATAGCCTTGCATTTATTTTTTGTGAATGGATTGAAATGTTGGTATGTAGTTGGAAATATCGCACTTGGATGCAGGTTATTTATTAGTCTAACTTATTATTATTACTTTTTGTTGACTTTACAAAATGATATATGACTTGGTACTTAAATATCTGCTTTTCAGCTCAGCTTAACTTGGCTCATACTACATTTAAACTTTCAACTTCTTTGAATGATCATTTAAACAGTGCAAGAATTCCTCAGCTGTTAGTTAATTTTTTATTGTTTTTCAATGCTTTCTCACTTGAATCTTCCAATTGCTATTCCTCCCTGTCTTAATGTTAAAGTCATTACTTTCACTGTTAAATCCTTTATTAAATTTCAATAATCCGACACATGTACTCTGATCAACAGCTCTTACTTGACTAACTTAATATTAAAAAATACCAAACTTAATAATATGCCTAATGGTAATTTTTAGCAACTTATTACACTTAAAGCCCCCAGACCAGAACTTCATTGTTTTTCCATTTTGCAACTCGTTTTAATTGCAAGCCGACTAAAAAGGGCCACGTTATTGTGGGCAACCTAAATGTGTGGGATTCGATTGGAATGAGTCTAGTTGGGTTCGTTTGTGGTGGTTTAGGTTGGATGGTTATTGCTGATGCTGCCAGTTCTTTGACAGCGTAATATCTACTTATTATGTATACCGTGCCATAGCAATAGTTTTTTGGTTTAATTGCAACATTATTTTTGTTGACTTAACTCTTGAGGTACGCTTGAACTTATGTTGCCTCATGCCTCATTTTTATTATTGAGCATTTTAAATAAATTTTACTAAGCACTCATTGATTCTAAATCAGTGAGCATTCTTTTCACCTCTGTTTGTTTTGTGCGTATTGGTATGTCCGAAGTTGGCTTTTGAAGAGTTTTGCTATAGGCAAAAATGTCAATGTTTGTGTATTGAAGCAGATAAAAATCGAAAGCCAAAAAAGTACACAAAGAAACTTATATAATGAATCGAAAGACGTTGCACACTGGTTCCTGTTGTATGGGGAGGGCGGCCAAAATACTTCTAGTTGAGGTAGAGGCTTGAAACTTACCACAAAATTTTTATAAAATTATAGTAAGATCATGTATAAAAATCAGGCGGATCGGACCACTATATCATATAGCTGTCATATGAACGGTCGGTTGTGATAACAAAAATAATAGACCAAAACAACAAACAACACAAATAGTGGTAGATTTTCGGTTTGAAACTTATTCATTTTATAATTATTAGACTAACCCACATGAAGTAAGTAATTTGGTGTAATTGTATTATTTATTTATTTATTTATTTATTTGTTTATTGTCAACTATAATCAGCTGACATAAAATCCAATTTAATTAAAATAAAAATAAAAATTTAAATTTGAAATTATAATTAAGTAAAATAAAATTATATATAAATCTGAAAGTAAGTTTAGGTAAAAAATTTATAAAGTTAACGTTAAAGCTCTGGGAAGTTCAACAATAAAATTAGTGGTCCAACATTTGTGCGTGGATTGGGAAAAACCCAGAAAAACCCAATCAGACCAGCGTTAGATAAGTAATTAGTGGTTACGATTAGATAAAGCAAAAAGGATCGATCTTTTTAGTACTGGAGTTGAGGCCTCCAAGGAGACAAGAGAATAAAGTTTGTTATAGTCAGAACATATAACCCGAAATGGTTCATGAATTAAATAGTTGCTCAAGCAACGATCAAGGCTAAGGGGTAAAAAGTTACGTGAAGATCTAATTGGGACATTAAATTTAATTCGACTCAAAAGAACTGATGAGTCGATTTCACCATTAAGTAAGTTAGTAATAAATAATACTCCATGCATCGTTCTACAGTTTAACAGGGACGGAAAATTTATTAAAAGGAGTCTACTTGAATACGGGGGTAAGTCAACTCCAGCAACCCAGTTAAAACTTCTAAGGGCAAATAGCAGAAATTTCTTCTGCACAGATTCAATTCTATCCTGGTGAATCGTGGGGACCACACACAAGATCCATACTCCAGGATGGGACGTACTAGGGATGTATAAAGCGTTTTAGTGGTGTAGGGATCGTTAAACTCTTTCGACCACCGCTTGATGAAGCCAAAGACATTAATGGCCTTATTAACCATATACGAAATATGAGAGTCAAACTTTAGCTTAGGATCAAGAATAATGCCTAAATCTTTAATTTCAAACACGCGGTCAAGTGGTGAAGCATCAAGCAAGTAGTGAGCAGTATGAGGGGTACTTCTACAGAAAGACATGACTTTACATTTTGAACTGTTTAAATTGAGTAAGTTAAAACCACACCAGGCCGACAGCGCACACAAATCCGACTGTAGTAAGTTGCACAGAGAAGCATCATTGTAGGTGAAACATAGTTTTACATCATCAGCAAACATATAAACAAAAGAGTTAGTAATAACAGCTGGAAGATCGTTAATAAACAAATTAAATAGCAAAGGTCCAAGGTGACTACCTTGGGGAACACCAGAGGTAACTAAAATAGGTTTAGATACCGACGACTTAAAAACAACTTTGTGTTCGGCCACACAAGTACTCCGAAAGCCACAATAAAAGTTTTGATGGAAATCCGATAATATTCAATTTATGAAGCAACAGAGAATGACTAAGCGAATCAAATGCCTTATTAAAATCGTTGTAAACAACGTCAGTTTGCATTTGTTCCTGAAACCCTTTAATAACAAGCGATGTGAATTCAAGAAGGTTAGTGGTAGTTGATCTACGCCTAACAAAACCGTGTTGATAAGGCGATATAATTGAACTACATCCGTGTTGCAGTTGAGAACAAATAATTTTTTCAAAGACTTTTGGAATGGCAGACAACTTGGATATACCCCTATAATTTTTAACGTTTGACTTTGAAGAATTTTTATGGAGTGGAATTATAAAGGATTCCTTCCATAAATCAGGAAACACAGTTGAGTCAACAGACAAGTTAAATAATTTATTTAAGGGCTTACAAAGTGAATCGGCGCAGTATCTAAGAATACAACCTGGCACTTCATCAGGGCCAGGCAAGTAGCCAGGTTTGACAGAGTTAAATTCACTCAGGAGCGTAGACTCAGTAATTACTGGTACATACAGTCTGTCAAGAAACACTTTACACACTGCAAAAAAACCGATTTATTTTACTTTGAATGTAAAAAACACAGGCTTTTACTAATTTTTTTAAAATTTCTTTGATGGCAAATTAATAAACAATCTATTCTTAGTTAACTTGCGAAAACCCCATATTAAAATTATAAATGCTTTAGAAGAAAATCAACAAAAACCAAGTTTACACACTTTTGACACTGTCAAGAAACTGTTTACACATGTTCTTTTTCAATTCTCTTTTGCTCTCATTTCTACGAATAACGGTGCTTAACAGTTATCTATGCTTTGGTCATAGTTCACTGCAACGCAAAATATGCACATCTTTTAATTTAGTTGTGAAATTTAGCTGAGTGAGCACTGAAAATTTGATTTAAATTAATAATTAAAATGCCTGGCAAAAGGTTAAGCTTTGACGTTGTCCAGTTAGTTTTCTGCAATCACCAGTTGGGCAAATCTGTTGCAGAATTGGTCGAAATGTTTTCAGTGTCAAGGAAGACCATCTACAACATAATAAATCGCGCGAAAAACGAAGGCAGGCTTGAGTTAAAGAGTGGAGGTGGGCGCAAAAAAAAAATTAGCCAACGTGCAGATCGCCATATCATAAGGAAAATCAGCCAAAATCCTCAAGTATCGGTGAGAAATCTTGCCAAAGATCTGAAGGAAGAATATGGTTTGGATGTATCGCACGAAACAGTGCGCCAAGCCATTCTCCGCCATAGGTATTCATCAAGAGTTGCAAGGAAGAAGCCGCTTCTTTCAAAAGCAAACATAGAAAAGCGCTTAACTTTTGCTTTGAGGATGGCCAATCAGCTGGCCGAGTATTGGAATGACGTAATTTTTTGCGATGAGTCCAAAATAATGATGTATTACAACGATGGTCCCAGCAGAGTGTGGCGCAAGCCATTAACTGCGCTGGAAAACCGGAACATCATTCCCACTGTCAAATTTGGCAAACTTTCGGTTATGGTTTGGGGATGCATATCCAGCCGGGGAGTCGGGGAACTAGCGTTTATACAATGAATGCGGTGCAATACCTCCAAATTTTAAAAGCAAATTTAAGAAGCAGTGCGGAGAAGTTTGGGTTTTATGACAACAACAAGCCAAATTTTAAGTTTTACCAAGATAATGACCCAAAACATAAGGAGCTGAATGTGCGGACTTGGCTCTTGTATAACTGTGGCAAGGTCATTGATACTCCACCCCAGAGCCCTGATCTTAACCCCATTGAAAATTTGTGGGCACTTTTAAAGAAAAAAGTAGGAAAAAGAGCACCAAAAAGCCGCACAGCTCTTAAACAAGCTATTTTGGAAGAATGGCACAAGATTCCACATGAATATGACCTTCCCAAGTTAGTCAATTCAATGAAAAAACGTCTTCAACATGTAATTAATGCTAAGGGGGGTGCCACAAAATATTAAATTTATTAATTATGTTATAATAAGCCTTATATAATAAACAAAACCAACAATGAAATACTTTGTGTAAACAGTTTCTTGACAGTGTCAAAAGTGTGTAAACTTGGTTTTTGTTGATTTTCTTCTAAAGCATTTATAATTTTAATATGGGGTTTTCGCAAGTTAACTAAGAATAGATTGTTTATTAATTTGCCATCAAAGAAATTTTAAAAAAATTAGTAAAAGCCTGTGTTTTTTACATTCAAAGTAAAATAAATCGGTTTTTTTGCAGTGTGTAAAGTGTTTCTTGACAGACTGTATATGCAATTTGACGCTTGAACTTGAAAAGGATAGGAATTACTACTACTATATAAATTCGATGAGTACACTGATTGAAAATACTCAGCAAATAGATCGGCTACTGCCTGATCAGAACTTGCTTTTGTATTATCAAGGTATACTGAGGAAGGCAAGCAAGAAGACTTACGTTTAGAGTTAACAAATTTATAAAACTGTTTAGGGTCACGTGAAAAGTTTAGTCTACAACGATTAAGATAATTATTATAACATGTGTTAACAGAAAGAAAACTAGATTTTGCTACTGAATATGAAGATAAATCTAAAGTAGTTCCCGATTTTTTAAATTTTTTATATGATCTTGTCTTCACGTTTTTCAATTTCGATAGTTCCCTCGTAAACCATGGTGGTTTATTATCACTTGAAGAACAAGTGAGGGGAACACAAATATCCAAAAGCGAATTCAAGGTCCTATAAAATATGGCTATGGCAGTTTCTATATCACTACAAGAATAAAGGCGAGACCAATTAGTATGTTGAAGTAGATAATTTAATTTACTAAAATTAGCTTAACGAAAACAACGGGTTTTTGAAGAACTTTTAGATGGTGGACTAAGGCTAAGAATTTCAAAGGATAGTTCTAAGGTTGGATGGTAGGTATCTTCCGGAAGCACTAGAGGAGGTATTCTACTAGTATTACAGCAATCTGAGTCTGAAACGAATATCAAGTCCAACATTCTACCACTACAGTTGTGCACCCTGTTAACTTGCGATAGGCCTAACTCCAGTAGGCCATCGATAAAATCATCAGAAGTGACTGGTAATGCTGCCGAAGATGTGTCATTTGCAGACCATACAACATGTGGCAGATTAAAATCACCAACCACTATCAGATTATCCATATCTGTCAACAATGACGAAACAAGTTGCAGGGCACTCAGATGGGATGAGTAAATGTTAATATCAGAATGGGGAGGATTATAAGAACAATCTGTAATCTTCTATATATATAAAAGAGTTTGTCCTGATGAGAATGGAAGAGCCACAGCCTAAACGAAAAGAGCTAGAAGGCTGAAATTTTCACACAATTTTCCATGCAGGTAGGAGGTGAGCACTAAGAAGGGAATTTTTATTTGGACAACTCCTTCAAGTACCTCCCATACGATTTGGAGCACTTTTTACCCATTTATAAAAAAAATTACAATTACAACAAGTACCCATTCCACTACTGTCGCCTGATTGTCGCACAAGCTGAGAGTTTGATCGCGAGCGAGAATACAAAAACAAAACAAATGCGCAGCGAGGCCTTCGCGTCGCACAAGCAAAGTTATAAAAAAAGGTTCTTACACTTGCAAAAAAGAAACGAATTTCCGCTTCTTAATGAATAAGTGCATACACAAATAAGTGAACAATGCGCATGAAAATTTAAATTTCATAATTTTATGTACGTGTTTCACTTCGCACAGTGCACATTTTTTTTTCAAATTTTTGCGCCTTTGACAATTGATTTACGACCCAAGTAGCGTTTGTTGTTATTGTAAGTGTTGTTGTTGGGCCCGCACTGCAACTTTTTGTTGGTGACATTGATTTAAAAAAAAAAAAACAACAACAACATAACAAATCTTGGTGCGTCTCGAAAAATTTCCCACACCAGAATATGTTATGGGGGTGGATTCGCCTACTTGCTGCTTATATAACTTAGACAAAACGTAACACACTAACATTATTGATATATTATTGATATACAATTTCGAATAAGCAAAGGGCGTTCACATAATGATAATCAGATAATTTGAAAACTCGCTTCGATCATGCTCCTTTGTTGTTGCTCATTTACGTTCACTCTCTATTTTATGTGCGCGCTTTGCATGTCAATCGTAAGGTTTAATTACCCTACCTCCTCCGCACACACACTAAATTAAATCTATAGGCAATATACAATTCACTTAACTGCAGCCTCTTAGATATGTTTTGCGTTGATTCAGTGCGTGCTCTTTGTTTGACTTGCAGAGCGCGCGCATACATAAGAGAGTTAGCCGAAAAAGACAACAACGAAGGCGCATGATCGGAGCGAGATTTAAAAACAAGTGGAAACGTTGCAGTCGGACGCAACCGACTGCGGCATACTCGATACCAGTATTAAAACCGGTAAAAAGAGGCCTGATTGCAAAGGGGTACGGATGCGGCAGGGGTGTACGCTGCCTTAAAGATTCTCCGATGCAGATGGGGATGCCACAAGCTATATTCCTTCCAAATTTGGTGACTCTAGCTCAAAGTTTGTAAAAAGTGTGGAAAGGGGGTTGAAATGGAGGGCGTGGCTCCAAAACTTTGATGCAGATTTTTGGGGGTCGTTGCCAGCTATCTTCCTACCAAATTTGGTGGCTCTAGCTCCACAACTCTGGAAGATACACGCATTCCTGTTTTTGACGAAGCGTTGGGGTGGATGGGGGCGGCTAGGGCAGTATCGGTGGGCGTGGCATCCAAACTTTTGGTGCAGTTTTCAGGGGGTCATCATCACCTATCTTGGCACCAAATTTGGTGGCTATAGCTCAAAAACTGTGGGAGATATAATCTTTTTTGACTTTAAAATGCGGGGGGGCTGGGGGCGGAATGGAGGGGCGTGGCTCCAAAATTTTTGATGCAGTTTTTTGGGGGTTGCTAATAGCTATCTTCTTACCAAATTTGGTAGTTCTAGCTGTAAGAATGTGCGAAATATGTGGATTTATCGGTTTTGGGTTATCGAATTTATCGATTTGCCAGCCCCCCAGTTATCGTAGAACCCCCATCTTGACACTTTAATTTACTATCCCATAGATAAAGAGAATTGGAAAGTTTCAAGTCTCTAGCTTGAAGGGTGTGGAAAAAACTTGCAACCATACGGACGGACAGACGGACAGACACCATGACGGACATTGCACAAAACCAATTTACTCTTTACCTTCGGTATCGAGTATAATAATTTGTCATCTAGCGCCGAACATGAAGAGCGATGCGCGAGTGAATCTGAAAACAAGTAAGAAGGTTTTAGTCGAGAAATCCCGACTAAAAGATACCCTGATCCCGTGTATTAAAATGACTTGCAGAAGTGAGTTTTTCTTGACTTTAACTTAAATATAAAATATCTCCAGTGTTTCTTAACCGATTTGGATCAAATTTTCATGGAAGTTATAAAGTTATCCATAGTTTCAACTTCTATTTTTAAATTTTCTTAATTCGAGATTTTTTCGTTATCGATTCCATATGTATAGCGGAAATCAGAATAGTTACCGATAGTTTGAAAGTAGTTGTGTTCCACATTTGAAGTCTCTAGCTCTTATAGTGCATACATACGGACGGACGGATGGACAGAAGGACAGACGAACATGGCTGTATCGAATCGGCTGTTGATGCTGATCAAGAATATATATATTTTATATGGGGTTGGAGATGCTTCTTTTTGCCTGTTACATACTTTTGCACAAAACAATTATACCCTTTTTTACCCATTTCAGGGTATAAATATAACTGTGAATGTAAAAGATTTGTTGTTGCTGTTTTTGTTTATCGCTTCAGGCTTATTATAAGCCGTTGTATGCACACACGAATTTGAAACAACAAGGGAGGACTAATGCCCTGTCCTCATTAGGGCTGCATCTCACATCTTCGCATCTTGAGCCAAGATGTTGAACATCTCGCATACATATTGTATGGGTGCTAGAGATGGTAGATGCTGGCGTCTAGCCAAGATGTGAGTACATCTGGTGTTAACAGTACTCGATACTCTAAAAAAATTTCTGTTATGCTCGATAATTTCTTTTATCGGCAAAGTGACACCACTTGCCAAAGATTTACTGTATACTGAAATTGAAATGGCAAACGGCGGTAAATATAAAATTTATTTTATTTATATTATATTATACACCCAGAAAAAAAATAAGTCAGATCTGACTTAAAATAAGCCAGAAAAGGGTCAAAAAATGACTAATCCAGAAAATTCTTATTTTGAGTAAGAACTTTCTTGATTTTAGAAATTTTCATTTAAGCCAGAATGACTTGATTCAAGTAAGATAATGGATAAATGAAGTACATTTAGGATAGATTTTAGTCAAATCTGGCTTAAATTAAACCTACTTTTTACTTGATTCAATACAGATTTTTTCTGAAATCAATCCAAATTTTTCTCAAATTAATCCAGAATTTTACTTGAAACAATCCCAAAATATCGTGAACCAATCCAGTTTTTTACTTAATTCAATCGTTATTGCACTCAAATCAATCCCTATTTTTGCTTGAAACAATCCTGATTTGTATTGAATCAATCCCGTATTTTCTGAGTTCAATCCAGATTCTTACTTATAAGCAATCTTGGTTGCACTTGAATCAATCCATATTTTCCTAGAATTAATCCCGATTTTTCTATAAAATCAAGCCAGAATTATACTTAAAACAAGAACGTTTTTTCTTGAAATTTTTTTATTTTATTATTATTTTAAATCATAGCTATATAAATATATTTATATGTATATAATTAAAGTTAAGGTCTTATTCTAAACCTGTAATACAATTTTAAACTGAAATATTAAACATACTTAAATCTAACATAAGATTTTCCATTATTTAAATATGTAACGAAAGAGTGTCAAAATAGTTAATGTCTATGATGAAAATTTTTTTTTTTTAAACAACCTTTTCATGTGCGTGAAAATGCATGTCAAATTTTAAAATAGATACTTGGCGACATAAGGTATATTTCTTATTATAAATCAAAAAACTTATGATTTTATATAACTAAAATTCATTTTTATATGTACCCAATTAAAAATTTGATTTATATAAAGTGCCCTTAAACTCAATTTCATTACACATTTTGGTTTTACAAAAATCAATTTCAAGATCTGTTTTGGTTATCATACCAAAATAATTTTCTTTCAGGTTTTTGAATCGATTGAGAGCAGATAAAGCACACATACATATTGATAATACTTGCTGTTCAACAATATATGTTTAATTGTTATTTAAATATTCAATTAATAATGTAACATTTGAGCTGTTAATATCAAAAGTTGTTGAAATGTTAAAAATGTATTTTTGAATAAAAAACCACGGTTGTTGGCAAGCCTTAGGATATTCTAAAGACAAAACTTGATATACTTTAAAACACGCATCAAGACACTCAATAAATGATTGAAAAGCAAGTAAATTATCATTCAAATAGAGAAAGAATCTTTCAATTTTAGTATCAGCTATACCTTGTGCAATAATAAAGGGTTGTAACGTTAGCCCTGCAGAGTAATATTTGTTGACGATTTTCCGAATTTGAATCTTGTAGTCATTTAAAGTTGCCAATCGCAGTACAAAGCTTTCCTGACAGTCGAAAATACTTGCTTTTCTGCATCGCTTTCCAGTGTCATCCTTGAATCTTGCCGACAAATCGCGACGTCGCGACGATGGCAAAACAGCATTCAAAAGAAGAAAATTTCTGATTAGAATTTTTCGCGCTTATTTTAAGTGCGAATGGGACTGATTTTAGTCATTTTTTACTCAGATTAAGAAATTTCTGGCTTATTTTCGGATTTAAGTACGATTTTACTTGAATCAAGTAAAACATAGTAAAATCGTACTTAGATACCCCTAGAAATTTTTTGGATTGATTCAAGCCATAAAAAATTTCTGGCTACTTTTTTCTGGGTGTACAAAATAATTAATTGCACCTCTTTTTAGCAGAAAATAATAGATTTGTATGGAGTGAAGATCAACCTGCATCACGCGAGGGCAGCTTCGGCTGTCATCAGCAGGTTGATCTCCAGGTCTGACCTGGGGCTGGTGCTCATCCAGGAGCCATGGGTCGTCAGAGGTAGGATCTGCGGCCTGGATCAAGTAAGTTCACAACTAGTTGTAGATATTAGGGAGACATCGCCAAAAGCATGCATCTTGGTCCGAAAGAACACTAACTTTCTTTGTCTCTCCAAATTTCTCAGCAGGGACCTTGTAGCAGTGCTAATCACTGGCGAGTTCGGGAGTATGGTGGTGGCGTCAGCATACTTCCCAAGAGATAATGCGGAAGCCCCCCCAACAGAGGTTCAGGATCTGGTGGCACACTGCAGCAGCAATAAACTCCCATTGCTGCTGGGATGCGACGCAAACGCGCATGGGGCAGCACGGACAACAACAGTAGAGGTGAGTGCTTGCTTGACTATCTCGTAGCAAATGATCTTATGGTGTTCAATATGGGGGCTGAACCCACTTTTATCACCAAAAATAGAGCCGAAGTACTTGATATTACTTTCGGCAATGGGAGGGCCTCTGGGCTGGTTTACAACTGGAGGGTCTCAACAGAACCGTCAATGTCGGATCACAGGATCATCCTCTTCGACATTAGTAGTAATTTCAGGATTAGTAAAGTCATCAGGAATCCCCGGCGGACTGACTGGCCGCTCTACCAGTCACACCTGGGGTTAAATCTGAGCAGACTAAACCATAGTAGGAGGGTCTCTTCTCAGGAAGAGCTAGAGCAACTCTCGACAGAAGTTGGCGAGACGATCATGCATGCCTATCATGCAAGTTGTCCAACCAACTCCATAGAGTCCAACAGGGATAACCCTTGGTGGAATAAAAAACTTGGTATGCTTCGAGCAGAGGTCAGGAGGCTGTTTAATACAGCCAAAAAGAATAGTGACAGATGGGACTTATACACCAAGAAACTAACAGAATACAATAAAGAAATCCGGTACAGCAAACGTGCTCATTTCCGGAGATTTTGCTCCAACCTAGAGCAGGCCACACCTGCTGTGAGAGTCTTTAAGTCGATCTCGAAAGGCAAAGTGTTGTCTGAACTCTGCTTAAAGAGGTCAGATGGTTCCTTCACGGAAAATGAGGTGGAAAAGGCAGAACTTCTCCTGCAAACTCACTTTCCACTTTGTAAAACCATCACCAACATCGACAGCTGTTACGTAACGGTTCCCATCAGGAAACCGGACTGGAGCCTGGCTGCAGCCATAGTAACAGAGCAAAGAATAAGATGGGCCATTGGTACGCTTAGTCCCTACAAGGCCCCAGGTACGGACGGTATCCTCCCCGTCCATCTACAGAAAGGGATGGAACAGCTTATGGTGTTCCTCATTCGTATTTTCCGGGGTAGCCTAGCTATGGGCTACATACCTAGGGCATGGAGGACGGCCAGGGTGATCTTTATCCCGAAAGTGGGGAAAAAGGACCCCTTTCACCCCAAATCTTTCAGGCCGATCAGCCTGACATCCTTCTTGCTAAAAACCCTTGAAAAGATAGTTGATAATCACATCAGGATCTCGTACCTAGTGTCCAGTCCCCTGCATGATCACCAACATGCCTATAGAGAAGGAAAGTCGACAGAATCGGCTCTCCTTGACCTAGTAAACAGTCTTCAGTGCTCAGTGAAGGCCAAAGACGTTGCTCTCTGTGCTTTCATGGACATAGAGAGCGCTTTTGATAACACAGCACATGATGTTGTGGTTAGGGCGCTTCAGGGAAAAGGGGTTGAGCCAGGACTTACTCTCTGGCTAGGCAAGCTCCTTGACACTAGAATTGCGGAAGTCACTGTCAACAATTTGACGGTCAGGGCCCAAACCACCAGAGGTTGTCCACAGGGGGGTGTCCTATCACCTCTCCTCTGGTGTCTCGTGGTGGACGAGCTACTAGTCAAACTTACAGATAATGGGTTTGAATGCCAAGGCTACGCTGATGACATTACCATTGTCTGTAAAGGCAACTTCGAGAACACGCTTTGTGATAGAATAACTCTGGGTCTTAAACTCTGCTTGGACTGGTGCAAGGACGTGGGGCTGAATATCAATCCAGCAAAAACCACAATTGTCGCCTTCACCAATCGTTACAAGTTAAAGTCCATAAGACCCATATCTGTTGGGGGTACGGTAATTCCACTCTCTACGGAGACAAAGTATCTGGGGGTAATCTTGGACAAGAGACTACTGTGGAAACAGCATATTGAGCATGCGGTACGCAAGGCCACAATTGCCCAAATGTGCTGTAGGTCTCTCGCAGGGAAAAACTGGGGTGTGTCCCCAAAAATCCTTCTGTGGATGTACACAGCAATGGTGAGGCCCATAGTCAGCTACGGCGCTGCGGTATGGGCGGGACGTGTTGACCTGGATGTCACCAAACGGCAACTGGGCAAACTCCAGAGACTTGCCTGCACGTGCATCTCGGGCGCAATGCGTACCTGCCCGTCCTCAGCACTGGACGTACTGCTAGGACTTCCGCCTTTGCATGTCTACATCAAACACAGTGCGCACAGATCTATTATGAGATTGACAGGAGCGAACGCAATCACCTCTGTCACTAGTGCAACTGGCACACTGTTGGCCTTTCCGCAAGATGCGCAGATGGGCCTTTTTAGTTTTGAGAAGCTCTTTAAAACGGAGCTTAGAAATAAAGCAGAATGGACTAGTCTGTCAACCACCTATAATGTGAAACCACATGCTATTAGATGGTACACGGACGGATCATTAACAGATGAGGGTGCTGGAGCTGGAGTCTGCGGACCCCGACTCAAGTATCATGAGCCCCTGGGCAAATTCGCCAGCATTTTCCAAGCGGAAGTGCACGCGATTGAAAGATGTGCTACCTTTAACTTCGAGAGGGGTTACGTTCATAGAGACATAGCCATTTTCTCAGACAGCCAGGCAGCGATAAAAGCACTTAGTGCTTATAAAATCGTCTCCAAACTGGTTTGGCAATGTATCGAAGCACTCAATAGGTTGGGCAGTAAGAACAAAGTCACCATCTATTGGGTACCGGGACATGCGGGTGTTCCCGGAAATGAGGTCGCCGATATTTTGGCCAGGAGAGGAGCTAGCACTCCTTTCCAGGGCCCTGAACCTTTCTGTGGGCTAGGACCAGGGCTTATCAGTCAGAGCAGTCGCATCGATCTGCTCAACGCATGCGAGGACGCTTGGCGGCTTTCACATGGGGCAAGACAGAGCAAGCGACTGCTAGGTAGCTACAACAAGAAGAGAACTGAGGACTGTCTGAAGTTGAGCAAAAGATCTCTTCGTATAGTCACGGGTTTCTTGACCGGGCACTGCAGACTACGCAAGCATCTGCATAATCTCAGGTTAGGGAAGACAGTCTTTGCAGACTGTGTCTGGAGGGGGATGAGACTCCAGAGCACCTGCTTGAGGAGTGTCCCGCCATCAGCCGACTGAGGCTCTCTCTTCTGGGGAGCCTCTTTCTGTCTACAGAGAAAATGAGGGCTCTCCGACCATGCCACATCGTCGCGTTCCTGCGATCGATCGGGCTGTTTGAGGAGCTGTAACTCACAAAATAGTAAGAGGGCACAATAGATCCTAGTGGTCGCAGTGCATGATCCTCGTTCCAATAATAAAAATGGAGTGAAGAAGCGACACTGGTGTTGCTAAGCCTCTGGGAAGAAAATATCGGTGGTCTCAGAGGCATTAGAAAGAACCAGCATATTTATATGGAGATGGCTGACAAAATGAAGAAGTTTGGGCCATCCGTGAAGGAAGTCAAATCAAAATTGGACAACCTGATGAGAAAATATAGGTAAGTTGAATGGCATAAATGTCTTTCATACCAACTTGTTAACATATGATTCATAATTTGCATACAGGCTAGAGCTTGCTAAGGTTGGACCGTCTGGTGGAGCACCATCGGAATGGAAATATTTTGATTCAATAAAAATCATATTTGGCGCATCACAATCGGTGAATTTTCTGGATGAAATGGTACAGAGCCATAGTAAGAACACTTCCATAACCATTAACATAAGCGTGCATGGAAATATAATTTTTTTAAATTATTCCAGATTTAGAGTCTGTGTCAGAAAAGGAACCAGAACCATCAACAAGTAGCGGCAAAAAGCGCAAAAGGGATGTAAGCCAGGAGCTCCTTGACTTGGAACGTGAAAAATTAGCTGTGTTCAAGCAAGTGGCAGCAGACAACAGGGCATTTCAGGAAAAAATATTAAAACTTTATGAAGTGTAATAAATAAATAAAAAGAATATTTTTAAGAACTGCATTATGTTTATATTTAGTTATTATTATTAAAATATGTTGCAAGTGCACTTCTAATTTTTTCAGCAGCATCATTTGTGTTTCCCAGTTGTGCAGCTTGATTAGGCTGCGGTCGGTTAACCGGTAAATCCGTTTCCCAACTTTCCTGGATATTGCTCTTATGCGTGTTGAAAAAGTTGTGCAATATACAGCAACAAATAATAATGTATTTGTTATTGTTTTTTGAGTTTTCCAAACCCCTTCCCATGCGACGAAAACGCGCTTTCAGTTGCCCAAATGCATTCTCCACAACTCGTCTCACTTTTGCGAGGTTGTAATTGAAGGCACGTTGCTCCTCGGATGCCTCCAAATAAAAAGGGTACGGCTTCATTAAAGAAAAATCTGAAGGCCGAGTCTCCCAAAATAATAACGGGAACGTTGGCTCCACAGATTTGTTTTGAATTGTCTTCGAACAAAGTCGACGCACTTATCGCACTCTTTCACACTTGTTAGCTGAATTTATAATTGTTAACTGTCAAAAGATGTAGATGCAGATGTAGAGCATAAGGACAGCTCTCCGTCTTGTTATCGATAAATGCTGTAAATGCTGATGTAAAGTGCTAGTGAGGAAAGGGCATAAGAGGAATGCGATTGGCTGAAGAGCATGAAAATGTGATATTGTTTTGTAGATGAGATCAATTCGCATAAATAACTGTAACTCTTTCACTCTCAGGGAATTTAACTATTTTTACCTTAGTGTGCCATTTGCGTATTGCTTCATTTCATTTCTAAACGTAACATACAACAATGAACGCGCATAATTATTGGGGTGCTTTGCCTGCTGTGGCCCTGCCACAGTACTATATGCAGCCGCTGCAGCCTCAGTTTCAGCAGCTGTATCAGCAGCTGCCGCAACAGAGTTTTCAACAGCAGCAATTTCAGCCGCTGCAGTTCCAGCCGCAGCACCAGCAGCAGCTTCAGCCGCAGCACCAGCAGCAGCAGCTGTTTCAGCCACACCGGCGGCAGCAAAAAAACAACATTTTAAGAAGGCAAAGCTGCGCCAGCAACATATCGTCAACAAGCTGAACAGCCAAATTACAAAAATATACAAAAAACAAGTGGAAACGTTGCAGTCGGACGCAACCGACTGCGGCATACTCGATACCAGTATTAAAACCGGTAAAAAGAGGCCTGATTGCAAAGGGGTACGGATTCGGCAGGGGTGTACGCTGCCTTAAAGATTCTCCGATGCAGATGGGGATGCCACCGGCTATCTTCATACCAAATTTGGTGACTCTAGCTCAAAGTTTGTAAAAGGTGGGGACAGGGGGGGGGGTGGGGGCGGTATGGGTAGTTGTGGCATCAAAATTTTTGTTGCAGATCTTTGTGAAATGTCAATTGCTATCTTCATACCAAATTTGGTGGCTCTAGCTCGAAATTTGTAATAAGTGGGGAAAGGGGGGCTGGGGGCGGTATGGGTGGGCGAGGCATCCAAATTTTTGATGCAGATCTATGTGGAATGTCAATTGCTATCTACATACCAAATTTGGTGACTCTAGCTCAAAGTTTGTAAAAGGTGTGGACAGGGGGGGGGGGGCTGGAGGCAGTATGGGTAGTGCATCAAAATTTTTGTTGCAGATCTTTCTGAAATGTCAATTGCTATCTTCATACCAAAATTGGTGACTCTAGCTACAAATTTGTAAAAAGTGGGGAAAGGGGGGCTGGGGGCGGTATGGGTGGGCGTGGCATCCAAATTTGTGATGCAGATCTTTGTGGAATGTCAATTCCTATCTTCATACCAAATTTGGTGACTCTAGCTCGAAAATTGTAAAAAGTGGGGAAAGGGGGGCGAAATGGAGGGCGTGGCTCCAAAACTTTGATGCAAATTTTTGGGGGTCGTTGCCAGCTATCTTCCTACCAAATTTGGTGGCTCTAGCTCCACAACTCTGGAAGATACACTCATTCCCGTTTTTGACGAAGCGTTGGGGTGGATGGGGGTGGCTAGGGCAGTATTGGTGGGCGTGGCATCCCAACTTTTGATGCAGTTTTTAGGGAGTCATCATTACCTATCTTGGCACCAAATTTGGTGGCTATAGCTCAAAAACTGTGGGAGATATAGCCATTTCTGATTTCAAAATGCGGGGGGGCTGGGGGCGTAATGGGTGGGCGTGGCTCCATAACTTTGATGCAGTTTTTTGGGGGTCGTTGCCAGTTATCTTCCTTCCAAATGTGGTGGCTCTAGCATCACAACTCTAGAAGATACACGCATTCCCGTTTTTGACGAAGCGTTGGGGTGGATGGGGGCGGCTAGGGCAGTATTGGTGGGCGTGGCATCCAATCTTTTGATGCAGTTTTTGGGGGGTCATCATCACCTATCTTGGCACCAAATTTGGTGGCTATAGCTCAAAAACTGTGGGAGATATAAGCTTTTTTGACATTAAAATGCGGAGGGGCTTGGAGGCGAAATAGGGGGACGTGGCTCCAAAATTTTTGATTCAGTTTTTTGGGGGTTGCTAGTAGCTTTCTTCTTACCAAATTTGGTAGTTCTAGCTGTAAGGATGTGCGAAATATGTGGATTTATCGGTTTTGAGTTACCGAATTTATCGATTTGCCAGCCCCCCAGTTATCGTAGAGCCTCCATCTTGGACACTTTAATTTACTATCCCATAGATAAAGAGAATTGGAAGGTTTCAAGTGTCTAGCTTGAAGGGTGTGGAAAAATGTTTCTAACATACAGACGGACAGACGGACGGACACCATGACGGACATTGCACAAACTCAATATACTCTTTACCTTCGGTATCGAGTATAACAACAACAACAGAACAAAACTTTGTGCGTCTAGAAAAATTTCCCACACCAGAATATGTTATGGGGGTGGATTCGCCTACTTGCTGCTTATATAACTTAGACAAAACGTAACACACTAACATTATTGATATGTTATTGATATACAATTTCGAATAAGCAAAGGGCGTTCACATAAGCGCGCGTGTTGCTCTTATGATAATCAGATAATTTGAAATCTCGCTCCGATCATGCTCCTTTGTTGTTGCTCATTAACGTTCACTCTCTATTTTATGTGCGTGCTTTGCATGTCAATCATAAAGTTTAATATCCCTATCTCCTCCGCACTCACTAAGCTAAGCTAACCATAACTAATACCCCGATTCCATTGGGCTGCATCTTTCATTAACAGCGAGTGGAAGATGTAGGTGATTCCACTACATATCCAATTGCATAGTTGCATCTTGGTTTAACAGGGTCTGTTAAGTGATAGCTGACAGCTGTTTGTGTATGTATTTAATTGGAATTAAATATGAGCTCGAACGCAAACAAAATAAGTGAAGCCAAAAAAGCAAAAATTATTGCTTTAATTTGTGCGCAAAATACAAACATGATTTTGCAAATTACCCAGGTTGTGCAGTCAGTTTTGCAGCTGATAAGTAGCTTTAGCATTGAGTTGGCGAAATCATTTGAAAGACAACAATCAATTAAACGCGCTTCGCCTATAAAGTGGAAATTCGTAAGTAATAGATTAAATAAATACATAAGATCAAAATTAAAATAACTATAACACAATATAGGAACGGCATGGTATGTTTTGGGAGCACGATGTTCCAGCGAACTCTGACGCATTTTTTAAAGAAAGCTTTCGTATGGAGAGATCCAACTTTGAGGTTTTGGTAAACCGTCTTGCCCGAATATCGAAGCAAGACACTAACTTTCGAAAAGAAATTCCTCTGGACAAGCGCATAGCCATCGCCCTTTACGCACTTGGCTCATCAGCAGAGTACCGCGTAGTGAGCAGGCTTTTTGGAGTATCTCCTTCAATGGTGGGAAAGATACTCCATGAGTTTTGCAGTGAGCTGTACAGTGAAATGAAAGCAGAGTTCTTGCCACGCGAGTTTATTACTCAGGCAAAGGTGGAAGAGTGCGTGAAAGGATTCGAAAAGCTTGGATTTCCGCAGTGTTTTGGGGCAATTGGTGAGTTTTGTTTATTTATAGCCAAGCCCAGCAATAATAAAAAATTTGTTTTGTAGATGGAAGCCACATAGAAATTCATCCCACTGCAAAAGAGGCTGTCGACTACCATAACTATAAAGGATGGTACTCGACTATATTATTTGCTTTGGTTGATTATCGTTACCGATTTATGTATGTCAGTGTGGGATGCCCAGATGATGCCATGTCAGACCAGAAAATCCGTGCAATTTTATTGCCTCGGCCATGCGCGCGTAAATATGCGAGTTGCGCTGTTGCGATCGGAGTGCGCCCATGTTCTCCTCCCACAATTCAATCAGCACTGTTTCGTGGTGCTCTTCCCACTTAATAAAACTTTTTTTTGGTTCAGTTTGATTGCCTGCCATCTATTAATAATTAAATAAGTAATTACACAAATTAATTTGCAGAAAATTGAACTTACCTTTACAATATTAAAAATTATTTTTGTATGTGTGTTTTTATTGCGCTTGTTGACAAGCTGTTTTACTCAAATTGGCACTGTTTAAACCAAGTATCGATTACAAATTTCATACTATCGACTATGTTAAAGTTCTGTTCAGTGCTCTGTAATGTTAACTTCTAACATTCCCAGTTGGTCGGTTTCGAACCAACTGGGAATGCAGCCGACCAACGGGGAAAATTTGAATAAGATTCCCATTGTACAAATGGGATTCTAATACAAAAAGATGCCGCATCTTCGATTTCCAATTACATACTTGCATCTTGCTGCAGTGGAATCGGGGTATAAGAGGCTGCAGTTAAGGGAATTGCATTGCCTAATTTGCACCACCCATACCTAGCTCTTAAGTGCAAGCGTTGTATGTATGAGCTCGGGATCTGCTGCTTAGAGGAATAACTGTAATGCTCTTTCCAACATTACGTTTTTACATACAATGGTAAGGGAATTGGTTATGCATTTTAGTTCACATATAATGTGAACAAAGAAAGTTACTTTTCGTTTCAGTGAATTTTTTAATATTGTTTATATTAAGGATAAGGATAATAACAACGAAAGTTTCTTTTTGGATCAGTGAGTTTGTTAATATTCTGATTTTCGTATTATATTAAAATACGTATATGTATAAGTTCATTTAAAATACGTATTTTATGATAAGTTATAATTAAATTTAATTGCTATTATTTAAATATTTAAATAACGATCAACGTATTTTAATTTTTTTGTTGTTTTTTAAACACAAGAACATTAAGTCGATTTTCGACTTAATAATTGATGCAACATTATATATAGTTGTCTTCTATTTTGCATATTATATAATAGTTATATAGACGCTGCATTAGTGCATTTAAAAATCAAATAAAACTAAGCAGTCTGATTATTCTATTAAATTAATATAAGTTGGTATATTCAATTTTATTGAATTCTATACTTAAGTATAGACATTGTAACGTTCTAACAATCGTTTTACAGTGAAGTCAATTGACTCACAGCCAAATTAAAATATGTATATTGAAACTTTAGATATTAGTGGTGTTTTGGTGCCGCATTCAGTTGTTGCTATAATTGGTGATGGAGCCTGCCTTTTTAGATCTATTTCCTACTTTTTATTTGGTAGGCAAGGCTTCCATGGCACCATACGCCAAAATATTTTTGAACATGTTGTAACCAACTGGCAAACTTTTGCTTGCTTAACCATATACTTAAATGGAGAGTGTTATAGCTCTTCTAAACAATATGAGTGCGCTATGTCATACTCATATACTTATGGTACTGCATGTGAGCTTCAAGCAGCGGCAGAAATTTTTGCTGTAAATTTCCAAGTTTTTCAAAATGGAAATTTATTGCCAGCATTTGGAAATAATATGCATCCTCTTAAAAGATTGCGTTTTACCGGTCCATTAATGAATGGACATTTTGATGTTTATATTCCTATAGAGGAAGTTTTAACTCAAGATTCTGATACGTCAAGTGAATGTAAAACTGAAAATGTTAAAAATTCCGTTTAAAGACGTAGTCGGTTCGCCGACAAAGCAGAAAAAAAGGTACTAAAACATTCATTTGTGCAAACATTTTAATGCTTTAAAATGGAAAAATTAGCCTCTGGGTATCTGGTACCAACGAACTTAGTGAGATGGTTCTGAGGTGGGCTAGCTGAAGCCACCGGACGGGTTGCAGGTTGCGGATAGCGCAAGGCCTCCAGTGGAGGTTAGCTGCGAATAGCGACTTGTCGTAATAAGCAGTCCCGGACAACAGCGGGTACCACACCGTTAGTGGGACTGACAAGGCGCTTGTCTGACCGTCTTTAAAACAGTCTCACACACACCCAATTCCTACACAAGATCCTACCCATTTCCTATCCCCCACATCTCATACGGGCAGTGGTGACGTCCTTAGGCAAGGGTGCCTCTTCACTCCCCTAAGCCAGGGTGTTACGACTGTAATAAAACGGAGCCTCACCGATACCTGGCCGCCTCGGTGAGTATACCTGGCCCCGGCGTGTTAACGGGGGCTATGACACGCCGGTACTACTTTCCCCCACACTCGTGGGACCAAATATATGGAAAAAAGTAAAAATTTTAATGATATGCGGGGCTTAACCGCTACACAGCTAGCAGAGCGGATGGTAGAGGCGGCTCTGGACTTGGGTGGCAGGCTGACACCGCGCGGGGGCCAGACCCCCCACTCGAGGAGTGTTGCCAAGCCAAAGGGCTCGTCCCCGAAGCAAAGCACCTCCAAAAGTGCAGAGGCTTTCAAGCCGCGAGTGGTGGACAGTGGGGACACCAAACGGACGAACGTAGGGGGTGGGAGCGCAGTGCCCGGCACACAAGCAATGTCGGCGGGAAAGACACTGCAACACCCTCTTCTGGTCCGCAGAAGAGGAAGCAGATGCTGCCCATCCCGGCACCATGCCAACCCGGTGGGGCTGGTGACCCGCTAAGGCATGGCCTAAGCGGAGCCGGCCGCAAATGGTATCTTCGGTACCTGGGTCGTGGCTTGAAGCCGGAGGAGGCGCGCAGGAGAGCGCTGGAGCATCGGGCCCTGACCGTGTCTCCAGGCGAGAGGAAGGGAGAGAAAGCTGGCGTGGGGAAGAAGCGGCAATGGCAACAAACATCGCCTGCTGAGGCCCCCAATAAAGCCAATAAGAAACCTAAGCGCAAGGGCAACGCGGCTCCTGAGGGCTCTGGAACCTCGAGGGACACGAAGCATCCGAAGGCAGCCTCGTACGCCAGCGTAGCCAAGGGCACAATCTTGGCTATAATGGCGAGCGAGCACCCGAAGAGGCTTCTGTCCAAAGAGGAGCTGACGGCGGTGGAACTGGCCCTCGTCGAGGAGATGAGGAAAGGCTGGACCGCAAGCCTGAATTTCAATGGCATCCACTTTCGCACAGGCCTGGTACTGGTGGAATGTATGGATGATGAGACCAAGAAGTGGCTAGAGCTTAAGGTCCCTAGCATCAGCTCTGCGGTGGGCGTGCAGCTCTGCACCTGCCCAAAGGACGAGATTCCAATGCCCAATATCGTGACCGTCTTTTTGCCACGGACGGCTGGCGAGCCGGTGGCAAAGTCCTTTGGGCTGCTCACGGAGCAGAACAGAGGGCTCAGCACTGACACCTGGAAGCTGGTCAGGTGGAAGGAGGCTGAGGGAGGCAAGGTCCTGACGCTAGGCGTGGAGGATGACGCACTTGCTCTCCTAAAGAACCGGGGCATGATGTTGAGCTTCCGCTTTGGGCAGCTCAAATGCAAGCTTCATGGGAAGAAGGAGGAAGCGGCGGCGGCTGATGCGGAGGCGAAAGCTGACGATGTGCCTGGCACTTCAGCAGTCTCAGCCGTAGCGACACATGAGTGTCCGCCAGATGGAGCAGCGGAAGCAGAGGCGTTGGCGGTAATGGAGGCCGAGCTAGAATCGGTGTCCCTCCAGGGTCTGGACCTGTCCAGACTCAACGTCCGCGCAGATGGTGACATCACCAGTGAGGATGGGCCATCCGATGATGAGCGGACACCCACCGGGGCGCAGTCAGAGGCATATCTGACGCTCTCGGAGGGTGAAGAAGAGCTCTAAGGATGGAGACCACCAGCGTTGCACAGATTAACCTGCATCATGCGAGGGCAGCTTCGGCTGTCATCATCACCAGGAGCCATGGGTCGTCAGAGGCAGGATCTGCGGCCTTAACCACGTAAGTGCAAGAGTAATTGCGGATGTGAGAGAGGCATTGCCAAGAGCTTGTATCCTGGTACGGAAGAATACTAACTTTATATGTCTTTCTAACTTTCTCACCAAAGATTTAGTAGCAGTGCTGATCACTGGAGAGCGTGGAAGTATCGTGGTGGCGTCGGCGTACTTCCCGGGTGATGAGGTGGAGGCTCCTCCATTAGAGGTTCAGGCTCTAGTGGACTACTGCAGCAGCAAGAAGCTGCCATTGCTGCTGGGGTGCGATGCCAACGCACATAGCATCACGTGGGGCAGCACAGATACAAACAGCAGAGGTGAGTGTTTACTTGATTTTCTACTAGTTAAGGATCTCATTGTTTTCAACGTGGGGGCAGAACCTACGTTTGTAACCAAAAGCAGGGCCGAGGTGCTAGATATCACCTTTGGCAATGACGGAGGCTCCAGGTTGGTTCGCAACTGGAGAGTCTCTACTGAACCATCATTGTCGGACCATAGGATTATCCTATTCGACATTTGTAGTAACCTAAGTTTTAGTAAGGACATCAGAAATCCTCGACAGACTGATTGGCAACAATATCGGTCCTGTCTGGGGTTAAATCTGAGCAGACTAAACTACAGTAAAAGAGCTTCCTCACAGGAAGAGATTGAGCAGCTATCTATTGACGTGGGCAAGACTATCTTGGATGCTTATCATTCAAGCTGTCCTATTAAGAGCATTAAATCCAGCAGAGATAATCCATGGTGGACTAAGAAGCTAGGACTACTTCGAGTGGAGGTCAGGAAACTGTTTAACGCAGCTAAAAACAGTAATGACAAATGGGATTGTTATATCAGGAAGCTTACTGAGTATAACAAGGAGATACGCAATAGCAAACGGGATCATTTCAGGAAGTTTTGTTCCACTCTAGAGCAGGCCACGCCCGCTGCAAGGGTGTTCAAAGCCATCTCAAAAGGGAAAGTGCTCTCGGAACTTTGCCTTAAGAGACAGGATGGGACTTTCACGGACAATGAGGTAGAGAAGGCTGAACTTCTCTTACAAACTCATTTCCCGCTTTGTAGGACCATTTCAGATAGTGATAGCAGCTACGTACAGACCTCTGGGAGGAGACCCGAGTGGAGATTAGCTGCAGAAATTGTAACTGAGCATAGGATCAGGTGGGCCATCGGATCACTCAGTCCCTATAAGGCCCCGGGGGTGGATGGCATCCTTCCCATCCTCTTACAGAAGGGTATAGACCCTCTCTTAGTATTTCTAATCAGAATCTTCCGTGGGAGCATTGCCCTGGGGTACATACCTAGGGAGTGGAGGACGGCGAGGGTGATTTTCATCCCGAAGGCAGGAAAGAAAGACCCGTTTCTTCCCAAATCCTTTAGGCCAATCAGCCTTACCTCATTCCTGCTAAAAACCCTCGAAAAGATAGTAGACAATCACATTAGATCTGTGCACCTAGTGGCCAAGCCACTACATGCACATCAGCATGCGTATAGGGCAGGGATGTCAACGGAGTCAGCTCTGCTTGCCTAGTGAACACTCTCCAGAAGTCTGTGAAAGCAAAAGAGGTCGCACTCTGCGCCTTTATGGACATAGAAGGTGCTTTTTGCATGACGTGATGGTCAGAGCTCTTGAGAGTAGAGGAGTTGAATCAGGACTCACGTCCTGGTTAGGCAAACTCCTGGACTCTCGCATAGCAGAAGTAACCGTCAGCAACTCGACGATTAGAGCACAAACCACCAGAGGCTGTCCTCAAGGAGGTGTCCTATCACCTCTCCTTTGGAGTCTGGTGGTGGATGATCTCTTATCTAAGCTAACGGATAATGGCTTTCGATGTCTAGGATATGCCGATGACATAACTATTATCTGCAAGGGGAATTTTGAGAGCACATTATGTGATAGAGTCACCCTGGGCCTTCGACTAAGCCTGGACTGGTGTAGGGACGTGGGGCTGAACATCAACCCAGCAAAGACCACGATTGTCGCCTTCACAAATCGGTACAAGCTTAAATCTATGAGACCCATAGTCATTGGAGGTATAATTATACCAGTGTCCACGGAGGTCAAATATCTGGGGGTTATACTAGATAAAAGACTCCTCTGAAAACAGCAGGTGGAGCACGCTGTTCGGAAGGGCACTTTAGCCCTGATGAGCTGCAGAACTCTTGCGGGGAAAAACTGGGGGCTTTCACCTAAGATTCTGATGTGGATGTATACTGCTATGGTGAGGCCCATGGTGTGCTACGGAGCAGTGGTCTGGGCTGTACGCATGGACCAGGAAGGTACGAGAAAGCAACTGGGTAAACTCTAGAGGCTTGCATGCTCGTGCATCTCGGGCGCAATGCGCACCTGCCCCTCCACGGCTCCAGACGTTCTACTAGGGCTTCCACCGCTGCATATATACATAAAACACAACGCAAGCAGAAGTCACATGAGGATAACGGGGGCATTAGCAACCGGTTCGGCTGCAGGAGCCACAGGCTCACTGTTAGAATACCCACAGGATGCGCAGTTGGCGCAATTTAGCTTCAGTAAGCTCTCTAACATAGAGCTTAGCAATAAGGCAGAATGGACCAACCTGTCAACTACCTATAATGTGAAAACACATGCTATTAGGTGGTACACAGACGGTTCGCTTACAGAGGAGGGGGCCGGGGCCGGAGTCTGCAGACCTCGACTCAATTACCATGAACCCCTTGGCAAGTTCGCCAGTATCTTCCAAGCGGAAATACACGCGATAGAAAGATGTGCCGCTTTCAACATCGACAGAGGGTACGATCGCAGAGACATAGCCATCTTTTCAGACAGTCAGGCAGCTATAAAAGCACTAGGTGCTTATAAAATAGCTTCCAGGCTGGTTTGGCAATGTATAGAAATATTAAACAGGTTGAGGACTAATAATAGAGTCACCATCTATTGGGTCTCTGGGCACGCGGGAATCCCGGGTAATGAGGTAGCGGACCAAATGGCCAGGAAGGGTGCAAGCACTCCTTTCTGCGGGCCGGAACCCTTCTGTGGGCTGGGCCCTGGGGTCATTGAGCAGAGCAGCCGCTCTGACCTTTGGTCCGATAGTGCGAACTTCTGGTTGTGTTCGTAGGGGGCGAGACAAAGTAAAAGGCTTTTAGGCAACTACAACAAGACGAGGACTGAGGACTGTCTGAAGCTGAGCAAGGTTTCTCTTCGGACTGTCACAGGCTTCTTGACAGGACACTGCAGATTGCGTAGGCATTTACATAGGATACGCATAGGGAACGAGGCTACATGCAGGCTCTGTCTGGAGGGGGACGAAACTCCAGAACACCTACTAGAGGAGTGCCCTGCCATAGGTCGGCTGAGATTATCTCAGCTCGGGCGGGTCACACTAAACACTGAGGAGATGAGGGCTCTCCGTCCAGGCGACATCATCGCGATTCTGCGATCGATTGCACTGTACGGGGAGCTGTAGCTCATACACTAGGATGAGAGCACAATAGACCCAGGTGGTCGCAGTGCACTAACCTCCTTTTTCATAATAATAATCTGTTGCAAGGCAGGAAAAGTTAAGCTTTCCCAAAATGAAAGTTTGCCTGATCCACTTAAAAGCTTAATAATTGGTAGACATCCCAAGCATGATCAATTCATTGATCGTATTATTGGACGTAGATGTACTAACGAACAGTACAGTCAAGTGGCCCAACGATACCAAGCACCGGCTTGTTAACGCGCGGACCCACGCACAAAGCGACCCACCTCCCGCCCATCCGACCGAGGAGCGCTCCGCTTATCGTGCGGTTACGATGATCGCGAACATGTAGACAAATGACACAAAACTAACTTTTTAATAGAGCAAGTAGGAGTGGCACTGTGTATTAAGTGGGAAAGATCGTTATAAATAGAACACAGAATACGAAAAAAGTTATGAAGAGCATAATTAGAATTACAAGTTTGAAGAGATATAGGTACAAAATTTCTAGTATTTCTAATAGGAACAGCAAAGTTAATTTGGTTAATTAATTCAGAAGAATCAATTTCACCATTAATTAATTTGTGAAAAAAGGAAAATGAAAGCATTATTCTACGATCACTCAGAGAAGGAAGATCTATTAGTAAAAGTCTACTACGATAAGACGGCAAATTATTGTTAGTGTCCCAGTTAAGACCTCTAAGTGCGAAGAGCAGAAATTGTTTTTGTACCGATTCTATTTTATTCTGATGAATTTCGTATTTCGAAAACCATATACAAGATCCATATTCCAGAATCGGTCGAACAAGAGAAGTATACAGAGTTTTTGTTAAGTAGGGATCGTTAAACTCCTTCGACCAGCGCTTAATGAACCCCAAGACACCAGATGCTCGATTGGAAATTGAAGAAATATGCTTGTCAAACTTAAACTTTGGGTTCATAAGGATGCCCAAATCGTCAACCCATTCAATTCTGTCTAGTGGTTTGTTGTCAAGAAAATATATATTAAAAAAGGGCAAATATCTAAAAAATTACATTACTTAACATTTACTGCAATTAAGATTTAAAAAATTTACTTTACACCACATTTGAAAGTTGTCTAAATCTCTTTGAAGCTGTTGAGCAGCAAGGGGAGTTGCAGCCGACGTGCATAATTTTACATCATCAGCGTACATCAAAACCCGAGAGAACTTTATAACTGATGGAAAATCGTTTATAAACAAAATAAATAACAAAGGACCAAAATGACTACCCTGTGGAACGCCTGAAGTGACCTGAACCGTCTTGGAAACGGACCCTTTAAATAAAACCCTCTGAGTTCTAAGAACTAGAATATTTGAAAAGCCCAAGAGTTCTAGTTTATGTATTAGAAGACGATGATCTACAGAGTCGAAAGCCTTACTAAAATCAGTATAAATAACATCAGTCTGCAATTTGTCCTGAAAACCCTTGATAACAAATGAAGTAAATTCTAACAAGTTAGTGGTAGTAGATTTTTGTTTCATAAATCCGTGCTGGCACGGTGAAATAATAGATTTGCAAAGGTGTTGAAGATGGGAGGTTATTAATTTTTCAAAAATCTTAGGAATAGCAGACAACTTGGAGATACCCCTATAATTTTGAACATTAGATTTGTTTCCTTTTTATGGAGAGGAATAATAAATGACTCTTTCCAAATTTTTGGAAAGGAGCCTAACTCCAGGGACAAGTTAAACATTTTAAGCAACGGCTTTAAAAGACCATGAGCACAGTGTCTAAGCACGCAGCTTGGCACTCCGTCAGGTCCTGGAGAAAATATAGGTCTCAAACCATGTAGATTATTTAAAAGTGAGTTTTCAGTGATTTTCAGTCCAAAGATGCGATTCGAGCCATTAACCCGATAAGGGTAAGGCAAATCGACTTGAGATTGAAATGAGCTATAAGTCGTTTGAAAAAATTGGGCAAATATATTTGCAATCTCCGATAGAATTGGCCTTCGTTTCCTCAAAGAATACTTCCGTTGGGAGTGTCGATGACCTACGCTTCGCATTAACAAAATCAAAAAACCGCTTTGGATCCTGCTGAAACTGTAATCTATACCGAGTCAGGTAATTCTTATAACATTGGTTATTTAAGATATCAAAACTGGCACGAGCAATCACCGATGAGCCGTTTTTTCTAAATCTCTTGTAGAGTTTAGATTTTCGATTTTTGAGAATTGTCAACTCTCGGGTAAACCACACAGGTTTGTTAGACCTGTTTAGCTTACCAACCGGGACACATAAATCAAATAAAGAATGTAAGGTATTATAAAAAATACTGATTGCCACGTCCAAGTCGTCAGACTCGTAGAGGGGACACCAGTCAGTTTGGGATAAAAGCAGAGCGAGTCCCTCAAAATCAGTTTTCCGAAATTGACGAACTCGACTCAAAGGCACCTTGATATTGCAACGCGTCCGGGAAGGTAAATTAATCAACAGCTCCAACGTAGGATGGTATAAGTCTTCGGGATAAGATATAGGCTGGGAACGTGAAACGGATGAAGATGCTGAATCCAAAACTAAAATCAGATCAAGAATTTTATTAAGAGAATATGGGATAGCATTAATTTGACTCAATGACATCCCAAGTAGGTCGATTAAAAATTCATTCGGTGCCGCGGGAGTCAGGGCACCAGAAAGTATAACAGCTGCTTTCAAATGACTACTTTTGGTAGTACAAAAATTATAAATGAAAGGTCAACCTTTAAAGTCCAAGGACAAGTGTATCACTTAATTGGTAGTGTCCGACCTTTGCCAAATGAAGAAATGCAGTTTCTTCAAATTTATTTTGTTGGTGATGATCAAAAGGAAGCTCAACTACGTTGCAAAAATATTTCAAATGTTGATTGTAACGTAGTAAAGGATCTTCAATGTATGTTTCATCATCATAATCGTTATGTTAAAGATCTAAAAATGGCTCTCAATAAAATACCAACAAGTACTAGAGATTATAAATTGGTTATACATGCTGATCGAACACCCGCTGGTGCACACAAAGGGCTTTACAATGCACCTCAATCAAGCGAAGTAGCTATAGTTATTGTTGGTCAGCAATTTAAAAAGCGCGATATTATTATTGAAAGCCATAATAATAAATTACAACGTATAAGTGAGGTGCATCGATCATACGATGCCTTACAGTACCCTTTTCTATTTCCTTATGGCGAAGATGGCTATTCAGTGGATATACCACAATGGAATCCATTATTAAAAATAGAGGAACCAAAAAAAAGATATCTGCGTTAAGCTTTTACAGCTATAAAATAATGATTCGTCAATCTGAGATAAATCATTTACTTTATTGTCGTTCCTTTTTAGTCAGTTTTTAAAATTGAAACAGAAAGGTTAAATTATATTCGCTACAATCAAGCGAAACTCAGAGCAGATAGCTATATACATCTACAAGATGCAATAGGCCAACAAGATGTTGTCGCAGCTCAACTTGGTCAGATGGTAATTTTACCATCTTCTTTTACAAGCTCTGCACGATATATGCATGAAAAGACTCAAGATGCTATGACATATGTTCGCCATTATGGGCGACCAGATCTTTTCACAACATTCACATGCAATCCACAATGGAATGACATCAAAAGTGTTTTATTTCCGGGTCAAAAACCGCATGATCGTCACGATATTAAAGCTCGAGTTTTTCATTTAAAAGTTAAAGCTTTAATGTCACTATTGACAAAAGGTTCTTTGTTTGGAAGCGTGCAATGTTTCATGTACTCTGTAAAAATCGGGGTTTACCACATATACATATTCTACCTTGGTTAGAAAATAAAATAAGACCAGATAAAATTATCTGTGCCGAAATACTTTTGAGAACATTTGAAGCTCACATAAATGTTGAGTATTGTAGTTCTGTAAAGTCTATTAAATAAATTTGATTTGATGTTAACAAGGGCAGTGATCAAGCATCATATACTCTTGAAAACCAACGTAATGAAATTAATATGTACGAAAGTGGCCGTTAAATAAGTAGCTCAGAAGCGGTATGATGAATCCTTGCATTTCCCATACATGAACGTTTTCCGGCTATTATTCACTTAACTGTCCATTTAGAAAATGGTCAACGGATATATTTTAACCCCAATAATCCGCAACAATTACTTGACAGATTAAGCACTACACCCAAAACCACTTTGCTAGCCTTCTTTGAGCTTTGATGAGTTTGCAAGATCGCTTCTATATTGTGGAGTTCCATCGTATTTTAAATGGAATAATAAAGAATGTCAAAGAAGAAAACGAGGGCATGATGTGCCAAATTTACCTGGAGTTAAAAGAGATTCAAATTTAAAAACCGTTAATGGTATAGCATACGCATCATTTCAATTGGCGTGTAAAGCTCTAGGATTACTAGAAGATGATAAGCACTGGGATTCAACTATAGCCGAAGCTGTCATATGTCAAAATCCTACAAATCTGAGAGAACTTTTTGCAATAATGTTAGTATTTTGTCAAATTTTGGATGCTCTTAAACTTTGGAATACTTATAAAGAGAGTTTCTCAGAAGATATTTTAAGAGCCTTTCATATTTCACAATACAGAAATATTGATGAAAGTATTGTGAATAATGTATTAAATAAATGTCTTATTTACATTGAAGATATTGTACTGTCTATTGGTGGTCAAAACTTGACTTACTATGGACTTCCACTACCAATTAGATCCGAGGAAATTGTTCCAAATATTGAATATCATAGAGAAACAAATTATGAAAATTTCGATAATTTTGTTGTTAATAATGAGCTACTCCTTACTGCTGAGCAAAAACAAGTATACGAAAAGATACTATATAGCGTCGAAGCAGAAAAAGGAAAAATCTATTATTTAGATGCACCTGGTAGAACAGGTAAAACGTATCTTTTAAATTTATTATTGGCAAAGGTACGGCAAAGTAAAAAAATTGCATTGGCCGTTGCTTCTTCCGGTAACGCAGCCACTTTACTAAATGGTGGTCGCACAGCGCATTCTACTCTAAAGATTCCATTTAATTTGTTTCATTTAGAAACACCACATTGCTCAATTTCAAAGCAATCTAATATTGCTGCTGTGCTCAAAGATTGCAAGCTTATTGTTTGGGATGAGTGTACTATGGGCCATTAAGGTGCTTTTGAAGCTGTAGTTCGATCCTTGAAAGACATTCGAGATAGTGAATACTTAATGGGTGGCATAACTGTTCTCTTAGCTGGCGATTTTCGACAAACTCTTCCAGTGATCCCCAGAGGAACAAGAGCAGATGAAATAAATGCGTGCTTAAAGTCTTCAGTTTTGTGGCCCAAAATACAGAAAATTGCATTAACGAAGAATATGCGAGTGCACTTAAAAAGTGATAGCATAGCTGGTGAATTTGCAGAAATGCTTCTTCAAATAGGAAATGGATTAGTTCCAACCCATGATGGCAAAATAACTTTACCATCAATTTTGTGTCATGTTGTGAAAAGTATTGAAGAGCTAACTCCAAAAATATTTCCGGATATTACAAATATCTCTCAAAAATCACTCGAATGGTTTTCAGAACGTGCTATTTTGACTGCGAGAAATGAAAATGCATTGGAAATAAACGAGTTTTTATTAAAATCATTTCAAAGTGAAGAAATGACATATAACTCTATTGATTCTGTGACTGAAATCGAAGATGCAGTTCATTACCCCGTCGAGTTTCTTAATTTATTAAATCCGGCTGGCCTGCCTCAACATAAATTAACTTTAAAGATTGGTTCACCTGTAATGTTGATTCGCAACTTGAAACCGCCAAAACTGTGCAATGGTACAAGATTGCAAGTTAAAGTCCTTCATAAAAATGTTGTCGAAGTATTTATCTTTACTGGCAATGGTATAGAGGAAACGGTTTTTATACCGATAATTCCATTAATACCTTCTGATTCTGAATTGCCAACTCAATTTAAAAGATTGCAATTTCCTTTACAAGTTTGCTTTGCCTTAACTATCCGCGCAGCGAAGTAAGCGGGCCACTTACTAGTTCTACTATTATATGAAAATGACAAAAATAATTAATAAACAAACAAAAATTGATAATAACATATTAATATAAATTTAAATTTTATCGAATAAATTTGTGCCATCTAAAAGATCATATGCTGATTTTAATTAAACTGACTTTTTTATGCATGGGAGTTTCCTTTGGCCAGTTAGAAATGGATCTGAGCTCAGAAGTAATCTATTTATTAAGCCCGTATTTGTAGCAATGCGTGACATCTTCCGAGTGTGCTGCCTTCTGAACATTTTAATGTCCTTATTTTTTGATTCTCCAGCTTCTTCAGATAACTCCCCGATTGGAAAAAAGGCATAATTTATTACATCCGGAGCATGAACGAAAACTTTGTTTAGTGAGGGTGGAAGATAGAACCAGGGATAAAACTTGATAAGCTCTTTGGCAGTGTCAAGTGCAAATTCTCCAAATTTGTTTACGTTCATCTTGTAACCAGATGCCATACATTGCAGCAATGTTGCACAGCAGTCTATAACATTTTCATTGATTCCTGTAATTTCGGCTGCCATTTTCGGGTTATTGAAAAATGCTCTGGCCGTATTGCCATCATTTGAATCGTGTAAAGACACAGCGATAAGAGCCGCCAAGTAAAACCAAATTAAAACAAGTGGAAACGTTGCAGGCATACTCGATACCAGTATTAAAACCGGTAAAAAGAGGCCTGATTGATAAGGGGTACGGATGCGGCAGGGGTGTACGCTGCCTTAAAGATTCTCCGATGCAGATTAGGATGCCACCAGCTATCTTCCTTCCAAATTTGGTGACTCTAGCTCAAAGTTTGTAAAAGGTGGGGAAAGGGGAGGCTGGGGGCGGTATGGGTAGTTGTAGCATCCAAATTTTTGATGCAGATCTTTGTGAAATGTCAATTGCTATCTTCATACCAAACTTGGTGACTCTAGCTCGAAAATTGTAAAAAGTGGTGAAAGGGGGGCGAAATGGAAGGCGTGGCTCCAAAACTTTGATGCAGATTTTTGGGGGTCGTTGCCAGCTATCTTCCTACCAAATTTGGTGACTCTAGCTCCACAACTCTGGAAGATACACGCATTCCCGTTTTTGACGAAGCGTTGGGGTGGATGGGGGCGGCTAGGGCAGTATTGGTGGGCGTCGAATCCAAACTTTTGATGCAGTTTTTGGGGGGTCATAATCACCTATCTTGGCACCATTTTTGGTGGCTCTAGCTAAAAAACTGTGGGAGATATAGGCTTTTTTGACTTTAAAATGCGGGGGGCTGGGGGCGGAATGGTTGGGCGTGGCTCCAAAATTTTTGATGCAGTTTTTGGGGGTTGCTAGTAGCTATCTTCTTACCAAATTTGGTAGTTCTAGCTGTAAGGATGTGCGAAATATGTGGATTTATCGGTTTTGAGTTATCGAATTTATCGATTTGCCAGCCCCCAAGTTATCGTAGAACCCCCATCTTGACTTTTTAATTTACTATGCCATAGATAAAGAGAATTGGAAAGTTTCAAGTCTCTAGTTTGAAGGGTGTGGAAAAAACTTGCAACCATACGGACGGACAGACGGACAGACACCATGACGGACATTGCACAAAACTAATACACTCTTTACCTTCGGTATCGAGTATAAAAATTTAAGCATTAATAATAATAATTTCAACTCAAAAAGAACACAAAACACGAAAGACGAAAACACAGACAAAGAACAACAATAAGACAAATCAGCCGCTTTGCAAGGAAAATTTAACCTTGAAAAAAAAACAAGTGGAAACGTTGCAGTGGGACGCAACCGACTGCGGTATACTCGATACCAGTATTAAAACCGGTTAAAACAGGCCTGATTGCAAAGGGGTACGGATGCGGCAGGGGTGTACGCTGCCTTAAAGATTCTCCGATGCAGATGGGGATGCCACCAGCTATCTTCGTTGCAAATTTGGTGACTCTAGCTCTAAGTTTGTTAAAGGAATGGAAAGGGGGGCTGGGGGCGGTATGGGTGGGCGAGGAATCCAAATTTGTGATGCAGATCTTTGTGGAATGTCAATTGCTATCTTCATACCAAATTTGGTGAATCTAGCTCAAAGTTTGTTATAAGTGGGGAAAGGGGGGATGGGGGCGGTAGGGGTGGGCGTGGGTGGCATCAAAATTTTTGATGCAGATCTTTGTGAAATGTCAATTGCTACCTTCGTATCAAATTTGGTGACTCTAGCTCAAAGTTTGTATAAGGTGTGGAAAGGGGGGCAGAATGGTTGGGCGTGGCTCCAAAACTTTGATGCAGTTCTTTGGGGGTTGATACGAGCTATCTTCCTACCAAATTTGGTAGCTCTAGCTCCACAGCTCTGGAAGATACACGCATACCCGTTTTTGACGAAGCGTTGGGGTGGATGGGGACGGCTAGGGCAGTATCGGTGGGCGTGGCATCCAAACTTTTGATGCAGTTTTCAGGGGGTCATCATCACCTATCTTGGCACCAAATTTGGTGGCTACAGCTCAAAAACTGTGGGAAATATAGGCTTTTTTGACTTTAAAATGCGGGGGGCTGGGGGCGGAATGGGTAGGCGTGGCTCCAAAATTTTTGATGCAGTTTTTTGGGGGATGCTAGTAGCTATCTTCTCACCAAAATTGGTAGTTCGAGCTGTAAAGATGTGCGAAATATGTGGATTTATCGGTTTTGAGTTATCAAATTTATCGATTTGCCAGCCCCCCAGTTATCGTAGAACCCCCATCTTGACACTTTAATTTACTATGCCATAAATAAAGAGAATTGGAAAGTTTCAAGTCTCTAGCTTGAAGGGTGTGGAAAAAACTTGCAACCATACGGACGGACAGACGGACAGACACCATGACGGACATTGCACAAAACCAATATACTCTTTACCTTCGGTATGGAGTATAAAAAGACGGCATTAGTGTATTGTAGATTATGCACACATCTGCAAATATCTGCAGCTAAGTTAAAGTCTCTTATTACCCTAAGACACACACAAATACTGTGAGGTAGGCCCAGCGCAGGTCTCCCCCACAATACATTACATGTAAAATATACATATACCTTCAACATAACACACAGAATACCAATTTATTGTATTAGACTTAACATTAACATAGAACATAGAAAGCAAAGTATAAGAGCGGCTAGACCATGATACAATCAATACGGTAGTGTCATGCGAGACTGTGCCCTCTTTTTTTCGGTGACAACTAGTGTCAGTCGCTAAGTGCTTGTCGTTGAGATAAGACGTTGATGCGGACGATTTTTTTCTGTTTGTTATTTATGTTTTTTGTTTACAGTTGACTATTCATACATTTTCGCATCAAAAACCTTAATAGAAAATTAAAAATACAAAAACAATAACAAAACATAATAGGAAATAAAAAACGATTGAAAATATTACGTTAAATTAATAATAATATATGTTTTTTATTTGATTACGAATATTTATTAATATTTATTAAAATGTTTTAATAATATATGAATCGAAAGCGTTTTACTTATTTGTTTATTTAATTTAAATGTCACAACAAAGCAACCAAAATGTATCGGCCGCATACATATAACAAAACATTTTCTATACCTAACTCTATCGCACTTTCAAAACAGCCCTTTAACAGACTCAAGAGAGTAAAATTAAAAGAGAGCAGCTTAGCCCTCTCCTTCGCACTCGAAAATCATATGGCAAGTACGGGCTGAGGCAGCATGACAAGGTGTCGCGATCCACAAGAAGAGGAATAGCGTGCTCAGGCCGAGCGCGAGACCGGTAAATCAGTAGGTGGTTGGAATTAAAGGCGTGCGGCTTTGTCCCACGAGAGGAGGTCGGTAATTTGGGGTTCGCGGAATATTCGGGAATAGACAAGTCTAATTAAGAACAGTTGATTTATATAAGTACACCCAACTCTTTTTTTACACTGTAGATACGTTCCTCAAAAATCCGTGTAAAAAAAAACCGTGTAAAAAAAGATTCCTATAGTAAAATGGGGGATACGTTCCATGTCATCTGAAAACCGTGTAAGATGAAATAAAGAACGATATTTACTTCGAAAAACCGTGTAAAAAAAATTTTGGAAACTATAAAATTTCAGAAAAGCCCACAAATTGTATGGTCATATGGCATTTTATTGAGCATTACAACTTAAAATTCATAATTTATACAGGTGGAAAAATTCATACAAGCAAAAAACCAAAGAAATCTGTTAATCCAGAATTAAGAACAGAAAAATTTGAATAGAAATAAAGAAAAACAAGTTGAAACGTTGCAGTCGGAAGCAACCGACTGCGGCATACTCGATACCAGTATTAAAACCGGTAAAAAGAGGCCTGATTGCAGAGGGGGTACGGATGCGGCAGAGGTGTTCACTGCCGAAAAGATTTTCCGATGCAGATGGGGATGCCACAAGCTATCTTCCTTACAAATTTGATGACTCTAGCTCAAAGTTTGTAAGTTTGTTGGGCAAGGGAAGCTGGGGCGGTATGGGTGGGCTTGGCATCCAGATTTGTGACGCAGATCTTTGTGGAATGTCAATTGCTATCTTCATACTAAATTTGGTGACTCTAGCTCGAAATTTGTAAAAAAAAAAGGGGGTAAGGGGGGCTGGGGGCGGTATGGGTGGTCGTGGCATCCAAATTTTATCTGCAGATCCTTGTGGAATGGTAATTGCTATCTTCATACCAAATTTGGTGACTCTAGCTCAAAGTTTGTAATATGTGCGGAGAGGGGAATGGGGCCTTACGGGTGGAAGGGGGGCTGGGGGCGGTATGGGTGAGCGTGGCATCCAAATTTGTGATGCAGATCTATGTGGGAAGTCAATTGCTATCTTCATACAAAATTTAGTGACTCTAGCTAAAAGTTTGTAACAGGTGGGAAAGGAAGGCGAAATGGGTGGGCGTGTCTCCAAAACTGTGATGCAGATTTGTGGGGGTCGTTGCCAGCTATCTTCCTACCAAATTTGGTGGCTCTAGCTCCACAACTCTGGAAGATACACGCATTCCCGTTTTTGACGAAGCGTTGGGGTGGATTTGGGCGGCTTGGGCAGTATTGGTGGGCGTGGCATCCAAATTTTTGCTGCAGATCTTTGTGGAATGTCAATTGCTATCTTCATACCAAATTTGGTGACTCTAGCTCGAAAATTGTAAAAAGTGGGGAAAGGGATGCTGGGGGCGGTATGGGTGGGTGTGGCATACAAATTTTTGCTGTAGATCTATGTGGGATGTCAATTGCTATCTTCATACCAAATTTGGTGACTCTAGCTAAAAGTTTGTAAAAGGTGGGAAAGGAGGGCGAAATGGGTGGGCGTGTCTCCAAAACTGTGATGCAGATTTTTGGGGGTCGTTGCCAGCTATCTTCCTACCAAATTTGGTGACTCTAGCTCCACAACTCTGGAAGATACACGCATTTCCGTTTTTGACGAAGCGTTGGGGTGGATTTGGGCGGCTTGGGCAGTATTGGTGGGCGTGGCATCCAAATTTTTGCTGCAGATCTTTGTGGAATGTCAATTGCTATCTTCATACCAAATTTGGTGACTCTAGCTCAAAGTTTGTAAAATGTGGGGAAAGGGAGAATAGGGCCTTATGGGTGGGCGTGGCATCGAAATTTTTGATGCAGATCTTTGTAAAATGTCGATTGCTATCTTCATACCAAATTTGGTGACTCTACCTCGAAGTTTGTAAAAAGATGGGAAAGGGGGGCTGGGGGCGGTATGGGTGGGCGTGTCATCCAAATTTGTGATTCAGATCTTTGTGGAATGTCAATTGCTTTCTTCATACCAAATTTGGTGACTCTAGCTCGAAAATTGTAAAAAGTGGTGAAAGGGGGCTGGGGGCGGTATGGGTGGGTGTGGCATACAAATTTTTGCTGTAGATTTATGTGGGATGTCTATTGCTATCTTCATACCAAATTTGGTGACTTAAGCTAAATGTTTGTAAAAGGTGGGAAAGGGGGGCGAAATGGGTGGTCGTGTCTCCAAAACTATGATGCAGATTTTTGGGGGTCGTTGCCAGCTATCTTCCTACCAAATTTGGTGGCTCTAGCTCCACAACTCTGGAAGATACACGCATTCCCGTTTTTGACGAAGCGTTGGGGTGGATTTGGGCGGCTTGGGCAGTATTGGTGGGCGTGGCATCCAAATTTTTGCTGCAGATCTTTGTGGAATGTTAATTGCTATCTTCATACCAAATTTGGTGACTCTAGCACAAAGTTTGTAAAATGTGGGGAAAGGGGGAATGGGGCCTTATGGGTGGGCGTGGCATCGAAATTTTTGATGCAGATCTTTGTAAAATGTCAATTGCTATCTTCATACCAAATTTGGTGACTCTAGCTCGAAGTTTTTAAAAGGTGGGAAAGGGGGGCGAAATGGGTGGGCGTGGCTCCAAAACTTTGATGCAGTTTTTTGGGGGTCGTTGCCAGCTATCTTCTTTCCAAATTTGGTGGTTCTAGCTCCACAACTCTGGAAGATACACGCATTCCCGTTTGTGACGAAGCGTTATGGTGGATGGGGGCGGCTAGGGCAGTATCGGTGGGCGTGGCATCCAAACTTTTGATGCAGTTTTTGGGGGGTCATCATCACCTATCTTGGCATTAAATTTGGTGGCTCTAGCTCAAAAACTGTGGGAGATAAAGCCATTTTTGATTTCAAATTGCGGTGGGACTGGGGGCGAAATAGGGGGGCGTGGCTCCCGTGTAAGATGAAATAAAGATCGATATTTACTTCGAAAAACCGTGTAAAAAAAATTTTGGAAACTATAAAATTTCAGAAAAGCCCACAAATTGTATGGTCATATGGCATTTTATTGAGCATTACAACTTAAAATTCATAATTTATACAGGTGGAAAAATTCATACAAGCAAAAAACCAAAGAAATCTGTTAATCCAGAATTAAGAACAGAAAAATTTGAATAGAAATAAAGAAAAACAAGTTGAAACGTTGCAGTCGGAAGCAACCGACTGCGGCATACTCGATACCAGTATTAAAACCGGTAAAAAGAGGCCTGATTGCAGAGGGGTACGGATGCGGCAGAGGTGTTCACTGCCGAAAAGATTTTCCGATGCAGATGGGGATGCCACAAGCTATCTTCCTTACAAATTTGATGACTCTAGCTCAAAGTTTGTAAGTTTGTTGGGCAAGGGAAGCTGGGGGCGGTATGGGTGGGCTTGGCATCCAGATTTGTGACGCAGATCTTTGTGGAATTTCAATTGCTATCTTCATACTAAATTTGGTGACTCTAGCTCGAAATTTGTAAAAAAAAAAGGGGTAAGGGGGGCTGGGGGCGGTATGGGTGGTCGTGGCATCCAAATTTTATCTGCAGATCCTTGTGGAATAGTAATTGCTATCTTCATACCAAATTTGGTGACTCTAGCTCAAAGTTTGTAATATGTGCGGAGAGGGGGAATGGGGCCTTACGGGTGGAAGGGGGGCTGGGGGCGGTATGGGTGAGCGTGGCATCCAAATTTGTGATGCAGATCTATGTGGGAAGTCAATTGCTATCTTCATACAAAATTTAGTGACTCTAGCTAAAAGTTTGTAACAGGTGGGAAAGGAAGGCGCAATGGGTGGGCGTGTCTCCAAAACTGTGATGCAGATTTGTGGGGGTCGTTGCCAGCTATCTTCCTACCAAATTTGGTGGCTCTAGCTCCACAACTCTGGAAGATACACGCATTCCCGTTTTTGACGAAGCGTTGGGGTGGATTTGGGCGGCTTGGGCAGTATTGGTGGGCGTGGCATCCAAATTTTTGCTGCAGATCTTTGTGGAATGTCAATTGCTTTCTTCATACCAAATTTGGTGACACTAGCTCAAAGTTTGTAAAATGTGTGGAAAGGGGGAATTGGGCCTTATGGGTGGGCGTGGCATCGAAATTTTTGATGCAGATCTTTGTAAAATGTCCATTACTATCTTCACACCAAATTTGGTGACTCTAGCTCGAAGTTTGTAAAAAGACTGGAAAGGGGGGCTGGGGGCGGTATGGGTGGGCGTGTCATCCAAATTTGTGATGCAGATCTTTGTGGAATGTCAATTGCTATCTTCATACCAAATTTGGTGACTCTAGCTCGAAAATTGTAAAAAGTGGGGAAAGGGATGCTGGGGGCGGTATGGGTGGGTGTGGCATACAAATTTTTGCTGTAGATCTATGTGGGATGTCAATTGCTATCTTCATACCAAATTTGGTGACTCTAGCTAAAAGTTTGTAAAAGGTGGGAAAGGAGGGCGAAATGGGTGGGCGTGTCTCCAAAACTGTGATGCAGATTTTTGGGGGTCGTTGCCAGCTATCTTCCTACCAAATTTGGTGACTCTAGCTCCACAACTCTGGAAGATACACGCATTCCCGTTTTTGACGAAGCGTTGGGGTGGATTTGGGCGGCTTGGGCAGTATTGGTGGGCGTGGCATCCAAATTTTTGCTGCAGATCTTTGTGGAATGTCAATTGCTATCTTCATACCAAATTTGGTGACTCTAGCTCAAAGTTTGTAAAATGTGGGGAAAGGGAGAATAGGGCCTTATGGGTGGGCGTGGCATCGAAATTTTTGATGCAGATCTTTGTAAAATGTCGATTGCTATCTTCATACCAAATTTGGTGACTCTACCTCGAAGTTTGTAAAAAGATGGGAAAGGGGGGCTGGGGGCGGTATGGGTGGGCGTGTCATCCAAATTTGTGATTCAGATCTTTGTGGAATGTCAATTGCTTTCTTCATACCAAATTTGGTGACTCTAGCTCGAAAATTGTAAAAAGTGGTGAAAGGGGGGCTGGGGGCGGTATGGGTGGGTGTGGCATACAAATTTTTGCTGTAGATTTATGTGGGATGTCTATTGCTATCTTCATACCAAATTTGGTGACTTAAGCTAAATGTTTGTAAAAGGTGGGAAAGGGGGGCGAAATGGGTGGTCGTGTCTCCAAAACTATGATGCAGATTTTTGGGGGTCGTTGCCAGCTATCTTCCTACCAAATTTGGTGGCTCTAGCTCCACAACTCTGGAAGATACACGCATTCCCGTTTTTGACGAAGCGTTGGGGTGGATTTGGGCGGCTTGGGCAGTATTGGTGGGCGTGGCATCCAAATTTTTGCTGCAGATCTTTGTGGAATGTTAATTGCTATCTTCATACCAAATTTGGTGACTCTAGCACAAAGTTTGTAAAATGTGGGGAAAGGGGGAATGGGACCTTATGGGTGGGCGTGGCATCGAAATTTTTGATGCAGATCTTTGTAAAATGTCAATTGCTATCTTCATACCAAATTTGGTGACTCTAGCTCGAAGTTTTTAAAAAGGTGGGAAAGGGGGGCGAAATGGGTGGGCGTGGCTCCAAAACTTTGATGCAGTTTTTTGGGGTCGTTGCCAGCTATCTTCTTTCCAAATTTGGTGGTTCTAGCTCCACAACTCTGGAAGATACACGCATTCCCGTTTGTGACGAAGCGTTATGGTGGATGGGGGCGGCTAGGGCAGTATCGGTGGGCGTGGCATCCAAACTTTTGATGCAGTTTTTGGGGGGTCATCATCACCTATCTTGGCATTAAATTTGGTGGCTCTAGCTCAAAAACTGTGGGAGATAAAGCCATTTTTGATTTCAAATTGCGGTGGGACTGGGGGCGAAATAGGGGGGCGTGGCTCCAAAATTTTTGATGCAGTTTTTCGGGGGTTGCTAGTAGCTATCTGCCTACCGATTTTGGTACTTCTAGCTGTAAGGATGTGCGAAATATGTGGATTTATCGGTTTTGAGTTACCGAATTTATCGATTTGCCAGCCCCCCAGTTATCGTAATCCCCATCTTGGACACTTTAATTTACTATTCCATAGACAAAGAGAATTGGAAAGTTTCAAGTCTCTAGCTTGAAGGGTGTGGAAAAACGTTGCGAACATACGGACGGACACCATGACGGACATTGCACAAACTCAATATACTCTTTACCTTCGGTATCGAGTATAATTATTAACATAACATAATTAGTCGTCTCTAATTGATAACAAGCGCAATTGTTTGCGACGAACTGGACTAAAATCGGTATCATCACTGGAGATATCCATCAAATTATCCAATGGTGACTTTCGTCCGGTAATAGAGTTTTGAGCTGACGGACTACTTTCCGACAGGTCTTGCGCCGTCGACTTTTTTATTTAAAAATCTTTAATGGAAAGTTGAACTTTTGGTTTTTTAAGTTCTTTATACAACTCTTCATTATTATTATTATTATGAAAAAGGAGGTTAGTGCACTGCGACCACCTGGGTCTATTGTGCCCTCATCCTATTGTATGAGCTACAGCTCCCCGTACAGTGCAATCGATCGCAGAAACGCGATGATGTCGCTTGGACGGAGAGCCCTCATCTCCTCAGTGTTTAGTGTGACCCGCCCGAGCTGAGATAATCTCAGCCGACCTATGGCAGGGCACTCCACTAGTAGGTGTTCTGGAGTTTCGTCCCCCTCCAGACAGAGCCTGCATGTAGCCTCGTTCCCTATGCGTATCTTATGTAAATGCATACGCAATCTGCAGTGTCCTGTCAAGAAGCCTGTGACAATCCGAAGAGAGACCTTGCTCAGCTTCAGACAGTCCTCAGTCCTCGTCTTGTTGTAGTTGCCTAAAAGCCTTTTACTTTGTCTCGCCCCCTGCGAACACAACCAGAAGTTCGTACTATCGGACCAAAGGTCAGAGCGGCTGCTCTGCTCGATGACCCCAGGGCCCAACCCACAGAAGGGTTCCGGCCCGCAGAAAGGAGTACTTGCCCCCTTCCTGGCCATTTGGTCCGCTACCTCATTACCCGGGATTCCCGCGTGACCAGGGACCCAATAGATGGTGACTCTATTATTAGTCCCCAACCTGTTTAATGTTTCTATACATTGCCAAACCAGCCTGGAAGCTATTTTATAAGCACCTAGTGCTTTTATAGCTGCCTGACTGTCTGAAAAGATGGCTATGTCTCTGCGATCGTACCCTCTGTCGATGTTGAAAGCGGCACATCTCTCTATCGCGTGTATTTCCGCTTGGAAGATACTGGCGAACTTGCCAAGGGGTTCATGGTAATTGAGTCGAGGTCCGCAGACTCCGGCCCCGGCCCCCTCCTCTGTAAGCGAACCATCTGTGTACCACCTAATAGCATGTGTTTTCACATTATAGGTAGTTGACAGGTTGGTCCATTCTGCCTTATTGCTAAGCTCTATGTTAAAGAGCTTACTGAAGCTAAATTGCGCCAACTGCGCATCCTGTGGGTATTCTAACAGTGAGCCTGTGGCTCCTGCAGCCGATCCGGTTGCTAATGCCCCCGTTAACCTCATATGACTTCTGCTTGCGTTGTGTTTTATGTATATGTGCAGCGGTGGAAGCCCTAATAGAACGTCTAGAGCCGTGGAGGGGCAGGTGCGCATTGCGCCCGAGATGCACGAGCATGCAAGCCTCTGGAGTTTACCCAGTTGCTTTCTCGCACCTTCCCGGTCCATGCGTCCAGCCCAGACCACAGCTCCGTAGCACACCATGGGCCTTACCATAGCAGTATACATCCACATCAGAATCTTAGGTGAAAGCCCCCAGTTTTTCCCCGCAAGAGTTCTGCAGCTCATCAGGGCTAAAGTGCCCTTCCGAACAGCGTGCTCCACCTGCTGTTTCCAGAGGAGTCTTTTATCTAGTATAACCCCCAGATATTTGATCTCCGTGGACACTGGTATACTTGTACCTCCAATGACTATGGGTCTCATAGATTTAAGCTTGTACCGATTTGTGAAGGCGACAATCGTGGTCTTTGCTGGGTTGATGTTCAGCCCCACGTCCCTACACCAGTCCAGGCTTAGTCGAAGGCCCAGGGTGACTCTATCACATAATGTGCTCTCAAAATTCCCCTTGCAGATAATAGTTATGTCATCGGCATATCCTAGACATCGAAAGCCATTATCCGTTAGCTTAGATAAGAGATCATCCACCACCAGACTCCAAAGGAGAGGTGATAGGACACCTCCTTGAGGACAGCCTCTGGTGGTTTGTGCTCTAATCGTCGAGTTGCTGACGGTTACTTCTGCTATGCGATAGTCCAGGAGTTTGCTTAACCAAGACGTGAGTCCTGATTCAACTCCTCTACTCTCAAGAGCTCTGACCACCACGTCATGCGCCGTGTTGTCAAAAGCACCTTCTATGTCCATAAAGGCGCAGAGTGCAACCTCTTTTGCTTTCACAGACTTCTGGAGAGTGTTCACTAGGTCAAGCAGAGCTGACTCCGTTGACATCCCTGCCCTATACGCATGCTGATGTGCATGTAGTGGCTTGGCCACTAGGTGCACAGATCTAATGTGATTGTCTACTATCTTTTCGAGGGTTTTTAGCAGGAATGAGGTAAGGCTGATTGGCCTGAAGGATTTAGGAAGAAATGGGTCTTTCTTTCCTACCTTCGGGATGAAAATCACCCTCGCCGTCCTCCACTCCCTAGGTATGTACACCAGGGCAATGCTCCCACGGAAGATTCTGATTAGAAATACTAAGAGAGGGTCTATACCCTTCTGTAAGAGGATGGGCAGGATGCCGTCCACCCCCGGGGCCTTATAGGGACTGAGTGATCCGATGGCCCACCTGATCCTATGCTCAGTTACAATTTCTGCAGCTAATCTCCATTCGGGTCTCATCCCAGAGGTTTGTTCGTAGCTGCTATCACTATCTGAAATGGTCCTACAAAGCGGGAAATGAGTTTGTAAGAGAAGTTCAGCCTTCTCTACCTCATTGTCCGTGAAAGTCCCCATCCTGTCTCTTAAGGCAAAGTTCCGAGAGCACTTTCCCTTTTGAGATGGCTTTGAACACCCTTGCAGCGGGCGTGGCCTGCTCTAGAGTGGAGCAAAACTTCCTGAAGTGATCCCGTTTGCTATTACGTATCTCCTTGTTATACTCAGTAAGCTTCCTGGTATAACAATCCCATTTATCATTACTCTTTTTAGCTGAGTTAAACAGTTTCCTGACCTCCACTCGAAGTAGTCCTAGCTTCTTAGTCCACCATGGATTATCCCTGCTGGATTTAATGCTCTTGATAGGACAGCTTGAATGATAAGCATCCAAGATAGTCTTGCCCACGTCAATAGATAGCTGCTCAATCTCTTCCTGTGAGGAAGCTCTTTTACTGTAGTTTAGTCTGCTCAGATTTAACCCCAGACAGGACCGATATTGTCGCCAATCTGTCTGTCGAGGATTTCTGATGTCCTTACTAAAACTTAGGTTACTACAAATGTCGAATAGGATAATCCTATGGTCCGACAATGATGGTTCAGTAGAGACTCTCCAGTTGCGAACCAACCTGGAGCCTCCGTCATTGCCAAAGGTGATATCTAACACCTCGGCCCTGCTTTTGGTTACAAACGTAGGTTCTGCCCCCACGTTGAAAACAGTGAGATCCTTAACTAGTAGAAAATCAAGTAAACACTCACCTCTGCTGTTTGTGTCTGTGCTGCCCCATGTGATGCTATGTGCGTTGGCATCGCACCCCAGCAGCAATGGCAGCTTCTTGCTGCTGCAGTAGTCCACTAGAGCCTGAACCTCTAATGGAGGAGCCTCCGCCTCATCTCCCGGGAAGTACGCCGACGCCACCACTATACTTCCGCGCTCTCCAGTGATCAGCACTGCTACTAAATCTTTGGTGAGAAAGTTAGAAAGACATAGAAAGTTAGTATTCTTCCGTACCAAGATACAAGCTCTTGGCGATGCCTCTCGTACATCCGCAATTGCTCTTGCACTTAAGGTTAAGTTAAGGTTAAGGCCGCAGATCCTGCCTCTGACGACCCATGGCTCCTGGATGAGCACCAGCCCCAGGTCCAACCTGGTGACCAACCTGCCGATGACAGCCGAAGCTGCCCTCGCATGATGCAGGTTAATCTGAGCAACGCTGGTGGTCTCCAGCCCTAGAGCTCTTCTTCACCCTCCGAGAGCGTCAGATATGCCTCTGACTGCGCCCCGGTGGGTGTTCGCTCATCATCGGATGGCCCATCCTTACTATTGATGTCATCTTCGCGGACGTTGAGTTTGGACAGGTCCAGACCCTTGAGGGACACCGAGTCTAGCTCGGCCTCCATCACCGCCAACGCCTCTGCTTCCGCTACTCCATCTGGCGGACATTCATGCGTCGTCTCGGCTGAGGCTGCTGAAGTGCCAGGCACATCGTCAGCTTTCGCCTCCGCATCAGCCGCCGCCGCTTCCTCCTTCTTCCCATGAAGTTTGCATTTGAGCTGCCCAAATCGGAAGCTCATCAGCATGCCCCGGTTCTTTAGGAGAGCAAGTGCGTCATCCTCCACGCCTAGCGTCAGGATCTTGCCTCCCTCAGCCTCCTTCCACCTGAGCAGCTTCCAGGTGTCAGAGCTGAGCCCTCTGTTCTGCTCCGTGAGCAAGCCAAAGGACTTTGCCCCCGGCTCTCCAGCAGTCCGTGGCAAAAGACGGTCACGATGTTGGGCATCGGAATCTCGTCCTTTGGGCAGGTGCAGAGCTGCACGCCCACCGCAGAGCTGATGCTAGGGACCTTAAGCTCTAGCCACTTTTTGGTCTCATCATCCATACATTCTACCAGTACCAGGCCTGTGCGAAAGTGGATGCCGTTGAAGTTCAGGCTTGCGGTCCAGCCCTTCCTCATCTCCTCGACGAGGGCCAGTTCCACCGCCGTCAGCTCCTCTTTGGACAGAAGCCTCTTCGGGTACTCGCTCGCCGTTATAGCCAAGATTGTGCCCTTGGCTACGCTGGCGTACGAGGCTGCCTTCGGATGCTTCGTGTCCCTTGAGGTTCCAGAGCCCTCAGGAGCCGCGTTGCCCTTGCGCTTCGGTTTCTTGTTTTGTTGGTGTCAATGGGGGCCTCAGCAGGCGATGTTTGTTGCCATTGCCGCTTCTTCCCCACGCCAGCTTCCTCTCCCTTCCTCTCGCCTGGAGACACGGTCGGGGCCCGGTGCTCCAGCGCTCTCCTGCGCGCCTCCTCCGGCTTCAAGCCACGCTCCAGGTACCGAAGATACCATTTGCGGCCGGCTCCGCTTAGGCCATGCCTTAGCGGGTCACCAGCCCCACCGGGTTGGCCTGGTGCCGGGATGGGTGGCATCAGCTTCCTCTTCTGCGGACCAAAAGAGGGTGTTGCAGTGTCTTTCCCGCCGACATTGCTTGTCTGCGGGACAGCCACTGGGGCAGTGCCGGGCACTGCTCCCACCCCCTACATCCGTCCGTTTGGTTTCCCCACTGTCCACCACTCGCGGCTTGAAAGCCTCTGCACTTTTGGAGGTGCTTTGCTTCGGGGACGAGCCCTTTGGTTTGGCAACACTCCTCGAGTGGGGGGCCTGCCCCCCGCGCGGTGTCAGCTTGCCACCCAAGTCCAGAGCCGCCTCTTCCATCCGCTCTGCTAGCTGAGTAGCGGTTAAGCCCCGCATATCATTAAAAATTTTTCTGCTGTCCATATATTTGGTCCCACGAGTATGGGGGAAAGTAGTACCGGCGTGTCATAGCCCCCATTAACACGCCGGGGCCAGGTATACTCACCGAGGCGGCCAGGTATCGGTGAGGCTCCGTTCTATTACAGTCGGTAACCCCTGACTGCAAACCAACCAATGGGCACGGACCACTTAACACCCTGGCTTAGGGGAGTGAAGAGGCACCCTTGCCTAAGGACGTCACCACTGCCCGTATGAGATGTGGGGGATAGGAAATGGGTAGGATCTTGTGTAGGAATTGGGTGTGTGTGAGACTATGTTTTGAAGACGGTCAGACAAGCGCCTTGTCGGTCCCACTAACGGTGTGGTACCCGCTGTTGTCCGGGAATGCTTATTACGACAAGTCGCTATTCGCAGCTAACCTCCACTGGAGGCCTTGCGCTATACGCAACCTGCGACCCGTCCGGTGGCTTCAGCTAGCCCACCTCAGAACCATCTCATAAAGTTCGTTAGTACCGGATACAACTCTTCATACTCAGCAATACAATTATTAATGTCTCGTTCGAATTTCAGGGCACGTTCCATATTAGGATAATTTTTTTAAGAAATGATTCACCATATTTTTACTAAATGTTAGACCTTCATCAATTAAGCTAGCACTTAGTTCACATATTTCAGTCTGTTATAGAGAAAATAACGGTGCTTTACGAGCCAGCGATTGAAAGACCGATTATAGAATTTGCAGCCAAAAGAAACACAAAAATGTTAAGTAGCACATAAAATTTTTCATTTGCCAAGAGTGGTAAAAACAAACAAAACAAAATGATGAAAATTTTTTTTTTCAACCGTGTAACTTCAAAACCGTGTAAAAAAAAACCGTGTAAAAAAAACCGTGTAAAAAAAGAGTCGGGTGTATAGATATATTGATAAGTGAACGCTGGGAAGAAGACATGTAGGCTTAAGTGACTGAATAAATGAAAGTGAAGAAATAAAGAAAGATATCTAACCTAAGACTTTGTGTGTTCGTTTACTGTGGCCTTACAGATATACATATATATGAGTGCGCGCATTCGCACAAATGTAAGTGCGAACGAGTTCGGTACTCAAATCTGAAGTGTATGCGCGTGGAGAGTGAGTATATACGGATTCTAGCGCCCGCCTGTGACCATTATCTGCCCGCCGAGAATAGTCTGTGTGATTAGACATACCTGTGCAGAGGGCTACCCTGTATGCTTCCCTAGCTACCCAGTCATTCCGGCAGTGCGACCCCGTCGTTACGCGACTTCGCAACGCTTGCCTCCATTTCATGAAGCGTCGCTGATTAAATATAAATATTTCTTGTGACGTGGGCCTTGGACAGACTGAGATCTGTACCTCGGCAAAAATAACTACTTTACAAGTGGCGCCCGAGCAGGGACGCAAAAGTGAAAGAGGCGTAGTGCAATTCGGCAATAAAGCACCAAACGCACTATGAACAAGTGTGAAGTTCGCGGAGACCACATATACCCGGCGATACTCTGTTTAACCGCGCGTGTGTTAAGGCCCAACCAAACGATGCATTCGTGCATGCAGAGTCGCTGCAAAAATGAACGAAATGCTTGCTTATGCATTATGCATCAACGTCTATAGCCATACGTTGCATAAGTGCATTGTCTCTTCTTCTTCTTTATTTTTGACAACCAGCTGATTTGGCAAATTTTTAGCAAACAGTTTAAAGCAAAGAATAAAAAAAGATGGAAAAGCGTCAAAAATTACAAAAAAAATGTTTAGCAATGAAAGCATTGTGTGATGCTGGAAAAATTATTGCTGAACTGCAGAAAAAACAAAGAAAAAATAGATCTTGTGCAGTGCGCTTTATAAACCGAGACCGGTATGTTCACGGCTTTTATGAGGTCACATTCAAGCCTATGATGATGCACGACCGGCATCAGTTTTTCATTTATACTCGAATGAGTTTGCACCAGTTCCAGGCACTGCTTAAATTGGTTGAGCCCGAGATTGCGACAAAAAAAAGAAAGCGGAGTGCATTTATCACTGCCGAGTGCAGGTTGTCCATCCTTTTGCTGTGAGTAAACATATTAACATATACTTTTCAGAAAGTACATTCGAATTTTACAAAACAGGTTCTTGTCGCAGGGAGTGTCCATGCAAAAAATAGCTTGGTCTTTTAAAATGGGCAAAGAAACCATTCGCTGCATAATTTATGAAACTGCAGACATCCTTTGGAGAACTCTGTACCCATTTTATGTTTGTGAGCCGAATTTAAATGACTTTGAAGAAATTGAGCAGGCATTCTCAACTATGTGGAATTTCCCAAATTGTATTGGTGCCGTTGATGGGAAACTCATAGCCCTTCAACGTCCACCTAATAGTGGCAGCCAATTTTTCAACTACAAAAAGTACCACTCCATTGTATTAATGGCAGCTTGCGATGCGAAGTATCGCTTTACGATGGTTGATGTAGGAGCATATGGCTCCCAAAATGATTCAGGTAAATAATATTCACTAATCTATTGCAAATTGTAGCTAATAAACCGTTCTTCATAGGCATATTCCAGAATAGCAAATTTGGCAAAGCTATTATAAATGGAACAGGGCCCATCCCGCCACCTAAGGCTTTACCATTTAGCGATATAGCCGTACACCATTTTTTTTGTTGGAGATGCAGCATTTCCGTTGGGAATAAATTTGATGAGGCCCTACCCTGGTGTTGATTTGCCGCCTTTGCAGGCAAATTTTAATAAAAGGCTATCAAGAGCACGTAGGGTCATTGAGAATGCATTTGGCATATTGGTGGCAAGGTGGAGAATACTCCAAACAACGTTGTATATGTATCCAAAAAATGCAGAGAAAATTGTTTTTGCATGTGTTCTGCTGCATAACTACATTATGCTGAACAATGAGAATTCTGGGTATTGTTCCACGAATTATGTGGATCGTGAAGATGCAAATGGGGTGGTGGAAGATGGGCTTTGGCGCAGCGAAGTCCAAAATGAGCTTACAAGTATAAGACCCTCTAGTTCTCATAATGCCGGAGGTAGAAATGCTCGGGTTATGAGAGACACTCTTGCCAACTTCATTTATCAACATTAATAAAAACAGAAAATATAAGTATTTAACAACTTAAAATTTACTTTATTTTTGATTTTGGCGGGCTTGCGATCTCACATCCATGAGCTCAACATACATTTTTGCAAAAGATTTGACTTGCGCATCTGGAGGTAAGTCCTCAATTAGCAATTCCATTGCTTTCAGTTGGGCAGACACAAGAGACGGCTTTTCTGCTGGCACTGGCGCAATCAATTGTTCTGCAGCGACTTGCAAGCTCTTTGCAGCTTCGCCTATTTCATTCAAACCGAAGTCTGATTTGGAACGTTTGCTTCTGCGGCTGAAACGGTTATCTTAATCCTCCTCAGCAAAACTGTAAAAAGCATCGCTGTCGTTGAGGCTGTTGTCCTCGATTGCATTGTCGCGAGTACTAAAAAGAATTAATTAGTGATATACAAAGATGAGACATAGCATATTTATACCGTCGTGGCGCTGTACTTTCCTTAAGGAAACCGAGTGAATCAAAATAGCACCATGGTTCCCTATACACCTGTCCGCTGCATGAACTGCAATTCATTTTCTTTGTTTCCTTTGCGTATCGCTCCCGCAACAGCTTCCAACGATGCTTGCATTCACTTTCTATTAATATAAAAAGAAAATACATTAATATGAAGATATGTTGCCAAAATTTCATAAAAACGCACCTGTTTCTTCGCACTGTTCAGCAATCGTCTTCTACACTTTTGTTTTTACCAGTATATTAAAATAGTTCTTGTTCGATTTGTCGTACAATACCGGAAGCGGTTGCACAGACGCTAAGAGTCTCTCAATAAACTCGTTTTTATCCATTTTTGATCAAAAAAAACCCCCAAAGAAACAATGTAAACAAACAATATGACAGTAGCAGTGATACATTGTTGCCACATGTTCTTTTTTTTTAACACGCTTATATTAGCTTCACTTGTATGTTTGTATGTAACTCTCCTTTGGTGTAAAAGCAAGTGGCTTATTACTGTCAGTATATCCCACTACCTCAAGTTCGTTCGTTGGCCGAGCGGTCTAAGGCGCGGGTCGTCGCTCCCGGACTTACCGATCGTGGGTTCTAATCCGTCCACGGCCGAAATAAATTGTTTTTTTTTTTTTTTAAATCTGCACCATGTTCATGTTCTCTAGAACTTCCAACTTTTTTTTAAATAATTAATAGAACTAAATTTACAATAATGCTATTGACATAAAACTTGAACATGCTTATATTAGCTTCACTTGTATGTATGTGTGTATGTTTTATGTATGTAACTCTCCTTTGGACTAAAAGCAAGTGGCTTATTAAGGTCAGTATATCCCACTACCACAAGTTCGTTCATTGGCCGAGCGGTCTAACGCGCGGGTCTTCGCTCCCGGACTCACCGATCGTGGGTTCTAATCCCGTCCACGGCCGAAGAAAAATTGTTTTTTTTTAGATTTAAAATCTGCACCAAGTTCATGTTCTCTAGAACTTCCAATTTTTTTTTTAATAATTAATAGAACTAAAATTAAAAAAACTAAAAAACACGCTTTTATAATACATCGAACTAAAAAGTGAAAAATAAATATAGTTTAAAAAAACTAAAAAACACGCTTTTAGAGCATATCAAACTAAAAAGTTAAAAATAATTTTTCAAATAAGTTTAAAACAATAATAAATGATAAATACTAGCATTATTGTAAAAAAGCGTGGGGCGCTTTGTCCATATTTCTCGTACATCGAGCGCCCAACGCTTTTTTTTACAATAATGCTAGTATTTATCATTTGTTATTGGTTTAAACTTATTTGAAAAATTATTTTTAACTTTTTAGTTTGATATGCTCTAAAAGCGTGTTTTTTAGTTTTTTTAAACTATATTTATTTTTTATATTCCTTTAAAGAATAAATGTTAACATTTTATGTAATATTATGTTAAAAATAAAGACAACACATGTTTCATATACAGTTTGTCAAGAAAAACTTTACACACTGCAAAAAACCGATTAATTCGGCTTTAAGGCTTTAACTAATATTTTTAAAATTTCTTTGATGGTAAATTAATCTACAATGAATTCTGAATTAACAAGTCGAAACCCCGTAACAAAACAATCAATAATTAACAAGCAAATAGATAAAATGCATGTTTACACACTTTTGACACTGTCAAGAAACTGTTTACACAAAGTAATCCATTGTATGGTTTTATTTATTTTATAACGCAAAATTAACATAATGAATACATTTAATATTTTGTGTGACCCCCCTTAGCATTAATAACATATTGAAGTCGTTTTTTCATAGAATTGACCAACTTAGGTAGGTCATATTCAAGTGGAATTTTGTGCCACTCTTCCAGAATAGCACGTTTTAGTGCGGTGCGGTTTTTGGGCTCCCTTTTGCCAACTTTTTTCTTAAGGTGTGCCCACAAATTTTCTATGGGGTTAAGGTCTCTGCTTTGGGGTGGAGTTTCAATGACCTTGCCGCAGTTATATAACAGCCAAGTCCGCACATTAAGCTCCTTATGCTTGGGGTCGTTATCTTGGTAAAAATGAAATTTAGGCTTGTTGTTCTCAATAAACCCAAATTTTTCCGCACTTGCTCTTAAATTTGTCTTTAAAATTTGGAGATATTGCGCAGCATTCATTGTGTTTTCATTAAACGCCAGCTCTCCGACTCCGCTGCTGGATATGCACCCCCACACCATGACTGAAAGCTTACCAAATTTTACAGTGGGAATGACATTTTTATTATCTAGCGCAGTTAATGGCTTGCGCCACACTCTGTTAGGGCCATTGTTGTAAAACATCATTATTTTTGATTCGTCACAAAATATGACATTGTTCCAATAATCTGCCGGCTGATTAATCATTCGCACTGCAAATGTAAGGCGCTTTTCAATGTTTACTTTTGAAAGTAGCGGCTTCTTCCTTGCAACTCTCGAACTAAACTTATGGCGTAAAATGGTTTGGCGCACTGTTTCATGTGAGACATCTAAGTCACATTCCTCCTTAAGATCGTTGACAAGAGATCGCAAGGATATTTGCGGATTTTGAATAAGTTTTCTTATTATTTTGCGGTCTGCGCGTTGGCTTATTTTTTTTTTTCGGCCACCTCCAATTTTCACCTCAAGCCTGCCTTCGTTTTTGGCGCGACTAAGAACATTGTAAATTGTTTTCCGAGATACAGAAAACATTTCATTTAACTCTGCAACAGATTTGCCCAACTGGTGATTGTAAAAAATCAATTGGTTAACCTCAAAGCTCAATCTTTAGCCTGGCATTTTAATTATTTAATAAAATCAAATTTGTACTGCTCAATTGCCCAAATTTCACAACCAAATGTAAAGGTTGTGCAGATTTAGCATTGCAGTATGTGTCGAAAAAGCAACGATAACGGTAAAGTTCCGTTATTCTTAGAAATGAGAGCAAAAGAGAATCGAAAAAGAAAATGTGTAAACAGTTTCTTGACAGTGTCAAAAGTGTGTAAACATGCATTTTATCTATTTGCTTGTTAATTATTGATTGTTTTGTTACGGGGTTTCGACTAGTTAATTCAGAATTCATTGTAGATTAATTTACCATCAAAGAAATTTTAAAAATATTAGTTAAAGCCTTTGTTTTTTGCGTTCAAAGCCGAATTAATCGGTTTTTTTGCAGTGTGTAAAGTGTTTCTTGACAAACTGTATCTAGTATATTATATCAATGTGTGAAAATTAAGATTTAACAATTTTTTTTAATATTTTCCATACAATAAAAAGACTGCGACAACTCTATGCCCAATGCATTGCTGCATGGTTTCAATTCAGTGAAACTATGCATGCGGCACTTATGCATTCGTTAAAAAATAAAACTTTGGGCGGATACACGGCGTAGCATATGTTGAAACTTTGCGTGCAGCGGCTCTGCATGAACGAAAGCATCGTTTGGTTGGGCCTTTATATTTCCTTTTTTCTTTACAAAAAAAAAAATTCACTTTCGGACGATATTGTTCCACTGTTCAACTGTTCGCAGCCTCGCCCAAAACCAAATTTACTTTTGCTATTTTGGCGCGTGCTGTACACCGATCATCAACCCGCACACTATTTCGTTATGATAATCGCTAGGCCCGTTTTCGTTTTTACTTTCGCAAACGATTTGACTTGCAGGTGTTCAATTACCGTTTTCTTAATCGGCGCGTCCGTTTCAACTGTCAACTTCTTTGTGCCCCGACCATTGCACAAAGATTTTCGGCTGACCTTTGCTGCTTAAAGGGGCTTACGCAGATGACAATTCAGCTCTCGTACCGTACTGCACCAATTTAACGAGCCGTATCGACCAGTTCTAAACAACGCACATATTGTGGCGGTCGGTTGACTACTTTCTCGAAATAAATCGGAAGTGCAACTGTGTTTTGGTGTTTTGTTTACATTTGGTGAAAATAACTAAATTGAATGAAATGGATTACGAAAAGCTTAAACTACTCGCAATATCAACCAACACCTTGCTGTTGGTGTTATTGAAAAAAAAAAGGGACGGTGGGAAAGCAAAGCGTCAGAGACGTTGTTGGGTGAATCCATATTTGATGGGCAGGGCTGAGCATGGTCGATTTACAAGAGATGTAAGTATTTTTAATACATGTACAAACAATGCAAATATATTGATTTCGCCTCCTTATTTTAGTTTGATAATTTATGCAAGGAGCCGGCTGCATTTCATGAAAATTTTCATATGTCGTCCAACAATTTTACGGATTTGTTTGGACTGGTGGAACAGTACTTGGTACCGAACCGGCTCACACGGCCAGATTCGATACCGACTAAAGCCAAGTTTGCAATTGTGCTGGAGTAAGTATATTGAAATATGCTTTGCATTATTGTATTTAATTTAAATTAATTTATTATTTGCCTTACAGATATTTAGCTTCAGGCGATCTGCAACGGCACATAGGGTCAACCTACCGTGTGAGCAAGCAGCACATGGGGACAACCATTGATTTGGTTTGCAATGTAATTGTGCAGGCCTTATCTGGCGAGATTCCTAAATGGAACAAGGGAGATATGCTGCTGTTTGCTCACGATTTTGAATAGAAATGGAATCTTCCAAACTGCATTGGAGCAATAGATGACAAGCATGTTGCACTTCGCGCACCTCCCAATAGTGGCAGCGCCTTTTATAATTACAAGGTATGCATATGTTAATAGTGTTGCCCTTTGCTAAACTAATTTAATTATTTCTGTTTTGTTTTGTAGGCCTTTTTTTCACTCATCCTTCTCGGCATATGCGATGCATCATATGCGTTTACGTATATTGATGTTGGCGCTTATGGAAGCGAAGGCGACATGTATGCGTTCTCACATTCGAAGTTTGGAAAAGCTCTGTTCGCCGACACGTTCCAATTTCCCAACGACAGCATGTTAAATGGTGTGCTCACTCCATACTACCTAGTTGGAGATGACGCATTCCCTTTACATGAACATGTCATGAAGCCGTTCGGGTCGCGGACTTTGACTAGGGAGGAAAGAATATTCAACTATCGGTTGAGTAGAGCCCGCCGGTGCATCGAAAATGCGTTTGGCATACTAACGGCTAGGTGGGTAGCGGTGCAACGGACGCTCTTGTGCTCCCCTAGCAGATCTCAAAAAATTGTGTATGCATGCTGCCTGCTGCACAATTTTTTAATCAAGAGAAGTCCACATGTATATGGCAACACAGCGGACATAATCATAACGGAGAGTGCTTTTGACGTAAATGCGTCGTCCACACGTGGAAGACGCAGGGACTACGCAAAGCAGATAAGGAACCACTTGAAAGATTATGTCAATTCATCAAGTGGATCTGTACCCTGGCAGTACGAGGCAGCCGGTGTTCCTGAATAAAAGCATATAAAATAAAAAAAATCCAATGTGTAATTTTTTCATGTTTTTTTATTAATTTGCATCTTTATATTCTTGATGCTCTTGCAACAAAATGTTTGTCAGTTTTGCCACAGCTTTTTCACTTGCTTCCTTGTCCATTTTATTTAAAATGGACCGCCAAAACACAAAGTGCGGTTCCTAATGGCTCCAATGGCTCAACTGGAGTAGGCTGCGAAATATTATCGAGCAAGTTTTGATGCGACACCATTATGTTGTGCAACAGTTGGTCGTCATCCGAATTCTTCCTTTTCTTTCCTCTCTTTTGTTGCTATAAAAATATATGCTTTTAGTATGCTGTAGTAGTTGCTTTGTTCTATTACTTACATATGAATACTGCGGTTGTTGAGTAGCCGAGCTTGTGGACGCATTCAAATCTACATCACCATCCAAATCCACATCGACACCCACCTCGAACAGCACCGGCTCCATAACGATATCATTGTTGCAGCTTTCAGCACCACTGCAAGACGATGCCATCGATCTGAAATATAAATACTTAAATTGTTAATAATATGTAATTAAAATTATATAAATTTAAAATTACTTACGTTCTCAACTCGGACATATCGTTTAAAAAACTCATATGTGGGGTCAACTCCCAATCCCCAATTAATGGGCCACTGAGCGCACAGCCGCAAGCACTCCCGCTCTTTGACCGCTTGGCACGCTGTTTCAGATTTTGTCTATATTTGTCGCGTAGACTCGCCCATGCCGTCTTGCAATCATTTGCTGCAATATAAATAAGCATATATAGTATGCATATACATTATATATGGTTATGTTGGCTATTTTTTCAAGTTACTCACAACTTTTTCTCAATTCGGCGCCAATTTCATCCCACGCGCATTTTATTACGATTATATTGAAGTGCAACTTGCTGGTCAAATCCCACAGGACTGGCCGACGCTCCACAGCCTTTATAAGCTCGATTTTCTCAAAATCGTTTACAAAATTTGCGAATCGACTCTTTCGTGCCGCCATGTTGTTTACTTTTTGCAACATTTAACGAGCCGTGAAGATATGCTCAGCATTGTTCACTGGCCGTACACAGCCACACTGTTAATTAACATTTTCATTGTTCAACACTTATTAAAGGCCAGTACTTAACATACTGCGTACCATGCTTTCGTAGAACTGTACGGGCGCTGTATGAGACCATTTTTTTTTTATGAAGTTTCTACGGTACGAGAGCTTAACGGCCGTCTGCATATGGGGCTTAATACACAAACAGCTGTCAGCCATCACTTAACAGACCCTGTTAAGCCAAGATGCAACTATGGAATAGGATATATAGTGGAATCACCTACATCTTCGACTCGCTGTTAATGAAAGATGCAGCCTAATGGAATCGGGGTATAACACGGGCGCTTTTAATCAAAAACATTTTTTAGCCCATTTTTTTGTTGTATTTTGAAGTATTTTATTAATGTTATTTAATAAATTCAAACATTTTTCATTCCTTACATTTTAGTGCATATTTTTATGTAAAAGTAAGATTTTATATAAATTACTGGTTAGTCGCGTTCATTTAAAATGAACAAAAGAAATGAATAAAATGATGCCAGAATTGGAAAAAAAACGTTCGGTCGTTGCCGAACTAACTGGGATATTTAAAATATTTGTGGCCAATACTTGCAAACTTTTAAGACCTTTGTTTTGTTTCCAGAAATCTAAAACATTCGTGTCACAAGACACAGTCTTTGCTAAATATTTATCAATTTCCAATTCTTCAGCTCTTTTTTCAATTTTTCTCTTTTTTGAACAATTTAAGTCCATGAGCTTGGAAAACGCATTAGTATTTGTTGCGATCGCTTGTTTTTCAGGAGACTGCTGTACGCTCTGCTTGTTCTGAATATCAACTATCATGGCTTTTACTGTTGCCCTTACTTGCTCCCTTTTTCTTCCGACAAAAATAAAATTTCTTTATACGGGGGATTCAAAAATAAACCAACTAAGTGGACGGCGGATGGAAAAAATCTGGTTTCTAAGCCATGATTTTTGAACTCCTGAACAATTGTAGAGTCCAAACAATTGCTTGAGCAATTTTCAACCAACTTCTGAAAAAACAAGGGGTAAATATGCATAGTTGGCTCTTTGTCAATGCTTAATTTTTCAGAGCACTCCTTAAAATCTTTAAGAAAAGTAATCAGGTTTTCAAGTAAGGTAAAATCTAAATTTGCAATGCGGCTGAGCTCGTTTTTAGCCAATAATAAGCTTAATACTTCTTCTTGGACTTCAAAAATGCTGTGTAACATAATATACGTGGAATTCCAACGAGTTCTGACATCCTGTTTCAAAGTTTTCGACAACTTGCTGTTGAGCCCCGACTGCTTAAAATATTGAACAAGTTTTTTTTTTCGCATTCTACCAAATTTTCAATTTCTAAAGATGGATGTTTTTCAATAATATCGTCCATAACTAAATTCAAGTTGTGACACGCACACGCAAGTCGCTTATAAGGCTTCAAAGCACAAACAATATTTTTCCCATTATCGGTCACAAAAACAGAAGAGCCTAACTAATCTATTAAATTAAATTCATCTAAAATGCTTTTAATATTATCAATAATGTTCTGTTGGGGTTTTTTTTTTTATTTTCTAAGAACTCTCTCACTTCTAACAACGCAACTTTAAGTTCAAAATCTTTGTTAATGTAATGTCCACTTAATGAAATAAAACTTCTCTGGGTGTATTCGTCGGTCCACATATCTGTAGTAAACGCAAGATGCTCATCTCTTAAATTTTCCTTTAGTTGATCTTTAATTTTAAAGTATTCATGCGTCATAACTCTCGTTGTCAACTTCTTCCGGGATACAACCAGGTTTGCATAGGTTTGATGGCCATAGTTTTCGCCAATATCAATTAATGACTGGGCATACTCCCGAAAGCCTTCACCTAAATTACACAATATGTAAAATGTATATATGATAATAATTTACCGTCTGCCACACCTAACGCATGCAAATCTTTTGCAACTAAGCCAAGTTGCTTACGCGCTAGAGTATCCAAAACGTTGTCCGGCACTGTTTTTTTTTAAACTGCCAGATCGAGGGCTGGTTGCAGGTCGGTTCTTTTGATTGTTTAACACATTTGTGTCGGTTTAGTGATCCCGAGCCAGTTTTATGGGTGTATGCCAAAATGGTCTTGCATTCATTGCAACACACAAAGTCTTGATTTTCATGGTTATATTGAATTAAATGGAATTTATTCCACACACTGCTTTTGGCATCTTTTTTTGTTCACCAAGTTTATTTTGGGATCTTTTGCTTTTAAAGCTCTTTGAAAATATTCTTTGTTCATTTTCTTTTCACAATGTGGCGTCACTTCTTTATAACAATAGCACAGTTGATGCCGGGGTTGCATCAATAGTGCTATCGATGTTATTAGTATTTATACGATACATCGATAAATCCTACAGCTCAAGCTGACAAACAAGCGATAAAACTAGGCCGACTTATCGATTCCACCATATCTATATTTAAAATCCTGACAGTGGTTCTTTCTGTACCGTGCTTTCCGTGCCTGCCGTGCCTACCGTGCATACCGTGCCTCTAGACTTTGACACTGTAAAACATGGCAATTTTTCGTAAGGGGCCCAACACGGAATTTTTTTAAAAAGGCACGGCACGGCCCATGCCCATCTCTACTTGGAAGTATTGTTATTGATTAAATTATTGTAGGCAGAAGGAATATGAACTCAGCTTGTTCCAGATTTGCCGAAATTCAAAATGGGCTTAAGCAAATCAATGAAGTCAATTTAAGGCAAATGCTACGCATACATTAAAATATGCACATGTATACAGACAGGGACACAGTGTGTTGTTGATATCTGTAAAAATATCGATATTGATAATATCGCGATATTGTAAAGGAAGATATTGATATTATCAATATCGTTTTAGAAAATATCGATATATCGCTATATCGAAATATCGTTCCCAAACAAAATGAGTAATATGCAAATAATTTTACATATTTTTTTTTAAACCGTTGATAAAATGAATACACACGACATAACTGTTTGCTTTTCTTATATTTTATTTCCATAACTTTTCGTGCAGTGACTTTAAAAATACGCGTTGTTGAACGTGTTCGTCTGTCATCCTGCTTCGGTTATCATTGCACACGAGTTTTATGGCAGATGCCAGTCGCTCTGATGGCACTGAGCTGCCAGGAGCAATCAAATATTTTAGTGCCAACTTTGAAAGATTTGGCCTATTATTGTTTTGGGCTTGCCAGTATTTAAGTGGATCTGAGTCCTTATTTATATTTGGCATGTTTAAATATGTTCATATTTCGCAGTCAAACGAATTTTCCTGCGGCCCTTCATCAACTATATGGTCTGCCCAGAGAGACCGCGACTCAGCACATTATTGTTCCTAAAAAAAATTGAAAGCTAAAATTTATATATATATATATTATTAATTGTGTACTTACAACTGAAGTGACTTCTGCTTGAAGCAGTGGATTTGATGGAGTTCGTGTAGTTACGTCTGTTTCTACTTCCACTTTCAATTGAGTAATTTTCTTCGCAACAGTCAGTGCAGACTGAAAATACATTTTCTTGAAGCGTGGGTCCAGCAACGTCGCTTTGGCCAAAGTGTTATTTTTTTCGATATCTCTGAAACGGTTTGCTGTTTCCTTCAAAAAAAAATTTTTTTTCACTTCCTCACCGAGGTCCGTTACAGCAACTGCTCGTTGTAGGCATTTGTCCAGCAATGATGTGAGTGGTATTACCAGACTCGCTGTGACAAATTTTTCGCCGCTTATATTTTCTGTAGCCTCTTTGAATGGCTGCAACACATTTATAAGATCTCGTGTGAGGCTGAGCTTGCTAGGGGAAACCATTTCTGGACATCCTAGCCGAGTGTTTTTCCCTTGGCTCCTCTTTAAGAGCACTGCCGCGACGATGCTGTGCAATTTTATGAACGCAACCATCATGTTCAGACAGGAGTTCCAGCGTGTCTCGATGTTTTGTACCAAGGTATTTACAGATCCCTCTGGTATACCGTCAGCACGCTGCATCTCACGGAGCTCGTCCATTGCCGTTGTGCTTTGCTTAAAATATTTTACAATGGCTTTTATTTCCCCCAAAACATCTGTAAAGTGATTAAAGCTTTGCAGGGATTTATCCACGACCAAATTGAGTGCATGTGCCATGCAACCATTATGGTGGTTTGGGCCAAAAATTAACGACGTGGCTGAGATCATGGCAGTGTGATGATCAGTCGTTAAGCTTACCCACTTTGTTTTGGGTATTTTAAAATTTTCCACACTTTCTTCGAACACCTTTTTTATATTAATAGCGGTGTGTGTCTAAATGTAAAAAAATGTTGTGAATATTGAGTTTTAAAGATCTGCTCTCAAAATACATATGTACATTGGCGATTCTAACGGCAGCTAGACAAAGCGAGTCCAACTCGTTGTTCTCAATATAGTGCGCTGTAATCGTCATGAACCCTCGTGATGAGTTGGTGATTGTAACCAAATCGCACGTAAAGGCGAAGTTAGCGACTTTTTCAAACAGTTTGGTTCCGGTCTCGACGGTTTTAATATATCTTTCTTCGATTAAAGAAGTTACCTAAAAGAATAAGCGAGTGATTAGTTTGATAAAAGTGTTAAGTCAGTCAAACTTACCATTGATCTGCTTGGCAGCTTATATTTCGGATTAAGCCTTGCCGAGTATTTTTTTAACCCATCTTTTTCCACGCACTGCACTGGCATGTTGTCTTTGCAGATCATATATATAATATCTGCTGTGATCTCTTTCCATTTGGATCCATTTTCTAGAAAAAAACGTTAAAATTTAATACGAAAGAGTAAACTTGGAATTAATACCAGTCATTGGCGCAGCTGTGCTCAAGGCCTGATCAATGGTCGGTTGCAATGGCCTAGCGTCTGTTGCAATGGTAGATTCGTCCTAAAAATTAATTACATTTATTTTAACTATTTTGTTAACATGATCTTCCCTGGTTTTAATAGTCACGTTTTCGAGCGTGCGCTTTACTTACGTGTTTTCTCTTCTTGGCGGCTTGTATTTTCTTTTTATATTAATAGAAAGTGAATGCAAGCATCGTTGGAAGCTGTTGCGGGAGCGATACGCAAAGGAAACAAAGAAAATGAATTGCAGTTCATGCAGCGGACAGGTGTATAGGGAACCATGGTGCTATTTTGATTCACTCGGTTTCCTTAAGGAAAGTACAGCGCCACGACGGTATAAATATGCTATGTCTCATCTTTGTATATCACTAATTAATTCTTTTTAGTACTCGCGACAATGCAATCGAGGACAACAGCCTCAACGACAGCGATGCTTTTTACAGTTTTGCTGAGGAGGATGAAGATAACCGTTTCAGCCGCAGAAGCAAACGTTCCAAATCAGACTTCGGTTTGAATGAAATAGGCGAAGCTGCAAAGAGCTTGCAAGTCGCTGCAGAACAATTGATTGCGCCAGTGCCAACAGAAAAGCCGTCTCTTGTGTCTGCCCAACTGAAAGCAATGGAATTGCTAATTGAGGACTTACCTCCAGATGCGCAAGACAAATTTTTTGCAAAAATGTATGTTGAGCTCATGGATGTGAGATCGCAAGCCCGCCAAAATCAAAAATAAAGTAAATTTTAAGTTGTTAAATACTTATATTTTCTGTTTTTATTAATGTTGATAAATGAAGTTGGCAAGAGTGTCTCTCATAACCCGAGCATTCCTACCTCCGGCATTATGAGAACTAGAGGGTCTTATACTTGTAAGCTCATTTTGGACTTCGCTGCGCCAAAGCCCATCTTCCACCACCCCATTTGCATCTTCACGATCCACATAATTCGTGGAACAATACCCAGAATTCTCATTGTTCAGCATAATGTAGTTATGCAGCAGAACACATGCAAAAACAATTTTCTCTGCATTTTTTGGATACATATACAACGTTGTTTGGAGTATTCTCCACCTTGCCACCAATATGCCAAATGCATTTTCAATTACCCTCCGTGCTCTTGAGAGTCGTTGTTAAAATTTGCCTGGAGTGGTGGCAAATCTACACCAGCGTAGGGTCTCATCAAATTTATTCCCAACGGAAATGCTGCATCTCCAACAAAAAAATGGTGTGCGGCTAGATCGCTAAATGGTAAAGCCTTAGGTGGCGGGATGGGCCCTGTTCCATTTATAATAGCTTTGCCAAATTTGCTATTCTGGAATATGCCTATGAAAAACGGTTTATTAGCTTCAATTTGCAATGGATTTGTGTATATTATTTACCTGAATCATTTTGAGAGCCATACGCTCCTACATCAACCATCGTAAAGCGATACTTCGCATCGCAAGCTGCCATTAATACAATGGAGTGGTACTTTTTGTAGTTGAAGAATTGGCTGCCACTATTAGGTGGACATTGAAGGGCTATGTGTTTCCCATCAACGGCACCAATACAATTTGGGAAATTCCACATAGTTGAGAATGCCTGCTCAATTTCTTCAAAGTCATTTAAATTTGGCTCACCAACATAAAATGGGTACAGAGTTCTCCAAAGGATGTCTGCAGTTTCGTAAATGATGCAGCGAATGGTTTCTTTGCCCATTTTAAAAGACCAAGCTATTTTTTGCATGGACACTCCCTGCGACAAGAACCTGTTTTGTAAAATTCGAATGTACTTTCTGAAAAGTATATGTTAATATGTTTACTCACAGCAAAAGGATGGACAACCTGCACTCGGCAGTGATAAATGCACTTCGCTTTCTCTTTGTTGTCGCAATCTCGGGCTCAACCAATTTAAGCAGTGCCTGGAACTGGTGCACACTCATCCGAGTATAAATTAAAAACTGATGCCGGTCGTGCATCATCATAGGCTTGAATGTGACCTCATAAAAGCCGTGAACATACCGGTCTCGGTTTATGAAGCGCACTGCACAAGATCTATTTAATTTTTCCAGCATCACACAATGCCTCCATTGCTTAACATATTTTTTGTAATTTTTGACGCTTATCCATCTTTTTTAATTCTATGCTTTAAACTGTTTGCTAAAAATTTGCCAAATCAGCTGGTTGTCAAAAAAAAAAAGAAGAGACAAAGCACTTATGCAACGTATGGCTATAGACGTTGATGCATAATGCTTAAGCATGCATTTCGTTCATTTTTGCAGCGACTCTGCATGCACGAAAGCATCGTTTGGTTGGGCCTTAAGCCAACAGTTGGACGAAAATGGATTAAAGGTGAACATAGTACAGTGGGCCAAGTGCGAGTTAAAAGCGGTAATTAAGTCGAAAAGAAAATAAACGAAAATAATAAAATCGGAATAAAAACAATTTAATCAAAATATTTACATCGGAATTAAAATAATACAAATTTAATTCAGACATTCAAAATCTGATAGTAAAAAAAACAAACACAAAAACATAGATAGAGGAAAAGGGTTAAAATTAGAATAAAGTGTAACGTAATAAAGAAAATTTCAATAAATGGTTGAAAATATTTTTTTTAATGAAAATAAAAATTAAATTCAAAAGGAAAAGTTTCGATTACAAATAAAGAATTTGGTTAGCAAAATTTAATAAAATAAAATTAAATTGAAAAAAGTAGGAAAAATTTTGTAATGGAAATTTAAGAACAAATTTAGTAAAGAAAATTTAGTCACGATTTGAATAATAATTTAAAAAAAAAAAAAAAATTTAGAAAAAAATGTAGAAAGCTAAATTAATTTAAAATATTATAAGACGGAGATTTAGTTTTAAAGTTGAAGGTTTTGCTGGTTTATATATACGAAAGAAAATAAAAAGTGAAGAAAGTGTAATTATTATTGAATCAAAAATTTAAAAAAAAAAAATCGTTTTTGCAGTAAAATTCAATAAAGAGAGATTTTTTTTTCGAATATTCATTTAAAAAAAAAGGGGCAAAATAGGGATTTAAGGAAAATTTTTGTAGAAATAGAAATAAAAAGTAAATATAGATATCAGATTGGTTATTAGATTGTTAAAAGAAGTATTTTGATTGAAGATTAATTATAAGTTTAAGGCCCATTCCCAGCAAAAAAAATTTCATTTATGAAAAGTGCTCAATTATTTCGTTAGGTTCCACATAAAGTATGGGTGACCAGCTGTGCCAAATATTTGTATGGCAAAATGTAAATAATTGTTGGTCACCTTGTTTAATTAATTCGTTCATTGTGTTAATAAATTGGAGAAAAATAAATAAAAAGACATGGAAAATAGTGATTTCTTGATGGCATTAGCTGCTTTTATGATTCTAAGGAGAAGGAGGAAAGCTAATGAGCTAAGTCGAAGCTTGCCGCGCCGTAAATGTTGGGTAAACCCTTATTTACTAGAAAGGGGTGAAAAGGGACGATTCAAAAACGACGTAAGTTTTGAAATAACTTGTACATATGTATGTAAATTATCTTGTACATATTTAATAGTTTCAGAATATGATATACACCCCGGCGGTGTTTTACCAAAATTTTCATATGAGTGAGACGTGTTTCAATTGGCTATTTAATTTGGTTGAGCCGCACTTGGTGGCAAAACGGAATACTCGTCCTGATGCGATACCATTGAAAGCCAAGTTAGCAATGGTTTTAGAGTGAGTATGTTAATAATGTAATTAAAGTACACAATGAACTTATGGTACAACGTATTTTAGATATTTTGCGACTGGAGATCTGCAAAGCCATGTTAGCTGTATATACCGTATTAGTCCGCAACATGTTGGTCGGACGATTGACCTTGTATGTAATGCTATTTGCATTGTCTTAAAAGAAGAGATTCCAATTTGGACACAGGCAAATATGTTAATGTGGGCCAACGATTTTATGACATTTTGGCATTTTGACCGCCAAATGGATGGCTGTGCAAAGGACTTTGAGGTGTCACCCTGAAAGAGCACAAAAAATAGCTTCAGCCTGCTGTTATCTGCACAACCTACTTATGCGTCTTAATCCAATTGATTATAGGGCTCAGGATCAAGAGGCGTATCAAGTTGAAATCACTCCTGATATTGGGTCGGAAAGCATTAGGGGACGCCTGGAAGATTATCCAAAATTTGTTAGAAATAACATTAAGGAATATGTTAACTCAAGCGAAGGTTCTGTTCCTTGGCAAAATAAATTGGCTGGTGTTTAAATTAAATAAAACATTGAAATAAATTATAATTGAATTTTATTGATCTCCTTGTTCCTGCTCATAAGCTTTAATTTTAGAATATATTAAATTTGTAATCTCCACTTCCACGTCAGTGGCTAGGTTTGGCGGAAGACGACTCAATAAATTATTCCAAAATGGAAATATATTCCGATTGACAGGCTTTGGGGCATTAAAGTATTTGTCTATAATGCCCACCAGTTGCTGATCGGTTGGGTCAAGCTCGTTTGCCTTGGGCTTCTTTCTTTTATACGTGTAGGCACTAGATGTACTGGGTTCATTTGACTCTGTCTCTATAGTTGCGCTGCTGTCGTCAAATAAAAATTCCATTGAGTCAGCAGCCGGTGACGCCAAGGGTGTAGAGCAATTGGCTGGGCTCTCTCTTTCAGTTAAATCGCTGAATGTCGTCACCCTCTCCGTAGCTTAACTTGGCAAAAAGTCCATGTACTGGGCGAATTCCCAATCTATAGCGTCCCCAACACTCTGCTGCTTCTGCAAGTTTCCACCAGCGCTTCCACTTTTTAATTTTTTATTGCGATGATAACGCAAACTGTCTTTTAGGCTGCTCCAAGCGTTTTTGCATTCGGCAACTAAAATATGATTTTTTTTTTTAATATTATATGCCTATTATAAAAGCAAACAATCAACTCACCATCTTTATTCACATCCGCGCCAACACACTCCCAGGCGCTTCTTGTTGATACATTGTCTGCGTATTTTTTTGATTTTATATTCCAAATTGCTTCATATTTTTGGATTGCTTTTATTAAATCGATTTTATCTTCTCGACGGAAGTTTTCAAATCGTTTTCTTTTTAAATTCTTTTGTGTGTCCATTTATAATGCTATGCGGAATAATTGTAGAGCTATTATTCCGTTTTTAAGAACAGCTGATTTTGGAATCCACAATTGTTCCACTATCGGAACTATCGATTAACTTTTCTGATGGTTGCTGGGAATTTAAAAACGGAAAGCATGCACGAAAATTTTTGACAATTGTTTTTTTTATATAGAGTTGCACATAAAAATTCCGTTTCGCAGCTGCTGGGAATGGGCCTTTAAACGAGAATTTGTTTTGCCGATAGAAAAAATAACAATGAGCGATCCCGACGAAACATCCCCGGAAGACCGTGGTAACCCTGGCGTGGGCGCACGATTGGTCAACAAACCAGATATGGGCGCCGGCTGCTGGGGAGGTGACAACGGTAGGCACTTTATGGTCATCCCTGAGCAGGTGAAAAAGTGGGGGATCAGATTTGACGGTTATACCGATCCGCTCACGTTTATAGAGATGATCGAGGAGAAAACGATGACGTATGAGCTGGATTTAGACCGCATACCCAGGGTGATGAGTGAGGCGTTGACCGACATGGCTGCATGTTGGTTCATGACGAGCAGACTAAGGGATGCGACGTGGGTGGACTTTAAGAAAGATTCATTAGAATTTTTCTTACCCCCACAATATTACGTCAAATTAGAAGACGAAATTAGGGCCCGACGGCAAGGTGTTGGGGAGGGGTATAAGGAATACATGGTCGGTATGAAGAGACTCATGCGTCGTGCTGGGTATAGACCCGATCAGGAGTTGTGCAGAATTTACGAGAATCTAGCGCCGGAGTACTGATTGTACATCCGCAGAAAAGATTTCTCAGCGTTAGCCCAACTGACTCAAATGGCCGCGGAATTCGAAAATATTCAAAGTCAGAGCCGCGGGGAAGTGGGTTACAGCCAGGCGATGGGGGTTGGATACTCAAACAGGCTAGGAGGCGTGGATGCACCCGCTAGGCAGACTTATCCGTTGCGAAGCCCGGCAGCCCAGGTACCGTTTTCGAGGAATGAGCCTAATAATTTCCCAATCAGCAGAACAGAAGAGATTTCAAATGCGTTGATTGGGCAAGAGCAGCTTAGGTCACACAGCATCACTCGGGTGTGCTACAATCGTTCGCAGGGCGGACATTTCGCCAGAGATTGCCCGAATCCGCGAGCTGTGTCATGTCAGGCAATGTGGCACTCTGGGTATAAGCAGCGTAGCATGCCGCAAAAAAGGATGGGGGAAAGAGCAGCAGCGTCATCCGGAGCAGTATCGGATTGGCGTCGGTGTGAGTACCCGCTGAAAGTGGAAAACAGTCGCATTGTCGCCAAAGTGATGGTTGGGGACCAAACAGCAAGGGCGTCGGTTGACACTGGGGCCACTAGGAGCTTCATTAGCAAGGAGTTTTTCAGAAAGGTTGCAGTTGGAGGGAAAGTGTATGCAGTAGACGCAAAAATACAATTAGCGGACGGCTCGACAGTGGCCGTAGAAAGACTGTTGCAGACGAAGGTGGGTCTCGCTGGCAAGGAAGTAGATGTAGACATGCTCGTCATGCCATCCATGCTAGATAGTGTCATTCTAGGAATGGACGTTCTGTGTAAGATGGGGACGACCATACAGTGCGGTAAAGCGAATCTGGTTTGCCACACAGGCAAACGGAGGCAACGCGGAGTCTACGCTGGAGCGACGAGGGAATGTCCTCTGGACACCTCATGTGGAGGACGCCGAGGAGAGCAGCTGTTCCGAGAGAAACCCAATCCCGGATCCCCGCACGCATCAGCGGTCGCAAGACCCTTTTCGAGACCACCACCGTTATCAGGTAAATGAAAGGAAGGTGTCCCCACCCGTTTTCATGCACACAGCATACGCGCACAAGGAGTCGACGATGGACATGGTGGATAACGCGGCTACCACGATGACGGTAAAGACCACGACGATCATCACAGAGAGGCCACGCGCACGAGAGTTAACGCCATACGCTGAACAACCAGCATTTAATCTAACTTTCGAGGCTATCGAAGAAGAGAAACCTGAGGGGGCGGCGGAGATATCCCCAATCCCAGAGGAGGGAGGCGCAGAAGTCGAACCAGAACCATGTGAGGGAAAGGACAAAAGCGAGTCGTCAACAAAATTGAGTAACGTCATTAAACGTTTTCACCGCGAGAAGGCGACAGCGCTGGATCAAGAGGAAAACTGGTTGAGAACCTTGGAGCCGTTAGAGCGAATAGAAGGATGGCAGGAGGGCCTCGAATCGGAGTTAGGCGTGGACGAGTTCCCCCTAAAGCGCGTCCCAAAAGCGGGGGCATCGATACCAACGTCGTGGACAGTTCACCACAGCAACAAGAATTTGACGCCGGTGGCCATAACAACCATTGCGGCAGAGCTAGAGCGGAAGAAGCTGAAAGGACGCCGTAGTCGTTTCAAGGTGATGGCGGGGGCGGACCAGTTTGTGGTGACTCAACACCGCGACGGTGAAGTCACCATCACGAAGAAAGGGGAGGGGTGTGAGGTAGGCCCAGCGCAAGCCTTCTCCACAATACATTACATGTAAAATATACATATACCTTCAACCTAACACACAGAATAGCATATTATTGTATTAGACTTAACATTAACATAGAACATAGAAATGGTATGGTAAAGGGTAAAGGCAATTAGTAAGCAAAGTATAAGAGCGGCCAGACCAGCGTAAGAAGAGCGAAGGTCGGATGCGCGTTCGCGACCCACGATCAAGGTGTCGCGATCTACAAGAAGAGGAATAGCGTGCTCAGGCCGAGCGCGAGACCGGCAAATCAGTCGGTGGTTGGAATTAAAGGCGTGCGGTTATGTCCCACGAGAGGAGGTCGGTAATTTGGGGTTCGCAGAATATTCGGGAATAGACAAGTCTAATTAAGAACAGTTGATTTATATAAGTATAGATATATTGATACGTGAACGCTGGGAAGAAGACATGTAGGCTTAAGTGACTGAATAAATGAAAGTGAAGAAATAAAGAAAGATATCTAACCTAAGACTATGTGTGCTCGTTTACTGTGGCCTTACAGATATACATATATATGAGTGCGCGCATTCGCACAAATGTAAGTGCGAACGAGTTCGGTACACAAATCTGAAGTGTATGCGCGTGGAGAGTGAGTATATACGGATTCTAGCGCCCGTCTGTGACCATTATCTGCCCGCCGAGAATACTCTGTGTGATTAGAGATACCTGTGCAGAGGGCTACCCTGTATGCTTCCCTAGCTACCCAGTCATTCCGGCAGTGCGACCCCGACGTTACGCGACTTCGCAACGCTTGCCTCCATTTCATGAAGCGTCGCTGATTAAATATAAATATTTCTTGTGACGTGGGCCTTGGACAGACTGAGATCTGTACCTCGGCAAAAATAACTACTTTACAATACACTGAAAAAGAACAGAATGGGGGAATATTGGGGGAACACAACTAAAACTCCAACTAAACATAAAAAGACGTTCACAAAATACAAAAAAAATATTAAATTGACTTTGTTAATTTCACTAAAAAAATTTGAGGACTAATTTTATTCTTAATATGTACATTTAAAGTAAATACCTTCAGCTTCAAAATGCATTTTAAATTATTGAAATCGGATAACTCCTGCGAATGTTTGACCACTTTGAAATGCAATTTTGTTGTGACAAAACCCTAATCTAACTTAACATGATCGCGCTTTGCATTCTATTTTATAAAGTCCCGTTAGATTTCCAGACAAAACCGGTTTGCCATCAAGAATATTGGACTTATAGAGACAATTTGTATACATAGTTTCCAAATATTTCGTGATTGATTTTTTGATTTATGGCCTATGGGCGAAACCACTGTGCGTTTTATTGACAGCTGCTCGTAATTTGATTAAGATTGTTAACGTTTTCAAGTTCGATAATTATGTTTGACAACTCTATTTATATTTAACATCCCTGGAATTGTTTGTTAAGCTATCAAGCTATCGATTAGCTAGTATTGTAATAAACTTTCGTCTTGTTCTCATCGTCTTCGTGTGTTCTTATTTTCTAGATGAACTGGAATTGTTTTACATAAATCCTCTGCGCGCACAATGTTTGTTCTAATAAAGACAGTAATTAATTTTATTTGTTTTTTGCCATGAAACTAAATATTAAACGTCCCAAGCAATCCCCAGACTATCCCTGATTACAGCTGTCAGCAAAAAAATGATTAAACAAAGTTGTATTAAGGATTTTTTTTTTCTTTGGGTTAGAAAGTTCAAAATTAACTTTTGAAACAAGTGGAAACGTTGCAGTCGGACGCAACCGACTGCGGTAAACTCGTTACCAGTATTAAAACCGGTAAAGAGAGACCTGATTGCAAAGGGGTACGGATGCGACAGGCGTGTACGCTGCCTTAAAGATTCTCCGATGCAGATGGGGATGCCACCAGCTATCTTCGTTGCAAATTTGGTGACTCTAGCTCAAAGTTTGTTAAAGGAGTGGAAAGGGGGGGCTGGGGGCGGTATGGGTGGGCGAGGCATCAAAATTTGTGATGCAGATCTTTGTGGAATGTCAATTGCTATCTTCATACCAAATTTGGTGAATCTAGCTCGAAGTTTGTAAAAAGAAGGGGAAAGGGGGGGCTGGGGGCGGTATGGGTGGGCGTGGCATCCAAATATTTGATGCAGATCTATGTGGAATGTCAATTGCTATCTTCATACCAAATTTGGAGACTCTAGCTCGAAGTTTGTAAAAGGTTGGGAAAGGGGGCTGGGGGCGGTATGGGTGGGCGTGGCGTCAAAATTTTTCATGCAGATTTTTGTGAAATGTCAATTGCTATCTTCATACCAAATTTGGTGACTCTAGCTCGAAATTTTGTAATAAGTGGGGAAAAGGGAGCTGGGGCGTAATGGGTGGGCGTGGCTCCAAATTTTTGATGCAGTTTTTTGAGGGTTGCTAGTAGCTATCTTCTTACCAAATTTGTTTGCAATGACACTTACTTTATAATTATAAATTGCGCTGCCGCTGTTGGGTGGCGCCCTTATTGCGCAATGTTTGCCGTCAATGGCACCGATGCAATTTGGAAAATTCCATCGATCCATGAAATCCTCAGACCACTTCAACATGTTTGCTGAGTTCCATATTGGGAACTCGTCACGCAGCGCTAAACAGAGGGCGTTACAAACCAGGCCTATCGTGCGTCCCAAGTGCTGCTTGCTGATCCTGTATATTGACCCCATGTGGCTCTGCGAATCTCCAGTTGCAAAATATCTTAATAATACAATAATTAAATACTACTGTTATGTTACGTTAAGTACTTGAAATGAGCTTACTCAAGGACAGCGGCAAATTTGGCTTTTAAAGGTATCGCGTCTGGGCGTGTGTTCCGATTCGCAACCACCAAAGAAAACAGATAGTTGAACTGAACTTCTGTCATGTGGAAATTCTGTAGAAACACCATTGGATTCTGCACCATATTATTGAACTATAAGTGCATAAAATTTTGTAATATCTTCTATAAAATATGTGAATGTTAATTTTAAATGCTTACGTCGTTCACAAATCTTCCTTTTTGTTGCCTTCCCTGCAAATATGGGTTGACCTAATATTTCTGTTGGCGGCGTTTGCGTCTTTGCTGCTCCTCTTCCTCACTCGTCCTTGCAACAGCATATGCTACCACCAACGGAATAAGCAAATTCGCACTATTCATATTTTATTTGTTATTTTCTGTTTTTGGGTTTGTTTACTTTTGCATTTGATGCCTCAGTGTGACCATGTATCTCTTAAGCTATATAAGGCAAAATGCAATATTTTTACCACAAATTAGTGGACTATGGTCACACTATAAAATCTTGTGCCCACCAGTGGCGTAGCGTATGGCTGTGCCGCCGGGGGCGGAAGCCAAATTTGCCGCCAGCCCCCCCCCCCTATCGTCAGACCCAAAACAATTGTCCATCATTATTAATTTTCAACTCTGTTTTCATTATTATTATCTAATTTTTCTTATTTTCAGCATTGAAAACTCCTTAATAATGGAATCTATATCTAAGGAATCACATATTTCTTCCTCAATTGATAATATACTAAGATTTGTTAGCCTAAATGTAGTCATGGTCGATCTAATGTAGTTTTTTATTAATTTTAATTTTGAAAAGCTCCTCTCACAGCTGGCATTGCTTATAGCAATCGTGAGAAAAATTCTGAGCATCACAATTAAATTAGAAACTGAATCTTCTAATTTCGAGCTTATTATGAAGTTAAGTAAAGCAAGCGGGTCCTCGTTTTTTATTTGATCGCTGTTTCCTGCGGCAGCTTCGAAGGCTCGAAGACGTAAGCGCTCTGACTGAAATTCCTCAACACTAACTTCGTCAAGAATGTTGCCTGCTGAATGCACTAAACTTAGCCACTTGGTGTCTTCAGAAGCCAACAAGATAGAAGGAGAAAGGTAAGCAAATTTGCTCGCCAAGTCTTGCAATTGCCGAAACCTTTCTCTTATTTCTGCGATGATTTTGTCCAACGATTCGAAAAGTTTTCGCCGTATTTCGTTTTCGTACGACAAGTTTACGCCTTTACTGCCATCCTTAAAAATTAATTTCTTTACTCTTCGCCTGTGGGGTTCCATGGATATGCCAAGGTCATCAGATATATCTTTAGCATATCGAAGAGCGCCTTCAGTCCATTCCTCACGTTTTTCTAATAGCGTCGTTTTCAAAGCGCATACTTTTTGAGCACACAAAGTTATGTTAAGTCCCTTTTTTTGCAGGTACTTTTGGGCATCTTCTACTTCAACCAGCACTGGATGCCAAAGGCCTGAAAAACAAAGGAAGGAAAATGACTCCATTGCAACAACCAATGTTCCAGCGTCTGTTCTGGTGCTTAAACTTTCATCCGTGTCAGTCAATTTTTCCAAAGTGGCCAATATATCTTTGTAGTGATTTCGAGTCACAATCACGGCTTCAGCTCTCGCGCTCCATCGGGTATCTTGTACCCTTTTTAAACTTTTCCCAGTAGTCGATATCAAAATATTCCAGCGATGCGTAGACATGGCAAAAAATGCATAGCAACGTTCCAAGGTACCAAAAAAATGTTACTGCACCAGCCTCAACTGACGCGGCGTGCAAACAGGCCAGGTTTAAGGAATGGTTTGAGCATGGCACGAAAACGGCTTTAGGATTTATTTCTTTTATTCTTTGCTGAACGCCTGAATGTTTTCCAGCCATAACAGCAGCATTGTCATACGCCTGGCCTCTACAGTTTAAAATATCTAAGCCATCAGCTTCAAGCTTGTCCAAAATCATTTTTGAAATCCCTTCTGCGGTTTTATCATAGCTTTCAATAAAGTCTATAAATGATTCAACCACTTGAACTTCTTGATTTTCTATGACTACATACCTCAATACTTGGCTTGTTTGGTCCTTGTGAGAAACGTCCGGTGTGCTGTCAAATATCATGTCATAATATTTGGCTTTCTTTACCCGTTCAATTATTTTTTGGCGAACTGCATTTCCCAAAGTTGCAATAAATTCATTTTGTATTTGAGGTGACAAATATGTAACTGAAAGTTTGTTACTCAAATTGGTTCGAACAAGATGTTCACGCAAAACAGGGTCATACTTAGCAATAAGGTTGACTAATTCTAAAAAGTTTCCCCTATTGCTGCTGGTCGCATCTTCTCGGTGACCACGTATGGCCAAATTTTGCTTTGCAAGAAATTTTATAATGTTAAAAATTCTGCCGAGAATTTCTTCGAATCTTTTCGATTCTTTTTCCATAACTTCCTGCTCTTTTTTGTCTATAAGCTGTCCTTTTTTAATTCTGGTCTCCAGCTCTTTCCATTTAAAATAATTTTGGTAGTGAAGAGGACTTGATTCGTGGTTTAAAACCTTAGGGTTTAGTTTCCACCAAGTATTAAATCCGCTGGATGAGCAAAACTTTGACCCATTTGGAGCATTTGGTTGCTCAAATAACCGACAGCAGAAGCAGAATAATGATGATTTAAAAGGAGAATAAGCCATCCAAGTGCGTTGAACTTCTTCAACATTAGCCAATGTTCGAAAAAACCAGTCTAGGGTAAAACTCCTCGTTTCGCCTTTCAGAGCATGTGATGACGACTCTGGACGTTTAATGGATGGTCCAAAGCTAAAATCGATGTGCTGAACAGTTTTCTGGCCTAGTTTAATGAGAAATAAGCGCAGTGTATCATTTATGTGCTCGGGCCATTTACCGATGTCATCTAAGCTCTCACTTTCTAAAGCATTGGTCTCCGTCCCGAAATCTTCCGGATTCATAAGATTAGCAGCAGGTGTTTCCAGAGTTTCGTCTTCAGGATCCACATCGAAATCGTGTTCCAGAGTAACAGTTTCATGTTCCTCTACAGATTCATCATTTTCTGGGCTCGCTGCAGCACTTTGTACGTTTATGTCCAACAAAGAGCAAGGCGAAACCATTGTGCCAGCCTTAACATATTTAAGCATAGCTCCTTCATTTTTCCGTTCACTCTCTTCCCTAGCTTTTTTCTTATTTAGATAAAAGGTTCCGCTTTCTTTTAGTCGTTTCATGATGAATGCTAGATTAAAAAAAATGCAGTATTAACTCTTACCCTCCAAGAAAGTTTTTGGACGGACACACACATAAATAAAATGAAAAACATAGTGGCGCATAGTTAATTTTGGCTATGCCAAGACTATGATACCCTTCACACAGCCAAATCAATGCTCCCCCTCTTATGTTTCTGTGCAGTTGTTGGTAATTTTTCGCTCCTATTTTTACTCTTGAGCGTCATTTACTTGTTCGTGTGCAACAGACAGAGACAACAATTGATAGTACGATATGGTAAATTTGTATGGTGGCTATGTCGTAGAATGCTCCGATCGAAATGAAATTTCATAGTGAACAAACCCGACATGATCTAAGCAATCTGTGAAAGTTTCATCAAGATCGGTTCAGCAGTTTGGCCGGAAATCGTGTTGATATGGTAAATTTGTATGGTGGCTATGTCGTAGAATGCTCCGATCGGGATGAAATTTCATAGTGAACAAACCCGACATGATCTAAGCAATCTGTGAAAGTTTCATCAAGATCGGTTCAGCAGTTTGGCCGGAAATCGTGTTGATATGGTAAATTTATATGGTGGCTATATCGTAGAATACTCTGATCGGGATGAAATTTCATAGTGAACAAACCCGACATGATCTAAGCAATCTGTGAAAGTTTCATCAAGATCGGTTCAGCAGTTTGGCCGGAAATCGTGTTGAAACAGACAGACGGACAGACGGACGGACGGACGGAAATCAATTCCTGAGCTCGTCCTGATCATTTTCATATATAGTTTATGGGGTCTCCCATCATTCCTTTAAGGCGTTACAGATTCATGACAAAGTCAATATACCCTGATTCACATGTGAAGGGTATAAACATAACACACTGACACAAACATGTAAACAAAAACTAGTAAACAATAAAACAAATTTGAACATGTACAAACCTCAAGTTATTTGGCAGTTTGAAGAAGTTAAACTTAAATAAACGACAGATGAACGAGCACCGCGCTTAATAATGATATTCACTATATATTATCACTACGTTGCAACGCTTTTAAAATTACTGTACACTTATGTCACCAGTGTGGCCAGATTTTGCTAAGTTATTAATACGCTGGCCAATGAAATTTTCAGTGTGTCCCTAAACATTAATGTAAAATGAATGCAAATATATAATTTCAAGAGAGAAATGAATACTTTTTTGCCGCACCTCAAATGTGCCGCCACTAAAAATTTGCCGCCGGGGGCGGACCGCCCCCCGTCGCTACGCCACTGGTGCCCACGCTTCCAAAATATATCACAAATTCCTGCCAGGAATTTTTTATTGTACTGGAACCGGACCTTATGATGTTTATTTTCCTGTCTGCTTTTCAGTTCCTTTCTTTTTATGTGTTAACATCTATACGCGCGGTATCGTAATTATTAAAAGTCACACACTATCAAACTTCTCTGCCGTAACTCACATGCATACCTCGCACACATATAGGCAGTCCAAAATTGAAATAGTATGTGGTTGTGGTACAACAATTGTCTCTGCCTGTAAACGAATATGAAAGTATTGGTGTTGCAGCACAGAAAAGTGGTCGTAAAAGGCGAAGTCTCGCTCGTGAATTAACGAACGATGTGTCTGTTGCTTTGCATTCGCTTTGTTATGCTTGTGCTTAGTTGCAGAGAAGCAGACGACTGAGAATGTCGAGTAATGAGTTGGCAATAGTTAAATTTAGCTATAATAAAAAGTGTGAGTCTGTGTGCATTCACAAAAGAAGCAAAACAGAAATGCACTAGACGGTTGATAAATGTTGGCTATCCTAATAAAATATAAGTGCTATTGTAGATCTACATATCTACTACATTTATAGAATATATTTGCAATAATTGCATATTTTGATTAGCAAAGGTTGGGTTGAGAAATAAATAAAAACAGTTTAATAACATATCATCTCCCAATAAAATTAGAGTATCTAACATTAATCTTCTGCAATTCTGTATTGCTTCTTTTGTAAATACCATAGCTCGCAAATGACAGTTGATTGTTTTTTCTAATATGCTCTGCTTCGCAACATAACCGAAAAGATTGTGCAGACACGATCTCTCTCTGAGTGGCTCTCTTGTTTTTGTTTCGAATCGGTTTTCGCTCAAGCGCTTCGCATTGACTCATAGTTGTGACGCTCTCAAATGAGTGTCGCGTAAAGAGTAATACGATTTTCGCTCACACAAAGACTCTCACCAAAAGACAGTTTGACTAAAAAACTCAACCGAAATGATCTTTGCCTTCGTGTGCATGTAAATACATACATATATATAAATGTACATGAGAATGAAAATAATAAAAAAGACAATGCAATCGGATGTTATATAAAAATGTGAAAAAAAGTTTTGTTTTTTAAGGAACAATATTTATTATACTCGATACCGAAGGTAAAGAGTATATTGGTTTTGTGCAATGTCCGTCATGGTGTCTGTTTGTCTGTCCGTCTGTCCGTCCGTATGTGTGCAAGTTTTTTCCACACCCTTCAAGCTAGAGACTTGAAACTTTCCAATTCTTTTTATCTATGGGATAGTAAATTAAAGTGTCAAGATGGGGGTTCTACGATAACTGGGGGGCTGGCAAATCGATAAATTCGATAACCCAATACCGATAAATCCACATATTTCGCACATTCTTACAGCTAGAACTACCAAATTTGGTAAGAAGATAGCTATTAGCAACCCCCAAAAAACTGCATCAATAATTTTGGAGCCACGCCCCCCATTCCGCCCCCAGCCCCCCCCGCATTTTAAAGTCAAAATAGCCCATATCTCCCACAGTTTTTGAGCTATAGCCACCAAATTTGGTGCCAAGATAGGTGATGATGACCCCCTAAAAACTGCACCAAAAGTTTGGATGCCACGCCCACCGATACTGCCCTAGCCGCCCCCATCCACCCCAACGCTTCGTCAAAAACGGGAATGCGTGTATCTTCCAGAGTTGTGGAGCTAGAGCCTCCAAATTTGGTGGGAAGATAGCTGTTAGCGACCCCCAAAAAACTGCATCAAAGTTTTGGAGTCACGCCCACCCATTACGCCCCCAGCCCCCCCGCATTTTGAAATCAGAAATCGCTATATCTCCCACAGTTTTTGAGCTATAGCCACCAAATTTGGTGCCAAGATAGGTAATGATGACTCCCTAAAAACTGCATCAAAAGTTTGGATGCCACGCCCACCAATACTGCCCTAGCCACCACCATCCACCCCAACGCTTCGTCAAAAACGGGAATGAGTGTATCTTCCAGAGTTGTGGAGCTAGAGCCACCAAATTTGGTAGGAAGATAGCTGGCAACGACCCCCAAAAATTTGCATCAAAGTTTTGGAGCCTCGCCCTCCATTTCGCCCCCCTTTCCCCCTTTTTACAATTTTCGAGCTAGAGTCACCAAATTTGGTATGAAGATAGGAATTGAAATTCCACAAAGATCTGCATCACAAATTTGGATGCCACGCCCACCCATACCGCCCCCAGCCCCCCTATCCCCACTTTTTACAAATTTCGAGCTAGAGTCACCAATTTTTTTTATGAAGATAGCAATTGATATTTCACAAAGATCTGCATCAAAATTTTTGATGCCACGCCCACCCATACCGCCCCCAGCCCCCCTTGCCCCACTTTTTACAAATTTCGAGCTAGAGTCACCAAATGTAGATAGCAATTGACATTCCACATAGATCTGCATCAAAAATTTGGATGCCTCGCCCACCCATACCGCCTCCAGCCCCCCTTTCCCCACTTATTACAAATTTCGAGCTAGAGCCACCAAATTTGGTATGAAGATAGCAATTGACATTTCACAAAGATCTGCAACAAAAATTTTGATGCCACAACTACCCATACCGCCCCCAGCCCCCCCCTTTCCCTACATTTTACAAACTTTGAGCTAGAGTCACCAAATTTGGAAGGAATATAGCTGGTGGCATCCCCATCTGCATCGGAGAATCTTTAAGGCAGCGTACACCCCTGCCGCATCCGTACCCCTTTGCAATCAGGCCTCTTTTTACCGGTTTTAATACTGGTATCGAGTATGCCGCAGTCGGTTGCGTCCGACTGCAACGTTTCCACTTGTTTTTATTTTGTTTTTAATAATATTATTTTTTTTTAAATAGAGTTTAGCTTAACAACTAATAACGCGTTAAGATTTTCTGCAGATATAGTAGCTTCGGCTGTCACTTAAAATAAAATGAAGGGCAGAAAATGCTCGCTCTACAGATACCTGCGTTGCCGGTGTTGCTAGAACAACCTGCGCGTGTGCACTCAAACGTGGCAACTTAAGTCTGAGACCATTAAAAAACTCCAAAAATGTCAGCATGTTTTAATGTCAAATGCGGTCTTAAATTTGTTAAATATGTCCCAGACATTTTAAAACCGCAAACTTTACATATAGATTTATTTGCTTCGACAACAAATCTAAAACAAGTGGAAACGTTGCAGTCGGACGCAACCGACTGCGGCATACTCGATACCAGAATTAAAACCGGTAAAAAGAGGCCTGAATGCAAAGGGGTACGGATGCGGCAGGGGTTTAAGCTGCCTTATAGATTCTCCGATGCAGATGGGGATGCCACCGGCTATCTTCATACCAAATTTGGTGACTCTAGCTAAAAATTTGTAAAAGGTGGGGAAAGGGGGGCTGGGGGCGGTTTGGGTGGGCGTGTCATCCAAATTTGTGATGCAGATCTTTGTGGAATGTCAATTGCTATCTTCATACCAAATTGGTGACTCTGGCTCGAAATTTGTAATAAGTGGGGAAAGGGGGGCTGGGGGCGGTATGGGTGGGCGTGACATCCAAATTTTTTATGCAGATCTTTGTGAAATGTCAATTGCTATCTATATACCAAATTTGGTGACTCTAGCTCGAAGTTTAAAAAAGATGGGGAAAGGGGGGCTGAGGGCGGTAAGGGTGGGCGTGGCATCCAAATTTTTGATGCATATCTTTGTAAAATGTCAATTGCTATCTTCATACCAAATTTGGTGACTCTAGCTCGAAATTTGTAATAAGTGGGGAAAAGGGGGCTGGGGGCGGTATGGGTGGGCGTGGAATCCAAATTTTTGATGCAGATCTTTCTGAAATGTCAAATGCTATCTTCATACCAAATTTGGTGACTCTAGCTCGAAAAAGGTAAAAAGTGGGGAAAGGGGGGCGAAATGAAGGGCGTGGCTCCAAAACTTTGATGCAGATTTTTGGGGTCGTTGCCAGCTATCTTCCTACCAAATTTGGTGGCTCTAGCTCCACAACTCTGGAAGATACACGCATTCCCGTTTTTGACGAAGCGTTGGGGTGGATGGGGGCGGCTAGGGCAGTATTGGTGGGCGTGGCATCCAAACTTTTGATGCAGTTTTTGGGGGTCATCATCACCTATCTTGGCAAAAATTTGGTGGCTCTAGCTCAAAAACTGTGGGAGATATAGCCATTTCTGATTTCAAAATGCGGTGGGGCTGGGGGCGGAATGGGTGGGCGTGGCTCCAAAACTTTGATGCAGTTTTTTGGGGGTCGTTACCAACTATCTTCCCACCAAATTTGGAGGCTCTAGCTCCACAACTCTGGAAGATACACGCATTCCCGTTTTTGACGAAGCGTTGGGGCACATGGGAGTGGCTGGGGCGGTATTGGTGGGCGTGGCATCCAATCTTTTGATGCAGTTTTTGAGGGGTCATCATCACCTATCTTGGCACCAAATTTGGTGGCTATAGCTCAAAAACTGTGGGAGATATAGGCTTTTTAACTTTAAAATTCGGGGGGCTGGGGGCGGAATGGGGGCGTGGCTCCAAAATTTTTGATGCAGTTTTTTGGGGGTTGCTAGTAGCTATCTTCTTACCAAATTTGGTACTTCAAGCTGTAAGGATGTGCGAAATATGTGGATTTATCGGTTTTGAGTTATCGAATTTATCGATTTGCCAGCCCCCCAGTTATCGTAGAACCCCCATCTTGACACTTTAATTTACTATCCCATAGATAAAGAGATTTGGAAAGTTTCAAGTCTCTAGCTTGAAGGGTGTGGAAAAAAGTTGCGAACATACGGACGGACAGACGGACAGACGGACAGACGGACGGACACCATGACGGACATTGCACAAAGTCAATATACTCTTTACCTTCGGTATCGAGTATAAAAATTATGAACTTTTTTATTTTCGTCTTTTCCCATTTCGCAAAAAATATAATGCTCCGCACACACTGAATTTAAAACGCAATTAATAAGTATAATGCAAACAAAAAGAACGCAACAATCGCGTGTTTACCCATACTAAGGCTGACGGCAGAGTGGCCGCGATAAGCGATGCGATGCTACAAGCGATAATTATCGCAGCGATCTTCAAAGCGAGAACATGACATAGTGAAAGCTTTTAGCAAAGAGAGAACCATTGCGAGTTCTTTAACTTTAGTCGGAATCATAGTCGCCATGGATTCAGATGACGAATTTTTTGCGTCACCAGCAGTGGTTAATGTTATCACGAAAAAAAGTAACGGGATCCATCCACTAAATCAAAACCGTTTGAAGGGAGAATTCAATAGTTTATTTTTAAATTTAAGACTGTATCCGGACAAATTTTTCAACTATACTCGAATGTCTATCAGTACATTTGATTATATTTTGAATAAAATTCATTTCAAACTGGAAAAGTGTTGGACAAATTTTGTTGTTCACCCCATAACGCCGTGTGAAAAACTTGTAATAACTTTAAGGTAAATTGTAAACATTTATTTTACTTTATTCATTATATTAAATATTATTTTTATTTTTTCTCTGCATCATTTGCATCTTCAAAATGTGAAAGAACCACGTTTTGTATGTCTATACGGCACTGCATTTTTTTTCGCATATCAATAGATTTTAGGTATGGCAGCAGGCTCTCAAAAAAAGACATGTCATCGTCGGCCTTTGGCGCATTGACTTTCTTTTCTAGTAGTTTTAGTTTTTCCTTCTCAATCGACAGTAGTTGTGAAGACATACTTAATTTAATTTTTTTATTTGGTATATTTAAATCCTGTCCCTCATCGGACTGACAAAGCTCAGCCATGTCTTGAGACAACACTGTGTCTAAGGAGTCTTCGCACTCGGGAATGCTCAAGGTTTTATTCGAGCAGCTGGCCTCCAAATTACCAAACGCTTGCCTGGGCTTCATTTGGTCTTTTAAAAAAAGCAGAGACTCAAAATAAGGCCACGAGGTATATGCACCGGCATCAGGTGCAGAATCTCCAGACTTCTCTGTCGGCCTCTTCCTAATCTCGTTTCGGAACTGGTCCCGAAGATTTTTCCATTTTTTTTTTAAACAGTCTCCTATAGGATATTACAAAAATTTAATAAGGAAACATAAATTAACCAATTTCAGATATTTAGCAACGGGTGCTTCCTTTACATCATTGTCGTATGCATTTAAAATTGGAAGGACTACAGTCTCCGTTATAGTAAAGGAAACGGTCAAAGCACTTTGGGAGGAGTTGCAGCCAAAGCATATGCCACAGCCTTCAAAAGAAATGATAACCCAGATAGCTGAAAAGTTTTGGGAATTGTGGAACTTTCCAAATTGTGCAGGGGCTATTGATGGAAAACACATTCGTATTCAGTGTCCACCTCATTCTGGATCTATGTTCTACAATTACAAAAAATTTTTTTCTGTGGTACTTCAAGGAGTGGCTGATGCGAACTGTAAATTTATTGCGATTGAAGTTGGAGGATATGGCAAACAAAGTGATGGCGGCACTTTTAATGCCTCAGAGCTTTATTGCCAACTTAAATCTCGACAGTTTATGCCTCCAGACACTAACTTGCCCGGTACAAGCATTAAAATGCCCTACGTTCTTGTAGGCGATGAAGCATATCCGCTATTGGAAACTTTGTTGAGGCCATACTCAAGCCGCACTATTAATGCTGAGAGAGAGTATTTCAATATGCGACTCTCACGAGCTCGCAGGTGCATTGAATGTGCTTTTGGAATTATGACATCTAAATGGCGTTTGCTCTGGAAGCCAATTGAAACCGATCCAGATTTTGTCGATATAATTGTAAAAGCAATTTGTATTCTGCATAATACAATTATTGACCTTGAGGGAAAACCCAATGTCCATCAAGACACACACACAAGCAATGAAAATACAAGAAGCGAAGAGTTATTTCATTCCACAAGTTTGAGAAGTGGACAACTTGTTCGTGATGCCTTTTGCAGTTTTATGTGTACACATAAGCTTTAAAATAAAATATTGAAAATATGAATATTGACACAAATTACTTGGTATTTTCAAAATTTCTTCAATTTCCTTCCACTTATTTTCTACAACCACTCGGTTGTGGTAATTTTTAGATTTTTGATCCCACAGAACCGAACGCGAAAATATTTCCGAAATTAACTGTTCAACGTCTATTACAGAGCTCATTTTCACTTTTGTTCTTTGTGACAGTTCAAGTTTAATTGAAAGCAAATACATTAAAATATAAATAGATTAAAAACAAACAGTAACTTAAGCTTAAATGGCGAAAAAAACATATTTTACCAAAACCAACGGTTATTTAAGCTTAGTTTGCAACAAAAACACACGCATTACCAAAGCGATATCACGCGACAAAGCGATTCAGAATCGCTTTCTCGCAACTCTCTTTAAATATCGCTTTGGCTCTCTTCTCGCTTCGCTTGCACTCTGACATCTCGTAAGCGATTACATGTAAATACGCATGCAGAGCTTTCTCGCGCATTGTCGCTCAATATTATCGCATCGCTTATCGCGGCCACTCTGCCGTCAGCCTTACTCAAAAGACAATTTGCTTCATTTAACTCAAGCAAACGATCAGTGTTTGACTTGAGCGAAACGAAAACAGAAATAACTGTCTTGCTCAGAGCGCGAGCGAGCTAAGTCAGACGCGACAAAATCAGTTTCTGTCTGAGTCTTTTTTGTTGTGTGAGTGAAAGACACTTATTTGCAGACAACGAAAAAGTGTCAACACCCTGCGGTACGCGGTCCCGGTGCTAGACTAGCGATATGCCTAGAACTCAGTGATGAGTACTGGTGCACACTCGCACCACCAGCAATGTATTTACCTAACGAATTTAACAAGAGAATGTCCGCAGAGCGTACCGAGCGGTACGGCAGTGCATTACCACTAGCTAACGATATCCCTGGGGCCAAAGGCTTAGGAAAATCGTTAGGACGCCCAAGCTAACTCTTTCGTTAGGCTTTCGCTCTAGGCCTTTCGCAGTAGGATCATCGCTAGCTATTTCCCTGGGGCCAAAGGCTTAGGAATATCGTTAGGCCGCCCAAACTAACTATTTCGCTAGTACAAGTTGCTTACATTTACGCCAGTACAAAATATAAACAAAATTAATTTATTTTTAAATTTTGATTAAAAAAAAGTGCTACTTATGTTAAATGTTTTAAATTATTTGCTTAATTGAAGTAATTTATTTAGTATTTTAAGTTAGAAATTATAATTGTATAGTTCCTTAAAGTTAAGTTTAACTGTTTAAAATGTAAAACCTGATTGTGACCAAGTAGTGCATTAATTTAAAAGTGTATATCACTAGGAAAATTTAAATAAAATTATAAATTACAAAAATTACTTAGGCTTAATATTATTTTTCTTAATTATTCTTTTTTTTTTTTTGGAGTTGCAACTCACGCAGCTCCGGCTCCGGCGGCCCCACATCGCACTTAGAAATTGCGTCTGTAATGTAAAAAAGAGATTAAATTTAATTTGAATTGTATGTCTTTTACTGTATTCTTTTTTTTACCTATTAACGACGTAAAGAAAAAACTAATATTTTTTAATGGCTCTTTCCCCAAAAAACCATCTACGTTGTACTCCATTGAAAGTTCATCCGTTAAAATGTATTTTAAATTTGATTTTGGCCCAGAAGGACCAAGTAACCTTGCCATCATATTCACCTGAAATAAGTATAATTTGATTTAAAAAAAAACATTATAGAATAATATAAATCGTCTTTACTTACATATATATTCTTGTTGCCGAGTTCAATAGATTTATTTATTTAATGAATCGGACGATACTTCCGCTTCCCTATCACTTCTATGGTCAAAACTTTGCAACTCAGATGCACCCTGCAGGCATGCGCTCATAAATTTGTTTAAAGACTCTTTTTTCATTATTTACCAAACGCCTCAGATGTCTTTTACAAACAAATTTCTTTGTGACCTTCATTATTATTATTATATATTTTTTTTGTTTTGATTTTAACTTTATTCTACGGTTATTTAAATAATTTTCAATTATGTACTTACTATTATGGTACAGTAATTGATTTATTAATTAATTAATTGATTGGTTGTAAAATTATGATGTGATGACCCGCACTCGCTTGATAACTTTTCACTAATGACTGCACCGAAAAATGCGCTCGCGACAATGCAAATTTGAAGACAAAAATTGGCTAAATTCTGGTTATAACCAGTTAATTAACAGTTAACTTTGTCACACACGCTTTGTCTTGTTCTGTTCCTTTGTCGCTTTGATTGTTTTGTGTTTTTCGTTTTATTTGCCTAGCGACTCTATGCATTACTAGAGCCTAACGATTTAGCTAGCGACTAGTGATGCATCGTAGGGCTGGTTAGTTTTGTTTTTCGTTTTATTTTCCTAACGCCCTCTGCATTACTCGAAGCTAACGATTTAGCTAGCTACTAGTGATGCATCACAGGACTAGAATTTGGTATGCCTTGACACCAGCCGTACCGCAGGGCAGTTATTTGCGAGCTATGGTAAATACACACACACACACTTACAGACTAACATAGCGGGCTTCTTTAATAAGGGAATTAACTGACTAATGATGAACCCAAATTCAAAAAGTAAACCCAAATTCAATAAAATATTATCTTTGTTCGAGAAAACGTGCTCATAGCAATAATACAGTTACAAACACACCAACAAACAGGTGTTAACGCATCGCCCGTCAGTTCCAACACTCATTGATTTATTTTCTTTCGCGTCCGCCTCTCCAGTTTTTCAGACAATTTTAAATTCCTTAGGTCCATTCTGAGCATAATCTTGAATGCAAGACAGAGTTAACGAATGGCAACAAAAAATTGTTTACGAAATAAATAAGTTGGGTCACATTCTTTACTTTTATAAGCCAAATACATATGTTAATCTTCAACGAATGTTTTTAATGTGTTGACTAAATGTGTAAGCGTGTGCCATTTTTTTTTTATACCCTTAACCCATAAAATGGGTAAATAAGGGTATAATGGTTTTGTGCAAAAGTATGTAACAGGCAGAAGGAAGCATCTCCGACCCCATAAAGTATATATATTCTTGATCAGCATCAACAGCCGAGTCGATATAGCCATGTCCGTCTGTCCGTCCGTCTGTCTGTCTGTATGAACGCGTGGATCTCAGAGACTACAAGAGCTAGAGACTTCAGATTTTGTATATAAGTTGAGTGTTGTGTTGTATTGGCGAGAGTTTTTGCATAGGATGTTTTGATGTGTTGGCCGTGTCGGTTGTGATAAATTTGAAGTGCGGTTTTGTGGTCTGTTTTTTCTGTGATTTTTATAGCTGTTAATTCTTGTTGTTTCATGAATGTGTGGCACTTGCGGTCGAGGGGGCTGTGTTGGTGATCGATGTCTGGGTTGTTGTTGCAGTTTAGGCAACTTTTTTCGTTTTCGCATCGCTCGTTTTCAATTGTATGTTTGGCGTTTGAGCAGTTTATGCATGTTTCTATGCCTTTGCAGACTGGAGTTGGGTGACCAAAGCGGAGGCATTTTTTGCATCGCAGGGGTAGTGGGATGTATGGGCGGACGCGTACTGATTCGTAGCCAATTCTTAGTTTTTGGGGAGTTTGTATTTTGCAAAAGTAATTATTATGAGTCCGGTTTCTGTGAGTGTGGTGTTGTTTTCATCTGTGTTGGTGTTTATTGGTTGTTTTTTTAATATTTTTTTGACTTCTGTTACGTTTTGCGATTTTAGTTCTAGTAGAATATCAGTTTCGCTTATGTTTCGCAAGTCGTTGCTGTATATGACTCCCTTGGTGGAGTTAAGTGTTTTGTGTTCGGTGACGGTGATTTCAATAGTTGTCATAAGTTTTAGTTTTAATAGTTGATTGGCTTGGTAATGGTTTTTTGATTTGATCAAGAGTGAGCCGTCTTTCGTTTTTTTGCATGTCTCGACTTCTCCGTTACAAGCGTAATCTATTGTTTTCTTTATGACAAACGGTGAAACTTTTTCAAAGGTGTTGTTGTCGTTTCGTTTTATTGTAATATATTTCGGTTCGCCTAGGTTTGTGTTGTTGGATTTTACTCCGTATGTTCTTATGTCCGGTGGTTCGTGCATTTTTGTTATTGTTGGGCAGACGCCCGCGATAACTGTTGATGTTGTTTGTTGTTGTGGTTTTTTGGTTTGCGTTTTGTGTTTGAAGTTTGTTGATCTCAGCGGTGTTGGTTTTGTTTGCTGTTTGTCGCGGTTTTAGGTTTTGGTGTAACACGTCTTATCTCTCCGGAGGTTGAAGTGGTACTTTCACACTAGCATTAATGTTGTTGGCATTGGAATTGGGAATATATATGAAAATAACAAAGAGTAATTTACACATAAAAATCACCATGCATAGATTTTTATGTGTTAGGTTTATATTTGTGGATTTTTGTCGTATAATATGTATGTTGGTGAAAGTCCGCGATTATTTCATAGTGTTTAATAGCACTTCTTGTGCTTAGAAGATTTATAATCAGACTATGTTAGCCTTTTGGATTGCCGTGCTTGCCTTAATACCCCGATTCCACTAGAGCAAGATGCAAGTATGTAATTGGAACTCGAAGATGCCGCATCTTTTTGTATTAGAATCCCATTTGTACAATGGGAATCTTATTCAAATTTTCCCCGTTGGTTGGCTGCATTCCCAGTTGGTTCGAAACCGACCAACTGGGAATGTTAGAAGTTAACATTACAGAGCACTGAACAGAGCTTTAACATAGTCGATAGTATGAAATTTGTAATCGATACTTGGTTTAAACAGTGCTGAATTGAGTAAAACAGCTTGTCATCAAGTGCATGTCTAAACAAACTTAGATATTCGTTAAACCATGTTTGCATTTTGCGCACAAATTAAAGCAATTATGTTTGTTTTTTTGGTGTCACTAATTTTATTTGTGTTCTAGCTCATATTTGCTTCCAATTAAATATAAACGTTTAATACACAAACAGCTGTCAGCTATCACTTAACATACCCTGTTAAACCAAGATGCAACTATGCAATTGGATATATAGTGGAATCACCTACATCTTCGACTCGCTGTTAATGAAAGATGCAGCCTAATGGAATCGGGGTATAAGTCTCTGTTAACTCTAATACCCCGATTCCACTACAAGCAGAATGCAAGAATGTAACTGGAACTCGGGAATTTTGCTTTATTTTGTATTGGATTCCCATTTGTACAATCGGAATCTTGTTCAAATATTCCCCGTTGGTTGGGTTTAAACCGACCAAGTGGGAATGTTAGAAGTTAACATTACAGAGCACTGAACAGGTTTTTAACATAGTCGATACTATGAAATTTGTAATCGATACTTGGTTTAAACAGTGCCAATTTGAGTAAAACAGCTTGTCCTCAAGTGCATGTCTAATGTGGTTTCCTCACTAGCACTTAACATCAGCATTTACAGCAATTATCGATAACAAGACGGAGAGCTGACCTCACACACAACATCAGCATCTGCATCTTGTTGACAGTTTACAATTATAAATTGAGCTATATATGGATTCGGTTTTATTACCTATTTTGGAGAACGACGCTAAGATGGAGGCGCAATTTTTGTTTGGGTCGTCGAGCTCATCATTTAATCATGATCAGAACGTTCGTCGCGTATGGAAATATGTACGTATGATATATCATATTGCAAAATTATGCATTTTATTTTATGAAATGCCAATTTATAATATAGATTCGGTTTGGAAGTTTCGGGAGCGGGATGTGCCGAGGAACTCGGACGAGTTCTTCAAAGAAAGTTTTCGGTGTGAGAGGAAAGTTTTCGAAATGCTGGTAGCTCAGTTGCCTGGACTGGCAAAGAAGAACACCACATTTCGCCAGGCTATTCCCCTCGAGGTCTAGCAAAACGTGTGTGGCCTCTTCACTCCATACAAATCGAATAATATCTGCTAAAATAGTTGCAAAGAATTATTTTGTATAGCATAAAAAAACAAAACAAATTTAATTTTTACCGTTTGCCATTTTGAGTCTCAATTTCCTGTAATTATTTGACTAGTGGTTTCACCATGCCGATAAAAGAAATTATCGAGCATAACAGAATTTTTTTAGAGTATCGAGTACTGTTAACACCAGATGAACTCACATCTTGACTAGACGCCAGCATCTGCCATATCTAGCACCCATACAATTTGTATGGGAGATGTTCAGCATCTTGGCTCAAAATGCGAAGATGCAAGATGTAACCCTATTGAGGACAGGGCGTAAACAAACTGGGATATTCGTTAAATCATGTTTTCATTTTGCGCACATTAAGGCAATAATTTTGCTTTTTCGGCTTCACTTATTTTATTTGTGTTCGAGCTCATATTTGCTTCCAATTAAATATAAACGTATAATACACAAACAGCTGTCAGCTATCACTAAGCAGACCCTGTTAAAAAAATGCTGAAACCAATTGGATGTATAGTGGAATCACCTACATTCCCGACTTGCTATTAATGAAGAATGCAGCCTAGCGGAATCGGGGTTTAAGTTGAATTAATATTAAGGGCGCAAGCACGGCCTACTGTACATGAATTATAATTTAGCTTATGAATTATGCTTCTAAGTAAATTTGATACTGGACAAAATAATTCTGGCATCAAAATCCTCCCCCCTTTTCAGTATTGCAAAAGGATTTACTGGTCGCAAGTCCCGGACAGAATCCAACCAAATACCGTGTGCTGGGCCATTGGAAAGTTATTGAGAATGATGTGAGGATACACATCCACCCCGAGCTTCAAACACACCGTGGAGGGATGATACCAGCGTTCGTCGGCCAGAACATTGCTCTTGAAATGCTCAGCATCAGCGGTCCACATGTACTAAGACCTCACGCCTTGTTGATGGGCGGATGTAGCTACGAGCTGCAGCAGTGTGTGGCAGACCTAACACTTATGGCAGACCTAACACTTGCCAGTGCTGCGACAGGATTGCCCGGAGTGCTGGTGAGCTAAGCAGTTGGGGCAGTACTTATCATTAAGGAGGTGCTTTTCAGCCGTGAGTTGCAAGAAACCGGTGGCATTTCCGCAGTGAATGTATTCATGGGCACATCCTGCAACGAAAGGAGCCGGTTCCAATGGGGCGAATGGTTTGCGTTGACCTGCGAGATAGCATCTTAAACTACATAAGAATGCCGGAAATAAACAAGATAAAAGTATATGTCGCCTGGTTGTAAGGAATTTACAGATAACATGGAGGTTATTTGGACGGCTCATAACAATTGTCTTTGAAGGAGGAAGAAAAAAATCAATTGTGCATTGAGCTTTCGGATGTGGAAGGCTTAGGGATATTATCCTCCATCGGAAGAAGGATTAACTTTCCGATGGTTCGACATAGGATCTTCGGACATGTTCGAGATTGGTCTAGAATTGAGGCAGGCTTCAATTTTCGCAAGGATGATCGAGAGCTCCTCGAAGGTGTACTTGAACGTGGATGTGGTCTTATAGAAAATAACTTAACATTTCTTTACGCCTGCTTCCTATAAGCCTCCCATATGGGAAGCGCTTGTTGAGTTAAAATACCAGGCGAGGTTCTGGTGGCCATGCTTTGCGACAACGCCAGTCCTTATCGCTTCGAGGAAGTCTCGCGATAGCCTCTCCGCCCTGACGAAGATTTTGCCGTTGTCTGAGTAAATTTTCTGGATGGCTCTCATCATAACGTAAAGACTGGGAAACTTGAAAGGCGACGTCGGAAGGCATGAAAAAGAATTCATCTGTGCGATTTTGCCATCGTATACCCAAAGTGTTCGCGGTACTTGAATTGCCAATCGCCAAAAAGTCTTCACACAGCTGGTTCCCCTAAGGTGTGACTTAAAGGACATCCTTAGCGTTAGATGCTCATTTTCAATTTTCCAAATAATGGCGATGTCATCTCCTTTCGTGTGATTCCCGACGAGGATGTCATCCACATACAAGGAGTCAGATATGACCTTGCTTGCGAGAGGATACCGCAAGCGTATATCATGAGCGAGTTGCTAAAGAAACCTGAGTGCCAGAAATGGGGCACAGTTCACCTCGAATTTGACAGTGATCAGCTCGAAATCACCAAACTCACCGTCGGCCTTACAAAAGAGAATCCGTTAGAATGACGTGTTATTATCGAGAAGGATTTGACGATACATCTTCGTTATGTCAGCATTGAACACATACCGAAAATATCGCCACTTGAGGATCTGCATAGATAGATCGGATTGGAGAATAAGTCCTGGATGTAGGTCATCGTTCAAGCTCTTGCCAAACAACACGCATCTGGTTGTGGTGCTATCAAGCATACCGAGTGGTGTGGCAGGTAGAACGTATGACTGCTGGAGGTGCCATGCGGTGAGATTGCTCTCATGTAGCCCAATCGAGATATTCCTGGAGCACGGAGTTGTATTGCTTTTTCAGAATGACGTTTCTAGAGCGACAGAATGACTTAAGTCGATGTCATTAGGATTGCGGAATAGACGGGTGACAACATATCTTTTTGTCGCGTGAAGTTGTTTGAACGAAATTCGTCTCACATAAACAGTGAAAGCTCCCTTGGCCGGACAGCCACGGTTGCAGCACTTTTGTCCGCCCAAGGGAGTTGTCCGCCTTAGGGAGATGTGAAAGAAATTAAGAATTTTTATGGCTATTGATGTTTGCTAAGATGCAAGTATGTAATTGGAACTCGAAGATGCCGCATCTTTTTGTATTAGATTCCCATTTGTACAATGGGAATCTTATTCAAATTTTCCCCGTTGGTTGGCTGCATTCCCAGTTGGTTCGAAACCGACCAACTGGGAATGTTAGAAGTTAACATTACAGAGTAGTGAACAGAACTTTAACATAGTCGATAGTATGAAATTTGTAATCGATACTTGGTTTAAACATTGCTGATTGAGTAAAACAGCTTGTTATCAAGTGCATGTCTAAACAAACTGGGATATTCGTTAAACCATGTTTTCATTTTGCGCACAAATTAAAGCAATAATGTTTGATTTTTTTACTTCACTAATTTCATTTGTGTTCGAGCTCATATTAACTTCCAATTAAATATAAACGTATAATACACAAACAGCTGTCAGCTATCACTTTACATACCCTGTTAAACCAAGATGCAACTATGCAATTGGATATATAGTGGAATCACCTACATCTTCGACTCGCTGTTAATGAAAGATGCAGCCTAATGGAATCGGGGTATTAAATTCATTAATTTTTTCTTATAAATATACATATATATATATATTTTTTTTTGATATATTGTTTTTAACAATTTTGAGTTTTAAAAAATTGGTCAATTGTAGACTGTTAAGAATTCTCTTGTTTATGCTTAAGAGTTAAGTGTTCAATGCGACTTTTAAAATTCTTGAAGGATTGATAAGATATTAAATCAAGGCTCGCTAATTCCTTAAACCTCTCCATTTGTACCAATGCCTCATCTTACGATTTTATTGAGTCAATTTGCTGTACAATAATGTCATCATCTGAAGCGCTTAAATCAACGTCACTTTGATCAGTTATATTAATTTCAATATTGTCGTCTTCAATTGTCAAGGAGCTGTCTACATTAAAAAAATCTTCAAGATTGTCTTTCCCAAATTTTGAAATAAAAGTTTTGTTCAAAAATGTTGATTGTGGTAGATCATTCTCAGCACAAAAATCTTCAGCAGCTATAGACTCTAAGAATCCTGCTTTGCGAAAACCGTTTATAATTGTTGTTGCTTCAACTTTGTTCCATGAGTTTTTAATAAAGGATAAAGCGTCAAGAACGTTGTCTGCTTTTGACAACTCTGATGCTGAAATTGCCAAGTCTATTTTTGAAATTATGTTCTTTAATATTAAATTTCTATACTGTGTAAGTTAGTAAATTATGCCGAGGTACAGATCTCAGTCTGGCCAAGGCTCGCGTTACAAGAAATTTATAATTTGCCGAAACGCGTTGGCTATCATAGAGGCGAGTTTCAATAAGCGATGCAACCCCGAGGTTGCGCGGCCGAAAAGATGGGAGTGTCAGGGATTGTACAGTCTCTGCTGACTCCACTAGTGCCGCTCCTTACGAATCGGGGTCTGACCCGCCGATTAGTAGGAATGCGGGGGAGGAAGGGGAAACGCGCCGAAAGACAGGGATGTCAAGGCTTGACGTACATTCGTACAGTCTCCGCTAACTCCGCTAATGTTGCTCCGTACGAATCGGGGCTTGATCCGCCGATTAGTAGGAATGGTGGGGAAGAGAGGAAGGGGGAACGTGTCCCGAACTGATGCCGTCGACGCGATGCCGAACCGATTGAATGATCGCCGGTCACCCAACTATTTAATTGCGCGTGCATATATATATGATCGCATATATATATGTGCTACGATTCTCGCTCGTCTTACGCAACAATAATACAACACGTGGGGTTTCAGATCAGTTTAGATTACTTTTTAATTCCCTTTCGATGAGCTCGCTTATACTTACTTACGTTTAAACAATGTACCGAGTCTTTATCTTACACACCTCGTGCGGTGACTCTTTCACCAAAATTGTCTTGTTCGTCTGCGTTTCACTTTCACTGAACTTCCAAACCGTTTTCTGTAACCTCGCGTCCGTCCACTTGTCACGCTACTGGGCAACTAATTTGCCGGTCTCGCGCTCGACCTGAGCTTGCTCTTTTGCCAGTTGTGGATCGCGACATTTGAGAGTGTGGGCCGCGAGAGCGCGCACGACCTACGTTCTCTTTATGCTGATCTGGCCGCTCGGCCCTTCTGTTGACTGTTGTGGACTTCTATGTTATTTTATCGTCTTAATTATGTTACGAGTTAATGTTATATTTGTAGCTTATGTTTATGTATACAATGAATAATATTATGTCTCCTTGAACCTTAACAGTAATTCGTGACTGCCTTATATTATTAATACTATTGTGTGACTAACAGTAATTCGTGACTGCCTTATATTATTAATACTATTGTGCGAAGCATTCGATTGTGGGGAGGCCCGTGGGCGGCCTACCTCACAACTGAACTTTAAAATTTTGTATTATGCCCTGGTCCAAAGGTTGGCACACAGAAGTGGTGTTTGGCGGTAAAAAAAAAACTATCTTAACGTTTGTAAAATTTAACTCTCTAGGGTGAAATGCAGCGTTGTCTAAAAATAATAGAACTTTTCTATTTTGCTTTTTCATTTTTCTGTCAAATTGTTGTAACCAATCCGTCATTATTTCACGTGTCATCCACGCCTTTTTATTGGCCTTCCAGATAGCCGGAAGCTGCTTAAAAATATTTCTCTGCTCCCGCTATTGCTCTGATTTCGAACGGCTCTGTAGCATAGAAGAGAGCACAAAAACAAAACCGTTGCTCTTCTGCTCTTCTCCATAGCACAGATCGTCGGAGTACAGAGCATTTTCAATCACTGTTCAGCACTGAACACTAAACTTTAGTGACTAAAGGAATGTTCAGAAAGCAGCGACATATACACTCAGCACAATATTTATTCGTACACACACTTCTTATTAAGTTGTTAATTTTAAGGCGGTTAACAAGAAGTGTGTGTACGAATAATTGTTGTGCTGAGTGTACTTATTGCGACGCTGCAAAACGAACAACGGCGCCAACTGCATCGGCGCCAATAGCATCGTCGTCGTTGTTCATTTTGCAGTGTCGCGACAAATCGTTGTCCGCCTGAGAGAGACGGTTTGTATAAAAATGTAAAAAAAAATAGTGTTCGCGTCCGGCCAAGGGAGCGTCCACCCAAAAGAACGGATTTTGTATGAAAATCATGCTAAAAAACTTGCGACTATAAAATTCGGCCGGCTAAGGGAGCTGTCCGCCTGAGGGAGCTGTCCGCGAGTAGCGCTTTCACTGTATATACATATAAATGTTTTGAGCAATTATTTTAAAGGGATTTGATGTCCTTATTTTCTGGAAATAGATTCGGTTGATCCTTTCCACTTTAATGATTTGGTAATATTATATCTAAGGATCTAGTTTCTAGTATCCTTTCCACTTATATTATTTTCCGCACTCGCCGTACTTAATTATCGCGTTCCTCACTGACTTACTAATTTTATGAAGAAACTATTCCACGATATACTGATGTACAATTTATTGAACACTTTCGGATGAACAGAACCATATTCGAGGTAAAAATATTTATATATCTACATATAAACCATTTCGAATTTGTATAATCTTATACATATGTGTCAACATTGCATAGTCTTTGAAATGATATCCAAAGTAATGTGCAAAACCATGTGCAACACTTCCCTGAAATTCCAATGAAAAACAAGTGGAAAGTCGGAGGCAACCGACTGCGATATACTCGATACCAGTATTAAAACCGGTAAAAACAGGCCTGATTGCAAAAGGGTACGGATGCGACAGGGGTGTACGCTGCCTTAAAGATTCTCCGATGCAGATGGGGATGCCACCAGCTGTCTTCCTTCAAAATTTGGTGACTCTAGCTCAAAGTTTGTAAAAGGTTGGGAAAGGGGAGCTGGGGGCGGCATGGGTGGACTTTGCATCCAAATTTTTGATGGAGATCTTTGTGGAATGTCAATTGCTATCTTCATACCAAATTTGGTGACTCTAGCTCAATGTTTGTAAAAGGTGGGGAAAGGGGGGCTGGGGGCGGTATGGGTGGGCATGGCATCAATATATTGAAGGCAGATCTTTGTGGATTGTCAATTGCTATCCTCATACCAAATTTGGTGACTCTAGCTCAATGTTTGTAAAAGGTGGAGAAAGGGGTGATGGGGGAGGTATGGGCGGGCGTGGCATCCAAAATTTTGCTGCAGATCTATGTGGAATGTCAATTGCTATCTTCATACAATATTTTGTGACTCTAGCTCAAAGTTTGTATAAGGTTGGGGAAGGGGGCGGAATGGTATGGCGTGGCTCCAAAACTTTGATGCAGATTGTTGGGGGTCGTTGCCAACTATCTTCCTACCAAATTTGGTGACTTTTGCTCCACTACTCTGGAAGATACACGCATTCCCGTTTTTGACGAAGCGTTGAGGCAGATGGGGGCGGCTAGGGTGCTATTGGTGGGCGTGGCATCCAAACATGTAGTTTTTGAGGAGTCATCGACACCTATCTTGACACCAAGTTTGGTGGCTATAGCTCAAAAACTGTGGGAGATATAGGCTTTTTTGACTTAAAAATGCGGTGGGGCCGGGGTGGGAATGGGTGGGCGTGGCTCCAAAACTTTGATGCAGTTTGGGGGTTGCTAGTAGCTATCTTCTTACCAAATTTGGTAGTTCTAGCTGTAGGGATGTGCGAAATATGTGGATTTATCGTTTTTGAGTTATCGGATTTTTCGATTTGCCAGTTATCTTAGAATAGGGCTGCCATAAATCTACAGAACTTGACCGGGACAAGCTTGCAAATTTTTTTTTTTTTTGATTTTTCAACTAAAAAAAAGTGGAAACGTTGCAGTCGGACGTAACCGACTGCGGCATACTCGATACCAGTATTAAAACCGGTAAAAGAGGCCTGATTGCAAAGGGGTACGGATGCGGCAGGAGTGTACGCTGCCATTTGCCAGCCCCCCAGTTATCGTAGAACCCCAATCTTGACACTTTATTTTACTATGCCATAGATAAAGAGAATTGGAAAAATTCAAGTCTCTAGCTTGAAGGGTGTGGAAAAAAGTTGCGTTCATACAGATGGACAGACACCATGACGGACATTGCACAAAGCCAATATAATCTTTACCTTCGGTATCGAGTATAAAAAGTACACAAATTTAACATCATTTTTAGTTGCCGTTTTTAATGTATTCAAGAAAAAGAAAATTAAAAATAACACATTTTTCACAGTTATACAGCATGTAATGCACAAATAACTTAATAATATTTTCTTAATCAAAAACTAATAATCTTATAATAAGGGTATTCAGTAGCTATGCTATGTGCGTAAAGTGCTAAAGTGTTATATGAAACCTTTACAACAAACACACAGAAGCATTTTCAACACAGCAAACATGCCCCTGGGTATGTTTGCTACTATTGTACTATATGTGTTATTGAGTGGTTGCCAGACTATTTATAAAAACAGCTGCTTTCGAGATTATTGAATTAGTGAAATTAGGTCACACTAGGCGAGTTTTGGTTGTAAAAGTAAGTAAATTTTATGATTTATTAATTTAAAAGACTAAACTGATGTTTTTAACAGTGGAAAGGAAGAAAAAATACGAAATGATTTTCAATTCAAAAATTTGCAGCTGGGAAAAGAGGATAGAATGCAAAAATTAGAGCTAGAAGTAAAATATAAGAATGCTTAAGTGTCGATATAAATAAAAAAACATTTATTTTCTGAATAATAAAGAAAGTTTTTCAATTATTATTTATGAAAACAACAACTTTTTTCAGCTTATCAATTGCTCAATTCAATTTAACTTTCGATTGTATTTTCATCGAACTGGCAAACAGCTGACTTAGCACAAATACGACAAAAGAAACGTAAAAAGTGCACCCACTAGCTACACTGTATTATATATAACACTTTACGCACATAGCATAGCTACTGAATACCCTAAATGAAAACAGGAACTTAACATCAGTTAATGAGTTTTTAAAAAAATGTATTAGACTTTTGATTCATTATAATGGCTTGGCGCATTCATATTTTCCAGTTTTTTTTTTTTGTTTGCTCAATAACATGCTTTTGAGTTTTAATATAATTATAAAACTCTACGCATGTCATAGAATAATTAAATTTGCATTGCATGATGCTTTCCAAAGTGGTTATGGGGGGTTTCTTTCCTTACTCCATTATGAAGAAATCAGTGAAAATAATCGCTCAACATGTCCATTGTGTCCTGGAATAGCGCACAGAAATTGAACTAGTTTTAATAAATTGCTTTTTCGCTCTTTCTTTTTAGTATTTATAAAATAATGCTTCCATTTTTCATTCATGTCTTTTAAATGCCAATCTTCGTTTTGATCCCCAATATAAGATTTTAAATAGTTATACTCTTCAAAAATATCGTCAGAAACTGTTATTTTTAATTCATTTAAATAAACAATGGACTTCTTAACGTCTTCCCATTTTGGTACATTTTTTAATAGCATCCAGCTAAAAATTTCATATTTCTCTAACGGCTTACCCCATTGCTCTAAGTATTTCACAACAATTGTAAAGAACTTATGGTAGTCTCTTTCAAATTGTTGAACTTGTACAGCAAGAAGAACATTTCCATATAAAGTTTAAAACAAGCCCTGCGTTTGATTACCAATAAACTTTTGATCTAATCTTTCTTTGAAGGTGCTGGTGGTTTCAGTTATATATTGTGCAACTTCTATTATTGAAACATATTTTTTTTCAATTTTTATACTCGATACCGAAGGTAAAGAGTATATTGAGTTTGTGCAATGTCCGTCATGGTGTCCGTCCGTCTGTCCGTCTGTATGTGTCCAATTTTTTTCCACACCCTTCAAGCTAGAGACTTGAATTTTTCCAATTCTCTTTATCTATGGGATAGTAAATTAAAGTGTCAAGATGGGGGTTCTACGATAACTGGGGGGCTGGCAAATCGATAAATTCGATAACTCAAAACCGATAAATCCACATATTTCGCACATCCTTACAGCTAGAACTACCAAATTTGGTAAGAAGATAGCTACAAGCGACCCCCAAAAAACTGCATAAAAAATTTTGGAGCCACGTCCCCCTATTCCGCTTCCAGGCCCCCCGCATTTTGAAATCAAAAAAGCCTATATCTCCCACAGTTTTTGAGCTAGAGCCACCAAATTTGGTGCCAAGATAGGTGATGATGACCCCCAAAAAACTGCACCAAAAGTTTGGATGCCACGCCCACCGATACTGCCCTAGCCGCACCCATCCGCCCCAACGCTTCGTCAAAAACGGGAATGCGTATATCTTCCAGAGTTGTGGAGCTAGAGCCACCAAATTTGATAGGAAGATAGTTGGCAACGACCCCCAAAAATCTGCATCAAAGTTTTGGAGCCACGCCCACCCATTTCGCCCCCCTTTCCCCACCTTTTACAAACTTTGAGCTAGAGTCAACAAATTTTGTATGAAGATAGCAATTGATATTCCACAAAGATCTGCATCAAAAATTTGGATGCCACGCCCACCCATACCGCCCCCAGCCCCACTTTCCCCACTTTTACAAACTTTGAGCTAGAGTCACCAAATTTGGTATGAAGATAGCAATTGACATTTCACAAAGATCTGCATCAAAAATTTTGATGCCACAACTACCCATACCGCCCCCAGCCCCCCTTTCCCCACCTTTTACAAACTTTGAGCTAGAGTCACCAAATTTGTAAGGAAGATAGCTTGTGGCATCCCCGTCTGCATCGGAAAATCTTTAAAGCAGCGTACACCCCTGCCGCATCCGTACCCCTCTGCAATCAGGCCTCTTTTTACCGGTTTTAATACTGGTATCGAGTATGCCGCAGTCGGTTGCGTCCGACTGCAACGTTTCCACTTGTTTAATTTGTTTTTCAATAAGCAAGGTTTGACTATGAACAAAATGCAAATAAACTTTGGAGAAAGGGTTATTAAGGAAATCAATAATATCTTTTGGTGCATTTTCTTCGGCTGCAAAAAAAGGAATTGCAGTAACTAACGATAGCCACCTGCTTCTTGAATGACTTAGAATTGAATTATACTCTATTTCAGCATTTTCACAAAAACTTTTCAATCTTTCAGTTTTTACAGTGTATATACAAAAAAACTTATAGGTTTTCAATACGAAGGACTCAATATCAATCGTTAAAACATCTGCTGCTGTAGATACCGCATTATGGAGAATGTGTGCTGGACATCCTATTCCTTCTATATCTTTGTGCAAAATGTTTTTTAATTTGTAGAAAATATTCTTAACTCCTCGTCTTCCACTTCCTCCAAAATTTGTGTTTGTGTTGTCTGCGCCAAATGCCATAAGGTTTTCTAAAGGAAAATTTTACTTTTTTAGGGTGTCTACGCAGAAGGAAGTCACAGTTTCTGAGGTTTCATTTGGCAAACTGGTTAATTTAAGTAACTTTATTTGCATTCCTTCTTCCTCTGTAAAGTAGTGCAGAAGTAAAGGAAACAATTTTTCTGCTTTGTGGTTGCTAGCATCTGTTGAGATTCCATAAAAAACCTTATTTTTGGTAAGCGTTTCAATCACTGTGTTAATCGAATGTGGCGTCAACACACTTGTAATCAGAGCTGGTGCTTTAGTTTTGGCTGTTGACAATTTTGCAGCGATTTGCGAATCCGGAAATAAAATTCTATTTAGTTTGGTGGTACAATCCAGAGAGCTAAAGGACTGGTGATGATTGACTGTTTTAAACGCAGTAGTTAACTCTGCAAGACAAATCAATTCCTCTTGCTTAGAGTCATGCTTTTTTTTTATTTATTTATTTATTTATTGATTATTCCTAGTGCTACAAGTAAAAGTACTTATAAATTACTGCACTAGTCACATTTAAAACTTCCTATATAAACATACAAAACATTATTATTATTTTAATTATTTTAAGCAAAATGACTTTAATACTACTTATGTAATAAACATTAAAATATAAATTCAAAAACCAAAATATAAACTCAAAAACAAAAATGTATCCATTAACCTATGACCCTTATTATTGTTGTCATTAATACCATCATAAATCAATTCGCTGTAAGTATGTCTTTAGCTTAGATTTAAAGATTGATGTGCTTCTAACGGTCTTAATCTCTAGTGGCAACTGATTCCAAAGTCGAGCAACCCATACAAAAAAGTGCCTGTCGGAGGATGCAAGCTTAGTTCTAGGACGAACAACATTACAGGTCCTTAATGACACTGCAAAGCGTAGTTTCTCATATAAATAATCAGGCGCTTTTGTGTATATAATGTCATGAAGCAGATTTAAAGTTTTATACTTAGTCCAGTTTCTTAAGTCTTATTCAAATATACAATTTGCAAAACGTGTAACATGATCATATCTTTTAAGTCCAAAAACATAACACGCTACACTATTGAAGGCTACTTTAAGCTTTTGCTGACTAGCAATATCACAGTTTGAGAAAATTTCAATGCCATAAAATAATATGGGGGCTACAAGAGTTTTTGCGATGGTCATTCTTGTTTTAACAGGCAGCCAGGGCTGTGTTAGAACAATCTGCCGAAGAACTCCATAGGTCTTTCCCACAGCCTTATTTACCTGGTCTTTCCATGTAAGTGTATTGTTAAATGTAATCCCTAGATTATCAGCCTTTTCTACATATTTAATTTCTAAATTATCAACATACAGTTTACTTAAATTGCTAACATTTAATTTTTTCTTATAAATAACAATACATTTACATTTAGAAGGATTAATACAAAGACCATTGTTACCTGCCCATTGACACACACGTAACAGATCATTATTACAAAACATGACACACTGGAACCAGAAATGTTGTCAAATCTCGCGAAGTTATTGCCGCACCCAATCTTGATTTGTGTTTCGTGCTCTTAACATGGTCAGCAACACTAGACTTTCCGCCATGGCTGATTGACAAATATAAATCACAAACAGAACAGTAAACTTCATGCTCTTTCTGTTGTGTACGTGTCTGAAAATTTACACTTTCTTTTTGGCATTTTCCGTAAAAATTTCTGAAAAAATACAGTTTAAACAAATATTCAAAAGAAGAGCATAACATTTTATACAAAAAAAAAAGGATTTCCAGTACAGAAATAGCTCACACAACAGATAATAGCTTGACACAAAACACCAACTGCGGCAAGACGAAAATATTATTTGATTAAGAACGGCTGTTGCTAGAGAAGGGAAGAAATCTGGTCGACTATCGATAAAAAAAATATCGACAAAACTGGCAAGAAATGGCTGATTACATTTATATTCATTTGCAAACATATATTTTAGTTTTTATGAACATACTTAAATTTTTTCGATAATATTTTTGACCGGGACATTCCTACTGTGCACCGGGACATCAATCTTGAAACCGGGACATGTCCCGGTAAACCGGGACGTATAGCAGCCCTATCTTAGAACCCCAATCTTGACACTTTAATTTACTATCCCATAGATAAGGGGTGGTCCACAAATTACGTGTGGTTATTTAGGGTGGGGGGGTGGAGTCAAGTTAAATCTTACAAAATCTCACTTGCTGGAAAGGGGGGTTAAAAAATATCACGTAATTTTTTTCAATAGAAAACCATGTAAAATGTGTGGAAGTAAAGTTAAATTAAAGTTAAAAATATTTTTTGTTTATTTTTTAATTCCAATGGATTTTACAGCCAAAAACACATTATAAAAAATCTCACGCGTGATTGGGGGGGGATAAAGGAAAATCTTAGGAAATCTCATCATTTCGAAAAAATCCTAAAAAATGCCTCACGTAATTTGTGGACCACCCCTAAAGAGAATTGGAAAGTTTCAAGTCTCTAGCTTGAAGGGTGTGGAAAAAAGTTGCGAACATACAGACGGACAGACACCATGACGGACATTGCACAAAACTTACTTTCGGTATCGAGTATATAAATTGCTTTTTTGTTTATGGCCTATTGGTAAACAGGAATCATTTTTGGCTGTGGGTGATAGATTCAACATTGTAAAAAGTTCAGAAAACAATTCCATTCAATAATTCTTCAAGGAATTTGTTGATCGTCAAATGTTCACTTGATGGCTTTTCCTTCGATGTTTTTCTCCCAATTGATAATGATCAATCGGCTCGTGGTCTGAATAAAGTTTCGATTCGATCGAAATACATGAATATCACGCTTAAGCTAGGCATACACGGTGCACATGTTGGTGTGATTTGTTGGGCAGCGCTTCGCCATACACGGGCCAACATGTTTATAAACTTCATTTTTTCTGTGAGTGTTGAGAAGACAAGATGAGCGATACAAGTGCGGACGACGCACTTGCTTTATTAGTGATTTTTTTTTGTGGAGAAGAAAAGAAAAAGAAACAAAGAAAAAGGAAATGGATGAACGAATCAAAAGAATCGTCGAATGACGATATTCCATCCAATTGAGTTTCTTCTAATCTAATGTTATATTCAGCTCATAATTTTTGGAAATTTCCAGAAGTTCGTTCCACGTTTTAGTTTTTTGCAGTCTGTTTTCATAATCATCGCTTTTTACCTTCCACAAAGATGGTTGGTTTTTAAGCGCTTCTATAAAATCTTCGACAAAATTTTTGCTATGCGACGCCATGTTCACCCTATTAAAATTCTTATAAAACTGACGAATTGTTGTAGTACAAGCCCATACACGATGAGCATGTTGGTAAACAAATAAAAACTAGCCCATACACGGCCAACCATGATACAATTATGCAAGGTAGTCCACTCGGCAAAATCATAGTCCCTTAATATAAGTGCGAGTGAAAGAGCGTTCAAACCGTTGAAAAGTGAGTGTGAGTGAAACGGCTAAACAGTGCGTCGATTAACCCAGTTCGACAAGCAGGCACGCACTGAAAATAGGGGACCAAAACCGAATGACTTCTGCAGCTGAGTGGACTACCTTGTATAATTGTATCATGCGGCCAACATGTTGGGCAGCAAGTGCGTGGTAATCGAACAAATTCGTAAACCATGCACATGTTGGCCAACAAGCCCATACACGAGTGATTTTCACCCCAACTTCAACAAATCACACCAACATGTTCACCGTGTATGCCTAGCTTTAGTTTAGTGCCAAACAATTTTTCTATCATTAAAACTGTCGATTTTCATAATTTTTACGGTTTTTCGAAGTTTTCTCGAAATTTGAGGATGTAGGGGTCAAACTGACCTCGAATTCGGATTCAGCGGACCAAAATACGTACCCGTAGGTAGGTCCGGTCAAATGCACATTACTCTTAATTTTTCTGTGTGCCGGTGTAATTTTTTGAAGGCATTTCTTACAATTTTCAAAATTCAATTTTAAAAACTCTTCAAGAAAAAGTTTTTACTGTTTAAATATTTGTGAGGTTTTGTGAAGTAGGCCGCATCGGGCCCCTTCACAAAGAGTTATATTTATTAGTTATTGGATTTATTTTTATTTATCATATTATGTTTATAGTTTAAAGTCGCAAGGGAGCACATTGTTGATTTAATTTACACGTTGGTATTATATTTATAATTGTTAAGCCGCAAGAAGCGCATCGTTTGTTTAAAATTGTAGGTATAGTTTTGTTAGACACAAGGAGTGCGCAGTATTAATATTTAATAAACGCAAGGAGCGTAAAGTATTTAGATTTATTGGATGTACATACTTTTGATTGACGCTTAACGTCTAAGAATTTAAATATAACCGCCCCAGAACGCAGAGTAGCAAGATGCAGCGCGCCAGCTGCGATCATCAAACCCACCACGGTCACGAGCAAGCGTGGGGAGTAGCAAAACTACAACTTGGGCCGAAGCCGGAGCGTGGGCGAGGGCATGATGGAATACACAACCTTCCGCGTCAACAAGCAAGCATGCACTGAAGCTAAGGGACAAAAACGAGCTAGCTTCGGCTGCCGACGAGACCACCTTATACTTATTCCATCATGGGCGAGGGAGTTGCGATTTACATAAGAACGAGAGCAGACGCGTAGACGCACGAGCGAACGATTAGAGAACGCAGAAAAGTTTAAGTGAAAGATAGGCAACGCGGTCAGTAGAAGTGGATTATCATAAAGAGATAAGGTAAGTGGGAATAACCCCTTACGGAGTATAGACATTATTATAATTATAGTTAGGTTTGGTGTATAAGAGTCTCTGTCAGAGAAGTTAAATAAATTGGTCACCGGTAAGCCCGTGACCCAGTGAAATTGAGTTGCTGTGTTTTCTCTCTTTTCGTGTTGGTTTTGGTGCACGCGCGCACGCGAGTTAAGCTGAGTCGGTTTATACCCTGGCTGCTTAGTGTGCCGGTCGCCGTTTGGTGTCGACGCCGGTGGTCCCCCTTCCGACTTGTAAGCCGCGCGCGTTATAGTCCCACCAAAATATATAAATATTCTTTTGTGGTGGATCTGGCCACACTGAGTTTATACCCTGGCTAAATTACTCCTTTACAGTTTTAATGACAAATAAGACAAAGACAAAAAAAATGAATAAATGACAGTTTTTGGCAAACAGCCTCATAGTGCAGCGGCAAAAAATAACGGTAAAAATTTGTTAGCATTTGTATGCATGTGCGTTTGATACATTTCTTGCTGGGCCAGCTTATTATTATTGATATTTATCTTTTACTGTTTCTTCGAAATGCACTACTGAACAAATGATAATCTATTCTAATATTATAAACAGGAAAGATTTGGGTTTTTGTTTGTTTGTTTGAAATGAATAGGCTCCGAAACTACTAGACCGATTTAAAAAATTCTTTCACCGTTGGCAAGCTACACTATTCCCGAGTTAAATAGGCTATGTTTCATTTTCAAAAAAATTAGGGATGCTTACTTAAACATTAATAATCTAACCCAAGGTGTAAAAAAATAAACAAAAATCTTCCTTATTCGCGTGCGCTGCGAAAACAGTAAATGATAGAACAAAATGATGTTTTAAAATTGTTCAGGACACATCACTATCTATATAAAATGTCGCGACAGCATGTCTCTATCTTTTATAGTAACGTCACAATAAGTGTCCTTTTTAAAAAAAATAACACATAATTTGGAGCGCTACGAGATTGGACTGCTTGGACTATGTATGCTTATGCAGCTGCGTATAAAATTTAGTACACACTGGTGGCCAAAATATTTATAACACTTGGCAATAAATAATAAAAAAAAGAAAACAAAAATTCACATATGTTATTTTGTTGAATGTGCCACAATTTTCCCAATGCTCTCTTTAATTGTATTTCAGAAGGTGTTTATACCCTTCACACATGTGAAACAGGGTATATTGAGTTTGTCATGAATCTGTTACGTCTTAAAGGAATGATGGGAGACCCCATAAACTATATATCAAAACAAGTAGAAACGTTGCAGTCGGACGCAACCGACTGCGGCATACTCGATACCAGTATTAAAACCGGTAAAAAGAGGCCTGATTGCAAAGGGGTACGGATGCGGCAGGGGTGTACGCTACCTTAAAGATTCTCCGATGCAGATGGGGATGCCACCAGCTATATTCCTTCCAAATTTGGTGACTCTAGCTCAAAGTTTGTAAAATGTAGGGACAGGGGGGGGCTAGGGGCAGTATGTGTAGTTTAGGCATCCACATTTTTGTTGCAGATCTTTGTGAAATGTCAATTGCTATCTTCATACCAAATTTGGTGACTCTAGCTCGAAATTTGTAATAAGTGTGGAAAGGTAGGCTGGGGGCGGTATGGGTAGGCGAGGCATCCAAATTTTTGATGCAGATCTATGTGGAATGTCAATTGCTATCTACATACCAAATTTGGTGAATCTAGCTCGAAGTTTGTAAAAAGTGGGGAAAAGGGGGCTGGGGGCGGTATGGGTGGGCGTGGCATCCAAATTTTTGATGCAGATCTTTGTGAAATATCAATTGCTATCTTCATACCAAATTTGGTGACTCTAGCTCGAAATTTGTAAAAATTGGGGAAAGGGGGGTTGGGGGTGGTATGGGTGGGCGTGGCATCCAAATTTTTGATGCAGATCTTTGTGGAATGTCAATTGCTATCTTCATACAAAATTTGGTGACTCTAGCTCGAAAATTTTAAAAAGTGGTGAAAGGGGGGCGAAATGGAGGGCGTGGCTCCAAAACTTTGATGCAGATTTTTGGGGGTTGTTGCCAGCTATCTTCCCACCAAATTTGGAGGCTGTAGCTCCACAACTCTGGAAGATACACGCATTCCCGTTTTTGACGCAGCGTTGGGGTGGATGGGGGAGGCTAGGGCAGTATCGGTGGGCGTGGTATCCAAACTTTTGGTGCAGTTTTAAGGGGGTCATCATCACCTATCTTGGCACCAAATTTGGTGGCTATAGCTCAAAAACTGTGGGAGATATAGCCATTTCTGATTTCAAAATGCTGGGGGGCTGGGGGCGTAATGGGTAGGCGTGGCTCCAAAACTTTGATGCAATTTTTTGGGAGTCGTTAACAGCCATCTTCCCACCAAATTTGGAGGCTCTAGCTCCACAACTCTGGAAGATACACGCATTCCCGTTTTTGACGCAGCGTTGGGGTGGATGGGGGAGGCTATGGCAGTATCGGTGAGCGTGGCATCCAAACTTTTGGTGCGGTTTTTAGGGGGTCATCATCACCTATCTTGGCACCAAATTTGGTGGCTATAGCTCAAAAACTGTGGGAGATATGGGCTATTTTGACTTTAAAATGCGGGGGGGCTGGGGGCGGAATGGGGGGCGTGGCTCCAAAATTTTTGATGCAGTTTTTTGGGGGTTGCTAATAGCTATCTTCTTACCAAATTTGGTACTTCTAGCTGTAAGGATGTGCGAAATATGTGGATTTATCGGTTTTGAGTTATCGAATTTATCGATTTGCTAGCCCCCCAGTTATCGTAGAACCCCCATCTTGACACTTTAATTTACTATCCCATAGATAAAGAGAATTGGAAAGTTTCAAGTCTCTAGCTTGAAGGGTGTGGAAAAAACTTGCAACCATACGGACGGACAGACACCATGACGGACATTGCACAAAACCAATATACTCTTTACCTTCGGTATCGAGTATAATGATCAGGAGAGCTCAGGAATTGATTTCCGCGTGTCCGTCTCTCCGTCTGTTTCAACACGATTTCCGGCCAAACTGCTGAACCGATCTTGATGAAACTTTCACAGATTGCTTAGATCGTGTCGGGTTTTTTCAATATGAAATTTCATCCCGATCGGAGCATTCTACGACATAGCCACCATACAAATTGACCATATCGTACTATCAATTGTTGTTGCTGTCGTGCACTTTCAAGTACCTACATATAGCTCATTTGCTTCAAAAGTGGTATAACGCAAAAAATGGTCAAATTGTTGTTCTTCTTGTCGAACACGAACGAGTAAATGACGCTCAAGAGTAAAAATAGGAGCGAAAAATTACCAACAACTGCACAGAATCATAAGAGGGGGGAGCATTGATTTGGCTGTGTGAAGGGTATCATAGTCTTGGCATAGCCAAAATTAACTATGCGCCACTATGTTTTTACATTAAATTAAGAACAAACATCAAACATATTGTTCATGCCTAAAAGTAGGCAAAATCAAACATGAACTGCCGCTCTCACTTTCCGCGGCTCTCAATGCAACTCCTGCAACATTTTATACATGTTTCATTCCACATTTTATACATTGTTACAACCAGCAACATGTTCTTGAATTTAATACCAAATATACTCTGAAACGAAGAACAAGTGTTTTTTTCGTTCGCATCGTCACATAGTCCAAAGGAATAATTTGAATAACACGTACTCAGTACAAAAAGGAATATCAGTAGCGCCACCCCACCACAACATTTGGTCCTTCGAGCCGGATACTTCTAAAGGAATTTTCAAGGAAATTCAGGATTTCATCCCCCCAACTCCGCTCGCCCCAGCTTGCACCGGTGACTGCTACGGGATCAAGGTCCAACGTGAAAAAAAAGTTAAGTTCATTTTTTCTTATTTTTTAAGAAAATCAAAAGCATACAGTCCGCTTTCAAACAACATTTCTAAACATATAAAAGCATACAGTCCGCTATTTCTCCAAGACGAATAGTCAATTTCCATATATTAAAATTGCAAGTGCAGTGGCTGTCCTCCATATTTGTATGTAAGCATAAATGTACATATGTACTTACATACATATGTATGTACGCACATATAAAACATAAAGCGCAGCTTCAAGTCCGCCATATTTTTTCCAACCAAATGCACTTCTAAGAAAATTGTCCACATAAATTATTAACAAAATAATAAGAAACAAAAGCATATCCACACGACGCATTTTATTTTACAATTAATGTATTTATTTGGTACACATTTTTTATCCATTTTATGTTTGACACTTACACTAACCTACACATATTCCAACTACACATTTAATTTGCACTTGTCCGCAACATATACTACATATGTATATATATTGTGTTTAATAAAAAAAAAATAATAAATCCTACAACAAGTGCAAAGTGCATAAGCAGGTTGAATCCACCTGAGAATAAAATAAATAAAGTTGTTAAAATAATCCACAAAAATATATATATTTAAATAAACTTACACTTATTCCAATTGTTGTGTTTGGCATTAGTTAGCAGCCGGCCAGTGGCTGCATTTGCTGGTCATTCGCCCAGCTGTTTTGTTGTTCCAACTAAAAAGAAAAAGATAAATATATGAATAATATTTTTTTTTCTCTCCACTCACTTCCATATTGGTGTTATTAGTGATTGCGCATAAAACTAACACAATACACAAGCATAAACAATTAACATCAGCCGCACCGAAATCACAAAGAGATATTAAATTATTTTCGGTGGCCGGCATAACCAAAACGTTTTCTAAAAACATATGTACGTATGTACATACATCCACCGTACTTAACTAAAACACATACACATCCATTTATACGCGCAATCACCAACACAAGTTGCAATATAATTCTTTTAACATTTATTTGCACTACACACCATATTTTGTTCAATATTTATTAATAATTGTACTTACTTTTGTCAAATGTAAGCACATACACAGCCGGTAGCAATTAGTGACGGGCCGCCACATTCTATCGATTAATCGCATAAACTTAAGACGTTTTCACCATCAAACACATTTGTCGCGTTATCCAAATAAATGCAAATATCGCAATTTCATATATTAAGAGAACTTTTCGATTTCATTATTATTTATATTTGTTAAATATAAAATAACAACATTTAATTTTGTCCATCCGATACATGCATTATTATTATTATTGATTTTATTTTTTTGGTTTTTAATTTTAATGTGTATTGTAAAAAGGTTCTCTCGTCCGATAACGATTATTTATTACATTTTAAACAAAAAACAATAAATACAAATTTCCAATATTTCCTTGCTATACATGACAAGGACATTTTTATCAAAAAAGAATATTCGTCTATTTTTGTCATCCGATCACACGACGTCTCCGCTCCACATCCGAGAGCATTACAAATAACCTATCTTTTTTTTACTGTCTAATCTGTTGGGTATATGAAACCGGTTGGGAAATCAATTGATAAGAATTCACCAGCCGTGCCGAAGCGAGTTTCCGACCCCTCTGTCAACGCTTCGGGAAGACTTACTCCAGCAGCTTCCTCCTCCAAATCCAAAAAGGAGTCGACTACAGTCGAAAGCAAGGGGGCAATCCGACGCACAATCTCGCGTTTCCCAACAAAAGTAAATAGTCCGTGCAATCCAAAGCCATCCAAGCAAAAGCCCCAATTCCCAATTCCCAATTCCAAAAAGGAATCGACTACAGTCGAAAGCAAGGGGGCAATCCGACGCACAAGCCCGCGTTCCCCAACAAAAGTAAATAGTCCGTGCAATCCAAAGCCATCCAAGCAAAAGCCCCAAATTCAGATTCATCCAGTCGACATGGCTTTAAATGACTTTATTTCAGTCACTGACAGACTAAGTCACTTCAAAGCCAGAATCTCTACACCGTCCGAGACAATTCCATCCCTACAGACCTTAAAAATCCGCCTTGAGCAAATACGATCGTTGTGGGATAAAGTCGAGTCTGAATATGAAAATTGCTCACGAACCATAAGCCGAGCTGAGAGTGCCGATGAAGCAGTCATTCTGCGGTCAAAGTATGACTATTGTTACTCAGTGTATGAGACTTGCGCTGCTCAATTGAGTGAACAAATAGAACAAGCCTCCTCGGCAAATATCCAACCCATTCCACAAGCTAGCACAGTATCCAGAGGTTGTAGGCTTCCATCCGTGGACACAGAAGTCTTTTATGGTGACTACTTAAAGTGGCCGACGTTCCGAGATCTGTTCACAGCTATTTATATAAATAATTCCAGTATAACCCCAGTGGAAAAATTATTCCACCTTAATTCCAAGACTGGCGGTGAGGCCAAAGCAATAGTCAGTAAATCCCCACTCACAAATGATGGGTTTGCTTCCGCTTGGGAAGCCCTTTACGAGCGTTTCCAAAACAAGCGGCTCCTAGTAAATAGTCAATTAAAAATCCTATTTAATTTGCCAGTTATTAGTACTGAATCAGGTGCGTCCTTAAAGGATATCCAGAGCACCATCCAAAGTTGCTTAACGGGACTTGAGCATTCTCAGATATCCACCGAAAATTGGGATTGTTTGCTTGTGTTCTTGTGCTCATCAAAGTTACCAAAGCTCACATTGTCATTATGGGAACAATCCCTTTCCGACAAGTCAGCCATTCCGACTTGGCAAGAGCTAAATTCTTTCCTAAGCGAACGCTACCGCACCCTAGAAGCGATAGAAGACGTGAAGCCAAACACAAGTCAAGCCCATCCAAGACCCAACCGCAACGATGCGGCTCCAAAAAGGGTGAACACTTTTGAAAGCAATATAATAGCAAAATCTCAATCTTGTCGACTATGTTCAAAAGAAAATCACCCAATTCGCCTATGTCCGCGATTTCTTCAAATGTCTGTAAAGGACAGATGTTCGCAAATAAAGCTCCAGAAATTATGTTTGAATTGCTTCGCTAGAGGCCATCTCCTTAAAGACTGCACCAGTGCACACAGTTGCTTCACGTGCAAAGGTCGCCATCACACACTCCTTCACCGAAGCGACCCCCAGTCTCAAGCGCCTCATGCGACAGCCTCCAATCCATCCACTTCGTCAAACATAACATCCAATGTCCAAAGCTACTTCTCTGCAAACACACAAGGTGTTTTGCTCGGCACTGCCCTTGTCAACATTTGCTATGCAGGTTCCACGTACAAGGCACGTGCACTGATTGATTCAGGATCAGAAGCAACGTTTATTACGACCCGTATTTTCAATTTGATTAAACTTCCATTCCAGCCCATTCATGCCCAAATAAGTGGGTTAAATCAAACAGTTTCAGCCAAGCCTCAGAAGTTGTGCCACTTCTTAATAGGCTCCCCAACAAAGCCGAGAATTCAAATTGAATCCTCGGCGTATGTAATTCCTCATCTGGCAGGTAACCTTCCCTCCTATACAGTTCCCCAAAGCATCTTGAAGGACCTGCCAAATATCCAATTGGCTGACCCCACGTTCTATAGGAGCTCGCAGATAGATGTGCTTCTGGGCGCAGATATCCTCCCGTCCATATTATTAGGCGGCTCCCAATCCAACATTTGCGGAACTCTGCTAGGGCAAGAGTCTATCTTTGGCTGGATCCTCACAGGCCCAATAGCCAAAAGTATTGGCTCATCTATTCGCGCGTTCACAACCAAGGTTTCCGTCGATCCTGACCTCCAATTAGATAAGCTTCTAACAAAGTTTTGGGAGGTGGAGGATCTTCCTCTAAGTCCGATAAAAGACTCGGATTCCAAGTGTGAAAGCAATTTCGTCCGCACCACAATCAGAAATAAAAATGGAAGATATGTAGTCACACTCCCCTTTCGAAACCCTGATCACATCCAGTTAGGACATTCAAGATCCATTGCGTTTGCTCAGTTTCTGAAGAACGAAAGCCGTTTGAAGCGAAACATTCCTCAAAAAGAGCAGTACGACGCCGTGATTCAGGAGTACATAGACTTAGGTCACATGAGACAAGTCCCTCCAAGTGTTGACTGCAACCATTTTTATCTGCCTCATCATGCTGTCCTCAAGCCAGACAGCATTACTACCAAGGTTCGCGTTGTGTTTAACGCATCCAGTGTGTCAACCAACGGCAAAAGTTTGAATGACGTCCTATACCCGGGACCAGTCCTACAATCCGATCTGACCGTACAGATCCTCAAGTGGCGTTATTTTCGCTACGTTTTCAACGCGGACATCACCAAGATGTACCGCCAGATCATGGTGCATTCCAAGCACACTCCCTATCAGCGGATTCTGTTCCGAAACAAAAATAATGAATTGTGCGATTACGAACTTGACACAGTCACTTTCGGTGTCAATTGCGCTCCCTTCTTGGCCATCCGAGTGCTGCAGCAGCTTGCACTAGATGTTAAGGAAGAATTGCCTCTCGCTAGTAACATTATTTCCGAGCACATGTATGTGGATGATGTACTAGCGGGGGCCCACTCCAAGGAGCATGCAATTCTCAAGATCCGAGAACTCCGTAAGGCTCTAGCGAGTGCTGGGTTTCCATTACGGAAGTGGACATCGAATAAGAAATTTGTTTTGAAAGAAATTCCAAAAGATCACTTGCTTCGAGATGATTTCTTAGAAATTGAAGAAGCCAGTGTCGCCAAGACGTTAGGAATTAGATGGCAAGCCGACTCCGATGAGTTTTTCTTCTCCCCTTCCGCGTTAATTATGAGGAATTCTTTCTCCAAACGCGATGTTTTGTCGAGCATTGCGAAGTTGTTTGACCCTGCTGGATGGTTGGCACCTGTCATCGTGCGTGCAAAAATATTCATGCAGGAACTTTGGCTTCATAAGCTAGATTGGGATGACGTGCTACCAGAAGAGCTCGATCGCCGTTGGAGAGAATTTTTAACATGTTACCCCATATTGGGAAAGATCCGCATTCCAAGATGGTTACATTTCCAACCTTCTGCGAAACTGCAGTATCATGGTTTTTGTGATGCATCACAACGGGCATACGGCGCAACGCTGTACGCCCGTGTTCAAGTAAATGACCAGGTCTTCATGCATCTCCTCACTTCCAAGACCCGAGTGGCTCCAATCAAGACTGTATCCCTCCCAAGGCTCGAGTTGTGTGGTGCAGTACTTCTCGCAGAACTGACCAGCACACTCCTCCCTCAATTAACCAGCGAAAAGGTTGATTGTTTCTTCTGGACAGATTCCACAATCGTTTTGGCTTGGCTTAACAAGCCCCCCTGCACTTGGACCACCTTTGTGGGTAATAGGGTCTCAAAAATCCAGCAAGCAACCGACACGGGGACATGGTCTCACGTCCGCTCTGAGTTTAACCCCGCAGATCTAGCCAGTAGGGGAGTTTCACCACAGGAACTTCTGGACAGTAAGTTGTGGTGGCAAGGACCAGAATGGCTAAAACTCACGCAAGAGCAGTGGCCTTCCTCTTCTGTTTCCTCTTTGGAAACTAACTTGGAGCAGCGTTCCATTAAGGCTAACCTAGCGGCCACTCTCCCCTCTATGGACATTCTTGATCGTTTCTCCGATTTCAACAGAGCGTTACGTGTGATAGCCTATGTGCATCGTTTTGTTATCCGCTGTCGAAAGGGATCCCTAAGCTTTCCAGACGAGCTCAGTAGTAAGGAGCTGTCTGAAGTCCAAAACAGGCTTATCAAGCACACTCAGCAGACACTGTACCCACTGGAGTACAAATCCTTGCTTAAAAAGCAACCAGTCCCTAAGTCCAGTCATATAATCAACCTAAACCCATTCCTGGACCAAAATGGACTTATAAGAGCATGCGGCCGAGTTAGAGCATCCGAGAACTTGAGCTACGATGAACGTCACCCTATTTTAATCCCATACTCATGCTCTTTTTCGCGTCTTCTCGTTTCTTTCACCCACCGCATTTCGCTCCATGGAGGTAATCAGCTAATGCTGCGCCTCATCCGATCCAAGTTTTGGATTTCAAAGGTCAAGGTCCTCATCAAGTCTACTATAAATTCATGTAAGACTTGTGTCGTCTATAAAAAGCGACTCCAAACCCAACTCATGGGTGACTTACCAGTTGAACGAACCACCTTTTCCAGACCCTTCACCCACACGGGTGTCGACTTCGCCGGACCATTTGATATCAAAAGTTTCACTGGCCGCGCTTGTCGAATTTCCAAGGGCTATGTTTGCGTTTTTGTATGCTTTAGCACTAAGGCTATTCATCTGGAAGCCACAACCGATTTAACCACCGAGAAGTTCCTCGCAGCATTTGCTCGATTCGCTGCACGACGTGGCTGTCCCCTGCAAATGTTCTCTGACAACGGTAAAACGTTTGTCGGAGCTTCCAAGGTTCTTGATCGCGAATTCCTCGAAGCTACACGAAAATGCATCCTCTCCAAGTATAGCCAACAAAAGCTATCTTGGCGGTTCAACCCACCAAGTGCACCTCATATGGGTGGCTTGTGGGAAGCTGGTGTAAAGAGCTTCAAAGCTCTTTTCTATAAGTCCACTTCGTCCTTCAAATACACGTTCGAAGAATTGTCAACGCTGCTCTCTAAAGTTGAAGCATGTCTTAACTCGAGACCAATCTCCCCCATGTCGGAAGATCCAACTGATTTATTAGCCCTTACCCCTGGCCACTTTCTGATCGGAGCACCGCTTTTGTCCATATGCGAGCCCGAAATCAAGGAGAGTGCCATGTCAATTCTGAACAGGTGGCAACGACTCAAGGCTCTCAACCAACAACTTTGTTTCCGTTGGAAGGAAGAGTATTTAAAGGAGCTGCATAAAAGGGTCAAGTGGCAATCCAAGGAAATGAATCTGCAGCCAGGACACATGGTCATCATCAAGGAAGACAACATCCCAACCAATGAGTGGCGCCTAGGTCGCGTTCAACGGACCTATTTAGGGTCTGACAATAATGTCCGTGTCGTAGACATCCTAACTTCACGCGGTGTCATAAAGCGACCAGTAGCTAAGCTTGTTCTTCTCCCTAATGGACCAATTGTTCAAGCACAAAATCCAAACGCTCCTTCTAACTAACAAGTCCGTTAATTCCATATTCGTTTGTGCTTGTCCACTCATCCCAGTATTCATAATATCCAACTAATTCTGAATACTCTATATTTATTATTTAGTTATCTACCAGGAAAGAGGATGGCTCCTCGGAAAGGAAATCCACGCGCCGCAGAGGACAGACGTACTCGAGGAATTAACTCCTTCCGCTGCCGAGTCTGTCGTGGCGTTCATCCACTCAAAAAGTGCCGCCGTTTCATGCGTCTGTCGGCTGAGAAAAGGCTAAGGGCAGTGCTTGCGAACAAGTACTGTCCCAAGTGCCTTGCCCATCAGCACTCGGGGTCAACCTGCCGACGAGAAGACAGGTGTCGTGTGTGTCAGGGTGATCACCACACCCTGCTACATATGCACGAGACGCGTCCGACCACGCCAGCGTCCATCCAGGCCAGGCCTCCCCGTAATGGATCCCCGTTAAGTTCCCATCAAGGAGTACCGAGCAGCCTCTCGCTTTCGTCAATTTTGGCGCATCAGAAAACCACCGTGATGCCAACGGTGGTCTTGAGGTGTGACACGGGCTCAAAAGTATTCGACACCCGGGCAGTGGTCGACCCGTGCTGCCCCTTAAGCCGAATCGACACGTCACTGGCAAGGGCTTTTGGTCTTTCCGTCACCCGTGTCGGTTCTGAGGGGGCATGCACGGCAAAGCTCAAGTCGCGGTGCTCCGAGTTTCAAAAGGAAGTCATCCTACAAGTGGTGCCTACAATGATCCGCACACCGAGTGAACCAATCGCCGAACGTTTTCGCACTAACACCAATAATGTGGTGCTTGCGGATGACCGCTGGTTTCAGCCAGGCACGACAAGCATAGTGCTGGGAGCGGATCTCTACCCGGAAATCATCCTTCCCGGCGTAATCTCCAGCCAAGGAGGAGCACCGGTGGCCCAGAGCACGGTTTTTGGCTGGGTTCTGTCAGGATCCTGCAGCCATTAAGAAATCCTGTTTTTTTTTTTATATTGCAATACTGCAAGGGGGGCGGTATGTTCATGCCTAAAAGTAGGCAAAATCAAACATGAACTGCCGCTCTCACTTTCCGCGGCTCTCAATGCAACTCCTGCAACATTTTATACATGTTTCATTCCACATTTTATACATTGTTACAACCAGCAACATGTTCTTGAATTTAATACCAAATATACTCTGAAACGAAGAACAAGTGTTTTTTTCGTTCGCATCGTCACATAGTCCAAAGGAATAATTTGAATAACACGTACTTAAAAAAAAAAAAAGTATTGTTAGCCCCCCCCCCCCAACACAATTTTTTTTTTTTTTTTTTTTTAAAAAAATTTTTTTTTTTTAAAAAATGGGAATTTTTTTGGGCCTTTGGGGTTTTTTAAAATCCTAAAAAAGAAAAAAAACCTCAACAGGGGGCGGAGATGTTTATGGGGTGTTGAAAGGAATGGGCGCTTTTTTTAAAATGCCATATTTAAGCCATATCTCTTCCGAGCTAGCATTATCACTCAAATAGCTGAATTGATTTGGCTGACTGCCTACCGTCTTTATAGTCTTTCAGAATTTCCACATAATAAAAAAAAAAAATTAATCCATGTGTGAAGGGTATCATAGTCTTGGCAAATTAGCCAATAATTTTTTGGGTTTTTTTTTTTTTTTTTTTTTTTTTTTTTTTTTTTTTTTTTATCTTTTCCCCCGGGGGGGGTAAAACCAGAAATGTCAATTCGCTGCGTTAATTCGCTGCTGTAACTAAAATGCATACCTCGCCGCGTAATTTCACTGCTGTAACTCACACAGATAAGCAGTCAAAAATTTAAATAGTATGTGGTTTTCTCTATTGCACACGAATATGATGGTATTGGTGTTGCGGCAGAGAAAAGTGGTCGTAAAAGACGAAGTCTCGCTCGTGAATTAACGAACGCTGTCTGTTGCTCTGCATTCGCTTTGTTTTGTTTGTGCTTAGAACCAGAGAAGCAGACGACTGAGAAGGTCGAGTAATGGGTTGGCAATAATTAAATTTGTCTATAATAAAAAGTGTGAGTTTGTGTACATTCACAAAAGAAGCAAAACAGAAATGCACTAGACGAAAGATGAATGTTGGGTACCTAAATAAAATATAAGTGCTATTGTGGATATGTAGTTGTAAAATATATTTGCAATAATTGCATATTTTGATTATTTTGATTAGCAAAGGTTGGCGTTAGCACACAATTGAGAAATAACTAAAAACAGTTTAATAGCATATCATCTTCCAACATTGTAAGAGTATCCAACATTTATCATTCTTCTAGTGCAATTCTGAATTGCTTCTATTGGGAATACACACACACACACACACACACACACACACGCACTTACAGACTAAAGAAGCGGGCTTCTTTATTAAGAGAATTAACTGACGAATGATGAACCCAAATTCAAAAAGTAAACCCAAATTCAATAAAATAATGTTAACACCTGTATGTTGGTGTGTTTGTAACTGTATTATTACTATGAGCACGTTTTCTTGAAGATCAAGTAAAAAGGCTCTAGTCGGGATGGCACGACTAGAAGGTACCCTGAACCCAGTTGCAACAAATATGTATATTAAATTTATAATCACTTTGGTATACTGGCTTAACTTCAATGGATTAAATTCGATATCTCCGGTTGTTCTTAACCGATTTGGACGAAATTTTCAGAAAAGTTCTATCGTTACCCATTATTTCGACTAAAATGGAGTATTTTAAAAATTCGATATTATTTTGTAATCGATTGGATGTGTATATCGGAAACCAGAATAGTTATACATAATTTGAAACAAACTTGTTCTACTTATGGTATAGGAGAACGCATATCCCAAATCTGAAGTCTCTATCTCTTGTAGTCTCTGAGATCCACGCGTTCATACAGACGGACAGACGGACGGACATGGCTAAATCGATTCGGCTATTGATGCTGATCAAGAATATATATACTTTATGGGGTCGGAGATGCTTCCTTCTGTCTGTTACATACTTTTGCACAAAACCATTATACCCGTATTTACCCATTTTATGGGTTAAGGGTATAAAAATACAGTTTGGTCCTCATATCGCTTACGCAAAGAAATTATCGAATTAGAGAAAAAGAGATTAGCTGCCATTGGGAATTGAAGTGCAACTGGCGGAGTACGTACTAGTTCAGAAAGAATGCAACGAAATTTTAAAAAACATAATGGAAAATAATGCAAAATAATGGAAAATATTAAAACGATTATTTTCCATTATTTTCAATTATTTTCCATTATTTTTAATAATTCATGGTAATTTTCCATTATTTTTGATTATTTGTAATCGTAATCATTAAATAATTGTGTGAAACCGAAAATAATCGCAATTTAATCATTAATTCAACTTTTAAACAAAAATAATCTAACTAATAATAACTACAATTAATAATCATTACTTAACAGGTATGGTGCTGACTAACCTGGAGCGTTAGGTGAGCAACAACAATATTTAACCTGCTAACTGCTTAAGACGAGTTAACTCGTATATTGGGTTTGTGTAATGTTGGTGTCTGTCCGTCTGTCCGTCCGTCTGTATGAACGCAACTTTTTTCCACACCCTTCAAGCTAGAGACTTGAAACTTTCCAAATATCTTTATCTATGGCCGGGACATAACTACGATAACTGCGAGGCTGGCAAATCGATAAATTCAATAGCTCAAATCGATAAATGCACATATTTCACACATCCTTACAGCTGGATCTACCAAATTTGGTGAGAAATTAGCTACTGACAAACTCCAAAAATCTGCACCTGAAATTTTGGAAAAATAAGAAACGCCCATTATTTCCACAGTTTTTATGATAGAGCCACCAAATTTGGTGTTAAGATAGGTGATGATGACTCCCAAAAAAACTGCATCAAATTTTTGGATGCCACGCCCACCTATACCGCCATAGCCGCCACAAAGCTTCGATAAAAACGAGAATGCGTGTATCTTTCATTGTGTTTGAAATAGAGTTACCAATGATGATAAGAAAATAGCTGGTAGCAGCCCCCAAAGATTTGCTTCAAAGTTTTGGAGCCACGCCCACCCATACCGCCCCCCTTCCCCCACCTTTAACAAACTTTGAGCTAGGCCACCAAATTTGGTATGAAGATAATTGGTAACGAACCTCAAACATCCGCATAAAAATTGTGAATGCCACGCCCACCCGTACCACCCCCAGCCTCGCTTCCCCAGCTTTTTAAAAACTTTGAGCTAGAATCACCAAATTTTGGAAGGAACATAACTGGTGGCAGCCCCATCTGCATCAGACGATCTTCGAGACAACGTAAACCTCTCCCGCATCCGTACCCCTTTGCAATCAGGCCATTGTTTTTACCGGTTTTAATAAAGGTATCGAATATACCGCAGTCGGTTGCGTCCGACTGCAACGTTTTCACTTGTTATTTTTATTTCCTTTTTCTTTAAAGTGTATTTTCTATTAAAAATAATTTATGTTTGTATTATTTGGATAAAGCCAGTTTGGATGCATTTGAAACACAGATGCTCCATATGCGCTGCCAGCAGAAATGTCGAATTTGTTGAACTAGTGAACTATAGTTGCTTGTCAACTATCGATTATTCTTTGCTTAAATTTTCTGTTTTAAATAATTGTGATATATGAAATATTTGGATGTTGACTGTTAGTGAATTTATGAGTTTGCGTTGCACAGCCAGCAAAAGAACGTTAATAAATGTATATATGTATGTCTGCATATGTACGGCATTTATTCGTGTATGTACATATGTATGTGTATTAGAGATGGGCATGGGCCTAATTTTTCGCACCCGACCAAACCCAGCCCATGGGCCGGAGCGCCAATCTTTACCCGTACCCGATGGCAAAAAAAAATGTCATACCCGAACCCAACCCGCCCGACCGAAAAATGTAAACCTTTTTTCAAAAACTTAATTTTTTATTACGTATTACATTACATATTTTTTTTTACATATTACATGTTTTTGTACAAAAAAAGAAGCTTGTCTAAATTTGCACTAGAAAGTCTTGTGCGTCTTTCATTGAGAATTTTTCCGGATGATGAAAAAACTCGCTCGCTTGTCGCAGAGCTAACCGGAATACATAATATATTCTTAGCCACAACTTGCAATATTTTGAGTTCAGATGATTTTTTAAAAAATTCTAAAATAGGCAAGTTTGATTGATAATTTGTGGCATAATACTTTTCGATTTCCAAGTCAATGGCATTTTTGTCAAGTTTTGGTTTTTTCGGCTGATGCGTGTCAAAAAACTCTTGAAATTCGTGACTCGTGTTTGGCGAAGAGTTTTCTGTTTGCGAGTCGTCCTGATTGTCTTTTAAAATTTCTCGATATTCAATCATCATGCATTTAACTGTTTCTAAAACATGATTTTTTCTTTCGGGTGATAAAAAACTTAACTCTTTGAACGGAGGGTTTAAAAATAATCCAACTAAATGAACTGAAGTTGGCTGAAAACGTTTTTCTAAAGAGTTTAAGGTTTTCTCCTTTAATTGTTCCATTACATTGGAATCATATAACTCTATTTTGCAGTATTTTTTAAGTTTTTCGAACCATAAAGCATATATATGAATTGTTGGCTCTTTTTCGGATGATAATTTATCTGAACAATCTTTAAATGGTTTAAGAAAGTTAATTAGACTTTCTATTAAAGTAAAGTCAATATCAGCTATACGTCTTAGCTCATTTTTTGATAAAAGTAAAGTTTTTATTTCTTGCTGGACCTCGCAAATGCTTTCAAGCATTATAAATGTTGAATTCCAACGAGTTTTTTTCAGTTCTGAATGTTTAAAATATCTGACAAGATTCTTAGAACTCTCAATCAATAATTTAATATCTTTTTTTTTTATTTTATTTTTATTTTTTTTTTTCCTAGTGCTACAAGTGTTATTACATACTTTTATTTTAGTGCACTATTCACATTGTTTTATCATTTACTTTATATTATATGTTATAACCTATCTTATATTTAACTCTTCAATAGCAGTTTTCTTTTCACATACGTAACATGTCAAAGATTATTTTCTTTTCAATTTTCAATTAAATATTTATAGTATTACATAATTTTAATTATTATTTTATTATTAAACAATTAATTGTGTCTTAAAACTCTAGAAGTTTTGTTTGTTTTATGTGCTTAAGTGTGCTTTCAACTTAATTTTAAGCAGAGGTGCGCTCTTGGTACTTTTTAAATCTGTTGGTAATTGGTTCCAGAGTCGAACAGCAGAGACGTAAAATTGCCTGCTTGAACAGGCCAGTTTGGTACGAAAACTAATTAGGTTATTTACTCTTTCCGATGTAGTAAAACTTAAGATATCGAACAAATAGTCAGGTTTTTAGAAAAGATTATTTTGTGGAGAAGAACTAGTATTTTATAATTTAGTAAATGCGCAAACTCGAGATCAACCAACTTCTTGGCGTAATCCGTTATGTGGTCAGTTCTTTGCAGCCCATACACGTAGCGAGCAATATTATTAAATGCGACTTTAAGTTTATGTTGGCTCGCGGCATCGCATTTGGCAAAAATTTCTACTCCATAAAACAGGATTGGCATTACTAAAGTTTTTGCAAACATTGTCCTTATTTTAACTGGTAAAAATTGCTGGGTCAGAGAAAGTTGTCGAAGAACGCCATACGTTTTTCCCACAGCTTTATTTACCTGGTCATTCCAATCCAAGGTTCTATTAAAAGTTATCCCGAGATTTACGGCTTTGTCAACAAAATCTATAGATTTACTGTCTACTATTAGGTTAGTAAGATCGTTAGTATTTATGTTCTTTTTATATATAACTAGAAACTTAGATTTTGACGGATTTATGCACAAACCATTTTCTTTAGCCCACACGCTAACACGTAACAGATCATTATTGCACAATTCAATACACTGATTAATTTGACTAATGGGACTACTGACATACATTTGAACATCATCAGCATACATATGAACTTCACAGTTGGACAGGGCACTCGGCAAATCATTTATATAAATTGAAAAAAGGAGAGGTCCTAGTATAGATCCCTGTGGGACACCACGTTTTACCAACATTAAGCTTGAAGTCGCACTCTGCGTTACAACGGCTTGTTGCCTATTTTTTAAGTAAGAGGTCAATAGTTTAATTGCCGTTGGCGTAAAATAATACATCTTGCTAAGCTTTGTCAAGAGAATCTCGTGATTTACCGTGTCAAATGCTTTACTGTAGTCTAGTAGTGTAAGCAGCGTTACTTCACTATTATCCATTCTCACTCGAATGTCCTCGACTATCTTTAAAAGCGCCGTTGTGCAACTCATATTTGCCCTAAAACCAGATTGCTTTTTGCTCAAAAGCGAGTTTACATTTAAGAAGTTATTAATCTGTCCTGCCATAAGTTTTTCAAACACTTTAGATAAAAACGGCAGTATAGCAATTGGCCTAAACTCGTTGTTTAATTTTGGAATTGGTATTATTTTTGCCAGTTTCCACTGCTCAGGGAATGTGGATGACATAATAGCAGTATTTATAATGTGTGTGATGTGGCCGATTATGTTTGGTAACAGTAATTTAATGAATTTTGGGTTTACGTTATCCAAGCCGATAGCGTTAGATTTAATTTTTAATATTGCATGCAGGACATCACTTTGGTTAACACATTCAAATTCAAAACAATAACTACAGTTGTTTAACGGTACACAATTTTCATACGGATTACTCACAGCTATAGGAACATTGAAGTTGACAAATTTATTGTTAAGTATATCTACATCTTCGTCATCACATATCACAGATTTATCTTTTCCAACGCCCATATTGTTTAATGTTTTCCAAGTTTCTTTGGTTGATATTGCGTTATTAAATTTATTACTAAAGAAATTGCGCTTAGCATTTGTAATAGATTGATTTACGTTTCGTCTGTTGGATTTAAAAAGTCGATAGTAATAGTCCGTCCTGTATCGTTTCCATTTATCGTAAGCCTCATCCCTGTGTTTAATTGCACTTTTAATATCATTATTAAACCAGGACTTTAGAGCTGGTTTTGTAATTTTAGTTTTTAATGGAAGAAACTCATTGTAGAGATAGTCAATATTATGCTGTAGCACAGTAATTTGGGTGTCAACAGAAGGAAGGTGGTAAATGCCACCCCAGTCACAATTGCAGCATGCTTCAACTAGTGAGAGTTGATCAATATTTTTGAAATCTCTAAAAGTTATTATTTGTTTTGAATATATGAGATGCATATCATAAGTCAGGAAGATAAGGTCATGCTTAGAAAACGCAGGTACGGAGAGTTGGTCATAATGTAATATGTTGTCATTTTTATTAACAAATATTACATCGAGAAGCGTGCTTGTGTTGCGTGTGAAATGTGTTGGTTCCGTCGAGTTTACTACTGATAAGCCAATTGACTGCATTTCATCAGTCAGATGTTGTTCCTTTAGTACATTACTGTTCAGGTCACCTGCTAATATTATGTCAGTTGTGACGAATATTGCAACTCCCCCTGCGTGACAAACACGATCCGAACGATATAAATTGTAGCCAGGACAAACAATAGACGAGTTCTCTAATTCAGGGACAAACCACGTTTCAGATACACACACAATATCAAAATTGGAATTCACAAACATAAAACGAAACTCCTCCATCTTATTACATAAACTCTGACCATTTAAGTGACATATCTTAAGACCAGCTTTATAATTACTTAATACCCTAATCATTGCTTGGCTGTTCGATCTGGACACATTCATATTGCAAGACATCTAAGTTGATAATAAAATCCTACCAATAGCACACCTAAACTGCGTTGGGAAAAAAACAAAGTCGAAAAGCACAAATAAAATTTAAAAGCCAAAATTAAAATTAAGAGAAACATATTACACCTAACATTTAAGAGAACAAACTTACAAACAACAACAATTGATATGCAGAAGCTAGGTCCGAAAAAGATCGTCCGCTACCGACGTCGAGCTTTCAGCGCGCAGTTGAGAGAGCTGTTGTGCACTCTCTATGCAGATTACTCCTCCACCCTCCGTTAGCTTTACGTGGACAAGCGAGCGACGGCAAAAGACAGCAGTCAGTTGTTTTTGTTTTTTCATTCTCATCGCTTCTTTGAATATGTTGTAATTGTCTTTTTTTAGTTGTTCGTTAATGTAAATCGGAACCAGACCGCGTGTTTCAATGCCAATTTGTTGAAGGCTAAGTTGTTGCTTATTAATTCGCCTAAAGTGACCTGCCGCGCGCATTAAATTAATTTTGTCGTGAACAGAGTCTAAACGAATTAATATTTTGGGGCAGCAACCGTCGCTGCAGATTGTCTGACCCTAAAGATGTCACGAAGCCTCGGTGCTGGTGTGACACCCAGTGAAAAACACAGTGTGTTAAATATTGTGCGCAGCTGCTCCCCATCTGCTAGCGGCACGCCGTGTAGCCTTAACTCAGTGGCTACACTTGCGTTTTCCTGGGCACTGAGCTTGGCCTCCAAGGTGGCCAACTTTGTTTTTAAGAGCTGTGAGTCAGCAGCATCATCCTCCATCCATCACCCGACGCATCAGGCTCTGCAAATCTTCACACATGCCGTCTAGCCTGCCATTTAGAGCAGTGAGTATGAGTTCCTCGCACTCACTCACCTTCGCCGCGATCACACCCGCTTGCTCGTCAAAGCGTTGGTTTATGAGCTGGAGGATTGCAGCTCCATCGATGGACTTGCTGGTTTTAATCTCTCCGGCAGAGTTCTCTCGCTGACGCTTTGTGATGGGTGCCATGCTGATATATTTAATTTTGTTTGACAGTGTAATTGAGTGTTTATACCCTTCACATGTGAATCAGGGTATATTGACTTTGTCATAAATCTGTAACGCCTTAAAGGAATGATGGGAGACCCCATAAACTATATATCAAAATGATCAGGACGAGCTCAGGAATTGATTTCCGTCCGTCCGTCCGTCTGTCCGTCTGTCCGTCTGTCTGTTTCAACACGATTTCCGGCCAAACTGCTGAACCGATCTTGATGAAACTTTCACAGATTGCTTAGATCATGTCGGGTTTGTTCACTATGAAATTTCATCCCGATCGGAGCATTCTACGATATAGCCACCATATAAATTTACCATATCAACACGATTTCCGGCCAAACTGCTGAACCGATCTTGATGAAACTTTAACAGATTGCTTAGATCATGTCGGGTTTGTTCACTATGAAATTTCATCCCGATCGGAGCATTCTACGACATAGCCACCATACAAATTTACCATATCAACACGATTTCCGGCCAAACTGCTGAACCGATCTTGATGAAACTTTCACAGATTGCTTAGATCATGTCGGGTTTGTTCACTATGAAATTTCATTTCGATCGGAGCATTCTACGACATAGCCACCATACAAATTTACCATATCGTACTATCAATTGTTGTCTCTGTCGTGCACTTTCAAGTACCTACATGTCAAATTGTTGTTGTTGCACACGAACAAGTAAATGACGCTCAAGAGTAAAAATATTAGCGAAAAATTACCAACAACTGCACAGAAACATAAGAGGGGGGAGCATTGATTTGGCTGTGTGAAGGGTATCATAGTCTTGGCATAGCCAAAATTAACTATGCGCCACTATGTTTTTTGTATGTTTTTGAGTGTTTTTCGTGCGATTCGTACGCCGTGTATTTTTTGTAATTATGTTATGTTTTGTTGTATTATGCGTGAGTGTTTCTAATGTCTGTATACTATGCACTTTGCGTTCGTATTTGTAATTTGCTCCCGCGCAACTATTGATATACCACAATATTTAAGTTTTGTATTTCGGTTTAAATTTGATGTTTATTTTAATACCAATTAGACTGCGCCAAATTTGTGCCTAATGTTTTTTGCTTTATAAACAATTCAACTTTAAACTTTGCACAGAGACTCGGAGCTCCAAGAAAACACGACCGCTGGGCTTTGCTTCTCTTCTTCTTCAACTGTATTCTTTTCCATGACGTCGTCCATAACTAAGTTCAAGTTATGGCAGGCGCAAGAAAGTCTCTTATAATTTTTGAAAGCGGCAACAACATTAGACCCATTGTCGGTTACAATAACACTATTCCTTAAACTATTTTGCAAATTATACTCAAGCAATAACTAGCTGTAAAATGTTAACACCACTTTACTTTTCTTTTAGAAATTCTCTTACACCTAAAATCGACGTTTTTAAACAAAAAGATTCATCAATGTAATGAGCACTTAGGCAAGCAAAGCTTTTATGTGTAACTGGTCGGTCCACATGTCTGTTGTAAATGCCATGTATTTGTTTGACAATGTAGCTGTAAGCAGATTCTTTATTCTGGTGTATTCCGCAACCATTACATTTCCTGTTAGCTTTTTTCGGGAGACAATCAAATTGTTGCAGTCACGCGATCCGTACTGTGCACCTATGTTCAAGACATCTTGCATGTACTCACGAAAACCAGATCCTGTTAATTACGTAAATATTAACATTGAGGGATATGAAAAAAAAAACAACTTAGATATCAGTTACATTTAATGGCAACAAGTCTTTTGCTACAAATGCCAGCTGTTTTAAAGCTAGATCATCAATAACTTTTTTTGAAAGAGCCTTTGATGCAAAGCTTAACGTTGGTTGATTAGATGGAGCAAGAAAAGCGCATTTGTGCCGAGCAAGTGTTGTGGTGCCGTGTTTTGCGCTAAAAGCGAACACAAGTTTGCATTTGCAGCAGCACACAAAATCAAGACGTTTGTTATCGCACTCCACGTTCTTAAAAGTTTTCCACACTTCGCTTTTTCCAACCGTATTTTCTTTTAATTTATAGCGAGCGTCATTATTACTTATTCCTCTCTGCACTTCTTGTTTAGTTTTTATACTCGATACCGAAGGTAAAGAGTATATTGAGTTTGTGCAATGTCCGTCATGGTGTCCGTCCGTCTGTCCGTCTGTCCGTCTGACCGTCTGTCCGTCTGTCCGTCTGTATGTTCGCAACTTTTTTCCACACCCTTCAAGCTAGAGACTTGAAACTTTCCAATTCTCTTTATCTATGGGATAGTAAATTAAAGTGTCAAGATGGGGGTTCTACGATAACTGGGGGGCTGGCAAATCGATAAATTCGATAACTCAAAACCGATAAATCCACATATTTCGCACATCCTTCCAGCTAGAACTACCAAATTTGGTAAGAAGATAGCTAAAAGCAACCCCCAAAAAATTGCATCAAAAATTTTGGAGCAACGCCCCCCATTCCGCCCCCAGCCCCCCCGCATTTTGAAATCAGAAAAGCCTATATCTCCCACAGCTTTTGAGCTATAGCCACCAAATTTGGTGCCAAGATAGGTGATGATAACCCCCCAAAAACTGCATCAAAAGTTTGGATGCCACGCCCACCGATACTGCCCTAGCCGCCCCCATCCACCCCAACGCTTCGTCAAAAACGGGAATGCGTGTATCTTCGAGAGTAGTGGAGCTATAACCACCAAATTTGGTAGGAAGATAGCTGGCAACGACCCCCAAAAATCGGCATCAAAGTTTTGGAGCCACGCCCACCCATTCCGCCCCCAGCCCCCCCGCATTTTGAAATCTCAAATGGCTATATCTCCCACAGTTTTTGAGCTAAAGCCACCAAATTTGGTGCCAAGATAGGTGATGATGACCCCCAAAAACTGCATCAAAAGTTTGGATGCCACGCCCACCGATACTGCCCTAGCCGCCCCCATCCACCCCAACGCTTCGTCAAAAACGGGAATGCGTGTATCTTCGAGAGTAGTGGAGCTAGAACCACCAAATTTGGTAGGAAGATAGCTGGCAACGACCCCCAAAAATCGGCATCAAAGTTTTGGAGCCACGCCCTCCATTTCGCTCCCCTTTCCCCACCTTTTACAAACTTTGAGCTTGAGTCACCAAATTTGGTATGAAGATAGCAATTGACATTCCACAAAGATCTGCATCAAAAATTTGGATGCCACTACCACCCATACCGCCCCCAGCCCCCCCTTTCCCCACTTTTACAAACTTTGAGCTAGAGTCACCAAATTTGGTAAGAAAATAGCAATTGACATTCCACAAAGATCTGCATCAAAAATTTGGATGCTATGCCCACCCATACCACCCCCAGCTCCCCTTCCCCACTTTTTACAAACTTTGAGCTAGGGTCACCAAATTTGGTATGAAGATAGCAATTGACATTCCACAAACATCTGCATCAAAAATTTGGATGCCACGTCCACCCATACCGCCCCCAGCCCCCCCTTTCCCCACTTTTACAAACTTTGAGCTAGAGTCACCAAATTTGGTAAGAAAATAGCAATTGACATTCCACAAAGATCTGCATCAAAAATTTAGATGCCATGCCCACCCATACCACCCCCAGCTCCCCTTCCCCACTTTTTACAAACTTTGAGCTAGAGTCAACAAATTTGGTATGAAGATAGCAATCGACATTTCACAAAGATCTGCATTAAAAATTTTGATGCCACAACTACCCATACTGCCCCCAGCCCCCCTTTCCCCCACCTTTTAAAATTTTTAGCTAGTCACCAAATTTGCAACGAAGACAGCTTGTGGCATCCCCATCTGCATAGGAAAATCTTTAAGGCAGCGTACACCCCTGCCGCATCCGTACCCCTCTGCAATCAGGCCTCTTTTTACCGGTTTAATACTGGTATCGAGTATGCCGCAGTCGGTTGCGTCCGACTGCAACGTTTCCACTTGTTGCTATTGCTGATGCAAATTCTTCACTTTTTTTATTAGCGTCCGACATATTTCTTGCTTTTTTCATTTTTCAAGTAGTGATGGCAGTAAGAATAAAGATTTTTATTTTTACTGGTGATGGCAATTGTGATAGAGACAATCGATAAAAAAAATTCATCGAGTTTGTACACAAAGTCACAAAAAAAGGAAACTTTAAAGTATTTACCAGAATATTTACCATTTATTTCGGGCATACCTGTTGAGTTGCCATTAGAATAACTAATCAATTAAATTATTTTTGGAAAATAGTCGTAGTGATTATATAGTTCAAATAGTCGAAATAATTGAAAATAATGGAAAATAATCGTTTTAATATTTTCCATTATTTTCCATTATTTTGCATTATTTTCCATTATTTCGACTATTTGAGAGTATTTGAGAGGAACAAATTATTTTCAACATCACATTTAATAACAACAATGTTTCTTTACGAGATCGGCTTACAACATATAAACAAGAACGTATTAAATATTGCATGTTTATACGCTTCACATGTGAAACAGGGTATATTGACTTTGTCATAAATCTGTAACGCCTTAAAGGAATGATGGGAGACCCCATAAACTATATATCAAAATGATCAGGAGAGCTCAGGAATTGATTTCCGTCCGTCCGTCCGTCTGTCCGTCTGTCTGTTTCAACACGATTTCCGGCCAAACTGCTGAACCGATCTTGATGAAACTTTCACAGATTGCTTAGATCATGTCGGTTTTGTTCACTATGAAATTTCATTTCGATCGGAGCATTCTACGACATAGCCACCATACAAATTTACCATATCGTACTATCAATTGTTGTCTCTGTCGTGCACTTTCAAGTACCTACATGTCAAATTGTTGTTGTTGTCGCACACGAACAAGTAAATGACGCTCAAGAGTAAAAATATTAGCGAAAAATTACCAACAACTGCACAGAAACATAAGAGGGGGGAGCATTGATTTGGCTGTGTGAAGGGTATCATAGTCTTGGCATAGCCAAAATTAACTATGCGCCACTATGTTTTTACATTAAATTAAGCACAAACATCAAACATATTTAGGGTTTGCCTTCATTAAAACTAATTTTTCGAATGAAAAATCGGACAATGATTGGCGCCTAGGGCTGTTTATAATGCCAGCAAATGAAAACAGACGCTCAACAGGAGCCGAAGATGTTAACGGCGTGTTGAAAGCAATGGAAGCTTCTTTTAAAATGCCATATTTAAGCCATATCTCTTCCGAGCTAGCATTATCACTCAAATAGCTGAATAGCTGATGACAAATTAAAGACCGTTGTGTCGTGCGTAGTTCATCTTGAGAAGATGGACTTGCGTTTTCATCATCTGCAAAAGAAAAAATATAGAAATTTGTTACAAATTCATACAAACAGACAGATTTTCTCACCATCAATGTCAAAATCAAAGTTTTTTGCAATGTCAGGACAATTATTGCATGTTGCACTCGTGTCAAAATTGAATTTTGTTGTGTGCTTTAAAAAAAAATTGGCTATTGCGTCCAAAACAATATTCCGAACTTTTTCTTCATTGCACTCCGGGTTCAGTTTGTGCAAAACCTTCACCCATTTCAATTTTATGCACGGGGTAAGCACCGCAGCTGCAATTGCTGTGTGCGCTTCTGCCGTCAACAAGAAATAGTTCTTAAACCGTTCTCGTAACTTTTCATCAAGTTTTAGTATGACAGAGCATATAGATTGCAGTTCCTCGTTCTTAGATAGTTTCTGCAACCTATTGCTCAATGACATTAGAGTCGGAATAAGGTAGCCTATATTGAATGATATATATATATATATAAATAAATGAATAAGACCTAAAAGTTTTTTAATATCTATTATAATTTATATTACCATAGCTTAGGTAGTTCTCTCCTTGAAGAAAATCTAGCGCCTTTGAAATTGGTTCCATCACCAAAGCAAACATGTTTAGATATTGTATGTCACCTTGTCTGAAAGACACCAAGCTCAGCTTATCGCAAAGCTCGTTAAGCTTCTTCTGATGTGACAACAGTTTTTTAACAGCGTCGTATAGCGAATTCCAACGCGTAACGACGGGCAATACCAACGACGATCCCAAGTGTTCCACAATTATTTCAGATGACTTTGGCCATCTGCACTTTTTCCACAGGCTATTGCATTTGTCCAATGCCTGAAAAAGAACAATAAAAAAATTAATTAAAAGTAATTTTTACTCTTAATATAATTCCATATTACAATCTTATGCTGGAAATACAGCGGCTGATTCGTTTTTAAAATCTTTTCGAAGTCCGTTGACGCAAGCAAATTAAGTGTATGGCTGCAACACCTCTGATGCTTGGCCAAAAACTCATCATTTTCGAAAGTGGGCATATCGTCTTCATCAATATTTTCGGGATCTTCCACGTCATTTTCGACTCCAAAATCCTTGAAGGCCTTAACAAAGTTCGAGCCGTTGTCAGTGACCGTCATAAGTAAGTTGGGTTTAAGTCCAAACGAGCTGTTTATATCCGAGATCATCTCGGCCACTTTTTCGGAGGAATGTACGCCAAACATTCTTCTGCATGCTAACGCAACCGATTTCCGCTCAAGTCTGGATCTTCCAAAGTATCATCTGCTGAAAAATCGCAATCGCTCTCGAAAATACTCTGAGACATTATTGCCTAAATTAAAAATGTTTTTATACTGTTTTTAAACTGTTTCACCTTCAATACTTACCAAATATTGTATTATATTCACAATTGATAGTATACAAAACTTCAGAAAAACAAAGTTCAATTAAACAAAAAACACTTCAAACTCAACATATGAACGTTCAAACATATAAAACGAAATGCGTTCAATTTACGCGTGTTGAGCTTGCAAATTATCTCTCTTAAACATATGATCGCGCTTAACGGAACCGCGAATGCAGCGCAAGATATAAAATGTAATAAGAATTGTCAAGGGCGTAGGGAAAGGTAACAATGGCAACTAAAATTATGCACGGAGTTGTGAGGAGCCATATTCACGTATAGCGCCTCACAAAAGGCGATTGCATTTATAGCCGCAGCCGGACCTGAGCTGCGGCGAATTCGCATGCTGTCTCGCTCTGACACAGGATGTCAGCGCTAAGGTACGTGTTTGGCACATGGGAGCCGAAAAAACACGTACCGTAAAAGTCGTGGCAAAGTGCCGTTGGTGTGTGAGCGGTGCATCCACGAGATATAGTGGTCACAGGCGTGATCAGCAACGAGGAACCGTTGTTGCTAGGCAAATCTCACTGGAACGATCACGCCACCTTTGCCCTTGGCGCGACATTGGCAGCGCTGACAGGCCCCGGTCCAGCGAGACAGCACAAGGGTATTAAAGGAGCCGCCTTTGACAGAGCGGGAAGGCAGTTCAAGAATCAGTACAGAAGTCAGTACAAGAGTTCGTACAAGAGAGAATACAAAGTTAGTGTGAGTGCGAAGTGGAAAGTCAGCGCGAAACATAAAGTGAACTCAGGACTCAGAGGGCAAGAAATCCGACGCGAAAGGATAATTTAAGAATTAAAAGGATTCATATCGCAATAAGGACAAAGCAGATCGTGTCCTTAGCGATTAACAAACATTTTACTGAGAAATCGATACGAGGAATTTAACAAGTCTTGTGGCGCGGTGCATTTGCAAAGCAACCTCAAATTAAAACCAAGTATCAGACAAGTGAGCCTGGCGAAGGACAGGTGAAGCTAAAGCCAGAGCCTGAGAGTAGGCGAGACTATTGGCGAAATCCTTGTGGTAACAAGGAGGCCATAGTAGAGCCTGGCGAATTCGGGCGTTGCTAGCTAAAACCTCGTTTAGTAGGCGTAACATTGACTCTGAATATTTGGTGCAACGAGAGCGCCAGCATTGCAAATAAAACCCCGACACAAGATCCGTGCGATTTCCTAAACTCAAATAAGAAATATCTTTAAGTGCACAACTCAATTGTAAAAACCCAACGTGAAAACTAGCAGAGAGTGCAGTTTTAAATATATGTATTAAAAGTAAAACCAAATTGTGTTATTATTGCCGCAGCCGCCACAAATATAAATTTGTTGGCACGTACCCTCAGCACCGCGAGAGTTAGCCCAGCTAAAACCGCGTAACTTTAGGTTCGTTACAACTGGCGCCCAACGTGGGGCCTACGGCTAATATCACATAGTTTTCTTTAATAAAATACATATAAATAATTGACAATATGGTTCGTTCGTGGGTGTACAATCTAAAAAAGGATGCACTAGTGAAATGCGGAGTGGAATTCGGTCTGGAGCTTGAAGGCACTGTCGAAAATATGAGAAGACAATTCGGAGACTGGGTAAGTCAAAATGAGAATAATATTCCACACAGCGTTCGCATTAGCGAACTGGCGAAAACATACAGCCGACATTCGCCGAATAAAGAACCCGAATTCATGCGCGAGGAAGGGGAATACGAAGAGGAAAAGGAGTTTGCCGGCATAGACGTAGCAAGGCTGAGCGTCCCATGCACCAGCGCGGCGGCTAGGGCGCGAGATTTACAGGAATCTCGCCGATCGCCCTGGAGTACAACCCAACAGCCAGGAGAGCGTAGCCACACCCACACACATGATCAGACCAATGCAAGGGCAAGTGAATACCAAAAAGTAGCCAAACAAGTTCGAGAGTGGAGCTTTCGATTCGATGGACTATCGAAGCCTCTCGAATTCTTGGAGCAATAGAAATGGTCGGCAGACACATATGGATTAAACTTAAATTTAATTCCTAGAGCAATGCCGGAGTTGCTGAAAGGAATGGCACTTAAGTGGTACATAGCTAACAACAGGCATTGGACTACATGGGTGGATTTTGTCGACAGTTTTCAAGAATACTTCTTACCTCGAGATTATTTTGAAAATTTGTACGACGAAGTACGCAGACGGCGGCAAGCTCTGGATGAGCCCTTTAAAGTCTATATGGTGGAGATGCAGACTCTGATGAGACCCCTACGACTCTCAACAGAGAAGGAAGTGCGCACCATTTACACCAACAGCCTTCCTGACTTGCGCGGATACGCACGGCCAAACCAGTTCTCGAATTTGACCCAGCTGATGCAACTGGCAGAAGAATTCGAGAGCTAGAAAAGGGTAGGCTGAAACTGAGGCTACAAAGTGCTACAGCCCAACAACAATACAGCCAACATCAACAACAACAGCCTCAACAACACCGAGATACGTAGCGAAATGGACGCGATCACCATCAGAATCGTGCAAATCGTACACGATTTATGGCCATGGAGGAGCAGAACCAGCACTCTGGAGGAATGGACGAACGGCCAACCCCAACACCTAGGACCCAGCAAAATCCTGCCAGGACACACATAAACAATCCAGGAAGGGCATGTCGCGTGTGTGGACAGGAGGGACACTGGGCGAAAGAGTGCCGAAACCCAATGCTGGAGTTCTGCTGGGTCTGTGGCAGAATCGGTCAGCGGACAGCACTATGTTGTCAGTCGGGAAACGGCCAGCGGCGTCCGCCAGCGAGGGGCGAGCGGGAGCCGCCAAGGTCCGCCCCGAGACGCTAGTCGGTCACCTGAAGGACGAAGGGACGCAGTTGACTGCCACCGTATGGATCGGTGGTTGGCAGCATAAGGCTACAGTCGATACAGGGGCTACAAGCAGCTTTGTTAGCGAAGAGCTAGCTTGTAGACTGAGCACTGTAGGCCGGAGAAGCGTCGCAAGCAGACAGGTGAAGTTAGCAGACGGACATAACAGCAGGACAACAGAACAAATAACGGTCGAAACAAGACTCGGGCATCGCAGCTTGAAAATAGCGTTGCTAATTATGCCTGGTGTGATAGACGATTTGGTGCTGGGCTGGGATTTTCTGACTGGCATGGGCACAGTGTTGCAGTGTGCGGGATTGGTGGTCACCATCCCAGCACGACGGCACAAGGTTGGAAAGCTGGAGGAGAGACTGTCGGTGGCAGTTGTCCAGAATACAACCGAACAAGACGAAGCATTACATGATGTCAGAAACCCAACTGTTGAAAGCAAAAATCTACACGAGGATCAAGAAATTAATGAATTTCTTTTGCGTGAAGTCGCAGCCTTCGAACACCTAAAGGGCACATCACAAATTACGGAACACAAAATTGTGATGAGCGACGACAGGCCTATAAAACAGCGTTATTTTCCAAAGAATCCAAAAATGCAAGCGGAAATTAACCAGCAAGTAGAGGAACAACTTGCGAAAGGTTGCATAGAGCCATCCAACAGCCCACACAGCGCACCAATCGTGATGGTGAAAAAGAAGAATGGCAAATGGCGGTTATGTGTGGATTTTAGACAACTTAACAGCCGATCCGTTAAGGACGCGTATCCATTGCCAAGAGTGCACCACATTTTAGACCAGCTACGTGAAGCCCACTTCATCACTAGCTTGGATCTGAAAGATGGGTACTGGCAGATCCCGATGGAGAAAGCGAGCCGACCACTGACAGCATTTACAGTCCCAGGCAAAGGATTGTACCAGTGGAAAGTAATGCCATTTGGGTTACACTCGGCACCGGCAACTTTTCAGAGGGCTTTGGATCGCGTTATTGGACCAGAGATGATGCCACACGCGTTTGCATATTTAGATGATATTATAGTCATCGGAAGAACCCGCGAAGAGCATATGGAAAATCTCAGAGAGGTATTTCGACGGCTGCGGGAAGCAAATCTGCGCATCAACGTGGACAAATGTGATTTCTTTAAAAAGGAATTGAAATATTTGGGCCACAGAATCACAGAGGAAGGAATTCGCACAGATTCGGAGAAAGTTGCTGCAATCGCAGAATTGAAGCCGCCAAGCAACGTAAAGGAGTTACGACAATACCTGGGCGTGGCATCATGGTACAGGCGCTTCGTACCAGATTTTGCGACAAAAGTAGCACCTCTGAACGCATTGATGAAAAAAGGCGCAAAATGGGAGTGGACTGAGGAGCGGCAAGAAGCTTTTGACACGGTCAAAGAGAAACTGACTCAGTCCCCAGTACTGGCATGCCCAGATTTCTCTAAAACATTTTGCTTGCAGACGGATGCAAGTAACTATGGCCTGGGTGCGATATTGACCCAACCTTCGGAGCAAGGTGAAAGGGTAATATCGTACGCCAGTAGGACACTAAACGGAGCCGAACGGAACTATTCGGCAAATGAAAAAGAGTGTCTAGCCATAGTGTGGGGAATCAGAAAGCTAAGGCCATACCTGGAAGGCTACCATTTTGTGGTCATAACGGACCACATGGCGCTGAAGTGGCTAAACTCAATTGAGAGTCCATCAGGCAGAATAGCGCGTTGGGCGCTTGAACTGCAACAATACGACTTTGAAGTCAAATACCGTAAAGGCAACCTCAATGTCGTAGCCGATGCACTTTCGAGACAGCCACTTCCGGAGACATGCTGCCTAAGAAAAATCGCCACAGAAGGGATGGTGGCAGACAACGCAAATTGCAAATGGATTCAGAAATTAAAAAAGGAAATCGCGCAAAATCCCAGGAAATATCCGGATTACATGGAGGAAAATGGCAACCTATACAGACACATCCCACATCGCGCTGGAGGCGGAGATGTGGAAGCTTGGAAGCTTTGTGTACCCAAAAGTAAAAGGAAGGATGTATTACTGGAGAATCACGACGCAGCCACAGCCGGTCATTTGGGAAGCCGGAAAACGATAGCAAGAGTAGCGACACGCTACTACTGGCCAGGCTTATACAGGGACGTACGCACATATGTGCACAACTGCGAAACGTGTCAACAATATAAGCCATTTCAAATGGCAGCGGCAGGAAAGATGTTGACACAAATCCCTGAAGAGCCATGGAGTACCGTGTGTGCTGATTTTGTTGGCCCACTGCCAAGTTCAAAACACGGCAACACAATGCTATTGGTGATGTTTGACCGTTTCTCTAAGTGGACTGAGTTAGTTCCGCTGAGGAGCGCAACCACAGCCCCTTTGCAAAAGGGATTCAGAGAGAGAATTTTGGCACGATTTGGGGTGCCAAAAGTTCTCATAACGGACAACGGAACACAATTTACGAGTAAAGCCTTCAAACGCTTTCTCGAAGAATTGGGAGTGCGACACCAATTTACGGCACCATACACACCGCAAGAGAATCCTACAGAACGTGCGAACCGCACGGTAAAAACGATGATTGCACAATTCACAAAAGATAACCAGCGGTGCTGGGATGAATTTTTGCCAGAATTGTCACTGGCCGTTAACACCAGCGTATCGGCGTCTACGGGCTACAGTGCAGCGTTTATCACGCAAGGGCGGGAACCAAGGCTGCCAAATGCGCTGTTCGACAACGTTACACTCGGCACAGGGCAACCGACACAAACACCCAGCGACAATGCGCAAAAACTTAGAGAAGTTTTTGAATTGGTGCGCAGGAGTTTAGAAAAGGCCGCTCAGGACCAAGCAAGGCATTACAACCTACGGAGACGGCAGTGGAAACCATCCGTAGGAGGCAAGGTGTGGGTGAAACAACACCACCTGTCAAATGCAGCGGAAGGCTTCGCTGCGAAGCTTGCTCCTAAATTTGCCGGACCATATACAATAATAAATTTTGTATCACCTGTAATCTGTAAATTACAGGGGGAAACTGGGGAAAAAGAACGGACCGCGCACATAGGCTACATAAAACCCCACGGAAGTGGAACGGACAACGGGTGAGATAATAAAAAAAAAAATTTTTGGGGGCACAAATTATTTTAAGACCCTGGAACAAAAAGTAATTTTTTTTTTTGTGAAAATCTGGAAAAGAAAAGAGCGGTTAATAATTGGCCTTGTTAATGACGTATCTCATTTACTCACCTGAATCTCCATCACCTCCTATGAATAAAAAAAAAATTCATTAGTTGATTTGGTTTTTTTTTGGAAAAAAAAGGGGTGAATATGTATTAATACATATTAAATATTTTCCCTACTCAACACATTTAACAGATATATAAATAATAAAAATAAATATGTAAGGTATTACATATTTATTAAACAATAACAAAAATAAATATGTAAGGTATTACATGTATATAAATAATAAAAATAAATATGTAAGGTATTACATATACATAAATAATAAAAATAAATAAGTAAGGTATTACATATATATAAATAATAAAAATAAATATGTAAGGTATTACATATTTATTAAAAATAACAGACAACAATGAATGTGTGGGGCGGGAAGAATAGATGTCAGGAAAAAAAAAAATAATAATAAAAGAGCCACGGCCCAACCAAGGGCATTGCAAAAACCGGACCTGAACGCGGCGAAAGGTGTGCGAAGCAAACGCTGCTAGAAAAACGGTTAATGGAAAAGGTTAGCGATATCGCAAAGAGAGCGCTGACAAAACATGGCGGTCGCATGTGGGAAGGATACCGTAACATGCGCACCCACACTGTTGCACATGCGCACGGTGTAAAGGTATATAAGGTGCAGACTACCATACAGCAGGTCACTTTGTCAAAGTAACAAGAACACTCACCCGAAAAATAGAGAACGAAGGCAGCAGCAACACCGGAGCAAAGAGGGCAGCCCATGTGTCGGGCCGTGACCCACGTGTGCACTCTCACACACCAGCGGGGGATGTACGCGTGGTCGACGCGGCGGCCATGGGTGCTAGCGCGAGAGGGCGCAGGAACGTGGCACGCCGAGGGCGCTGGGCAAGGCAGCCCTATGCACATGCCAGGCAGCAACGAGGAGAGTCACCAGACGTGCTGGAGCTGCAGGCCTCGCCAATTTTCGAAACACCAGAAGAGCGAGAGGAGGCCGAGCGGGAGCGTTGCCGCCGTCTGGAGTTGGAGGAGGAGCGTGAGTGGGTACATAGGGCGTACGCCGAGGATTGGGATAGCAGCGACTGGGAGGTGGACCACGACACGGTTTCCGTGGTAGAGATGCGCGGAGAATCGCCGCCGGCCGATTTCGTTGAGGTGAATCCCGAGTGGACTCGAATGTGCCACCCCGAGGCACAGCCGACCCCGGAGGATGAACACGTGGGCCCAGCGAGTCCCGAGCGGGTCACCACACCACCACTGCCGGAAACTCCACCACCAGACTGGCGCCCTGCTAGACCACCGTCACCCTTTCCACATGGGGTGGTCGTCTCGGAGGACGAAGAAGAAATAATATGTATATCCTCCGATGATGATGAGGAAACGACACCGCAGGCCGAGGACCAGATGCCGCAGTGTGATCCCGGCGAGTCGTCACCACCGACGGCGACCATAACGCGGGAGAGGTGTTTCATGGATGGGCGATGGCAGCACACCGCGACGATTGTCGTGAAATGGGCAGAGGAGGTGGCGCTTCCACGCCACAAGTTTCTGCGAGAAATGACGCCACCACGAACGCGTACGACGACGCCACCCCGACAGCGTACACCGACGCCACCGCGATCACGACCGCCGACGCCGTCACCACCACGCGCACTACAGGCACCAGTCAGCACGGCCACCAGTCCGACAACACGGACATCGCCGTGGGAATGGCCGACACCGCTGCAGGTGGGCACGCCGCCTCGCCCCGGGACACCGCCTCCGCCACACGCTTGGGCAACCAATCTGGTGCGCCCAGCGTTCGGTCGGCAGGCTTCGTGCCCGTATGGGGAACGGCCGGCTCGCCCGGTGCTACAGCGGCAGTCATCCGCACCGCTGGCGACTCCAGGATGGAGAGAGGTGGCGCGAGCAGAGTGGCCACCCGAGGTGATAGCTGCCGCAGCTGGAGGCAGCGACCGACGCACGTCGCGCATAGTTTGGGCGCATGGCCAGAGGTACCGCGTGCGGATATCGGTCCGAGGCACGCGGGTCTTTATGTCGGTGTAAAACACAAAAACTGGGTAAACACAAAATAACACGAAAAAAATACATAAAAAAAAAAAATAATAATAAAAAAAAAAATTATATATTCGGATATTTATTTCGTTTAACCTGAAAAAGAATTAAAGAAGAGCAGGTGGATTAGACTGCAAGAGGGGGTGAAATTTGCTGGAAGCATACTCACATAAAATGTGTGTGTGATCCAGCGCGAGCGGCAAAACGGCATGGCCTGGAAAAGAGAACATGATTTAGGATATAGTGGAAATGGCGCAAGGCGCAAAAATATATTACTTACTTTTGCTATTTAGATTCTTTTCAGCAACAACAAAACAATTGCAAAGTGCAAATTGTGTGTTATGGCCGAATAGTGTTGGATAGTTGCGGGTGGCCATATCGATCTGGCCACATCGCAAATATCGATCAGGCCGTATCGAGTAACACCGGGCGATGCAAAGCTGGCTGCTATGGCGCAACGCACCACTAGATGGCGTAACGCGACCACCAGCTGATCGCTACAGCGACACTGCTAACGGACGCCAAGGTTCAAAACGGAGACGCGCGATTTGAAAGACGCAAAATTAAGTGGAAGGCTTCCACTTCCGGAGAAAGAGGGGAGTGTGAGGAGCCATATTCACGTATAGCGCCTCACAAAAGGCGATTGCATTTATAGCCGCAGCCGCACCTGAGCTGCGGCGAATTCGCATGCTGTCTCGCTCTGACACAGGATGTCAGCGCTAAGGTACGTGTTTGGCACATGGGAGCCGCAAAACACGTACCGTAAAAGTCGTGGCAAAGTGCCGTTGGTGTGTGAGCGGTGCATCCACGAGATATAGTGGTCACCGGCGTGATCAGCAACGAGGAACCGTTGTTGCTAGGCAAATCTCACTGGAACGATCACGCCACCTTTGCCCTTGGCGCGACATTGGCAGCGCTGACAGGCCCCGGTCCAGCGAGACAGCACAAGGGTATTAAAGGAGCCGCCTTTGACAGAGCGGGAAGGCAGTTCAAGAATCAGTACAGAAGTCAGTACAAGAGTTCGTACAAGAGAGAATACAAAGTTAGTGTGAGTGCGAAGTGGAAAGTCAGCGCGAAACATAAAGTGAACTCAGGACTCAGAGGGCAAGAAATCCGACGCGAAAGGATAATTTAAGAATTAAAAGGATTCATATCGCAATAAGGACAAAGCAGATCGTGTCCTTAGCGATTAACAAACATTTTACTGAGAAATCGATACGAGGAATTTAACAAGTCTTGTGGCGCGGTGCATTTGCAAAGCAACCTCAAATTAAAACCAAGTATCAGAAAAGTGAGCCTGGCGAAGGACAGGTGAAGCTAAAGCCAGAGCCTGAGAGTAGGCGAGACTATTGGCGAAATCCTTGTGGTAACAAGGAGGCCATAGTAGAGCCTGGCGAATTCGGGCGTTGCTAGCTAAAACCTCGTTTAGTAGGCGTAACATTGACTCTGAATATTTGGTGCAACGAGAGCGCCAGCATTGCAAATAAAACCCCGACACAAGATCCGTGCGATTTCCTAAACTCAAATAAGAAATATCTTTAAGTGCACAACTCAATTGTAAAAACCCAACGTGAAAACTAGCAGAGAGTGCAGTTTTAAATATATATATTAAAAGTAAAACCAAATTGTGTTATTATTGCCGCAGCCGCCACAAATATAAATTTGTTGGCACGTACCCTCAGCACCGCGAGAGTTAGCCCAGCTAAAACCGCGTAACTTTAGGTTCGTTACAGAGTAATATTTTTTAGTTTTATATGCATAAATAGCTGTGTTTATTTCATTTAATAAAAAATTGTCACAGATCGTAACAGAACACACAGCCCCGCCCCCCTTGCAAAACTCGTCATACACCCATGACAAGCAAAGCTGCGAATGCACTCAAAAACGTAACTCCAATAAGAAAGCTTTTGCATAAAGTGCGCGGGTGGCTGCAAAAGCTTTGCACTTTTGTAAAGAAACATTGTTGTTATTAAATGTGATGTTGAAAATAATTTGTTTCTCTCAAATAGTCTCAAATAGTCGAAATTTTGGAAAATAATGCAAAATAATGGAAAATATTTAAACGATTATTTTCCATTATTTTCAATTATTTTCCATTATTTTTAATAATTCATGGTAATTTTCTATTATTTTTGATTATTTGTAATCGTAATCATTAAATAATTGTGTGAAACCGAAAATAATCGCAATTTAATCATTAATTCAACTTTTAAACAAAAATAATCTAATTAATAATAACTACAATTAATAATCATTACTTAACAGGTATGATTTCGGGTAAAGCGGGTTGAACGGACTAACCCACACCCGCCCGTACCCAACCCGAAATATGATTTTTCAATCCGTACCCACGGTTACCCGCGGGTGTCCACGTGTACCCAATAAAAGCCCAGCCCATGCCCACCTCTAATGTGTATATGTTAAACAGTTGCCGGCAGCTGCTATTTCTTCGTTTTATTTTATGTTTAAAATAAGATGTTCATTTAGAATGTGTTCGTAAAAGTTGCGTTAAGATGTGAAAAATATGTATGTAATGCCATGTTCTGATATAGCAGTTAATCGCGCGATTAGGGTCATTTACGAGATTAAAGCACTAATCTACATATAATCGCGCGATTAACTCATACAAAAAGTGTCAAACGTAATCCTCTCATTGACGAGATTACCTGCTAATCTTGTTGATAAGCGTCAATGCAACCCTGTTTTTGTTTAATGTGGTTTCCTCACTAGCACTTTACATCAGCATTTACAGCAATTATCGATAACAAGATGGAAAGCTGTCCTCATACACAACATCAGCATCTTCATCTTGTTGAGAGTTTGCAATTATAAATTGAGCTAACACGTGCGTAATATGGATCCGGTCTTATTATATATTTTGGAGAACGACGCTAAGATGGAGGCGCAATTTTTGTTAAATTTGTTTGGGTCGTCGAGCTCATCATTTAATCATGATCAGAGCGTTCGTAGCGTATGGAAATATGTACGGATATCCCATATTGCAAAATTATGCATTTTATTTTATGAAATGCCATTTTATAATATAGATTCGGTTTGGAAGTTTTTGGGAGCGGGATGTGCCGAGGAACTCGGACAAATTCTTCAAAGAAAGTTTTCGGTGTGAGATTAAAGTTTTCGAAAATTTTGTATAGCATAATAAAAACAAAATAAATTTTATTTTTACCGTTTGCCATTTTGAGTCTCAATTTCCTGTAATTATTTGACTAGTGGTGTCACCATGCCGATAAAAGAAATTATCGAGCATAACAGAAATTTTTTTAGAGTATCGAGTACTGTTAACACCAGATGTACTCACATCTTGGCTATACGCCAGCATCTGCCATATCTAGCACCCATACAATTTGTATGGGAGATGTTCAACATCTTGGCTTAAAGGCCCATTCCCAGCAAAAAATTTCCATTTAAGCTTAGTATGCAGGAACTAGAAATATTTCTAGATGTGTCAAACTCCATATAAAAAAAACGCTAGAAATAATTTCTGGACATAATTTCTAGAGACATTTCTAATAAGTGTATGCAGCAGTTAGAAATGTATACTCAAAAAATGTTGTGAGTTACCACATCGATTACATTGAAGTGGATCGTGTGGATTGCATTGAACAGCTGAATTTCTGCTAGAAAAAATGAGCAACACATTATTTCTAGGCGTCAATTGTGAAATGGAGGGAATTTTGAGTGGCAAAAAAAATGAAACTCGTGTTAAAAAATTTTTACATGACGACAAGATCAAATTAATCAACGCAGTGAGGGAAAATAGTTGCATTTGGGACCTTACACACGCAAAGCATATGGATGCAAATTTTATAAGAGCTGCTTGGGAATCAATTGGCGTGCAGTTGGAGAAAAGCGGTGAGTCCTAATCTGGTTGTTATTTACATAAATAATACAAATACTTAATTTGCTAAATAGCGGAGGAATGCAAGAAAGCATGGGTTTCTTTGAAAGAAAACCTAAAATACCAACGTGCCAAGGCCAAGAAAAGTGGCAGTTGTGGAGGCGTTGTGCTGGACGCACAAAAAATTAAAGAATCAATTAATTGGCAGTACGCTGATTTAATGGCGTTCGATCCAAATATGTCTACGGCAAGGCGGTACGTTGCGTTTAATTAACTTTAACTCTTGTTCTAAGTTTTGCACGTTTACAGCACGTATAACATGGGCATTTTTGAAGGCCCTTCCTGCAGCTCCAGTAGTATTTCAACTGGACCCCCTACACCAAATTTAGATGACATTTTAGGGGAGGAGCCGCTGTCAGCAAGTTCGACATTAGAGAGCTTAGATTCAGAAATAATTTCGCCCACTACACCTACATATGATTATGTAAGTATTAAATGTACTTATTTATAGATTAAATTTACTTTAATTTTTTTTCATAGCAGCCGCGCCAGGCTAAAAAACGTAAGGTCGAGAAAGTGATCAGCCCCGAGGAGCAGATAGTGGACACACTGCGAAGCCACTTGGAGGATAGTCACAAGGAAAAAGAAAAGAAGGCGGAGAGGAAGAGGGAGGAGGAAAGGAAGAAGGAGAAGGAAAGAGAGGAAACTCGACCCATTTTTAGTTACTGGGCCACTTTATTTGCTCATTTGTCACCACAACAATCAATTGAGGCGGAAAGGGAGATGAGCGACATACTATAAAAGAAAATTAATGAAATAAAAAAAAAAAGCGGCAAATAAAGTTATTATAATTATTTATTATTATTGTTTAAATTATGCAACTCCAGCAAGCTCATCCTGAAAATCCAAGGAACCTTCCTCAGAATTTAGAAAGTTTTTAATATTGTTACGTATAAACTTTGGATATTCTTCTATACGTCCGCGGAAAACATCATGCATTGGCTCTGAAACGTTTGGCGGTAGATTGTTAATCTCACCGTAGGCTACAAGGCTAGTACGCATTAAGTAGTTGTGTAACCACAACAAGCTGCCACAATTTGTTGGGCTCTTTCTGGGTGACACAATAGTGTTCGTTGCGTTGCCATCCACCGCTTTGTTAAAATTCCAAACGTATTTTCAATACATCGGCGGGCTCGACTTAGCCTTTAGTAGAAAATGCGTTCGTCTCTCTGCAACTCCCGGGAGCCATATGGTTTCATTATTCGCTTGGCCAATGGAAACGCATCATCCGCAACTAAAAAGTATGGAGTGCGCACTGCATTCACCAAGCTATCTCCTGGAAAATTTATTTGTTCTGAAAACAAAGCTTTACCAATTGCTCTGTGGGAGAACGCGTTCATATCTCCCTCGCTTCCATATGCACCAACATCAATGTATGTGAATTTATGTAAAGCGTAGCAGACGCCCATCAGTATAATTGATTGGAAGCCCTTGAATATAAAGTTAAATAAAAAAATTCTTGCATTTTTAATAAAAATATGTAATTGACCTACCTTGTAGTTGTAAAAAGCACTGCCACTTTTATATGGTGCCTTTATAGCCACATGCTTGCCGTCTATAGCACCAACACAATTGGGGAAAGTTCCATCGCTCCAGCTGGTGATGATGGAGCGGGTGATGATGGTGATGCTGGGGAAGATGGTGCTCCTGAATTCATTGCCAAAAGGAGTGATGATGGACGACCTCTTTTTTTGGCGACAACTGTAGTTTGACTTGCGTTCAAAAGTTCGGCAGCAACATCCAATTGAAAATCTATGAGCGGAATATACTTTGAATCGCCGTTTGTATGTACAATGTCTCTGCGGTACAACAACCAACTGTTTACTAAACTCGAATTTATGCACTAGTATACTATGCGCATGTACCATTTATTTGAGCGGTGGTTGAGTCTGTACAATTCAAGCAGCATGTCTGCAAGATCAACCCCTCCCATGTGTTTGTTATAACATTCAACTATACCTGGACGAGGTATAGTTATAAATTTCTTCTCTTTGCGACACCATCTGTTGCATTCATTCATGGGATTTCTACCTATATAATTTGAAACCAGTTGTACGCTCTTATTATCATACCAACGGCAAGCTATCAAGTTGTGCGTTGCTTCATATTTGAAATCGCTTGATCCACGTCCTCGCTTTTGAAGGATTTTTTCAGTAATTAGATCACAATTTTTCAATCGGTTGCTTCGAATTGTACCAACGGCAAGTATGCCTTTTTGTTTTAGAGCACACATCAAGCTTATTGAAGAAAACCAATTGTCAAAAAACAGTTTGAAATTTTGATTTACTTTTATATTGGATGATAAAAATAGCACGATATCTGATGATATTCCCAGGCCATAAGTCTTACACGTTCCTTCTCCAATGTATAGACTAAAATCATATATAATCCCGGACACACCAGCTCTCGTAAACATTTTGAAACCCCACTTGTGGGGCTTCAATGGCAGATACTGCTTCAAACTATGTTGACCTTTATATGCAATCATTTGCTCATCTATACTTTGGTATTCTTCCTGTGAAATATCATTGAATTTTTTTTTATGATGTCCAACATTGGCCGGACTTTGTACAACTTGTCATAGTTAGGCGTTCCTTTCTGAGGCTGTTTAGTATTATCATTCAAATGGAAAAATTGTTTTATTTTCTCAAATCTGTTTCTTGCCAATGCATTTCCAACGGCCGCTAATTTGAAATTGGACGCCCACGAAATTCGATAGGTTGGTATTTTTACAACAGAAAGATAAAGAAGTATGCCAACAAACCTTTTCATTTCAGGCACAGTACATTTCAATTCTATTCCCTTTGATTGCATGGCAAATAAATTCGTTTCCTCACATATTTTCAGCCACAGCTCATCCGTAAAGAAAGTACTAAAATATTCTATGGGTTTTTTCACCGCATCGCTGCATAATTTACTTTTCCAGGTTGTCTCACGTTCCGTAAACTCATCACTACTCCACTTCAAACTATTCAAATCAATTTTTTCCTGTACCTCCTGTGCAACGATTTCAATTTCATCCAAATCTTGAACATCTTCAACATCGTCGCTTCCAATAATTTGGTCAATCAAACCAACTTCAACATTTTCAGCTCTGTTATCCAAAGTTTTCAATGTTTCCTCTATAATTTCCTCCATATTTGGCTCTTCTTCTTCTACAATTTCTTCGTCAGCCGAATCTTCCCAATCAAAGTTGACAATTCTTTCAATGTCAGCTTGAGTCAGCCCTTTTGGATGCATCTTAGAAAGTGTATACAGAAAGAAATTATATTTTTCGAAAATTACCACAATAGACCAATGTTGCATATACGCAACACGAAAATAAAATAATTATTACAGACAAACTAAATAATAGTTTTATATGGGGTTTTTTTCTAAACACTCTCTTACCTCTCTATATTTATGTAGTAAAGTCGGTTTCAGGATGAAATAATTATTTTTATACTTTTTTTCCACTTTTTTAGAACACCGTATTTTCGCAAAATCAATTTTTCAACTTCTCGCTCACAAATGTGACTACCGACTGAAAGCGTGTACAGCTGACTGCCTAAACACTTGCTGTTTGCTTTCTCAACACAATAAGCTATAATTTAAAAAAAAAATCAAAACAATTACTCAAAAATTACGGGAGTAAGAGACTCGGAAAGTCAATGTTGCGTATATGCAACATCGGGCATGAGAGGGTTAATAACATCTCATCAGTCATTTTTATGTTTAAAAAAATACAGTTTAAAAGCAGGCAATTAAATGTAAACACAAGTGTGCCCGTATTACACTTTTACCTTATCGTTGGCCATTTTTTGCGTTTTTGGGATTTTTCCGGAATTTTTAAGGGGCACACATGGTCTTAGGATACACATTAGAAATAATGTGTAATTTTCTATCAGAAATAATTCTAGTTCCTGCATACTAAGCTTTATGAAAAGTGCTCAATTATTTCGTTAGGTTCCACATAAAGTTAGAGTGACCAGCTGTGCCAAATATTTGTATGGAAAAATGTAAATATTTGTTGGTCACCTTGTTTGATTCATTTGCTCATTGTGTTAACAAATTGTAGAAAATTAAAGAAAAAAACATGGAAAATAGTGATTTCGCGATGGCATTAGCTGCTTTCATGCTTCTAAGGAGAAGGCGGAAAGCTAATGAGCTAAAACGAAGCTTGTCGCACCGTAAATGTTGGGTGAACCCATATTTACTAAAAAGGGGTGAAAAGGGACGCTTCAAAAACGACGTAAGTTTAAGTTAGCTTGTACATACATATGTATGTAAATTATCTAATACATATTTAATAGTTTTAGAATATGATATATACCCCAGCGGTGTTTTACCAAAATTTCCACATGAGTGAGACGTGCTTTAATTGGCTATTTAATTTGGTTGAGCCGCACATGGTGGCAAAAAGGAATACTCGTCCTGATGCGATACCACTGAAAGCCAAGTTTGCAATGGTTTTAGAGTGAGTATGTTAATAATGTAATTAAAAGTACACAATGAACATATTGTACAACGTATTTTAGATATTTCGCTACTGGAGATCTGCAAAGCCATGTTAGCTGTATATACCGTATTAGTCCGCAACATGTTGGAAGAACTATTGACCTTGTATGTAATGCTATTTGCATTGTTTTAAATGACGAGATTCCAACTTGGACACAGGAAAATATGTTAATGTGGGCCAACAATTTTATGGACAAGTGGAACTTTCCAAACACAGTTGGCGCAATTGACGGCAAGCACATAGCCATAGTAAAACCACCAAACAGTGGCAGCGCCTTCTACAACTAAATATAAACTCAACAGAATCATCAGCCGGTGACGCCAAGGGTGTTGAGCAGTTTGCCGGGCTCTAACTTTCAGCTAATTGACTGGTCGTAGTCACTCTCTCGGCAGCCAAACTTGGCAAAAAATCCATATATTGCGCAAACTCCCAGTCAATTGCGTCCCCAACACTCTGCTGCTTCGGCTGGGTTCCACCAGCGCTTCCACTTCTTAGTTTTTTGTTGCGATGGTAACGCAAGCTATCCGTCAAGCTTTTCCAACCTTGTTTGCATTTGGCAACTAAAATATGATATTTTCTTTTAAATAAATGCCAATTATAAAAGTTAACAATCAACTCACCATCTTTATTTACTACCGCGCCAACACATTCCCAGGCGCTTCTTATTGCAACCTGGTCGCAGTATTTCTTTGATTTGATATTCCATATTGCTTCATTTTGCTTAATAGCATTCAATAAATCAATTTTGTCAGCGCGAGAGAAGCTATCAAGTCGCTTACGTTTTAAATTTTTTGGCGCGTCCATTGTGTTTGCTGCACGAAATAATTGTGAAGCTATTATTCCGTTTTTAAGAACAGCTGATTATGGAATCCACAATTGTTCCACTATCGGAACTATCGATGAACTTTTCTGATGGTTGCTGGGAATTTAAAAACGGAAAGCATGCACGAAAATTTCTGACAACTGATTTTTTTATATAGAGTTGCAGCTAAAAATTACTTTTCGCAGCTGCTGGGAATGGGCCTTAAGATGCGAAGATGCAAGATGCAGCCCTTATGAGGACAGGGCATTACATAAACGACGGATGGTGCTGTTTTTTGCATATGCGATCAGCTGTTATTTGTAATGCCCTGATTCCACTAGGCTGCATTCTTCATTAACAGCAAGTCGGGAATGTAGGTGATTCCACTATACATCCAATTGGTTTCGGCATTATTTTTTAACAGGGTATGCTAAGTGATAGCTGACAACTATTTGTGTATTATACGTTTATATTTAAGGCCTGTACGCAGACGCCTGTACAGCTCCCGTACAGCAAAAACTTCATATAAAACAAGTGGAAACGTTGCAGTCGGACGCAACCGACTGCGGCATACTCGATACCAGTATTAAAACCGGTAAAAAGAGGCCTGATTGCAAAGGGGTACGGATGCGGCAGGGGTGTACGCTGCCTTAAAGATTCTCCGATGCAGATGGGGATGCCACCAGCTATATTCCTTCCAAATTTGGTGACTCTAGCTCGAAGTTTGTAAAATGTGGGGAAAGGGGGGGGGGCTGGGGGCCGTATGGGTAGTTGTGGCATCAAAATTTTTGTTGCAGATCTTTGTCAAATGTCAATTGGTATCTTCATACCAAATTTGGTGACTCTAGCTCGAAATTTGTAATAAGTTGGGAAAGGGGCGCTGGGGGCGGTATGGGTGGGCGTGGCATCCAAATTTTTGATGCAGATCTATGTGGAATGTCAATTGCTATCTACATACCAAATTTGGTGACTCAAGCTCGAAGTTTGTAAAAAGAGGGGAAAGGGGGGCTGGGGGCGGTATGGGTGGGCGTGGCATCCAAATTTTTGATGCAGATCTTTGTGAAATATCAATTGCTATCTTCATACCAAATTTGGTGCTGTAGCTCGAAAATTGTAAAAAGTGGGGGAAGGGGGGCGAAATGGAGGGCGTGGCTCCAAAACTTTGATGCAAATTTTGGGGGTCGTTGCCAGCTATCTTCCCACCAAATTTGGAAGCTCTAGCTCCACAACTCTGGAAGATGCACGCATTCCCGTATTTGACGAAGTGTTGGGGTGGATGGGGGCGGCTAGGGCAGTATTGGTGGGCGTGGCATCCAAACTTTTGATGCAGTTTTTAGGGGGTCATCATCACTTATCTTGGCACCAAATTGGGTGGCTCTAGCTCAAAAACTGTGGGAGATATAGCCATTTCTGATTTCAAAATGCGGGGGGCTGGGGGCGTAATGGGTGGGCGTGGCTCCAAAACTTTGATGCAGTTTTTTGGAGGTCGTTAACAGCTATCTTCCCACCAAATTTGGAGGCTCTAGCTCCACAACTCTGGAAGATACACGCATTCCCGTTTTTGACGAAGCGTTGGGGTGGATAGGGGCGGCTAGGGCAGTATCGGTGGGCGTGGCATCCAAACTTTTGATGCAGTTTATGGGGGTCATCATCATCTTTCTTGGCACCAAATTTAGTGGCTCTAGCTCAAAAACTGTGGGAGATATAGCCATTTCTGATTTCAAAATGCGGGGGGGGCAGGGGGCGTAATGGGTGGGCTTGGCTCCAAAACTTTGATGCAGTTTTTTGGAAGTCGTTACCAGCTATCTTCCTACCAAATTTGGAGGATCTAGCTCCTCAACTCTGGAAGATACACGCATTCCCGTTTTTGACGAAGCGTTGGGGTGGATGGGGGCGGCTAGGGCAGTTTTGGGGGTCATCATCGCCTATCTTGGCACCAAATTTGGTGACTCTAGCTAAAATTTTGTAAAAGATGTGGCAAGTGGGGCGAAATGGGTGGGCGTGGCTCCAAAACTTTGATGCAGATTTTTGGGGGTCGTTGCCAGCTATCTTCCTACCAAATTTGGTGGCTCTAGCTCCACAACTCTGGAAGATACACTCATTCCCGTTTTTGACGAAGCGTTGGGGTGGATGGGGGCGGCTAGGGCAGTATCGGTGGGCGTGGCATCCAAATTTTTGATGCAGTTTTTAGGGGGTCATCATCACCTATCTTGGCACCAAATTTGGTGGCTCTAGCTCAAAAACTGTGGGAGATAAAGCCATTTCTGATTTCAAAATGCGGGGGGCTTGGGGCGGAATTGGTGGGCGTGGCTCCAAAATTTTGATGCAGTTTTTTTGAGGTCCTTACGAGCTAGCTTTCTACCAAATTAAGAGGCTCTAGCTCCACAACTCTGGAAGATACACGCATTCCCGTTTTTGACGAAGCGTTGGGGTGGATGGGGGCGGCTAGAGCAGTATCGGTGGGCGTGGCATCCAAACTTTTGATGCAGTTCTTGGGGGGTCATCATCACCTATCTTGGCACCAAATTTGGTGGCTATAGCTTAAAAACTGTGGGAGATATGGGCTATTTTGACTTTAAAATGCGGGGGGGCTGGGGGCGGAATGGACGGGCGTGGCTCCAAAATTTTTGATGTAGTTTTTTGGGGGTTGCTAGTAGCTATCTTCTTACCAAATTTGGTACTTCTAGCTGTAAGGATGTGCGAAATATGTTGATTTATCGGTTTTGGGTTATCGAATTTATCGATTTGCCAGCCCCCCAGTTATCGTAGAACCCCCATCTTGACACTTTAGTTTACTATCCCATAGATAAAGAGAATTGGAAAGTTTCAAGTCTCTAGCTTGAAGGGTGTGGAAAAAACTTGCAACCATACGGACGGACAGACGGACAGACACCATGACGGACATTGCACAAAACCAATATACTCTTTACCTTCGGTATCGAGTATAAAATTGGTCCCGTACAGCTTCAGTACAGTACTTACATTTTAGGTCTGCTGTTCTGTTAGCTACTGCTGATACGGTAGTGTTGAACAATGAAAATGTAAAAATATTATGTTAAAATGCTACGGGCAGTAAATAGCTTTCAGCAGCTATTTACGGTTGTAAAAAATGCAACAACATGTTGGGCAAGAGCCGGCTTATACATTTTTCGGATAATATTAACAAGGTTGACCTTATTCAGGCTCCAATAAAGCCATACTAATTGTTTTGGCAGTCAATGCTGCGCAAGAAGTATTGAATAAAAATATATTAATTAATTAATAAGATACAATTTAAGTTACATATAAACTGGATTGTACTGCCACTGATCTATTGCAGGTTATAGATCAGTTAGGTGAGTTTGCTTTGAGTCTTTTGAGTGGTTTCAGTTATGTTTAGCATAATCTTTGGTAATCTCAGCTCTGCCCATCAAATATGGGTTCACCAGAAGCAGGGCGTTAGCTGTACTCAAAACACAAAAGAAGCGCGCGAATCATTATTTTGAACTCAAGTGTACAAAACACAGTTGCATTTCCGATTTATTTACAAAAAATAATTAGCCTACCGCCACAATATGTGAATTTTTCAACACTTGTCGTTACAGCCGTAAAACTCATGTATACTGTACGGGAGCTGTACGGGGCTCATGCGTACAGGCCTTTAATTGGAAGCAAATATAAGCTCGAACACAAATAAAACAATTAAGAAGGCTCTATTCGGGAGAGCCCGACTAGAAGATACCCTGAACCCAGTTGCAATACATAAATTAAATTTATATAAGACTTTGGTATACTGACTTGACTTCAATCGATTAAATTCGATGTCTCCGGTGTTTCTTAACCGATTTGGACGAAAATTTCAGAAAAGATCTATCGTTACCCATTCTTTCAACCCTCATTTTTACATTTTCCAAATTCGATATTTTTTGTTATCGATTGCATGTGTATATCGGAAACCAAAATAGTAATCGATAATTTGAAGCAAACTTGTTCTGCTCATGGTATAGGAGAACTTATATCCCAAATCTGAAGTCTCTAGCTCTTGTTGTCTCTGAGATCCACGCGTTCATACAGACGGACAGACAGACGGACATGGCTAAATCGACTCGGCTATTGATGCTGATCAAGAATATATATACTTTATAGGTTCGGAGATGCTTCCTTCTGCCTCTTACAGACTTTTGCACAAAACCATTATACCCTTATTTACCCATTTTATGGGTTAAGGGTATAATTAGTGAATCCAAAAAAGCAAAAATTATTGCTTTAATTTGTGCGAAAAACGCAAACATGGTTTAGAGAATATCCCAGTTTGTTTATACATGCACTTGATGACAAGCTGCTTTACTCAAATTGGCACTGTTTAGGCCAAGTATCGATTACCAATTTCATAGTATCGACTATGTTAAAATTCTGTTCAGTGCTCTGTAATGTTAACTTCTGACATTCCCACTTCGTCGGTTTTCAACCAACTGGGAATGCAGCCAATCAACGGGGAATATTTGAACAAGATTCCCATTGTACAAATGGGAATCCAATACAAAAGAATGCAGCATTCCCGAGTTCCAATTACATACTTGCATTCTGCTTGTAGTGGAATCAGGGCATTAGTGTTGTTTTATTTGCAATTTGTAAGAAGATATGGCAGCAAAAAAGAAAAGGATAAATTGGTGCGATGGGGCAGAAATCTGCTTCATCGAGATATGGCAGAGCAGATTGCAACAACTGCGATCTGCTAGGAAAAACTCGCATATCTATGAGGAAATGGCGGTAGAGATGCGGAACTTTGGCTTTCACTTCACGGGCGCAGAAATAAAAGTTAAAGTGCCCAATTTTACAAATAGATATAAACTGCCGATTTCAAATTTTGTGACAACAACAAGAGAACTGAAAAGCGGCAACAATTAATTATGACTTGCGCTTCGCACACTTTGCAGTCACAACAAAAAGCTAAATGAAAGCGTATGAATGACCAGCAATGCAACACTGATATTTGCCTGCCTATTTTACTAGACGCTTGTTTTTTGTGCTGTGCGCCTGATCAGCAAATGTTCGATGACCACCAAAAATGCCTTGGAAGGTATTGTTTTTCTGGTTTTTCTTAGGTTTTTGTAGGCAAATAATACAAATATGCACCAAATTTAATCTAAATATTGGCTGTTTAGCGTTTGCCGAAATTCATAATAGTAGAGAAAGAGGTCAATGAATGCCAGCACGTGTTGTTGTTGCGCTTTGCCTATACAAAATTACACGCATAAAAGAATTCCCAGCCAGCATTTGGAAGATCGTTTTAACAAAAATCACTTTGAGGAGTCTTTTTCGAGTCGCCTTGCTGATTAAAAAGAGATTGGTGATTAAAAGAAGACTCGAAAATGACTCGTGCATATGCTTTAAATGTGATTCATTGAAATAAGACTAACAAAACGTAAAGCAATCGAAAATTAATCGCGCAGGTGATTGAAAAATGATTGTTTTTGGTCTTACTATGTTATGTCTTTCTTCTTTTAATAACGGTGCTTTCTAATCTTTAAATCTTCACTTTAATGCCCTGTCCTCATTAGAGCTGCATCTCACATCTTCGCATCTTGAGCCAAGATGTTGAACATCTCGCATACATATTGTATGGGTGCTAGAGATGGTAGATGCTGGCGTCTAGCCAAGATGTGAGTACCTGGTGTTAACAGTACTCGATACTCTAAAAAAATTTCTGTTATGCTCGATAGTTTCTTTTATCGGCAAAGTGACACCACTTGCCAAAGAATTACTGTATACTGAAATTGAAATGGCAAACGGCGGTAAATATAAAATTTATTTTATTTATATTATATTATAAAAAATAATTAATTGCACCTTTTTTAGACGAAAATAATAGATTTGTATGGAGTGAAGAAGCGACACTGGTGTTGCTAAGCCTCTGGGAAGAAAATATCGGTGGTCTCAGAGGCATTAGAAAGAACCAGCATATTTATATGGAGATGGCTGACAAAATGAAGAAGTTTGGGCCATCCGTGAAGGAAGTCAAATCAAAATTGGACAACCTGATGAGAAAATATAGGTAAGTTGAATGGCATAAATGTCTTTCATACCAACTTGTTAACATATGATTCATAATTTGCATACAGGCTAGAGCTTGCTAAGGTTGGACCGTCTGGTGGAGCACCATCGGAATGGAAATATTTTGATTCAATAAAAATCATATTTGGCGCATCAGAATCGGTGAATTTTCTGGATGAAATGGTACAGAGCCATAGTAAGAACACTTCCATAACCATTAACATAAGCGTGCATGGAAATATAATTTTTTTTAAATTATTCCAGATTTAGAGTCTGTGTCAGAAAAGGAACCAGAAGCATCAACAAGTAGCGGCAAAAAGCGCAAAAGTGATGTAAGCCAGGAGCTCCTTGACTTGGAACGTGAAAAATTAGCTGTGTTCAAGCAAGTGGCAGCAGACAACAGGGCATTTCAGGAAAAAATATTAAAACTTTATGAAGTGTAATAAATAATAAAAAATAATATTTTTAAGAACTGCATTATGTTTTTATTTAGTTATTATTATTAAAATATGTTGCAAGTGCACTTCTAATTTTTTCAGCAGCATCATTTGTGTTTCCCAGTTGTGCAGCTTGATTAGGCTGCGGTCGGTTAACCGGCAAATCCGTTTCCCAACTTTCCTGGATATTGCTCTTATGCGTGTTGAAAAAGTTGTGCAATATACAGCAACAAATAATAATGTATTTGTTATTATTTTTTGAGTTTTCCAAACCCCTTCCTATGCGACGAAAACGCGCTTTCAGTTGCCCAAATGCATTCTCCACAACTCGTCTCACTTTTGCGAGGTTGTAATTGAAGGCACGTTGCTCCTCGTATGCCTCCAAATAAAAAGGGTACGGCTTCATTTCAGATGTTGTAAATCTGAAGGCCGAGTCTCCCAAAATAATAATGGGAACGTTGGCTCCACAGATTTGTTTTGAATTGTCTTCGAACAAAGTCGACGCACTTATCGCACTCTTTAAAAATGATTGCTCGAATATCTGGGAGTCGTGAACTCTACCTGGTACACCAACATTAATGTATGTGAATCTGTAACTGTAAATTGAGAATGCTACACTTGTTCATTTAAATAAAAAATGCGCAAAAACTTACCGATAGTCGACCAGAGCAAACAGTACAGTTGAGTACCAACCCTTATAGTTACGGTAGTCAACTGCGTGTTCTGCCGGCGGTTTGATTTCAATATGGCAGCCGTCTGTAACCAGAAATAACATTGATACATATAATTAAATTCATGCTTTACATTTTGCGTTTATTTACCCATTGCTCCAAAGCATTGTGGGAATCCCAGATTTTCGAACCCCTTAACGCAGTCAACCAATTTTTCTTGCGTCAAGAAGTCCGGTGGCATGTACTCGTCTGCCAACTTGGAAATGACTTCCATGCTAAAACCAACCAAAATGGCTCCAACCATCGTTTTTGAAATACCGAACAGTCTTCCAACTGTTCGGTACTCTGCCGACGACCCCAGCGTGTACAGCGCAACGGCTATGAGCTTGTCAAGGGGAATAGCCCGGCGAAACGTCGTGTCCATCTTTGCCAGCCCAGGCAACTGAGCTACCAGCATTTCAAATACGTGCCTCTCGCACCTAAAACATTCCTTAAAAAATTCATCCGAGTTCTGCGGCACATCGCGCTCCCAAAGACTTCCAAACCGTTCCTATTGTTTATTATAAAATAATATTTCATTAAATTAAATGCATCAAATTGCAATATATATTACTTACTTATTTCCAAACGCTACGAACGCTCTGATTACCAATCAATGATGAGCTCGACGATCCACACAAGTTAAGCAATAACTGCTCCTCCACTCTAGCGTTGTTTTCCAAAATTGATAATAAAATTGGATCCATGTTTCACACTTGTTAGCTGAATTTATAATTGTTAACTGTCAAAAGATGTAGATGCAGATGTAGAGCATAAGGACAGCTCTCCGTCTTGTTATCGATAATTGCTGTAAATGCTGATGTTAAGTGCTAGTGAGGAAAGGGCATAAGAGGAATGCGATTGGCTGAAGAGCATGAAAATGTGATATTGTTTTGTAGATGAGATCAATTTGCATAAATAACTGTAACTCTTTCACTCTCAGGGAATTTAACTATTTTTACCTTAGTGTGCCATTTGCGTATTGCTTCATTTCATTTCTAAACGTAACATACAACAATGAACGCGCATAATTATTGGGGTGCTTTGCCTGCTGTGGCCCTGCCACAGTACTATATGCAGCCGCTGCAGCCTCAGTTTCAGCAGCTGTATCAGCAGCTGCCGCAACAGAGTTTTCAACAGCAGCAATTTCAGCCGCTGCAGTTCCAGCCGCAGCACCAGCAGCAGCTTCAGCCGCAGCACCAGCAGCAGCAGCTGTTTCAGCCACACCGGCGGCAGCAAAAAAAACAACATTTTAAGAAGGCAAAGCTGCGCCAGCAACATATCGTCAACAAGCTGAACAGCCAAATTACAAAAATATACAAAAAACAAGTGGAAACGTTGCAGTCGGACGCAACCGACTGCGGCATACTCGATACCAGTATTAAAACCGGTAAAAAGAGGCCTGATTGCAAAGGGGTACGGATTCGGCAGGGGTGTACGCTGCCTTAAAGATTCTCCGATGCAGATGGGGATGCCACCGGCTATCTTCATACCAAATTTGGTGACTCTAGCTCAAAGTTTGTAAAAGGTGGGGACAGGGGGGGGGTTGGGGGCGGTATGGGTAGTTGTGGCATCAAAATTTTTGTTGCAGATCTTTGTGAAATGTCAATTGCTATCTTCATACCAAATTTGGTGGCTCTAGCTCGAAATTTGTAATAAGTGGAGAAAGGGGGGCTGGGGGCGGTATGGGTGGGCGAGGCATCCAAATTTTTGATGCAGATCTATGTGGAATGTCAATTGCTATCTACATACCAAATTTGGTGACTCTAGCTCAAAGTTTGTAAAAGGTGTGGACAGGGGGGGGCTGGAGGCAGTATGGGTAGTGCATCAAAATTTTTGTTGCAGATCTTTCTGAAATGTCAATTGCTATCTTCATACCAAAATTGGTGACTCTAGCTACAAATTTGTAAAAAGTGGGGAAAGGGGGGCTGGGGGCGGTATGGGTGGGCGTGGCATCCAAATTTGTGATGCAGATCTTTGTGGAATGTCAATTCCTATCTTCATACCAAATTTGGTGACTCTAGCTCGAAAATTGTAAAAAGTGGGGAAAGGAGGGCGAAATGGAGGGCGTGGCTCCAAAACTTTGATGCAAATTTTTGGGGGTCGTTGCCAGCTATCTTCCTACCAAATTTGGTGGCTCTAGCTCCACAACTCTGGAAGATACACTCATTCCCGTTTTTGACGAAGCGTTGGGGTGGATGGGGGTGGCTAGGGCAGTATTGGTGGGCGTGGCATCCCAACTTTTGATGCAGTTTTTAGGGAGTCATCATTACCTATCTTGGCACCAAATTTGGTGGCTATAGCTCAAAAACTGTGGGAGATATAGCCATTTCTGATTTCAAAATGCGGGGGGGCTGGGGGCGTAATGGGTGGGCGTGGCTCCATAACTTTGATGCAGTTTTTTGGGGGTCGTTGCCAGTTATCTTCCTTCCAAATGTGGTGGCTCTAGCATCACAACTGATGTTAAGTGCTAGTGAGGAAACCACATTAGACATGCACTTGAGGACAAGCTGCTTTACTCAAATTGGCACTGTTTAAACCAAGTATCGATTACAAATTTCATAGTATCGACTATGTTAAAAATCTGTTCAGTGCTCTGTAATGTTAACTTCTAACATTCCCACTTAGTCGGTTTAAACCCAACCAACGGGGAATATTTGAACAAGATTCCGATTGTACAAATGGGAATCCAATACAAAATAAAGCAAAATTCCCGAGTTCCAGTAACATTCTTGCATTCTGCTTGTAGTGGAATCGGGGTATTAGAGTTAACAGAGACTTAAGGCAAGCACGGCAATCCAAAAGGCTAACATAGTCTGATTATAAATCTTCTAAGCACAAGAAGTGCTATTAAACACAATGAAATAATCGCGGACTTTCACCAACATACATATTATACGACAAAAATCCACAAATATAAACCAAACACATAAAAATCTATGCATGGTGATTTTTATGTGTAAATTACTCTTTGTTATTTTCATATATATTCCCAATTCCAATGCCAACAACATTAATGCTAGTGTGAAAGTACCACTTCAACCTCCGGAGAGATAAGACGTGTTACACCAAAACCTAAAACCGCGACAAACAGCAAACAAAACCAACACCGCTGAGATCAACAAACTTCAAACACAAAACGCAAACCAAAAAACCACAACAACAAACAACATCAACAGTTATCGCGGGCGTCTGCCCAACAATAACAAAAATGCACGAACCACCGGACATAAGAACATACGGAGTAAAATCCAACAACACAAACCTAGGCGAACCGAAATATATTACAATAAAACGAAACGACAACAACACCTTTGAAAAAGTTTCACCGTTTGTCATAAAGAAAACAATAGATTACGCTTGTAACGGAGAAGTCGAGACATGCAAAAAAACGAAAGACGGCTCACTCTTGATCAAATCAAAAAACCATTACCAAGCCAATCAACTATTAAAACTAAAACTTATGACAACTATTGAAATCACCGTCACCGAACACAAAACACTTAACTCCACCAAGGGAGTCATATACAGCAACGACTTGCGAAACATAAGCGAAACTGATATTCTACTAGAACTAAAATCGCAAAACGTAACAGAAGTCAAAAAAATATTTAAAAAACAACCAATAAACACCAACACAGATGAAAACAACACCACACTCACAGAAACCGGACTCATAATAATTACTTTTGCAAAATACAAACTCCCCAAAAACTAAGAATTGGCTACGAAAGTGAAAAGAAAGTCAGGCATGCATTGAATTTTGTGTAAAAATAAATTTAAATGGAAGTGTATACATTTAAATAATAATACAATAAGATAATGTCAGCTAAGCAATTGAGACGATTGGCAAAAAACCAGGCAAACAAATTGTTTACAAAAAAAGTTCCAATTATTACAAATAGAAATGTGCCAGAGCATATGTTAATAAATCAACCGAATGTGGACAATAATTTTGACTTAAATAAAAACTTTTGTGAAAAAAGTGATGATTGTAGTGATAGAAGCGAATGCTGTTCGTCTGATAGTGCAAATGAAGAAAATGAGTATAATTTATGCGATGGTCTGGCCAAATGGGCTACCCAATTTGAAATCAGCTTTGTTGCAATTAATGCACTATTGTTATTGTTGCGAAATTGCAATATAAAAGTGCCAAAAGACGCTAGGACCATATTAAAGACACCTTGCTCTGTACCTCAAAGGAACGTTGGAGAAGGGAAATATGTTTATTACAGACTAAAAAACGGATTAGCTGACTTCTTGGTTTTAAATAATTGGAAGTTACCTAATTTGCTCATAGATTTTGGTATTCATGGCCTGCCTTTATTTAAAAGCAGTTGTAAGCAAGTTTGGCCAATACTTGTGTTGTAGATACCAGCTATGTATTTCTTGTTGGCGTATATGAAGGAAATTCAAAGCCGTATTGTTCAATTGATTTTTTACAAGAATTCATATCTGAGTTAAATATTATTATGCGGGATGGGATAGTTATTGCTAATAGCCTTTTCCGCATTGTTGTACGATGTTTTGTTATGGGTGCACCGGCAAAGTCATTTGTTTTGGGAACTAAGGGACATAGTGGTTATTTTTCTTGTGGACGGTGTACACAACAAGGACAAATGTTTAAGCATCGTCTTGTTTTTCCTCCAGCAGTGGAGCTTGCAGTTAGATGCAACTATTCCTTTAGAAATCGCTCTCAGCCGGAGCACCATGTAAATCCGTCTTCTCCGTTAGAAATGCTAAATATAGATAGACCCCATTTACACGCTGAAGTTTTTTCATGAAGTTTTTTTTCATTCTGTTTTAAAACTTCTTCGGAATTCAAGTTACATTTACACGCTAAAGTTTTTCAGTGAAATTTTTCCTTTGAAAATGCAACTCTGGTTTATAATCCATAATCGGTATACTTTAAAGTCATCGATTGTTTTATATGTAAACAACAGCTGATTAAAACTTATAAGAGTGATAATTGAAATAAAATGGATAAGCTAAGCAAATTAATTAGTGCAACAGCTATGGCGGATGAAGAAACCGATTTTGATTGTGAAGAAGATGTGAAGATCGTCTTAAAATTGCTGGATTGTTGCAAAACTGCGGCAGCTACGCCAAAGTTCAGAAAACGCACGGAGTGGGTGAAGCCATGGCGGCAAAATAGAAATAAAAGAGCTTTCTTCAGATTTATCATAATTTTTTTCTTACATCCGTATGGTTATAGAAACATTTAAGTTTATTTTGATGACCATCGAAAGAGACATAGTGAAGCAAGACACAATCATGCGAAAAGCAATTGCCGCCGATGAAAAACTGGCTGCCACTTTGCGTTTCCTTGCAACTGGCGAATCCTACAAAAGTACACTCAGAAAAAAACGTAGTATAAATAAGCAAATTCAAGGTTAATTCAACTATTTTCGGACATAATTTCCGATCTAATATGAAATTGCTTAACTTAACATGTGCACATGTTAAATCAAGAATTACTATGATATAGTAAAATCAACATTTATCATAGTTAATTTTAAGTGTTGACGTATTTAATTTAACTATTCAAAGTATTTAAATTAAAAATGTAACTTATTTAATTTAAAAATTTTCCATAGTCAAAATGAATACTTAAATTCCCAATTCAACTAATAAAAATAGTTAATTTAACATTTTCTCATATTGAAATAAATACGTTGAAGAGTTTGATTTAACAATTTTCAATTTAAATTTAACTATTTTAATATTAGAAATAAGAAAGACAATTGTTTGAAACAAATAATGCAAAAGTCAAGTTAAGCATAGACTGTATTCAATTCAAGAATTCGTACACCTGAAACTGAATACTATAATTTTCAATTCAAACGCCCACAACTTTCAAATTTAAATATCATTTTATTTAATTCAAATATTTTTCAAATTCGTTTGAAATATGTTTATATGTTGAATTAAATGCAACAATACTTTATTTTTAATATAGAAACCACTCAAATTAAAGGCTGTTTTCTGTAAGTTTAAGTAATTTATTTTCACATTTATATTAAATATTAATTAAAATTTAACAAATATATAATGAGATATTCTTAAATATTATAAATGGATTAAAATTATTGTTACCAAGACTGATATCGTAAGTAAGTATTTCCATTATTAATAGTTTATATATGCATAGGTAATGTTGTGAATTCAGTCTCGCTTGAGCAGCAGTCGAGTAAAGTCGTGTGCGCTAATTGTGCTTGGTGATTGTATAAATTATATATACAAATATAGTCATCTCTTTCTTTCTTGTGTATTGTTGCCTATTGAATTTTTGATCCCGTTATGGAGGGAAATGAAGAACAATTACAAAATGCGTTTCTGCGAATTTCTGTGCTAGAAGCTAAGTTACAGGAATATGCGCAGCAAATTGAAAAACTTTCAGTGGATAATAATTCTCTACGTGAACAATTGCTTAATGTGGAAGCCAGGAACAATTGTGGTATGGATCTAAATCAGCGTTGTCCAAAGTTTGAAAAGGCAGCCACGCGTGGTTGGCAAGAAAAGTTCTGCCGGCGTAGCAGCCGACACATGTATAGGGAGAGAGAATATGTGTGTTCTATAAATAGAACGCTCGGCAGCTTGTTCTCTTACGATGCGCGTGTTCGGCTGCATTTGCTCTCTCGACTCATGTGTTCGGCTGAAGCTCAAAGTCAAACGCGCAGTCATTCGCTATGCTGCATTGCAAAAAAATGTTTCACGTTGCCTTCGTGTTTCGCTGCTTCGCACACAAGCGCAACTCTTTCATTGTGTGAGTTTGGACATCACTGATCTAAATCCTCCTAAAATGCGTAAAAAAAACATGAAAGCCGCTGGTACAAGTAATGCTACTGGTACAGTTCAAGCTAATAGCTCTATTGCAAATCATAGTAATACTTCTCAAAATGAAAATATGAGCATAGATGGTGTTGATAATATAAATGCAACGAATGCTGGTGGTTTCACACCTGTCGCTAACAAAAAGAAAAAAATTATTCAAGCAATAGACACTGACTTGAAGGTAGTGCGTAACTGTATCAAAAATGCTCAGTGTAAGAACTTCACACTTAAGCAAACTAACTTAACTTCGGCTATTAAAATTTCTGTGGAAAATGTTGATGAAATTCCAGCTGTTCGCTCGGCGCTGCAGCAGTCTAAGATAAGTTACCATGAATTTAAATGGAATTCCGAAAAAAATAAGTGACATTATGGCTGAGTTGGTAGCTTCACACATTCCTGCTGATGCTAATTTAAGTATTTTTTCTACTGGGTATATGCGTGCCAATAATATCAAGTCATCGCTTCTGAAATTAGTTTTGCCGCCGAATTTTGACACACAAGTTCTAAGCAATATAAAGTATATTGATCACGTGGCAGTTAGATTTGAGACAATGAAGTCTAAAGCAGTTGTCCAATGCAAAAATTGTCAAAGATTTGGACACTCTGCTGCTGGATGCCAACATATGCACAGATGTGTGAAATGTGGTGCAAATCATCTGCGCGATAATTGTCCGCGCACAAACAACAAAGCCATAAAGTTATTTTGTTGCAACTGTAAGGGCGATCATTCTGCTAACAATTTATCGCAGTGCAAGTTCTTCCAGGAGACCTACGTCAAATCTAAAAGTCCTGTGGCAGCTGACAACATTCCTGCATCAAGCAACAATAACAATTCGTTTGTCAAAATAAATAACCAAACATTTGCTGACGTCGCAGCCATTTGTAATTCAAGTAGCAGTCATCATTCGTCTTCCAGTCTGGCTAACCTTACAAAAAAAATTTGATATGATTCTCAAAATGGTGACTAAACATGAGACGATTCTACAGAATTCTATGAGTCATGTTTAATTTTTCTTTGTCTTTTCGCTTTCTAGTTTAAATAGAAGAATTTTATTTAAGCAGTTTTTTTCTTTTGAACAGTCAAAAATCTGGTTTCTACAAGAAACTAAATTCAATTCTAGTATCAAATTTTCAGTAAATAATTGCAATATTTTCAGAAATGACCGAGGACATGGCTATGGAGGTGGATTGGCAATCATGGTGCATCGAAGTATACAGACGCGTAATTTCAAGGTTTTCAGTAGTGATTTAGAGGCAGTGTCGGGTGAAGCCCTGATTAACGACAGTTGGATACAGCTAGTATCGTGCTATATTCCGCCAAATGTCTCTCCTGATGTAAGCTTAGCTGGTAATTTTGCTAGATTTTTGTATAATGCACATTGCCTTATTGGAGGGGACTTTAATGCTAGAGACACGTCATTTGGTGATCAATATGGCAACAATTTGGGTAAATGGTTAATAAATTTTGCATCGCAGTATCAGTTCAATATTGTTAACCCCATTACGCCTACCTGCTTTCATTCTCCATCTGGATCTTATATAGATAAGTTCCTTTCAAGAGATGTTTTAACACAATCTCTCTGCTCTGTTTTACCGACATTTTCTGATCATTCCCTTATTCACACGCATTCTGTTTTTAATAGTGATAATAATGTTCCTATCAATAATGAACGTAAACTTTTCTCTTGGACCAAAGTGTCTAAATTAAATAAGTACGTCTTGAATAAAATTAATAATTTGAAAATTCCCATTAATAACAAGTGGAAACGTTGCAGTCGGACGCAACCGACTGCGGCATACTCGATACCAGTATAAAAACCGGTAAAAAGAGGCCTAATTGCAGTGGGGTACGGATGCGGCCGGGATGTACGCTGCCTTAAAGATTTTCCGATGCAGGTGGGGATGCCACAAGCTATCTTTCTTACAAATTTGGTGACTCTAGCTAAAAGTTTGTGAAAGGTGGGGAAAAAAGGGCTGGGGGCGGTATGGGTAGTTGTGTCATCAACATTTTTTATGCAGATCTTTGTGAAATGTCAATTGCTATCTTCAAACCAAATTTGGTGAATCTAGCTCGAAGTTTGTAAAAAGTGGGTAAAGGGGGGCTGGGGGCGGTATGGGTGGGCGTGGCATCCAAATTTGTGATGCAGATCTTTGTGAAATGTCAATTGCTATCTTCATACGAAATTTGATGACCCTAGCTCAAAGTTTGTAAAAGTGGGGATAGGGGGCTGGAGGCTGGGTGCGGTATGGGTGGGCGTGGCATCCAAATTTGTGATGCAGATCATTGTGGAATGTCAATTGCTATCTTCATACCAAATTTGGTGACTCTAGCTAAAATTTTGTAAAAGATGTGGCAAGGGGGGCGAAATGGGTGGGCGTGGCTCCAAAACTTTGATGCAGATTTTTGGGGGTCGTTGCCAGCTATCTTCCTACCAAATTTGGTGGCTCTAGCTCCACAACTCTGGAAGATACACTCATTCCCGTTTTTGACGAAGCGTTGGGGTGGATGGGGGCGGCTAGGGCAGTATCGGTGGGCGTGGCATCCAAACTTTTGATGCAGTTTTTAGGGGGTCATCATCACCTATCTTGGCACCAAATTTGGTGGCTCTAGCTCAAAACTGTGGGAGATAAAGCCATTTCTGATTTCAAAATGCGGGGGCTTGGGGCGGAATTGGTGGGCGTGGCTCCAAAATTTTGATGCAGTTTTTGAGGTCCTTACGAGCTAGCTTTCTACCAAATTAAGAGGCTCTAGCTCCACAACTCTGGAAGATACACGCATTCCCGTTTTGACGAAGCGTTGGGGTGGATGGGGGCGGCTAGAGCAGTATCGGTGGGCGTGGCATCCAATCTTTTGATGCAGTTCTTGGGGGTCATCATCACCTATCTTGGCACCAAATTTGGTGGCTATAGCTCAAAAACTGTGGAAGATATAGGCTTTTTTGACTTTAAAATGCGGGGGGCTGGGGGCGGAATGGGGGGCGTGGCTCCAAAATTTTTGATTCAGTTTTTTTGGGGGTTGCTAGTAGCTATCTTCTTACCAAATTTGGTAGCTCTAGCTGTAAGGATGTGCGAAATATGTGGATTTATCGGTTTTGAGTTATCGAATTTATCGATTTGCCTGCCCCCCAGTTATCGTAGAGCCCCCATCTTGACACTTTAATTTACTATCCCATAGATAAAGATAATTGGAGAGTTTCAAGTCTCTAGCTTGAAGGGTGTGGAAAAAACTTGCATACATACGGACGGACAGACACCATGACGGACATTGCACAAAACCAATATACTCTTTACCTTCGGTATCGAGTATAAAAATATAACGCCAACAGAAGTTGATCACCTGGTCTCTAGTATTGGAGAAATATTCAAAGAGGCTATTGACAGTTTTGTTCCATCGGTTCCAGTTGTTGCTGATAAAGTTAAGCTATCTGAAACAACAATAGCAATTAAGAAATTATACCGTTCTAAACTAAGACATTATTCCCGCAATCGTTTTCTGCCTTGTGCTGCGAACTCAGATAATCTTACAGAGCTTAAACTGCTTAAAACACTGCTTCTAGAAAATATTAAGGTTGACATATCTAATCATTATAGCAACTTGCTGGTTGACACTTATGATGTCTATAAATTCCATAATATTGTGAAGACCAAAAAGAATTCTGCTAAGTTTAATACGAATAGTGCCATCTCTGATACTCAAGGTAATCTTGGTTACGGTGATGCCTATGTCTGTTCAGCTCTGGTCGATCATTTTTGTTTCAATAATCTGCTTTCATATCATCATTCTTCAATCTTCGACAATACAGTTGATGATTTCTGTAATAATTTTAGGTCTGAAACACATATCGTTTTTTCAGACAGTTTATTGGCATTACCAAGTGGAAACACCCAATCGAATATCCGATTGGTTACTACTGAGAAGGTTTTGGAAATAATAAGATCACGAAGGGGTAGGTCTGCGGTTGGTTTGGATGGAATTCCCAATAGTCTTCTTAAGCTGTTGGATGTTAAAATTATTGATTTTTTCACAATCATATTTAACCACATTTTGGCATTGGGATATTTTCCTAAATGTTGGAAAAAAGCACTGGTTGTTCCTATACCAAAGTGCGGCAAAGATCCTTCTACTGTAACCAACTGGAGACCTATCTCAATTCTCTCGTGTCTTTCAAAAATTTTTGAAAGAATTATTGCAGAGAGAAATAAAACCTTCTCTGAAGTTTCAGGTGCTATTCCAAGCCATCAGTTCGGCTTTCGAGCTGGGCACTCTACATGTCATGCCCTTGCATTATTGCAGAATAAAATTAACAATGGTTTAAATAATGGTATGATCACAACTTTAATATGTCTAGATATCAGGGCTGCCTTTGACACTGTCTGGCACAAAGCTTTATTATTCAAGTTACACAAACTAAATTTTCCGCATTACATCATACAATTTGTTGCAAGCTTCCTATCAGATCGGTCTTTTGTTGTTAAAGTCGGAAGCAATGTTTCTCAAGATAAGCAAATTTTAGCTGGGGTACCTCAGGGCTCAGTCTTGGGACCGATTCTGTTCAATCTGAGTAATTATGACATCCCAGTGGTTGATGATTTTGACTTGTTTCAGTTTGCAGACGATACTTCCATAGCCATCTCGCATAAAACAGCCAGAGGGATTGAAACTAAGATAAATAAGTACCTTGCTAAGCTTAGTACTTGGTACCAAAACTGGAAATTTATACTTAACAATAGTAAAGCTGAAATGATTCATTTCGTTGGAAATGTAAAACAAATTAAGCTTGGCAGGCGTAGGACAGTAAGGAATTTCAATGTTTCCATCAATGGTTTTAATATTAAATCTACAAAAACAGTTAAGTATCTTGGTGTACATTATTGTGCTAATAATCGTTTCAATGTACACATAGATAAAATTTCTGATAAATTTGGCAAAGTCAAAAACATGCTCAAATCATTGTTATATAGTCAGCTGATTAATGTGAAATTTAAAAGATTATTATACTCTGTGTACTTGCGTCCAATATTAACTTATGCTGCGCCTGCTTGGTTCAATCCTAGTAACATTTCTAGCCATCAGCTAGAGAAATTAAGATTATTAGAAAGAAAGGCTGTAAGGCAAGTTTATAACTTGCATAGACCTAGGCATTCGTTTAAGTATGTTTCGAATAAAAATTTATATAAAATTTTTGATTATAAGCGTATTGACTTGCAATTGGCAAAATTGACTTGTAATTTTCATGAAGCCAATGTTTCAAAAAATAATCCCTTAATTAAGTCTTTGACTGAAGAATACGATGTAAATAGTTATAATGACAGTTTTTATAAAAGATCTGATTATATTTATAATCTAATGTTAAGTAAAAAACTTTTTGATGTTAATGGTAATATGACCTTATTTAATAAGGCAGCGTACAAAGATAATGCACTGGTCTACAGTATTGCTCAATAAGTTTAAGCCAAACTTGTATATAATGTTCATTTAGTTTTTCTTTTTTTGCTTTTTATATCATCGCTGTATATCAGTGTTGTCCAAAGTTTGAAAAGGCAGCCACGCGTGGTTGGCAAGAAAAATTCTGCCGGCGTAGCAGCCGACACATGTATAGGGAGAGAGAATATGTGTGTTCTATAAATAGAACGCTCGGCAGCTTGTTCTCTTACGATGCGCGTGTTCGGCTGCATTTGCTCTCTCGACTCATGTGTTCGGCTGAAGCTCAAAAGTCAAACGCGCAGTCATTCGCTATGCTGCATTGCAAAAAAATGTTTCACGTTGCCTTCGTGTTTCGCTGCTTCGCACACAAGCGCAACGCTTTCATTGTGTGAGTTTGGACACCACTGCTGTATATATATGCTTCACATCATTACAATTAATATGTACCATTGACCTCGTATCTTAGAACTTCTTTGAATAGAGTTTGGAGTTAACTTTATAATTTGTTTTTTGTATATTTTCAATAATTAAAATACTTTCTCCAAAAAAAAAAAAAAAAAAAAAAAATGTTGTGAATTCGATAATTTCTTTTATAAGAGTTTGATGCATTTGGGTTCCAATTTCAAATGACTGAAAATGAGGACAAAATTCTTTAACAGTAATTTCATTGCAAACCACATATAAACGTTCAAGCTTGTGAAAAAAAGTTTAGCTTTATAAAGACTAACTTTATCATTGTTCTTAGTTGCTAGATAATAATTTTCCTTATATTTGCTACCTTTATATTCAATTTCGTTACTAACATCTAATGAACTATAATTCAATTGTTCATTTTTTAAACACTTAATATTTTCAACACTTAGATTTTTAAATTTTGTCTTATCATACATAGGGGGAATGCCTTTTTCGTATTGTAATAGGAAATGAGAGAATTGAAGGCAATTTTTTATAGCTATGGATCGTGATGGATTTAGCCTAGAGTTTGTAGAACTTAAATAAGACTTAGCATCTTTATGTTTAGCTTCAAAACGCATTGCCCAACATTTTTTTAAAGGTCCACACTTTAAAATGGATGTTGGGTAGTGTACCATGAAGTGATGCTTCGGTTTTAATGTAGGGCCATATAATTTGACATACAAAGTGTGATGTAATTTTATTTTTGTAGCTAACGCTTTAAAATCGCTAGGTGAAAATTTACTTTGGAAGGTAATATCAATTATTTCCAATAAAGCTATAAATAATGACCAATGTTCATTGTTCTCGGGAATTAAATCTTTTATCATTAAAGGCAAAAAGTGAATGAAACTGAATGTTTCGCTAGCTGTCATTTTTAATTTAAATTTTTTTTAACTTATTTGCTTCGATTGATACAGAAACATTTCCACTTTCGATTTCTCCAAATGAAAATAGGTTTTTCCTGTTATTAATAATATCTAAAGTTAAAATTGTATCATTAGTTAGTGAATTCAAAATATTACACACATCATAAACACAAACGCCTTCTAAAATGTTGTGCATTAAATCAAAATAAAAGTTTTCTATAACATGAAAATTTTTTAGCTCATTAAATATACAGCTTGATTTAATGCCAGTGTCTTTAAAATTATTGGCCTCCAAATCACTACGGTAAGATTCTCTAGTGCGCAGATGTACGTTATGTTGCACTGAATCGCTTTTAATTTGTGTATTAATTATATTGCAAGCTCTACAGAATCTTTTGGACCTAAATGATTTAACAAATCCAAATAATGAATTTAAGCCTAAATTATCTCCTAATAGAAGCCCTAATTCAAGATAAATTTTTTTGTGCCTTCAGAAGTACAAACATCAATGCCATTTTCTAATGATTTAATTTCCCGAAATATATGGTAGTATGTTGTTTCATAGTCACAATTTTTTAGTATACTTGATGAAATATACGCAAACGGAAAATAAAATTTAATTGAGACTGTAAATATTGAGGCAAAGTTGGAAAGGAATAATAGAATCCACAAATCGATGATACATGTGTCCCTACAGTATTATTAATTTGAAATTCATCAAAATATAAATGAAAACGTATGACAATATCATTTTTTGAATAGTTTTTCATCCTTTCTAAAAATGTATTTGAGCTATAAAAGTTTGTCAACGAATCATTATTTTTAATCATTTTCTGATTGTCAAGAATTAAATTCAAAACATTGGATAGTTCCAAAAAAGATTTCATTTGAAATTTAACTGGCATAACATAAACATCAAGCTTTTTGGGCAAAAGACAAACATTTCCATTATTTATAACAAAGCATTGAGGATCTTGAAAAAGTTTCTTTTCTTTTAAAATTTTACAGAGTCTATATTCTGATTTAATATCGTCAAATATATTGTTTCCCAAAAAACTTGAAATTGATTTCAAATCATTTAAATGGCATTGTTGAGAAGTATCATCTATAATCATATTAATAATATTGGATATGCAAAATTTCATTTCTAGGCATAAATGGTTGTGCATGTAGACGCAGTGTTAACACTAATGCTTCTCTTCATACTTGATACCGAAGGTAAAGAGTATATTGGGTTTGTGCAATGTCCGTCATGGTGTCCGTCCGTCTGTCCGTCTGTATGTGTCCAATTTTTTTCCACACCCTTCAAGCTAGAGACTTGAAACTTTCCAATTCTCTTTATCTATGGGATAGTAAATTAAAGTGTCAAGATGGGGGTTTTACGATAACTGGGGGGCTGGCAAATCGATAAATTCGATAACTCAAAACCGATAAATCCACCTATTGCGCACATCCTTACAGGTAGAACTACCAAATTTGGTAAGAAGATAGCTTCTAGCAACCACCAAAAAACTGAATCAAAAACTTTGGAGCCAGGCCCCCCCCTTTCCGCCCCAGCCCCCCCCCGCATTTTAAAGTCACAAAAGCCTATATCTCCCACAGTTGTTGAGCTATAGCCACCAAATTTGGTGCCAAGATAGGTGATGATGACCCTCCAAAAACTGCATCAAAAGTTTGGATGCCACGCCCACCCATACCACCCCCAGCCTGCCTTTCCCCACTTTTTACAATTTTCGAGCTAGAGTCACCAAATTTGGTATGAAAATAGCAATTGACATTTCACAAAGATCTGCAGCAAAAATTTGGAAGCCACACCCACCCAATCCGCCCCAGCCCTCCTTTCCCCACCTTTTACAAACTTTGAGCTAGAGTCACCAAATTTGGAAGGAAGATAGCTTGTGGTATCCCCATCTGCATCGGAAAATCTTGAAGGCAGCGTACACCCCTGATGCATCCGTACCCCTTTGCAATCAGGCCTCTTTTTACCGGTTTAAATACTGGTATCGAGTATGCCGCAGTCGGTTGCGTCCGACTGCAACGTTTCCACTTGTTTTAAATTGTTTACATGTTCAAACTGATCAAATTTTTTTTTCTCAAAATTAACTCTAAGTGGTGTACTTAACTCTTTTACATGTGAAATAATAGTATTTGCTAAATCAGAATCGTTACAAATTTTCGGTTTCATTAAAGCGTCATTTTGATGCATGTTAAGTAAATGCCTTTTAAAAATATACATTTTGGAAAACATCTGATTGCAGTTACTAACTTTACATTTTAAAGGGCTTCTCTTAGATATATAATGATCATTTTTATAATGATCTACTAACATATCAGCCGTTGCAACAGCTTCATTACATTTAAAGCAAGGATACATGGCTATTTGTTTAGAAAATAATTTAACGCCGTTAAGTTTGACGATTGCAAGTCGAATTTTGTATCAATGTTAAAAAAATATTTTTGAATGAATAGCCACGGCCGCTCTGCACAAGACGGGTATTTTAAATTAAAAACCATTAAATTTTAAATTTTGCTTCTAAGCTATCAAGAAATGAATCAAACTTATACAATGTGCCATCGAAATATACATAAAATGCTGATAAGCAAGTGTAGCTTATGCCTTGTACTTTTATAAACGGCTGCACTGTGGTACCATTCTTAAAATTTTTTGTGATTATTTCATCAATTTTTTGATGATAGTCATTCATTAAAAAATTCGTAGCGCCAAAGCTTCCTGGGCATCTATAATATTTGCTTTGTTTTTTTTGTAGATGTTTTGGATGCATACCAAGTAGAAGGCGGCAAAATAGCTGTTAGAAGGACATTTACAATATAGTCCACCGAATCTGCGAAAATAAAAATATAAGTATACACGAAATAAAAAAAAAAATTAATTGATTCGGCAGTGTCGATCTCGTTCAGCATCGCCCTGCAGGCATCATTTTTGATTTCTGCTCTATAGTAAATTATTACTTTTTTTTTAAATTCATCCCACTTAGATTTCAACAAGCAGCTCTTATCGGGATACAAGCAACTAAAATCCAAATTAATCTGAAATAATATTTAAAATATATGCATAAAAATAGAACCATATTAATAAATATTACAATAAATTAGTTTAAGTATTCATTAGTATAAGTAAAAGTAAGTTCAAATTTAACTAAGTTTTGTTATGAATTATTGGAAATATAAATAAGTAACTGACAGATGTTTGTACAATTAAAGTTTGTTCTACAAAAGATCAGAGTCAAGGAATACGATTACAAATAAAAGACTTGCCAAATCGTGCCGTTTTCTATTTGGCACGCGACAACCTGGCGATCTTTAAATACCCTAATGGACATTTTATGCATATTTGCATATACAATTATTGTTGATAAAAATATTCTTATATGCACCTTATTCGAACAATCATAAAATAAATAAAATATATTTTTCAATGATTTAATTGTATAAATCTTTTATTATGTACATATGTATATACTAGGTGGTCGAGTTGCAAATGAGTTTGCATAGTCACCAGATAGTTTTTTTACTTGGAAGGGTAAAATAGAATTTGGGTGCCGTTTGTCCAAAGTTGACGATCGATAAAAAAGCAAAGCAAAGAATAGAAAAGTGGAAGACAAACGGCCCGTGTAGAAATAAAGGCAACGCGACGTTATTTCGTTAACCCCGCGCACCCATGCCATAAACCAACAAACGCGCGGTCGTGCCATGAAAAGCAACAACAAAATTGTTTGCATACATACATTTTGTAAATATGTTTGTATGCATATGTGTAATTGCTAAGTGATTGCATGTACCTACATACATACATACATATATATTTGTTTGTATATTTTTTTTATGTATATACTTAATAATACTATGTACATTCTTATATATGTATACATTTGTTAATATGCACAAATGTGAAATACATTGTGCATGCATACATTAATAATTAACTATTTAAATTGATTTTTATTTATTTTTATCGCATTATATTTTGTTTCATGTTCGTTTGGCCGTTTAACTATGTTTTTAGTTGAATCAACATTTTTTAGGTAAAATTTACTACGTTTCATAGTTAAAACCCGCATAGTAAAATTATATATTTTCATAGTTGATTTTCGGGCGTTTTTTTTCTGAGTGTACGAGCTTTCAAACACGACTTTCGGATTCATTTCTATGCCGTGCCGTGCCTGAAGTGTGCTCTGCAATTTGGAAGCATTTCAGAGGCACATACTTAAAGGTTTGTATAATATAAATAACTTTTTAATTTTTATAGTTTATAATAAAAACATATGTATTTATTTCAGTTCCCAAGTACTCCCCAAGATTGGGAAACTATTGCTGAGAAGTTTGCAATAAAGTGGCAATTTCCCCTCTGCTTAGGTGCGTTGGATGGAAAGCACATCGTGTTCCAAGCCAAGCGATCTGACGGGTCATTTTATTTCAATTATAAGGGAACGCACAGCATTGTTCTGCTTGCACTGGTGGACGCAGATTGTAAATTTATTTACATCAACGTGGGCTGCAATGGGCGGACTCATGACTCTGGAGTCCTTTTACAAAGCGATTTGAGGCCCATTTTGGACAACGCCGGAAACGTTTTACCAGCTGACAAAATTATTGGCAATGGACGGCGACTTCCATATCTGATAGTTGCTGATGACGCTTTCCCACTTGGAAAGCACGTAATGAAGCCTTATTCAAGTCGGAGCAATATAAAAGAAAAGCAAATTTTTAATATTCGCCTTTCTCGTGCGCGGCATGTTGTAGAGCACGCATTTGGTATACTGGCCAACCGATTCCGAGTTTTCCAGCAACGTATCAACATGTCGGTTGAAAACGTGGAAATAATTACTAAGGCATGTTGCGTTTTGCATAATTTACTTGCGTCGAAGAACTCAGCGTATACACAAATGCCACTGGAAGAAGGAGCTTAAGATGACGAAGCACAACCATTAGCTACCATTGCCCGAAATGCCAGGGGTGTTGCTGAAAAAGTTCGAGAGGGATTTGAAGAGTACTTCAACAATGAAGGCCAAGTTGATTGGCTAGAAAATAGATTGTAAAATTGTAATTGTATGTTTATATGTATGTTTGTATGTACGTATGTTTGGTGATTTTTAATAAAACTTTAATACATTTATATTAGGCTTAATAATTTAATGCATTGTTTTTAACTGTTTTGAAGAGATGAACGTTGCTCGCTTAAATCCCTATCTGCAACTAACACTTCCCGCATCACTGTTTGGATTTTCCAGCAGGTGTCCTGGCGAAGATTGTCGTTTTCTATTTTTTTCAATTGCGACGCAACCATTGATCCAAGGGAATCATATTCTGTTTTCTGGCCCATTCGGTTCGCAATCAAAGTCTTCACTCCTTCAATATCTTCATTTAAATTTCGAGGGCGTTTCTATATTAATTAAACAAGTTGAGTTAAACAAGTTTAGGTAAGCCATTTAAAAAATCAAACCCTTCTGAATGACAGTTTTGGTGAAGGTGAAGGTACTGGTGATGGTGATGGACTGCTGAAGGAGTCTGTGGGACAGGCGAACTCCATCCGACCCTCATTATCTAATGGTGATTTCTTTTGTAGAAAAAAATGTTACCCGTTTTCAGGCAGCATGTTTTAAATTTTGCATTTACCCTGTTAAAGTGTTGCCGTTTTGCCCGAAAAAGGGCAACACTTTTACTACCACAAACAATCAAAAAAAAGGCAACACTTAATCAATCAGCTGACAAGTGACATACGCAATAAGCGCTAAAAAAATTTACAAAAATAACATGGATGAGCAAATATCTCCTGGATCTTTTAAGAAAATACAAGGTAATTAATCAATTTTATTTTTGTTAGTTGTACGAATGTAAATATTTATATTTATATGAATTTTTTTTCAGTTTGGTCGGATGGAGAAACGAAGAAAATGCTGGACCAATATAATGCGTATTTGGCGGAAATCGGACCTCTAAAGAAATTCCGAAATAAAAAGGATATGTGGTCACAAATTGCCAATGATGTTGGCTCAAAAACGGCAAAACAATGCGAGGAGCGATTTAAAACTGTTATGAGACGAAAAAAAGCCGCCATAGACAACAACAGCACTTCAGGATCCAAAAGACAAAACGTTGACTTTGAACAAGAACATCAATTCAACAATATCTTGTACATTTGTGAATTCATTCATAAATCGTTCATTAATTTCATATTTATTGTGGAAATATGATCAAAATACTTTTTCGTGCTTTAATATGGTCAGTTTACTATGTCAAACACTATTAAAATGCAACCCTGATCAAACAACACTCTCGTTTATTTCAGGGTGAGAAATGTTGCATTTATGTTGCATTCAAAGGGCAACACTGTAAGAAAAGAACGCAAACATATGGGGCAAGGGTAGCCCTAATTCACAAAAGAACACAAAAAAAAGTGCAACCTCAAAAAATGTAACATAATGCTACATTTTTTGTCAGAAAAGAAATCGCCATAAGTCCTCTTTGTCCTGAAAACATTTAATAATTATACTGATGTTAAACTCACGAAATCTAATTTTACATACATCGCAAAGGCTTGAAGATGAGTCCCGCATTTTGGTGTGGGCACCTAAAAACTCCATTGAATTAAAATACCATATTTTTGGCGTATACACATCAGCTCGGCCAGCTCCACTTTTTTTGCTTGCCGCAATTAGTCGGGTTTCCTTGTTGAATTGCACACGCAAAACATTTATTTTTGACTTTATTGCCTCAATTGTAATTTTGGGCTCTTTTTCTTTTAAAACTTCATAAATTGAAACATGCTATTGCGCTTCACTCGGTCTTTGTATAATTCACTACGAATATTATACAAATGTTCGTGCTGCTGGTATTGCGTTAAGAGCAGCTCAATTAATTCACAAGACCAAAACATTTTTATACCCTTAACCCATAAAATGGGTAAATAAGGGTATAATGGTTTTGTGCAAAAGTATGTAACAGGCAGAAGGAAGCTTCTCCGACCCTATAAAGTATATATATTCTTGATCAGCATCAATAGCCGAGTCGATTTAGCCATGTCCGTCTGTCCGTCCGTCTGTCCGTCTGTCCGTCTGTATGAACGCGTGGATCTCAGAGACTACAAGAGCTAGAGACTTCAGATTTTGGATATAAGTTCTCCTATACCATGAGCAGAACAAGTTTGCTTCAAATTATCGATAACTATTCTGGTTTCCGATATACACATGGAATCGATAACAAAAAATATCGAATTTGGAAAATGTAAAAATGAGGGTTGAAAGAATGGGTAACGATAAATCTTTTCTGAAAATTTCATCCAAATCGGTTAAGAAACACCGGAGATATCGAGCTTAATCGATTGTTTGTTGCAACTGGGTTCAGGGTATCTTCTAGTCGGGCTCTCCCGACTAGAGCCTTCTTACTTGTTTTACTTTAAATATGCTATCTCACGTTAACGCCAACGTTTAATAGTGCGATGTGTGAATATCGATAGCTTGATTATTCACATGAAACACTGTGTTTCTGTCTGTGCAACTCTGTTTTTTTCTATCGGAATAAGGCAAAGCAAAATTAGAAGAAAAATTCACAACTTAACAAGTAGTGAATTTTTGCTTGAAGTTTTTACCCCTCTACTCCCCTTGCCTACAAACAAAAGATTCAGAGAGAAAATTCATGATAAAACTTCAGCGTGTAAATGGGGTCATATTGTATCACAGTGCTCTTTGGATTATATGCACGTTGTTTGCTTGGGCGTAATGCGAGCACTGTTGAATGCATGGATAAAAAAACAAGTAAGAAGGCTCTAGTCGGGGCAGCCCGACTAGAAGATACCCTGAACCCAGTTGCAATAAATAAATTAAATTTATATAAGACTTTGGTATACTGACTTAACTTCAATCGATTAAATTCGATATCTCCGTTGTTTCTTAACCGATTTGGACGAAATTTTCAGAAAAGATCTATCGTTACCCATTCTTTCAACCCTCATTTTTACATTTTCCAAATTCGATATTTTTTGTTATCGATTCCATGTGTATATCGGAAACCAGAATAGTTATCGATAATTTGAAGCAAACTTGTTCTGCTCATGGTATCGGAGAACTTATATCCAAAATCTGAAGTCTCTAGCTCTTGTAGTCACTGAGATCCACGCTTTCATACAGACGGACAGACGGACGGACAGACGGACATGGCTAAATCGACTCGGCTATTGATGCTGATCAAGAATATATATACTTTATAGGGTCGGAGATGCTTCCTTCTGCCTGTTACATACTTTTGCACAAAACCATTATACCCTTATTTACCCATTTTATGGGTTAAGGGTATAAAAAGGGGAAAACTTTTCTCTAACTTCGTGGAAAATTGGATCCATTTCGAGAGAGTTTAACTTTAATAGGAATAATATTACAAGAGAGTTTAAAAGGAAACCACGAAGCTTAAAAGATATTGATATTGATAAATATTGATAGGCAACAGAGCTAAGACAGTTTTTGCTTTATACAGGACCATTCATATTGAAAAAAGTTCTTAGTCCTGAAAGATATGCTCATTTTTATACCCTTAACCCATAAAATGGGTAAATAAGGGTATAATGGTTTTGTGCAAAAGTATGTAACAGGCAGAAGGAAGCTTCTCCGACCCTATAAAGTATATATATTCTTGATCAGCATCAATAGCCGAGTCGATTTAGCCATGTCCGTCTGTCCGTCCGTCCGTCCGTCTGTCCGTCTGTCCGTCTGTATGAACGCGTGGATCTCAGAGACTACAAGAGCTAGAGACTTCAGATTTTGGATATAAGTTCTCCTATACCATGAGCAGAACAAGTTTGCTTCAAATTATCGATAACTATTCTGGTTTCCGATATACACATAATATCGATAACAAAAAAATATCGAATTTGGAAAATGTAAAAATGAGGGTTGAAAGAATGGGTAACGATAAATCTTTTCTGAAAATTTCATCCAAATCGGTTAAGAAACACCGGAGATATCGAGCTTAATCGATTGTTTGTTGCAACTGGGTTCAGGGTATCTTCTAGTCGGGCTCTCCCGGCTAGAGCCTTCTTACTTGTTTGAAACTATCTTTGGCTTTGAGGATTCTATTAAATAAATATGACTGCAAGAATAACAACTCATGTGCCGAAAAATTATTGAAATCTTTTGTGTTTGAAACTCCAACATTATATGACTTGCGTTTTATTACTTATAATTTTCATTCACTGTTGCATATTCACGAAGATGCCAAACTTTATGGATCTTTGGATGGAATAAGCGCATTTAAGTTTGAAAATTATTTGCAAAAAATTAAACGGAATGTTAGGAAGGCGGAAAGTGTTGCCGTACAGATTTTTAAAAGGCATGTTGAATGCAGCTTTCACTTAGAATGAGAAGATGATAATGAACTACCCATACGTTTTTGAAAAATGCAAAATGGTAAAATATCGAATGTATGTGTCAAAGGAGTCTTCTTCGCCTTGCGAGAACCCGACAACTATTGTTTGGTTCAGGATGAAATTGTTAAAATTATAGAAATAAAAAGAAGTCAAAATGATCCAATTTTTATTGGAATGAAAATAAAAAATCTGATCCCATTTTTCATGCAACCAATCACGTCTAGTAATTTTAAAATATATTGCGCATCTGACATTATCTTCGATAACAAACTTGAATTTTTCATTAATCAAATTAATAATAAAGTTATATGTTTACGTGATTCGCAAGACGAAAGCAATTTTTTCACCCCACTTAATTCAAAATGTACCAGACCAATTTTCTTTGTGAGGACTTTTCTTACACCCCAAGCAATAATAATTATTTTTATATATAACCTAATAAAATATCTTTTAAGTGCAAAACGTTCACGTAACCCTATCTGACAGCATTCAGAGTCTTCTCATTGAACTACGCAATGAAATAAGATCTTTGAAAACGGAAGTTTCAGACTTGAAACTTGAAATTAATTCATTGAAGGACGCAAATACTCGTTCAATTATGAAATTAACAGAGGAGGTCATTTCCGTCAAGCTGGAAAATAGAAATCACCACAAGGACCCTTTAATCAGCGAGGAGTTCGCTAACTTACAACAACTTCCGTTCCACGCTATTTCTGATTTGGAAATATATGAAGAAGATGTTCAGAAAAATGAGGACAAGCTGACACAATTTGTACGTAATATACATCTATATATATAAAAGAGTTTGTCCTGATTATAATGGAAGAGCCACAGCCTAAACAAAAAGAGCTAGAAGGCTGAAATTTTCACACAATTTTCCATGCAGGTAGGAGGTGAGCACTAAGAAGGGAATTTTTATTTGGACAACTCCTTCAAGTACCTCCCATACGATTTGGATTACTTTTTACCCATTTTAAAAAACAAATTACAATTACAACAAGTACCCATTCCACCATTGTCGCCTGATTGTCGCACAAGCTGAGAGTTTGATCGCGAGCGAGAATACAAAAACAAAACAAATGCGCAGTGACGCCTTCGCGTCGCACAAGCAAAGTCATAAAAAAAGGTTCGTACACTTGCAAAAAAGAAACGGATTACCGCTTCTTAATGAATAAGTGCATACACAATTAAGTAACAATGCGCTTGAAAATAATTTTCATAATTTTATGTACATGTATCGCTTCGCACAGTTCACATTTTTTTTTTTTTTTCAAATTTGTGTGCCTTTGACAATTGATTTACGACCCAAGTAGCGTTTGTTGTTGTTGAAAGTGTTGTTGTTGGGCCCGCACTGCTACTTTTTGTTGGTGTCATTGATTTAAAAAAAAACAAGTGGAAACGTTGCAGTCGGACGCAACCGACTGCGGCATACTCGATACCAGTATTAAAACCGGTAAAAAAAGAGGCCTGATTGCAAAGGGGTACGGATGCGGCAGGGGTGTACGCTGCCTTAAAGATTTTCCGATGCAGATGGGGATGCCACAAGCTATCTTCCTTCCAAATTTGGTGACTCTAGCTCAAAGTTTGTAAAAGGTTGGGAAAGGGGGGGGGGCTGGGGGCGGTATGGGTAGTTGTGGCATCAAAATTTTTGATGCAGATCTTTGTGAAATGTCAATTGCTATCTTCATACCAAATTTGGTCAATCTAGCTCGAAGTTTGTAAAAAAAGAGGAAAAGGGGGCTGGGGGTGCTATGGGTGGGCGTGGCATCCAAATTTTTGATGAAGATTGTTGTAATAATTCCAAGAATCGAATTTGATCCAAAAGTAATCCGTCGATATTTTAGGAATCCTGCACCTCCAGTCTTCCACCAGTGTCCAGTTATAATAAATATTCAATTAGGATTGCTTTTATATATATATTTATTTATATTTTGTATTTTCAGTTGCACTGCGCTTGTTGTCTAAATTTATTTCTTTTTATGCAAAACACGTCCACACAGCTCAGCGGCAAACACGAGAAGAAGGAAGTGGCCATAGCAGTGTGACCGTATATCAACCAAAACAAAATTACTAAATTAGTGTTCATTAAGGATATAATGTTTTTGCTTAGCACTAATATCGATATCATCAAATATTCTTAACACACCTCCTCAAAAATATTATATTCTTATTCACTTGTTACTTATTACCTATACGTTAACATTAAAACAAGGCAGGCTATTATGGGAGTTAACATTATAGTCCAGCATTTGCTGCGAGGATTAGGGAAAACCCATAAAAACCTAATCAGACTATTTCAAATTGAAATTAAAATATTACGTTAAACAATTATATCAATTCAAAAAAAATATAAAATTAAAAAAAATTATTTGAATAGTCATTCCTCATCCATGAGATCCATTCAGTGTTTTATCTTTAGTTCATCAGACCCATTTGATTTCTCAGTTCAACGAATCTTGGTGCTGGCAACGTCTTCGTCAATATGTCTGCTATTTGTTTATCTGTTGGAATATAAACAAGATTAATCAAGTTCCTCTCAACTTGTTCCCTTGTAAAATGATATTTTATATCTATATGTTTTGAGCGTTTGTGACATGAGGGGTTATTGGCAATACTTATGCAACCTTGGTTGTCTTCATATAACTTAATTGGATTCGTTAATTCAATTTTTAAACTAGCTAATAATGATTTTAGCCAAATGGCCTCTCGAACCGCTTCAAATAAAGCCATATATTCTGCTTCTGTTGATGAAGCAGCTACTGAACTCTGTTTTCTTGTGTTCCAACAAATAACGTTTGATCCAAACATTTTGAATAGGTATCCAGTTGTGCTTCTTCTATCTGATTCGCTTCCACCCCAGTCTGAATCTACATAGCCTATAAAGTAATTATTTAAATTTTTTGTTTTGTGAAAAATTAATTTTAAATCAATTGTACCTTTAAGGTACCTTAAAACTCGCTTTAAACATTGCCAAAGTTCACTATTATTCTTTTCACAATAGCGACTTAAAAGATTAACGGAAGTGCTTAAGTCTGGTCGTGTACATAACATTATGTACATTAAACATCCAATTAAATTTCGACAAGGAGCATCACACTTGTCATCTGAATTTAATGCTATGTGATTCAATTTACTAGGAAGAGGACAGTTTACTGGATTGCATTTATCCATATTAAATTTTAAAATAATATTTTTTATGTAAGCTGCTTGACTCAAACTTATTTGACTATCATCTATCGACTTTGATTCCTAAGAAGAATTTTATTTCCTTTAAGTCAGTCATCCTAAATTTATTCATTAAATATGTTTTGAAATCATTCATAGTTTTTATACTTTTAGTGGATATTACCAAATCATCTACATATAAAATAAAAGAGTTTGTCCTAAGTGATTGTTGACATTGCCACAGCCTAAACGAAAAGAGCTACAAGGCTGAAATTTTCACACAATATTTTATGCAGGTTGAAAGTGAGCACTAAGAAAGGAATTTTTATTTGGACAACTCCTTCAAGTACCTCCCATACGATTTGGAGCACTTTTTACCCATTTTAAAAAACAAATTACAATTACAACAAGTACCCATTCCACTACTGTCGCCTGATTGTCGCACAAGCTGAGGGTTTGATCGCGAGCGAGAATACAAAAACAAAACAAATGCGCAGTGACGCCTTCGCGTCGCACAAGCAAAGTCATAAAAAAGGTTCGACACTTGCAAAAACGAAACGGATTTCTGCTTCTTAATGAATATGTGCATACACAATTAAGTGAACAATGCGCTTGAAAATAATTTTCATAATTTTATGTACATGTATCACTTCGCACAGTGCATATTCTTTTTTTTCAAATTTGTGTGCCTTTGACAATTTATTTACGACCTAAGTTGCGTTTGTTGTTGTTGTAAGTGTTGTTGTTGGGCCCGCACTGCTACTTTTTGTTGGTGTCATTAATTTAAAAAAAAAAAAAACGACAACATAACAAAACTTGGTGCGTCTAGAAAAATTACCCACACCAGAATATTTTATGGGGGTGGATTTGCCTACTTGCTGCTTATATAACTTAGACAAAACTAACTAACATTATTAATATGTTATTGATATGCAATTTCGAACAAGCATAGGGCGTTGACATAAGTGGGCGTGTTGCTCTTAAGATAATCAGGTAATTACAAATCTCGCTCCGATCATGTTCCTTTGATGTTGCTCATTTACGTTCACTCTCTATTTTATGTGCGCGCTTTGCATGTCAATCATAAAGTTTAATAACCCTAGCTCCTCCGCACACACTAAATTAAAGCTAAAGGCAATATGCAATTCACTTAGCTGCAGCCTCTTAGATATGTTTTGCGTTAATTCAGTGCGTGCGAAGAAGGTAGCGTTACTACGCTCTTTGTTAGACTTACAGAGCGCGCGCATACATTGTAAATGCATGCATACATTGTTGACTTCTGAAGCAAGCTAAAAGAAAGCAAAAAAAATGTTCACAAAATATATACCGTGCAAAAACAAACACACTAACAAATAGAAACTTAAGAAAATGTAATCTACATCAGCAGCAGTAGCATGCATTGCAAATAAAATCTTACAAAATTGATTGACTGAACTTCCCCATATACATATAATATACATATAATTGGGTCAGAAATACTTCCATCTACCTGTTACATACATTTGCACAAAAGCAATATACCCTCTGGTCTGTAGATCAAATGGTCATTCGCCAAGCAATAGCGTTCTGTGTACACATCGAGAATAGGCAAATGCAAAGAAAATACAAGTTAAACACTTGCAAGTTACTTCGAAATACAAAGCACAAAATTTTAATACCCTATGTTTTAAAATTTCATAAATAGCCATTGCTAACAATTTGTTTTCGGTATTTAATTAACAAAATAATTTTATTTTTATACAGATTGTTTTTATCAATTATTTAATGCCAATAAGAAAGGTAATATGTATTATGAATAATACATTTTTATATATTGCATTTATTAATTAATAAGTCAATTAAGTCTATACCACCCTTTTTTACTAAGCAGCCGCAGCAACAGCAGGAGCAAAAGCATCATAAACGGCAGCAAGCGAATGCAATGCAAAGTGCGGTACAACTAATCTTTGTCTCGCACTTCGCACACTTTGCGAAAAAAAATTCGCGACTCCGTTATTTCGTCATTTCTCTATCAGCTGTTTGTTTTTAAATGCTCTTTGTGCGCACGCTCTGCATGTCAAACATAAATCCTAATATCCCTTCCTCCTCCGCACTCTCTAAGCTAAGTTAAGCATAACTAAGAGTTTGCATTTAAGGGAATGACATTGCCTAATTTGTACCAACCTACACCTAGCTCTTAAGTACAAGCGTTGTATGTAAGATCTCGGTGTGTGTTGTGTAGAGGAATAACTGTAATACTCTTTCCCACTTTATGTTTTTACATACAATGGTTAGGAAATTGGTTATGCATTTTAGTTTATATTTATTTTGAAGATAGAAAGTTACGTTTCGTTTCAGTTCATTTTTAAATATAGTTTGTATTAAAGGATAACATCGAAAGTTACTTTTTGGATCAGTGAGTTATTTATTTTTCTGATTTTCGTATTATTTATATACAATTCATATAAAATACGTATTTTAATGATAAGTTATAAAAAATATTTAATTTAAAACATTAACGATCAACGTATTTTAATATCTTTTGTGGTTTTTTAAACACAAGAAAAATAAGTCGATTTTAGACTTAATAATTGAAGCAACATTATATATAGTTGTCTTCTATTTTGCATATTATATAATAGTTATATAGACGCTGCTTAAGTGCATTTAAAAATCAAATAAAACTAAGCAGTCTGAATATTCTATTAAAATAATATAAGTTGGCATATTCAATTTTATTGAATTTTATACTTTGTATAGACGCTGTAACGTTGTTCAGTGAAGTCAATTTTTGACTTATTTTGAAGTATTTATTTATTTATAATACTTACTTAAAATTAAGTTGTTAATTTGTTTTGTTGTTTTTTTTTTTTTTTAAACAAAAATAATAAGTCGATTTTTGACTTAATAATTGAAGCAACATTATATATAGTTGTCTTCTATTTTGCATATTATATAATAGTTATATAGACGCTGCTTTAGTGCATTTAAAAATCAAATAAAACTAAGCAGTCTGAATATTCTATTAAAATAATATAAGTTGGTATATTCAACTTTATTGAATTCTATACTTTGTATAGACGCTGTAACGGTGTACAGTGAAGTCAATTTTTGACTTATTTTGAAGTATTTATTTATTTATATTACTTACTTTAAATTAAGTTGTTAATTTGTTTTGTTGTTTTTTTTTTTAAACAAAATTAATAAGTCGTTTTTCGACTTAATAATTGAAGCAACATTATATATAGTTGTCTTCTATTTTGCATATTATATAATAGTTATATAGACGCTGCTTTAGTGCATTTAAAAATCAAATAAAACTAAGCAGTCTGAATATTCTATTAAAATAATATAAGTTGGTATATTCAATTTTATTGAATTCTGTACTTACGTATAGACACTGTAACGTTGTAACAATCGTTTTACAGTGAAGTCAATTGACTCTCAGCCAAATTAAAATATGTCTATTGAAACTTTCGATATTAGTGGTGTTTTGGTGCCGCATTCAGTTGTTGCCATAATTGGTGATGGAGCCTGTCTTTTTAGATCTATTTCCTACCTTTTATTTGGTAGGCAAGGCTTCCATGGCACCATACGCCAACATATTGTAACCCATGTCGTTACCAACTGGGAAACTTTTGCTTGCTTCAGCATGAACATAAATGGAGAGTGTTATAGCTCTTCTGAACAATATGAGTGCACTATGTCAAATTCATATACTTATGGTACTGCATGTGAGCTTCAAGCAGCAGCAGAAATTTATGTTGTAAATTTTCAAGTTTTTCTAAATGGAAACTTATATCTGTCATTAGGAAATGATATGCATCCTGTGAAAAAATTGCGTTTTACCGGCGAATTAATGAATGGACATTTTGATGTTTATATTCCTTTAGAGGAAGTATTAACTCAAGATACCGATACGTCAAGTGAATGTATAACTGAAAATGTTAAAAATCCCGTTAAAAGACGTAGTCGGTTCACCGACAAAACAACACAAACGGTACGAAAACATATAGTTGAAAAATATCTTGAAAAAAATAAGGGTAAGCACATAAAAGCATCAAAAAGATATCAGGTTAATAATCCAGAAGCTCATAAAGCTGCAAAGAGAAGACATCAGGCTGATGATCCTCAAGCTAATAGAGATGCAGTGAGACGATATCAGGCTAATAATCCTAATGCACGTCAAGAAAGGCGTTTGCGTGCATGGAGTGTTAAAGCCATGTCTGGCCTAAACTATGATTTTGAAATAGCTTATAAGTCAGATAAAATTACTCAACTTGGTAGTATGAATTTGATATGCAAACATTGTAATGCTTTAAAAAGGAAAAATGAGCCTCTGGGTATCTGTTGCAAGGCAGGAAAAGTTAAGCTTTCACAAAATGAAAGTTTGCCTGATCCACTTAAGAGCTTAATAATTGGTGGACATCCCAAGCATGATCATTTCATTGATCGTATAAGAAAGTATAACAGCTGCTTTCAAATGACTTCTTTTGGTAGTACAAAAACTATAAATGAAAGTTGGTCAACCTTTAAAGTCCAAGGACAAGTGTATCACCTAATTGGTAGTGTCCGACCTTTGCCAAATGAAGAAATGCAGTTTCTTCAAATTTATTTTGTTGGTGATGATGAAAAGGAAGCTCAACTACGTTGCAAAAATATTTCAAATGTTGATTTAAGCGTAGTAAAGGATCTTCAATGTATGTTTCATCATCATAATCGTTATGTTAAAGATCTAAAAATGGCTCTCAATAAAATACCAAGAAGTACTAAAGATTATAAATTGGTTATACATGCTGATCGAACACCCTCTGGTGCACACAAAGGGCTTTACAATGCACCTCTATTAAGCGAAGTAGCTATAGTTATTGTTGGTCAGCAATTTGCAAAGCGCGATATTATTATTGAAAGCCATAATAATAAATTACATCGCATTAGTGAGGTGCATCGATCTACGATGCCTTACAGTACCATTTGCTATTTCCTTATGGCGAAGATGGCTATTCAGTGGATATACCACAATGGAATCCATTATTAAAAAGGGAGGATCCAAAAAAAATGATATCTGCGTTAAGCTTTTACAGCTATAAAATAATGATTCGTCTATCCGAGATAAATCATTTAATTTATTGTCGTTCCCTTTATAGTCAATTTTTGGTTGATATGTATGCTAAAATTGAAACAGAAAGGTTAAATTATATTCGCTACAATCAAGCGAAACTCAGAGCAGATAGCTATATACATCTACAAGATGCAATAGGCCAACAAGATGTTGAAGCAGCTCAACTTGGTCAGATGGTAATTTTACCATCTTCTTTTACAAGCTCTGCACGATATATGCATGAAAAGACTCAAGATGCTATGACATATGTTCGCCATTATGGGCGACCAGATCTTTTCATAACATTCACCTGCAATCCACAATGGAATGACATCAAAAGTGTTTTGATACCGGGTCAAAAGCCACATGATCGTCACGATATTATAGCTCGAGTTTTTCAGTTAAAAGTTAAAGCTTTAATGTCACTATTGATAAAAGGTTCTTTGTTTGGAAGCGTGCAATGTTTCATGTACTCTGTGGAATGGCAAAAGCGGGGCTTACCACATATTCATATTTTACTTTGGTTAGAAAATAAAATAAGACCAGATAAAATCGATAAGATTATCTGTGCCGAAATACCAAACGCAGATGAGGATCCTTTGTTGTTTAACATTGTTAAGTCAAATATGATTCATGGTCCTTGCGGTGCATTTAATAATAAATCGCCATGCATGAAAAATGGAAAGTGTACCAAAAGGTTTCCTCGACAACTACTTAAAGAAACTGTGACTGGAAAAGATAGTTACCCTCTATATCGTAGAAGAGCGATAGAAGATGGTGGTAATGCAATTAATATAAATGGTAACTGCATAGATAATCGTTTGGTTGTGCCTTACAACTGTGTACTATTGAGAACATTTGAAGCTCACATAAATGTTGAGTATTGTAGTTCTGTAAAGTCTATTAAATACATCTGTAAATATCATATAATATTATCAAGCATCATTTACTCTTGAAGACCAACGTAATGAAATTAATATGTACGAAAGTGGCCGTTATATAAGTAGCTCAGAAGCGGTATGGAGAATCTTTGCATTTCCCATACATGAACGTTTTCCGGCTATTACACACTTAGCTGTTCATTTAGAAAATGGTCAACGAATATATTTTAACCCCAATAATCCGCAACAATTACTTGACAGATTAAGCATTACACCCAAAACCACTTTGCTAGCCTTCTTTGAGCTATGCACACGTGATGAGTTTGCAAGAACGCTTCTATATTGTGAAGTTCCATCGTATTTTACATGGAACAATAAAGAATTTCAAAGAAGAAAACGAGGGCATGATGTGCCAAATTTTCCTGGAGTTAAAAGAGATTCAGCTTTGGGAAGAGTTTACACTATTCATCCCAATAATACAGAATGTTTTTATTTAAGACTTTTACTACATTTTGTAAGAGGGCTAACTTCATTTTCAAATCTAAAAACCGTTAATTGTATAGCATACGCATCATTTCAATTGGCGTGTAAAGCTCTAGGATTACTAGAAGATGATAAGCACTGGGATTCAACTATAGCCGAAGCTGTCATATGTCAAAATCCTACAAAACTGAGGGAACTTTTTGCAATAATGTTAGTATTTTGTCAAATTTCGGATGCTCTTAAACTTTGGAATATTTATAAAGAGAGTTTCTCAGAAGATATTTTAAGAGTCTTTCATATTTCACAAGACAGAAATATTGATCAAAGTATTCTGAATAATGTATTTAATAAATGTCTTTTGTACATTGAAGATATAGTACTGTCTATTGGTGGTCAAAACTTGACTAACTATGGACTTCCACTACCAATCAGATCCGAGGAAATTGTTCAAAATAATGAATATCATAGAGAAACAAATTATGAAAATTGCGATAATTTTGTTGTTAATAATGAGCTACTCCTTACTGCTGAGCAAAAACAAGTATACGAAAAGTTACTGCATAGCGTTGAAGCAGAAAAAGGAGAAATCTATTTTTTAGATGCACCTGGTGGAACAGGTAAAACGTTTCTTTTAAATTTATTATTGGCAAAGGTACGGCAAAGTAAAAACATTGCATTGGCCGTTGCTTCTTCCGGTATCGCAGCCACTTTACTAAATGGTGGTCGCACAGCGCATTCTACACTTAAGATTCCATTTAATTTGATTCATTTAGAAACACCACATTGCTCAATTTCAAAGCAATCTAATATTGCTGCTGTGCTCAAAGATTGCAAGCTTATTGTTTGGGATGAGTGTACTATGGGCCATTAAGGTGCTTTTGAAGCTGTAGTTCGATCCTTGAAAGACATTCGAGATAGTGAATACTTAATGGGTGGCATAACTGTTCTCTTAGCTGGTGATTTTCGACAAACTCTTCCAGTGATCCCCAGAGGAACAAGAGCAGATGAAATAAATGCGTGCTTAAAGTCTTCAATTTTGTGGCCCAAAATACAGAAAATTGCATTAACAAAAAATATGCGAGTGCACTTAAAAGGTGATAGCATAGCTGGTGAATTTGCAGAAATGCTTCTTAAAATAGGAAATGGATTATTTCCAACCCATGATGGCAAAATAACTTTACCATCAACTTTGTGTCATGTTGTGAAAAGTATTGAAGAGCTAACTCTAAAAATATTTCCGGATATTACAAATATCTCTGAAAAATCACTCGAATGGTTTTCAGAACGTGCTATTTTGACTGCGAGAAATGACAATGCATTGGAAATAAACGAGTTTTTATTAAAATCATTTCAAAGTGAAGAAATTACATATAACTCTATTGATTCTGTGACTGAAGTCGAAGATGCAGTTCATTACCCCGTCGAGTTTCTTAATTCATTTAATCCGGCTGGCCTGCCTCAACATAAATTAACTTTAAAGATTGGTTCACCTGTAATGTTGATTCGCAACTTGAAGCCGCCAAAACTGTGCAATGGTACAAGATTGCAAATTAAAGTCCTTCATAAGAATGTTGTCGAAGCAATGGTCTTTACTGGCAGTGGTATAGGGGAAACGGTTTTTATACCGTGAATTCCATTAATACCTTCTGACTCTGAATTGCCATTTCAATTTAAAAGATTGCAATTTCCTTTAAAAGTTTGCTTTGCCCTAACAATCAATAAATCACAGGGACAAACTCTCAAATTAGCCGGACTAGATTTAAGACACGATTGCTTCTCTCATGGCCAATTTTATGTAGCCTGCTCAAGAGTCAGTTCACCAAAAAGTTTAGTTGCATTAGCACCTGACGGAAAAACAACCAATGTCGTTTATCAAGAAGCTCTTAACAGTTGTTAATAATTGCAAATTAAATTCAACAAGTGGATAAGGCCTACTGGGGAAAACACATTAAAAAACAAGTGGAAACGTTGCAGTCGGACGCAACCGACTGCGGCATACTCGATACCAGTATTAAAACCGGTTAAAAGAGGCCTGATTGCAAAGGGGTACGGATGCGGCAGGGGTGTACGCTGCCTTAAAGATTCTCCGATGCAGATGGGGATGCCACCAGCTATATTCCTTCCAAATTTGGTGACTCTAGCTCAAAGTTTGTAAAATGTAGGGAAAGGGGGGGCTGGGGGCGGTATGGGTAGTTGTGGCATCAAAATTTTTGTTGCAGATCTTTGTGAAATGTCAATTGCTATCTTCATACCAAATTTGGTGGCTCTAGCTCGAAATTTGTAATAAGTGGGGAAAGGCAGGCTGGGGGCGGTATGGGTGGGCGTGGCATCCAAATTTGTGATGCAGATCTTTGTGGAATGTCAATTCCTATCTTCATACCAAATTTGATGCAAATTTTTGGGGGTCGTTGCCAGCTATCTTCTTACCAAATTTGGTGGCTCTAGCTCCACAACTCTGGAAGATACACTCATTCCCGTTTTTGACGAAGCGTTGGGGTGGATGGGGGTGGCTAGGGCAGTATTGGTGGGCGTGGCATCCAAACTTTTGATGCAGTTTTTAGGGAGTCATCATCACCTATCTTGGCACCAAATTTGGTGGCTATAGCTCAAAAACTGTGGGAGATATAGCCATTTCTGATTTCAAAATGCGGGGGGCTGGGGGCGTAATGGGTGGGCGTGGCTCCAAAACTTTGATGCAGTTTTTTGGGGGTCGCTAACAGCTATCTTCCCTCCAAATTTGGAGGCTCTAGCTCCACAACTCTGGAAGATACACGCATTCCCGTTTTTGACGAAGCGTTGGGGTGGATGGGGGCGGCTAGGGCAGTATCGGTGGGCGTGGCATCCAAACTTTTGGTGCAGTTTTTAGGGGGTCATCATCACCTATCTTGGCACCAAATTTGGTGGCTATAGCTCAAAAACTGTGGGAGATATGGGCTATTTTGACTTTAAAATGCGGGGGGGCTGGGGGCGGATTGGGGGGGCGTGGCTTCAAAATTATTGATGCAGTTTTTTGGGGGTTGCTAATAGCTATCTTCTTACCAAATTTGGTACTTCTAGCTGTAAGGATGTGCGAAATATGTGGATTTATCGGTATTGGGTTATCGAATTTATCGATTTGCCAGCCCCCCAGTTATCGTAGAACCCCCATCTTGACACTTTAATTTACTATCCCATAGATAAAAAGAATTGGAAAGTTTCAAGTCTCTAGCTTGAAGGGTGTGGAAAAAACTTGCACACATACGGACGGACAGACGGACAGACACCATGACGGACATTGCACAAAACCAATATACTTTTTACCTTCGGTATCGAGTATAATTACGCACCTGATTCTCTACCTCAATGGTGGCGTGGAAAAGAGAATATTAAATACTTTGCTTTAATTTGTTGTTAAATATTTTCTAATTTATTTATTTTACATCTATCTTTTATTGCTAAAATAATATAAACTATCTGCGCAGCGAAGTAAGCGGGGCACTTACTATGTCGTATAAACGGAAATGTAGGATTTCATCAGATGTGCAAGTGAATACACAGGGGCTTCAACACACGGTTATTTTCAAACGTTATAATTGCTTGCATTCGAAAATCGAGCGCGCAGCGCGAGGGGGGTTGGCGAGCGAAGCGAGCAGGGGGGGACCCCCTAGTCTACATATAAAAGAACATATATATTGTTAGATATACCACCTTTATCAAGGATATAAATACAACGATCTACAGATGAGTTTACAAATCCTATTTCCTTTAATGCATTTTCAAACATATTGAACCAACACCTTGCAGCTTGTTTGAGACCATATATTGCCGTGTGTAATTTACAGACGTGGTTTTCTTCAGCTATTAAACCTTCAGGTATTTTCATGAATATCTCTTCTTTTAAAATACCATTCAAAATTGCGGTTTTTACATCCATGTGATGTACTTCAAGGTCATATTGATTAGAAAAGGACATAATTAATCTAAAACTTGTGATTCTTGCTACAGGGGCAAAAGTTTCATTATAATCAATTAAATATTCTTGCGTAAAACCTCGGGCAACAAGTCTTGCTTTATATTTTATTGGCTCACCGTATTCGTTCTGCTTAATTGTAAAAACCCATTTACAATCTACTATATTTTTATTTTCAGGATTTTTCACAATTGACCATGTTTTGTTTATAAAATGTGAATTAAGTTCTTCTTTAACAGCTTCTTCCCAGTGTTCTTTATCTTTACTATATTTTATTTCGTCAAACTTATAAGGCGTTGAATACAATAATGTCTGTGCATTCATAGCACAATTATTTATTAAATCTTGATATGACACTCTTGGTTTTTCTTTTAACCTTTCACTTTTTCTAATATTTATCTGCGAGTCCAACTTTACGTTTCCATTACTTATTTCATTAGGTAAAATATCACCAGACACTTCTGGAACGGCATGCTCTAATATTGCTTTCACACCACTAGGCTGTTCTTCTGACTTATCAGAATTCTCTTCCAAAGTTTCCAAATTGAAATCTTCATCATCTTCATCATTAAGATGCATAGTACTTTCAACCACAGCTCTAGATTTAGACATATTTGTTTCGTCAACAATAACATCTCTTGCTATTACAAATTTTTCAGTTTCCACATTCCATACTCTATAACCATTTGATTCATAACCAACAAGTATACCTTTCCATGCTTTTTCATCAAATTTTCTTTTCCTTATTTTGATATGCACATATACTGTTGAACCAAAAACCTTTAAGTATTTCAAGCACGGCTTTTTGTTGTGCCACATTTCGTATGGTGTCTTTATGCATTCTCTTAATACATTACTTGGGCTCCTATTTATTAAATAGGTAGCTGTCAGCACAGCTTCACCCCAGAAACTCTTCTGAAGGTCCGCCCCTATAACCAGAGAACGAGCTTTCTCTGTTATAGTTCTTATCATCCTTTCGGATACACCATTTAACTGAGGTGTATGTGGAACTGTCAAGTGGTAGCTGATGCCTTTTTCTACGCAAAATTCTCGCATTTCATTTGATAAATACTCTCGGCCATTATCTATGTATAAATTTACTACCTTTAAATTAAAAAATGCTTCAGACTTTAAAATAAAATCTTTAAAAACAGCAAACACATCAGATTTGTAAGTAATTAAGTATGATACACAGTAATGTGTATACTGGTCTATAAAAACAACGTAGTAGTTCTTTTTATCTATTGTTATAGGTGAGATTGGACCACACACGTCCGAATGAATAACAAACAATGGCCTATTTATGTGATCTTTATTTTTAACTTTTTCAAAAGGGAGTCTTGCTAGTTTTCCTTTTATACAACTCTCACATAACTCATCACTGGGTTGAACATTGTTTAAAATATCAGAATCCTCAAATAAATTTTTATGTTTTATTTCCAAGAATTTGCCTTTGCTTATATGCCCTAACCTCTCATGCCATAATTTATAATTTATTTTATTTGATGCAAATGCTTGCTTAGGTATTGTAAATCTAACAGACGGAACATTATCAAAATAATGTGCATTCATAATATTTACATCTTCTTTACTCACAAGTACACCTCCTGGGTGAAATACAACAGTAAAGCCAGCATCTTGCATCTTTTTAACAGATATTATATTTTGCGCGACTTCAGGACAAAATAATACATCTTTTAGGGCTATTGGGGTCATTGTATCAGTCGTTAGTTCTATTGTTCCCATCTTTGTTGCTAGGATATATTCGTTTGATTTTGCTACAGCAATTTTAATTGGCGATTTAAGTGTACTGACGTTGGATAGAAAGCTTTCATTATTAATTAGATGATCTGATGCACCCGAATCTAATAAAAATGAAATTTCGTTATTGCTATTCTGATTATGACGCTTTAACATAAATGCGAACCCGGAATTGCGAACTGGTTCATTTTGGCCTTGTGCCATTTGCGCTTGTTTTTCTTGATTATTTTCCATTTCTTTCTTATATTTACAGCAATCCTTTTTAATATGTCCAGCCTTGCCACAGTGGTAACACTTCAATTTATTGAATTTGTTTTTATATTTAAACTGAATTTTATTTTGGAACTTTGTTTTATTTTGGAAATTATTAATCTTATGTACTTTATTAACTGCTTGTAGCACTTTTAAGCTTGTATCTTTTGAGGACTGCTTTAACTTTATTTCGTGATCCAAAAGTCTATTTTTAACGAAGGCTAAAGTCAAATTATTTTCTGCTAATGTCTCAATGGCGGTTATGACGCCATCATAAGAAGAAGGTAGAGTTAGCAGTAAATGGCTCACTTTGTCCATTTCGTCTAGCTTTGCACCAGACGCGATCAACTCTGTCACTAAGTCATCAAAAACTGTAAAATGGTTTAGTAATAACATGTCGCCTTTTAATTTTAACGACGGCAATTGTTTTCGGACAGACAGTTGGCTTGCTAAACTTTTTCTCTCATATATTTCATCTAAATTAGCAAATATTTCTTTAGAACTACATTCACTGGTGGCAAAACTCAAAAAGGAATCACTCAAATATTCAATTATTGTATTCTTAGCTGATTTTTCAAGCTTTTTCCACTCATCGGATGCACCGTCACTAATTTCGTCAATCACTTTTATGGTATCATTTTCGCTCAATAATGCCCTTATGCGAAATTTCCATATTGCGTACTTTTCCCCGTCGAATGGTTTAATATTTCTTTTTCCTTTTTCCATTCTGTTGTTATAATTAACAAAGAAAATAAATGAAATATTATACTTATCTACAATGGTGGCCTGGGCCCATAACCTGTTGTAATAATTCCAAGAATCGAATTTGATCCAAAAGTAATCCGTCGATATTTTAGGAATCCTGCACCTCCAGTCTTCCACCAGTGTCCAGTTATAATAAATATTCAATTAGGATTGCTTTTATATATATATTTATTTATATTTTGTATTTTCAGTTGCACTGCGCTTGTTGTCTAAATTTATTTCTTTTTATGCAAAACACGTCCACACAGCTCAGCGGCAAACACGAGAAGAAGGAAGTGGCCATAGCAGTGTGACCGTATATCAACCAAAACAAAATTACTAAATTAGTCTTCATTAAGGATATAATGTTTTTGCTTAGCACTAATATCGATATCATCGATATGTCTTATTTCAATGTGATATTCTTAACAAAGATCTTTGTGGAATGTCAATTGCTATCTTCATACCAAATTTGGTGACTTTAGCTCGAAGTTTGTTAAAGGAGGGGAAAGGGGTGGGCTGGGGGCGGTATGGGTGGGCGAGGCATTCAAATTTGTGATGCAGATCTTTGTGGAGTGTCACTTGCTATCTTCATACCAAATTTGGTGACCCTAGCTCAAAGTTTGTAATAAGTTGGGAAAGGGGGGCTGGGGGCGGTATGGATGGTAGTGGAATCTAAATTTTTGATGCAGATCTTTGTGGAATGTCGGTTGGCGAAAATCCTCAACTGAACCCTCCACAAGGGTGCCGGCTGGGCAATGGGCATCGTGCTACCTCGAGACAGACGAGGGGTACCAGGTGCTATTTGCCTTGCGGAGGGACAGGACGGCGTCTAGCTAAAAGTGAACCCCAAACCATTCAAAGGCTTCGGCACTGCGAAGGTGAGGGGCTAACCGAAGCAGATGCCGTCATGCCCCAAAACAAACGAATGTACTACGAACCTACTTGCCTGTGGAGAGGTAGTACTATGTCTAGCTAAGGTGAACTCTACACCACTCAAAAGCTTCGGCACAGCGAGGGCGTAGAGCAAACCATGGTTCGAGGTCCTTGCCAGTAAGGATAAAATGCTATGGGTAGACTTCCCGGAAATCAAAATCAAATGGAGGTGACTAAGGGTCAAACACGGGTTGGGATGTCAACCCAAACGTCGGTGGAAAAGGGTGCTACCACCGGCGGGCACGGGGGGGAGAAATCCTCTCTGCGTGTCGCCAGCAACCCACCCTCCGTACTGGTTGGAGCAGGCCAGGACGGTTGCATAGCTACTGCCAAAAATACACCCAAAATGTGGCGCGATACCGCAGTCCAAGGAGACTCGGATTGCGAATCACAGGAAGGGACTCGAAAACCGGTTTCTCAATGTCTTCCAGGCCCGGCGAGCACCAGCACCCCCAGTAGGGTCGGGCTCAAAAGGTCAAAGGAGGGATTGAAAGCCAAAGCCAAGTACAAGTCCGCCTTAAAAATCCGGGCTCGGCTCGCTAACTGCAAGCGAGAACTCACACAAGATGAGATCCGCCAACAGAAGTGGGCCGACGAAAGGATTGAAGAGGGCAGGGCTCATTTCGAACAGAGGAAAAACATGGCGTCTGAGAACGCCAGTTTTGCCAACAAGGTGGAGGAGAGTTTGGCCGTCAAACGCCAGCGCTCCGCTGAAACCGCGAAAGCAGAGGTGCCAGCCAGCAAGCGGCCCTGCAAAAAGCCAGTGACGCAAGCAAAACTGACGGCCAGTGATGTGGCGAGGCGACATCTTGTCGTCGCGCTCATTGACCGGAGCGACCCAAATGGCAAGATGAAGCCAGAGCAGTGGAAGAAGGTGGAGGAGCTACTGTTCAACGCGCTTCTGAGTCGTATGGGCGAACCGGACTCGCTACCCATCTCTTTTGATGGAGCGGGCTGGCTCTCAGGCGTTAAAATCCTGAGCTGCAAGGATGACCACACTCTGAAGTGGGTCACCGGTGTCGTGGCTGCTCTGGACGCTCCGTGGGAGGGTGCCAAGCTGGAGGTAGTGGACAGAACTTGCATTCCGTCCCTACCAAAGGCAAAAGTACTTTTCCCGCGGGTCGTACCAGCGGACCAGGCACTGCAGCTACTGCGATGGCAAAATCCGGACGTGCCAACTGTCGATTGGAAGGTGATCCACGTTGCGAAGCCCGATAACAAGGGTCAGCCAATGGTGATCCAGATCAATAAGGAGGCCGACGATTTGCTATACGGAAGGTTCGGGAAGATGGCGTGGGGCGTGGGTAGCGTATACCTACGTCTCAAAAAGCGCCACCCCGACGACAAAAATACGAATACGCTGGAGGCGGGTGAGGTGGAGAAAGACCTGGCGGAGGTCACACTCGCAACCATGAGCCTGGAAATAGAAGATGACGAGGATGCGGACAGTACCGTGGTTTAAGTCCCATCCGTGGAAGATGCCACAGCCAATCATGGAGCTGAGGGTCATCCAAATCAACTTACATAAGAGCAAGTTGGCATCGGCGGAGCTCCTGTTAACCCTGGAGACAGGGCTCGCCGATGTAGCCTTGGTCCAGGAGCCCTGGATAGCCTCAGGCAACAAGGTTTCTGGACTAAAGACTCCCAACTACAACATATTCCACCCAACAACAGTGAGTAGAGCAAGGACCGCAATCCTAGTAAGGAAAGGTATCTATGCTTACTTATTGTCTAATTACAGCACTGACGACCTCACTGTGGTCGCACTAGAAGGTGGCAGAGATGAGCCAATCCTAATGGCATCCTGCTACATGGCGCACGACACCGAAGCGCCCCCTCAATAGCTCACTCGACTGGTGGGGAAGCAGAGATATTAACGAAAGAGGTGAGTCACTGCTTGATTTCATATTACAGACTAATCTTAAGATAGTAAACGAGGGAGATGAACCAACATTTGTTGGCCCTACCTCATCTAACGTCTTAGATATAACTCTTGCGTCGGTAACGAATACCGTGGCTCAGGATTGGAGAGTCCTTAGTAGACTTTCCTTCTCGGACCACAGGTACATTCAATTCCGGGTAAACTTTGAACGAAATACGGACTGGGAGCAGTTCGTTAAAGAGGTTGAAGGAAATCTTCCACGACCACCCAATATAGTCTCCACAAAAAATTTAGAGAAGTCCCTAGAGACACTCAACAAAAATCTAGTGGCAGCCTACAATAAAACGTGCAGACCATCCCAAGAGAAGAAGAGACACACGCCCCCCGTGGTGGACTCCAGAACTCAAAGGAATAAGGAAAGACGTACTAGAACTCTTCAAACTCGCAAAACAAGCGGAAGAAGAGCTAGTATGGATCGAATACAAAATACGGCTCCGTGACTTAAAGAAAAAAGTACGAGTAGCCAAAAGACACGCATGGCAAAACTTCTGCTCAGGCATTGAGAAGACAGCCGACACCGCAAGGTTAAGGAAACTGCTAGCTCGCCAACAGACTGTACAAAGCCAACTAAAAACCGAAGACGGCAGATGGACGGAAAGCAGTGAAGATGCGGCAAATGTGCTCCTGGAGGCGCATTTCCCTAACTGCACTGAATTCAACGCAAACACGCAATCGATACACCCAACCACAACAGTGGAAATTCCGGAAGGTATCACGACAACGCGACGGATAATGTGGGCGATAGACTCCTTTGAGAGCTACAAATCACCAGGTCCAGACGGAATATTCCCGGCCATGATGCAGAAGGTCAAACATGTGATCACTCCATGGCTGAGGGAAATTTTCAGAGGTTGTCTTAGGTATGGCTATGTGCCGGAGGCCTGGAGGACAGCACGGGTAATTTTCCTGCCAAAAGCTGGAAAATGTAGCCACGTGCTGCCGAAGGACTTCAGACCCATTAGCCTGACTTCGTTCCTCCTGAAAACGCTAGAAAAGCTGATAGATCTCCACATCAGAGAGAATACAGAAATGACTCTAGAGCAGAACCAACACGCATACACAAAGGGCAAGTCGGTGGAAACAGCGCTACACTCCCTTGTAGCTACCATAGAGAAAGCACTACACCACAAAGAATACGCCCTAGGCGCATTTTTCGACATCTCAGGCGCATTCAACAATGTGTCGACGGAAGCAATAATGCACAGCCTAAGAGCTGTGACCCCAGCAGTAGCAGTATACTCTTGGGTTCAGAGCTTACTGATCAGCAGGAGAATACTAGCGGAATGGGGAACCACTACCGCAATCAGGGAAGCCAAGTGTGGCACTCCCCAAGGAGGAGTGCTCTCACCCCTACTGTGGAACTTGGTGGTAAACGGACTTCTTAAAAAATTCAAACGGATAGCCCCGAAGATAACTGCCTATGCAGACGACATAAGCATAATTATCACAGGCAAGTGTCCATCGACAATCAGCTCTGTCATGGATCACACACTTAAAGAGATACTAGAATGGGCCATGGAAGCCGGTCTAAGTATCAACGCGGACAAGACGGACCTCATTCTCTTCACAAAGAGATACAAGGTACCTCGCTGGACTCCACCAAAAATAAACGATAAGGCACTGATACCGAAAGAGAGTATCAAATACCTAGGGATAGTATTGGATAGCAAGTTGAGTTGGAAGCTCAATGTGGAGGAAAGGGTGAAGAAAGCCACCAATGCACTTTATACATCGCAAAAGATGTTGGGTAGCACTTGGGGACTCTCACCACAACTGACACACTGGATTCTCATCTCGATTGTGCGCCCCATACTACTCTACGGAATACTGGTATGGTGGGAAGCCACAGAGAAATCCACATACCTAAAACGAATGGAAAAAACTCAGCGACATGCACTTATATGCATCACAGGGGCGCTGAGGACAACACCAACCAAAGCACTACAGACAATACTTAATGTCAACCCCGTGGACATACAGGCACGCCTAACAGCAAAAAAGACTGCTCAACGTCTTTGCACGATAGGCAACATGAAGACACCCAATTACGGGCATAGTATAATTGGAAGAGGGATCCAAGTCGAAACAGACTATATGATCCAAAGAAACAATTTTAACTATACGCCCACGCTCCTAGGAAAAGATGATTGGCGCTCAGGAGCTGAGCAGACGGCCATCAACGTATATACAGACGGCTCAAAAATGATGGAGGGAGTCGGCGCAGCATTATACTGCGCCGAACCACCCATGAGCCTGTCTTACAAACTCCCGGACCACTGCAGCATATTCCAAGCGGAGATATTCGCAATCAGGAAAGCAGCAGAAGTAGTCTTAAAAACGAATACAACGCAGGACATGGTGAACATATTCGTTGATAGCCAGGCGGCAATCAAAGCCCTACAGGCTCACCACATAAGCTCTCGGAATGTCCTGGCGTGCAGGGAAACGCTAGATGCACTCGGCACCGTTAAAAAAGTGCGCATCTACTGGATTCCAAGCCACCAGGGCTTCGAGGGCAACGAAACAAGGTGCAACGGGACTCAACAGTGACATTGTTGATGTCCCGATCTCCCTGCGAACGTTACACTCCTATATGGAGACACAGGCACGGGACACAGCAGTACGAAGGTGGACATACACCTCCGACTGCAGAATCTCAAGAATAATGTGCAAAACCTACGACGAGAAACTAACGAATTATGCACTAATGCTAAAAGGCATGACTGCCGAAGGCTGGTAGGTCTCTTCACAGGCCACTGCCTAACCGCAGTACACGCGAAAAGGCTAGGCATAACTGACAACGACGAATGCCGGAAATGCAACGTTTCTGGTGTCAAAGAAACGCTTGAGCATCTCCTGTGCAGCTGCCCCGCACTGGCAGCACAAAGACTACGCTATCTACATGCTCCCCTTCTAGCTTCACTCGATGAAGCCAGTAAGCGGGAACCCAACAAGCTTCTGGCATTTGCCCGAAGTACGCTTACCCAGCTGGACACCACTTAGACACCATCGGGATAGCCCTCAACACCTCTAAACACCGGCCTCACTAAGGACCCTTCAGCGGTCTATGTGTGGCGCTCCCCCTGGGAGTGCCAGCCGGCATAACCTAACCTAACCTTTGTGGAATGTCAATTGCTATCTTCATACAAAATTTGGTGACTCTAGCTAAAATTTTGTAAAAGGTGTGGCAAGGGGGGCGAAATGGGTGGGCGTGGCTCCACAACTTTGATGCAGATTTTTGAGGGTCATTGCCAGCTATCTTCTTACCAAATTTGGAGGCTCTAGCTCCACAACTCTGGAAGATACACGCATTCCCGTTTTTGACGAAGCGTTGGGGTGGATGGGGGCGGCTAGGGCAGTATCGGTGGGCGTGGCATCAAAACTTTTTAGGGGGTCATCATCACCTATCTTGGCACCAAATTTGGTGGCTATGGCTCAAAAACTGTAGGAGATATAGGCTTTTTTGACATTAAAATGCGGAGAGGCTGGGGGCGAAATAGGGGGAAGTGGCTCCAAAATTTTTGATTCAGTTTTTTGGGGGTTGCTAGTAGCTATCTTCTTACCAAATTTGGTAGTTCTAGCTGTAAGGATGTGCGAAATATGTGGATTTATCGGTTTTGTGTTATCGAATTTATCGATTTGCCAGCCCCCCAGTTATCGTAGAACCCCCATCTTGACACTTTAATTTACTATCCCATAGATAAAGAGAATTATGGGGGTGGATTCGCCTACTTGCTGCTTATATAACTTAGACAAAACGTAACACACTAACATTATTGATATATTATTGATATACAATTTCGAATAAGCAAAGGGCGTTCACATAAGCGCGCGTGTTGCTCTTATGATAATCAGATAATTTGAAATCTCGCTCCGATCATGCTCCTTTGTTGTTGCTCATTAACGTTCACTCTCTATTTTATGTGCGCTTTTTGCATGTCAATCGTAAAGTTTAATTACCCTACCTCCTCCGCACACACACTAAATTTAAGCTAAAGGCAATATACAATTCACTTAACTGCAGCCTCTTAGATATGTTATGCGTTGATTCAGTGCGTGCTCTTTGTTTGACTTGCAGAGCGCGCGCATACATAAGAGAGTTAGCCGAAAAAGACAACAACGAAGGCGCATGATCGGAGCGAGATTTAAAAATAATTTGTCATCTAGCGCCGAACATGAAGAGCGATGCGAGAACGAATCTGAAAACAAGTAAGAAGGTTTTAGTCGAGAAATCGCGACTAAAAGATACCCTGATCCCGTGTATTAAAATGACTTGCAGAAGTGAGTTTTTCTTGACTTTAACTTTAATATAAAATATCTCCAGTGTTTATTAACCGATTTGGATCAAATTTTCCTGGAAGTTATAAAGTTATCCATAGTTTTAACTTCTATTTTTAAATTTTCTTAATTTGAGAATGTTTAATTATCGATTCCATATGTATATCGGAAATCAGAATAGTTACCGATAGTTTGAAAGTAGTTATGTTCCACATTTGAAGTCTCTAGCTCTTATACTGCATACATACGGACGGACGGACGGATGGACAGAAGGACAGACTCACATGGCTGTATCGAATCGGCTGTTGATGCTGATCAAGAATATATATATTTTATATGGGGTTGGAGATGCTTCTTTTTGCCTGTTACATACTTTTGCACAAAACAATTATACCCTTTTTTACCCATTTCAGGGTATAAATATAACTGTGAATGCAAAAGATTTGTTGTTGCTGTTTTTGTTTATCGCTTCAGGCTTATTATAAGCCGTTGTATGCACACACGAATTTGAAACAACAAGGGAGGACTAAGAGGAATGCGATTGGCTTAAGAGCATGAAAATGTGATATTGTTTTGTAGATGAGATCAATTCGCATAAATAACTGTAACTCTTTCACTCTCAGGGAATTTAACTATTTTTACCTTAGTGTGCCATTTGCGTATTGCTTCATTTCATTTCTAAACGTAACATACAACAATGAACGCGCATAGTTATTGGGGTGCTTTGCCTGCTGTGGCCCTGCCACAGTACTATATGCAGCCGCTGCAGCCTCAGTTTCAGCAGCTGTATCAGCAGCTGCCGCAACAGAGTTTTCAACAGCAGCAATTTCAGCCGCTGCAGTTCCAGCCGCAGCACCAGCAGCAGCTTCAGCCGCAGCACCAGCAGCAGCTTCAGCTGCAGCACCAGCAGCAGCAGCTGTTTCAGCCACACCGGCGGCAGCAAAAAAAAACAACATTTTAAGAAGGCAAAGCTGCGCCAGCAACATATCGTCAACAAGCTGAACAGCCAAATTACAAAAATAAACAAAAAATTAGAATTTATTATTAAAAAACAGAATTGGAATGCCAATGGGAACCCCGCTATCACCGACAATTGCGAATATAGTTTTAGACAAAATCTTAGACGACGCGATTGATGAGCTGAAGCAACATAACATTACAATTAAACATATCTCAAAATACGTTGATGACATTTTTCTGATTATAAACAAGAGCGAAGCACAACTCATATTAGAAACATTTAACAAACAACACAAAAGAATACAATTTACAATAGAAACAGAAAAGAACAACAAAATTGCCTATCTTGACATGGAAATAGAGCGAAGGGAAAATAGACTTATATTTGACTGGTACACCAAAGGAACAGCGTCGGGACGAATAATAAATTTCGACTCAAACCAGCCGATGACACAGAAAATAAACACAATCCAGAACATTATTAGAAATACATACACACTATGCGATAAACAACACCGACGAAAAAACTATATAAAACTCAAAATGATGTTTATCAAAAACAGTTATCCGATAAATCTGATAGATAAACTCATAAATGACGTCACAGCGAAAATTGATAACACAAATAGTCAAAAATTCCAAACATCAAGAAAATCCCTAGAAACGATAAGCCGACAGTACATCAGCATCCCGTACATAGAAAACATAACGAATAAAGCAACGCTAACAAAATTCATACCAAAAGACAGCACAGAGCACATAACATATGCTTATAAAGCTCACAAAACAACAAGAAATTTGTTTACGAACACGAAGGACAAAATTGACAGAAACAAGCAGAACAATGTAATCTACGAAATCAAGTGCAATGGAAAAGAGGGAGAAGAGTGCAATCGAGTTTACATTGGAACAACAAAAAGATCACTCTCGACACGAATAACAGAACATAAGGGAGACGCAAAGAATAGAAAGACAACGACAGCACTAGCTCAACATTTGAGTGAAAACGGCCATACAGCTGATTTTGATGCGGTCAAAGTACTTGACATAGAGAGAAGAGAGCGAACAAGATTAACGCTGGAGAGCTTGCGTATACAGCAAAGAGGGGACGACGCGCTTAACCACAAAGAAGACATTGACCAGACGAATTACATTAACACAGCTGCAATAAGCAAACCGAACTGCAGCAAACAACATCAAAAACAGCTGGACAAAAATTAGAATTACACTAAAAATGTATAATTTTGACGGAAAGAGGCGGTATTAGGATTAGGACTGACGACACTAAAATTATGTGGAAAAACAACCAAAATGTATGTACCAAATAGTAATTGGTTAATGTAGTAATGTATTTATGTGAAATGTAACGTGTATATATTTTTTAAAAATAAAACCAGACTCCCTGATGAAGGCGGCAAAGCCGTCGAAACGCGTAGGAGGAAAATTGAATTTAAATGTTTTTTAAATATCAATGAACCCAACCGGCCGGAACAACCCTACAACAGCAACATCACAAACAGAAAATAGAAATACAAAACGAAAAAAAATTAAAAGCTTTAAAAAATAGAATTAAGTAACCAATATAAAAATGAAATTAAAAACTTGCGTAATGAATTACAAAAAATTAATATTGAAGAAAATTAAAAATTACAAAAAAAATAAAAAAAATTATAAAAACTTTGTGTCTAAACAACCGCCTTTTTACTTTAAATCATTATACGTTTACTTTCAGAATGTAGGTTTTCTTAAAGACAAAGATGCTATTATCTTTTGTGGAACGACAACTGCATTTTGTTACTGTATGTAAAGTATTTTTATACTCGATACCGAAGGTAAAAAGTATATTGGTTTTGTGCAATGTCCGTCATGGTGTCTGTCCGTCTGTCCGTCCGTATGGTTGCAAGTTTTTTCCACACCCTTCAAGCTAGAGACTTTAAACTTTCCAATTCTCTTTATCTATGGGATAGTAAATTAAAGTGTCAAGATGGGGGTTCTACGATAACTGGGGGGCTGGCAAATCGATAAATTCGATAACTCAAAACCGATAAATCCACATATTTCGCACATCCTTACAGCTAGAACTACCAAATTTGGTAAGAAGATAGCTACTAGCAACCCCCAAAAAACTGAATCAAAAATTTTGGAGCCACGTCCCAGTGTTCGGAACCGTACGATAATTATCGTACATGTACGATATTTTCATGCCTGCGTACGATGTACGATAGTACATTATTATCGTACGCAGATTGTACGATAATTTCCATCAAAAGAGAATAAGTTTATATTCGATGTTTCGAACATTTCGATTATGTTCGCAGCTGTTACGCAAAGATCTATATTTAAATCAAGTGAGACAACAAAATTTAATTGGTATAATCGTTGTAGTGTATTGACAAGTACGTATATCTTTCAAATACAGTATGTATAATATATATAACTTTACTTACCTATCAATTATTTTTAATATGTTCAATAAAGAATGAGTTCAGACTCGGACACCACACCTCCCAGAAAAATCGCCAAAGTCATGAGCAAGCATCGCCAACAAAAATTCAGAGAAGCTTGGCTTCAAAATGAAGATTTTAAACAATGGCTTTGCAAGGTGCCTGAAGATCAGTACAGAGCTAAATGCCGTACATGCAATGTTCTAATGAATGCTGAGTTGACTGTCATAAAAAATCACATGACATCGAAAGCTCACCTTCGTAAACCTCTAGCACGCCAACAAACTATTTCTTCTTTTATAAAAAAATCTGACGAAATCAGCACGAAAGCCAAAGCAGCTCAAGGACTTGAAATAAAGTTATGTGGTTTTCTAGCCGAACATAACCTATCCTTCACTACATTAAATCATTTGACAAGCATATTGCAAAGTTCTGTGCCTGACTCTGAAATTATTAAAAACATGCAGATGAAATCAACAAAAGGAACGGCAATAGTAAAAAATGTCATTGCTGCAGCCGAAAAAGAACATCTACAACAAAAAACAAACAACAAACAACCAATCGGTTCAGTGTTTTAATTGATGAATCGACCGTTATTGGGGGCATACAAACGATGTGCATCATTGTGAGGTAAAAAAAAATAATTTTTTTCCGCTGCTTTCACGGATAATAATTATCTATTTTGTATTCTTATATTTTGTACTGTGAAAATAGGTTTTTTGATGCTGAAGAGGGTCGAGTGGTCAGCAAGTTCTGGGATCTTTGTCAAATTTTTGAGCAAAATTCGGATGTGGAGAGTGCTACAGCAGAATATTTATTCGGACTAGTGTTGAAGTCCTTGGATGATTATAAGATTCAATTTGAGAATATCATTGGATTCGCGTCAGATGGAGCTAGTACAATGATGGGAAAAGATAACTCTGTAGCTTCGAGATTTCTTGAAGAATGCCCTGGCATCTATACTTTCAAGTGTATATGCCACTCATTGCATCTTTGTGCCAGCAATGCATGCAAAAAATTGCCAAGGAGTTGTGAAGATCTGGCTCGGAATGTCTATGGTGAATTTAAAAACAGCGCTAAACGACAGCACTTGTTAAAAAAGTTTCAAACATTTTTAGACATTGACGTTCACAAAATTCTCCGCCCAGCGCAAACGCGTTGGTTATCTTTAAAAGCGGTTGTTTCAAGGATAATTGAACAGTGGCCTGCACTCGAATTATACTTTAGAGATCAAATGCTGACTATCCGATTGAAATCTGTTGAACAGATTGTCCAAGCTCTCAACAATCCGATCATCAAATTATTTTATCTTTTTCTGGACTATATACTACCTAAATTCACCAAACTGAATGAACTCTTCCAGTCATCGTCGGTAGTCGTTACGAGCCTCCATGATAGAATGAGTAAAAACTATCAAGAGCTTTTGGAAACATACATGTCCCGAGATTATATTTATCGGACCGATTTAAGCGAACTAGATCCATGCAATGAGACGCATCGTTTACGTCCGGAAAATATGTACTTCGGCGTTGATGTCAGAAAAATGCTAGATCAGGTGGAGATTCGCAACAACGAAAAATTAAAATCAGACTTCACAATGACTTGTGTCGATTTTCTAATGGAAGGCTGTAAAGAAATTAAAAAGCGCTACGATTTTTCGGATCCTGTTTTAAAATTAGTGTCAAATCTGAATCCGTCGAAAGCAATGTTGAGAAAGACCAGGGACATTGTCCCCAGTTTGCTGCCCTTGATGAAATCTTTGCCTCGCATTGCATCAATTGAACAACATCAAATAATCGATGACGAGTGGCGTCAATTACCGTCTTTTGACCTCCCGGCAGATATTGATGTTCATAATCCGGTCGATATTTTTTGGGGAAAGCTGTTGAAATATGAAGAAGGAGATCAAGGAATGACATTTAAAAACGTGTCAAAATTTGTGCTCGAAGTAATTTCACTTCCACATTCCAATGCTGACAGCGAACGCATATTCAGTCAAATAAATTTAATTAAAACTAAGACTCGAAATAAAATGTCGATTTCGACGGTAAACGGTGTGCTCCTCGCTAAACAACGAGTTAAAGGAAAAGAAAACAATTGCACAACGTATACTCCATCACAGAGTGAATACAGTCGCATGAACAAGTCATTACTTTATAAAAAAAAAATCACAACAGAAAGCACTGCAACAGTGCAAGATTTGTATGGTGACACAGATAAATTAAAGTGTCAAGATTGGGGTTCTACGATAACTGGGGGGCTGGCAAATCGATAAATTCGATAACCCAAAACCGATAAATCCACATATTTCGCACATCCTTACAGCTAGAACTACCAAATTTGGTAAGAAGATAGCTATTAGCAACCCCCAAAAAACTGCATCAAAAATTTTGGAGCCACGCCCGCCCATTCCGCCCCCAGCCCCCCGCATTTTAAAGTCAAAATAGCCCATATCTCCCACAGTTTTTGAGCTATTGCCACCAAATTTGGTGCCAAGATAGGTGATGATGACCCCCTAAAAACCGCACCAAAAGTTTGGATGCCACGCTCACCGATACTGCCCTAGCCGCCCCCATCCACCCCAACGCTTCGTCAAAAACGGGAATGCGTGTATCTTCCAGAGTTGTGGAGCTAGAGCCTCCAAATTTGGTGGGAAGATAGCTGTTAACGACCCCCAAAAAACTGCATCAAAGTTTTGGAGCCACGCCCCCCATTCCACCCCCAGCCCCCCGCATTTTGAAATCAGAAATGGCTATATCTCCCATACTTTTTAAGCTATAGCCACCAAATTTGGTGCCAAGATAGGTGATGATGACCCCCTAAAAACTGCATCAAAAGTTTGGATACCACGCCCACCGATACTGCCCTAGCCTCCCCCATCCACCCCAACGCTTCGTCAAAAACGGGAATGAGTGTATCTTCCAGAGCTGTGGAGCTAAAGCCACCAAATTTGGTAAGAAGATAGCTGGCAACGACCCCCAAAAATCTGCATCAAAGTTTTGGAGCCACGCCCTCCATTTCGCCCCCCTTTCCCTACTTTTTACAATTTTCGAGCTAGAGTCACCAAATTTGGTATGAAGATAGCAATTGACATTCCACAAAGATCTGCATCAAAAATTTGGATGCCACGCCCACCCATACCACCCCCAACCCCCCTTTCCCAATTTTTACACATTTCGAGCTAGAGTCACCAAATTTGGTATGAAGATAGCAATTGACATTCCACAAAGATCTGCATCAAAAATTTGGATGCCACGCACACCCATACCGCCCCCAGCCCCCCTTTTCCCCACTTTTTACAAACTTCGAGCTAGAGTCACCAAATTTGGTATGTAGATAGCAATTGACATTCCACATAGATCTGCAGCAAAAATTTGAATGCCTCGCCCACCCATACCGCCCCCAGCCCCCCTTTCCACACTTATTACAAATTTCGCTAGAGTCACCAAATTTGGTATGAAGATAGCAATTGACATTTCACAAAGATCTGCAACAAAAATTTTGATGCCTCAACTACCTGCCCCCCCCCTTTCCCTACATTCTACAAACTTTGAGCTAGAGTCACCAAATTTGGAAGGAATATAGCTGGTGGCATCCCCATCTGCATCGGAGAATCTTTAAGGCAGCGTACACCCCTGCCGCATACGTACCCCTTTTGCAATCAAGCCTCTTTTTACCGGTTTTAATACTGGTATCGAGTATGCCGCAGTCGGTTGCGTCCGACTGCAACGTTTCCACTTGTTTTTAAATCTTGCTCCGATCATGCGCCTTCGTTGTTGTCTTTTTCGGCTAACTCTCTTATGTATGCGCGCGTCTGCAAGTCAAACAAAGAGCACGCACTGAATCAACGCATAACATATCTAAGAGGCTGCAGTTAAGTGAATTGTATATTGCCTTTAGCTTAAATTTAGTGTGTGTGCGGAGGAGGTAGGGTAATTAAACTTTACGATTGACATGCAAAAAGCGCACATAAAATAGAGAGTGAACGTTAATGAGCAACAACAAAGGAGCATGATCGGAGCGAGATTTCAAATTATCTGATTATCATAAGAGCAACACGCGCGCTTATGTGAACGCCCTTTGCTTATTCGAAATTGTATATCAATAATATATCAATAATGTTAGTGTGTTACGTTTTGTCTAAGTTATATAAGCAGCAAGTAGGCGAATCCACCCCATAATTCTCTTTATCTATGGGATAGTAAATTAAAGTGTCAAGATGGGGGTTCTTCGATAACTGGGGGGCTGGCAAATCGATAAATTCGATAACTCAAAACCGATAAATCCACATATTTCGCACATCCTTACAGCTAGAAGTACCAAATTTGGTAAGAAGATAGCTATTAGCAACCCCCAAAAAACTGCATCAAAAATTTTGGAGCCACGCCCGCCCATTCCGCCCCCAGCCCCCCGCATTTTAAAGTCAAAATAGCCCATATCTCCCACAGTTTTTGAGCTATAGCCACCAAATTTGGTGCCAAGATAGGTGATGATGACCCCCTAAAAACCGCACCAAAAGTTTGGATACCACGCCCACCGATACTGCCCTAGCCTCCCCCATCCACCCCAACGCTTCGTCAAAAACGGGAATGCGTGTATCTTCCAGAGTTGTGGAGCTAGAGCCTCCAAATTTGGTGGGAAGATAGCTGTTAACGACCCCCAAAAAACTGCATCAAAGTTTTGGAGCCACGCCCCCCATTCCGCCCCCCAGCCCCCCGCATTTTGAAATCAGAAATGGCTATATCTCTCATATAGTTTTTAAGCTATAGCCACCAAATTTGGTGCCAAGATAGGTGATGATGACCCCCTAAAAACTGCACCAAAAGTTTGGATACCACGCCCACCGATACTGCCCTAGCCTCCCCATCCACCCCAACGCTTCGTCAAAAACGGGAATGAGTGTATCTTCCAGAGCTGTGGAGCTAAAGCCACCAAATTTGGTAAGAAGATAGCTGGCAACAACCCCCAAAAATCTGCATCAAAGTTTTGGAGCCACGCATTCCATTTCGCCCCCCTTTCCCCACTTTTTACAATTTTCGAGCTAGAGTCCCCAAATTTGGTATGAAGATAGCAATTGACATTCCACAAAGATCTGCATCAAAAATTTGGATGCCACGCCTACCCATACCACCCCCAACCCCCCTTTCCCCAATTTTTACAAATTTCGAGCTAGAGTCACCAAATTTGGTATGAAGATAGCAATTGACATTCCACAAAGATCTGCATCAAAAATTTGGATGCCACGCACACCCATACCGCCCCCAGCCCCCTTTTCCCCACTTTTTACAAACTTCGAGCTAGAGTCACCAAATTTGGTATGTAGATAGCAATTGACATTCCACATAGATCTGCAGCAAAAATTTGAATGCCTCGCCCACCCATACCGCCCCCAGCCCCCCCCTTTCCCTACATTTTACAAACTTTGAGCTAGAGTCACCAAATTTGGAAGGAATATAGCTGGTGGCATCCCCATCTGCATCGGAGAATCTTTAAGGTAGCGTACACCCCTGCCGCATCCGTACCCCTTTGCAATCAGGCCTCTTTTTGCCGGTTTTAATACTGGTATCGAGTATGCCGCAGTCGGTTGCGTCCGACTGCAACGTTTCTACTTGTTTTGTACTAATGTTCTTAAATTTTTAGCGTTTGCAACTCATATTGCAGATTTTGCAACTCTTCTTTGCATCATTTTTTATTTCTAATTTCATTGTTTCGAATTTAGTTTTATTTCGCAATTCATTTTGTTTTTGTTTTTTTCATTATAAAATTTCTTCTTTTATTTTATTTAACAATTTGACTGTGCAGCGGTTTAATGTTTTGTTGCTGGCGCAGTTTTAAATGCTTTAGTTGTTGTTGTTGCTGACGATGCTTTTGTTGTTGCTGTGGCTGACGCTGATGCTGCCACTGGTGTGGCTGAAACTGCTGCTGCTGGTGTAGCTGCGGCTGATAGAGCTGTTGCTTCAAAAAATCATAAAAAATACATGCGAATAGATTCTTGAAATTTTTATTTAAATCATTATTGGAATTGTTTGAAGTAATTTTTACATCAAAACATTTTTTGTTTAAGCCCAGGGAGAAAAGTTTCAAAAGTAGACTTTTACTAAAATTGAAATCTTTCAAACGGAAATTAAATGACCTTTCCATCGATACCATACTTTCCATAAAGTAAATTTAAGCAATGGGTAGATTTAACTTTAAGTGTAGTGTAAATACTTTTAACTACCTTTGATATGAATTTAGTACAATCATAAATACGTACTTATGTATGTTGTGTTTTGACGATGCCGACGCCGCCGCCGCTTAAAAGGCGACGCTGCTGCTTTAGATACGCCGTTTTGTCTGCCTTTGACGCGGGCTGTAGATGTTATTGTTGCTGTTGGTGTATTTACATATTAATTTTTTTTTCTTCTATATATATAAAAGAGTTTGTCCTGATGAGAATGGAAGAGCCACAGCCTAAACGAAAAGAGCTAGAAGGCTGAAATTTTCACACAATTTTCCATGCAGGTAGGAGGTGAGCACTAAGAAGGGAATTTTTATTTGGACAACTCCTTCAAGTACCTCCCATACGATTTGGAGCACTTTTTACCCATTTTAAAAAACAAATTACAATTACAACAAGTACCCATTCCACTACTGTCGCCTGATTGTCGCACAAGCTGAGAGTTTGATCGCGAGCGAGAATACAAAAACAAAACAAATGCGCATTGACGCCTTCGCGTCGCACAAGCAAAGTCATAAAAAAGGTTCTTACACTTGCAAAAAGAAACGGATTTCCGCTTCTTAATGAATAAGTGCATACACAATTAAGTAACAATGCGCTTGAAAATAATTTTCATAATTTTATGTACATGTATCACTTCGCACAGTGCACATTTTTTTTTTTCAAATTTGTGTGCCTTTGACAATTGATTTACGACCCAAGTAGCGTTTGTTGTTGTTGTAAGTGTTGTTGTTGGGCCCGCACTGCTACTTTTTGTTGGTGTCATTGATTTTAAAAAAAAAAAACAACAACAACATAACAAAACTTAGTGCGTCTAGAAAAATTTCCCACACCAGAATATGTTATGGGGGTGGATTCGCCTGCTTGCTGCTTATATAACTTAGACAAAACGTATCACACTAACATTATTGATATATTATTGATATACAATTTCGAACAAGCAAAGGGCGTTCACATAATGATAATCAGATAATTTGAAATCTCGCTCCGATCATGCTCCTTTGTTGTTGCTCATTTACGTTCACTCTCTATTTTATGTGCGTGCTTTGCATGTCAATCGTAAGGTTTAATAACCCTACCTCCTCCGCACACACTAAATTAAAGCTAAAGGCAATATGCAATTCACTTAACTGCAGCCTCTTAGATATGTTTTGCGTTGATTCAGTGCGTGCGAAGAAGGTAGCGATACTACGCTCTTTGTCTAACTTGCAGAGCGCGCGCATACATAAGAGAGTTAGCCGAAATAGCCAACAACGAAGGCGCATGATCGGAGCGAGATTTACAAATAATTTGTCATCTAGCGCCGAACATGAAGAGCGATGCGTGAGCGTGTTCACGTTTTAAGCTGCCTCTTTGGGTTTGGGACCAGCAGCGCTCAACTCATGATGCAGGTGTTGAATTGCCGACTGTCAGCACAACACGAGAATGAGCGAATCTGAAAACAAGTAAGAAGGCTTTAGTTGAGAAATCCCGACTAAAAGATACCCTGAACCCGTGTATTAAAATGACTTGCAGAACTACTGTGTTTCTTAATCGATTTGGATTATTAATTTTCACAGAATTTATAAAGTTATCCATTGTTTTAAGTCCTATTTTTACATTTTCTGAATAACAGACATGTGGACTCGGCTGTTGAAGCTGATTTATGTGGTCGGAGATGCTTCTTTCTGCCTGTTACATACTTTTGCACAAATCAATTATACCTTTTTTTACCCATTTTATGGGTTCAGGGTATAAAAATAATGTAATATTTTAGGCATGCTTTCAAAACAAAGTTTTCTTATATTTTGTAGCCACAGATAACAGAGAGAAGAACAAAGAAGAAGAAATATAACTGTAAATGGTACTCACTGCAAGCAGCATGCACAGCTGAGCGAATATATGCTGCAACACAAAGAGCGGCTTAAAGCTTGATCAGCGCGCGCGTGTTTCTTATGACTGCCGCTAGATATAACATAATTTGAATGCAATCATCTTTGTTGTTGCCCATTTACGCTCACACTTTTGTTTATGCGCGCTTTGCATGTAAAACATAAATCTTAATATCCCTATCTCCTCCGCACTCACTAAGCTAAGCTAACCATAACTAAGAGGCTGCAGGTAAGGGAATTGCATTGCCTAATTTACACCACCCATACATAGCTCTTAAGTGCAAGCGTTGTATGTATGAGCTCGGGATCTGCTGCTTAGAGGAATAATTGTAATGCTCTTTCCAACATTATGTTTTTACACACAATGGTAAGGGAATTGGTTATGCATTTTAGTTCATATTTAATGTGTACAAAGAAAGTTACTTTTCGTTTCAGTGAATTTTTTAATATTGTTTATATTAAGGATAAGGATAATAACAACGAAAGTTTCTTTTTGGATCAGTGAGTTTGTTAATATTCTGATTTTCGTATATATAAATATACATTCATTTCAAATACGTATGTATATACGTTCATTTAAAATTCGTATATAATGATAAGTTATAAAAAATATTTAATTGCTATGATTTAAATATTTAAATAACGATCAACGTATTTAAATTTTTTTGTTGTTTTTTAAACACAAAAAAGTTAAGTTGATTATCGATTTAATAATTGAAGCAACATTATTTATAGTTGTCTTCTATTTTGCATATTATATAATAGTTAAATAGACGCTGCTTTAGTGCATTTAAAAATCAAATAAAACTAAGCAGTCTGAATATTCTATTAAATTAATATAAGTTGGTATATTCAATTTTATTGAATTCTATACTTACGTATAGACACTGTAACGTTGTAACAATCCTTTTACAGTGAAGTCAATTGACTCACAGCCAAATTAAAATATGTCTATTGATACTTTAGATATTAGTGGTGTTTTAGTGCCGCATTCAGTTGTTGCTATAATTGGTGATGGAGCCTGCCTTTTCATTTTGATGTTTATATTTCTTTAGAGGAAGTATTAACTCAAGAATCTGATACGTCAAGTGAATGTATAACTGAAAATGTTAAAAATCCTGTTAAAAGACGTAGTCGATTCACCGGCAAAACAGAAAAAAAGGTAAAAAAAAACGTTCATTTGAAAAAAATAGTGATATCAATAGGGGTAAGCGCATAGAAGCATCAAAAAAATATCGTGTTAATAATCCTGATGTTATTAGAGTTGTAGTGAGTTGACATCAGGCTAATAATCCTGAAGCTCATAGAGTTGCAGTGAGAAGAAATCAGGCTAATAATCCTGATGCACGTCAAGAAAGGCGTTTGCGTGCATGGAGTGTTAAAGCCATGTCTGGCTTAAACTATGATTTTGAAATAGCTTACAAGTCAGATAAAATTACTCAACTTGGTAGTATGAATTTGATATGCAAACAATGTAATGGTGCATTTACACTAGTTGATGCAGCGTCAATTCTAGCTCTATCAACAATTGATATCCAACGTCAACGCATTTGTTGTGTTTACATTAGTTGACTGATTTGACAAAATAATCGGGTTGCCAACTAATTTTCGAGAATCAGGCGCGTCATTTTTTCTTGTGGTTTCCCCAGTAGGCCTTATCCACTTATTGAATTTAATTTGCAATTATTAACAGCTTTTAAGAGCTTCTTTATAAACGACATTGGTTGTTTTTCCGAAAGGTGCTAATAAAAATAAACTTTTTGGTGAACTGACTCTTGAGCAGGCTACATAAAATTGGCCATGAGAAAAACAATCGTGTCTTAAGTCTAGTCCGGCTAATTTAAGAGTTTGTCCCTGTGATTTATTAATTGTTAAGGCAAAGCAAACTTTTAAAGGAAATTGCAATCTTTTAAATTGAATTGGCAATTCAGAATCAGAAGGTATTAATGGAAATTTCGGTATAAAAACCGTTTCGCCCATACCATTGCCAGTAAAGATAATTGCTTCGACAACATTCTTATGAAGGACTTTAATTTGCAATCTTGTACCATTGCACAGTTTTGGCGGTTTCAAGTTGCGAATCAACATTACAGGTGAACCAATCTTTAAAGTTAATTTATGTTGGGGCAGGCCAGCCGGATTTAATGAATTAAGAAACTCGACGGGGTAATGAACTGCATCTTCGATTTCAGTCACAGAATCAATAGAGTTATATGTCATTTCTTCACTTTGAAATGATTTTAATAAAAACTCGTTTATTTCCAATGCATTTTCATTTCTCGCAGTCAAAATAGCACGTTCTGAAAACCATTCGAGTGATTTTGAGAGATATTTGTAATATCCGGAAATATTTTTAGAGTTAGCTCTCAATACTTTTCACAACATGACACAAAGTGGATAAAGTTATTTTGCCATCATGGGTTGGAAATAATCCATTTCCTATTTGAAGAAGCATTTCTGCAAATTCACCAGCTATGCTATCACCTTTTAAGTGCACTCGCATATTCTTCGTTAATGCAATTTTCTGTATTTTGGGCCACAAAATTGAAAACTTTAAGCACGCATTTATTTCATCTGCTCTTGTTCCTCTGGGGATCACGGGAAGAGTTTGTCGAAAATCACCAGCTAAGAGAACAGTTATGCCACCCATTAAGTATTCACTATCTCGAATGTCTTTCAAAGATCGATCTACAGCTTCAAAAGCACCTTTATGGCCCATAGTACACTCATCCCAAACAATAAGCTTGCAATCTTTGAGCACAGCAGCAATATAAGATTGCTTTGAAATTGAGCAATGTGGTGTTTCTAAATGAATCATATTAAATGGAATCTTAGGTGTAGAATGCGCTGTGCGGCCACCATTTAGTAAAGTGGCTGCGATACCGGAAGAAGCAACGGCCAATGCAATGTTTTTACTTTGCCGTACCTTGTCCAATAATAAATTTAAAAGATACGTTTTACCTGTTCCACCAGGTGAATCTAAAAAATAGATTTCTCCTTTTTCTGCTTCAACGCTATATACATAGTATCTTTTCGTATACTTGTTTTTGCTCAGCAGTAAGGAGTAGCTCATTATTAACAACAAAATTATCGCAATTTTCATAATTTGTTTCTCTATGATATTCATTATTTTGAACAATTTCCTCGGATCTGATTGGTAGTGGAAGTCCATAGTTAGTCAAGTTTTGACCACCAATAGACAGAACTATATCTTCAATGTAAATAAGACATTTATTTAAAACATTATTCACAATACTTTCATCAATATATCTGTCTTGTGAAAAATTAAAGGCTTTTAAAATATCTTCTGAGAAACTGTCTTTATAAGTATTCCAAAGTTTAAGAGCATCTGAAATTTGACAAAATACTAACATTATTGCAAAAAGTTCTCTAAGTTTTGTAGGATTTTGACATATGACAGCTTCGGCTATAGTTGAATCCCAGTGCTTATCATCTTCTAGTAATCCTAGAGCTTTACACGCCAATTGAAATGATGAGTATGCTACACCATTAACGGTTTTAAACTTAAAAATGAAGTTGGGCCCCTTACAAAATGTAATAAAAGTCTTAAATAAAAACATTCAGTATTATTGGGATGAATAGTGTAAACTCTTCCCAAAGCTGAATCTCTTTTAACTCCAGGAAAATTTGGCACATCATGCCCTCGTTTTCTTCTTTGAAATTCTTTATTGTTCCATGTAAAATACGATGGAACTTCACAATATAGAAGCGTTCTTGCAAACTCATCACGTGTGCAGAGCTCAAAGAAGGCTAGCAAAGTGGTTTTGGGTGTAGTGCTTAATCTGTCAAGTAATTGTTGCGGATTATTGGGGTTAAAATATATCCGTTGACCATTTTCTAAATGAACAGCTAAGTGAGTAATAGCCGGATAACGTTCATGTATGGGAAATGCAAGGATTCTCCATACTGCTTCTGAGCTACTTATATACCGGCCACTTTCGTACATATTAATTTCATTGCGTTGGTCTTCAAGAGTAAATGATGCTTGATCACTGCCCTTGTTAACATATTTACAGATGTATTTAATAGACTTTACAGAACTACAATACTCAACATTTATATGAGCTTCAAATGTTCTCAATAGTACACAATTGTAAGGCACAACCCAACGATTATCTATGCAATTACCATTTATATTAATTGCATTACCACCATCTTCTATCGCTCTTCTACGATATAGAGGGTAACTATCTTTTCCAGTCACAGTTTCTTTAAGAAATTGTCGAGGAAACCTTTTGGTACATTTTCCATCTCTCATGCATGGCGACTTATTGTTAAATGCACCGCAAGGACCATGAATCATATTTGACTTAACAATGTTAAATAACAATGGATCCTCATCTGGGTTTGGTATTTCGGCACAGATAGTTTTATCGATTTTATCTGGTCTTATTTTATTTTCTAACCAAAGTAGAATATGTATATGTGGTAAGCCCCGCTTTTGCCATTCCACAGAGTACATGAAACATTGCACGCTTCCAAACAAAGAACCTTTTGTCAATAGTGGCATTAAAGCTTTAACTTTTAAATGAAAAACTCGAGCTATAATATCGTGACGATCATGCGGTTTTTGACCCGGTAACAAAACACTTTTGATGTCATTCCATTATGGATTGCATGTGAATGTTATGCAAAGATCTGGTCGCTCATAATGGCGAACATATGTCATAGCATCTTGAGTTTTTTCATGCATATATAGTGCAGAGCTTGTAAAAGAAGACGGTAAAATTACCATCTGACCAAGTTGAGCTGCGACAACATCTTGTTGGCCTATTGCATCTTGTAGATGTATATAGCTATCTGCTCTGAGTTTCGCTTGATTGAATATAATTTAACCTTTCTGTTTAAATTTTAGCATACATATCAACTAAAAGTTGACTATAAAGGGAACGACAATAAATTAAATGATTTAACTCAGATTGACGAATCATTATTTTATAACTGTAAAAGCTTAACGCAGATACCTTTTTTTTTTGGTTCCTCCTTTTTTAATAATGGATTCCATTGTGGTATATCCACTGAATAGCCATCTTCGCCGTAAGGAAATAGCAAAGGGTTCTGTAAGGCATCGTATGATCGATGCACCTCACTTATACGATGTAATTTATAATTATGGCTTTCAATAATAATATTGCGCTTTTTAAATTGCTGACCAACAATACCTAAAGCTACTTCGCTTGATTGAGGTGCATTGGAAAGCCCTTTGTGAGCACCAGCGGGTGTTCGATCAGCATGTATAACCAATTTATAGTCTTTAGTACTTCTTGGTATTTTATTGAGAGCCATTTTTAGATCTTTAACATAACGATTATGATGATGAAACATACATTGAAGATCCTTTACTACGCTTAAATCAACATTTGAAATATTTTTGCAACGTAGTTGAGCTTCCTTTTCATCATCACCAACAAAATAAATTTGAAGAAATTGCATTTCTTCATTTGGCAAAGGTCGGACACTAACAATTAAGTGATACACTTGTCCTTGGACTTTAAAGGTTGACCAACATTCATTTATTTTTGTACTTCCAAAAGAAGTCATTTGAAAGCAACTGTTATACTTTCTTATACGATCAATGAAATGATCATGCTTGGGATGTCCACCAATTATTAAGCTTTTAAGTGGATCAGGCAAACTTTCATTTTGTGAAAGTTTAACTTATCCTGCCTTTCAACAGATACCCAAAGGCTCATTTTTCCATTTTAAAGCATTACATTGTTTGCATATCAAATTCATACTACCAAGTTGAGTAATTTTATCTGGCTTGTAAGCTATTTCAAAATCATAGTTTAAGCCAGACATGGCTTTAACACTCCATGCACGCAAACGCCTTTCTTGACGTGCATCAGGATTATTAGCCTGATTTCTTCTCACTGCAACTCTATGAGCTTCAGGATTATTAGCCTGATGTCAACTCACTACAACTCTAATAACATCAGGATTATTAACACGATATTTTTTGATGCTTCTATGCGCTTACCCCTATTGATATCACTATTTTTTTCAAATGAACGTTTTTTTTTACCTTTTTTTCTGTTTTGCCGGTGAATCGACTACGTCTTTTAACAGGATTTTTAACATTTTCAGTTATACATTCACTTGACGTATCAGATTCTTGAGTTAATACTTCCTCTAAAGAAATATAAACATCAAAATGAAAAGGCAGGCTCCATCACCAATTATAGCAACAACTGAATGCGGCACTAAAACACCACTAATATCTAAAGTATCAATAGACATATTTTAATTTGGCTGTGAGTCAATTGACTTCACTGTAAAAGGATTGTTACAACGTTACAGTGTCTATACGTAAGTATAGAATTCAATAAAATTGAATATACCAACTTATATTAATTTAATAGAATATTCAGACTGCTTAGTTTTATTTGATTTTTAAATGCACTAAAGCAGCGTCTATTTAACTATTATATAATATGCAAAATAGAAGACAACTATAAATAATGTTGCTTCAATTATTAAATCGAAAATCAACTTAACTTTTTTGTGTTTAAAAAACAACAAAAAAAATTTAAATACGTTGATCGTTATTTAAATATTTAAATCATAGCAATTAAATATTTTTTATAACTTATCATTATATACGAATTTTAAATGAACGTATATACATACGTATTTGAAATGAATGTATATTTATATATACGAAAATCAGAATATTAACAAACTCACTGATCCAAAAAGAAACTTTCGTTGTTATTATCCTTATCCTTAATATAAACAATATTAAAAAATTCACTGAAACGAAAAGTAACTTTCTTTGTACACATTAAATATGAACTAAAATGCATAACCAATTCCCTTACCATTGTGTGTAAAAACATAATGTTGGAAAGAGCATTACAATTATTCCTCTAAGCAGCAGATCCCGAGCTCATACATACAACGCTTGCACTTAAGAGCTATGTATGGGTGGTGTAAATTAGGCAATGCAATTCCCTTACCTGCAGCCTCTTAGTTATGGTTAGCTTAGCTTAGTGAGTGCGGAGGAGATAGGGATATTAAGATTTATGTTTTACATGCAAAGCGCGCATAAACAAAAGTGTGAGCGTAAATGGGCAACAACAAAGATGATTGCATTCAAATTATGTTATATCTAGCGGCAGTCATAAGAAACACGCGCGCTGATCAAGCTTTAAGCCGCTCTTTGTGTTGCAGCATATATTCGCTCAGCTGTGCATGCTGCTTGCAGTGAGTACCATTTACAGTTATATTTCTTCTTCTTTGTTCTTCTCTCTGTTATCTGTGGCTACAAAATATAAGAAAACTTTGTTTTGAAAGCATGCCTAAAATATTACATTATTTTTATACCCTGAACCCATAAAATGGGTAAAAAAAGGTATAATTGATTTGTGCAAAAGTATGTAACAGGCAGAAAGAAGCATCTCCGACCACATAAATCAGCTTCAACAGCCGAGTCCACATGTCTGTTATTCAGAAAATGTAAAAATAGGACTTAAAACAATGGATAACTTTATAAATTCTGTGAAAATTAATAATCCAAATCGATTAAGAAACACAGTAGTTCTGCAAGTCATTTTAATACACGGGTTCAGGGTATCTTTTAGTCGGGATTTCTCAACTAAAGCCTTCTTACTTGTTTTCAGATTCGCTCATTCTCGTGTTGTGCTGACAGTCGGCAATTCAACACCTGCATCATGAGTTGAGCGCTGCTGGTCCCAAACCCAAAGAGGCAGCTTAAAACGTGAACACGCTCACGCATCGCTCTTCATGTTCGGCGCTAGATGACAAATTATTTGTAAATCTCGCTCCGATCATGCGCCTTCGTTGTTGGCTATTTCGGCTAACTCTCTTATGTATGCGCGCGCTCTGCAAGTTAGACAAAGAGCGTAGTATCGCTACCTTCTTCGCACGCACTGAATCAACGCAAAACATATCTAAGAGGCTGCAGTTAAGTGAATTGCATATTGCCTTTAGCTTTAGTTTAGTGTGTGCGGAGGAGGTAGGGTTATTAAACCTTACGATTGACATGCAAAGCACGCACATAAAATAGAGAGTGAACGTAAATGAGCAACAACAAAGGAGCATGATCGGAGCGAGATTTCAAATTATCTGATTATCATTATGTGAACGCCCTTTGCTTGTTCGAAATTGTATATCAATAATATATCAATAATGTTAGTGTGATACGTTTTGTCTAAGTTATATAAGCAGCAAGCAGGCGAATCCACCCCCATAACATATTCTGGTGTGGGAAATTTTTCTAGACGCACTAAGTTTTGTTATGTTGTTGTTGTTTTTTTTTTTAAAATCAATGACACCAACAAAAAGTAGCAGTGCGGGCCCAACAACAACACTTACAACAACAACAAACGCTACTTGGGTCGTAAATCAATTGTCAAAGGCACACAAATTTGAAAAAAAAAATGTGCACTGTGCGAAGTGATACATGTACATAAAATTATGAAAATTATTTTCAAGCGCATTGTTACTTAATTGTGTATGCACTTATTCATTAAGAAGCGGAAATCCGTTTCTTTTTTGCAAGTGTAAGAACCTTTTTTTATGACTTTGCTTGTGCGACGCGAAGGCGTCAATGCGCATTTGTTTTGTTTTTGTATTCTCGCTCGCGATCAAACTCTCAGCTTGTGCGACAATCAGGCGACAGTAGTGGAATGGGTACTTGTTGTAATTGTAATTTGTTTTTTAAAATGGGTAAAAAGTGCTCCAAATCGTATGGGAGGTACTTGAAGGAGTTGTCCAAATAAAAATTCCCTTCTTAGTGCTCACCTCCTACCTGCATGGAAAATTGTGTGAAAATTTCAGCCTTCTAGCTCTTTTCGTTTAGGCTGTGGCTCTTCCATTCTCATCAGGACAAACTCTTTTATATATATAGAAGAAAAAAAAAATTAATATGTAAATACACCAACAGCAACAATAACATCTACAGCCCGCGTCAAAGGCAGACAAAACGGCGTATCTAAAGCAGCAGCGTCGCCTTTTAAGCGGCGGCGGCGTCGGCATCGTCAAAACACAACATACATAAGTACGTATTTATGATTGTACTAAATTCATATCAAAGGTAGTTAAAAGTATTTACACTACACTTAAAGTTAAATCTACCCATTGCTTAAATTTACTTTATGGAAAGTATGGTATCGATGGAAAGGTCATTTAATTTCCGTTTGAAAGATTTCAATTTTAGTAAAAGTCTACTTTTGAAACTTTTCTCCCTGGGCTTAAACAAAAAATGTTTTGATGTAAAAATTATTTTAAACAATTCTAATAATGATTTAAATAAAAATTTCAAGAATCTATTCGCATGTATTTTTTATGATTTTTTGAAGCAACAGCTCTATCAGCCGCAGCTACACCAGCAGCAGCAGCTTCAGCCACACCAGTGGCAGCATCAGCGTCAGCCACAGCAACAACAAAAGCATCGTCAGCAACAACAACAACTAAAGCATTTAAAACTGCGCCAGCAACAAAACATTAAACCGCTGCACAGTCAAATTGTTAAATAAAATAAAAGAAGAAATTTTATAATGAAAAAAACAAAAACAAAATGAATTGCGAAATAAAACTAAATTCGAAGCAATGAAATTAGAAATAAAAAATGATGCAAAGAAGAGTTGCAAAATCTGCAATATGAGTTGCAAACGCTAAAAATTTAAGAACATTAGTACAAAACAAGTAGAAACGTTGCAGTCGGACGCAACCGACTGCGGCATACTCGATACCAGTATTAAAACCGGCAAAAAGAGGCCTGATTGCAAAGGGGTACGGATGCGGCAGGGGTGTACGCTACCTTAAAGATTCTCCGATGCAGATGGGGATGCCACCAGCTATATTCCTTCCAAATTTGGTGACTCTAGCTCAAAGTTTGTAGAATGTAGGGAAAGGGGGGGGGGCTGGGGGCAGTATGGGTAGTTGAGGCATTAAAATTTTTGTTGCAGATCTTTGTGAAATGTCAATTGCTATCTTCATACCAAATTTGGTGACTCTAGCTCGAAATTTGTAATAAGTGTGGAAAGGGGGGCTGGGGGCGGTATGGGTGGGCGAGGCATTCAAATTTTTGCTGCAGATCTATGTGGAATGTCAATTGCTATCTACATACCAAATTTGGTGACTCTAGCTCGAAATTTGTAAAAAGTGGGGAAAAGGGGGCTGGGGGCGGTATGGGTGTGCGTGGCATCCAAATTTTTGATGCAGATCTTTGTGAAATATCAATTGCTATCTTCATACCAAATTTGGTGACTCTAGCTCGAAATTTGTAAAAAGTGGGGAAAGGGGGGCGAAATGGAGGGCGTGGCTCCAAAACTTTGATGCAGATTTTTGGGGGTCGTTGCCAGCTATCTTCTTACCAAATTTGGTGGCTTTAGCTCCACAACTCTGGAAGATACACTCATTCCCGTTTTTGACGAAGCGTTGGGGTGGATGGGGAGGCTAGGGCAGTATCGGTGGGCGTGGTATCCAAACGTTTGGTGCAGTTTTTAGGGGGTCATCATCACCTATCTTGGCACCAAATTTGGTGGCTATAGCTCAAAAACTATGGGAGATATAGCCATTTCTGATTTCAAAATGCGGGGGGGCTGGAGGCGGAATGGGGGGCGTGGCTCCAAAACTTTGATGCAGTTTTTTGGGGGTCGTTAACAGCTATCTTCCCACCAAATTTGGAGGCTCTAGCTCCACAACTCTGGAAGATACACGCATTCCCGTTTTTGACGAAGCGTTGGGGTGGATGGGGGCGGCTAGGGCAGTATCGGTGAGCGTGGCATCCAAACTTTTGGTGCGGTTTTTAGGGAGTCATCATCACCTATCTTGGCACCAAATTTGGTGGCTATAGCTCAAAAACTGTGGGAGATATGGGCTATTTTGACTTTAAAATGCGGGGGGGCTGGGGGCGGAATGGGCGGGCGTGGCTCCAAAATTTTTGATGCAGTTTTTTGGGGGTTGCTAATAGCTATCTTCTTACCAAATTTGGTACTTATAGCTGTAAGGATGTGCGAAATATGTGGATTTATCGGTTTTGGCTTATCGAATTTATCGATTTGCCAGCCCCCCAGTTATCGTAGAACCCCCATCTTGACACTTTAATTTACTATCCCATAGATAAAGAGAATTGGAAAGTTTCAAGTCTCTAGCTTGAAGGGTGTGGAAAAAACTTGCAACCATACGGACGGACAGACGGACAGACACCATGACGGACATTGCACAAAACCAATATAAGGTCTGTTTGAGAGTAGAAAGTGCAGGGTAGTGCAGGGCAGAACAGAACACGAAAAATACAACTCTGAAAATTTTAAGTGTAAAAAAGTGTAGAACTGCTATCGAACAAAAAAAGTGTAAGTTAGGGCAATTGAAGCAAACAACAGCTGACTGACAACTTCGAGCCGTGAAGCAAGCATACATCGTTTGGTTGGGCCTTAACATGAGTTTTAATATAAATGAAAATTTCACTTTAAGGCCCAATATCTCAATGTCCGGTTAGTCAACTTATTCTAAGTTTAGTCGAATTTGAGTCTCTCAATATTCGGTTAGGAGTATATGAGAAACAAACTAACCGGAAGGCTGGGTCTTGGTTAAAATTTAAAGCGCGTATAAGTCACGATATATCGATAAGAATCATCGCTAAAGCAAACAGCTGTCCCTTGAATTGTATATTTATTTTGTTATTAAAGAAAAATGGCATCGCACAGCAGAGTTTTTTATATTCATTCAATGGAGACGCAATTTGACGAAACAGAGCCAAGAGTTAATAACTCGAGAAGTTATAGGGATAGGGTGAACTATTTCACTGATCTGGATGATGCCAAATTTGTTCAGCGGTTCAGGCTAAAAAAATCTACATGTAAAATCATTCTTGCAAGGATTGTAGATCAATTGGCTTGCCATAGTAATAGGTTTCTGCCAGGCTTCGTCCTTCTGCTTCCACGTAACGGCGTCGCTCTTCTTGCACTCTAAAATATGCTGATGCGACTCCACTAATTCCACCAACAAATGCTCCTCAGAGATCGAAAAGTTTTTCCCACGGAACCGTTTGCATTCAGGCGTGTTCATTTTTATTTTATATATTTAAAATATGCAAAATTTGCCAGTCACCAACCAAAACAATAACAAAAAACAGCTGAGCCGCTCGCTATAAATGGCAATGCTGTGTATATATGTGGCAACGCTGTTAAGGCGATAGTTACTTATCGATGAAAGGTTATTTTGGCTTTGAGAAAACCAAACTGTTTTAACTCGACCAGCAAAATAATGCGGCAGTTAGCTAAACGAAAATTTAACCGGACATTGAGATATTGGGCCTAAGTGAGTTAATTGATGAAGACAGCGATGCTGAAACGATTGCAACATTATTTTAATAAAAATCAAATTAATTTTTCGTAAACTTTTTATCAATAAAAAACAACCACTTTAACTATTTTTAATTATTTTGTTTTTATACTCGATACCGAAGGTAAAGAGTATATTGACTTTGTGCAATGTCCGTCATGGTGTCCGTCCGTCTGTCCGTCTGTCCGTCCGTATGTTCGCAACTTTTTTCCACACCCTTCAAGCTAGAGACTTGAAACTTTCCAATTCTCTTTATCTATGGGATAGTAAATTAAAGTGTCAAGATGGGGGTTCTACGATAACTGGGGGGCGGCAAATCGATAAATTCGATAACTCAAAACCGATAAGTCCACATATTTCGCACATCCTTACAGCTAGAAGTACCAAATTTGGTAAGAAGATAGCTATTAGCAACCCCCAAAAAACTGCATCAAAAATTTTGGAGCCACGCCCCCCATTCCGCCCCCAGCTCCCCCGAATTTTAAAGTTAAAAAAGCCTATATCTCCCACAGTTTTTGAGCTATAGTCACCAAATTTGATGCCAAGATAGGTGATGATGACCCCTCAAAAACTGCATCAAAAGATTGGATGCCACGCCCACCAATACCGCCCCAGCCACCCCCATGTGCCCCAACGCTTCGTCAAAAACGGGAATGCGTGTATCTTCCAGAGTTGTAGAGCTAGAGCCTCCAAATTTGGTGGGAAGATAGTTGGTAACGACCTCCAAAAAACTGCATCAAAGGTTTGGAGCCACGCCCACCCATTCCGCCCCCAGCCCCACCGCATTTTGAAATCAGAAATGGCTATATCTCCCACAGTTTTTGAGCTAGAGCCACCAAATTTGGTGCCAAGATAGGTGATGATGACCCCCCAAAAACTGCATCAAAAGTTTGGATGCCACGCCAACCAATACTGCCCTAGCCGCCCCCATCCACCCCAACGCTTCGTCAAAAACGGGAATGCGTGTATCTTCCAGAGTTGTGGAGCTAGAGCCACCAAATTTGGTAGGAAGATAGCTGGCAACGACCCGCAAAAATCTGCATCAAGGTTTTGGAGCCACGCCCTCCATTTCGCCCCCCTTTCCCCATTTTTTTACAATTTTCGAGCTAGAGTCACCAAATTTTGTATGAAGATAGCATTTGACATTTCAGAAAGATCTGCATCAAAAATTTGGATTCCACGCCCACCCATACCGCCCCCAGCCCCCCTTTTCCTCACTTATTACAAATTTCGAGCTAGAGTCACCAAATTTGGTATGAAGATAGCAATTGACATTTTACAAAGATATGCATAAAAAATTTTGATGCCACGCCCACCCTTACCGCCCTCAGCCCCACTTTCTCCTTTTTTTTTAAAGTTCGAGCTAGAGTCACCAAATTTGGTATATAGATAGCAATTGACATTCCACAAAGATCTGCATAAAAAAATTTGGATGTCACGCCCACCCATACCGCCCCCAGCCCCCCTTTCCCCACTTATTTCAAATTTCGAGCTAGAGTTACCAAATTTAGTATGAAGATAGCAATTGACATTCCACAAAGATCTGCATCACAAATTTGGAAGTCACGCCCACCCTTACCGGCCCCAGCCCTCCTTTCCCAACTAAATAAAATTTTCGAGCTAGAGTCACCAAATTTGGTATGAAGATAACAATTGACATTCCACAAAGATCTGCATCAAAAATTTGGATGACACGCCCACCCAAACCGCCCCCAGCCCCCCCTTTCCCCACCTTTTACAAATTTTTAGCTAGAGTCACCAAATTTGGTATGAAGATAGCCGGTGGCATCCCCATCTGCATTGGAGAATCTTTAAGGCAGCTTAAACCCCTGCCGCATCCGTACCCCTTTGCATTCAGGCCTCTTTTTACCGGTTTAAATTCTTGTATCGAGTATGCCGCAGTCGGTTGCGTCCGACTGCAACGTTTCCACTTGTTTTTTTTTAGATTTTTAGTTATTGTTCATTGGGTGCGGCAGCTGCTGCTTCCTGCTCTGAATTAACGGCAGGCTCTACATATTGTATAAACAAATATAAAAAATTATAAAAAGTTATAAAAATAAACAATTAATTTAATACAACCTTCAATTGCAAACTCCAAATACTCCTCATCCATATAATAATCATCCTCATTTGACATTTTTAAACAACTTGCAATGTTAAACTGATTGTCCCAAAACAATAACTGACTCAAAACAGCTGTTTTGTTGTTTTACACTTTTCTGCTCTTGATTTTTGGTGGTGTAGAAAAGTGCAGAAAAGTGTAAGTCAGGGCACACTAAAAAACACAGGGCAGAACAGTTTAGTGTAAAAAAGGACAGCTATCGAACACTTTTTTGTGAACTAGTGTACACTAGGGTACACTAGTGCAGCTATCGAACAGACCTATACTCTTTACCTTCGGTATCGAGTATAAAAATACTTTACATACAGTAACAAAATGTAGTTGTCGTTCTACAAAAGATAATAGCATCTTTGTCTTTAAGAAAACCTACATTCTGAAAGTAAACGTATAATGATTTAAAGTAAAAAGGCGGTTGTTTAGACACAAAGTTTTTATAATTTTTTTTATTTTTTTTGTAATTTTTAATTTTCTTCAATATTAATTTTTTGTAATTCATTACGCAAGTTTTTAATTTCATTTTTATATTGGTTACTTAATTCTATTTTTAAAGCTTTTAATTTTTTTTCGTTTTGTATTTCTATTTTCTGTTTGTGATGTTGCTGTTGTAGGGTTGTTCCGGCCGGTTGGGTTCATTGATATTTAAAAAACATTTAAATTCAATTTTCCTCCTACGCGTTTCGACGGCTTTGCCGCCTTCATCAGGGAGTCTGGTTTTATTTTTAAAAAATATATACACGTTACACTTCACATAAATACATTACTACATTAACCAATTACTATTTGGTACATACATTTTGGTTGTTTTTCCACATAATTTTAGTGTCGTCAGTCCTAATCCTAATACCGCCTCTTTCCGTCAAAATTATACATTTTTAGTGTAATTCTAATTTTTGTCCAGCTGTTTTTGATGTTGTTTGCTGCAGTTCGGTTTGCTTATTGCAGCTGTGTTAATGTAATTCGTCTGGTCAATGTCTTCTTTGTGGTTAAGCGCGTCGTCCCCTCTTTGCTGTATACGCAAGCTCTCCAGCGTTAATCTTGTTCGCTCTCTTCTCTCTATGTCAAGTACTTTGACCGCATCAAAATCAGCTGTATGGCCGTTTTCACTCAAATGTTGAGCTAGTGCTGTCGTTGTCTTTCTATTCTTTGCGTCTCCCTTATGTTCTGTTATTCGTGTCGCGAGTGATCTTTTTGTTGTTCCAATGTAAACTCGATGCACTCTTCTCCCTCTTTACCATTGCACTTGATTTCGTAGATTACATTGTTCTGCTTGTTTCTGTCAATTTTGTCCTTCGTGTTCGTAAACAAATTTCTTGTTGTTTTGTGAGCTTTATAAGCATATGTTATGTGCTCTGTGCTGTCTTTTGGTATGAATTTTGTTAGCGTTGCTTTATTCGTTATGTTTTCTATGTACGGGATGCTATGTATGCCTTTCCCCTCTTTTTACAAACTTCGAGCTAGAGTCACCAAATTTGGTATGAAGATAGCAATTAACATATTACAAAGATCTGCATCAAAAATTTGGATGCCACGCCCACCAATACTAGAGTCAACAAATTTGGTATGAAGATAGCAATTGACACTCCACATAGATCTGCATCAAAAATTTGGATGCCACGCCCACCCATACGGTATGCGTATATTTTTTTCAGCTAGAGTCACCACACTGCTGATATACGCGTTAGTCCCGTTACTTCTGACGCGTATATCTTTTTGCTCTCTTTTTTCTCAATTTGATGCCACGCTCACTCCTTCTGCCAAACTCTTTTAGCTTCCAGCACCCACTCTTTTGAATTGGAAGTAACTGAATATAAATATATGATTCATTTAATTTATTGTGATATTGCTTTTCCTAGCTAAGGATTTAATTCCTATCAAATAAGGTGCGGCGCCATCTAGTTTGATAATTTGCCTATCAATCGATATGTCAACACTTGTCTCCGTTTATCAACTAGATGGCGCTGCATGGTCTCTTACACTGTTTTTGTACGCAAATTTCGCGATGTCATAAGGAAATCATTAATTTACATAGCTTACATACATAGTATATAATAATCTATGTACTTTGGCAGTACACTTTTCTGATCCATATCGTTTTTGTGAACATGTGTTTTGTGTATTCACTCTTGATCGCAAACTGCCATATTTTAAGCGTTGCCAGACAAGCTACACCTACGCATGGAAATGCAATGCATATGAAATTCTCAAAATGTGTAAGTGTTTCTACTTTTTGGGCAAATTTCCTTTGTTACTGTTCTTGCTCAATTTAAAGGGAGCGTTTAAATAGAAGGTTCAAAACAATGCAAAATATTGAGCTGCCAGTTAGTGGAATTCTGTTTAGAAGAAGAGTTGCCAGTATAATAGAACTTGATTTGTGTGGCTGCTAACCACACCAATACATAGGAATGCAACGCAATCGCTATACTCTAAGTGCGTTAGTCCCATTATACAAGAAAGACAGATAACGCATTGCGCATAAACAACTTTTCGAAACGTCACATGTGAAGCTTTTTTTATCAATTTTATTTTAATTTAAATGAATGATAATAAAGTAAAACTGCTTCTCTAATTATATTATTATTATTATATATTATTAAAAGCCAAAATTCAGTAAGTAACATTTTAACAATGCAAATATTCAACACATGCATCAAATGTGACGTCATCTATGCAGAACATAAGCCAGTTTCTGCTCAATCTTAGTTTTATCGTTCTTGCGTTAGTCCCGTTACTTTTGGCGCATATTTCTCTTTGCTCTCTTTATTCTCAATTTGAAACGAACGCTTTTATCGAACGCATCAAATTTAACAAAAACGCAATATTTACATTAAATTTATAGTTTCTTTGTTTTAATATTACAATACTATTAATTAAAATACCATTACTAAACTTTGAGAAACGTTAAATTAAATGATCGCGAGTGAATACTGTGAACAGTGCCATTTTGTGTGACATATGTACATATGTTTGTACATTTGTAGCGTGGATACATTTTACGCGCAGCGGTCTGCTGTACCCGGTATTTGCTTAAGAAGTCTTTTTTAAGACTGTTTAATTAAATTGTTTCTTGATTTGTATAAAATTTTTAAAATTACCAAGAATTTTCTTTTGTATTTTTATTTGCCAAATTTTTTTATTTGCCAAATTTGACAACGCGATTTAATCGGTCGTTTCAAATTCTCTTTAGTTTTAATAAATAGATAAAATATAAATTTATTTCACAATTTAATTTAAATTTTTCATTCATTTACATTATAACAATTAAATACTAATATATATTAAATTATTTTGCAATCGATTGGCAAGCTTGCCAACTTAACGTCGCAGTCTTGTGTTGCATTTGAAGCACATATATTAATCGGTATTTTTATGCGAAATAATTTGAAATATATTTTTATACAATTATATAATAACTATTAGTGCTTTTATATTAAGACCCCATATATATTTTTATATACTTATATATATATATATATATTTTTATTTTTATATTTAAATTTCAATTTATTTAATATAAATATCGGTATATTCGATATATATCAAAAATTAAATATAGCACAGTTTTTATTAGCAGATATTTTTTTATTAGCTGAAAGTTTAAAGTCCAATTGAAAATTTTAAAATGCCTCGTTTGACTAGGGCTACTGCATCACAAAGATTGAGAGCGCAGGCAATGAGAATTAGAGCTCGCCGTGAAAATGTCGAGTATATAGACAGAGAATTGAATGCTAATGCAGAATCCCAGAGAATTCGTCGAAATGACGCAGACTATAGAATTTCTGAGCAATCAATAAACACTCTTCGAAGAGCAGCTCGCAGGCAAGATATAGAAATAAGAAGAATCGAACAGAGACAGAATACGATAAATATCGCACGCAGACGTACAAATAGAGAAGTTCGGCAAGCCGAACAAACGGTGGACAGTTCGCGTCGGGCAGTTAGGAGAGAAAATGAGAATATTAGGAGTACCGAAACAGCGCAAAACACACCTCAACGAGCACAAAGACGTACAAATAGAGAAGTTCGGCAAGCCGAAAAAACGGTGGACTGTTCGCGTCGGGCAGTTAGGAGACAAAATGAGAGTATTAGGAGTACGGAAACAGCGCAAAACACAGCTCAACGAGCACAAAGACGTACAAATAGAGAAGTTCGGCAAGTCGAACAAACGGTGGACAGTTCGCGTCGGGCAGTTAGAAGACAAAATGAGAGTATTAGGAGTACCGAAACAGCGCAAAACACACCTCAACGAGCACAAAGACGTACAAATAGAGAAGTTCGGCAAGTCGAACAAACGGTGGACAGTTCGCGTCGGGCAACTAGGAGACAAAACGACGATATAAGGACAAACAAACAGACACAAAATATTGTTCAACGAGCACGGAGACGGACGAATTTACAAGTAAGTCAGGGGGAGCAAGTGGTAAACAGTTCTCGTAGGAGAACGCATAGACAAAACGAACATAACAGACTTTTGGAACAGACTCGTAGAAGGCTGGCTAGATCCCTACGCCGACAGGAGCTTGCGCAAAATATTTTGATCCGAGAGCAAAATAGAGCTCAAAGAGCTCGGATACGCAGCAACCGTTTGCGTAGGCTAGCTGAGCAGAGTAGAAATTCAGCTAATAGGCAAAATGCTAGAAGATTAGCAAGGGAAGCAGTCTCGCAAGAGCCTAGTGGGCTAGAGCAAGCGAATAACCCCCGATCAGCCTATAATCAATTAGATTCCAAAATAAGTGCTTTTAATAAAATAGTTAAACAAGGCCCTGACCAACTTTGCCTTTGCTGCAAGGGGCTTTGGTTTCCACATCAAGTGGACAAGATTAGATCTTAATATATTGAAGAAAACAATTCATATAGTGCACAGATTTTGTTTTTATCCAGAGAATTTCCTTCTGAAGATAGTATCTACAAGTTTTGCAAGTCATGCAGTCGCACTATAAAATCAGGTAGGCTGCCAAAAAATTCCATTACTAATGGCCTAGATTTCCCAATCCTTCCCCAATGCTTGAAGGACTTGACTCCCTTAGAAGAAAGACTAATTTCTCCACGTCTTCCATTTATGATAATTAAGTCGTTAGGGCATGAGCGTCAAAATGCAATTAAAGGAGCTATTGTAAATGTTCCCATCCCCACCGCTAATGTTGTCACCTCTCTCCCAAGAGCTTTTCATGAAGCTGAGGTTGTTCAGCTCCACCTCAAACGTAGATTGGAATATAACCATGATTTCATGGCTGAAACAATTAGACCTTCTAAAATTATTGATGCCATGCGCTTTTTAGTTTCAACTGAGCTTTATCAGAAGCATAATATTTCTATTAATGAACAAATAATGTTCTCACTTTCAACCGCACCTAACAATATGCCATTCTTTGCAACTAATGAGGACAGAGTTTTGTTCGATCAAATCGTTTTAAATACTGAGAATCAGGAGGCCCAACAAGACATAGAAGAAGAGCAGCTAAATCCAGGTGGGCAAGAAACATTGTTAGACGAAATTCAAGCAGATCAGGTGAATATGCAAAGAATTCAAATGGCCCCCGGCGAAGGCCAACGACCCCTTGACATGATTGGAGATGAGGATGCAGAAGAATTGTCTTTTCCGACTTTATTTGCTGGCAAAAAAGGAATGTGCTTAGAAAGTTTCACTACTATTGTTAGATCTGAGCTTAGAAATTATGATAGACGAGGTTGTAGAACCGATAAAATATTTTATAATTATAAAAAGTTGGAAATGATCCACATTACAAGTAATACTTCAATATGCCTGCGAAAACACACTGCTCCTCGCTGCACAACTGCAGCCCATGCACTTAATGCTGATTTAGTTAGTAATTTAATTCTTCATGATGAAGGCTATCGGGTTTTAAAGGGTATTCGCTCATCTCCAGCTCACTGGGAAAGTGAGAAAAAAAGGTAATGGCAATGATAAGACAATTTGATTTGCCAACCTTTTTTATCACTCTGTCGGCTGCTGAAACAAGGTGGGGTGAACTGTTAGTTCTGTTGAAGCGAAATGTTGATAAGGAGCACATAACCGAAGATAGTGCAACGGCTTTGCAATTTGCTGAAAAAGCAAGGCTGATCAGAGCCGATCCGGTAACATGTGCTCGGTATTTCGACTTTCGCTATAGACAGAATTTAAAACTAATGAAAAAAGAGGGCGGGATTTTTGGATGTCATCCAGTTATCAGATATTATTGGCGAGTTGAATTCCAACAAAGAGGTTCCCCTCACATCCACGGTATGTTTTGGCTTAAAGGTGCACCAAAAATTAACTTTAAAGACGATGAAAGTAGAGACAGGTCTATTCCACCGGTAATAGACTTTATCAACCAATTTGTCACTACAGATATGACAAATGTTGATCTTAGCCAGTATATTGAATACCAAAAGCATAATCATGGGCGTTCATGCATGCGGGAAATAAGTGGGTCCCGCATATGCCGCTTTGGTATTCCATATCCTCCAATGCCCCAAACACAAATTCTTTTTCCTTTGTCCGAAAGTGATCTCGGTACTTCACATCGCAAAAATCTTCAATCTATTCAAAATTTGTTAAATTTTCCTTTTGATCGTGAAACATTGCCGACATTTGACACCTTTGATGATTTCTTAGCTCACGATCAAATCAACCTCACTTACAAGCAATACATAATGGCAATTAGGTCTGGTTTAAAGAAACCACAAATATTCCTTAAGCGTTCTTTTAACGCAATAAAAGTAAACGCCTACAACAAACATATTCTTGCGATGCAAAGAGCTAATATTGACATTCAGTTTATTTTAGATCCTTATGCATGTTGCAGTTATGTTATTAATTATATTAATAAATCACAGAGAGGGATTTCAAAATTAATGCGCGATGCCGTGGATGAAATTAAACAGCGCCACAATTACACAATTAAGCAAAAGTTGCAACACATTGGGCATAAATTCATTTCTGGCACTGAGATTTCCGCTCAGGAAGCCGTGTACTGTTGTATGGGGTTGCGTATGTCCGAGACCAGTAATGGTGATGTTTATATAAACACAGTACTCCCCGAAAATAGAGTAAGAATGCTTCGGCCCAAGCAACAACTTCAAAATTTAGCTCAAAACTCGACAGACATTTTTACAGTTGGTCTGTTAGATCATTATGTACAGCGGCCTTATGATCTTGAAAATATTTCCTTAGCTGATTTTGCCGCAAATTATAATTATAGCAAAATTTGTAGAGTGTCCCGCCATAATATTGATAGCGACGATGACGAAGAAAATGATGTCGTGGGTTCCGAATCTTTTCCGCTTTTAGATGGAAGTGGTTTTATTAAAAGAAGGTCCAAGTCACGCATAATTAGATATAGGAATTTTAGCCTTCACAAGGATAGACAAAATCACTTTAGAGAGTTAGTGATGTTATTTTCACGTTGGAGGCAAGAGCAATGCGATTTAGTTGACAGGAATTGTGAGGCATACTACTGGGAACATGAGAGCTGTATAAACAACGAACGTGACAACTACGACGTATTTAGAGAAAGACCAACTATGCTAGAAGACGCGCTTCGGGATGCTGTAGAGGGTGAAGAAATAGAAGAAAATTTAGAAAATCAAGTGGTTCTTGATGAAGAATTTAGAGTTCTAGCTTTCCCAGAAATAAATTCTCAATTGAATGTCCTTAATTTGAATGCTAATGATAACACCTCTGAAGAAACAGATAACGTCCGGCTTATTAAGCTTCCTCCACTCATTTCCCCAGAAAATTTAGCAGATCTCGTAAAATCATTAAATTTAAAGCAAATAACTTTTTTTTCTCATGTTCTTCATAACGCTAATATGAAGAACGTTTTCCATGAGTTTGTTGGTGGGGACGCTGGCGTTGGGAAGAGTCGTCTTATATCAGCACTTTACCAGTCCTTAACTTCATTTTATAATAGTAAACCTGGATGTGATCCAACTTCGGCAAAAGTCATATTGTGTGCTCCAACTGGTAAAGCAGCTTTTGGAATCAATGGTTCCACACTTCATACTATGTTTTCTCTTCCCATTAACCAGTCTGGGTCCGCTTTTAAAGAATTGGGTGCAGATTTGCTTAAAAGTCGTCGATCAATTCTTATTGATCTTAAAGTTTTAATCATAGATGAGATCTCAATGGTAGGATCCAAGATGTTTTCGTTTATAGACTCCCGTCTTAAGCAAATTTTCAACAACCGTGAATCTGCATTTGGAGGAATTTCAGTGATCGTTTTCGGCGATCTTAGACAACTACGTCCGATAGGAGATAGATGGATATTTCAATCCACTTTCGAGTCGCATAACCCTTATAGTGCCTTATTTGGGTCTTCTCTTTGGGGATGCTTTAAGTTTTTTGAACTTACAGAGATAATGCGGCAGCGAAATGATCAACCTTTCGCAATAGCTCTCAACAACATGGCATCTGGTCAAATGTCGACAGAGGACGTAGATTTATTTAAAAACAGGATTTGTAGAATTGACCAAGTTCCAGATGATGTCATTCATCTTTTTGAAACCAACGCCGAAGTTAATAGTTTCAATACAACAAAGCTAAACTCAATTACTACTGACCAACATATTTCCAACGCTAGAGATTTTGTAAAAGCCGCACATTTAAATGCCTCCGCCAAGAGTCGAATTCTTGAATCTGTTCAGGATTTTAAAACTTCCCAAACGCAGGGATTACCCAATTCTCTCATTTTGAAAGCCACAGCAAAGTATATGGTGACGGTTAATGTAGACACTGCTGATGGATTAGTTAACGGAGCAACAGGAACTTTAATGGAAGTAGGATTCAGATCAGCCACACCATCAATTTTGTGGATAAAATTTTTAGAAGAAAGTGTAGGAGTTAATGCTCGAGCTAAGTGCTCACATCGTCAAGAAACTTCTTGGACACCAGTTCAGAAGACTATTAAAAGTTTTCAATACCATTCCAACGAGCAAATAACTATTGACCGCGAACAATTTCCTGTAGTACCTGCAGAAGCTATTACTATTTATAAGAGTCAGGGTGCAACATATAACAAAGTGGTTGTCCACACTTGTAGCAAAATGCGCCGGGAAGCATTATATGTGGCATGTAGTAGAGCAACCAATGCGTCTGGTTTGTACATAATCGGTGAATTTTATCCACCAAAACCTGATGCAGGCTCGGCTGTAAATCAGGAATTTCAAACTTTACGCTCCGAAAAACTTCTTAAGACGCATTTCGATATTATACTTAACTCTTCTGAATTTAATTTAATTTTCCATAATACGGAAAGTCTGCATTGCCATTTTAGTGATATTTCGTCCGATCAACTAATGTTACAATCTTCTATTCTATGTTTTGTTGAGGCTTCCACATACTCACACGAAACATATGAACTAAATGACTTTTCAACAGTCGTGCGACTAGATTGCACACCTAATCCAAGAAATCGACCAAAAAGAGGAATTATTATTTTTATTAAAAATGAATTACACCAACATGTAAGTCTTTGTTCGACAGGTCAGAATTTATCAGGGTCACATGTCTTTGAGTACGCTTTGTTTAAATACAAGTCCTCGGGGGTCCTAGTAGTATACAAAAGTCCGTCATATCCTTTGCGCAAATTTGAAACAGAAATTGAGAATTTATTCAATCAATTCACTTAATTAAATAGCAATACCTTAGTTTTGGGGGACTTTAACTTATGTCTGCGAGCTCATTCAGGAAGTAGCAGTAGGGTTTATAACTTTTTACGCTCAATAAATTATAATTCACTTCTCGATTTAAATTTACCAACCACCAAGTCCGATACCCATATTGACAGCGCGCGAACTTATGAAACAATATATAGCCATCATAGCGGGATTTCGGTAAACCTTGAGAGCTTATTGATTCAAGAGAAATTGTTTTTCTTTGTGCTAATGTTTATCTTTGATATTTTATTTATTCATATATATTTATATTATTTATTTACATGTTTTTATTATTTAAAAATTTTTATTTGTTATTTATTTATTTTGTTGTAAGCATTACGTATTTATTTGTTTTTATTTTTTCACATTTTTATATATTTGTTGCAAAAATCAAAAAAAAATTTAAGGTAATTTTAAGTGTTTGATATTTTATTTATTCATATGTATTTATATTATTTATTTACATATTTTTATTATTTACAAATTTTTATGTGTTATTTATTTATTTTGTTTGAAGCATTACGTATTTATTTATTTTGATTTTTTCACATATGTATATATTTGTTGCAAAAAAAAAATAAAATTTAAGGTAATTTTAAGTGGGGAACATGGAAATGATTTTTGATAAATTATTTCAAGTCGACTCGAAGGCTCTTAAAATTATATAAGAGCCCCATTACAGTCGTGATGGCCTCCACGTGGTGTTCCCTGGATACCGATTGAAATTATTAATCGGGAGCAAATTCGAGCGGCGAGTTAGGTTAGTTTTATATATAATTATGTTATACATAGTTCTAGATAAGTTTTGAAGTTACGAATTTAAAATAAAATATTGTAATCTACATCTGTACTGGTATCGAGTATGCCGCAGTCGGTTGCGTCCGACTGCAACGTTTCCACTTGTTTAGTTTACAAACTTTGATTTCTAATTATAAGAACTTAATCTCTTATATTTATAAGTATTCATGAAATTAATTAAATTACTTTTGTTTATATAAATAATTTACATATAAATCTGTAAATATAAATATAAATATATTATATTATATGTAAATATAAAATATATTAAATATAATAAATTTTATTGAAAGCAAAAATTTTAAAAACGCCTCGAAATTGAGTCGAAACTGATAGATAATACGACTCGAAAATGAGTCGATACTGATAGGTAATACGACTCGAAAATGACTCGCAAGGGCGAGTCATAACCCAGCAAACCATAGTCTGAGCGCTCATAACAATGAGCTCAAATATGAACTCATTTATGACTCATTTAGCGCTCATAATAATGAGCTCATATATATTATAAATTTATGCGTGTTTTCTGAGCGTTACACCTGCACGTGTAACGGTAAAAGTTGAAGCGGTGTTTGTGAAAATAAGCAAGCACAATTTTGGTTAAGTTGTGCCTATTCAGTTGCAAATGATTAGTGAACGCGTGAGTTACATTAAATATAAAAACTTAGATAAAATAAAAAAATTATGAAAAGATCAAGCAGAAAAGAAAGTAAAATGATTATAGAGCACTTGCGATCAGCAAAGAAAATAAATAGATACTTGATAATTTTTTTCAAGCGACAAGTGTTAAAGATGTTGAAAATCTTGGCATAGATGTACGTGATAGCTTAGCAGAGTGGGCTGTGATGTTCAACATAAGTTATAGTGCTCTGAATTACTTGTTAAATATATTGCGTAGTGTATTACCAGGGCTCCCTAATGATAGCAGAGCATTAAAAAAAACTCCAAGAGAAGCTCATTGTGTTCCTATAAAATGTGGCATTAAAGATGCTCTTACCGACTTTTGCGAACGGAACGTGATTCAGAACAATGAATTGAACATTAACGTCAATATAGATGGTTTACCTCTGTTTAAGAGTTCTAGAACACAGGCATGGCCTATATTGATCAATGTTCATCCAAGTTCTACAGTGTTAGTGGCAGGAGTTTTTGTAGGTGAAAGCAAACCAGGGGATGTAAACGAGTATTTGAATGAATTTGTGACAGAATTAAATTCAGTAATTTTAAATGGATTTATTTACAAAACAAAGCAATATAAAACAAGTAGAAACGTTGCAGTCGGACGCAACCGACTGCGGCATACTCGATACCAGTATTAAAACCGGTAAAAAGAGGCCTGATTGCAAAGGGGTACGGATGCGGCAGGGGTGTACGCTACCTTAAAGATTCTCCGATGCAGATGGGGATGCCACCAGCTATATTTCTTCCAAATTTGGTGACTCTAGCTCAAAGTTTGTAGAATGTAGGGAAAGGGGGGGGGGGGCTGGGGGCAGTATGGGTAGTTGAGGCATCAAAATTTTTGTTGCAGATCTTTGTGAAATGTCAATTGCTATCTTCATACCAAATTTGGTGACTCTAGCTCGAAATTTGTAATAAGTGTGGAAAGGGGGGCTGAGGGCGGTATGGGTTGGCGAGGCATCCAAATTTTTGATGCAGATCTATGTGGAATGTCAATTGCTATCTACATTTGGTGACTCTAGCTCGAAGTTTGTAAAAAGTGGGGAAAAGGGGGCTGGGGGCGGTATGGGTGTGCGTGGCATCCAAATTTTTGATGCAGATCTTTGTGAAATATCAAGTGCTATCTTCATACCAAATTTGGTGACTCTAGCTCGAAATTTGTAAAAATTGGGGAAAGGGGGGTTGGGGGTGGTATGGGTGGGCGTGGCATCCAAATTTTGATGCAGATCTTTGTGGAATGTCAATTGCTATCTTCATACCAAATTTGGTGACTCTAGCTCGAAAATTGTAAAAAGTGGGGAAAGGGGGGCGAAATGGAGGGCGTGGCTCCAAAACTTTGATGCAGATTTTTGGGGGTCGTTGCCAGCTATCTTCTTACCAAATTTGGTGGCTTTAGCTCCACAGCTCTGGAAGATACACGCATTCCCGTTTTTGGCGAAGCGTTGGGGTGGATGGGGGAGGCTAGGGCAGTATCGGTGGGCGTGGTATCCAAACTTTTGGTGCAGTTTTTAGGGGGTTATCATCACCTATCTTGGCACCAAATTTGGTGGCTATAGCTCAAAAACTGTGGGAGATATAGTCATTTCTGATTTCAAAATGCGGGGGGGCTGGGGGCGGAATGGGTGGGCGTGGCTCCAAAACTTTGATGCAGTTTTTTGATGGTCGTTGCCAGCTATCTTCCCACCAAATTTGGAGGCTCTAGCTCCACAACTCTGGAAGATACACGCATTCCCGTTTTTGGCGAAGCGTTGGGGTGGATGGGGGAGGCTAGGGCAGTATCGGTGGGCGTGGTATCCAAACTTTTGGTGCAGTTTTTAGGGGGTTATCATCACCTATCTTGGCACCAAATTTGGTGGCTATAGCTCAAAAACTGTGGGAGATATATGCTATTTTGACTTTAAAATGCGGGGGGGCTGGGGGCGGAATGGGGGGCGTGGCTCCAAAATTTTTGATGCAGTTTTTTGGGGGTTGCTAATAGCTATCTTCTTAGCAAATTTGGTACTTATAGCTGTAAGGATGTGCGAAATATGTGGACTTATCGGTTTTGGGTTATCGAATTTATCGATTTGCCAGCCCCCCAGTTATCGTAGAACCCCCATCTTGACACTTTAATTTACTATCCCATAGATAAAGATAAAGTCTCTAGCTTGAAGGGTGTGGAAAAAACTTGCGAACATACGGACGGACAGACGGACAGACACCATGACGGACATTGCACAAAACCAATATACTCTTTACCTTCGGTATCGAGTATAATAAGTATTCGTACATTTATTTGCGATAGTTCAGCGCGAGCTTTTGTGCTTGGCGTAAAAAACCATAGTGGCTTTTTTTCTTGCATTAAGTGCCAACAACGCGGTCATTATTTTCAAAATAGAATAGTTTACAGACATTCCGATAGCTTACTTAGAAATGATGAACATTTCAGAACTCGATTACATTCTAACCACCATAACATTTTGTACCCTTTGAAAATTGAAGAATTGCCTATCAACATTGTTAACCAGTTCGCTTTGGACTACATGCACGTAGTGTGCCTTGGTGTTGTAAAAACACTTTTAAATTATTGGATTAAGGTGCGCGGTAAGGATTATTCCTTGTCTAGAGCTGAAATAGTTTTACTCGACTCAATGGCTCTTAAACAGAGCATATGTAAAGAGTTCTGTAGGAAACCTAGGAGCATTTCAGATCTCGACAGATGAAAAGCGGTTGAATTTAGGCAATTCCTATTATACACTGGCCCTTTAGTGCTAAAAAGTATTTTAACACCAGCTCGGTATAGACATTTTCTTCAATTAAGCATTGGAATAAGAATTTTGATGATGAGTTATGCTTAGGAAAAAATTATTGCGCAAAGCAAATTCTTTGCAGTTTTGTACAAAAAATTCCTGAACTGTATGACGATACATTGCTAAAATTTAATTTTCATTGTTTGATTCACCTTCCCGAAGAAGTAATGTTTTTTAAAGCCACCCTGGAATCTTTAAGCTCCTTCAAATTTGAAAGTTATCTGTATAACGTAAAGCAAAAGGTTCGAAAAGGGAATCAAGTAGCCACTCAAATATACAACCGTCTAGTAGAACATAGCATCAACAGCGTTAGCAAAATTATTTCACAGCCTACGATTATTACGACTAGGTGCTCAGCACAGTATAAAAATTTATTTTTGTCATCTCAAGTACCTGATAATTTCTTCACTGTGGGATTAGCAGTTTTTAAAGTCAACTTTTTTTTTGAAGAAGATAACAATATATTTATAAACTGCAATGAAGTCATCCAATTAAAAGACTATTTTGATTTGCCTATGCTTTCAAGTTTGCTTCAAATTCAATATAATGAAAACCTCAAAATTAAACCAGAAGCATCTGTGCATAATGTATTGAAAATTAATAAAAAATTAATTTGCTTTAACTGCGTGTCAGAAGTAGTTTTTATACCTATTATACATTGCGAACAAAATGGACCAATTTAGCCAAATGTTTAAAAACGGAAATGTCCCCCTAACCCAAAACGAAGAAGAAACTTCAAGCTACACATTACTTGGTTCACCTTTACCTCAATCTAACGGTAAGAATAACAATCTCTTGAAGATTAACTAAATATACAATTTTTTTTTCTTAGATTTACTGCGACAAATTTTAGCCAACACCGTCCAAATTAATAATAAAATGGATATCTTGTCTAAAGAAAATAAAGGTATACATCAAAATTATTTTTTAGAGAATATTTATGATAAAGTTATTTTTCTTACAACTTAAAGAACGAATTCAAGCGATGGAGGATGAAAATGCCAGAATGCATACAAGGCTGTTGACAGAAGTCACCTCCCAGCGAAAATCGATTGTGCGAAGTTCGGAAACATATCTTCCCAAGGAACCATTTTCAGATATTTCAGAATTCACGCTATTTAACGAAAAATTTTCAAATTCTGCTGATCTGTCTGCCACACTTGTAAGATTTAAAGTCCAATTCTTTAACTTTTATTATTTTAAGGAGAATGAAATGGTGCAGATTGGTATATCTGAGCCCTCCAAATTTGTGAGAACTATTTGGAAAACAATATGTTCAGATGGAGTAGCGGTCCAGTGCTCTTGGAAAGGAACTGCCGAGAAAAAATGCATATGGTCTTTGGCATAAACGTCCATAACACGGGGAGCATTTAACCGAAAATTCAATACTAGTGAACAAACATTTAATACCATTTGTTTGAGGTGGTTTCAGACCGCGAACGATCGCTTTAAATATGAAACACAAAAAAAAGCAAACAGCCGATAGTAATTATACTCGATACCGAAGGTAAAGAGTATATTGAGTTTGTGCAATGTCCGTCATGGTGTCCGTCCGTCCGTCCGTCCGTCTGTATGTTCGCAACTTTTTTCCACACCCTTCAAGCTAGAGACTTGAAACTTTCCAATTCTCTTTATCTATGGGATAGTAAATTAAAGTGTCAAGATGGGGGTTCTACGATAACTGGGGGGCTGGCAAATCGATAAATTCGATAACTCAAAACCGATAAATCCACATATTTCGCACATCCTTACAGCTAGAAGTACCAAATTTGGTAAGAAGATAGCTACTAGCAACCCCCAAAAAACTACATCAAAAACTTTGGAGCCACGCCCCCCAATCCGCCCCCAGCCCCCCCCGCAATTTAAAGTAAAAAAAGCCTATAACTCCCACAGTTTTTGAGCTAGAGCCACCAAATTTGGTGCCAAGATAAGCGATGATGACCCCCCAAAAACTGCATCAAAAGTTTGGATGCCACGCCCACCAATACTAACCTAGCCGCCCCCATCAGCCCCAACGCTCGTCAAAAACGGACATGCGTGTATCTTCCAGAGTTGTGGAGCTAGAGCCTCCAAATAAGAAGATAGCTGGTAACGACTCCCAAAAATCTGCATCAAAGTTTTGGAGCCACGCCCACCCCTTCCAACCCCCTTGCCCCACCATTTACAAACTTTGAGCTAGAGTCACCAAATTTGGTATGAAGATAGTAATTGACATTCCACAAAGATCTGCATAAAAAGTTTGGATGCCACGCCCACCCATACCGCCCCCAGCCCCCCTTTCCCTACATTTTACAAACTTTGAGCTGGAGCCACCAAACTTGCAACGAAGACAGCTGGTGGCATCCCCATCTGCATCGGAGAATCTTTAAGGCAGCGTACACCCCAGGCCTCTTTTTACCGGTTTTAATACTGGTATCGAGTATACCGCAGTCGGTTGCGTCCGACTGCAACGTTTCCACTTGTTTAAAGTTAAAAATTTTATAAAAATACTGGATTTTTGGATTTAAATAATATTTCATATTTTTAGTTTTAATTTTATTTTCTTTAATATATATTTTTAATTTGAATATATTTTTTTCTAATTAATTTGAATGAATTAAATACCACATTTAATTTATTGGTTAAACCATTTGTGCATTTCTTATTATTTTGTCATCAGAAAAGAGCTCTGAATGAGTGCAAAATTCAACTCAGAAAAGGCTTTTGTATGAATTGTATTTAGAGCTCTCAATGAGTGCAAAAAACAACTCAGAAAAGGCTTTTTCATGAATTGGAGTTAGAGCTCTTATATGAGTGCAAAAAACAACTCAGAAAAGGCTTTTTTATGAATTGGAGTTAGAGCTCTTAAATGAGCGACCAGTTTAGTAGAAAAAACCACTCATATATGAGTGTTTTCTGCAGGTTTATGATTGTTTCATGAGCTCATTATGAGTGTGCACGCTCAGACAAAAGAGTCATATATGAACTCATTTAGAGCTCTTATGGTTTGCTGGGAAGTGACTCCTTTAGTGGGAAGAGTCATAAACGACTCTTGCAGAGGAGTCGCGGCTAGGGTACCGTTTTCTCCCAACGGAAGAGTCATTTCGGATCGGAAAACTAGCGCACTTGTGACTATTTAAATCAGTAAGAGAAGTCGAAAAAGATTCGAATATGATCAAAAATTTCTTGAAATGCTGGCTGGGTTGACTTTGTTGCCTAGGCAACTAGCTAGCTAGAACTGCACACCAACAAAACAGCAGTTCAAAACAAAAACAAACCAAAACAGGGCGGCATGTGTATTGTAAACAAAAAAGCAATAATCAAAACAAGCGCAGCTGGTTGTCGTTAGGGGAAACCGACTGTTCTACTCGTTAATTAGTCCGCTTCGTGGTTGCGACTTGGTTTACAGCATGTTAACTTGAACAATTCTTAAGACCCGTCTTTATGTTAAATGGTCATTGATCACCAAGTCTAAATGGAGAGTCTCCTATTATGAAAACCGGTACTCTTGTGTTGTTCATGTTTCTTGCCATATCATTTAAAAGCTCACAGTTTTTGAGTTCTCGCTTGAGCAATGATTTTTCATAAATGTTAGAATCATGACAGCGACCTGGGCTACCAACATTTAAGTAAATGAAACGACACCTGAAGAACACTTATTATGTTATACATTCTATTAGCAATAGTAATTGTTTACAAACCTTGCATCTACTTAAGCTAGCAAAACTGTAGAGTACCATCCTATGTAATTATGATAATCTACAGCGTCTTCTGTAGATGGGTGAATTGCTATATGACATCCATCTGAAAATGTGGAGTGATATTATACAAATTTAAAAGTATTGAAAACAAATCTTACCAATAGCGCCAAGGCATTGCGGAAATCCCATACCTTCAAATCCACGTACGCACTCTTCAACTTTTCCAGCTGTCAATGGAAAATTTTGAAGATACAGAGGTTGTAATTGCTTCCAAGTCTCTCTACAAAAGTCCAACACTATTGTGCACACTGTCGACTTTCCAACTCCGAACATGTTTGCTATGGTCCGGTACTCAGCTGATGAACCTAGCACGTACATTGCTATTGCACCACGTTTTTGTAGAGGAATTGCCTTTCTATAAGTGGTATCTTTTTTTTCAATATTTTTTACCAGCTCACAAAGCTTGTTGAAAGATTTGCGATTCATGAGCAAATTGCTCTTAAAGAAAGCATCCGAGCCGTTTTGGCAATCAATTTACCAGAAAAATTGTGAACGTTCCTAAAAGAAAAACACTTTTATATACATACATATATACACATAATGATAAGTTAATACATACTTTTCTCCAGCACTTTTTCATCACAGATGCCTCAGATATGGCTGCACATAACGTGAGGTGCATTTTATATTTCATTAGCACAAGATTCCTTTGTGCTCTTGAAGTATTGAACAGATCCTCCATTATTTTCGCCATATCCAGCATTTTTATCATAACAAAAATAATTTTAATAATATATGGCGGCATTTTTATTCACTAATGGTTAGTTTTTATTCACTAATGGTTAGTTTTTATTCACTAATGGTTAATTACAGTTTTTTCTGATGTTTGTTATTTAATTTTGTTCATTTATAAATGTAAACAAACAAATGTCAAACTTAATCTTATGCGAATCAGCTGATTGTTGTGTGAACGCATAAGATTATCGCAGGTAGATTATCGTAATTACGAGATTAATTTTTCATACTGTGAACATGGCATAATATTGTTTTTGTGAGTGGGAATTAAGCAGTCAGCGCAGGATGTCTGTCTATACATATGTATGCATTTATATGTGTAAGCACATATATTCAACAGGTAGTGGATTGCCGGCGGATGCTATGTTTTTTTTATACTCGTTACCGACAGCGACCAGTTAACATTATTCGTCAATGTTTACCGAAGGTAAAGAGTATATTGGTTTTGTGCAATGTCCGTCATGGTGTCTGTCCATATTTATTTATTTATTTACTTATTTGTTTATTGTCAACTAAGATCAGCTGACATAAAATCCAAATTAATTTAAATATTAATAAAATTAAAAATTTAAATTAAAATTTAATTAAAATGAAATTATATATAAATCTGAAAGTAAATTAAGGTAAAAAATTTATAAAGATAACGTAAAAGCTCTGGGAAATTCAACAATAAAATTAGTGGTCCAACATTTGTTGCGTGGATTGGGAAAAACCCAATCAGACCAGCGTTAGATTAGTAGTTAGAGGTTAGTGATTACGATTAGATAAAGAAAAAAGGATCGATCGTTTTAGTACTGGCATTGAGGTTTCCAAGGAGACAAGAGAATAAAATTTGTTAAAGTCAGAACATATAACACAAAATGGTTCATGAATTAAATAGTTGCTCAAGCAACGATCAAGGCTAAGGGGTAAAAAGTTTCGTGAAGATCTAATTGGGACATTAAATTTAATTCGACTCAAAAGAACTGATGAGTAGACCACCATTAAGTAAGTTGGTAATAAATAATACTCCATGCATGGTTCTACGGTTTAATAGGGAGGGAAGATTTATTAAAAGGTGTCTACTTGAATATGGGGGTAAGTCAACTCCAGGAACCCAGTTAAAACTTCTAAGGGCAAATAGAAGAAATTTCTTCTGCACAGATTCAATTCTATCCTGGTGAATCGAGTATTGTGGGGACCACTCACAGGAACCATACTCCAGGATGGGACGTACTAGGGATGTATAAAGCGTTTTAGTGGTAGTTAAACTCTTTCGACCACCGCTTGATGAAGCCAAAGACATTAATGGCCTTATTGACCATAGACGAAATATGAGAGTCAAACTTTAATTTAGGATCAAGAATAATGCCTAAATCTTTAATTTCAAACATGCGGTCAAGTGGTGAATCATCAAGCAAGTAGTGAGCAGAATGAGGGGTACTTCTACAAAAAGACATTACTTTACATTTAGAACAATTTAAATTGAGTAAGTTAAAACGACACCAGGCCGACAGCGCACACAAATCCGATTGTAGCAAGTTACAAAGAGAAGCATTATTATAGATGAAACATAGTTTTACATCATCAGCAAACATATAAACAAAAGAGTTAGTAATAACAGATGGAAGGTCGTTAATAAACAGATTAAATAGCAAAGGTCCAAGATGACTCCCCTGGGGAACAGCAGAGGTAACAAAAATAGGTTTAGATACAAATGATTTAAAAACAACTTTTTGTGTTCGGCCACACAAGTACTCCGAAAGCCAGAATACAAGTTTTGATGGAAATCCAATAATGTTCAATTTTTGAAGCAACAGAGAATGACTTAGGCCCAATATCTCAATGTCCGGTTAGTCAACTTATTCTAAGTTTAGTCGAATTTGAGTCTCTCAATATTCGGTTAGGAGTATACGAGAAACAAACTAACCGGAAGGCTGGGTCTTGGTTAAAATTTAAAGCGCGTATAAGTCACGATATATCGATAAGAATCATCGCTAAAGCAAACAGCTGTCCCTTGAATTGTATATTTATTTTGTTATTAAAGAAAAATGGCATCGCACAGCAGAGTTTTTATATTCATTCAATGGAGACGCAATTTGACGAAACAGAGCCAAGAGTTAATAACTCGAGAAGTTATAGGGATAGGGTGAACTATTTCACTGATCTGGATGATGCCAAATTTGTTCAGCGGTTCAGCAAAAAAATCTACAGTAAAATCATTCTTGCAAGGATTGTAGATCAATTGGCTTGCCATAGTAATAGGTTTCTGCCAGGCTTCGTCTTTCTGCTTCCACGTAACGGCGTCGCTCTTCTTGCACTCTAAAATATGCTGATGCGACTCCACTAATTCCACCAACAAATGCTCCTCAGAGATCGAAAAGTTTTTCCCACGGAACCGTTTGCATTCAGGCGTGTTCATTTTTATTTTATATATTTAAAATATGCAAAATTTGCCAGTCACCAACCAAAACAATAACAAAAAACAGCTGAGCCACTCGCTATAAATGGCAACGCTGTGTATATATGTGGCAACGCTGTTAAGGCGATAGTTACTTATCGATGAAAGGTTATTTTGGCTTTGAGAAAACCAAACTGTTTTAACTCGACCAGCAAAATAATGCGGCAGTTAGCTAAACGAAAATTTAACCGGACATTGAGATATTGGGCCTTACAGAATCAAATGCCTTACTAAAATCGGTGTAAACAACGTCAGTTTGCATTTTTTCCTAAAACCCTTTGATAACAAGCGAAGTGAATTCAAGAAGTTTAGTGTTAGTAGATCTACGCCTAACAATACCGTGTTGATACCCTGCAAGCAATTTTATGAGTGTTTTGATCAGAAACCCAATTATGAGTCTAATTGGAGTCATTTTCATGCTTTGAAAACGATTAATCGCTTACGCGATTAAAGCGCGACTCTACAACGACTCGCATGTATGCTTTAAATATGATGAATCGCCTAAAATTTGAAGCAATCAAAAATTGAGCATGTCAGCGATTAAAATATGCTTACTTTGTCGTGACGTCAGTAAAAACGATTACTTTGAACAGCTTGGCGACTCAAAAGCAACAAGTATGAAGCTCTTATAGGGTCGTCATAAGGCCAAATTCTGACTGCCAGTTTGAATATGAAATCGTGGCGACACCTCTCTCTCAGAGCGCTGTTGTAGACTTTTTTCTCTGCCAGCGCATTTCGTGCCCGATTTCCACTCGGCTTGCCGACTGTGCTACGCTTTTTTTCTCTCCTAGCACAGCTAGCCAGCCATACTGTGTGTATGCGCCAGTAGCCAGCGATTTTGCAGCGCGCAGACCCTTGTGTTTTGGGCTGATCGCCTGTTATCACATGCTTATGAGCGTGTGTATTCTTCAAATGATCATATGGTATGCCTCCTTCCTTTTTGTTCTTGTGACCCAGCTGTAAAGCAGCAATACACAAATGCGTATTCATATCAACATACATATATTTCTATATAAATGTGCGTTTTCATATGTTTTGCAGTTTTGGTGGTCGGGGCTTTGAAGTGATTTTTGCTATTTTGTTTGGGCTGGGTTCCATAATAAATTTTGCGACGTTGCCATAGCTTCATAGCATTATATCAGTGATGTCCAAACTCACACATTGAAAGAGTTGCGCTTGTGCATGAAGCATGAAAGAGTTGTTTGAATCCTCAAAGGGTTATCCTGGTTTATTAGTGAATTTTCATTATTTTGACAGTAAATGGCGACTCCTCCCGATCTTTGTCCTGATCTCTTGTTCTGACTGCAGCACTGAAACATAGGAATTATTATTGTGGTGTCATCTGAGAGCCAAGTTTCTGTTAGCAATTGTATATCTTTCATGCGGGGACGATACGATTGGGGACGTGTGCTGCAGTGAACTGAAATTGAAATCGGGTCAGATTGTTGATTGTAATGCTATGTACATTTCTTGCGGCCAAACAATTCAAAAAATAATTTCATTTCTACATTATGTATTGCTGCCTTAAGGCCTGTACGCATGAGCCCCGTACAGCTCCCGCACCGTACACATGAGTTTTACAACCGTAACAACAAGTGTTGAAAAAATCACATATTGTGGCGGTAGGCAAATAGCTTTCTTTAAATAAATTGGAAATGCAGCTGTGTTTTGTAAACTTGAATTCAAAATAATGATTCACGACCAACGCGCGACTTTATTGCTTGAGTACAGCTAACGCCCTGCTGCTGGCGGTTGCATTTTAGTGAACCCATATTTGATGGGCAGAGCTGAGATTACCAAAGATTATGCTAAACATGACTGAAACCACTCAAGAGACTCAAAGCAAATTCACCTTACAGATCTATACCCTGTAATAGATCACTGGCAGTACAATCCAGTTTATATGTTATTTAAATTGTATCTTATTAATTAATTAATATATTTTTATTCAATACTTCTTGCGCAGCATTGACTGCCAAAACAATAAGTATGGCTCTATTGGAGCCTGAATTAGGTCAACTTTGTTAATATTTTCCGAAAAATGTACAAGCTGGCTCTTGCCAGACATGTTGTTGCTTTTTTTACGACCGTAAATAGCTGCTGACCGCTATTTACTGCCGTAACATTTTAACATAATATTTTAACATTTTGATTGTTCAACACTACCGTACCACCAGTAGCCAACAGAACTGCATACCGAAAATGTAAGTACGGTACTGAAGCTGTACGAGACCATTTTTTTTTATATGAAGTTTTTACAGTACGGGAGCTGTACAAGAGAGAGTTTGGTAAAAATCTTCATCTCATGGCAATTATTATGGGTGGAGATTTTAACATAATTTTTGCAGACCCCCGTTCAGAAGTACTGACAAAATTTTTATATGACGCTTTCAACTTAAATTCTAGCAATTCTCCAAACTCCCCCACAACAAACAACACTACAACTATACAGGGGTGTGCTAGAAATCTCTAGAGATTTTGGCTCGAGCAGGTTTTCAAATCTCTAAAACAAAACCGTAGGTGTGCCAGAAGTTTGGGAGATTTCATTTTTCGGTAAAATTTTTCGGAGAAAATACGTAAAACGAAAATGGCCAAAAAGAGTTTCTACCTTTTAAAATAAAAATTGCCTAAAATGTATTTGCTATTTTTGTCATTGTTTTCAAGGTTGGCCCCAGGGCATTAGTGTTATATTTAATAAATGGTAAAATAAAAATATGTTAAGTCTTATCTCTTGTAATTTTTATACAAAATACATATTTAATATTTTGCCCGCCAAGTAACTAATGTTGCTTGACAGCCCTGCCGTGATAGCTTGCTTGAACAGCTGTTCTACGTATTTCGTGAATGGCAAATCTGTTTGTTTACATTTCAAAAGTGCAAAAGTAAAAGTAAAATTAAATAAAAATGCCTCTAGGAAGTTTTCTTTTGCTTGACATGCTTCGAAAAGAAGAGTTGGCGAAAGAAAAGGTTGAGCGTCGGCTACTTAGAAGCGCATCGGATCCACTATCGACTTGTGACAGCACGTATGTTATTTTTTAGCCTACAATAGAATTGTTGCAAGTGTTTAATTTATTTTTACTTTACAGATTTAGATATAATTATCGTGTTGACAAGAACACGTTTATGATGATATTTCAGTAGTAGCAGTCTTGTTTAATTGTTTGATACGTATGCTTATTCTCTATTGCCTTTTGATAAAATGCCTGCTTTTATAGATATGTGACTACGATCTGCGTGTCCTTTATGTGGATGCCTCAATGCCTGGGTCAACACATGACTCCTTTGCATGGAATATGAGTTCTGCAAGAGACTTCTTTCAAAGAAAATTTGCTAGTGGTTGTCAAAACAGTTGGCTACTGGCAGACTCAGGGTATCCTCTAGAGCCCTTCATGCTTACTCCGTATAGGAGTCCAGCTGCTGGCTCAGGCCAACATAATTTTAACTTGCGGCATGCGTCAGCTCGAAATGTAGTCGAGCGAACAATTGGTGTGATAAAAAGTCGCTTTAGATCACTTCAAGACTGCCTGCAATATCACCCAGCCAAGGTCGCCAAAATTATAAATGTCTGTTGTGTCCTGCATAACTTGTGTCGCGAAAGACGAGATAGGGAATTTGATTTTGAGTTGCCAATTGATGACAACAATAACACAAGTGTAGAAGATACAAATGATGGTACGCTACAATTAAATGACATGGCAAGAGTTCGAAACTCGATTGCCAACAGCCTGCAAAGGCGCTAATAATAATTTTGTGTTATTTGTTAGATTAGTGATAAGAGTTATTTTGTAATAAATATAATAAAAGAAAACAAATGATTATTATTAATATTATTTATTATTATTCTTATTTTTTTGTAATATTTTCTAAAACTTTTAGCAATAGCGCATTATTTGTTTTGCGCTCCTCCAATTGCTGCCTCGCAATTTCGCACATTTCCTGACCCATCTCTCTTATGGCATCCAAGCCTGCCTTCGTCGTTTGGTGCAGAGCAGAGAACTGCAACGAGTATGATTAAGTCTGATCAAACACTCGTGCCAAAAATACAATCAAATCAATTCAAGTCACCTGACCCAACATGTTCAATCGATTCAAGTATTGTCCAGCGTCAACTGATTTGATACAACATGAACCGACTCGAGTTTGACAATCACGACCGAGTAACGGTATGGGCGGCTTCGGTTACAATCAAACCGTGTCAGCTTATCGTTTCGGGACGCGTCACGACGATTCATTGAAACGAACCTAATGTAAGCTACTAAACATGCCAAATTTACTCGAGTAATGTTCGATTGATTTAAATCATCTCAGGCATACTCGAGTAATAATGTATGATTTTGGGTATGAAGCGTATGTTAGAAGGGTTTGAAGCGTGCACACAATGCGTTCAAGACATCTGTGACAGAATATATTTGAAACAGATATAAAAAAAGCTTAAAGAAAACATATTAATTTGAAATAATAATTTATATTAAATAATGAAAATTAAATAAAAATAAATCAAAAAATACATATTTTTTATTTGATTGCTTTTAAATTTGTCTAACATGTAGTATATTAAGTGTCATTATTTTTATAAATTGAATTCAGAAAAATTAAACTATCAACTGAGCCTGGTGCAAGCCGGTTGCGTTTATCTGTAATTACATTTCCCGCTAACGAGAATGATCTCTCAGCTGCTGCACTACTGGCTGGTATCGAGTGAATTTGCATAGCAACTTCGTACAAATTTGGATATTTTATTTTATTGCTCTTCCACCACTCGAGTAAATTAAAACTATCTGAAATTTCTACTATTTCTTTCGCATATCTATCGACTTCTTCTGTAGGACTTTCTTTTGTATTCTTGGTCGAATTGCCAATTAGTTGCGAAAAGAAGAAAGTATCACTTGAGCTGTTTAACGGCGAAACCAAGCAATCAGTATTAGTAAAAATATCCGAGAAGCTGTTTGACTCCAAGGAACTTGTAGTGGTTGATATTGGCGTTGAGGGTGTTAGTGGTTGATTTTCAATTGATTTGGAAACAATTAGTGACACACAATACTCTTTCAATTCATCCTGGTCAATTGCTTGCATGCCAATAGCAGGCGGATACAAAAAAAATGCAACTTTATGCCATATGCACAGGTTCTTTACCCATATTTTGTCAATATTTTCCAAAATATTCAGTTTCAAGCCAGCTATAGTTGGTATGTCCTCTGGGCTTGGGCATAAATTTTGCTTGATTGTCACTATTGACGGTATTACGTAGCATAATGACGGCGACTTTGTGCACTGAAGTTTTTTAAAAACAATTTCTAATACTTCACACACGTCTACTAACGATTTTACAACGCTTATATTTATGTTAAGCAGTCGGCAACTTTCGTCTTTTGTTGCCAAAATTCTATTTACATCCGCCCAATTGTCGTGAATGGACTTAAGCATCATATAATGCGAATTCCACCTTGTTGGGCACTGGCTTTTCAGCGACGTCACTAGAAGATGTTGGAGATTAGCTTTCTTAAAATATTTCGTAATTTTTTTGCACGCTTCCGTTGTCTCTGCCAGCTCCATGGTTTCAGAAAAGGCTTTTTCCATAACATTGGATAAAAGATGGCTACTGCAGTTAATTCTCGTGTTGTTCTCTAGAGCCTTAATAATGTTGGAGCCCCTATCAGTTATAAATTTAACTGGCTTTATGTTGTCCACACCAAACTCCAGGAAGACGCTATTCAGCTTTTTTAGAACGTTTTGACTTGTTGTTTTTTGGAAATCCATTGATTTCATTCCAATCACAATTGAATTAAACTTGTTATCGTCTGCGTAGTGGAATGTGACACCCAAAAAGTTACGCTGGACGTAATGGTCTGTCCACAAATCAATTGTCGCTGATCCTCCTCCATTGCGTACAATTTTGGAAATCTCTTCATGCATGTCCCTTTTTTTTTTTCCGCGGCCTTTTGGACATTCCTCGACACTGTTGTAGGATCCGGAATTAGGTCATCCACATCTACATCCTCGCCGTATAATGATCCGAGCTTTAGAAAAAATTTCACCATTTTTATAAAGCCAGCACCTTTTAATTAATCAATTAATTAATATTATTAATATTATTTAATTTAATTGAATAACTTCACCTTTAACTGCAGAAAACGGTCGGCAATCTTCCGTTACCCAATTTGCGCAAACTTTGGTTGCCTCGTTCTTATCCTCAGCAGACACTTTTTTTAAGGCAATTGTCTTATTTATTGCCTTGCAACATTTATGCCTGTGCAAATTAGACGTCTGTCCGTTTTTGTACTTTAATACAGCCGCGCATGAGCGACAATAAACGAACCCAGGCACAATTTCATCACATTCATTCTTGACTTCGGCCAAAATATTCCACAGAGAACTGCGCCCTTTGCGTTGGCCACTTAGCGTATAAGCACCGCACTGAATTTTTTCTATGATAATTTTATTGCTTTCATCCATTTTTTTATACACGACCGTTTGTTAAAAATCACCTTAATATCACTTGTCAGCAATACAATGACGTTGCGAGAACTTGTGTATGGCAAGTACACGAGTAAATCATTGTTCGGGTATGATGTGCAACTCGAACACTATCTAACAATTCAATCATACTAATATAAGTGTGATTCATTTTCGGTTACTGCTTGTGACAGGGAACGTTCGTTAGCAAATCATGTATGAGCTTAATGCTAGTGATTCAAACTTGATCTTCGACGATGAGTTGAAGACGAACGGTTCGATACATGTACATGAATCAAACTGACAGAATCAGAAAAAGTACACGTCAGTACTCGAGTATGAACAAAAATGTTTGACTCGTTGCAGTTCTCTGGTGCAGAGCCTGTAAGTCTTTCGAAATTTGTTGGAGACTCGCAGTCTCCTCCGCCACTAGCGCCAATGCCTGTGACGCATGGCTGCTGCTTGCCGCACCACCGGCGCCTGTTTTGGCTGGCGTCCTTACAGGCACACTTGCTTCTTCCGGTTCTTGCTCGAACACCTCATCCACAGCCAGAGCACTGCTTTCCAGTCTCATTCTCTTTGTGGGACTTTCTGTAATATAATTTATTAATTTTTTAAAACGATTAACAAAAGTTATTTGTATACATTACCATCTTCCTCGTCATCGATAACTTCAAATAAAACTGGAGTTAGCCCATATGACGCAACTCCAGCCACTCCGTCCACCGCGTGCTCCAGCTGGAGTACAGCAGCAAGGGCGTCCTCAGTTGCAGACAGCTCCTGCTGTTTACAAGGCCCGCCGCCAGTTGCCCGCTGCTCTTTTTTGTTGTTGCACAACTTCTTTTTGATAGATTGTTTCCAATCTTTCCACACCTAAAACAAATTAGTTTATTAATAGTTACATGTGAATGTGACAATACTTACTCGTTTCCACTCGTCCACTGACTTGCACGGGGGTCCGTTGGCGTTGAGCTCGTTGGCGAACTCAATCCAAGCAGCTGCTACAGCCACTCTATCTCCTCGGATGAACCCCTGTGCAACGTCTGGATTCTTTTCCATAAATTTAACGAATATTTCGTCCTGCTGTGGTGAACGGTGTTTTCCCCTGTGGACCAAAAAATAAAACAAATGCAATACAAATAATTAAATGCAATTTTAATTTAACTTACATTTTGGCGGCACAATGACTTTCCATAAATTAAATTCTTCTTCTTACTGTAGACATTCACACACCTAACAAACACCGCAAAAGCTGCCCACTTATGAAAAACGGTTTGCTGCAATAACTTTGTTAAATTTACAACAAACTGTCCACTGCTCAACCGTGCAATTTTGTTACCTAAAAGTGCGATTATTTTATGTTTATTTGCCACAAATAAGTGTCTTTTAAATTGACCTATTAAAGACTCCGAATAATAGTTATGGTTAAACGAACAAGGTGGCACGTCTCTTGTTAGGGACGGTTTTGCACGCTTACATGGAACGGCAAATAGTCTTAGAGATTTGTTAGAGATTTATTAATATCGAAAATCATGAATTAAAATATTTATAAAATTCGAATGTATATGCAATATGGAATTAAGCTTAAAATTACCTTTCGAAAAAGTAACACTTGTTATGCATTAGACATTTAATATTGCTTAAAATAACCAAATCTCTGACCAAATTTGTGGAGATTTCAAAACCATCTCGAACTCTGCTCTGGCACACCTAAAACCAGCTCGAGGTTGGTTTTAGGTTGGAATTCGGTTGGTTTTGATGGCTGGCACACCCCTGATAGATGGCGTTTTTCACAGATTTTTAAATACAGTAGAGTCAAAAATTTATATTTTGTTAACAGGATTTTATTGTATTTTTTTAAATGGTAACTGGTTGTAGTTTGTTACACTTTTATTATATATATTATTTTAGCTTTGTTTTATATATAGATACGATCAGTGTGTGTGTCGTAGCGCCGGTCTCTCTTTCTTATATTATTATCGGTTAGTCGAAGCGCATCGATAGTATTACATTCGATATATATTATAGCTTTATCGATGCTTGGTAGGGATGTATTCTAGTAGTATCGATGAAGGTGCAATGTTTAAGTTTAAATTATATTATAACTACCTTACAACTCGGCCATTCTGACCAATTTGATCGTCCCGATCATGGTAACTTATTCTACTGAACTGTCTTTAATATTGTCTCGCCAATCTGCCCATTTTCTTATTCTACATGCTTCAATTATTCCATCATACGGGATTTGTGTTATTTGACAGTTATCAATATCTGTTACAACATATCTATCATTTGGTAAAATTTTCCTTATTACATATGGACCCCTATATTTTGGTATAAATTTTTTGTTCGTTCCTATCACTGTATCCACATTCCGCACCACCACAAAATCTCCCTCCAAAAACGTTGAATGGGGTTTATGTTTTCGTTCATATGCCTTTGTACTCTTAGCTTGTTTAGCTATAATGTTTTCATGAGCCAATTTCCGCAAATCCTCTATATTTTCAACTTTTTCATTCCTTTCACTAATGTATTCACTTAATACATCTATCTCACACCCTCTCTGTATTATTCCAAAAAGTAATTTCGATGGGCTTTCCCCTGTTGTTGACTGAATGTAATAATCCGGATGATTATTATTCTTTAAGATTTTATTAATTCTCTGCAGTGCACGTCTGTATGTTACAAGAGTTGATTAAGCAAGAGGAAGCGCTTACATAGCGATGCGCTTTCATCGATTAAAACTATCGATAGATACATGTGTTGTTCTTATGCTAATGATACTATCGCTTACTTAATACTATTACAATATTATTACACGCTTTGTTTTTATTCGAATTTTTTTGGTTTCTTAATTTCTCTACCACTTCTTGTTTTTACAATTTTTCTATCAGGTGGATTCGGGTTTTCTGTTTCATAATTACTATATTTAATGAGTAATGGATCCTCATCTGAGCTGGCCTCATCTGCTGTTTCAAATGTAACAGATGTCTCCGACTCAGACTGCCTATCCAGTTCCTCCTCTAAATTAATACATATTTCATTATCGCTTCCCTTACTTGCTATGTTCTGTACAGGATGAGGAACAATTGTTTCATTATTGATATTGTTTTCATCACAGTTATTTTCATTGTTGATTATCTCAGTTTCTTCAGCACAATTATCATTATTAAGAGATACATTCGTTTCCATGCCGTTATCATTACGTAAAACATTTTTTTCTTCACTTGATTTAGAATAATTATTATTACTTTGATAATCGTACATCGATATATCCTCATTCTTTTCTTCATTTTGGGTTTTTTTAATCAGTTTTCTATTTCTTCTAAAGTACTTATTATTCCTATCTTTTATAATGTATGACCGCTCGTTTACTTTTTTTTCTACTATTCCGTAAGTCCACTCATTAATTGTTTTTCTAAACATTATTTTTTCCCCCAGTATACAAGGCTTCAGTACTTTTGCGTTACGATCATAGTATTGTTTTTGTTTTAATCGTTTCTTTTCTAACTTAGCCTTAATTTCCTTTTCTTCTAGATTGTTACGATGTAAGCTAGATTTAGCAATTGGAAGCTTTGTTTTGCAGTTCCTCCCGAAGAACAGCTCACAAGGCGATGCTTGCATACTAGCTATGGGTGTATTATTGTATTCTAGAATGTTGTATTGGTATAACTCCTTTTTATCAGTACAGCGTTTTAAAATGTTTTTGGCTATCGCAACCCCTTTTTCCGCCAATCCATTACTTTGTGGATAATGTGGGCTGGAAAACTGAAGCAATATATTATAAGCATTGGCAAACGTTCTAAACTCACATGAGTTAAACGGATTGTTATCGCTTTTTATTTTTGTTGGGTATCCTAGACTATCAAATACTTGTTTCAGTTCAGTTGTTACTTGTTTGACAGATTTGTTTTTTAATTTTTTAACAATAAGAAAATTTGAGTAATTGTCAAATATTGACACAAAATCTTCTCCCCCTAATTCAAAAATATCTATGCCCACCATATGAAATGGATATTCCGGCATTTCATCCTCAATTAAGGGTTCTTTTTGGTTTTTTCTTCTAAACTTTTCACATACCCGGCACGATTCCACTAATTCTTTAATTTGAGTATTCATATTCGGCCAGTAATAGCATTCTCTTGCTCGAGCTAAAGTTTTCTCTATTCCTAAATGAGGACTATGTACTTGTTTCATTATTTGTGATTGTAATCCTTTTGGAACAATTAATTTACACGTTTTCATTAATAGCCCATTCTCAACATGAAGCTCGTCTTTAATTTTGTAGAACATTTGAGAAAATTTGTCTAGCTTATGGTATGACGGCCAACCACTTACAACAAAATCTACAATTTTGCTGTAACTCTCATCTGCCTTTAATATTTTTTTATAAACATTAAGATTTGATTCAGATAGACATACTGCTTGAGTTATTGAGTGGATTACATTTGATAGTTCCCTAATTTCATTTTCCTCTGCTAGTTGTGCCCTTGAAAGGCAATCAGCTATAAGCATTTCTTTTCCGGGTCTATACTGTACTTTCATGTTTGGATATTTCAGGAGGTATAACAGCATACGTTGCAGTCGCATTGTCACTGAATCTATATCTTTTTCCACTAATACTTCCAATGGCTTATGATCACTTTCCACTAAGAATTCTCTTCCATATACAAAATAATGAAATCTTTCACAGGCAAATACTATTGCTAATAATTCTTTCTCTATTTGAGCCCATTTTTGTTCACTTTTTGAAAGTGTTCTAGATGCGAAACTCACAGGACGACCGTCTTGCATCAGAACGCATCCCAGACCATCCTTAGAAGCGTCAGTCTGTATTATCACTGGCTTTTTTTTATCATAAACCGCTAACACTGGCTCCTCAAGGATAACTTTGGTTAAGTCTTTAAGTTCATTTTCCTGGTCCTTTCCCCATATAAATTGTGTATCATTTTTTGTTAATTCTCTTAGTTTTGCTGATCTAGCTGATAAATCTGGGATAAACTTAGCAAGATATTTGAAAAGACCCAAAATTCTCAGAACTCCTGCTTTGTCGACTGGGGTTTTAATATTCCTGATTGCTTCTAAATGTTTCCTCTGTGGTTTTATTTCACCTTCTGATATAATATGTCCCATAAATTCAACTTGTGTTTGTCTATATTGAACTTTCTCTTTGTTAAATTTTACTCCATTTATCCTTGCCCGTTCTAGTACCTGAGTTAGTGTTTCATCGTGTTCTTTCAAAGACTTTCCCATGATTCCAATGTCATCAAAATACACGATAACATTTGGAATATCTCCAAATATTTGTACCATATTTCTTTGAAACATTTCAGGTGCGCTGTTGATGCCAAATGGAACTCTGTTAAATTTGTACCTTCCAAATGGAGTCATGAATGTGGTTAGTTCTGAACTTTTCTTGTCCAGTTCCATTTGCCAAAATCCTTTTGACAAATCTAGGATTGTGAAAAACTTTTTCCCTACCATTTGTATAGTAAAATCTTCTATAGTGGGTATTAAGTAGTGTTCCCGCTTGATTGCTTTGTTCAGTGGTTTAGGATCTAAACATAACCTTAATTTCCCGTTTGATTTTTCTACTATTTGTAAGTTATTTACCCAATTGGTTGGGTATGACACTGACGATATGATACCGTCTTTTTCCATTTCATTTAGTTCCTTCTTTAATGCTTCTAACAGACTCTGGGGAAATCTTTTTCTATAATGTATTACAGGTTCAATTTCTTTCTTTAAGACAATTGATTGTTTCCACGGCAACTTTCCTAATCCTTCAAATAAAACTTTAAATTTTTCCACAAAAGAATCTTTTGACACAGGCAATATCGATAATGTGTCTATATTTAAACGTTTGATTAATCCAAGCTTGACAGAAGTTTCAAGGCCCAATATGGGTTCACATTTTTTGTCAACAACCAAAAAAGATATTTTACGCATAACGTTTGTCTTAATATCTAAGCAATTTAACAAAACTGTACCATAATTCATTACTTTGGCATTATTATAATCAAAAATAGGTAATACTTCATTTTTCTCATCAAACTTCATGTTTTTAATTAAATCTATTGGTATGCAATTAACATCTGCACCCGTGTCTACTTTAAATGTGTAATTTTTTCCATTAATTTTTAGAGATTTTTTCCACTTGTTCCCGAATCCACACTGACTTATACTAAGGTGATTATCTTTATTAGAATTGTTTTCTTTTGCTTTCTTTACTTTATTCATACCTGCTTTATTCCACTTTGTGTTTACATTTCCTTCCTCCTCCTGTTTTTTGGATTTGCAGTACTTAATAAAGTGACCCGTCTTTCCACAGTTGTAGCATTTTACATCCTTCGCTTTGCATTCGTTTATATGCCCCTTGTTGAACAGGGCTCCACAGTTGTAGCACCTGCGTTGTTGCAAGCTACTTATCCAGTTTCGCTGCTGTATATCCACTATTCCTCCCTCATTTGCTTGCTGATGTCCACTCTCCATTAGAATTTCCGTGTTCTTTGTTGTTGCTTCGAAGGCCTTGCACTCTTGCAAAACCTCATCCAGACCTTTGTTTTTGTTATCCAGTAGTCTCAGTTGCAGCTTCTTGTCATAGACTCCAATTATCAGTCGATCCAGCAGCATTCTATTTTGAAACGAAATTCCACATTCGCACTTAAAATTGCAAAAGTTGGCTTGTTTGCGTAGATTCGTTTCAAAATCTATGATTTGCTGGTTTTCCTGTTGTACAATGTTGTTAAATTTAAAGGTTTCCATAGTGATGTTCTTCAGCGGCATTGCGTGTGCGTCGATCGCCTTGATGACTTCATCGAGTGTGCGCATATTTGCCGCATCTGCATCCGCCACAGCTCCCACCATACTGCTCGCACTTCCATCATTTGGATATATGGTGTTATATATCTCTGTTATTCCAGGGCCAGCCAACCACAAAAACGTTGCAATTTTCTTCGCCTCCGACAAGTTGTCTTTTCCGGACGCCATCATGTACATAAGAAATGCACCTTTCCATTTCGGCCACTCATATATAAGTAATGAGCAGTCTAGCTCCGGTAATACGCGTTCGGACATGTTTATTGTAGTTTACTTTGTATTATTTTTACTTCTGACACCATGTAATAATCCGGATGATTATTATTCTTTAAGATTTTATTAATTCTCTGCAGTGCACGTCTGTATGTTACAAGAGTTGATTAAGCAAGAGGAAGCGCTTACATAGCGATGCGCTTTCATCGATCATTATTAAAACTATCGATAGATACATGTGTTGTTCTTATGCTAATGATACTATCGCTTACTTAATACTATTACAATATTATTACACTGAACAGAATTATTTATTGCGAATTCAACATTAACTAGCAATTTGTACCAATCTGAATGCTGAACTGGTTCCGAAATCTTTCCTAGCATGGTTTTTAAAATTCTATTTATCCTCTCAATTTGTCCATTTGCCTGAGGTGAAGCAGTTGCTACTTTTACATGCTCTATATTGTTTTCCATTAAAAACGCACTAAACTCATTTGAGGTAAAGCAACTTCCTCTATCACTTATAATTCTCCGTGGTCGGCTATAATACTCAAAATATTTGCTTAAGCATCCATTTACTTCTCTAGTACTAATTGAGTTTACTGAATACAATTTAACAAATTTTGTAAACGAATCTATTATAGCGAAAATATATTTTTTCTTTGACGCTATTGACGGAAGTGGCCCAAAATGGTCAATGTGTATTGTGTCAAATGGAATTGGCTTCTTTGGAATATTGTGCAATGTGCGGCTGGATGCTTGCCTTGGCACTGTGTGCATTATGCACTGTAAACAATTTCTTATATAATTATCTACTTTACTATCAATATTAGGAAACCAATCATGTCGCCTGATTTCACTAATGCATTTCGCAGATCCCATATGACCCAATCTTTCATGAACTTCTCTAATAATATTAATTTCCATTTCAGAAGGAACATATAAAAGTAATGCTCCATCCTTTTGTTTTCTATAAACCAAACCAACTTCTAGCACAAAATTTTTCACTATTCCAACCTCTAATTTGTCTCTGAGACCTGCAATAATTTGATCTCTGTTTTGCGTAACTTGCAACTGAAGACTAATAGCATCCTCATCCAATACTGAAATAATTTGCTCGCAACTACTGGGAGTATTTATATCTATTATAGGTTCAAAACATCTACTCAATGTGTCTACATGGGTCATATACTTTCCGCTCCTATGCTGAATTATGTAATTATAATTTTCCAATTCTAATGCCCACCTTGCAATCCGGGAATTTACACTTTTCCGACTTAATGTAAGAGTTAATGAATTACAGTCAGTAATTATCTTAAAAGGAATCCCTTCTAAGTATATATGATATTTTCTTAATGAATATATTATGGCCAAAGTTTCCAATTCGAAACTATGGTATCTCGATTCCTGAGAAGTTGTGACTTGTGAGAAATATGCAATAGGATGAAATCGATTATCTTCCTGCTTTTGCAGAAGTATACCACCAAAACCACTTATGCTTGCATCACAATGTAGTTCAGTTTCCTTATCAGCATTATACAATGCTAAAATACAATGCTTTCTTGACAGAATGTTATTACGTTTATGCTTGCTGTTTCATGATTTTTTAAAATCACGCTTTTTAAAATACGCCTGTTTATGCTATTTTATAAAAATCATGATTTTTCTGAAGGGTGGAGCCACCTATGAAAATTGTAAAATGAGTTGGCAGCTTCATATGAAAAAGGTGGCAGCACATCAGCACAAACAGCTGATAAACCGAAAGCCAAAACGTTAAACGATTTAAATCTTCAAAATGTTAAATGAAAATACAAATTTTTTTTAATTCAACGGCAAACGCGAACATCAGAGATGGTTCGTTGTCTTTTAAAGTCAAGAATGGAGCGAATGAAGGCTACAAGACGGGAATGGTATTTTTTACAGGCCAAACGCAAGCAAATTTTAATGGAATGTTTTGCAAGTCAGCTTGCTGCCTTGACGATATTAAGACCGCGATTGCGAACTGTTCACAGCCGTCCTAGAAGCGATTCTTACTGGATGCTGATGCAAGCTCCAGAAAATGAGCACCTGTTTTTTGAAAATTTTAGAATGTGCGAAAAATCATTTTATGAACTTTGTGTCCTTTTGTCTCCACATATGCCGAAACAAGTGCATTTGATAACAGTTCCGGTTGCATTTGAAAAGCAGGTGGCCATCGGCATCTATAAACTAGCTTCCTGCGCAGAGTACAGAGTCATAGGAGATGTATTTGGCTTGCACAAGAGCACAGTTCACAAATACTTTCACTTAACGGTGCACGCAATTGTGAAATTGGCGAAAAATTTTATATATTTTCCTAAGTTGGAGGAGAGTGTAAGGATATCGGATGGGTTTGGAAAAACATCACACATTCCCAATATCATTGGCGCAATTGACGGTAATTACAACTTAATATTGAACTTATGCCGTGAAGAGTACCTAATAAAAATCTAATGTTTTTCAGGAACACATATACCAGTGAAAGCACCCAAGCAGGGATATTTGGATTATGTCAACAGAAAGGGATGGACTTCAATGGTTTTGCAAGCTGTCGTTGACCATAATTATTTGTAAGAGAACTCAATGTTGTTGGTAGATTTTGTAACTAATAAGATTGCTTTTAATACACATTTCGAAATATCAGTATAAAGTTCCCAGGAAGTGTACACGACGCGACGGTTTTTAAAGAGTCTGGCGTTTTTCAGGAGCAAGACCGCATCTTCACAGGGATGAAAAAAATTGTTGGTGGCTTAGAAATGCCATACATGCTGGTGGGTGACCCAGCATACCCATTGTTGCCTTGGCTCCTTAAGCCATACACAGGAATTTTGACTGCGGAAGAGGAATCTTTTAACTGCCATCTTAGCTCTGCTAGAATTGTAGTCGAAAATGCGTTTGGGCGACTCAAAGGACGATGGCGGTGCCTTAACAAAAGGATAGATGTTAATGTAGAGTCTGTACCATACGTGGCCCTAGCCTGTGCAACTTTACACAATTTTGTGGAGTTGAGAAAAGAAAAATTCAGGCCGAGCCCTGATCTGGTTTTGTTAAGCGAACTAGAACAGCCCACTGACTGAATAAATAACCAGGCTGTGTTGTCGGTGGAATACGACTCAAAGTACTTAAGGCAGCATATAAAAGAATACTTGATGAACAATTATCCATTAAGACAAAGTCACGCAAGATAAAGAATGCAATAAAAAGAATTTATACAATTGTTTTTTCTATTATAATTTATTTATTATTTAAAAGATTTTTCATGAATTCTTGAGATTCCTCGCGGTCTTCTCTTAATATTTGTTGCATATTATCCGCAAACTTCTCATCTGACTTGTCCATAGCCTCAATAAACTGTGCGTTTTGGCGGTCCAGCCTGTCTAAACCATCCTTGAAGTTCTTGGACATATCCTCCAACACACGCAAAACATTTTTTTTAAATGGATCAGCCACAGCCTAAACGAAAAGAGCTAGAAGGCTGAAATTTTCACACAATTTTTTATGCAGGTAGTAAGTGAGCACTAAGAAGGGAATTTTTATTTGGACAACTCCTTCAAGTACCTCCCATACGATTTGGAGCACTTTTTACCCATTTTAAAAATCAAATTACAATTACAACAAGTACCCATTCCACTACTGTCGCCTGATTGTCGCACAAGCTGAGGGTTTGATCGCGAGCGAGAATACAAAAACAAAACAAATGCGCAGTGACGCCTTCGCGTCGCACAAGCAAAGTCATAAAAAAAGGTTCGACACTTGCAAAAACGAAACGGATTTCTGCTTCTTAATGAATAAGTGCATACACAATTAAGTGAACAATGCGCTTGAAAATAGTTTTCATAATTTTATGTACATGTATCACTTCGCACAGTGCATATTCTTTTTTTTCAAATTTGTGTGCCTTTGACAATTGATTTACGACCCAAGAAGCGTTTGTTGTTGTTGTAATTGTTGTTGTTGGGCCCGCACTGCTACTTTTTGTTGGTGTCATTGATTTTAAAAAAAACAACAACAACATAACAAAACTTGGTGCGTCTAGAAAAATTTCCCACACCAGAATATGTTTTGGGGGTGGATTCGCCTACTTGCTGCTTATATAACTTAGACAAAACGTAACACACTAACATTATTGATATATTATTGATATACAATTTCGAATAAGCAAAGGGCGTTCACATAAGCGCGTGTGTTGCTCTTATGATAATAAAATAATTACAACAATTACCCATTCCACTACTGTCGCCTGATTGTCCCACAAGCTGAGAGCTCGATCGCGAGCGAGAATACAAAAACAAAACAATGGGCAATGACGCCTTTGAGTGCCGCAAGCAAAGTGTCATAAAAAAAAGGTTCGTACACTTGCAAGAAGCGTTTGTTGTTGTTGTTGTTGGGCCCGCACTGCTACTTTTTGTTGGTGTGATTGATTTTAAAAAAACAACAACAACATAACAAAACTTGGTGCGTCTAGAAAAATTTCCCACACCAGAATATGTTTTGGGGGTGGATTCGCCTACTTGCTGCTTATATAACTTAGACAAAACGTAACACACTAACATTTATTGATATATTATTGATATACAATTTTGAATAAGCAAAGGGCGTTCACATAAGCGCGTGTGTTGCTCTTATGATAATCAGATAATTTGAAATCTCGCTCCGATCATGCGCCTTTGTTGTTGCTCATTTACGTTCACTCTCTATTTTATGTGCGCGCTTTGCATGTCAATCATAAAGTTTAATAACCCTAGCTCCTCCGCACACACACTAAATTAAAGCTAAAGGCAATATACAATTCACTTAACTGCAGCCTCTTAGATATGTTTTGCATTGATTCAGTGCGTGTGAAGAAGGTAGCGATACTACGCTCTTTGTTTGACTTGCAGAGCGCGCGCTTAGATAAGAGAATTAGCCGAAATAGCCAACAACGAAGGCGCGATTTAAAAATAATTTGTCATCTAGCGCCGAACATGAAGAGCGATGCGCGAGCGAATCTGAAAACAAGTAAGAAGGTTTTAGTCGAGAAATCCCGACTAAAAGATACCCTGAACCCGTGTATTGAATGACTTGCAGAAGTGAGTTTTTCTTGACTTTAACTTTAATTTAAAATATCTCCAGTGTTTCTTAACCGATTTGGATCAAATTTTCATGGAAGTTATAAAGTTATCCATAGTTTCAACTCCTATTTTTTAATTTTCTTAATTCGAGATTTTTTCGTTATCGATTTTATATGTATATCGGAAATCAGAATAGTTACCGATAGTTTGAAAGTAGTTATGTTCCACATTTGAAGTCTCTAGCATACATATGGACGGACGGATGGACAGACGGACAGAAGGACAGACGCACATGGCTGTATCGAATCGGCTGTTGATGCTGATCAAGAATATATATATTTTATATGGGGTTGGAGATGCTTCTTTTTGCCTGTTACATACTTTTGCACAAAACAATTATACCCTTTTTTACCCATTTCAGGGTATAAATATAACTGTGAATGCAAAAGATTTGTTGTTGCTGTTTTTGTTTATCGCTTCAGGCTTATTATAAGCCGTTGTATGCACACACGAATTTGAAACAACAAGGGAGGACTAAGAGGAATGCGATTGGCTTAAGAGCATGAAAATGTGATATTGTTTTGTAGATGAGATCAATTCACATTAATAACTGTAACTCTTTCACTCTCAGGGAATTTAACAATTTTTAACTTAGTGTGCCATTTGCGTATTGCTTCATTTCATTTCTAAACGTGATACAAACCAGAATGGACGCAAAAAATTATTGGTGTGCTTTGCCTTCTGTGGCCCTGCCACAGTTTTATATGCAGCCTCAGTTTCATCAGCTGTATCAGCAGCTGCCGCAACAGAGTCTTCAACAGCAGCAGTTTCAGCCGCTGATGTTTCAGCAGCAGCTTCAGCCGCAGCACCCGCAGCAGCTTCAGCCGCAGCACCAGCAGCAGCTTCAGCCGCAGCACCCGCAGCAGCTTCAGCCGCAGCACCCGCAGCAGCTTCAGCCGCAGCACCAGCAGCAGCTTCAGCCGCAACAGCAGCTTCAGCCACACCAGCGGCAGCAAAATAAAAAAAATTTTAAGAAGGCGAAGCTGAATAATCTGAACAGCCAAATAACAAACATAAACAAAAAATTACAATTTATTATTAAAAAACAGAAAAAAATAGAAAAAGAAAACGAAAAAAAATTAATAGCTTTAAAAATAGAATTAAATAATCAACATAAAAATGAAATAAAAAACTTGCGTAGTGAGTTACAAAAAATGAACATAGAAGAAAATTAAAAATTAAAAAAATAAAAAAAATTAACTAAACTGCCGCCTTTTTACTTTAAATCATTATACGTTTACTTTCAGAATGTAGGTTTTCTTAAAGACAAAGATGCTATTATCGTTTGTGGAACGACAATTGCATTTTGTTACTGTATGTAAAGTATTTTTTTGTACTAATGTTCTAAAATTTTTAGCAATTGCAACTCATATTGCAGATTTTGCAACTTTTCTTTTATTTTATTTAACAATTTGACTGTGCAGCGGTTTAATGTTTTGTTGCTGGCGCAGTTTTAAATGCTTTTGTTGTTCCTGTGGCTGACGCTGATGCTGCCACTGGTGTGGCTGAAACTGCTGCTGCTGGTGTAGCTGCGGCTGATAGAGCTGTTGCTTCAAAAAATCATAAAAAATACATGCGAATAGATTTTTGAAATTTTTATTTAAATCATTATTAGAATTGTTTGAAGTAATTTTTACATCAAAACATTTTTTGTTTAAGCCCAGGGAGAAAAGTTTCAAAAGTAGACTTTTACTAAAATTGAAATCTTTCAAACGGAAATTTAATGACCTTTCTATCGATACCATACTTTCCATAAAGTAAATTTAAGCAATGAGTAGATTTAACTTTAAGTGTAGTGTAAATACTTTTAACTACCTTTGATATGAATTTAGTACAATCAAGGCGCGCACACATAAATACGTACTTATGTATGTTATGTTTTGATGATGCCGACGACGCCGCCGCTTAAAAGGCGACGCTGCTGCTTTAGATACGCCGTTTTGTCTGCCTTCGACGCGCGCTGTAGATGTTATTGTTGCTGTTGGTGTATTTACATATTCATTTTTTTTTTCTTTCTCTATACATATATATAAAAGAGTTTGTCCCGATGATAATGGAAGAGCCATAGCCTAATTGAGAAGAGCCAGAAGGCTGAAATTTTCATACAATTTTCCATGCAGGTAGGAGGTGAGCACTAAGAAGGGAATTTTTATTTGGACAACTCCTTCAAGTACCTCCCATACGATTTGGAGCACTTTTTACCCATTTTAAAAATCAAATTACAATTACAACAATTACCCATCCAACTACTGTCGCCTGATTGTCGCACAATCTGAGGGTTTGATCGCGAGCGAGAATACAAAAACAAAACAAATGCGCAGTGACGCCTTCGCGTCGCACAAGCAAAGTCATAAAAAAAGGTTCTTACACTTGCAAAAAAGAAACGGATTTCCGTTTCTTAATGAATAAGTGCATACACAATTAAGTGAACAATGCGCTTGAAAATAATTTTCATAATTTTATGTACATGTACTACTTCGCACAGTGCACATTTTTTTTTTTTCAAATTTGTGTGCCTTTGACAATTGATTTACGTTCCAAGTAGCGTTTGTTGTTGTTGTCAGTTTTGTTGTTGGGCCCGCACTGCTACTTTTTGTTGGTGTGATTGATTTTAAAAAAACAACAACAACATAACAAAACTTGGTGCGTCTAGAAAAATTTCCCACACCAGAATATGTTTTGGGGGTGGATTCGCCTACTTGCTGCTTATATAACTTAGACAAAACGTAACACACTAACATTTATTGATATATTATTGATATACAATTTTGAATAAGCAAAGGGCGTTCACATAAGCGCGTGTGTTGCTCTTATGATAATCAGATAATTTGAAATCTCGCTCCGATCATGCGCCTTTGTTGTTGCTCATTTACGTTCACTCTCTATTTTATGTGCGCGCTTTGCATGTCAATCATAAAGTTTAATAACCCTAGCTCCTCCGCACACACACTAAATTAAAGCTAAAGGCAATATACAATTCACTTAACTGCAGCCTCTTAGATATGTTTTGCATTGATTCAGTGCGTGTGAAGAAGGTAGCGATACTACGCTCTTTGTTTGACTTGCAGAGCGCGCGCTTAGATAAGAGAATTAGCCGAAATAGCCAACAACGAAGGCGCGATTTAAAAATAATTTGTCATCTAGCGCCGAACATGAAGAGCGATGCGCGAGCGAATCTGAAAACAAGTAAGAAGGTTTTAGTCGAGAAATCCCGACTAAAAGATACCCTGAACCCGTGTATTGAATGACTTGCAGAAGTGAGTTTTTCTTGACTTTAACTTTAATTTAAAATATCTCCAGTGTTTCTTAACCGATTTGGATCAAATTTTCATGGAAGTTATAAAGTTATCCATAGTTTCAACTCCTATTTTTACATTTTCTAAATTCGCGATTTTTTCGTAATCGATTCCATATGTATATCGGAAACGAGAATAGTTATCGATAGTTTGAAATAAACTTGATCTGCCTGTGGATTAGGAGAAGTTATGATCCAAATTGGAAGTTTCTAGCATTTTTAGTCTTTGAGATTGACGCGTTTATACATACGGACGGACGGACGGACAGACTGACAGAAGGACATACGGTCCATGATGGAATAATGTAAGGTGGTCTCGTCGGCAAATTTGAGGGCTTATCTATCATAGCAATGAGTGCGAGTGAAACGCACACTTTACAGTGAGTGTAAGCGAAACGGCTGTACAGTGTGTTGATTAACCCTAGACTGGTCCGTGGTTTGTAAAATAGCCAATTATAATACAAAGTGATTATTTTTTATAGTTTTATTTTTAATAATTTTGAATTTGCAATTAACCTTTGTTTTTGATTTTGAATGGAAATTTTTTTGTTAAGGTTCTTAATTCTAAAATAAATTCTAATATCTAATTTGAAAATAAAAAAGTTTTGACACACAAATCAATGTCAACATTTTGCGCCGAAATTAATAATTTATGCATAACATTATTTTTTAAATTAAAGTGCTCTTTAAAATTGTTGGTGTCCACTAAAGGGTTAAATGCTCAGAAAAAAATTCGTGCGCACACAACCTTTCGCGTCGACAAGCAAGCATGCACTGTCGATAAGCCCTCAAAACGAGCGAGCCTCTGCTGCCGACGAGACCACCTTACATTATTTCATCATGATACGGTCATGGCTATATCGACTCGGCTGTTTATGCTGATCAAGAATATATATACTTTATATATGGGGTTGGAGATGCTTCTTTTTGCCTGTTACACACTTTTACACAAAACAAATATACCCATTTCATGGTTTAGGGTATAAAAAAATTTTATATTTTACGCATCGATTGCTTTCTAATATTTTGTAGCCACAGTAAGATAACAGAGAGAAGAAGAAATATAACTGTTAATGGTACTCACTGCAAGCAGCATGCTCAGCTGATGCATGTCTGCATCACAAAGAGCGGCTTAAAGCTTGATCAGCGCGTGCGTCGCTCTTATGACTGCCGCTACATATAAAATAATTTGAATGCAATCATGCGTCTTTGTTGTTATTTACGCTCTTTTGTTTATGCGCGCGCTCTGCATGTCAAACATAAATCTTAATATCCCTATCTCCTCCGCACTCACTAAGCTAAGCTTGCCATAACTAAGAGGCTGCAGTTAATGGAATGGCATTGCCTAATTTGCACCAACTATACCTAGCTCTTAAGTGCAAGCGTTGTATGTTAGAGCTCGGTGTCTGTTGCTTAGATGAATAACTGTAATGCTCTTTCCAACATTATGTTTTTACATACGATGGTAAGAGAATTGGTTATGCATTTTAGTTCATATTTAATGTGAACAAAGAAAGTTCATTTTCGTTTCAGTGAGTTTTTTAATAATAATATTGTTTATATTAAGGATAATAATAACATCGAAAGTTACTTTTTGGATCAGTGAGTTTTTCAATATTCTGATTTTCGTATATCTATATCTATATATATATATAAACATTCCTTTAAAATACGTATATATATATTCCTTTAAAATACGTATATATATATAAGTTAATTTAAAATACGTATTTTATGATAAGTTAAACAAAAATTTAATTGCTATTATTTAAATATTTAAAAAACGATCAACGTATTTAAATTTCTTTTGTTGTTTTTTAAACAGAAAAAAGTTAAGTTGATTTTCGATTTAATAATTGAAGCAACATTATTTATAGTTGTCTTCTATTTTGCATATTATATATTAGTTATATAGACGCTGCTTTAGTGCATTTAAAAATCAAATAAAACTAAGCAGTCTGAATATTCTATTAAAATAATATAAGTTGGTATATTCAACTTTATTGAATTCTATACTTTGTATAGACGCTGTAACGTTGTACAGTGAAGTCAATTTTTGACTTTTTTTGAAGTATTTATTTATTTATAAAACTTACTTTAAATTAAGTTGTTAATTTGTTTTGTTGTTATTTTTTTAAACAAAATTAATAAGTCGTTTTTCGACTCAATAATTGAAGCAATTGAAGCAACATTATATATAGTTGTCTTCTATTTTGCATATTATATAATAGTTATATAGACGCTGCTTAAGTGCATTTAAAAATCAAATAAAACTAAGCAGTCTGAATATTCTTTTAAAATAATATAAGTTGGCATATTCAATTTTATTGAATTTTATACTTTGTATAGACGCTGTAACGTTGTTCAGTGAAGTCAATTTTTGACTTATTTTGAAGTATTTATTTATTTATAATACTTACTTAAAATTAAGTTGTTAATTTGTTTTGTTGTTTTTTTTTTTTTTAAACAAAAATAATAAGTCGATTTTAGACTTAATAATTGAAGCAACATTATATATAGTTGTCTTCTATTTTGCATATTATATAATAGTTATATAGACGCTGCTTAAGTGCATTTAAAAATCAAATAAAACTAAGCAGTCTGAATATTCTATTAAAATAATATAAGTTGGCATATTCAATTTTATTGAATTTTATACTTTGTATAGACGCTGTAACGTTGTTCAGTGAAGTCAATTTTTGACTTATTTTGAAGTATTTATTTATTTATAATACTTACTTAAAATTAAGTTGTTAATTTGTTTTGTTGTTTTTTTTTTTTTAACAAAAATAATAAGTCGATTTTTGACTTAATAATTGAAGCAACATTATATATAGTTGTCTTCTATTTTGCATATTATATAATAGTTATATAGACGCTGCTTAAGTGCATTTAAAAATCAAATAAAACTAAGCAGTCTGAATATTCTATTAAAATAATATAAGTTGGCATATTCAATTTTATTGAATTTTATACTTACCTATAGACACTGTAACGTTGTAACAATCGTTTTACAGTGAAGTCAATTGTCTCACAGCCAAATTAAAAGATGTCTATTGAAACTTTAGATATTAGTGGTGTTTTGGTGCCGCATTCAGTTGTTGCCATAATTGGTGATGGAGCCTGTCTTTTTAGATCTATTTCCTACCTTTTATTTGGTAGGCAAGGCTTCCATGGCACCATACGCCAACATATTGTAGCCCATGTTGTAACCAACTGGCAAACTTTTGCTTGCTTCAGCATAAACTTAAATGGAGAGTGTTATATCTCTTCTGAACAATATGAGTGCGCTATGTCATACTCATATACTTATGGTACTTCATATGAGCTTCAAGCAGCAGCAGAAATTTTTGCTGTAAATTTCCAAGTTTTTCAGAATGGAAATTTATTACAATCATTCGGAAATAATATGCATCCTGTAAAAAGATTGCGTTTTACCGGTCCATTAATGAATGGACATTTTGATGTTTATATTCCTTTAAAGGAAGTATTAACTCAAGATACCGATACGTCAAGTGAATGTATAACTGAAAATGTTAAAACGCCTGTTAAAAGACGTAGTCGATTTACCGACAAAACAAAAAAAAAGTTAAAAAAAAACGTTCATGTGAAAAAAAATAGTGATATCAATAGGGGTAAGCGCATAGAAGCATCAAAAATATATCGTGCTAATAATCCTGAAGCTCATAGAGCTCCAGAGAGAAGACATCAGGCTAATAATCCTGATGCACGTCAAGAAAGGCGTTTGCGTGTATGGAGTGTTAAAGCCATGTCTGGCTTAAACTATGATTTTGAAATAGCTTACAAGTCAGATAAAATAACTCAACTTGGTAGTATGAATTTGATATGCAAACATTGTAATGCTTTAAAATGGAAAAATGAGCCTTTGGGTATCTGTTGCAAGGCAGGAAAAGTTAAACTTTCACAAAATGAAAGTTTGCCTGATCCACTTAAAAGCTTAATAATTGGTGGACATCCCAAGCATGATCATTTCATTGATCGTATAAGAAAGTATAACAGCTGCTTTCAAATGACTTCTTTTGGAAGTACAAAAATTATAAATGAAAGTTGGTCAACCTTTAAAGTCCAAGGACAAGTGTATCACCTAATTGGTAGTGTCCAACCTTTGCCAAATGAAGAAATGCAGTTTCTTCAAATTTATTTTGTCGGTGATGATGAAAAGGAAGCTCAACTACGTTGCAGAAATATTTCAAATGTTGATTGTAGCGTAGTAAAGGATCTTCAATGTATGTTTCATCAGCATAATCGTTATGTAAAAGATCTAAAAATGGCTCTCAATAAAATACCAAGAAGTACTAAAGACTATAAATTGATTATACATGCTGATCGAACACCCGCTGGTGCTCACAAAGGGCTTTACAGTGCACCTCAATCAAGCGAAGTAGCTTTAGTTATTGTTGGTCAGCAATTTGAAAAGCGCGATATTATTATAGAAAGCCATAATAATAAATTACATCGTATAAGTGAGGTGCATCGATCATACGATGCCTTACAGTACCCTTTGCTATTTCCTTACGGCGAAGATGGCTATTCAGTGGATATACCACAATGGAATCCATTATTAAAAAAGGAGGAACAAAAAAAAACGATATCTGCGTTAAGCTTTTACAGCTATAAAATAATGATTCGTCAATCTGAGATAAATCATTTAATTTATTGTCGTTCCCTTTTTAGTCAGTTTTGGTTGATATGTATGCTAAAATTGAAACAGAAAGGTTAAATTATATTCGCTACAATCAAGCGAAACTCAGAGCAGATAGCTATATACATCTACAAGATGCAATAGGCCAACAAGATGTTGTCGCAGCTCAACTTGGTCAGATGGAAATTTTACCTTCTTCTTTTACAAGCTCTGCACGATATATGCATGAAAAGACTCAAGATGCTATGACATATGTTCGCCATTATGGGCGACCAGATCTTTTCATAACATTCACATGCAATCCACAATGGAATGACATCAAAAGTGTTTTATTACCGGGTCAAAAACCGCATGATCGTCACGATATTATAGCTCGAGTTTTTCATTTAAAAGTTAAAGCTTTAATGTCACTATTGATAAAAGGTTCTTTGTTTGGAAGCGTGCAATGTTTCATGTACTCTGTGGAATGGCAAAAGCGGGGCTTACCACATATACATATTCTACTTTGGTTAGAAAATAAAATAAGACCTGATAAAATCGATAAGATTATTTGTGCCGAAATACCAAACGCAGATGAGGATCCATTGTTATTTAACATTGTTAAATCAAATATGATTCATGGTCCTTGCGGTGCATTTAACAATAAGTCGCCATGCATGAGAGATGGAAAATGTACCAAAAGGTTTCCTCGACAATTTCTTAAAGAAACTGTGACTGGAAAAGATAGTTACCCTCTATATCGTAGAAGAGCGATAGAAGATGGTGGTAATGCAATTAATATAAATGGTAATTGCATAGATAATCGTTGGGTTGTGCCTTACAATTGTGTACTATTGAGAACATTTGAAGCTCATATAAATGTTGAGTATTGTAGTTCTGTAAAGTCTATTAAATACATCTGTAAATATGTTAACAAGGGCAGTGATCAAGCATCATTTACTCTTGAAGACCAACGCAATGAAATTAATATGTACGAAAGTGGCCGGTATATAAGTAGCTCAGAAGCAGTATGGAGAATCCTTGCATTTCCCATACATGAACGTTATCCGGCTATTACTCACTTAGCTGTTCATTTAGAAAATGGTCAACGGATATATTTTAACCCCAATAATCCGCAACAATTACTTGACAGATTAAGCACTACACCCAAAACCACTTTGCTAGCCTTCTTTGAGCTCTGCACACGTGATGAGTTTGCAAGAACGCTTCTATATTGTGAAGTTCCATCGTATTTTACATGGAACAATAAAGAATTTCAAAGAAGAAAACGAGGGCATGATGTGCCAAATTTTCCTGGAGTTAAAAGAGATTCAGCTTTGGGAAGAGTTTACACTATTCATCCCAATAATACTGAATGTTTTTATTTAAGACTTTTATTACATTTTGTAAGGGGCCCAACTTCATTTTTAAGTTTAAAACCGTTAATGGTGTAGCATACTCATCATTTCAATTGGCGTGTAAAGCTCTAGGATTACTAGAAGATGATAAGCACTGGGATTCAACTATAGCCGAAGCTGTCATATGTCAAAATCCTACAAAACTTAGAGAACTTTTTGCAATAATGTTAGTATTTTGTCAAATTTCAGATGCTCTTAAACTTTGGAATACTTATAAAGACAGTTTCTCAGAAGATATTTTAAAAGCCTTTAATTTTTCACAAGACAGATATATTGATGAAAGTATTGTGAATAATGTTTTAAATAAATGTCTTATTTACATTGAAGATATAGTTCTGTCTATTGGTGGTCAAAACTTGACTTATTATGTATGGACTTCCATTACCAATCAGAACCGAGGAAATTGTTCAAAATATTGAATATCATAGAGAAACAAATTATGAAAGTTGCGATAATTTTGTTGTTAATAATGAGCTACTCCTCACTGCTGAGCAAAAACAAGTATACGAAAAGATACTAAATAGCGTTGAAGCAGAAAAAGGAGAAATCTATTTTTTAGATGCACCTGGTGGAACAGGTAAAACGTATCTTTAAATTTATTATTGGCAAAGGTACGGCAAAGTAAAAACATTGCATTGGCCGTTGCCTCTTCCGGTATTGCAGCCACTTTACTAAATGGTGGTCGCACAGCGCATTCTACACTTAAGATTCCATTTAATTTGATTCATTTAGAAACACCACAATGCTCAATTTCAAAGCAATCTAATATTGCTGCTGTGCTCAGAGATTGCAAGCTTATTGTTTGGGATGAGTGTACTATGGCTCATAAAGGTGCTTTTGAAGCTGTAGATCGATCTTTGAAAGACATTCGAGATAGTGAATACTTAATGGGTGGCATAACTGTTCTCTTAGCTGGTGATTTTCGACAAACTCTTCCAGTGATCCCCAGGGGAACAAGAGCAGATGAAATAAATGCGTGCTTAAAGTCTTCAATTTTGTGGCCCGAAATTCAGAAAATTGTATTAACGAAAAATATGCGAGTGCACTTAATAGGTGATAGCATAGCTGGTGAATTTGCAGAAATGCTTCTTAAAATAGGAAATGGATTATTTCCAGCTCATGATGGCAAAATAACTTTACCATCAACTTTGTGTCATGTTGTGAAAAGTATTGAAGAGCTAACTCTAAAAATATTTCCGGATATTACAAATATCTCTGAAAAATCACTCGAATGGTTTTCAGAACGTGCTATTTTGACTGCGAGAAATGACAATGCATTGGAAATAAACGAGTTTTTATTAAAATCATTTCAAAGTGAAGAAATGACATATAACTCTATTGATTCTGTGACTGAAGTCGAAGATGCAGTTCATTACCCCGTCGAGTTTCTTAATTCATTAAATCCGGCTGGCCTGCCACATCATAAATTAACTTTAAAGATTGGTTCACCTGTAATGTTGATCCGCAACTTGAAACCGCCAAAACTATGCAATGGTACAAGATTACAAGTTAAAGTCCTTCATAAGAATGTTGTCGAAGCAATAATCTTTACTGGCAATGGTATAGGTGAAACGGTTTTTATACCGAGAATTCCATTAATACCTTCTAACTCTGAATTGCCATTTCAATTTAAAAGATTGCAATTTCCTTTAAAAGTTTGTTTTGCCCTAACAATCAATAAATCACAGGGACAAACTCTCAAATTAGCCGGACTAGATTTAAGACACGATTGTTTTTCTCATGGCCAATTTTATGTAGCCTGCTCAAGAGTCAGTTCACCAAAAAGTTTATTTGTATTAGCACCTTTCGGAAAAACAACCAATGTCGTTTATAAAGAAGCTCTTAAAAGCTGTTAATAATTGCAAATTAAATTCAATAAGTGGATAAGGCCTACTGGGGAAACCACAAGAAAAAATGACGCGCCTGATTCTCTACCTCAATGGTGGCGTGGAAAAGAGAATATTAAATACTTTGCTTTAATTTGTTGTTAAATATTTTCTAATTTATTTCTATGTTCTATTGCTAAAATTTATATAAACTATCCGCGCAGCGAAGTAAGCGGGCCACTTAATAGTCTTTAATAAAATAATTATTAGTAAATTGCAATGATGACTTTAAAGCTGTTATTACTTACATGGAGTTTGGCGACGCCCGACAATAGACGTAGACAATAGACAATAGCATTCTCATCGCTCTCTCCTGTCGGCAATTCGGACAACTCAACCTCAATGTTCTCCGGCTCAATAACATATTCGATGCAGTCGTCCAAGGTGTCGACCCCAGCAGCCGCCGCAACTGGTCGCGCTCCATATAGCTCGTTAAGCTCGTTAAAAAAGGCACAGGTGCTTCTTCCTGCGCCGCTTACTCCATTATTTCGCTTCGCTTCCATGAAATTTTTTTTTAACGTCCGCAACTTCGTTTTCACTTGCTCACATGATTTGTTAATGCATTTACTTTTCATGCGCTCGGCAATGCTCTTGTAAATTATGTTATTCCTTTTTGTTTTTCCGTCTAACTGGCTAAGCATATTATCTTCTTTAACAATACTTATCAGCTCGTTCGTCTCCTCAGGCGTCCAGTGGCTTCTAATATTTTCCATTTTAACGTCTTTTTCTTTCGCAGCAATTAGTGCGGAACAGCTGATTTCACACAGTAGCGTTGCCAGACTGTTTACACAAAAAATCATGAATTTTCCAAAAAATCATAGTCAAAATACGTGTGTAGAAAAAATCACGATTTTGTGTTTATGCTAGTATTTTTTTAAAAAAGCATGATCTGAATTCATGCTTTTTTGCAAGCATAAACGTAGTAATAAGCATCATATTATTGGAAGAGATAAGTTCGGTGAGCAGTTTTCATAGTAATTATAGATAATTATAATTATTATTTATACACGCGATAATGTCAGCCAAACAATTAAAACGGTTAGCAAAAGCAGAAGCCCAAATATTATTATTTCCAGAAGTTAAAAATGCAAATACTACGAAAATTAATGAGCCGGCTGTAAGCATAGAAAAAAATAGCTTCATTGATTATTTAGGTTCTTCTGGTACGACTGAACAAAGTGATAGTGAAAATGTGTTTAATTTATGCGATGGATTGGCTTAGTGGGCTACCCAATTCGGAGTTAGCTTTGATGCGGTAGATGAACTATTATTATTGTTGCGAAAATGCGATATAACAGTTCCAAAAGATGCTAGGACCCTTTTGAAAACGCCGAATTTGGTTATAAAAAGAAAGGTTGGGGAGGGAACATACACTCATTACGGATTAAAGGAGGGATTAACTGACTTTTTGGTTATAAATGATTGGAAGTTAACACACTTGACCTTAGACTTTGGCATTGATGGCCTTCCTCTATTTAAAAGCAGCTCTCATCAAGTTTGGCCAATACTAGCTAGTGTTGTTGAAACCCAATATGTTTTTGTAATTGGTGTTTATGAAGGCACTTCGAAACCAAACTCCGCAGTGGACTTTTTGCATAGTTTTATTACAGAACTGAATACTCTTGTGCAAGAGGGGATAGTTTTTGACAATAAATTGTTTACTATAAATGTGCGCTGTTTTGTAATGGATGCACCTGCAAAGTCATTTATATTGGGAACAAAGGGACACACTGGATATTTTTCCTGTGTACGTTGTACACAAAAAGGTCAAATGTTTAAACAGCGTCTTATTTATCCACCATCTGTCGAATGTTCATTAAGAACCAATGAGTCCTTCCGAAATCGTTCTCAACCGGAACATCACACAAAAAAGTGTTGTCTTGAAAGTCTAAATATAGACATTGTGTCACAGTGCTCCTTGGATTATATGCACGTTATATGTTTAGGAGTGATGAGAACATTATTAAATGCATGGGTTAAAAAAAAAGGTGAAGATTATTCTTTAACATCGTGGAAAATCGAAGCCATTTCAAGCGAGTTGACATTCAACAGAAAAAACATGACCAGGGAGTTTAAAAGAAAACCTCGTAGCTTAAAGGACCTTGATAGATGGAAGGCAACAGAGCTGAGGCAATTCTTACTTTATACGGGACCTGTCATACTAAAGAAAATTATTAGTCCTGAAAGATATGCTCATTTTCAAAAATTATCTTTGGCTATAAGAATTCTTTCTCAAATTCACGATGTCGCTGAATAGCATATTTTACTCGAGTGATGTTGAATATACACCGAGCGATAATTTGACAACTTGTAAGTATTTCATTATATCTAATTTTTACATATATAATAAACACATATTTTTGCAGTGCACAACGTTGACGCAACCCCACCTGACTCCATTCAGAATCTTTTATTGGATTTGTGCAACGAGATAAGAACGCTGAAGTCAGAGGTTTCAGGTTTGAAAGTCGAGATGCAGAACTTAAAAGACAGCAATACACGCTCAATTACAAAATTGACTCAAGAGGTTATAGCTGTCAAGCTTGAAACCCGAAACCACCACATTGACGCTGAAATACTCGAAGAGCTTCCTGAGCTTGAAATTCTTCCTTTCACCGCTATAAATAATATAGTGCAGTTCGATGAGGAAATACAGCAGAATGATGGAAAACTGAAAAAATTTGTAAGTATTATTTTGATATACATATGTTATAAAATTTGGAAATTAATTAGAGAAATTTTCAGAAAAATTTTATAGCGCAAACTGGGAGGGATAGCCAAACGCAGTTTTTGCGAACAGCCATACGAAAAGTATTTTCGGACAAAGTGGCTTCCGAGTACAGCTGGAAAGGTACAGCCTGTAAGCCAAGTGCTGAAAAATGCTTTCTTGTTGCAACAATTAAAAATATTTGTCACAGCAAATATAAATGCACGGACAAGGAAATGAATTCCGTGTTACAAAAGCATTTTGTTCACGTCAAGGATAGGTTAAAAAAACAGCAACAATTATAATTTAAGTACAATTATTAACTTGTTATTATGTAAATAGTTATTGCAAGGATTTATATTAAAATAAAAATTTGGATGCCACACCCACCCATACCGCCCCCAGCCCTATTTTCCCTAATTTTACAAACTTTGAGCTAGAGTCACAAAATTTGGTATGAAGATAGCAATTGACATTCCACAAAGATCTGCATCAAAAATTTGGATGCCACGCCCATCCATACCGCACCAGCCCCTCCTTTTCCCACATTTTACAAACTTTGAGCTAGAGTCACCAAATTTGGTATGAAGATAGCAATTGACATTCCATAAAGATCTGCAGCAAAAATTTGGATGCCACGCCCTTCCATACCGCCCCCCAGCCCCCCTTTCGCCACCTTTTACAAACTTTGAACTAGAGAGAATCTTCAAGGCAGCGTACATACCTGCCGCATCCGTACCCCTTTGCAATCAGGCCTCTTTTTACCGGTTTTAAAACTGGTAACGGGTATACCGCAGTCGGTTGCGTCCGACTGCAACGTTTCCACTTAATAACGTTAGACTTAGAAAAATTTTTATGGAGTGGAATGATAAAAGATTCCTTCCATATATCAGGAAACACAGTTGAGTCAACAGACAAGTTAAATAGTTTTTTTAAGGGCTTACAAAGAGAATCCGCGCAGTATCTAAGAATACAGCCTGGCACTCCATCAGGACCAGGCAGTAGCTAGGTTTGATAGAGTTAAATTCACTCAGGAGCGTAGACTCAGTAATTACTGGGACATATACATAGGAATTACTGCAACTATATAAACTCGTTGAGTATACTGATTGAAAATACTCGGCAAATAGATCGGCTACTGCCTGATCAGAACTTGCTTTTGTATTATCAAGGTATACTGCGGATGGCAAGCAAGAAGACTTACGTTTAGAGTTAACAAATTTATAAAACTGTTTAGGGTCACGTGAAAAGTTTAGTCTACAACGATTAAGATAATTATTATAACAAGATGTGTTAACAGAAAGAAAACTGGATTTAGCTACTAAATAAGAAGATAAATCTAAAGTCGTTCCCGATTTTTTAAATTTTTTATATAATCTTGTCTTCATGTTTTTCAATTTTGATAGTTCCCTCGAAAACCAAGGTGGTTTATTATCACTTGAAGAACAAGTGAGGGGAACACAAATATCCAAAAGCGAATTCAAGGTCCTATAAAATATGGCAATGGCCGTTTATATCACTACAGGAATAGAGGCGGGACCAATTAGTATGTTGAAGAAGATAATTTAATTTATTAAAGTTAGTTTTACGAAAGCAACGGGTTTTTAAAGTATTATTAGAAACTGAACTACGGTTATGAATTTCGATGGATAGTTCTAAGGTTGGATGGTAGATATCTTCCGGAAGCACTAGAGGGGGAATTCTACTAGCATTTCTGCAATCTGAGTCCGAAACAAAAATTAAGTCCAACATTCTACCAATACAGTTATGCACCCTGTTAACTTGCGATAGGCCTAACTCCAGTAGGCCATCGATAAAATCATCAGAAGTGACTGGTAATACCGCCGGAGATGTGTCATTCACAGACCATACAAGATGTGGTAGATTAAAGTCACCAACCACTATCAGACAATCCATATCTGTCAATAATGACGAAACAAGTTGCAGGGCACTAAGATGGGATGAGTAAATGTTAATATCAGAATGAGGAGGAATATAAGAGAAAGTAACATAAAGTGAACGGCCATTTAGTAATATTTTAACTCATAAAAACTCTATGTCCGGAAGATCCTGAGAAAGAATCTGTTCAGAGGAAATACAGGAGTCAACAGCAATGAGAACACCACCCCCCTTGCGGGAGGCACGATCGCATCTGTACAAGTTAAATTTTGAAGGAAAAACGGAATAATCAGAAATATCGGGTTTAACCTGGTTTCCGTGAGTGCAACTATATGTGAATCAAATGAAAAGATGTTCACATATAATTCAGAAAGTTTAGTGTTAAGGCCTCTAACATTTTGATAGGCCAAACTAAGTAGTTTTGTTAGTTTTTTGCCACCGAGGTGGAGGCAACTGGGTGGCTAACAGGCGGTGCACTACTAATCCTAATACCCTTATTATTATTAATTCGCCTATTCTCATACTCCTTTACAACATTTTTAATATTGTTCTCAAGCTCTTTAAATGCCGTATGCAGATTTTTGAAGGCAACATGCATAGACTTGAAACCTTCATGAGTCTGCCTAATGCATTGGGAAGTTTCCTTCTCCACTACATTGCAGCTCTCACAGAACCATTTAAGGCCTGTGTCTGCAACTAAGCAGTCCCTTATTTTGGCCGTAAAGCCAGCATGTGGATCATGTTGTCACACAATCTACATAATATGAAATCTTGGTTGGTTGTTCCAAACGTTTTGCAATTTTTGCTGCAGCAAACAAGCATATCAAATGAATTAAATAGGTAGTTTAAGATGACAATTGATATGTTATACCAAAACAAAGTGCTATGTGTCGATGCAATGAGCACGATACAACGGTAAAAAATCAAAAGAGCGCTTGAGTGAAAGAGCGTGAGCACGAAGCAGTGCTGCCAGTTTAGCAATTTAGTTGCTAGATCTGGCAACTTATCAAAAAATTTGCAACTTTTATTTTAAAAATGCTATTAGCCACAAATCTAGTAATTTTTAATTATTTTTTTTTAGCAATTTTACCAATTTTATTATAAAACTACAAATTTTTAGATTATTGTTTTGGATTTATGCATTTTGTATACCTTTTTGTCATCGACTGCACAAACTTCGATTAATTGTGGTACACAAATATATCGGAACTTGTATTTAACTAGTGCATCGATTAAATGAACAACTTGATAGTGTTTGATAACTCTTTTAATGTGTTTGGTGGTTGAAGCAAGATGCCTAAATTTACAAACAAAATAGCGGAATTCACCATAAAAATCCTTTCGCTGCCATGGTCGAACGCAGAAGTCGAGCGAATATTCTCGCAGATGAATCTAATAAAAAGCAAATTACGCAACGGCATGAGCATAAAAACATTATATGCTATTTTGTATGTGAGGTTAGTTTTAAATTTCCAAAATTCTGATAGAATTACAAATTGAACGTTTTAAACTTCGAATATTTTAACAGGTATGGACTACAAAGCAGGGACCGTAATCATTATAAGTTTTACTTTAAAAATTATTAAATAATGATTATTTTTTATTTATATTCATTTACTCACAAAATATTGATTAATTTTGAGTTATATGTACTTACAACTCAATCAATAATCATTATTTTTTATCAAAAAAATAAAACTCATAAAATAATGATTATTCTTTGAGTTTTATTTTTTGCTCAAAAATAAAACTCAAGTTGTTATTTCGACCTTTTCTTAGGGAATAATCCTAAACATGATATATATTCCTAGTCAGTAAATCAAGACAAAACATAACAATCCATTTTTAATTTAAAAAAAAATCTCATAAAAAATTTTTGTTTTCTTAGCAAACAATATTTTTTATACTCGATACCGAAGGTAAAGAGTATATTGGTTTTGTGCAATGTCCGTCATGGTGTCTGTCCGTCTGTCCGTCCGTATGTGTGCAAGTTTTTTCCACACCCTTCAAGCTAGAGACTTGAAACTTTTCAATTCTTTTTATCTATGGGATAGTAAATTAAAGTGTCAAGATGGGGGTTCTACGATAACTGGGGGGCTGGCAAATCGATAAATTCGATAACCCAATACCGATAAATCCACATATTTCGCACATCCTTACAGCTAGAAGTACCAAATTTGGTAAGAAGATAGCTATTAGCAACCCCCAAAAAACTGCATCAATAATTTTGGAGCCACGCTCCCCCATTCCGCCCCCAGCCCACCCGCATTTTAAAGTCAAAAAAGACTATATCTCCCACAGTTTTTGAGCTATATCCACCAAATTTGGTGCCAAGATAAGTGATGATGACCCCCTAAAAACTGCACCAAAAGTTTGGATGCCACGCCCACCGATACTGCCCTAGCCGCCCCCATCCACCCCAACGCTTAGTCAAAAACGGGAATGCGTGTATCTTCCACAGTTGTGAAGCTAGAGCCTCCAAATTTGGTGGGAAGATAGCTGTTAACGACCCCCAAAAAACTGCATCAAAGTTTTGGAGCCACGCCCACCCATTACGCCCCCAGCCCCCCCGCATTTTGAAATCAAAAATGGCTATATCTCCCACAGTTTTTGAGCTATAGCCACCAAATTTGGTGCCAAGATAAGTGATGATGACCCCCTAAAAACTGCACCAAAAGTTTGGATGCCACGCCCACCGATACTGCCCTAGCCGCCCCCATCCACCCCAACGCTTCGTCAAAAACGGGAATGCGTGTATCTTCCAGAGTTGTGGAGCTAGAGCCACCAAATTTGGTAGGAAGATAGCTGGCAACGACCCCCAAAAATTTGCATCAAAGTTTTGGAGCCACGCCCTCCATTTCGCCCCCCCCTTTCCCCACTTTTTACAATTTTCGAGCTAGAGTCACCAAATTTGGTATGAAGATAGCAATTGACATTCCACAAAGATCTGCATCACAAATTTGGATGCCACGCCCACCCATACCGCCTCCAGTCCCCCTTTCCCCACTTTTTACAAACTTCGAGCTAGAGTCACCAAATTTGGTATGTAGATAGCAATTGACATTCCACATAGATCTGCATCGAAAATTTGGATGCCTCGCCCATCCATACCGCCCCCAGCCCCCCTTTCCCCACTTATTACAAATTTCGAGCTACAGTCACCAAATTTGGTATGAAAATAGCAATTGACATTTCACAAAGATCTGCAACAAAAATGTTGATGCCACAACTACCCCTACCGCCCCCAGCCCCCCTCCCTTTCCCTACATTTTACAAACTTTGAGCTAGAGTCACCAAATTTGGAAGGAATATAGCTGGTGGCATCCCCATCTGCATCGGAGAATCTTTAAGGCAGCGTACACCCCTGCCGCATCCGTACTTTTGCAATCAGGCCTCTTTTTACCGGTTTTAATACTGGTATCGAGTATGCCGCAGTCGGTTGCGTCCGACTGCAACGTTTCCACTTGTTTTTATTAATTTTTTATATATATATATATATATTTTTTATTTGTATATATATATTATTTTTATTTGAAATTTCTTTTATTTATTTCATATTTAATTTTACAAAAAGTAATTTTTGTAATGACTCTGAAGAGAGGTTGCACCTAAGATCCGATAAAACCAGTCTGAGGGCAGAAAACGCCCTTTCGACGCTGACCTGCGTTGCAGGAACCGAATGCACAATTTTGGCCAGTTGATATAAATTGGGATATCGAAACTTTGCTTTTTCCCAATATTCCATTATATTCGAATATACATCAATTGGTTTTGGGTTAAAGTTGTCGATTTCAAAATAAGCTTTTTGCAAATTCTTCTCAATAGTTTCAACTGCCTCTTCGTCATCGGAAGCCACCTCGATAGAATTAAGAAATTCAACAACTTGAGTTTTATTTTTGAGCAAAAAATAAAACTCAAAGAATAATCATTATTTCATGAGTTTTATTTTTTTGATAAAAAACAATGATTATTGATTGAGTTGTAAGTATAACTCAAAATTAATCTATATTTTGTGAGTTAATCTATAAAAATTGAAAAATTTTAAATCATGGTGAAAATGCTTAAATGAGCCTTAAAGATGAATATTGGTATATTTCTCGCTGTCCCAAAGATACCATAAGTGAATGATTTATTTATTCAAAAAAAAAAAAAAAATAATCATTATTTGCAGTCCCTGCTACAAAGACATGGAAATTTTTGCCACAATTATGTAGTTCCGTATAAGTACTTGACTCAAATTACTGGAAATAATAAGTACGCCGACGAATGCGAAGCTGACGAGCTGGATGATATTTTAAGTATTCTGTAGCTAAATGTTAATAAAATTGTTCATGTTCCTTTTAAATTTAAGTGTTTTCAATTTTTATTTTTATGTTCCTGAAAATACATATGTTATTTGTTGAAAATGAACATTTTAATGGCTTACCAATTTTTTTTTTGGCAATTTTTACAAAATTCGTAGCAATTTTTAGCAACTTTTTTTTTCCCAAATATAGCAATTTTTGCCTTGGAGATTCTGGCAGCACTGGCACGAAGGCAGAATACAACCGCAAGTACGACGGATAAGACCGGACGAAAGCGGGAGAGCAAGGTATACTTAAGAAGGTACTCGCGCTCACTCTCTCGCTCTCTCTTCACTTCTTAAATAGTCAGTCTGTTAAGGCCTATTTACTCTTGACTTAACTTAACTTAACTTAACGTAAGAGTCAGCTGACTCAATATGCCTTATGGCTGTCAATGCAAGCGTTTACTCTCAACTTAACGTAACTTAACTTAATTCTGAACCTGCAGGTTGCAGATTCTTACGTTAAGTTAAGTTATTTGAACAGTGTTGATTAACATGAAAGTCAAACAGCTGATCAAAAACTGTGATGCAAAACGTTTAACGCTCTTTACAAAATGTTTACAAAATCAAATAATGAAATGGATGAACATAAGCTAATTATTTTAGTAGAAAGTCTTGCTTTGTTGTATGATAAAAAGTCAAAAGACTATAAAAATATAATTAAAAAAGAGAAGTTTGGGCTGCAATTGCCAAAGAACTTGGTTGCAATGGTTAGTATATTGATAAAAATTGTTGAATTTGGTTTTGCATTGATATGTTTGTTTGTTAAAGTTGATATCTGTGAAAGGCGTTGGACTACCCTGAGAGAGCGATTTGCGAAGGAGTTGAGGATAGTGGAACCCTCAGGTAGTGGAGTTGGGGCGTCGTCGGAATGGCTGCATTTCCAAAGTTTGGAGTTTTTAAAAACCCATTTGCAGAGACGCCGGTAAGTAGTTATTTAAAATTTGTTTTTTTTTTTTTTTGTACAGTACTTTTGTTGTTTAGGCAAAGGTCAAATTTCAAGATGTCTGAGGAGTCGCTGCCAGCATGTTTTGAAAATGATGACGTGTTCTCCTCAACCCCAATTATTTATGATACTTTCATGGAACCTCCACCACCATTTTTAGATAATGCACTTGCACCTGAACCTGTACCTGTGGCATCGCTACATCCGTCGAAAAAACGCAAGACAAACACCACAGCGGACGATAATTTGTCAGAGGCAACAGCAGCGTTCAAGGATTTTTGCGAGTCCATGAAGCAGCAAGAAGCTGAGGATGAGGTGGCAGCAAGTTTTGCCAATATTGTTAAAAAATCGTTGTCGGCAATGTCTCCCAATAAAAAACTTAATGTGGGAACGAAAATCTTGCAATTATTGTCCGACAATCAATAAATTGAAACAAAATTAAATTATCCTTTTTTTTTTTTAATTGTCTCATAATGTTAAACATTTTATTTTGGTTGAAACGAAACTGCTCCTTCATTCATAAAATAGCTACGCAATTTGTTTCTCAGCGTCATGGCATAGTTGGAGCTCCTGCGGCTATGTGACATGTACTCACGAACCCTATTGCAGGACTGCATTTCAGTTCGCCAGCCACCCAATATAATGCTGTTGTCAGACGCATCTTGGTCAACAAACGTAGGAGGACAATACCAACGATCCAAATCGTTAAACATAATAAAATTATGTAATGCGACACACGTCATAACAATCTTATCACAATTATCTGGCATGAACTCCAACGTATTATTCAAAATGCGTCATCGTGCGGTCAGTATACCAAAACTGTTTTCAATAGTTCGACGCGCCCTTGAAATCCTGTAGTTGTAAACATTGTCTTCAAGCGACAATGTTACCCCTGAACGTGCTGGAGAAATTGGCTTCATCAAGTTTTTTCTTGACGGGAAAGCAGCATCGCCAACAAAAAAATACGGGAATGGGAATAATCGCTACATTTGGGTAGAGGTTATTGGTAGGGTTACTCTAAAGCAAAAAAAAAACACCTTTAAAATAATTACATTTTAATTTTTTAGGTTACAAAAAATGAATGTGCATTAAATACCTGCATCATTTTCACTGCCATAGCTTCCCACACTAGTAGCAATGAAAGTGTATCGAGCATCGCAGACCGCCATTAAAACTATGCTAAATGTTTTTTTATAATTGAAATAGACGCTGCCACTATTGTTTGGGCACTTTATTGCGATGTGCTTTCCATCCACTGCACCAACGCAATTCGGCAAGTTCCATAAAGTTTCAAAATCAGCCGCAATGTCTTTATATTGCGACTCGGTTGGAGGTGACAGATATATGCCTGAAAAACCACATTGGTAAAAACATATTTTAAGTATTAAGTAAGGTACATGCTTCATTGAACAACTACCTGAAAGCACATCCCATAAAGCTTCACAAGTTTCAAAAATAATCTTCCATATAGTCGTTTTACCAAGTTTGTGACTCCAAGCAATCGATTGCAAACTTGTGCCATGAGATAAAAATCTTTAAAATAAACAATTATAACAAATAAAGTACATACACAAATAAAGTACAACACAGTCAGTCATTGTGTTCGGACGTGTGCTCTCTTCAACTCTTCGCCTTAACTCTAAAATAAAATAAATAAAGTGGTGGTCGTGATCTTCTTTGTGCAAGTGTGGTCAAAATATATATACATATACACACATAGTTGTGCGCGTGTACTAAGAAAAATAAGTACTTTGCTTGCATATGCATATGTTTGTGGAAAAATACAAATACTAGTGCGCAGCTTAACAAACAATTCGTTTAAATTATTTAGCGTGTTAGCTGCTGTGCGTGCTTTGCAATCAAATAAAACTAACTAATTACCTCATATGCGCATTTATCGCAAAAAAATAAAAATAATAACACTGCGTCATATGCCATTATCAACACTAATAATTTCAATCGAGAAAATTTTTTACATAAAAACGATTTAAAGAGGCTCCAGATTCACCAGTCAAAACTGCCATTCGTGCATTAATTACATGTTTCAAAATCAATAGTGAAAATACGCTTCATTTTTTTTTCTTCTCCCATCACCTTTGCCAAAGAACAAATCAAAGAACCCCACCAATACTCAATATTTCAATCAATAGAACACACTATTAAAATTAAAATAAAACAATAAAATCTACGCATAATTTCAACTCAATCAATCAATTCGCATACACACATCATCATCTCGTCCCTTTGGAAGTGACTGTACGAAAAAAATTTTTCTTCTCACTTGCCGTTAGATAAGGAAAAAAACAAATATATGTAATACAGACAGGTAAAACGCTGACCAAAATTCAAAAAAAAAAAAAAAAACAAAAAGTGTAAAATTAAAAGTACAGGCGCAAAAACAAAAAATTCTACACACGCAGCGGAGCAGCCATTTTTACAATCCCGGGACTTGCATACACATACTCCCAGTGTATTAGCATAACATAGCATCGACACTCATATTATACAGCAGCAAGCAGCCTGTATACAGCCACCACCATCAACAACAACAACAAGTATTCAGCAAGCATCAACAAGCAGCGACCCAGCGACGCAAATAGATAAAACGTCCACCATTTTGCATTGTACCCGCTCGCTTATTTTCTGATCTACGCTCTGCACGCAAGTACACTCACGCACATATGTACATACTTATATGCATACTTTTTTTTCTTTATTCTTTATTCTCTTTTCTTTTGTGTACAGTCTGTAATAAATACATGCATGAACACTTGATACATATATAATTCATATATTCATTTTTATTTCTTCTACTCAACATATTATATTACATTAGAAATTATATTATAAATTTTTCTCCAAATTTAAACTTCCATATTACAGCATACACTTCTTAGTCTTGATTAGACACCCTACCCCTTTTTTCTATCGATTATATAACAAAACAAATCAAAAAGAAAAGAACAATTAAAATCAAAATCAGAAATCATCCAAATCATTACACTCTCACACGCCTCATCTTCGATCCATCCCATAAAACTTTTTCAGCACTGTCAATGCAAACAATCTCTTTGTTGTCCCCTAATTAGTGTCAAAACCACACCACGCGACCTTATCCAAACACCTTTTATCTCGTGCACACATCCATACCCACCCCAAAATGCACTTGCTCATTGAACCTTTTTCACTCTACAATTACTGCTTGCATATACAAATACAAATACTAACATATGTCACTCATCTACCTGCTATCAACCGGTCACTGACACCCGCTTTCTTACTCTATTGATCTTTATCTAACTACTATATATCCTTCCAATTCTTTTGATAACCAACCTATTGACATACACCTCTTCAATCGTCATTCATAATATATACCCTCCATTAAATTCAATTTGCAATTCATTTGTCGTCTCAAGACTCATTGTTTCAATTTGCCGTCGGCAAAATAAAAATAAAAAAAAATAAAATTAAATCTTTTCACAAAAGCCAAAATACATAAACACCCTCTTCCTTTCCTTCTCTTTACCTGTTGCGCTGTGGATGCCTTCGCTCTCAAATACCCTAACTCTTGCACTCATCGATATACCCTTTTTCTCTTCAATAAAATCTCTTATCCTCTCTCTCAAAAAGCAGCACTCAGTATCTAATCTACACCTGCTCATAACAATTAGTTTCAAACTACTCACAACATGCGTTGCATTATTGAATATGGCCATGTATTAGGTGCGCATTCGCCCTCACAACTTTTTTCTCACCCACTTCCATTGTCACATGACTCTCTTTTTCAATTTGCCGTCGGCAAAAATAAAAATTAAAAATTTTTCATAAAATCAAAAATAAATAAACAGCCTCTTCCTTTCCTTCTCTTATACCTGTTGCGTTGAGGATGCCTTTGCTTTCTAATACCCTAATTTTCACACCCATCATAACGCCCTTTTTCTATTAAAGCTACTTTCAAAAAATCTATAAAATTCCCTGTTTTGTTGAGGATGCCTTCGCTCTCAAATACCCTAACTCTTGCACTCATCCATATACCCTTTTTCTCTTCAATAAAAACTTTTATCCTCTCTCAAAAAGCAGCACTCAGTATCTAATCTACACCTGCTCAAAACAAATAGTTTCAAACTACTCACAACATGCGTTGCATTATTAAATCTGGACATGTATAAGATACTCTCACATATAAGCACATGCGTTGCAACAAAAACTAAAAATAATACATTTTATTTTCTTCTCTTGTCCTCACCGCCTTGATAACACACAAGGCTATATATATCAAATAAAACAGAAAAATGTCTTACAATAAAAACCCTTTCCAAAAAAAAAAAGGAAAAACTAATTTTAATCTTTTCTATCACAACAGACTTGAATAAACAAAAGAAAGATATGTCAATGTTCTATCATAGTTTTACGAAAGCAACGGGTTTTTAAAGTATTATTAGAAACTGAACTACGGTTTAGAATTTCGATGGATAGTTCTAAGGTTGGATGGTAGATATCTTCCGGAAGCACTAGAGGGGGAATTCTACTAGCATTTCTGCAATCTGAGTCCGAAACAAAAATTAAGTCCAACATTCTACCAATACAGTTATGCACCCTGTTAACTTGCGATAGGCCTAACTCCAGTAGGCCATCGATAAAATCATCAGAAGTGACTGGTAATACCGCCGGAGATGTGTCATTCACAGACCATACAAGATGTGGTAGATTAAAGTCACCAACCACTATCAGACAATCCATATCTGTCAATAATGACGAAACAAGTTGCAGGGCACTAAGATGGGATGAGTAAATGTTAATATCAGAATGAGGAGGAATATAAGAGAAAGTAACATAAAGTGAACGGCCATTTAGTAATATTTTAACACATAAAAACTCTATGTCCGGAAGATCCTGAGAAAACATCTGTTCAGAGGAAATACAGGAGTCAACAGCAATGAGAACACCACCCCCCTTGCGGGAGGCACGATCGCATCTGTACAAGTTAAATTTTGAAGGAAAAACGGAATAATCAGAAATATCGGGTTTAACCTGGTTTCCGTGAGTGCAACTATATGTGAATCAAATGAAAAGATGTTCACATATAATTCAGAAAGTTTAGTGTTAAGGCCTCTAACATTTTGATAGGCCAAACTAAGTAGTTTTGTTAGTTTTTTGCCACCGAGGTGGAGGCAACTGGGTGGCTAACAGGCGGTGCACTACTAATCCTAATACCCTTATTATTATTAATTCGCCTATTCTCATACTCCTTTACAACATTTTTAATATTGTTCTCAAGCTCTTTAAATGCCGTATGCAGATTTTTGAAGGCAACATGCATAGACTTGAAACCTTCATGAGTCTGCCTAATGCATTGGGAAGTTTCCTTCTCCACTACATTGCAGCTCTCACAGAACCATTTAAGGCCTGTGTCTGCAACTAAGCAGTCCCTTATTTTGGCCGTAAAGCCAGCATGTGGATCATGTTGTCACACAATGTACATAATATGAAATCTTGGTTGGTTGTTCCAAACGTTTTGCAATTTTTGCTGCAGCAAACAAGCATATCAAATGAATTAAATAGGTAGTTTAAGATGACAATTGATATGTTATACCAAAACAAAGTGCTATGTGTCGATGCAATGAGCACGATACAACGGTAAAAATCAAAAGAGCGCTTGAGTGAAAGAGCGTGAGCACGAAGCAGTGCTGCCAGTTTAGCAATTTAGTTGCTAGATCTGGCAACTTATCAAAAAATTTGCAACTTTTATTTTAAAAATGCTATTAGCCACAAATCTAGTAATTTTTAATTATTTTTTTTTTAGCAATTTTACCAATTTTATTATAAAACTACCAATTTTTAGATTTTTGTTTTGGATTTATGCATTTTGTATACCTTTTTGTCATCGACTGCACAAACTTCGATTAATTGTGGTACACAAATATATCGGAACTTGTATTTAACTAGTGCATCGATTAAATGAAAAACTTGATAGTGTTTGATAACTCTTTTAATGTGTTTGGTGGTTGAAGCAAGATGCCTAAATTTACAAACAAAATAGCGGAATTCACCATAAAAATCCTTTCGCTGCCATGGTCGAACGCAGAAGTCGAGCGAATATTCTCGCAGATGAATCTAATAAAAAGCAAATTACGCAACGGCATGAGCATAAAAACATTATATGCTATTTTGTATGTGAGGTTAGTTTTAAATTTCCAAAATTCTGATAGAAATACAAATTGAACGTTTTAAACTTCGAATATTTTAACAGGTATGGACTACAAAGCAGGGACCGTAATCATTATAAGTTTTACTTTAAAAATTATTAAATAATGATTATTTTTTATTTATATTCATTTACTCACAAAATATTGATTAATTTTGAGTTATATGTACTTACAACTCAATCAATAATCATTATTTTTTATCAAAAAAATAAAACTCATGAAATAATGATTATTCTTTGAGTTTTATTTTTTGCTCAAAAATAAAACTCAAGTTGTTATTTCGACCTTTTCTTAGGGAATAATCCTAAACATGATATATATTCCTAGTCAGTAAATCAAGACAAAACATAACAATCCATTTTTAATTTAAAAAAAAATCTCATAAAAAATTTTTGTTTTCTTAGCAAACAATATTTTTTTTATTAATTTTTTATATATATATATATATTTTTTTTTATTTGTATATATATATTATTTTTATTTGAAATTTCTTTTATTTATTTCATATTTAATTTTACAAAAAGTAATTTTTGTAATGACTCTGAAGAGAGGTTGCACCTAAGATCCGATAAAACCAGTCTGAGGGCAGAAAACGCCCTTTCGACGCTGACCTGCGTTGCAGGAACCGAATGCACAATTTTGGCCAGTTGATATAAATTGGGATATCGAAACTTTGCTTTTTCCCAATATTCCATTATATTCGAATATACATCAATTGGTTTTGGGTTAAAGTTGTCGATTTCAAAATAGGCTTTTTGCAAATTCTTCTCAATAGTTTCAACTGCCTCTTCGTCATCGGAAGCCACCTCGATAGAATTAAGAAATTCAACAACTTGAGTTTTATTTTTGAGCAAAAAATAAAACTCAAAGAATAATCATTATTTCATGAGTTTTATTTTTTTGATAAAAAACAATGATTATTGATTGAGTTGTAAGTATAACTCAAAATTAATCTATATTTTGTGAGTTAATCTATAAAAATTGAAAAATTTTAAATCATGGTGAAAATGCTTAAATGAGCCTTAAAGATGAATATTGGTATATTTCTCGCTGTCCCAAAGATACCATAAGTGAATGATTTATTTATTCAAAAAAAAAAAAAAATAATCATTATTTGCAGTCCCTGCTACAAAGACATGGAAATTTTTGCCACAATTATGTAGTTCCGTATAAGTACTTGACTCAAATTACTGGAAATAATAAGTACGCCGACGAATGCGAAGCTGACGAGCTGGATGATATTTTAAGTATTCTGTAGCTAAATGTTAATAAAATTGTTCATGTTCCTTTTAAATTTAAGTGTTTTCAATTTTTATTTTTATGTTCCTGAAAATACATATGTTATTTGTTGAAAATGAACATTTTAATGGCTTACCAATTTTTTTTTTGGCAATTTTTACAAAATTCGTAGCAATTTTTAGCAACTTTTTTTTTCCCAAATATAGCAATTTTTGCCTTGGAGATTCTGGCAGCACTGGCACGAAGGCAGAATACAACCGCAAGTACGACGGATAAGACCGGACGAAAGCGGGAGAGCAAGGTATACTTAAGAAGGTACTCGCGCTCACTCTCTCGCTCTCTCTTCACTTCTTAAATAGTCAGTCTGTTAAGGCCTATTTACTCTTGACTTAACTTAACTTAACTTAACGTAAGAGTCAGCTGACTCAATCTGCCTTATGGCTGTCAATGCAAGCGTTTACTCTCAACTTAACGTAACTTAACTTAATTCTGAACCTGCAGGTTGCAGATTCTTACGTTAAGTTAAGTTATTTGAACAGTGTTGATTAACATGAAAGTCAAACAGCTGATCAAAAACTGTGATGCAAAACGTTTAACGCTCTTTACAAAATGTTTACAAAATCAAATAATGAAATGGATGAACATAAGCTAATTATTTTAGTAGAAAGTCTTGCTTTGTTGTATGATAAAAAGTCAAAAGACTATAAAAATATAATTAAAAAAAGAGAAGTTTGGGCTGCAATTGCCAAAGAACTTGGTTGCAATGGTTAGTATATTGATAAAAATTGTTGAATTTGGTTTTGCATTGATATGTTTGTTTGTTAAAGTTGATATCTGTGAAAGGCGTTGGACTACCCTGAGAGAGCGATTTGCGAAGGAGTTGAGGATAGTGGAACCCTCAGGTGGTGGAGTTGGGGCGTCGTCGGAATGGCTGCATTTCCAAAGTTTGGAGTTTTTAAAAACCCATTTGCAGAGACGCCGGTAATTAGTTATTTAAAATTTGTTTTTTTTTTTTTTGTACAGTACTTTTGTTGTTTAGGCAAAGGTCAAATTTCAAGATGTCTGAGGAGTCGCTGCCAGCATGTTTTGAAAATGATGACGTGTTCTCCTCAACCCCAATTATTTATGATACTTTCATGGAACCTCCACCACCATTTTTAGATAATGCACTTGCACCTGAACCTGTACCTGTGGCATCGCTACATCCGTCGAAATAACGCAAGACAAACACCACCGCGGACGATAATTTGTCAGAGGCAACAGCAGCGTTCAAGGATTTTTGCGAGTCCATGAAGCAGCAAGAAGCTGAGGATGAGGTGGCAGCAAGTTTTGCCAATATTGTTAAAAAATCGTTGTCGGCAATGTCTCCCAATAAAAAACTTAATGTGGGAACGAAAATCTTGCAATTATTGTCCGACAATCAATAAATTGAAACAAAATTAAATTATCCTTTTTTTATTTTAATTGTCTCATAATGTTAAACATTTTATTTTGGTTGAAACGAAACTGCTCCTTCATTCATAAAATAGCTACGCAATTTGTTTCTCAGCGTCATGGCATAGTTGGAGCTCCTGCGGCTATGTGACATGTACTCACGAACCCTATTGCAGGACTGCATTTCAGTTCGCCAGCCACCCAATATAATGCTGTTGTCAGACGCATCTTGGTCAACAAACGTAGGAGGACAATACCAACGATCCAAATCGTTAAACATAATAAAATTATGTAATGCGACACACGTCATAACAATCTTATCACAATTATCTGGCATGAACTCCAACGTATTATTAAAATGCGTCATCGTGCGGTCAGTATACCAAAACTGTTTTCAATAGTTCGACGCGCCCTTGAAATCCTGTAGTTGTAAACATTGTCTTCAAGCGACAATGTTACCCCTGAACGTGCTGGAGAAATTGGCTTCATCAAGTTTTTTCTTGACGGGAAAGCAGCATCGCCAACAAAAAAATGCGGGAATGGTTCTATGTCGCTACAATTGGGTAGAGGTTTGCTTCGCGGCAATGGTAATGTTCCGTCTAAAAGTTTTCTACCAAAATCGGATACGCTGAAAACACCTGTTAAACATAATTACATTTTAATTATTTAGGGTTACACAAGAAATGAATGTGCATTAAATACCTGCATCATTTTCACTGCCATAGCTTCCCACACTAGTAGCAATGAAAGTGTATCGAGCATCGCAGACCGCCATTAAAACTATGCTAAATGTTTTTTTATAATTGAAATAGACGCTGCCACTATTGTTTGGGCACTTTATTGCGATGTGCTTTCCATCCACTGCACCAACGCAATTCGGCAAGTTCCATAAAGTTTCAAAATCAGCCGCAATGTCTTTATATTGCGACTCGGTTGGAGGTGACAGATATATGCCTGAAAAACCACATTGGTAAAAACATATTTTAAGTATTAAGTAAGGTACATGCTTCATTGAACAACTACCTGAAACCACATCCCATAAAGCTTCGCAAGTTTCAAAAATAATCTTCCATATAGTCGTTTTACCAAGTTTGTGACTCCAAGCAATCGATTGCAAACTTGTGCCATGAGATAAAAATCTTTAAAATAAACAATTATAACAAATAAAGTACATACACATAATTTACATAAATATATACATATGAAAATAAACTTACAATAATGTTATTTCAAGTCGCTCTTCTGTACTGATGCGCTGTCGCGGCTTCTTAATTTTGTCTCGCAACAAACTCAATAATAATTGGAACAACTTTTTAGGCATTCGGGTATGAATAAAAAACTGTTCTTCATCCAAATCTCTCATAGCTGAAAAGTCTGGGTGAAGTACCCACTCGTGTGCCAGTTCCGATTTATTGGACGTACTGCCCAACGCCGCTTCCTTTTTTTCTGCTCTTCCTGCTTTTTAAATAATGCTACGATGTTTAGGTAAACACCAAATGCTATACCAACTTTATCCATTATTAATTTCTTCCAAATAAGCAAACGCGAAAACGGTTGAATGTAGATGTTCTCAATATGTGACAACAGCTGTTTAATTTTTATACTCGATACCGAAGGTAGAGAGTATATTGAGTTTGTGCAATGTCCGTCATGGTGTCCGTCCGTCTGTCCGTCTGTATGTGTCCAATTTTTTTCCACACCCTTCAAGCTAGAGACTTGAAACTTTCCAATTCTCTTTATCTATGGGATAGTAAATTAAAGTGTCAAGATGGGGGTTCTACGATAACTGGGGGGCTGGCAAATCGATAAATTCGATAACTCAAAACCGATAAATACACATATTTCGCACATCCTTACAGCTAGAACTACCAAATTTGGTAAGAAGATAGCTACTAGCAACCACCAAAAAACTGCATCAAAAATTTTGGAGCCACGCCCCCCTATTCCGCCCCCAGCCCCCCGCGGTTTAAAGTCAAAAAAGCCTATATCTCCCACAGTTTTTGAGCTATAGCCACCAAATTTGGTGCCAAGATAGGTGATGATGACCCCCTAAAAACTGCATAAAAAGTTTGGATTCCACGCCCACCAATACTGCCCTAGCCGCCCCCATCCACCCCAACGCTTCGTCAAAAACGGGAATGCGTGTATCTTCCAGAGTTGTGGAGCTAGAGCCTCCAAATTTGGTGGGAAGATAGCTGGCAACGACCCCCAAAAATCTGCATCAAAGTTTTGGAGCCACGCCCACCCATTCCGCCCCCAGCTCCCCCGCATTTAGAAATCAGAAATGGCTATATCTCCCACAGTTTTTGAGCTAGAGCCACCAAATTTTTGCCAAGATAGGTGGTGATGACCCCCCAAAAACTGCATCAAAAGCTTGGATGCCACGCCCACCGACACTGCCCTAGCCGCCCCCATCCACCCCAACGCTTCGTCAAAAACGGGAATGCGTGTATCTTCCAGAGTTGTGGAGCTAGAGCCACCAAATTTGGTAGGAAGATAGCTGGCAACGACCCCCAAAAATCTGCATCAAAGTTTTGGAGCCACGCCCACCCATTTCTTCCCCCTTTCCCCACCTTTTACAAAATTTAGCTAGAGTCACCAAATTTGGTATGAAGATAGCAACTGACATTCCACAAAGATCTGCATCACAAATTTGGATGCCACGCCCACCCATACCGCCCCCAGCCCCCCTTTTCCCACTTTTTACAAACTTCGAGCTAGAGTCACCAAATTTGGTTTGAAGATAGCAATTGACATTTCACAGAGATCTGCATCAAAAATTTTGATGCCACAACTACCCATACCGCCCCCAGCCCCCCTTTCCCCACCTTTTACAAACTATGAGCTAGAGTCACCAAATTTGTAAGGAAGATAGTTTGTGGCATCTCCATCTGCATCGGAAAATCTTTAAGGCAGCGTACACCCCTCCCGCATCCGTACCCCTCTGTAATCAGGCCTCTTTTTACCGGTTTTAATACTGGTATCGAGTATGCCGCAGTCGGTTGCGTCCGACTGCAACGTTTCCACTTGTTTTGCTTTCTTTTAGCTTGCTTCAGAAGTCAACAATGTATGCATGCATTTACAATGTATGCGCGCGCTCTGCAAGTCTAACAAAGAGCGTAGTAACGCTACCTTCTTCGCACGCACTGAATTAACGCAAAACATATCTAAGAGGCTGCAGCTAAGTGAATTGCATATTGCCTTTAGCTTTAATTTAGTGTGTGCGGAGGAGTTAGGGTTATTAAACTTTATGATTGACATGCAAAGCGCGCACATAAAATAGAGAGTGAACGTAAATGAGCAACATCAAAGGAACATGATCGGAGCGAGATTTGTAATTACCTGATTATCTTAAGAGCAACACGCGCACTTATGTCAACGCCCTATGCTTGTTCGCAATTGCATATCAATAACATATTAATAATGTTAGTTAGTTTTGTCTAAGTTATATAAGCAGCAAGTAGGCAAATCCACCCCCATAACATATTCTAGTGTGGGTAATTTTTTTAGACGCACCAAGTTTTGTTATGTTGTTCTTGTTTTTTTTTAAATCAATGACACCAACAAAAAGTAGCAGTGCGGGCCCAACAACAACACTTACAACAACAACAAACGTTTCTTGCAAGTGTACGAACCTTTTTTTTATGACACTTTGCTTGCGGGACTCAAAGGCGTCATTGCCCATTGTTTTGTTTTTGTATTCTCGCTCGCGATCGAGCTCTCAGCTTGTCCGACAATCTGGCGACAGTAGTGGAATGGGTAATTGTTGTAATTGTAATTTGATTTTTAAAATGGGTAAAAAGTGCTCCAAATCGTATGGGAGGTACTTGAAGGAGTTGTCCAAATAAAAATTCCTTTCTTAGTGCTCACTTTCAACCTGCATAAAATATTGTGTGAAAATTTCAGCCTTGTAGCTCTTTTCGTTTAGGCTGTGGCAATGTCAACAATCACTTAGGACAAACTCTTTTATATATATAGATGTATGATTAAAGAGGATTGCATGTGCGACAGGAAAAACGATTTTATGCTCTGGAACATAAGCAACCAATGAATACAGAAATATCACTAATTACCAGGGACCGCAAATAATAGTTATGACTTAAAAAAAATTGAAGGCCATAAAAGCCTCCATTGAATTAATTAGATTATGCATTTGATTTATTGTGTTCCCATTTCGATCTGTTTATATATGTGTATATAGGTGTGAAACAGACGATAACCGAGGCGGCGACGCAAATTAAAAACAATAGCCAGGCACGTCAAGTTGCCTTAATATGTGCTAAAGTACAGTAAATAGCTACAAATACAATTTATTATTTAATTAAACATCTTAACTCTTTTCCGCACCACCATTGAGGTAGAGTTAACAGCGCGTTTTTTTAGTGTGGTTTCCCCAGTAGGCCTACTCCACAACACAAAGTTAAATATATTTAATAATAAGGTATATAAAGATACACACTAAATACACATATAAAATAACCAGTGCTTGAAAGTTTTTGTCTTAGCAAATTGTACGTGAGCTAAGCTCACATATTTTGCAAAAATATTTTCTAATTTCGTTTTATACACTTTTTTTGATACATATATCACATATAAAACGATCAAAATTGGAGCATCTGGATTCTGATGGTGATTTCGTCTTAAATGCACAGTGAAGACATAAATCCTCTAAAGAATCCCCAATTTGGAGAATCTTATCAAACATTTCGCTTCTGTATTAGTCACAAGACTTTACATTTGTAAGCGCAACGTTTGAAACATATAGTTCTGCATATTGTGAAATTAATATGCCACAATTGTAACCGTCCAATTGCTTTTCATGTTGAATTGAAGCCACTGAATAATATTCATCTGGCTTTAAACGCTTCAACATGTTCGAATAGTAACTTTCAAAAACACGAACACTTTTTGATTTCCCAAATGGGTCTAAAAAGACAATCTTTGGTTTTGTGTGATTAATAAATAAAATATAGAAGTGATTTTTATAACAATGAGGTATTATTAAATTGGTATAACTTTGTAAACCATTTTGAATAACACTCTCATTGTTGAAGCAAAAATCATCTAATTGACAAGGCAAGTTTATAAAGGACTCATCACCACTTTCGTACAAAATAGCTGTTAGGCAAACGTCAACGATAAAGTTTGTTAGCCAATTAAAGCCGTTTATCGAAAATAAATCTTTTAATGTAATGTAATACATGAAGCCACGTGAATTGGTGTCGGCATGTACACATGAAAACAATAATTCACAACTTAAAATGTAAAGATCTGCATTAATGTTAAGATTGCTATGCTTTTTTAAGGTATACAAATATTTCTTGTATTTGAGTTCCATTTTAAAAGCATTTTTGCTATTTGTTGATGTGTAGGACAGGTCATTGCATATTGACGCCTCATGATTCTTTTGGGTTTTTAATAAACCAGAAAAATCACTTTTAAACATTGCTACTTTTAATCTTTTATTAAGTGATTTTTTCCAACTTTCTTTGTGCTTGGAAAGCTTTCGCTTGAAGGACATTTCGTCAAAGCCTTTTGTAGATTTCAATTTATAATTGTTTCTACGTGGTCTGACAACCATATCATTTAATGGTTGCAGAACCTCTGGTTTTGAAAGTTCAACTTGTCTACCAAATTTGAAAATTCATTCAACTTGCGAATAAATCGTCCTAGCTTTAAGCCATTTTTGTTATTCGTTTTTATAACACTATATTTAAGTGTTCTGAAAAACGATTCAGTTGGACCATTATTATTGGTTTTATCAATAAAAGTTCCAATTATATTGGTCAAAAATGGCGCGTATACAATATACTTATTAAGGCCTGTACGCAGAAGCCTGTACAGCTCCCGTACTGTAAAAACTTCACATAAAAACAAGTGGAAACGTTGCAGTCGAACGCAACCGACTGCGGCATACTCGATACCAGAATTAAAACCGGTAAAAAGAGGCCTTAATGCAAAGGGGTACGGATGCGGCAGGGGTTTACGCTGCCTTAAAGATTCTCCGATGCAGATGGGGATGCCACCGGCTATCTTCATACCAAATTTGGTGACTCTAGCTCAAAGTTTGTAAAATGTAGGGACAGGGGGGGGGGCTGGGGCGGTATGGGTAGTTGTGGCATCAAAATTTTTGTTGCAGATCTTTCTGAAATGTCAATTGCTATCTTCATACCAAATTTGGTGACTCTAGCTCAAAATTTGTAAAAGGTGGGGAAAGGGGGGGCTGGGGGCGGTTTGGGTGGGCGTGGCATCCAAATTTGTGATGCAGATCTTTGTGGAATGTCAATTGCTATATTCATACCAAATTTGGTGACTCTAGCTCAAAGTTTGTAAAAGGTGGGGAAAGGGGGGCGAAATGGAGGGCGTGGCTCCAAAACTTTGATGCAGATTTTTGGGGGTCGTTGCCAGCTATCTTCCTTCCAAATTTGGTGGCTCTAGCATCACAACTCTAGAAGATACACGCATGCCCGTTTTTGACGAAGCGTTGGGGTGGATGGGGGCGGCTAGGGCAGTATTGGTGGGCGTGGCATCCAATCTTTTGATGCAGTTTTTGGGGGGTTATCATCACCTATCTTGGCACCAAATTTGGTGGCTATAGCTCAAAAACTGTGGGAGATATAGGCTTTTCTGATTTCAAAATGCGGGGGGCTGGGGGGCGGAAATGGGGGCGTGGCTCCAAAATTTTTGAAGCAGTTTTTTGGGGGTTGCTAGTAGCTATCTTCTTACCAAATTTGGTGGCTCTAGCTCCACAACTCTGGAAGATACACGCATTCCCGTTTTTGACGAAGCGTTGGGGTGGATGGGGGCTAGGGCAGTATCGGTGGGTGTGGCATCCAAACTTTTGATGCAGTTTTTGGGGGGTCATCATCACCTGTCTTGGCACCAAATTTGGTGGCTATAGCTCAAAAACTGTGGGAGATATAGCCATTTCTGATTTCAAAATGCGGGGGGGCTGGGGGCGGAATGGGTGGGCGTGGCTCTAAAACTTTGATGCAGATTTTTGGGGGTCGTTACCAGCTATCTTCCTACCAAATTTGGTGGCTCTAGCTCCACAACTCTGGAAGATACACGCATTCCCGTTTTTGACGAAGCGTTGGGGTGGATGGGGGCGGCTAGGGCAGTATGGGTGAGCGTGGCATCCAAACTTTTGCTGCAGTTTTTAGGGGTTCATCATCACCTATCTTGGCACCAAATTTGGTGGCTATAGCTCAAAAACTGTTGGAGATATAGGCTTTTTTGACTTTAAAATGCGGGGGGGCTGGGGGCGGAATGGGGGGCGTGGCTCCAAAATTTTTGATGCAGTTTTTTGGGGGTTCCTAATAGCTATCTTCATACTAAATTTGGTAGTTCTAGCTGTAAGGATGTGCGAAATATGTGGATTTATCGGTTTTGAGTTAGCGAATTTATCGATTTGCCAGCCCCCCAGTTATCGTAGAACCCCCATCTTGACACTTTAATTTACTATCCCATAGATAAAGAGATTTGGAAAGTTTCAAGTCTCTAGCTTGAAGGGTGTGGAAAAAAATTGGACACATACAGACGGACAGACGGACGGACACCATGACGGAAATTGCACAAACTCAATATACTCTTTACCTTCGGTATCGAGTATAAAAATGGTCTCGTACAGCTTCAGTACCGTACCTACATTTTGGGTCTGCAGTTCTGTTGGCTACTGGTGGTAGGGTAGTGTTGAACAATGAAAATGTTAAAATGTTACGGGCATTAAATAGCTTTCAGCAAAAAAGCAACAACATGTCGGGCAAGAGCCGGCTTATACATTTTTCGGATAATATTAACAAGGTTTACCTAATTCAGGTTCCAATAGAGTCATACTTATTGTTTTGGCAGTCAATGCTGCACAAGAAGTATTTAATAAAAATATATTAATTAATTAATAAGATACAATTTAAGTAACATATAAACTGGATTGTACTGCCACTGATCTATTACAGGGTATAGATCATTAAGGTGAATTTGCCTTGAGTCTTTTGAGTGGTTTCAGTTATGCTTAGCATAATCTTTGGTAATCTCAGCTCTGCCCATCAAATATGGGTTCACTAAAATGCAACCGCCAGAAGCAGGGCGTTAGCTGTACTCAAACACAAAAGTAGCGCGCGCATCATTATTTTGAAATCAAGTGTACAAAACACAGTTGCATTTCCGATTTATTTACAAAAAACAATTAGCCTACCGTCACAATATGTGAATTTTTCAACACTTGTCGTTACAGTCGTAAAACTCATGTGTACGGCAGAGAACGGCTTCCGTTGAGCGCAAAAATGGTCATACACGATCAATACCCGAATAATAAGCCCATTCCGCTCAAGCACTCAAACTGGCGTTTGTATATGTTATCACTCTTATGCTTAAATCACTCAACTGCGGTAAATTCGTTTGCTTGCTGAGTTTATTCACGCTCATGTTTAAACCGCTCACCTCGGGCGTTCGCTCATTCGGCTCAACAATGAACGTTTTGAACGAAAACAAAAACTCAAATGAGCAAACTCAACGCGTATGAGCAAACTCAACGCATATGATCAAGTGCGCTGCCAGCAGAGCTGCTGCGCTTCTGCTGAATGTGAAGAAGGTGAAACAGAAAAAAATCAAAATATGTAATTTCATCTATATATATAAAAGAGTTCGTCCGCGTTAAAATGGATCAGCCACAGCCTAAACGAAAAGAGCTACAAGGCAGAAATTTTCACACAATTTTTTATGCAGGTAGTAAGTGAGCACTAAGAAGGGAATTTTTATTTGGACAACTCCTTCAAGTACCTCCCATACGATTTGGAGCACTTTTTACCCATTTTAAAAAACAAATTACAATTACAACAAGTACCCATTCCACTACTGTCGCCTGATTGTCGCACAAGCTGAGGGTTTGATCGCGAGCGAGAATACAAAAACAAAACAAATGCGCAGTGACGCCTTCGCGTCGCACAAGCAAAGTCATAAAAAAAGGTTCGACACTTGCAAAAACGAAACGGATTTCTGCTTCTTAATGAATATGTGCATACACAATTAAGTGAACAATGCGCTTGAAAATAATTTTCATAATTTTATGTACATGTATCACTTCGCACAGTGCACATTTTTTTTTTTCAATTTGTGTGCCTTTGACAATTGATTTACGACCCAAGTAGCGTTTGTTGTTGTTGTAAGTGTTGTTTTTGGGCCCGCACTGCTACTTTTTGTTGGTGTCATTGATTTAAAAAAAAAACAACAACAACATAAAAAAAACTTAGTGCGTCTAGAAAAATTTCCCACACCAGAATATGTTATGGGGGTGGATTCGCCTGCTTGCTGCTTATATAACTTAGCCAAAACGTATCACACTAACATTATTGATATATTATTGATATACAATTTCGAACAAGCAAAGGGCGTTCACATAATGATAATCAGATAATTTGAAATCCCGCTCCGATCATGCTCCTTTGTTGTTGCTCATTTACGTTCACTCTCTATTTTATGTGCGCGCTTTGCATGTCAATCATAAAGTTCAATAGCCCTACCTCCTCCGCACTCACTAAATCAAAGCTCAAGGCTAAAGTACGTGTGAGTTTAGGCTATGCAATTCACTTAACTGCAGCCTCTTAGATATGTTTTGTTTTGATTCAGTGCGTGCGAAGAAGGTAGCGATACTACGCTCTTTGTCTAACTTGCAGAGCGCGCGCATACATAAGAGAGTTAGCCGAAATAGCCAACAACAAAGGCGCATGATCGGAGCGAGATTTAAAAATAATTTGTCATCTAGCGCCGAACATGAAGAGCGATGCGTGAGCGTGTTCAAGTTTTAAGCTGCCTCTTTGGGTTTGGGACCAGCAGCGCTCAATTCATGATGCAGGTGTTGAATTGCCGACTGTCAGCACAACACGTGAATGAGCGAATCTGAAAACAAGTAAGATGGCTTTAGTCGAGAAATCCCGTCTAAAAGATACCCTGAACCCGTGTATTAAAATTACTTGCAGAAGTCTCCTGTGTTTCTTAATCGATTTGGATTATTAATTTTCACAGAATTTATAAAGTTATCCATTGTCTTAACTCCTATTTTTACATTTTCTAAATAACAGACATGTGGACTCTTATGACTGCCGCTAGATATAACATAATTTGAATGTAATCATGCTCCTTTGATGTTGCTCATTTACGTTCACTCTCTATTTTATGTGCGCGCTTTGCATGTCAATCATAAAGTTTAATATCCCTATCTCCTCCGCACTCACTAAGCTAAGCTAACTATAACTAAGAGGCTGCAGTTAAGGGAATTGCATTGCCTAATTTACACCACCCATACATATGTAGCTCTTAAGTACAAGTGTTGTATGTATGAGCTCGGGATCTGCTGCTTAGAGGAATAACTGTAATGCTCTTTCCAACATTATGTTTTTACATACAATGGTAAGGGAATTGGTTATGCATTTTAGTTCATATTTAATGTGAACAAAGAAAGTTACTTTTCGTTTCAGTGAATTTTTTAATATTGTTTATATTAAGGATAAGGATAATAACAACGAAAGTTTCTTTTTGGATCAGTGAGTTTGTTAATATTCTGATTTTCGTATTATATATATGTACATTCATTTCAAATACGTATGTATATACGTTCATTTAAAATTCGTATATAATGATAAGTTATAAAAAATATTTAATTGCTATGATTTAAATATTTAAAAAACGATCAACGTATTTAAATTTCTTTTGTTGTTTTTTAAACAGAAAAAAGTTAAGTTGATTTTCGATTTAATAATTGAAGCAACATTATTTATAGTTGTCTTCTATTTTGCATATTATATATTAGTTATATAGACGCTGCTTTAGTGCATTTAAAAATCAAATAAAACTAAGCAGTCTGAATATTCTATTAAATTAATATAAGTTGGTATATTCAATTTTATTGAATTCTATACTTACGTATAGACACTGTAACGTTGTAACAATCGTTTTACATTGACGTCAATTGACTCACAGCCAAATTAAAATATGTCTATTGAAACTTTAGATATTAGTGGTGTTTTGGTGCCGCATTCAGTTGTTGCCATAATTGGTGATGGAGCCTGTCTTTTTAGATCTATTTTCTACCTTTTATTTGGTAGGCAAGGCTTCCATGGCACCATACGCCAAAATATTGTTGAACATGTTGTAACCAACTGGCAAACTTTTGCTTGCTTCAGCATAAACTCAAATGGAGAGTGTTATAGCTCTTCTGAACAATATGAGTGCGCTATGTCATACTCATATACTTATGGTACTGCATGTGAGCTTCAAGCAAGTTTTTCAAAATGGAAATTTATTACAAGCATTCGGAAATAATATGCATCCTGTAAAAAGATTGCGTTTTACCGGTCCATTAATGAATGGACATTTTGATGTTTATATTCCTTTAGAGGAAGTATTAACTCAAGATTCTGATACGTCAAGTGAATGTATAACTGAAAATGCTAAAAATCCTGTTAAAAGACGTAGTGGGTTCACCGGCAAAACAGAAAATAATGTAAAATAACGTTAATTAGAAAAAAATAGTGATATCAATAGGGGTAAGCGCATAGAAGCATCAAAAAAATATCGTGTTAATAATCCTGATGTTATTAGAGTTGAAGTGAGAAGACATCAGGCTAATAATCCTGAAGCTCATCGAGTTGCAGTGAGAAGACATTAGGCTAATAATCCTGATGCACGTCAAGAAAGGCGTTTGCGTGCATGGAGTGTTAAAGCCATGTCTGGCTTAAACTATGATTTTGAAATAGCTTACAAGTCAGATAAAATTACTCAACTTGGTAGTATGAATTTGATATGCAAACAATGTAAAGCTTTCAAATGGAAAAATGAGCCTTTGGGTATCTGTTGCAAGGCAGGAAAAGTTAAACTTTCACAAAATGAGAGTTTGCCTGATCCACTTAAAAGCTTAATAATTGGTGGACATCCCAAGCATGATCATTTCATTGATCGTATAAGAAAGTATAACAGCTGCTTTCAAATGACTTCTTTTGGAAGTACAAAAATTATAAATGAAAGTTGGTCAACCTTTAAAGTCCAAGGACAAGTGTATCACCTAATTGGTAGTGTCCAACCTTTGCCAAATGAAGAAATGCAGTTGCTTCAAATTTATTTTGTTGGTGATGATGAAAAGGAAGCTCAACTACGTTGCAGAAATATTTCAAATGTTGATTGTAGCGTAGTAAAGGATCTTCAATGTATGTTTCATCATCATAATCGTTATGTAAAAGATCTAAAAATGGCTCTCAATAAAATACAAACAAGTACCAAAGACTATAAATTGGTTATACATGCTGATCGAACACCCGCTGGTGCACATAAAGGGCTTTACAATGCACCTCTATCAAGCAAAGTAGCTATAGTTATTGTTGGTCAGCAATTTGAAAAGCGCAATATTATTATTGAAAGCCATAATTATAAATTACATCGTATAAGTGAGGTACATCGATCATACGATGACTTACAGTACCCTTTGCTATTTCCTTATGGCGAAGATGGCTATTCAGTGGATATACAAGAATGGAATTCATTATTAAAAAAGGAGGAACCAAAAAAAAAGATATCTGCGTTAAGCTTTTACAGTTATAAAATAATGATTCGTCAATCTGAGTTAAATCATTTAATTTATTGTCGTTCCCTTTTTAGTCAGTTTTTGGTTGATATGTATGCTAAAATTGAAACAGAAAGGTTAAATTATATTCGCTACAATCAAGCGAAACTCAGAGCAGATAGCTATATACATCTACAAGATGCAATAGGCCAACAAGATGTTGTCGCAGCTCAACTTGGTCAGATGGTAATTTTACCTTCTTCTTTTACAAGCTCTGCACGATATATGCATGAAAAGACTCAAGATGCTATGACATATGTTCGCCATTATGGGCGACCAGATCTTTTCATAACATTCACATGCAATCCACAATGGAATGACATCAAAAGTGTTTTATTACCGGGTCAAAAACCGCATGATCGTCACGATATTATAGCTCGAGTTTTTCATTTAAAAGTTAAAGCTTTAATGTCACTATTGATAAAAGGTTCTTTGTTTGGAAGCGTGCAATGTTTCATGTACTCTGTGGAATGGCAAAAGCGGGGCTTACCACATATTCATATTTTACTTTGGTTAGAAAATAAAATAAGACCAGATAAAATCGATAAGATTATCTGTGCCGAAATACCAAACGCAGATCAGGATCCTTTGTTATTTAACATTGTTAAATCAAATATGATTCATGGTCCTTGCGGTGTATTTAATAATAAATCGCCATGCATGAAAAATGGAAAATGTACCAAAAGGTTTCCTCGACAATTATTTAAAGAAACTTTGACTGGAAAAGATAGTTACCCTCAATGTCGTAGAAGAGCGATAGAAGATGGTGGTAATGCAATAAATATAAATGGTAATTGCATAGATAATCGTTGGGTTGTGCCTAATAACTGTGTACTATTGAGAACATTTGCTCACATAAATGTTGAGTATTGTAGTTCTGTAAAGTCTATTAAATACATTTGTAAATATGTTAACAAGGGCAGTGATCAAGCATCATTTACTCTTGAAGACCAACGCAATGAAATTAATATGTACGAAAGTGGCCGTTAAATAAGTAGCTCAGAAGCGGTATGAAGAATCCTTGCATTTCCCATACATGAACATTTTCCGGCTATTACACACTTAGCTGTTCATTTAGAAAATGGTCATCGGATATATTTTAACCCCAATAATCCGCAACAATTACTTGACAGATTAAGCACTACACCCAAAACCACTTTGCTAGCCTTCTTTGAGCTATGCACACGTGATGAGTTTGCAAGAACGCTTCTATTTTGTGGAGTTCCATCGTATTTTACATGGAACAATAAAAAATTTCAAAGAAGAAAACGAGGGCATGATGTGCCAAATTTTCCTGGAGTTAAAAGAGATTCAGCTTTGGGAAGAGTTTACACTATTCATCCCAATAATACTGAATGTTTTTATTTAAGACTTTTATTACATTTTGTAAGGGGCCCAACTTCATTTTTAAGTTTAAAACCGTTAATGGTGTAGCATACTCATCATTTCAATTGGCGTGTAAAGCTCTAGGATTACTAGAAGATGATAAGCACTGGGATTCAACTATAGCCGAAGCTGTCATATGTCAAAATCCTACAAAACTTAGAGAACTTTTTGCAATAATGTTAGTATTTTGTCAAATTTCAGATGCTCTTAAACTTTGGAATACTTATAAAGACAGTTTCTCAGAAGATATTTTAAAAGCCTTTAATTTTTCACAAGACAGATATATTGATGAAAGTATTGTGAATAATGTTTTAAATAAATGTCTTATTTACATTGAAGATATAGTTCTGTCTATTGGTGGTCATAACTTGACTTCCATTACCAATCAGAACCGAGGAAATTGTTCAAAATATTGAATATCATAGAGAAACAAATTATGAAAGTTGCGATAATTTTGTTGTTAATAATGAGCTACTCCTCACTGCTGAGCAAAAACAAGTATACGAAAAGATACTAAATAGCGTTGAAGCAGAAAAAGGAGAAATCTATTTTTTAGATGCACCTGGTGGAACAGGTAAAACGTATCTTTTAAATTTATTATTGGACAAGGTACGGCAAAGTAAAAACATTGCATTGGCCGTTGCCTCTTCCGGTATTGCAGCCACTTTACTAAATGGTGGTCGCACAGCGCATTCTACACTTAAGATTCCATTTAATTTGATTCATTTAGAAACACCACAATGCTCAATTTCAAAGCAATCTAATATTGCTGCTGTGCTCAGAGATTGCAAGCTTATTGTTTGGGATGAGTGTACTATGGCTCATAAAGGTGCTTTTGAAGCTGTAGATCGATCTTCGAAAGACATTCGAGATAGTGAATACTTAATGGGTGGCATAACTGTTCTCTTAGCTGGTGATTTTCGACAAACTCTCCCAGTGATCCCCAGAGGAACAAGAGCAGATGAAATAAATGCGTGCTTAAAGTCTTAAATTTTGTGGCCCAAAATACAGAAAATTGCATTAACGAAGAATATGCGAGTGCACTTAAAAGGTGATAGCATCGGATGGTTTTCAGAACGTGCTATTCTGACTGCGAGAAATGACAATGCATTGGAAATAAACGAGTTTTTATTAAAATCATTTCAAAGTGAAGAAATGACATATAACTCTATTGATTCTGTGACTGAAATCGAAGATGCAGTTCATTACCCCGTCGATTTTCTTAATTCATTAAATCCGGCTGGCCTGCCTCAACATAAAGATTGGTTCACCTGTAATGTTGATTCGCAACTTGAAACCGCCAAAGCTGTGCAATGGTACAAGATTGCAAGTTAAAGTCCTTCATAAGAATGTTGTCGAAGCAATTATCTTTACTGGCAATGGTATAGGGGAAACGGTTTTTATACCGAGAATTCCATTAATACCTTCTGATTCTGAATTGCCAATTCAATTTAAAAGATTGAACTTTCCTTTAAAAGTTTGCTTTGCCTTAACAATTAATAAGTCACAGGGACAAACTCTTAAATTAGCCGGACTAGACTTAATACACGATTGTTTTTCTCATGGCCAATTTTATGTAGCCTGCTCAAGAGTCAGTTCACCAAAAAGTTTATTTGTATTAGCACCTGACGGAAAAACAACCAATGTCGTTTATAAAGAAGCTCTTAAAGTTGTTAATAATTGCAAATTAAATTCAATAAGTGGAAAGGCCTACTGGGGAAACCACAATATTCTCTACCTCAATGGTGGCGTGGAAAAGAGAATATTAAATACTTTGCTTAAATATTTTGTGAAATATTTTCTAATTTATTTATTTTGTATCTATCTTCTATTGCTAAAATTAATATAAACTATCCGCGCAGCGAAGTAAGCGGGCCACTTACTAGTAACAAATATAAACGTGTATTTATTTTCATAATAATTGAATATGGAATTGAAAAAGAAAAAAATGGCACATTCATTAAATTCAATCTTATTTCATATGTACATTATTTCCGCGAATTTTTTCTAATATATTTTGTTGCTCCATATCGATGCGACGACAAATACATACTAAGAAATAATAAATTTTGCAGAAAATTGATTGTGCAATTCCTAGATGGGCACGAAAAAGAAGCGAAAGAGCCAAACAACAAATTTTAACTACAACCAGCGACGCCGCATCGGCGCAATTTTTTATTCAGTGTAGAAATTGTTGTCTGCGCAGCTACTCGCATAGATTTTTTATTGCTTTGAGCTTCATGTGCGTCGAGCAATGCGATCAACTCGAGCATCGACCACCAGTGACGACATGCTAGCGCCTATTATTTGACAGACTGTTAATGAGCTGTTCGTCAGCAACGGCTGAGTTCATTCAATGCTTAGCTTCGTAAAATGAGCGGAAGTGAGCGAAACATTTCGTAAACTGAGCGAACGTGAACAAAGCATTTCGGACCGAACGCTCACATTGTACATGAATGAGCTGTTCGGTAGCATGAGCTGATTTTCACTCAATGCTGTATTTCGCTCAGTGACTGGAATAGAACAAAAACTTTTGCGTCTGAGCTGATTCAAGGAAAATGTGAGTTTTGCAGTTCTCTGGTGTACGGTACGGGAGCTGTACGGGGCTCATGCGTACAGGCCTTTATCTATTAAGTCCAGCATTTCTGGACATAAATAATTATTATTTCTGTAGATATTTCCACTATCTTGTAAAACAATTTGCTCTACTTCTGATAGTATTTTTTGAAATTTCTGTCTAAATGGACTTTTTTCGGCAATGGACTATAATGTCTGATCCTTAATAACATTGCTTTTCTCTGTCAATTGTATGCCATCCATTAGGTCAAATGTGGATGGCTGCTCGGAATAATTAGTGAAATAATTAATGGCATCATCTACATTTTTATTAATAGTTGGAGAAAGGAGAATGATTGCAATATACTTGAACCATTCTTCTAAATCTCTAGCTTTATTAATTGAGTAAGCACAGCCCATAGCGTTTCTTAAAAACGTTCGAAGTTCAATATTGTTTAAGCTAACAACTTCGTCTATGTTACGGCACATAATGTTGGAGTAGTGGCTTGTACAAAATTTAACACAGACTTTGGGCAAAGTGCTACTAATGTCATATACGAAATTATAACAAATTTCGTTATATGTCGCAAGATCTATGTTGTTATACTCTTTTAAAATGGCCCCGATTATTGCAAAACTAACATCTGTTATAATTCTTTTGCAAAGAGGCCATTATAATTAATTTTTTGGCAAAAATCCCGCAGATCATACAAAAATCTTCCTATATAATACGATGTATGATTAAAGAGGATTGCATGTGCGACAGGAAAAACGATTTTATGCTCTGGAACATAAGCAACCAATGAATACAGAAATATCACTAATTACCAGGGACCGCAAATAATAGTTATGACTTAAAAAAATTGAAGGCCATAAAAGCCTCCATTGAATTAATTAGATTATGCATTTGATTTATTGTGTTCCCATTTCGATCTGTTTATATATGTGTATATAGGTGTGAAACAGACGATAACCGAGGCGGCGACGCAAATTAAAAACAATAGCCAGGCACGTCAAGTTGCCTTAATATGTGCTAAAGTACAGTTAATAGCTACAAATACAATTTATTATTTAATTAAACATCTTAACTCTTTTCCGCACCACCATTGAGGTAGAGTTAACAGCGCGTTTTTTTTAGTGTGGTTTCCCCAGTAGGCCTACTCCACAACACAAAGTTAAATATATTTAATAATAAGGTATATAAAGATACACACTAAATACACATATAAAATAACCAGTGCTTGAAAGTTTTTGTCTTAGCAAATTGTACGTGAGCTAAGCTCACATATTTTGCAAAAAATATTTTCTAATTTCGTTTTATACACTTTTTATACTCGATACCGAAGGTAAAGAGTATATTGAGTTTGTGCAATGTCCGTCATGGTGTCCGTCCGTCTGTCCGTCTGTCCGTCTGTCCGTCTGTATGTTCGCAACTTTTTTCCACACCCTTCAAGCTAGAGACTTGAAACTTTCCAATTCTCTTTATCTATGGGATAGTAAATTAAAGTGTCAAGATGGGGGTTCTACGATAACTGGGGGGCTGGCAAATCGATAAATTCGATAACTCAAAACCGATAAATCCACATATTTCGCACATCCTTACAGCTAGAACTACCAAATTTGGTAAGGAGATAGCTATTAGCAACCCCCAAAAAACTGCATCAAAAATTTTGGAGCCACGCCCCCCTTTCAGCCCCCAACCCCCCGCATTTTAAAGTCAAAAAAGCCCATATCTCCCTCAGTTTTTGAGCTAGACACACCAAATTTGGTGCCAAGATAGGTGATGATGACCCCCCAAAAACTGCATCAAAAGTTTGGATACCACGCCCACCGATACTGCCCTAGCCGCCCCCATCCACCCCAACGCTTCGTCAAAAACGGGAATGCGTGTATCTTCCAGAGTTGTGGAGCTAGAACCTCCAAATTTGTTAGGAAGATAGCTGGTAACGACTCTCCAAAAACTGCATCAAAGTTTTGGAGCCACGCCCACCCATTCCGCCCCCAGGCCCCCAGTATTTTGAAATCACAAATGGCTGTATCTCCCTCAGTTTTAGAGCTAGAGCCACCAAATTTGGTGCCAAGATAGGTGATGATGACCCCCAAAAACTGCATCAAAAGTTTGGATGCCACGCCCACCAATACTGCCCTAGCCGCCCCCATCCACCCCAACGCTTCGTCAAAAACGGGAATGCGTGTATCTTCCAGAATTGTGGAGCTAGAGCCTCCAAATTTGGTAAGAAGATAGCTGGCAACGACCCCCAAAAATCTGCATCAAAGTTTTGGAGCCACGCCCACCCATTTCGCCCCCTTTCCCCACTTTTTTACAAACTTTTAGCTAGAGTCATCAAATTTGGTATGAATATAGCAACTGACATTCCACAAAGATCTGCATCACAAATTGAGATGCCACGCCCACCCATACCGCCCCCAGCCCCCCTTTCCCCACATTTTACAAACTTTGGGCTAGAGTCACCAAATTTGGTATGAATATGACAATTGACATTCCACAAAGATCTGCATCAAAAATTTGGATGCCACGCCCACCCATACTGCCCCCAGCCCCCCTTTCCCCACTTTTTACAAACTTTGAGCTAGGGTCACCAAATTTGGTATGAAGATAGCAATTGACATTCCACAAAGATCTGCATCAAAAGTTTGGATGCCACGCCCACCCATACCGCCCCCAGCCCCCTTTCCCCACCTTTTACAAACTTTGAGCTAGAGTCACCAAATTTGGTATGAATATAACAATTGACATTCCACAAAGATCTGCATAAAAATTTGGATGCCACGCCCACCCATACCGCCCCCAGCCCCCCTTTCCCCACTTTTTACAAACTTTGAGCTAGGGTCACCAAATTTGGTATGAAGATAGCAATTGACATTCCACAAAGATCTGCATCAAAATTTGGATGCCACGCCCCCCAAACCGCCCCCAGCCCCCTTTCCCCACCTTTTACAAACTATGAGCTAGAGTCACCAAATTTGTAAGGAAGATAGCTTGTGGCATCTCCATCTGCATCGGAAAATCTTTAAGGCAGCGTACACCCCTGCCGCATCCGTACCCCTTTGCAATCAGGCCTTTTTTTTACCGGTTTTAATACTGGTATCGAGTATGCCGCAGTCGGTTGCGTCCGACTGCAACGTTTCCACTTGTTTGATACATATATCACATATAAAACGATCAAAATTGGAGCATCTGGATTCTGATGGTGATTTCGTCTTAAATGCACAGTGAAGACATAAATCCTCTAAAGAATCCCCAATTTGGAGAATCTTATCAAACATTTCGCTTCTGTATTAGTCACAAGACTTTACATTTGTAAGCGCAACGTTTGAAACATATAGTTCTGCATATTGTGAAATTAATATGCCACAATTGTAACCGTCCAATTGCTTTTCATGTTGAATTGAAGCCACTGAATAATATTCATCTGGCTTTAAACGCTTCAACATGTTCGAATAGTAACTTTCAAAAACACGAACACTTTTTGATTTCCCAAATGGGTCTAAAAAGACAATCTTTGGTTTTGTGTGATTAATAAATAAAATATAGAAGTGATTTTTATAACAATGAGGTATTATTAAATTGGTATAACTTTGTAAACCATTTTGAATAACACTCTCATTGTTGAAGCAAAAATCATCTAATTGACAAGACAAGTTTATAAAGGACTCATCACCACTTTCGTACAAAATAGCTGTTAGGCAAACGTCAACGATAAAGTTTGTTAGCCAATTAAAGCCGTTTATCGAAAATAAATCTTTTAATGTAATGTAATACATGAAGCCACGTGAATTGGTGTCGGCATGTACACATGAAAACAATAATTCACAACTTAAAATGTAAAGATCTGCATTAATGTTAAGATTGCTATGCTTTTTTAAGGTATACAAATATTTCTTGTATTTGAGTTCCATTTTAAAAGCATTTTTGCTATTTGTTGATGTGTAGGACAGGTCATTGCATATTGACGCCTCATGATTCTTTTGGGTTTTTAATAAACCAGAAAAATCACTTTTAAACATTCCTACTTTTAATCTTTTATTAAGTGATTTTTTCCAACTTTCTTTGTGCTTGGAAAGCTTTCGCTTGGAGGACATTTCGTCAAAGCCTTTTGTAGATTTCAATTTATAAATGTTTCTACGTGGTCTGACAACCATATCATTTAATGGTTGCAGAACCTCTGGTTTTGAAAGTTCAACTTGTCTACCAAATTTGAAAATTCATTCAACTTGCGAATAAATCGTCCTAGCTTTAAGCCATTTTTGTTATTCGTTTTTATAACACTATATTTAAGTGTTCTGAAAAACGATTCAATTGGACCATTATTATTGGTTTTATCAATAAAAGTTCCAATTATATTGGTCAAAAATGGCGCGTATACAATATATTTATTAAGGCCTGTACGCAGAAGCCTGTACAGCTCCCGTACTGTAAAAACTTCATATAAAAACAAGTGGAAACGTTGCAGTCGAACGCAACCGACTGCGGCATACTCGATACCAGGCTGGGGCGGTATGGGTAGTTGTGGCATCAAAATTTTTGTTGCAGTTCTTTCTGAAATGTCAATTGCTATCTTCATACCAAATTTGGTGACTCTAGCTCAAAGTTTGTAAAAGGTGGGGAAAGGGGGGCGAAATGGAGGGCGTGGCTCCAAAACTTTGATGCCGATTTTTGGGGGTCGTTGCCAGTTATCTTCCTTCCAAATTTGGTGGCTCTAGCATCACAACTCTAGAAGATACACGCATTCCCGTTTTTGACGAAGCGTTGGGGTGGATGGGGGCGGCTAGGGCAGTATTGGTGGGCGTGGCATCCAATCTTTTAATGCAGTTTTTGGGGGGTTATCATCACCTATCTTGGCACCAAATTTGGTGGCTATAGCTTAAAAACTGTGGGAGATATAGCCTTTTCTGATTTCAAAATGCGGGGCTGGGGGCGGAATGGGTGGGCGTGGCTCCAAAACTTTGATGCAGATTTTTGGGGGTCGTTGCCAGTTATCTTCCTTCCAAATTTGGTGGCTCTAGCATCACAACTCTAGAAGATACACGCATTCCCGTTTTTGACGAAGCGTTGGGGTGGATGGGGGCGGCTAGGGCAGTATTGGTGGGCGTGGCATCCAATCTTTTAATGCAGTTTTTGGGGGGTTATCATCACCTATCTTGGCACCAAATTTGGTGGCTATAGCTCAAAAACTGTGGGAGATATAGGCTTTTCTGATTTCAAAATGCGGGGGGGCTGGGGGCGGAAATGGGGGCGTGGCTCCAAAATTTTTGAAGCAGTTTTTTGGGGGTTGCTAGTAGCTATCTTCTTACCAAATTTGGTAGTTCTAGCTGTAAGGATGTGCGAAATATGTGGATTTATCGGTTTTGAGTTATCGAATTTATCGATTTGCCAGCCCCCCAGTTATCGTAGAACCCCCATCTTGACACTTTAATTTACTATCCCATAGATAAAGAGATTTGGAAAGTTTCAAGTCTCTAGCTTGAAGGGTGTGGAAAAAAATTGGACACATACAGACGGACAGACGGACGGACACCATGACGGAAATTGCACAAACTCAATATACTCTTTACCTTCGGTATCGAGTATAAAAATGGTCTCGTACAGCTTCAGTACCGTACCTACATTTTGGGTCTGCAGTTCTGTTGGCTACTGGTGGTAGGGTAGTGTTGAACAATGAAAATGTTAAAATGTTACGGGCATTAAATAGCTTTCAGCAAAAAAGCAACAACATGTCGGGCAAGAGCCGGCTTATACATTTTTCGGATAATATTAACAAGGTTGACCTAATTCAGGTTCCAATAGAGTCATACTTATTGTTTTGGCAGTCAATGCTGCACAAGAAGTATTTAATAAAAATATATTAATTAATTAATAAGATACAATTTAAGTAACATATAAACTGGATTGTACTGCCACTGATCTATTACAGGGTATAGATCATTAAGGTGAATTTGCCTTGAGTCTTTTGAGTGGTTTCAGTTATGTTTAGCATAATCTTTGGTAATCTCAGCTCTGCCCATCAAATATGGGTTCACTAAAATGCAACCGCCAGAAGCAGGGCGTTAGCTGTACTCAAACACAAAAGTAGCGCGCGCATCATTATTTTGAAATCAAGTGTACAAAACACAGTTGCATTTCCGATTTATTTACAAAAAACAATTAGCCTACCGTCACAATATGTGAATTTTTCAACACTTGTCGTTACAGTCGTAAAACTCATGTGTACGGCAGAGAACGGCTTCCGTTGAGCGCAAAAATGGTCATACACGATCAATACCCGAATAATAAGCCCATTCCGCTCAAGCACTCAAACTGGCGTTTGTATATGTTATCACTCTTATGCTTAAATCACTCAACTGCGGTAAATTCGTTTGCTTGCTGAGTTTATTCACGCTCATGTTTAAACCGCTCACCTCGGGCGTTCGCTCATTCGGCTCAACAATGAACGTTTTGAACGAAAACAAAAACTCAAATGAGCAAACTCAACGCGTATGAGCAAACTCAACGCATATGATCAAGTGCGCTGCCAGCAGAGCTGCTGCGCTTCTGCTGAATGTGAAGAAGGTGAAACAGAAAAAAATCAAAATATGTAATTTCATAACAAATATAAACGTGTATTTATTTTCATAATAATTGAATATGGAATTGAAAAAGAAAAAAATGGCACATTCATTAAATTCAATCTTATTTCATATGTACATTATTTCCGCGAATTTTTTCTAATATATTTTGTTGCTCCATATCGATGCGACGACAAATACATACTAAGAAATAATAAATTTTGCAGAAAATTGATTGTGCAATTCCTAGATGGGCACGAAAAAGAAGCGAAAGAGCCAAACAACAAATTTTAACTACAACCAGCGACGCCGCATCGGCGCAATTTTTTATTCAGTGTAGAAATTGTTGTCTGCGCAGCTACTCGCATAGATTTTTTATTGCTTTGAGCTTCATGTGCGTCGAGCAATGCGATCAACTCGAGCATCGACCACCAGTGACGACATGCTAGCGCCTATTATTTGACAGACTGTTAATGAGCTGTTCGTCAGCAACGGCTGAGTTCATTCAATGCTTAGCTTCGTAAAATGAGCGGAAGTGAGCGAAACATTTCGTAAACTGAGCGAACGTGAACAAAGCATTTCGGACCGAACGCTCACATTGTACATGAATGAGCTGTTCGGTAGCATGAGCTGATTTTCACTCAATGCTGTATTTCGCTCAGTGACTGGAATAGAACAAAAACTTTTGCGTCTGAGCTGATTCAAGGAAAATGTGAGTTTTGCAGTTCTCTGGTGTACGGTACGGGAGCTGTACGGGGCTCATGCGTACAGGCCTTTATCTATTAATTCCAGCATTTCTGGACATAAATAATTATTATTTCTGTAGATATTTCCACTATCTTGTAAAACAATTTGCTCTACTTCTGATAGTATTTTTTTGAAATTTCTGTCTAAATGGACTTTTTTCGGCAATGGACTATAATGTCTGATCCTTAATAACATTGCTTTTCTCTGTCAATTGTATGCCATCCATTAGGTCAAATGTGGATGGCTGCTCGGAATAATTAGTGAAATAATTAATGGCATCATCTACATTTTTATTAATAGTTGGAGAAAGGAGAATGATTGCAATATACTTGAACCATTCTTCTAAATCTCTAGCTTTATTAATTGAGTAAGCACAGCCCATAGCGTTTCTTAAAAACGTTCGAAGTTCAATATTGTTTAAGCTAACAACTTCGTCTATGTTACGGCACATAATGTTGGAGTAGTGGCTTGTACAAAATTGAACACAGACTTTGGGCAAAGTGCTACTAATGTCATATACGAAATTATAACAAATTTCGTTATATGTCGCAAGATCTATGTTGTTATACTCTTTTAAAATGGCCCCGATTATTGCAAAACTAACATCTGTTATAATTCTTTTGCAAAGAGGCCATTATAATTAATTTTTGGCAAAAATCCCGCAGATCATACAAAAATCTTCCTATATAATACGATGTATGATTAAAGAGGATTGCATGTGCGACAGGAAAAACGATTTTATGCTCTGGAACATAAGCAACCAATGAATACAGAAATATCACTAATTACCAGGGACCGCAAATAATAGTTATGACTTAAAAAAAATTGAAGGCCATAAAAGCCTCCATTGAATTAATTAGATTATGCATTTGATTTATTGTGTTCCCATTTCGATCTGTTTATATATGTGTATATAGGTGTGAAACAGACGATAACCGAGGCGGCGACGCAAATTAAAAACAATAGCCAGGCACGTCAAGTTGCCTTAATATGTGCTAAAGTACAGTAAATAGCTACAAATACAATTTATTATTTAATTAAACATCTTAACTCTTTTCCGCACCACCATTGAGGTAGAGTTAACAGCGCGTTTTTTTTAGTGTGGTTTCCCCAGTAGGCCTACTCCACAACACAAAGTTAAATATATTTAATAATAAGGTATATAAAGATACACACTAAATACACATATAAAATAACCAGTGCTTGAAAGTTTTTGTCTTAGCAAATTGTACGTGAGCTAAGCTCACATATTTTGCAAAAAATATTTTCTAATTTCGTTTTATACACTTTTTTGATACATATATCACATATAAAACGATCAAAATTGGAGCATCTGGATTCTGATGGTGATTTCGTCTTAAATGCACAGTGAAGACATAAATCCTCTAAAGAATCCCCAATTTGGAGAATCTTATCAAACATTTCGCTTCTGTATTAGTCACAAGACTTTACATTTGTAAGCGCAACGTTTGAAACATATAGTTCTGCATATTGTGAAATTAATATGCCACAATTGTAACCGTCCAATTGCTTTTCATGTTGAATTGAAGCCACTGAATAATATTCATCTGGCTTTAAACGCTTCAACATGTTCGAATAGTAACTTTCAAAAACACGAACACTTTTTGATTTCCCAAATGGGTCTAAAAAGACAATCTTTGGTTTTGTGTGATTAATAAATAAAATATAGAAGTGATTTTTATAACAATGAGGTATTATTAAATTGGTATAACTTTGTAAACCATTTTGAATAACACTCTCATTGTTGAAGCAAAAATCATCTAATTGACAAGGCAAGTTTATAAAGGACTCATCACCACTTTCGTACAAAATAGCTGTTAGGCAAACGTCAACGATAAAGTTTGTTAGCCAATTGAAGCCGTTTATCGAAAATAAATCTTTTAATGTAATGTAATACATGAAGCCACGTGAATTGGTGTCGGCATGTACACATGAAAACAATAATTCACAACTTAAAATGTAAAGATCTGCATTAATGTTAAGATTGCTATGCTTTTTTAAGGTATACAAATATTTCTTGTATTTGAGTTCCATTTTAAAAGCATTTTTGCTATTTGTTGATGTGTAGGACAGGTCATTGCATATTGACGCCTCATGATTCTTTTGGGTTTTTAATAAACCAGAAAAATCACTTTTAAACATTCCTACTTTTAATCTTTTATTAAGTGATTTTTTCCAACTTTCTTTGTGCTTGGAAAGCTTTCGCTTGGAGGACATTTCGTCAAAGCCTTTTGTAGATTTCAATTTATAATTGTTTCTACGTGGTCTGACAACCATATCATTTAATGGTTGCAGAACCTCTGGTTTTGAAAGTTCAACTTGTCTACCAAATTTGAAAATTCATTCAACTTGCGAATAAATCGTCCTAGCTTTAAGCCATTTTTGTTATTCGTTTTTATAACACTATATTTAAGTGTTCTGAAAAACGATTCAATTGGACCATTATTATTGGTTTTATCAATAAAAGTTCCAATTATATTGGTCAAAAATGGCGCGTATACAATATATTTATTAAGGCCTGTACGCAGAAGCCTGTACAGCTCCCGTACTGTAAAAACTTCATATAAAAACAAGTGGAAACGTTGCAGTCGAACGCAACCGACTGAGGCATACTCGATACCAGAATTAAAACCGGTAAAAAGAGGCCTTAATGCAAAGGGGTACGGATGCGGCAGGGGTTTACGCTGCCTTAAAGATTCTCCGATGCAGATGGGGATGCCACCGGCTATCTTCATACCAAATTTGGTGACTCTAGCTCAAAGTTTGTAAAATGTAGGGACAGGGGGGGGGCTGGGGCGGTATGGGTAGTTGTGGCATCAAAATTTTTGTTGCAGATCTTTCTGAAATGTCAATTGCTATCTTCATACCAAATTTGGTGACTCTAGCTCAAAATTTGTAAAAGGTGGGGAAAGGGGGGCTGGGGGCGGTTTGGGTGGGCGTGGCATCCAAATTTGTGATGCAGATCTTTGTGGAATGTCAATTGCTATATTCATACCAAATTTGGTGACTCTAGCTCAAAGTTTGTAAAAAGTGGGGAAAGGGGGGCGAAATGGAGGGCGTGGCTCCAAAACTTTGATGCCGATTTTTGGGGGTCGTTGCCAGCTATCTTCCTACCAAATTTGGTGGTTCTAGCTCCACTACTCTCGAAGATACACGCATTCCCGTTTTTGACGAAGCGTTGGGGTGGATGGGGGCTAGGGCAGTATCGGTGGGCGTGGCATCCAAACTTTTGATGCAGTTTTTGGGGGGTCATCATCACCTATCTTGGCACCAAATTTGGTGGCTATAGCTTAAAAACTGTGGGAGATATAGCCATTTCTGATTTCAAAATATGGGGGGCTGGGGGCGGAATGGGTGGGCGTGGCTCCAAAATTTTTGAAGCAGTTTTTTGGGGGTTGCTAGTAGCTATCTTCTTACCAAATTTGGTGGCTCTCGCTCCACAACTCTGGAAGATACACGCATTCCCGTTTTTGACGAAGCGTTGGGGTGGATGGGGGCTAGGGCAGTATCGGTGGGCGTGGCATCCAAACTTTTGGTGCAGTTTTCAGGGGGTCATCATCACCTGTCTTGGCACCAAATTTGGTGGCTATAGCTCAAAAACTGTGGGAGATATAGCCATTTCTGATTTCAAAATGCGGGGGGGCTGGGGGCGGAATGGGTGGGCGTGGCTCCAAAACTTTGATGCAGATTTTTGGGGGTCGTTACCAGCTATCTTCCTACCAAATTTGGTGGCTCTAGCTCCACAACTCTGGAAGATACACGCATTCCCGTTTTTGACGAAGCGTTGGGGTGGATGGGGGCGGCTAGGGCAGTATGGGTGGGCGTGGCATCCAAACTTTTGCTGCAGTTTTTAGGGGGTCATCATCACCTATCTTGGCACCAAATTTGGTGGCTATAGCTCAAAAACTGTGGGAGATATAGGCTTTTTTGACTTTAAAATGCGGGGGGGCTGGGGGCGGAATGGGGGGGCGTGGCTCCAAAGTTTTTGATGCAGTTTTTTGGGGGTTCCTAATAGCTATCTTCATACTAAATTTGGTAGTTCTAGCTGTAAGGATGTGCGAAATATGTGGATTTATCGGTTTTGAGTTATCGAATTTATCGATTTGCCAGCCCCCCAGTTATCGTAGAACCCCCATCTTGACACTTTAATTTACTATCCCATAGATAAAGAGATTTGGAAAGTTTCAAGTCTCTAGCTTGAAGGGTGTGGAAAAAACTTGCAACCATACGGACGGACGGACAGACACCATGACGGAAATTGCACAAACTCAATATACTCTTTACCTTCGGTATCGAGTATAAAAATGGTCTCGTACAGCTTCAGTACCGTACCTACATTTTGGGTCTGCAGTTCTGTTGGCTACTGGTGGTAGGGTAGTGTTGAACAATGAAAATGTTAAAATGTTACGGGCATTAAATAGCTTTCAGCAAAAAAGCAACAACATGTCGAGCAAGAGCCGGCTTATACATTTTTCGGATAATATTAACAAGGTTTACCTAATTCAGGTTCCAATAGAGTCATACTTATTGTTTTGGCAGTCAATGCTGCACAAGAAGTATTTAATAAAAATATATTAATTAATTAATAAGATACAATTTAAGTAACATATAAACTGGATTGTACTGCCACTGATCTATTACAGGGTATAGATCATTAAGGTGAATTTGCCTTGAGTCTTTTGAGTGGGTTCAGTTATGTTTAGCATAATCTTTGGTAATCTCAGCTCTGCCCATCAAATATGGGTTCACTAAAATGCAACCGCCAGAAGCAGGGCGTTAGCTGTACTCAAACACAAAAGTAGCGCGCGCATCATTATTTTGAAATCAAGTGTACAAAACACAGTTGCATTTCCGATTTATTTACAAAAAACAATTAGCCTACCGTCACAATATGTGAATTTTTCAACACTTGTCGTTACAGTCGTAAAACTCATGTGTACGGCAGAGAACGGCTTCCGTTGAGCGCAAAAATGGTCATACACGATCAATACCCGAATAATAAGCCCATTCCGCTCAAGCACTCAAACTGTCGTTTGTATATGTTATCACTCTTATGCTTAAATCACTCAACTGCGGTAAATTCGTTTGCTTGCTGAGTTTATTCACGCTCATGTTTAAACCGCTCACCTCGGGCGTTCGCTCATTCGGCTCAACAATGAACGTTTTGAACGAAAACAAAAACTCAAATGAGCAAACTCAACGCGTATGAGCAAACTCAACGCATATGATCAAGTGCGCTGCCAGCAGAGCTGCTGCGCTTCTGCTGAATGTGAAGAAGGTGAAACAGAAAAAAATCAAAATATGTAATTTCATAACAAATATAAACGTGTATTTATTTTCATAATAATTGAATATGGAATTGAAAAAGAAAAAAATGGCACATTCATTAAATTCAATCTTATTTCATATGTACATTATTTCCGCGAATTTTTTCTAATATATTTTGTTGCTCCATATCGATGCGACGACAAATACATACTAAGAAATAATAAATTTTGCAGAAAATTGATTGTGCAATTCCTAGATTGGCACGAAAAAGAAGCGAAAGAGCCAAACAACAAATTTTAACTACAACCAGCGACGCCGCATCGGCGCAATTTTTTATTCAGTGTAGAAATTGTTGTCTGCGCAGCTACTCGCATAGATTTTTTATTGCTTTGAGCTTCATGTGCGTCGAGCAATGCGATCAACTCGAGCATCGACCACCAGTGACGACATGCTAGCGCCTATTATTTGACAGACTGTTAATGAGCTGTTCGTCAGCAACGGCTGAGTTCATTCAATGCTTAGCTTCGTAAAATGAGCGGAAGTGAGCGAAACATTTCGTAAACTGAGCGAACGTGAACAAAGCATTTCGGACCGAACGCTCACATTGTACATGAATGAGCTGTTCGGTAGCATGAGCTGATTTTCACTCAATGCTGTATTTCGCTCAGTGACTGGAATAGAACAAAAACTTTTGCGTCTGAGCTGATTCAAGGAAAATGTGAGTTTTGCAGTTCTCTGGTGTACGGTACGGGAGCTGTACGGGGCTCATGCGTGCAGGCCTTTATCTATTAAGTCCAGCATTTCTGGACATAAATAATTATTATTTCTGTAGATATTTCCACTATCTTGTAAAACAATTTGCTCTACTTCTGATAGTATTTTTTGAAATTTCTGTCTAAATGGACTTTTTTCGGCAATGGACTATAATGTCTGATCCTTAATAACATTGCTTTTCTCTGCCAATTGTATGCCATCCATTAGGTCAAATGTGGATGGCTGCTCGGAATAATTAGTGAAATAATTAATGGCATCATCTACATTTTTATTAATAGTTGGAGAAAGGAGAATGATTGCAATATACTTGAACCATTCTTCTAAATCTCTAGCTTTATTAATTGAGTAAGCACAGCCCATAGCGTTTCTTAAAAACGTTCGAAGTTTAATATTGTTTAAGCTAACAACTTCGTCTATGTTACGGCACATAATGTTGGAGTAGTGTCTTGTACAAAATTGAACACAGACTTTGGGCAAAGTGCTACTAATGTCATATACGAAATTATAACAAATTTCGTTATATGTCGCAAGATCTATGTTGTTATACTCTTTTAAAATGGCCCCGATTATTGCAAAACTAACATCTGTTATAATTCTTTTGCAAAGAGGCCATTATAATTAATTTTTTGGCAAAAATCCCGCAGATCATACAAAAATCTTCCTATATTATACGATGTATGATTAAAGAAAATTGCATGTGCGACAGGAAAAACGATTTTATGCTCTGGAACATAAGCAACCAATGAATACAGAAATATCACTAATTACCAGGGACCGCAAATAATAGTTATGACTTAAAAAAAATTGAAGGCCATAAAAGCCTCCACGATGAATGAGATATAGACAAATATGTTATTTTTGTATGGCATATTCGGAAACACGAAAAACTTTTATTTCCAATTTTTTATTTTTAAATAATATTTAATTATTAAATTAAATTTTTATAATAAAAATACAAAATAATTATTATGTTTTGATTTTTATATGAAAAACTAGTAAGTGGCCCGCTTACTTCGCTGCGCGGATAGTTTATATAAATTTTAGCAATAGAATATAGAAATAAATTAGAAAATATTTAACAACAAATTAAAGCAAAGTATTTAATATTCTCTTTTCCACGCCACCATTGAGGTAGAGAATCAGGTGCGTCATTTTTATACTCGATACCGAAGGTAAAGAGTATATTGAGTTTGTGCAATGTCCGTCATGGTGTCCGTCCGTCTGTCCGTCTGTATGTGTCCAATTTTTTTCCACACCCTTCAAGCTAGAGACTTGAAACTTTCCAATTCTCTTTATCTATGGGATAGTAAATTAAAGTGTCAAGATGGGGGTTCTACGATAACTGGGGGGCTGGCAAATCGATAAATTCGATAACTCAAAACCGATAAATCCACATATTTCGCACATCCTTACAGCTAGAAATACCAAATTTGGTAAGAAGATAGCTACTAGCAACCACCAAAAAACTGCATCAAAAATTTTGGAGCCACGCCCCCCTATTCCGCCCCCAGCCCCCCGCGGTTTAAAGTCAAAAAAGCCTATATCTCCCACAGTTTTTGAGCTATAGCCACCAAATTTGGTGCCAAGATAGGTGATGATGACCCCCCAAAAACTGCATCAAAAGTTTGGATTCCACGCCCACCAATACTGCCCTAGCCGCCCCCATCCGCCCCAACGCTTCGTCAAAAACGGGAATGCGTGTATCTTCCAGAGTTGTGGAGCTAGAGCCTCCAAATTTGGTGGGAAGATAGCTGGCAACGACCCCCAAAAATCTGCATCAAAGTTTTGGAGCCACGCCCACCCATTCCACCCCCAGCTCCCCCGCATTTAGAAATCAGAAATGGCTATATCTCCCACAGTTTTTGAGCTAGAGCCACCAAATTTTTTGCCAAGATAGGTGGTGATGACCCCCCAAAAACTGCATCAAAAGCTTGGATGCCACGCCCACCGACACTGCCCTAGCCGCCCCCATCCGCCCCAACGCTTCGTCAAAAACGGGAATGCGTGTATCTTCCAGAGTTGTGGAGCTAGAGCCACCAAATTTGGTGGGAAGATAGCTGGCAACGACCCCCAAAAATCTGCATCAAAGTTTTGGAGCCACGCCCACCCATTCCGCCCCCAGCTCCCCCGCATTTAGAAATCAGAAATGGCTATATCTCCCACAGTTTTTGAGCTAGAGCCACCAAATTTTTTGCCAAGATAGGTGGTGATGACCCCCCAAAAACTGCATCAAAAGCTTGGATGCCACGCCCACCGACACTGCCCTAGCCGCCCCCATCCGCCCCAACGCTTCGTCAAAAACGGGAATGCGTGTATCTTCCAGAGTTGTGGAGCTAGAGCCACCAAATTTGGTAGGAAGATAGCTGGCAACGACCCCCAAAAATCTGCATCAAAGTTTTGGAGCCACGCCCACCCATTTCTTCCCCCTTTCCCCAACTTTTACAAAATTTAGCTAGAGTCACCAAATTTGGTATGAAGATAGCAACTGACATTCCACAAAGATCTGCATCACCAAATTTGGTATGAATATAGCAATTGACATTCCAAAAAGATCTGCATCAAAAATTTGGATGCCACGCCCACCCATACCGCCCCAGCCCCCCTTTCCCCACTTTTTACAAACTTTGAGCTCGGGTCAACAAATTATGTATGAAGATAGCAATTGATATTCCGCAAAGATCTGCATCAAAAATTTGGATGCCACGCCCACCCATACCGCCCCCAGCCCGCTTTCCACACTTTTACAAACTTTGAGCTAGAGTCACAAATTTTGGTATGAAGACATACCAGATAGATCTGCATCATAAATTTGGATGCCACGTCCACCCATACCGCCCCCAGCCCCCCTTTCCTCACTTTTTACAAACTTCGAGCTAGATTCACCAAATTTGGTTTGAAGATAGCAATTGACATTTCACAGAGATCTGCATCAAAAATTTTGATGCCACAACTACCCATACCGCCCCCAGCCCCCTCTTTCCCCACCTTTTACAAATTTTGAGCTAGAGTCACCAAATTTGTAAGGAAGATAGCTTGTGGCATCCCCATCTGCATCGGAAAATCTTTAAGGCAGCGTACACCCCTCCCGCATCCGTACCCCTCTGTAATCAGGCCTCTTTTTACCGGTTTTAATACTGGTATCGAGTATGCCGCAGTCGGTTGCGTCCGACTGCAAAGTTTCCACTTGTTTATTGTGGTTTCCCCAGTAGGCCTTATCCACTTATTGAATTTAATTTGCAATTATTAACAACTATTAAGAGCTTCTCTATAAACGACATTGGTTGTTTTTCCGTCAGGTGCCAATACAAATAAACTTTTTGGAGAACTGACTCTTGAGCAGGCTACATAAAATTGGCCATGAGAAAAACAATCGTGTCTTAAGTCTAGTCCGGCTAATTTAAGAGTTTGTCCCTGTGATTTATTTATTGTTAGGGCAAAGCAAACTTTTAAAGGAAATTGCAATCTTTTAAATTGAATTGGCAATTCAGAATCAGAAGGTATTAATGGAATTCTCGGTATAAAAGCCGTTTCCCCTATACCATTGCCAGTAAAGATTATTGCTTCGACAACATTCTTATGAAGGACTTTAACTTGCAATCTTGTACCATTGCACAGTTTTGGTGGTTTGAAGTTGCGAATCAACATTACAGGTGAACCAATCTTTAAAGTTAATTTATGATGTGGCAGGCCAGCCGGATTTAATGAATTAAGAAACTCGACGGGGTAATGAACTGCATCTTCGACTTCAGTCACAGAATCAATAGAGTTATATGTCATTTCTTCACTTTGAAATGATTATAATAAAAACTGGTTTATTTCCAATGCATTGTCATTTCTCGCAAAATAGCACGTTCTGAAAACCATTCGAGTGATTTTTGAGAGATATTTGTAATATCCGGAAATATTTTTAGAGTGAGCTCTTCAATACTTTTCACAGCATGACACAAAGTTGATGGTAAAGTTATTTTGCCATCATGGGTTGGAAATAATCCATTTCCTATTTGAAGAAGCATTTCTGCAAATTCACCAGCTATGCTATCACCTTTTAAGTGCACTCGTATATTCTTCGTTAATACAATTTTCTGTATTTTGGGCCAAAAAATTGAAGACTTTAAGCACGCATTTATTTCATCTGCTCTTGTTCCTCTGGATATCACTGGAAGAGTTTGTCGAAAATCACCAGCTAAGAGAACAGTTATGCCGCCCATTAAGTATTCACTATCTCGAATGTCTTTCAAAGATCGATCTACAGCTTCAAAAGCACCTTTATGAGCCATAGTACACTCGTCCCAAACAATAAGCTTGCAATCTCTGAGCACAGCAGCAATATTAGATTGCTTTGAAATTGAGCATTGTGGTGTTTCTAAATGAATCAAATTAAATGGAATCTTAAGTGTAGAATGCGCTGTGCGACCACCATTTAGTAAAGTGGCTGCAATACCGGAAGAAGCAACGGCCAATGCAATTTTTTTACTTTGCCGTACCTTGTCCAATAATAAATTTAAAAGATACGTTTTACCTGTTCCACCAGGTGCATCTAAAAAATAGATTTCTCCTTTTTCTGCTTCAACGCTATATACATAGTATCTTTTCGTATACTTGTTTTTGCTCAGCAGTAAGGAGTAGCTCATTATTAACAACAAAATTATCGCAATTTTCATAATTTGTTTCTCTATGATATTCAATATTTGGAACAATTTCCTCAGATCTAATTGGTAGTGGAAGTCCATAGTAAGTCAAGTTTTGACCACCAATAGACAGTACAATATCTTCAATGTAAATAAGACATTTATTTAACACATTATTCACAATACTTTCATCAATATTTCTGTCTTGTGAAAAATGAAAGGCTCTTAAAATATCTTCTGAGAAACTCTCTTTATAAGTATTCCAAAGTTTAAGAGCATCTGAAGTTTGACAAAATACTAACATTATTGCAAAAAGTTCTCTCAGTTTTGTAGGATTTTGACATATGACAGCTTCGGCTATAGTTGAATCCCAGTGCTTATCATCTTCTAGTAATCCTAGAGCTTTACACGAATAATAGTGAAATAGTGAATAGTGATGAATAGTGTAAACTCTTCCCAATGCTGAATCTCTTTTAACTCCAGGAAAATTTGGCACATCATGCCCTCGTTTTCTTTTTTGAAAATCTTTATTGTTCCATGTAAAATACGATGGAACTTCACAATACAGACGCGTTCTTGCAAACTCATCACGTGTGCATAGCTCAAAGAAGGCTAGCAAAGTTGTTTTGGGTGTAGTGCTTAATCTGTCAAGTAATTGTTGCGGATTATTGGGGTTGAAATATATCCGTTGACCATTTTCTAAATGAACAGCTAAGTGTGTAATAGCCGGAAAACGTTCATGTATGGGAAATGCAAGGATTCTCCAAACCGCTTCTGGGCTACTTATATAACGGCCACTTTCGTACATATTAATTTCATTACGTTGGTCTTCAAGAGTTAATGATGCTTGATCACTGCCCTTGTTAACATATTTAAAAATGTATTTAATAGACTTTACAGAACTACAAAACTCAACATTTATGTGAGCTTCAAATGTTCTCAATAGTACACAGTTATAAGGCACAACCCAACGATTATCTATGCAATTACTATTTATATTAATTGCATTACCACCATCTTCTATCGCTCTTCTACGATATTGAGGGTAACTATCTTTTCCAGTCAAAGTTTCTTTAAGTAATTGTCGAGGAAACCTTTTGGTACATTTTCCATTTTTCATGCATGGCGATTTATTATTAAATGCACCGCAAGGACCGTGAATCATATTTGACTTAACAATGTTAAATAACAAAGGATCCTCATCTGCGTTTGGTATTTCGACACAGATAATTTTATCGATTTTATCTGGTCTTATTTTATTTTGTAACAAAAGTAGAATATGTATATGTGGTAAATCCCGCTTTTGCCATTCCACAGAGTACATGAAACATTGCACGCTTCCAAACAAAGAACCTTTTGTCAATGGTGGCATTAAAGCTTTAACTTTTAAATGAAAAACTCGAGCTATAATATCGTGACGATCATGCGGTTTTTGACCCGGTAATAAAACACTTTTTATGTCATACCATTGTGGATTGCATGTGAATGTTATGCAAAGATCTGGTCGCTCATAATGGCGAACATATGTCATAGCATCTTGAGTCTTTTCATGCATATATCGTGCAGAGCTTGTAAAAAAAGATGGTAAAATTACCATCTGACCAAGTTGAGCTGCGTCAACATCTTGTTGGCCTATTGCATCTTGTAGATGTATATAGCTATCTGCTCTGAGTTTCGCTTGATTGTAGCGAATATAATTTAACCTTTCTGTTTCAATTTTAGCATACATATCAACTAAAAGTTGACTATAAAGGGAACGACAATAAATTAAATGATTTAACTCAGATTGACGAATCATTATTTTATAACTGTAAAAGCTTAACGCAAATATCGTTTTTTTTGGTTCCTCCTTTTTTAATAATGGATTCCATTGTGGTATATCCACTGAATAGCCATCTTCGCCATAAGGAAATAGCAAAAGGTTCTGTAAGGCATCGTATGATCGATGCACCTCACTTATACGATGTAATTTATTATTATGGCTTTCTTTAATAATATCGCGCTTTTCAAATTGCTGACCAACAATAACTAAAGCTACTTCGCTTGATTGAGGTGCATTGTAAAGCCCTTTGTGAGCACCAGCGAGTGTTCGATCAGCATGTATAAGTAATTTATAGTCTTTAGTACTTGTTGGTATTTTATTGAGAGCCATTTTTAGATCTTTTACATAACGATTATGATGATGAAACATACATTAAAGATCCTTTACTACGCTACAATCAACATTTGAAATATTTTTGCAACGTAATTGAGCTTCCTTTTCATCATCACCAACAAAATAAATTTGAAGAAACTGCATTTCTTCATTTGGCAAAGGTCGGACACTACCAATTAAGTGATACACTTGTCCTTGGACTTTAAAGGTTGACCAACTTTCATTTATAATTTTTGTACTTCCAAAAGAAGTCATTTGAAAGCAGCTGTTATTTTTTTTTTTTTTTTTAATTAAATAATTTTGTTTTGGGTTTTTTCCCATTATTTAAGTTTTATGGGGGTCAGGCAAACTTTCATTTTGTGAAAGTTTAACTTTTCCTGCCTTGCAACAAATACCCAAAGGCTCTTTTTTTTTTTTTTTTTTTTTTTTTTTTTTTTTTTTTTTTTTTTTTTTTTTTTTTTTTAAATTTTTTTTTTTTTTTTTTCTCTTCCACCAACTTTTTTTTTTTAGTTTTTTCTTGTGGGTCACGTAGGATTTTGTGCGTCGTGGTATGGCTGATCGTCGGTTTAGAATAAAACACTTGGAGGATTTAATAATTATATTTTGAACTTTATTTACGCGTGACCTCTATTTGACACTTGTAATAGATAACTAACTACTACCGCCTCAGCTTCCAGTAGCTGAAGCCTCTGTTAAAGGCTGCCGTCGGCTAGAAGGCTCGGCTTGTGGTGAGTTTCTAGCAACGGCAGCAGTGCTGCGCGGTTGGCGCATTTTCCGCTGTTTGGCATAAACATACTCCCCCCCTTTGCAAGGATTGCAAGAGTAGGACGGAAGGGGGGATCGGAAATTATGCTGGGAGTTAGTACGGGATTACGCTGGAGTTATGCCGGACACGATCCCGAGAGCATCCAACCAAATATGGTGTTCTGTGCCACCGGAAGACCATTCTGGCCGGGAACTAATCCTGGTACCAAGAGCTCCTGGTACAAATCAGCCCCAAGTACCAGGGACACATGCTTCGGACGAAACCACGTTTCGTCAGAAGGCACAATGTCGGCGAATCGTGCCTGGACGCTCTCCGGGATCGTTTTGGCTGGCGTCTTCATATTGGTGCCCTCTTCCACCTTTAACACCGCCTCCCTCATGAAGGTAGCCGCTTTGTTGTGGAGGAACACCGTGCAGGCCTCATCCGCACCGACGCTGGTGACGGAAAGACCGAAGCCTTTTGCCAGTGAAGTGCCGATGCGGCTTATCGGACTACACGGGTCCACGAGCGCAGCCACCTTGAACGACGTCTTTCCGTTATTCAGGAAGAGAGAGACGGTCGGCAGGAGCGTAATCCACTTGAATTCAAGCAGCGAGACCAACGAAGTTGACATCGCTGGCTGGGGACTCTCCGCTGGGGTTGTGGTTTCCTCCCTGTATACCTCCAATCGACGCTGGATTGTGGATGGGGTGCCGGACGTGGATGCTGTTGGTCGGGTTTTTTCGGAGAGGTGGAGCAGCGTGTGGTGATCCCCCTTACACTTCCGACATTTGTCCTTGCTCCTACAGGTGTCTCCGGAATGCTGATGGGCTAAACAATTGGCGCAATATTTATTTATCAGCACGGCCCGGAGCCGCTTGTCGCCCGTCAGCCGCAGAAATCTTTTGCATTTTCGCAGTGGATGGATTCCACTGCAGACACGGCAGCGGAATGAATGTAATCCGCGTACCCGACGGGACTCCAGCGCTTGTGCCTTCCTTGGTGCCATTCTGTATAATGAAAACAAAACAAGAAAACATGTACTCAAGTTTGCACCATGGATATTGCAAATATTAGGAGTACGCGGAAAGTCGTTAGGATTTAGGAACGAAAGTGTCCATTCACGGATAGGAAAGCCAGAGCTTTCGAGAGCGGATTGTAGTTCCGCAATGGCTGCTACGGCTCGTGGCTTGGAATGCGCTCCGGGCAGAACATCATCGACATACCTGAAACTTGTGATTATTTCACTTGCCAGCGGAAATTCGGTCTTCACATCCTCAGCAAGCTGCTGTAAGACCCGAATGGCAAGGAATGGAGCACAATTGACACCGAAAGTGACTGTATTCAATTCATAATCACAGATATTCTCGTGGTTATCCCGGAAGAGAATTCTTTGGAACGGTGTGTGATCTGAATGGACCAGTATCTGCCGATACATTTTTGTTATGTCGGCATTGAAGACATATCGAAAGAAGCGCCACTTGAGAATTTGTACGGTCAAGTCAGACTGCAGAATGGGCCCCGGATGAAGGATATCATTCAAACTGCGACCGTTCGATGAGGGATTGGAAGCGTTGAACACGACGCGGACCTTTGTCGTGGTGCTGTCGGGTTTGAAAACTGCATGGTGGGGCAAATAGAAATTGTTCACTGCATCGTTCGGGCTGACTTGCCGCATGTGGCCTAAATCCAAATATTCTTGAATAACGGAGTCATATTGCTCCTTGAGGGAAAGGTCTCTCTTTAGACGGCTCTCATTCTTCAGGAATTGAGCCAGTGCCATGGATCTGGAATGACCTACTTTGCAATGAACTTGGTCGCGAAATGGAAGCGTCACCACATATCTCCCCTTTGCGTCTCTCGTGGTCGTTTTGACAAAGTTTTTCTCACAAAAAGAGTCAGATTCTTTGACCGGTCTCGCCGGCAAATCCTCCACCTCCCAAAATTTTGTGAGAAGCTGCTCTAGTCGTGACTCGGAATTAACAGAAACGCGTGTGGAGAAGGACGAGATGGAATTGGGTGTGGTCTTTGAGATTGGGCCGGTTAGTATCCAGCCAAAGACCGTCTCTTGCCCCAACAGACTGCCACACACATTAGGACGAGAAGCACCCTGGAGAATGGACGGAAGGATATCCGCCCCTAAAAGCACATCAATTTGTGCACTTTGGAAGAATAAAGGATCTGCCAGTTGCAAGTCTGGTAGATCCTTTAGTAAGGTTTGAGGAATTGAATATGACGGGAGATTTCCCGACAGTTCTGGGAGCACATATGCCGAAACTTCAATTTGAAGTCTGGGCCTTATAGGAGACCCGATATGGAAATGGCATAGCTTTCGGGGTTGGGCTGCAACCGCTTGATTGAGCCCTGTGACGTTGACTTCAACCCTTTGGAAAGGCAATTTGATTTTGTCAAACAATCTCTTCGAAATGAAAGTGGCTTCTGAGCCTGAATCTATCAGCGCTCTCGCCGTGAACTTAGTGCCCAGATGGATAACAGTTATTAATGCGGTACCTAAGAGCACACCCCGCGTATCAGTAGCAAAATAGTTTTGAACGCAGGGTTGGTTCGAAGTGGACTGTATTTGAACTGGATTATTATTTTGCGTTTGAGGAACTGAATTAGCGGTCACTGAAGGAGGGCTGCCCTTATGCAAAAGCGTGTTATGGCGGCCCTTGCACGTGAAGCAATTGTGAGCACTTGTGCAGTCTTTAAGTTGGTGGTTCTTTGCGAAACAATTCCAACATAGACTCCGCTGTTTCACGAGGTTGGCTCTTTCGGTAACTGACATTTTAAGGAACTTCGGACATAAGCGGATTGGGTGGTTTTCTTTGGAACATACATTGCAAGAGTTTACCTTGGAATGTACCTTTGCTTCAAAGGTTTGGAGATTCCTCGAAGACGCTTGAGGCTTGGACGGCCTTGAATTGGATTGAACGCTGGAACTAGGCTTGACATCCTCAATAGCTTCCAGCGTCCTGTAGCGTTCACCCAGGAAACTATTTAAGTCTTCCCATTTTGGAATTGCCGCTTTATCTGAAAGGGACTGTTCCCACAGAGACAATGTGCCCTTTGGTAATTTGGAAGAGCACAAGAACACAAGGAGGCAGTCCCAATTTTCAGTCGATACCTCGGAATGTTCCAGAGCTGTGAGACAACTCTGGATAGTAGTCTGAATCTCTTTCAGGGCGGAGCCGGTTTCTACATTAACAGTAGGCAAATTGAACAGGATTTTAAGTTGGCTATTAACCAGAAGCCGCTTATTTTGGAAACGCTCATACAACGCCTGCCACGCAGAGGCAAAACCGTCATGGGTGAGCGGAGACTTCGAAACAATTGCCTTAGCTTCACCTCCAGTTTTGGAATTGAGGTGAAACAATTTCTCGACCGGAGTGAGTCGAGGGTTGTCAATGTAGATAGCCGTAAATAGGTCTCGGAAAGTTGGCCATTTTAAGTAGTCTCCATGGAACACTTCTGTATCTACAGGCGGGAGACTACAGCCCCGAGAAACAGACGCTATCGGAACTGCCGGTTGCCTATTAATGGAGCTAAGCCTTTCTATTTGCTCGCATAATTGTGCCGTACACCGCTCGTATACGGAGTAGCAACGGTCGTATGTCGTCGTTAACGACGTAGCATCGCTACTCCCAGAACCTTGGCTAAGGGCCCTTGAGCTGATCTCGTACTCTTTTTCAACTTTCTCCCACAGAACCTTTACATGATCGCGACGGACCTGTAGTGTGTAGAGGGATGGTTCTGTAGCTGACGGACCATTAATTCGTGATTCGAATTGGATCAGCTTATCGGAAGCGGAGATAAAATCGGCCATTGCCATATTTGCCTTGGAGGCTAGTTTGGTAGCGGCCCGAGTGGCTATCTGCTTCAAACTCGGAATGGGGGGTTTAGCAAGTGGTGTGACGGCGCTGGAAGTTTTGGCAACTGGCTTGGATTTGGGTGTGACAGAGGTTTTCTTCACCGGGAGATTTGGTGAAGAAAGCGAACTTCTTTTTGTGTTCTTCACGGACGGAACGTTCAGCTGTTTTTTCTCTCCTTGACCTGGCCCTATCGGCATTCCAGGTGACAAGCAAGGAAACAAATTCTGGGATTTGTGGGAATATTTATTGTAGTCAGGATTGACCACAATAAAATACTATTGAAAAATAGTTGTAAAAGAATATTTACAAATATAGCCCCGCTAGATGGACTTACGAATAACTTGTAAAAGAATATTTATAAATTATTCGGATATTCCACTCACTTGGAATGAAATGGAATCGGATCAGAGAATATTAAATTGTAAAAGGAATATTTACAATTTTACCCGATAACGGACTTAAAATAATTTACAAAAGAATATTTATAAATTATTCTGGAATCTTCCACTCGGAACGAAATGGAAAACGGAACAAAGAAATGAAAATTGTAAAAGAATATTTACAATTTCCCCCGTTAACGGAACTAAAATAATTTATAAAAGAATATTTATAAATTATTTGGAATATTCCACCCGGAACGGATTGGAAACGGAACAGAAAAATTAAAATTGTAAAAAGAATATTTACAATTTCCCCCGTTAACGGAACTAAAATAATTTATAAAAGAATATTTATAAATTATTTGGAAAATTCCACTCGGAACGAAATGGAAAACGGAACAAAACAATGAAAATTGTAAAAGGATATTTACAATTTCCCCCGTTAACGGACTTAAAATAATTTACAAAAGAATATTTATAAATTATTCTGGAATCTTCCACTCGGAACGAAATGGAAAACGGAACAAAGAAATGAAAATTGTAAAAGACTATTTACAATTTCCCCCGTTAACGGAACTAAAATAATTTATAAAAGAATATTTATAAATTATTTGGAATATTCCACCCGGAACGGATTGGAAACGGAACAGAAAAATTAAAATTGTAAAAGAATATTTACAATTTCCCCCGTTAACGGAACTAAAATAATTTATAAAAGAATATTTATAAATTATTTGGAATATTCCACTCGGAACGAAATGGAAAACGGAACAAAACAATGAAAATTGTAAAAGGATATTTACAATTTCCCCCCGTTAACGGACTTAAAATAATTTACAAAAGAATATTTATAAATTATTCTGGAAACTTCCACTCGGAACGAAATGGAAAACGGAACAAAGAAATGAAAATTGTAAAAGACTATTTACAATTTCCCCCGTTAACGGAACTAAAATAATTTATAAAAGAATATTTATAAATTATTTGGAATATTCCACCCGGAACGGATTGGAAACGGAACAGAAAAATTAAAATTGTAAAAGAATATTTACAATTTCCCCCGTTAACGGAACTAAAATAATTTATAAAAGAATATTTATAAATTATTTGGATATATTCCACCCGGAACGGAATGGAATCGCAACAGAGAACAGTTGCGAACAGAAAAAACAGAACGGAAAATAAGATATTAATTATAGATTATAATTAATACCTTTAAATTAAGTTAAGTGTCGGACTATTGACGATCACGATATATTGCTTTACACACTTTAGCGCTTGAAGCGCTTCTATGACAAAGAAATCGTTGTTACCTTTACCAGTTCACCAGAGCGGAACTAGCAAAGCTTACATATGCATGTATTTGTTTATATTGAGCTGTTGTAGTTTATGCCGGCAAAAATAAAGTTTTTATTAAATTTCAATCTCTTTGTATGCTCGGCCAGTGTTTTGTTTTATGTTTTTTAGTAAATGTTATATTGCATTTGTATTTTGTTTAAGTTATAGAGTGCCGGCGACTTGACAAGTGCTGGAAATAATTCACCTGCAAGTGCGGCGCTTACTGCGTTTATGTGTATATTTAATTATTGTGTGTTATGCTTGCATATGTAATGTTGAACACATATATGGAATATAAATGTGGATGATGGAGTGATGTAATATGTAGATATATATGTGTAAAAGTAATATGTGTTCTGTATATGGATTTTCGTATGTACATATATACATACATATGTACATGTACGCTTGCGCGCTTAAAGGTGCCGATCAACTGGTGGTGGTTTCTTTAAGTATGTTGGCGTGTACATATGTATGTAAGTATGCACAAATATAAAATATTAATAAAAAACGTATTTTTTTGTGTTTTATATTATGGATTGTGCTTTTCTGGAGCACTTAATCAGTGGAACTCGGATAACAGAACGGAATTTACTTGCGCGCAGGTGTGTATGTATATATGTACATACATGGATGGAAATATTAAAACGCTCAGACAGACTTGCGCATATTTATGTCTGATTGGAATGTCATTTAACAAGTAGTCTAGTTGGAATATAGACAGTGGAAAGCGAAGGAATAGTTTCCCCTTTTTACTTGTTAAACACTTTGGCGGACGGAAAAAATGTGGCGGATCATATGCCAAAATATTTCATGTATTTTATACTTATCTTTTTCCTCGTGCTGCCGAAAACTATATCGAATTCCTTAAAAAATCCGGCTCGAAGGACCATGAACATGTAGGGGGGGCTCTGCACGTAGGATTTTGTAGCGTCGTGGTATGGCTGATCGTCGGTTTAGAATAAAACACTTGGAGGATTTAATAATTATATTTTGAGCTTTATTTACGCGTGACCTCTATTTGACACTTGTAATAGATAACTAACTACTACCGCCTCAGCTTCCAGTAGCTGAAGCCTCTGTTAAAGGCTGCCGTCGGCTAGAAGGCTCGGCTTGTGGTGAGTTTCTAGCAACGGCAGCAGTGCTGCGCGGTTGGCGCATTTTCCGCTGTTTGGCATAAACACCTGATGTCTTCTCTCTGGAGCTCTATGAGCTTCAGGATTATTAGCACGATGTCTTCTCATTGATATCTCTATAAACATCAGTATTATTAACACGATATATTTTTGATGCTTCTATGCGCTTACCCCTATTGGTATCACTATTTTTTTCATATGAACGTTTTTTTACCTTTTTTTCTGTTTTACCGGTGAATCGACTACGTCCTTTAACATGATTCTTAACATTTTCAGTAATACATTCACTTGACGTATCAGAATCTTGAGTTAATACTTCCTCTAAAGGAATATAAACATCAAAATGTCCATTCATTAATGGACCGGTAAAACGCAATCTGTTTACAGGATTCATATTATTTCCGAATGCTTGTAGTAAATTTCCATTTTGAAAAACTTGAAAACTTACAGCATAAATGTCTGCTGCTGCTTGAAGCTCACATGCAGTACCATAAGTATATGAATTTAACATAGCGCACTCATATTGTTCAGAAGAGATATAACACTCTCCATTTATGTTCATGCTGAAGCAAGCAAAAGTTTCCCAGTTGGTAACGACATGGGTTACAATATGTTGGCGTATGGTGCCATGGAAGCCTTGCCTACCATATAAAAGGTAGGAAATAGATCTAAAAAGACAGGGTCCATCACCAATTATGGCAACAACTGAATGCGGCACCAAAACACCACTAATATCTAAAGTTTCAATAGACATATTTTAATTTGGCTGAGAGTCAATTGACTTCACTGTAAAACGATTGTTACAACGTTACAGCGTCTATACGAAGTATAGAATTCAATAAAGTTGAATATACCAACTTATATTATTTTAATAGAATATTCAGACTGCTTAGTTTTATTTGATTTTTAAATGCACTAAAGAAGCGTCTATATAACTATTATATAATATGCAAAATAGAAGACAACTATATATAATGTTGCTTCAATTATTAAGTCGAAAAACGACTTATTAATTTTGTTTAAAAAAATAACAACAAAACAAATTAACAACTTAATTTAAAGTAAGTATTATAAATAAATAAATACTTCAAAATAAGTAAAAAATTGACTTCACTGTACAACGTTACAGCGTCTATACGAAGTATAGAATTCAATAAAGTTGAATATACCAACTTATATTATTTTAATAGAATATTCAGACTGCTTAGTTTTATTTGATTTTTAAATGCACTAAAGCAGCGTCTTTATAACTATTATATAATATGCAAAATAGAAGACAACTATATATAATGTTGCTTCAATTATTAAGTCGAAAATCTACTTAATTTTCTTGTGTGCAAAAAACAACAAAAGAAATTAAAATACGTTGATTGTTATTTAAATATTTAAATAATAGCAATTAAATTTTTGTTTAACTTATCATAAAATACGTATTTTAAATGAACTTATATATATATACGTATTTTAAAGGAATGTAGATATAGATATACGAAAATCAGAATATTCAAAAACTCACTGATCCAAAAAGAAATTTTCGTTGTTATTATCCTTATCCTTAATACTAACAATATTAAAAAATTCACTGAAACGAAAAGTAACTTTCTTTATTCACATTAAATATGAACTAAAATGCATAACCAATTCCCTTACCATTGTATGTAAAAACATGATGTTGGAAAGAGCATTACAGTTATTCCTCTAAGCAGCAGATTAAGAGCTAGGTATAGTTGGTGCAAATTAGGCAATGCCATTCCCTTAACTGCAGCCTCTTAGTTATGGCAAGCTTAGCTTAGTGAGTGCGGAGGAGATAGGGATATTAAGATTTATGTTTGACATGCAGAGCGCGCGCATAAACAAAAGAGTGAGCGTAAATAACAACAAAGACGCATGATTGCATTCAAATTATTTTATATGTAGCGGCAGTCATAAGAGCGACGCACGCGCTGATCAAGCTTTAAGCCGCTCTTTGTGATGCAGACATGCATAAATTCACTCAGCTGAGCATGCTGCTTGCAGTGAGTACCATTAACAGTTATATTTCTTCTTCTTTGTTCTTCTCTCTGTTATCTTACTGTGGCTACAAAATATTAGAAAGCTTTGTTTTGCAAGCAATCGATGCGTAAAATATAAAATTTTTTTATACCCATATAAACCATGAAATGGGTATATTTGTTTTGTGTAAAAGTGTGTAACAGGCAAAAAGAAGCATCTCCCACCCCATATATAAAGTATATATATTCTTGATCAGCATAAACAGCCGAGTCGATATAGCCATGACCGTATGTCCTTCTGTCAGTCTGTCCGTCCGTCCGTCCGTATGTATGAACGCGTCAATCTCAAAGACTAAAAATGCTAGAAACTTCCAATTTGGATCATAACTTCTCCTAATCCATAGGCAGATCAAGTTTATTTCAAACTATCGATAACTATTCTCGTTTCCGATATACATATGGAATCGATAACGAAAAAATCTCGAATTTAGAAAATGTAAAAATAAGAGTTGAAACCTTGGATAACTTTATAACTTCTGTGAAAATTTGATCCAAATCGGTTAAGAAATATTAAAGTTCAGTCAAGAAAAACTGCACTACCGCAAGTAATTTTAATACAGGGTATGTTTTAGTCGGGATTTCTCGACTAAAACCTTTTTTGAGTTTGCAAAACAAAGTAACAAAAGCCAACTCAAAAGTAATAATCGCTTTGATGCAAACACACTCACACACTCACTAAAGTAAAAAGGCGGCAGTTTAGTTGTTTTAATTTTCATTTAGGTTCATGTTTTTTATTTCATTTTGCAGGTTTTTAATTTCTAATTTATATTCGTTTCTTATTTCTAATTTTAACCCATTTAATTTTATTTCGTTTTGTTTCTCTATTTGTTTTTGCTTTTTAATTATAAATTCTAATTTTTTGTTGATTTTTTTGATCTGGCTGTGCAGCTTGGTGACAGTCTGTTGCTGGCGCAGCTTTGCCTTTTTGAAATGTTGTTGTTGTTGAGGCTGGCGCTGATGCTGCCGCTGGTGTGGCTGAAACAGCTGCTGCTGATGCGGCTGAAGCTGCTGCTGCTGATGGTGTTGCGGCTGAAGCTGCTGATGGTGCTGCGGCTGAAGCTGCAGCGGCTGAAACGGCTGCGGTTGAAAATTTAGTTGCGGCTGCTGCTGAAGCTGTGGCTGCAGCGGCTGCATATAATACTGTGGCAGGGCCACAGCAGGCAAAGCACCCCAATAATTTTGTGCTTTCATTCTTGTATGTATAACGTTTGGAAATTAAATCAAGGAATACGCAAATGGCACACTAAAGTAAAAATTGTTAAATTCCCTGAGAGTGAAAGAGTTACAGTTATTTATGTGAATTGATCTCATCTACAGAATAATATCACATTTTCATGCTCTTAAGCCAATCGCATTCCTCTTAGTCCTCCCTTGTTGTTTCAAATTCGTGTGTGCATACAACGGCTTATAATAAGCCTGAAGCGATAGACAAAAACAGCAACAACAAATCTTTTGCATTCACAGTTATATTTATACCCTGAAATGGGTAAAAAAGGGTATAATTGTTTTGTGCAAAAGTATGTAACAGGCAAAAAGAAGCATCTCCGACCCCATATAAAGTATATATAATCTTGATCAGCATCAACAGCCAAGTCGATACAGCCATGTGAGTCTGTCCGTCCGTCTGTCCGTCCGTATGAATGAACTATAAGAGCTAGAGTCTTCAAATTTCGAACATAACTACTCCTAAGTCATAGGCAGATGAACTTTATTTCAAACAATCGATAACTATTCTCGTTTCCGATATACATATGGAATCGATAACGAAAAAATCTCGAACTAAGAAAATATAAATATATAAGTTGAAACTATGGAAAACTTTATTACTTCTGCGAAAATTTGATCCATTTGATTTTGATTTGGTTTGAAACACCGGAGATATTTTATATTAAAGTTAAGTCAAGAAAAACTGCACTACTGCAAGTCACTTCATACACGGGTTCAGGGTATCTTTTAACCTTCCTACATGTTTTCAGATTCGCTCATTCTCGTGTTGTGGTGAATTGAACGCAGTTGGTCATAAACCCAAAGAGGCAACTTAAACTTGAACGCGCTCGCGCATCGCTCTTCATGTTCGACGCTGGATGACAAAGTATGCGCGCGCTCTGCAAGTCAAACAAAGAGCGTAGTATCGCTGCCTTCTTCGCACGCACTGAATCAAAACAAAACATATCTAAGAGGCTGCAGTTAAGTGAATTGCATAGCCTAAACTCACACGTACTTTAGCCTTGAGCTTTGATTTAGTGAGTGCGGAGGAGGTAGGGCTATTGAACTTTATGATTGACATGCAAAGCGCGCACATAAAATATAGAGTGAACGTAAATGAGCAACAACAGAGGAGCATGATCGGAGCGAGATATAAAAAATTTAAATTTTAAGCGGCTCTTTGAGTTTGGGACGAACAGCGTACATAGATTTGTATGAAAACTAATGTGAACGGCCTTTGCTTGTTCGAAATTGTATATTATTAATGTAAGTTATACGTTTTGTCTAAGTTATATTAGCAGCAAGTAGGCAAATCCACCCCCACAACATATGTATTTTGGTGTGCAAAATTTTTCTACACGGACCAAGTTATGTTTTGTTGTTGTTGTTTTTTTTTTTTAAATCAACGACACCAACAAAAAGTAGCAGTGCGGGCCCAACAACAACACTTACAACAACAACAAACGCTACTTGGGTCGTAAATCAATTGTCAAAGGCTCACAAATTTGAGAAAAAAAAGAATATGCACTGTGCGTAGTGATACATGTACATAAAATTATGAAAATTATTTTCAAGCGCATTGTTGTCTTAATTGTGTATGCACATATTCATTAAGAAGCAGAAATCCGTTTCGTTTTTGCAAGTGTCGAACCTTTTTTTATGACTTTGCTTGTGCGACGCGAAGGCGTCACTGCGCATTTGTTTTGTTTTTGTATTCTCGCTCGCGATCAAACCCTCAGCTTGTGCGACAATCAGGCGACAGTAGTGGAATGGGTACTTGTTGTAATTGTAATTTGTTTTTTAAAATGGGTAAAAAGTGCTCCAAATCGTATGGGAGGTACTTGAAGGAGTTGTCCAAATAAAAATTCCCTTCTTAGTGCTCACTTACTACCTGCATAAAAAATTGTGTGAAAATTTCAGCCTTCTAGCTCTTTTCGTTTAGGCTGTGGCTGATCCATTTTAACGCGGACGAACTCTTTTATATATATAGATAAATCATAACTTTTATTTATAACTTTTATTTTAAAAATTGAAAATAAGAATTACGTTTCAATTTTTATTATAAAAATTGAATTGAAATAACTTTTGAACGGATCAAGCTAGATTATATATCAGCACATATATATAATCTATGCATCAATACCTTTCAGTTGGTGTATAATATGTATGTATGTACAAACGCATGTACATATGCATGTTTATACAATAGTCTGCTTATACACTTGCTTAGACCGCCTTATCAGCGGCTGATGAAGTTTTTCCTATGAAAATGCAACTCTGGTTTTTAATCTATAATCGGTATACCTTAAAGTCATCGATTGTTTTATATGTAAACAACAGCTGATTAAAACTTATAAGAGTGATTTTTGATAAAACATGGATAAGTTAAGCAAATTAATTAGTGCAACAGCTATGGCGGTTGAAGAAACCGATTTTGATTGCGAAGAAGATGTGAAGATCGTCTTAAAATTGCTGGATTGTTGCAAAACTGCTGCAGCTACGCCAAAGTTCAGAAAACGCACGGAGTGGGTGAAGCCATGGCGGCAAAATAGACCAGACCACGGCTCATTTTCGTTTTTAATAAAAGAGCTTTCTTCAGATGTATCATCATTTTTTCTTACATCCGTATGGATATAGAAACATTTAAGTTTATTTTGATGACCATCGAAAGAGACATAGTGAAGCAAGACACAATCATGCGAAAAGCAATTGCCGCCGATGAAAAACTGGCTGCCACTTTGCGTTTCCTTGCAACTGGCGAATCCTACAAAAGTACGAGCTTTCAAACACGACTTTCGGATTCATTTTTATGCCGTGCCGTGCCTGAAGTGTGCTCTGCAATTTGGAAGCATTTCAGAGGCACATACTTAAAGGTTTGTATAATATAAATAACCTTATAATTTTTATAGTTTATAATAAAAACATGTGTATTTATTTCAGTTCCCAAGTACTCCCCAAGATTGGGAAAATATTGCTGAAAAGTTTGCAATAAAGTGGCAATTTCCCCTCTGCTTAGGTGCGTTGGATGGAAAGCACATCGTGTTCCAAGCCAAGCGATCTGACGGGTCATTTTATTTCAATTATAAGGGAACGCACAGCATTGTTCTGCTTGCACTGGTGGACGCAGATTGTAAATTTATTTACATCAACGTGGGCTGCAATGGGCGGACTCATGACTCTGGAGTACTTTTACAAAGCGATTTGAGGCCCATTTTGGACAACGCCGGAAACGTTTTACCAGCTGACAAAATTATTGGCAATGGACGGCGACTTCCATATGTGATAGTTGCTGATGACGCTTTCCCACTTGGAAAGCATGTAATGAAGCCGTATTCGAGTCGGAGCAATATCAAAGAAAAGCAAATTTTTAATATTCGCCTTTCTCGTGCGCGGCATGTTGTAGAGCACGCATTTGGTATACTGGCCAACCGATTCCGAGTTTTCCAGCAACGTATCAACATGTCGGTTGAAAACGTGGAAATAACTACTAAGGCATGTTGCGTTTTGCATAATTTACTTGCGTCGAAGAACTCAGCATATACACAAATGCCACTGGAAGAAGGAGCTCAAGATGACGAAGCACAACCATCAGCTACCATTGCCCGAAATGCCAGGGGTGTTGCTGAAAAAGTATAGAGGGATTTGAAGAGTACTTCAACAATGAAGGCCAAGTTGATTGGCTTGAAAATAGATTGTAAAATTGTAATTGTATGTTTATATGTATGTTTGTATGTACGTATGTTTGGTGATTTTTAATAAAACTATAATACATTTATATTAGGCTTAATAATTTAATGTATTGTTTTTAACTGTTTTGAAGAGATGAACGTTGCTCGCTTAAATCCCTATCTGCAACTAACGCTTCCCGCATCACTGTTTGGATTTTCCAGCAGGTGTCCTGGCGAAGATTGTCGTTTTCTATTTTTTTCAATTGCGAGGCAACCATTGATCTAAGGGAATCATATTCTGTTTTCTGGCCCATTCGGTTTGCAATCAAAGTCTTCACTCCTTCAATATCTTCATTTAAATTTCGAGGGCGTTTCTATATTAATTAAACAAGTTGATTTAAACAAGTTTAGGTAAGCCATTTAAAAAAGCAAACCCTTCTGAATGACAGTTTTGGTGAAGGTAAAGGTACTGGTGATGGTGATGGACTGCTGAAGGAGTCTGTGGGACAGGCGAACTCCATCCGATCCTCATTATCTAAGTCCTCTTTGTCCTGAAAACATTTATATTATACTGATGTTAAACTCACAAAATCTTATTTTACATACATCGCAAAGGCTTGAAGATGACTCCCGCATTTTGGTGTGGGCACCTAAAAACTCCATTGAATTAAAATACCATATTTTTGGCGTATACACATCAGCTCGGCCAGCTCCACTTTTTTTGCTTGCCGCAATTAGTCGGGTTTCCTTGTTGAATTGCACACGCAAAACATGTATTTTGACTTTATTGCCTCAATTGTAATTTTGGGCTCTTTTTCTTTTAAAACTTCATAAATTGAAACAAAACTGCTATTGCGCTTCACTCGGTCTTTGTATAATTCACTACGAATATTATACAAATGTTCGTGCTGCTGGTATTGCGTTAAGAGCAGCTCAATTAATTCACACGACCAAAACATATTTTTACTTTAAATATGCTATCTCACGTTAACGCCAACGTTTAATAGTGCGATATGTGAATATCGATAGCTTGATTATTCACATGAAACACTGTGTTTCTGTCTGTGCAACTCTGTTTTTACATTCTATCGGAATAAGGCAAAGCAAAATTAGAAGAAAAATTCACGACTTAACAAGTAGTGAATTTTTGCTTGAAGTTTTTACCCCTCTACTCCCCTTGCCCACAAACAAAAGATTCAGAGAGAAAATTCATGAAAAAACTTCAGCGTGTAAATGGGTATAATCAAAAATGTGATAAATTATTAAGTTTTCTATTTATTTAATTTAAGAAACATAATCTTCTTGATGGATTCCGATGAAAGTTTGCATCTTAAATCAGTCACAACTAATTTTAGTGCAGAAAATGCCCTTTCCACTGATACCTGTGTAGCAGGCACAGAATGCAGAATGGAGGCCAGGCGGTACAACCTAGGGTACGTGAACTTTTTGCTCTCCCAGTAGCTCATAATATCGACGTTTAGGTCTATTGGCTTTGGCGAATACCCCTGTATTTCCGTTATTGCCAATTTAAGCTCCGGTTCATCCTCTTCCTCAGACTCTTCACACTCAGAGGCCACCTCGATAGAATTTAAAAATTCATTTAAAAGTGAGCATGTACTCTGTGATGTCAATTCAACAGCATTTTCCGCTGGAATTGACGCTAACTCAGGGGCTTCTAGTGAGACCCGTTCGACATGTATTGGACTCTCCTGATAAACAAAAAGAGCATAATAATTAATTGTCATATTTATGTGTTTATTTTAATAAAGCTTACCTTTTTGTTTAAAGCAAGAAGTTGGCGCGTCAGTCCTACCAAATGATTTTTGGCTGCCGCCTGCTGAAAAGGATTCTTGAGAAGAATCCGCCGAATTCTGGGATCCAAAAAAATTGCAGAGAGAATAACTTCATTAGATGTGAGTATACTCTCACGACTCTCCAAGCTATGGGCTAGATCTTCGCTATAAATATTACTATTCATAGATTTGATAGTTAATTTAGTCTCTAACCAAAGCTTGTAAAAGTCACCAAAATAAAGCTGTTCACTTTGCAACTTTTTGGTGGCTGCAGAAATCGGCTCTAGCACAGACAGCAACAATTTGATATCAGCCCATTGCTTGTCCGTCAACTGCAAATTTGCAGGAAGGTGTTCCTGGACGAACTCCTCGTATATGCAAACACTTTTCAGCATTTCATATGTGGAGCTCCACCTTGTTGTCACATCAGTGGTTGGCAGCGGTAGAGCCGTGGTAGAAATTGCTAGCCTAGACAATTATAATAAAAAATTTGTCATTATCTACATTAATTATTAATGAAATTAATTTTGTGTCCTTACCTGAACGTCGGAGTTCGCAATGTTTTTACTACTTTTCGCGCACATGCAACAACTTCATTTCGTCCATCATCATTCAAAAAGTCTTTTACGGCAAGTTGCATGGAGTTAGCTGCACAGCGAATTGAAGAGATTGAAGAAACACTGATCTCATTCATCAGCTCCTCGTTTTCGAGATCAGAATTGAGCACACTTTTTCGGTCTTCGTTCAAAAACTCAACTGCTTTTACGACATTCTTGCCATTGTCTGAGGTGATCGTATAAATTTGCTGCTTAGAAATCGAAAACTCTGACAAAATGTTTTCAATTTCCATGCTCAAATTGAGACCTGTGTGTTTCCGATGTACATAGCTCAATTACACCCAATGTCTTCACCTCAATGGCATGATTGCGGTAGTACTGAACGTTAACACCCAGTATGCCTTTGGAATGTCGGGAAGCTATGTCAATTTTGAGTGAAAGCATTTTATCTTTAATCCGATTTTTTAATATGTTCTTTTCACACTCATATTTTTCTGAGACATGCAGCATAACATTCCGTGATGTTATCGGACTCAAGTCTAGCCCGTGAAAAATCTGCTCTGTAAGCATTTTGAAGGGAGCAGAATCAAAAAATTGAAACGGCACTTTTTCTTCCGTCACAAATTGCACGCAAGCTTTTTTCACCTCCACTGCTGACATTGTCACTGAAAATTTTTTTTTCTTCTCCTCTGGCTCACTCTCTTCTTGATCTACCTCAGATCTGTAAGCATCGGCATGGCACTCCTGAAGATGCCTCTTCAAATTTGTAAAGTAGGCACCCTTAAAGGAACGCTTACAAATTTTACATTCCGAAACTTCATCTTTTGATTACGACCCATCGCAATCAATTACCAAACATAACAAGAACCAATGCATAGAAAATGCATTACGATGCTGCGTTAACCACTTCTTATCGCAAACCGCATTGTTTTTGTTTTGCACATTATCCAATGTACAAAAGTTGATAAAAGTATACACACACGTTATATTTTAGAAATATTTTGCAAGAAATTTTTTCTGCAGTTCTTATAACAAAAACTAATTTTATTGCATCATCTTTAAAACAAAAGCAAAAAAAAAAAATTTTTTTTTGTAAGTATACCTTTGGATACTTCTGTAATTGTCTTTTGCTTATCTTCAAATTGTTCACTCTTCTTCATTAACACTTTTGCGCTTACACATCAGCCGCTGATAAGGCGGTCTAAGCAAGTGTCTAAGCAGACTATTGTATAAACATGCATATGTACATGCGTTTGTACATACATACATATTATACACCAACTGAAAGGTATTGATGCACAGATTATATATATGTGCTGATATATAATCTAGCTTGATCCGTTCAAAAGTTATTTCAATTCAATTTTTATAATAAAAATTGAAACGTAATTCTTATTTTCAATGTTTAAAATAAAAGTTATAAATAAAAGTTATGATTTATTTTTCATATAAAAATCAAAACATAATAATTATTTTGTATTTTTATTATAAAAATTAAATTTAACAATTAAAAATAATTTTTTTAATACAATAAATAAAATAATTTTTATTTTTCAATTTTTATAATAAAAATTATAATAGTTACGGTCCCTGCTAATTACATTACTAGCATCATTGTTAAGTTTAGAACTAGAAATAATATTAGTATCTATGCCAGATCACTAATATTGCTAATTTCTAAGTTCACATTATTTAACTTACTCAGAGAATTGCAGCTTTCAGATTTCTCCTCCACACTGTCCTGAATCTCTTCTTGCAAGCGTTTCACGAATCTAAAGAAGAAAAATTAATTTATAATAGTAAGTGCATATTTTACATACATAAACGAGTGGAAACGTTGCAGTCGGACGCAACCGACTGCGGTATACTCGATACCAGTATTAAAACCGGTAAAAAGAGGCCTGATTGCAAAGGGGTACGGATGCGGCAGGGGTGTACGCTGCCTTAAAGATTCTCCGATGCAGATGGGGATGCCTCCAGCTATCTTCGTTGCAAATTTGATGACTCTAGCTCAAAGTATGTAAAAAGTGGGGAAAGGGGGCTGGGGGCGGAATGGGTGGGCGTGGCATCCAAATTTTTGATGCAGATCTTTGTGGAATGTCAATTGCTATCTTCATACCAAATTTTGTGACTCTAGCTCAAAGTTTGTAAAAGTGTAGGAAAGGGGGGCTGGGAGCGGTATGGTTGGGCGTGGCATTCAAATTTTTGGTAGACATCTATGTGGGATGGCAATTGCTATCTGCATACCAAATTTGGTGACTCTAGCTCGAAGCTTAAAAATGTTGTGAAAGGGGGGCTGGGGGGTGGTAAGGGTGGGCGTGGCATCCAAATTTTTGCTGCAGATCTTTGTGGAATGTCAATTGCTATATTCATACCAAATTTGGTGACTCTAGCTAAAAGTTTGTAAAAGGTGCGGAAAGGGGGGCGAAATGCGATTTTCTCAATAACGTGCTGATTAATTTTCATGATTTAAACGGCAAGAGAATGAGAAAAATAGGGCCTATATCCCCAACTACCGTGCAACTGGGGCCATGTTCTGGGAAAAATAATAATAGCTAGCAACGATTTTTGTTTTTCGATTAAAAAAGTGCCACCTAGTTGCATATATGCACAAATGTTGCTTTGGCTGAAAAGTCAAAATGTAAATAATGCTATTTACATAGAGAATGCATGATAAATAGCTAAAGAATGTTTAAGTAATAACAATTATGCATCACTATAGTTAATATTAAGTAATTTTAATTGATAAAAGTCAATAATTAGTAAATTTTTTGTTAGTATGGTAGCTCTTGTTTGCAATGGCGTGTATAGCGATGTACATACATATATGTATATGCATGTTTCACCTTATGAATGAGAAAAACACATAAATGAGATTTTCTCAATAACGTGCTGATTAATTTTCAAGATTTAAGGCCCATTCCCAGCAGCTGCGAAACGTAATTTTTGGCTGCAACTCTATATAAAAAAAACAGTTGTCAGAAATTTTCGTGCATGCTTTCCGTTTTTAAATTCCCAGCAACCATCAGAAAAGTTCATCGATAGTTCCGATAGTGGAACAATTGTGGATTCCAAAATCAGCTGTTCTTAAAAACGGAATAATAGCTTTACAATTATTTCGGGCAGCATATGAAATGGACGCACAAGAAAATTTAAAACGAAAGCGGTTTGAAAGCTTTTTTTGAGAAGATAAAATCGCATTAATCAATGAGCATGAAAAAGAAAAACAATTAAATCTAGTTATAAATGAATTCAATGTTTTTTTTTAATTTAAACAGCAGCAACAAGAATTTATAAATATGTATAAATTCTTGTTGACACCAGCCATATTATTTTGCTAAGGAACAGAACCTTCGCTTAAGTTTACATATTCCTTAATGTTATTTCTAACAAATTTTGCACAGCCATCCATTTGGCGGTCAAAATGCCAAATGCATTTCCAATGCAGCGGCGACCTCGACTGAGCCTATAATTGAAAACACGTTCGGGTACGCTGAGTGAGCGCGACCCGTATGGCTTCATATTCCAATTGTGTAGAGGAAACGCATCGTCTGCAACAATAAAATATGGTGTTTCAACTCCATTGAGAACGTTGTCTGGCGGAATATTTAGACTATCTGCCAAAATTGCTTTCCCAAGCGAGCAATGCGAGAAGGCGCTCAATTTGAACAATTTAATCAAACAAGGTGACCAACAAATATTTACATTTTTCCATACAAATATTTGGCACAGCTGGTCACTCTAACTTTATGTGGAACCTAACGAAATAATTGAGCACTTTTCATAAATGAAATTTTTTTTCCTGGGAATGGGCCTTTAAACGGCAAAAGAATGAGAAAAATAGGGCCTATATCCCCCAACTACCGTGCAACTGGGACCATGTGCTGGGAAAAATAACAAAAGTTAGCAACGATTTTTGTTTTTTGACTAAAACAGTGCCACCTAGTTGCATATATGTACATATGTTGCTTTGGCTGAAAAGTCATAATGTACATAATGCTATTTACTTAGAGAATGCGTGATAAATGGCTAAAGAATGTCAAAGTTATGACATTTATGCTTAATTATATGCAATATTAAGTTATTTTAATGGGAGAATAATAGTTTTAAGGAAAATTTTTGGTCAATATGGCAGGCTAAGTGACAGTCAGCTGTAGCTCGCGCCATAGCAGCCAGCTTTCTGTTTCGCATTAGTTCAGTTTATGCAGGAACTACAAGTTCGATAGGCCTTTTGCATGAACTTTTGGAGGTTACTTAACATTTAATGAATTTTCTCAAAAACTGGCTGACTGATTTTTCTAAATTTAATTGTAATAGCTTCTCCATGTATGTAGCTTGAATTTGGTATATGCCTCATTCGGGGCCATGTTCTGTGAAAAAAGTTATTAAGGCTTGAGAACCATGCATGTATTTTGGCTGTCATTTTGTATGGGGCTGGTACCGAGGTAGCTGTACTCTTTCACATATTACTTAAAAACTGGCTGATTAATTTTGTTAAATTATTTTTATAAAATAGGTGAAATTGTAGGCTTCAAACGTATATATGTCATATTCGGGGCCATCCTCTCTGGGTTGAGATATTTAAGATATGCTGGATTTGCGATTTTTTAATCACTTGTTTCACCCATTTTAAAAGCAGAAATATGCCAAACTGTGCATGAAAACAATAAATAATTAATTTTTTAACATTACTGCACCAATTTTTATTTGATTCCATGCTGAAAAACGTACAAAAACATGAAATTAATCGGTGGTCCCAACTCGTGAATCAACATTGACTTTTGTATACTGACTTAATTTCAATCGATTAAATTCGATATCTCCGATTTGGACAAAATTTTGAGAAAAGTTCTATCGTTACCCATTATTTAAACCCTCATTTTTACAATTTCCAAATTATTTTTTTGTTATCGATTCCTTGTGTATATCGGAAACCAGCAAAGTTATCGATAATTTGAAGCAAACTTGTTCTGCTTATGGTATAGGAGAACTTATATACAAAATCTGAAGTCTCTAACTCTTGTAGTCTCTGAGATCCACGCGTTCATACAGACGGACATGGCTATATCGTCTCGGCTGTTGATGCTGATCAAGAATATATATACTTTATGGGGTCGGAGATGCTTCCTTCTGCCTGTTACATACTTTTGCACAAACATTATACCCTTTTTACCCATTTTATAGGTTAAGGGTATAAAAATACCTGCTCGACCATCATCATCAGCTTCTAAATTGGAACTGTAACCATTCTTCTTGTGTACACAGTCTGGCCATATTTTGCATCAAACACCGTTGATGCAGCATGGTTTTACTTCCTCCCAAGATTCTGATTGCCTTCAAAATGGTAAAAGATTTCCAGAATTGCAAAATTTACAAAACGGGAAATTACCTTTTAGAAAATTTTAAAATGATTCTCTGATTTGCTTTGTTTTCTTTAAAGAAAACAACGCAATTCGAAACAAACCCCACGCACAGCAAAAATGAGCTTTAATGCAGTAACGACGCAACAACGCAAAGCCAGGCCTGAGTGTACTCCTAATGTTATAAAATTTCACTTATAATCCACCAGCTTTTCCAACGTTTTCAAAAAAAAAAAATTAAGTCAAGCTAAATGGGTCTGACGGACTTTGGGTTGGTGATATCTTTCTTCCCTACCTTGGGGATGAAGACCATCCTAGCTCTACTCCAAATGCTCGGTATATGACCAAGTGCTACGCTACGTAGGAGTATTCCCGGTCCCTGCTGAAGGAATACCGGCAATATGCAATCCAGACCAGGAGATTTGTAGGGCTGGAAGGTTCCCATTGCCCATTTCATTTTCTCCACTGTAACCACCGACTTAGCAATTTCCTAGTCAATGGCCGTTGGTCTGTACTGAACCTCTGTTTCAACTGATTCGCACTGTTACCAAGGGATACTTCCTGGGAAGTGCGTCTCAATCAATTAGCGACTGGGCTAGGTTTTAATCCGGGCCCCCGGCGAAGTTGACTTTCGGCACGGCTCGAATGACACCTCAGTCCAGCCCGGAGTAAGATATGGGGGGTAAGCATGAAGGTAAGTATGTGTGAGGGAGTTGGGAGTGTGTGAGGCTATGCTTTAAAGACGGCGACACAAGCGTCTTGTCGGTACGTTGAACGGTACCGTGCCCGCTGTTTGTCTTATTTGCAAGGATTCTCGCTTATTCGCAGCTTACCCCATAAATCCGCAACCCGCGACCCGCCTGGTAGCCTCATCTCATGGGATAGTTCGGAGGGGGAACTATCCCACAAGTGCTTCAGACGAGGTCATAAAATTCTTAAAATATGTACTTTTATTCTTGTTCCAAGAATTCGTGTACTTGATCCAAGTATGATAATACTTAGTTTTATCAAACAATATTGACAAATTTTTCTGTTAGTGCTTACTGTGACAGGATTTGAACCATAGATCTCGCGATGTTGCGTCGAAAGCCTTAAATGTTGAGCCAATTACAAACAAATTATGACTGGAGTTAACGTTTATGTTAAGTGAAATTGATATAGCTCAACTGATTTGTCATTTTTATGCTCATTAATGACTTTAAAAAAAAAAAAATAAAAGTAAACTATTCTCATATAATCCGTTTTTAACGGTAAAAAAATAAGATTTTTTAAAAAGCCGTTGAGAACTGAACCAGAAACTCGTACTTGAATTAAGAATTTCGTGCTCGATTTCAGTATTCTATGAATTAAACTTGATTCTAGTTTTCTTATTCCTATTTTAAGAACATTTGTACTTGATTTAAGTATTTTTAAACTCATTTCAAGTATTTCATACTTAAATCAAGAATGAAATTCTATAATCGCAAATTCTCAATTCGTATACATTCGTACTTAATTTTATTTATTTATTTAATTAATTTGGCTCTCATTTGCAAATCCATAGAAGATTCCAGATATTTATTGTTCAGATTGCGTATCACTTTTTATAGTTTTTAACTTCTCAGCTTGAAATTGAATTTAGTCGTGCGATTCATATGAATTTCAAAATTTGCCTGTATAGGGCACATTAGTTGATTGATTTCTAAGGGTATATGTGAAGCACTAACAACAGGTTCAATGAAAATGTGTTGAGAAAAGGTTCGGTGGACTATGCCTCTGATTGATTGTTCTCCGTTTTAAACAGACAGCGTTTTGTTTGCATATGCTATCACCTTGACAAGCAGCCTGTTTGCCTATCGCTCTGATTGATGGCCAGTGGGCAGACACGTGCCATCCACGCACTTCATTTGGTTAGCCTCCCAGCTCAGTTGGAAATATCCCCTCAATCGTTTTCTCGAGATGGTGCCCTGTTAGACACAATTCACAGCGGCTCGGGTTCACTGAATTGGTAATAAAAAGATAAAAAGTTCTTAGCAAATGTAGCAGCAGTCAGTTTAGTCAGCATGTCTGCCAAAAAGTAAAACATGTCAGCTCGAAGAAGTCAGTCAACGACATCGTGAGTTTCTACTAATTAACCACAGGAAACTTGAGCTCAAAAGTTTAACCAGACGTGCAACAGCTGTTCAATACGCAAACGTTAAAAAAGTTAATTTCATGAATTTTGTGTTGGCTTAAACTTTTGACAAAGATAGTACAAATTATTATTCTTTACCTGAAGGCGCTAAAAGCTCGAATGTATAGAGAACAAAATAGTTTTAAACATAAACAAAATTTATCCCGAATGGTCAGCTTAAAACACTTACATTGTGGCAGATAAAAACAAGTAGAAACGTTGCAGTCGGACGCAACCGACTGCGGCATACTCGATACCAGTATTAAAACCGGTAAAAAGAGGCCTGATTGCAAAGGTGTACGGATGCGGCAGGGGTGTACACTACCTTAAAGATTCTCCGATGCAGATGGGGATGCCACCAGCTATATTCCTTCCAAATTTGGTGACTCTAGCTCAAAGTTTGTAAAATGTAAGGACAGGGGGGGGGGCTGGGGGCAGTATGTGTAGTTGAGGCATCAAAATTTTTGTTGCAGATCTTTGTGAAATGTCAATTGCTATCTTCATACCAAATTTGGTGACTCTAGCTCGAAATTTGTAATAAGTGTGGAAAGGTAGGCTGGGGGCGGTATGGGTGGGCGAGGCATCCAAATTTTTGATGCAGATCTATGTGGAATGTCAATTGCTATCTACATACCAAATTTGGTGACTCTAGCTCGAAGTTTGTAAAAAGTGGAGAAAAGGGGGCTGGGGGCGGTATGGGTGGGCGTGGCATCCAAATTTTTGATGCAGATCTGTGTGAAATGTCAATTGCTATCTTCATACCAAATTTGGTGACTCTAGCTCGAAATTTGTAAAAATTGGGGAAATGGGGGTTGGGGGTGGTATGGGTGGGCGTGGCATCCAAATTTTTGATGCAGATCTTTGTGGAATGTCAATTGCTATCTTCATACCAAATTTGGTGACTCTAGCTCGAAAATTGTAATAAGTGGTGAAAGGGGGCGAAATGGAAGGCGTGGCTCCAAAACTTTGATGCAGTTTTTTGGGGGTCGTTGCCAGCTATCTTCCCACCAAATTTGGAGGCTCTAGCTCCACAACTCTGGAAGATACACGCATTCCCGTTCTTGACGAAGCGTTGGGGTGGATGGGGGAATCTAGGGCAGTATCGGTGGGCGTGGCATCCAAACTTTTGGTGCAGTTTTTAGGGGGTCATCATCACCTATCTTGGCACCAAATTTGGTGGCTATAGCTCAAAAACTGTGGGAGATATGGGCTATTTTGACTTTAAAATGCGGGGGCTGGGGGCGGAATGGGGGGGCGTGGCTCCAAAATTTTTGATGCAGTTTTTTGGGGGTTGCTAATAGCTATCTTCTTACCAAATTTGGTACTTCTAGCTGTAATCATCATCACCTATCTTGGCACCAAATTTGGTGGCTATAGCTCAAAAAATGTGGGAGATATAGCCATTTCTGATTTCAAAATGCGGGGGGGGCTGGGGGAGGAATGGGTGGGCGTGGCTCCAAAACTTTGATGCAGTTTTTTGGAGGTCGTTAACAGCTATCTTCCCACCAAATTTGGAGGCTCTAGCTCCACAACTCTGGAAGATACACGCATTCCCGTTTTTGACGAAGCGTTGGGGTGGATGGGAGCGTCTAGGGCAATATCGGTGGGCGTGGCATCCAAACTTTTGGTGCAGTTTTTAGGGGGTCATCATCACCTATCTTGGCACCAAATTTGGTGGCTATAGCTCAAAAACTGTGGGAGATATGGGCTATTTTGACTTTAAAATGCGGGGGGCTGGGGGCGGAATGGGGGCGTGGCTCCAAAATTTTTGATGCAGTTTTTTGGGGGTTGCTAATAGCTATCTTCTTACCAAATTTGGTACTTCTAGCTGTAAGGATGTGCGAAATATGTGGATTTATCGGTTTTGAGTTATCGAATTTATCGATTTGCCAGCCCCCCAGTTATCGTAGAACCCCCATCTTGACACTTTAATTTACTATCCCATAGATAAAGAGAATTGGAAAGTTTCAAGTCTCTAGCTTGAAGGGTGTGGAAAAAACTGGCACACATACGGACGGACAGACGGACAGACACCATGACGGACATTGCACAAAACCAATATACTCTTTACCTTCGGTATCGAGTATAAAAATTAGCTCTTTGATATTCATTCCTCTGCATGCCCCTTTGCAGAGTCGTCAGATTTGACAGCCGTTGGCAATATTTTCACATTGGGTTTAATTGTCACAGACACAGGCCGTCATAAAAAATTCACAAAAATTATTTAAGCGGAAATTTAATTGAAATTGAAAGCAATTCAAACAGTAAAAGAAGCACTGTATCCCCTGTCATCTCTAAAAATAGCTTAAGTAAAAGGAGAGAGCTATGAAATTGTTGCTTTTATTGCGTGTATTAAAATGCTTACACTTGAATGGGTGCCGAATAGCCAACAATAACTTGATTATGTCAACAAGGTCATGTTGCTAGGCGGCTCCAAAGACGATATGCTTGTTTATTTTTTTGTGTATAAGTCATAAAATGCTAAGCAACAGTGACTGTCAGTCAGTCAGTCTTTTACCTCACACTCTGTGTCTTCCTCCAAAAGGAACAGATACTTTAATAAAAACAGATTTTTTGTAAATTTTTCGCACATGTTGGGGTTGCTTTCAGAACGAAGGTAAGGTAAAATTTTATAAATTAGAATGCAAAGCATAAAACCACAGTCAGAAGTCTCTTTACTTTTAAACGTCAACACAAATTAAATTACATGTTTAAAAATTACACAAATGTTCAAATTAAGCTAAGGTTTGAAAAAATCCTATGTGATAAATGAGAGCAGGCCTACAAAATGTACTTATGTGTAGGTGATGATTTGATCCTGCTTTGCTATTTGCTAAGTAAATTAAACTAAATTGTTTAACCATCTACCAATAATTACAAGCAGAGTACACAGCTCTCCGGAGCTTCCAAGAAAATCTACAACAGCAAAGCCAAAGTTGATGTTCATCGAACAGAATAGCTAAGACAATTATCGCCAACAGGCTGGTCCAAAGCCCTTTGTTGATTGTCTTTCGAACGCCGCGGCCGTTTGGCTGCTGCATGGCTAACTAATAAATCAAACCAATCAACAATGAATTTTCGTGTCATGTGTGTTCACTGTACAATGCACACAAAGGCCAAGAAACGACCATATCTGATCCGCCAATCAATTAAGTATTTGGCGCCCTGCTTTTTTCCCCTACTTATTGTGTGTTTGCTATTAAATGCGCATGTGGTGGCTCATCCGAGACATTGAAACCGCCTTTTAAGAATGCAGAGAGTGCCTCAAAATGATATATCAAGGATTAAATTGGACTTGAGGTATGGAGTCAATGGCTGCTAAGTGAATCGAATATGAAATTACATCTAATTAAAATGTCGTCATCGAATTTCCCAGGCTAGCAACAAAGAAGTAAAAGCTGCATAAGTTTCTTTATTAAGTTATAACAGACTATAGGCTAAAAAAATTAATTTATGATCTGAAAAATAGACATCAAATAGCTAAGAGCCAGTATTAAAATATTAAATTTAATCTTTAAAAACAAGTAAAGAATAAATTTTAAATTTAAAAAATAGGACAATTTTTCCAATCTTGTCCCAACCATAAAACTCGTTTTGCATGTCACAAGAAAATTATTTTGCCAATAGTATAGGTGAGATAACATTTCAAATCTTAAGTTTCTGGCTTTTATAGTCTCTCGGATCTACGCTTTTATTCAGACAGAAAGATCAAGAATATATTTACTTCTTGGAGTTGGAAATGCTTCCTTCCACCAGTTAAATCATTATACCATTTTTACCCCTTTCATTGGTTCAGGGTATACCAAGTGGAAACGTTGCAGTCGGACGCAACCGACTGCGGTATACTCGTTACAAGTATTAAAACGGGTAAACGGGTACGGATGCGGCAGGGGTGTACGCTGCCTTAAAGATTCTCCGATGCAGATGGGGATGCCACCAGCTATCTTCCGTCCAAATTTGGTGACTCTAGCTCAAAGTTTGTAAAAGGTGGGGAAAGGGGGGCTGGGGGCGGATTGGGTGGGTGTGGCATCCAAAGTTTTCGATGCAGTTTTTCAGGGGTTGCTAATAGATATCTTCTTACCAAATTTGGTAGTTGTAACTGTAAGGATGTGCGAAATATGTGGATTTATCGGTTTTGAGTTATCGAATTTATCGATTTGCCAGCCCCCCAGTTATCGAGAATTGGAAAGTTTCAAGTTTCTAGCTTGAAGGGTGTGGAAAAAAGTTGCGAACATACGGACGGACAGACACCATGACGGAAATTGCACAAAACTAATATACTCTTTACCTTCGGTAACGAGTATAAAAACTGAACGGTATGGTAGGAAATTATTAAGACTTGGCTTTTTCAAATAATTCTTGTGAATTTATTCCAAAAGGGAAAGCGAAAAATCCCTAGACTAATATTTTTTAAACATAAAACAACACCCATTTTCATAATACGGACTTTTCCACAACGAAGTGCTCATTAAAATAACAGAATATGCAAAAAGAAAATAAACCAGTGCCGCATAGTAAGTTTTGGCTATGCCAAGACTATGATACCCTTCACACATTAATAAATTTTTTTTTTTTGTGGTTTGGCTGTTATTGTCAGCTAGACGGTAGACAGTCAGCCAAATCAATGCTCCCCCCTCTTATTTATGTTTCTGTGCAATTGTTGGTAATTTTTCGCTCCTATTTTTACTCTTGAGCGTCATTTACTTGTTCGTGTGCGACAAGAAGAACAACAATTTGAAAATTTTTTGCGTTATACCACTTTTGAAGCAAATGAGCTATATGTCGGTACTTGAAAGTTCACGACAGCAACAACAATTGATAGTACGATATGGTCAATTTGTATGGTGGCTATGTCGTAGAATGCTCCGATCGGGATGAAATTTCATAGTTAACAAACCCGACATAATTTAAGCAATCTGTGAAAGTTTCATCAAGATCGGTTCAGCAGTTTGGCCGGAAATCGTGTTGAAACAGACAGACGGACGGACGGACACGCGGAAATCAATTCCTGAGCTCGTCCTGATCATTTTGATATATAGTTTATGGGGTCTCCCATCGTTCCTTTAAGGCGTTACAGATTCATGACAAACTCAATATACCCTGTTTCACATGTGTGAGGGGTATAAAAAGAAGAAAAAACATTGCAGACACCACTTTAAAAAGCAATGGTAAAGAGTCTGCCTGCAATTTTAATATCCGAGTTTACAATAAACCTTCAGTTTATCAAGCCACATTTTGGAATTTTCGTACATAAATTAATATATTAATTTTAAGCACTACACAGTATTATAGAAAAGAAACCAACATAATATTGCTTTTCACTTTTTTACGTTACCGAAGGTAACGAGTATATTGGTTTTGTGCAATGTCCGTCATGGTGTCCGTCCGTCTGTATGTGCGCAACTTTTTTCCACACCCTTCAAGCTAGAGACTTGAAACTTTCCAATTCTCTTTATCTATGGGATAGTAAATTAAAGTGTCAAGATTGGTGTTCTACGATAACTGGGGGGCTGGCAAATCGATAAATTGGATAACTCAAATGCGATAAATTCACATAGCAACTCCCCAAAAACTGCATCAAAAGTTCGGATGCCACGCCCACCAATGCTGCCCTAGCCGCCCCCATCCACGCCAACGCTTCGTCAAAAACGGGAATGCGTGTATCTTCCAGAGTTGTGGAGCTAGAGCCACCAAATTTGGTAGGCAGATAGCAATTGACATTCCACAAAAATCCGCATCAAAAACTTGGATGCCACGCCCACCCATACAGCCCCCAGCCCCCTTTTCCTCGATTTTTACAAACTTCAAGCTAGAGTCACCAAATTTGGTATGAAGATAGCAATTGACATCCGACATAGATCTGCAGCAAAAATTTAGATGCCACACCCACCCAAACCGCTCCCAGCCCCTCTTCCCACACCTTTTACAAATTTCGAGCTAGAGTCACCAAATTTGGTATGAAGATAGCTGCCGCCATTCTACAAAGATCTGCATCAAAAGTTTGGATTCCACCCCCACCCAATCCGCCCCCAGCCCCCCTTTTCCCACCTTTTACAAAACTTCGAGCTTGTGTCACCAAATTTGGAAGGAAGATATCTGATGGCATCCCTATCTGAATCAGAGAATCTTTAAGGCAGCGTACACCCCTGCCGCATCCGTACACCTTTGCAATCAGGCTTATTTTTTACCGGTTTCAATACTGTTAACGAGTATACCGCTGTCGGTTGCGTCCGACTGCAACGCTTTCACTTGTTAAATAATAAATCAAAAAATTTAATTGTATTTTGGATATATTATAAACTAACTCTGACGCGACTTTAACCTTACTCTTTTTGTTCCGTGCACTGTATATTACTTATTCCTTTATTCTGCTTCTTTCTGATAAAAGCATCAACGTATCTCATCTTAATGCCCTGCAACTTGTTTCGTCGTTATTGACAGATCATCATATAGTGGTTGGTGATTTTAATCTGCGACATGTTGTTTGGTCTGTGAATGACACAACATAGGCGCAATTACCAGCCACTTCTGATGATTTTATCGATGGCCTTCTGGTGTTAGGCCTATCGCAAGTTAACAGGGCGCATAACAGCAGTGGTAGAATGTTAGAATTAATAATTGTATCCGATGCAGATGGCAGTAATGTTATAAGAGTATCCCCTCTAGTGCTTCCGGACGATACCTATCATCCAACTTTAGAACTATCCATCGAAATTCTTTACCCTAGTTCAGTATCTAATAATACTTTAAAAACCCGTTGCTTTCGTCAAAATAACTTTACTAAATTTAATTATCTTCTTCAACATACTAATTGGTCTCATCTTTATTCTTGTAGTGATATAGAAACTGCCATTGCCATATTTTATAGGACCTTGAATTCGCTTTTGGATATTTGTGTTCCCCTCACTTGTTCTTCAAGTGATAATAAACCACCTTGGTTTACGAGGGAACTATCGAAATTGGAAAACGCGAAGACAAAATCTTATAAAAAATCGGGAACAACTTTAGATTTATCTTCGTATTTAATATTAAAGTCTAATTTTCTTTCTGTTAACACAGCTTGTTATAGTAATTATCTCCATCGTTGTAGATTAAACTTTTCTCGTGATCCTAAACAGTTTTATAAATTTGTTAACTCTAAACGTAGATCTTCAGGCTTGCCATCCTCGGTTTACGTTGATATTACAAAAGCAAGTTCTGATCAGGCTGTGGCCGATCTAGAGTATTTTCAATCAGTTTTATATAGTTGCAGTAATTCCTATCCTTTTCAATTTCAATCGTCAAATTGCATATATATCCCAGTTATAATTAGAGCTACTTGTAACTTTTTACCTTTTAGCCTTGATCGTTGCTCGAGTAACTATTTAGTACATGAACCATTCCGTGTTATATGCTCTGATTATAACAAGCTTTATTCTCGTATATCCTTGGAGTCCTCAATTCCATTACTAAGAAGATCGATCCTTTTTGCTTTATCTAATCGTAACCACTAACTACTAATCTAACGCTGGTCTGATTGGGTTTTTCTGGGTTTTTCCCAATCCACGCAACAAATGTTGGACCACTAATTTTATTGTTGAATTTCCCAGAGCTTTAACGTTAACTTTATAAATTTTTTTACCTAAACTTACTTTCAGATTTATATATAATTTTATTTTACATAATTTTAATTTCAATTTTTAATTTAATTTTAATTTTAATTAATTTTGATTTTATTTCAGCTGATCATAGTTGACAATAAACAAATAAATAAACAAATTAACTGAGTGTACGTTCTTAAGTGACCTTAACTCCATCAAACCAGGCTACCTGCCTGTTCCTGATGGAGTGCCAGGTTGTATACTTAGATACTGTACGGATTCATTTTGTAAGCCCTTACATAATTTATTTAACTTGTCGGTTGACTCAACTGTGTTTTCTGCTATATGGAAGGAATCTTTTATCATTCCACTCCATAAAAATTCTTCTAAGTCTAAAGCTAAAAATTATAGGGGTATATCCAAGTTGTCTGCCATTCCTAAAGTCTTCGAGAAAATTGAAGGTTCTCAATTGCAACACACATGTAGTTCAATTATATCGTCTTATCAACCCGGTTTTTTTAGGCGTAGATCTTGATCTAGATATCACTCACCTTCTTGAATTCACTTCGCTTGGTATAAAAGGGTTTCAGGAAACAATGCAAACTGACGTTGTTTACACCGATTTTAGTAAGGCATTTGATTCTGTTAGTCATTCTCTGTTGCTTAAAAAATTAAATATTATTAAATTTCCAGATAAACTCTTATCTTGGTGTTCGGGGTACTTGTGTGGCCAAACACACAAAGTTGATTTCAAATCAACTGTTTGCAAGCCAATATTTGTGACCTCTGGTGTTCCCTAGAGGAGCTTTGCTATTTAGTCTTTTTATTAACGATCTTCCAGCAGTTATTACTAACTCTCATGTATATATGTTTGCTGTTGATGTAAAACTATGTTTCTCCTATAATGATGCTTCTTGCTCGCTGATTCATCACTTGACCGCGTCATTGAAATTAATGAGTTATGCATTATTCTTGATCAAAAATTAAAGTTTGACTCTCATATTTCGTCTATGGTTAACAAAGCCATTATGGTCAACAAAGTTTAATGATCCCCATATAACTAAAATGCTTTATAGTACATCCTTAGTACGGCCCTTCCTGGAGTATAGATCTTGTGTGTGGTCCCCGCAATACTCGATTCACCAAGATAGAATTGAATCTGTGCAGAAGAAATTTCTTCTATTTGCCCTTAGAAGTTTTAACTGGGTTCCTGGAGTTGACTTACCCCCATATTCAAGTAGACTCCATTGAATAAATCTTCCCTCCCTGTTCAACCGTAGAACTATGCATGGTGTATTATTTATTACTAACCTTCTTAATGGTGAAATCGACTCATCAGTTCTTTTGAGTCGAATTAAATTTAATGTCCCAATTAGATCTTCACGTAACTTTTTACCCTTAGCCTTGATCGTTGCTTGAGCAACTATTTAATTCATGAACCATTTTGTGTTTTATGATCTGACTATAACAAGCTTTTTTCTCTTGTCTCCTTGGAGCCCTCAATTCCACGGAAACGTTGCAGTCAGACGCAACCGACTGCGGTATACTCGATACCTGTATTAAAACCGGTAAAAAGAGGACTAAATGCAAAGGGGTACGGATGCGCTAGGGGTGTAGGCTGTTTCAAATTGTCTGATGCAGATAAAGATGCCACCAGCTATCTTCCTTCCAAATTTGGTGACTCTAGCTCAAAGTTTGTAAAAGGTGATGGGAAAGAGGGTTGGGGGTGGTATGGATGTCGTGGCATCAAAATTTTTGATGCAGATTTTTGGGGACTGTTACCAGCTATCTTCCTACAAACATAGGTGACCCTAGCTCAAACACTATGAAAGATATACGCATTCCAGTTTTTAACGAAGCGTTGGGGCGACTGAGGGTGACTAAGGCAGTTTAGGTGGGCGTGGCATCCAATGTTTTGATGGAGTTTTTGAGGGGTCATCATCACCTATCTTTACACCAAATTTGGTGGCTCTAACTCCAAAACTGTGGGATATATACGATTTTCTGATTTCAAAATGCGGGGGGGGCTTAGGGAGGAATTAGTGGGCGTGGCTGCAAAACTTTGATGCAGTTCTTTGGGGGTCGTTACCAGCTATCTTCCTACCGCTTCCTATCGTAGAACCCCAATCTTGACTCTTTAATTTACTATCCCGTAGATAAAAAGAATTGGAAAGTTACAATTCTCTAGCTAGAATGGTGTGGAAAAAAGTCGCGTTCATACAGTCAGACAGACAGACATTGCACAAAATGATCGATCCTTTTTTCTTTATCTAATCGTAACCACTAACTACTAATCTAACGCTGGTCTGATTGTGTTTTTCTGGGTTTTTCCTAATCCAAGCAACAAATGTTGGACCACTAATTTTCTTGTTGAATTTCCCAGAGCTTTAACGTTAAATTTATAATTTTTTATTATACTCGATACCGAAGGTAAAGAGTATATTGAGTTTGTGCAATGTCCGTCATGGTGTCCGTCCGTCTGCCCGTCTGTCCGTCCGTCCGTCCGTCCGTCTGTCCGTCTGTATGTTCGCATCTTTTTTTTTTCATACCCTTCAAGCTAGAGACTTGAAACTTTCCAATTCTTTTTATCTATGGGATAGTAAATTAAAGTGTCAAGATGGGGGTTCTACGATAACTGGGGGGCTGGCAAATCGATAAATTGGAGAACTCAAAACAGATAAATCCACATATTTCGCACATCCTTACAGCTCGAACCACCAATTTTGGTAAGAACCCAAAAAAGTGGCAACCCCCAAAAAACTGCATCAAAGTTTTGGAGCCACGCCCACCCAATCTGCCCCCAGCCCCCCTTATTTTGAAATCAGAAAAGACTATATCTCCCACAGTTTTTGAGCTAGTCACCAAATTTAGTAGTGGAGCTAGAGCCAGCAAATTTGGTAGGAAGATAGCAGGCAATGACCCCCAAAAAACTGCATCAAAGTTTTGGAGCCACGCCCAACCATTCTGTCCCCCTTCCCCACCTTATACAAACTTTGAGCTAGAGTCACCAAATTTGGTATGAAGGTAGAAATTGACATTCCACATAGATCTGCATCAAAAATTTGGATGCCACGCCCACCCATACCGCCCCCAGCCCCCCTTTCACCACATTTTACAAGCTTCGAGCTAGAGCCACCAAATTTGGTATGCAGATAGTAATTGACATCCCACATAGATCTCTACCAAAAATTTGAATGCCACGCCCAACTATATTCCAGCCCCCCTTTCCTACACTTTTACAAACTTTGAGCTAGAGTCACCAAATTTGGAATGAAGATAGCAATTGACATTCCCCTAGATCTGCATCTTGACATTCCACAAAGATCTGCATCAAAAGTTTGGATACCACGCCCACCCATACCGCCCCAGCCCTCACTTTCCCCACATTTTACAAACTTTGAGCTAGAGTCACAAAATTTGGTATGAAGATAGCAATTGACATTCCACAACGATCTGCATCAAAAATTTTGATGCCACGCCCTCCCATACCGCCCCCAGCCCTCCCTTTCTCCACATTTTACAATCTTTGAGCTAGAGTCACCAAATTTGCAACGAAGTCAGCTGGTGGCATATCTTAAAGAGAGAATCTTTAAGGCAGCGTACACCCCTGCCGCATCCGTACCCCTTTGCAATCCGGCCTCTTTTTACCGGTTTTAATACTGGTATCGAGTATACCGCAGTCGGTTGCGTCCGACTGCAACGTTTCCACTTGTTATAATTTGCTTTCACATATCTATATATTTTTATATTGAAATTTTAATTTTATTATTGTAATTTTATTTTAATTTGAACTAGTTTTATTTTATGTCATCTGCCCATAGCTGACAATAAGCAAATAAATAAATAATACTGATAACAAAGTAGGCAAAGTACGCAGTTCTTCTTAGTACCTTATTCATAACTCTGCAATAGTATGCTCTTCGTATTGATGCGTTGCAAGTTGGAACTTCCAACATATCTCCTCAAAAAAATTGACTTGGGCTTGGGTACGGTTATGTGTGAAGATCTCTCTCGACTGGAGACATCTTTTACACATTAGTCTATTTAAGCTAACACAATGTATGCACACTGTATAACAAAAAGTAAATAATCAATACGACATCTTATTTTATTTTGTTAGCGCTACTTCAAGATTCTTTTTTCATAGACATTTCTGTTGACGCTACTTCAAGATTCCTTTTTCATAGATATTTTTTTTTTTCCCCCCATTTTACTGACAAGTGTCCATCACTGTAAGCTGCTATCAGAAAGCGAGGCTACGTAATTACATATAAAAGCAAATGCAATAATTTGGTGACACTCATAGTGAAAGCCATTTCTTGATTGGATTTTTTTACGGCTGGACAGACAGAAATCAGAATTAACAGCGCAATAATAGGCAGGGCATAAAATTGAGTACAGATAAACGTTAGAAAAGTGTTTCGAGTCATAAATTGCGATGTACTTAAGGAAAGTAACGAACTAACTTCAAGCAGAATCCACATAAAAACCACTTTAAATTAATAAAAACAAAATTGCGGCATGGCGTATTTAATTTAAACGCGCTTTTACTTTTCGAACCCTTGCGGTGAGAATAAGCCGAAAAAATTTGATTTTAAAAAATAACTCGCGGCGCTCCTTAGAAAAGTTTTACCTGAACGTTGAGTTAACGTCCCACCTCCGTCGGATCTTTGTGTGGTAGCTGTCATGACAACAAAATCAGCAGCAGTAGCAACAACCACGCCACACCATCACCACCATCAGCAACAACGTATCCGTGAGACGTGCAGTCGTTTTTCACATAACAAAAGAAAAGAAGCTTACTGTGTATGTACCATATATGTTTGTAGTAAGTAAAGGTGTTTGGTGTGGGTAGATACAGATACCTCAAAGTACTATCCGTTTCGATGGTTTGCAGTTATTTTATGTGATGCATGTATGCGTTGTGCCTCACAGGAAGCAGAATGAAGAGAAGCAGCTAACGGAAAATGCTTCTATCGAGGTGTTCATCAAAGCCATTCAACTCTTTGATGTGCTACCAAAATTGCAGGAATGTCAACGAATGAAAGAATTGTATGGCTGCTCTGCTAGGCAGAGCCCCATGCTGTGCAGCACGAAATTAAGAATACGACGCGTGGCACATGCAAAAATAAAATAAACAAGTAGGAAGGCTCTAGTCGGGAGAGCCCGACTAGAAGATACCCTGAACCCAGTTGCAATAAATAAATTAAATTTATATAAGACTTTGGTATACTGACTTAAGTTCAATCGATTAACTTCGTATCTCCGGTGTTTCTTAACCGATTTGGACGAAATTTTCAGAAAAGATCTATCGTTACCCATTATTTCAACCCCCATTTTGACATTTTCCAAATTCGATATTTTTTTGTTATCGATTGCATGTGTATATCAGAAACCAGAAAAGTTATCGATAATTTGAAGCAAACTTGTTCTGCTTATGGTATAGGAGAACTTATATACAAAATCTGAAGTCTCTAGCTCTTGTAGTCTCTGAGATCCACGCGTTCATACAGACGGAAGGACAGACGGACATGGCTATATCGTCTCGGCTGATTTGCAATTCCGTACCGTTTATGTTGTGTTTTTTTTATTTTTTTATTCTTTATAACAATATCCCAGCAGAAATGTAGGAACACACAAAGGTAAAACGTATATTGCAAACTGCATCACATAAGAAAAGTGCAATTTGCTATTTTCATGGGTATTTATAAGGCAGAACTATGTGCAAGTCGTCAATTTTCAAAACTTAACAATATTGTGAGATATTCTGTTTAATTGGCTTTATATAATTATTTGTGTGCTTCTGCATTACTGGTTGTTGTTGTCGGCAAATTTTGCGGTTGCAATAGTATAAAAAAATTCAATGTTATAACATTATATCGATTAAAATTTGCCAACATTCACTTGTAAAGCCAATTAAATACATTCAAAACCTAGATGCGAAAAAAAGAACATTTAAGCGATATTTTGTGAGCTTTCAGGTATTTTGCATTGTTTTCACATGTTGTGGTAAGCCACAACCGAAAGCAAAAACTGTTCAATAGTGTCCTTAATACTATTCCATTAAATTGCATCACATGTCCTGTCAAGTGGCTATTGAATTGATATGCAAAACATTCTCATATGTGTTTATTTATTTCGTTCGCAGTTTTTATGCTCGATACCGAAAGTAAAGAGTATATTGGGTTTGTGCAACGTCCGTCATGGTGTTTGTCCGTCTGTATGAATGCAACTTTTTTCAACACCCTTCATGCAAGAGGCTTGAAACTTTGCTAATATCTTTATCTATGGCCGGGCCAGCTATAATGTCAGCATTGGGGCTAAATTCGATTACTCAATATCGATAAATCCATTGCATGGCATTCCCCAAAAAACTGCATAAAAAATTGTGTAGCCACACCCACCCATTTTTCCCCACCCGCCCCACCTCCTCGTTAATACCTGGAATGCGTGTATCTTTTACAGTATTTGAGCTAAAGTTACCAAATTTGGTATGAAGACACCGCCTATTTAAAAACGGGTGTGCATGTATCTTTCACAGCTTTTAGCAAGAGTCACAAAAAAATAAATCAAGATTTTCGGCCTTGAATTAAAAATCTTATTTCTCGTGTAACAACTACTGCTCTTGAATCAATCCAAAATTTAGCTTTTAGGTCGCGCGTTTTTAAATTTAGACGTTTTGAGAATGAAGAATACTTATTTTGAGATTATTTCAAAATTCTAAGAATTTGAAAATAAAAATAATAACACTTGATTTAGGAACTGACAAATTCAAAGATACATTAAAAAACACTCCAAGTATTCCGTACTTAAACGCAGCCTAGCCGTGTCATAAGATGCGTAAGGTCGTAGTTTCTTGAACTGAGTATGAAATACTCAATACGTCTTAATTAAGGTTGAACCGGGCTTAAAATCCAAGAATTTATATATGTACTTTATTCAAGTATGAAAATACTTGAATTTATTCATTCCTTAAATTCTAAGATAGATGCACAGCTAAATATTTAAGAATGAAAAGAAACTTACAGCCATATCAAAATTTTCTGATAATGCTTTTAAGAACAAAAGTACACAATTCACATACATATTATATTCTTTTTTAACAAAACATTTTTTTTTTAATGTTGCTGAGACTTGAACTTACTTGATTCAAGAATTTTCGTACATCTGAGGATATACTCAATTAAAGTTCACTTGATGCAAGTATTTTGAACTTAAGATTGACGGTTTTAAGTTGTTCGGACTTATTTTACTTAATTGAAACCTACTGACATGAAGAACGTTTTGTACTTAAATGAAATAAGAAATGTTCAAGAACTTTTTAAACTTTTTATGAGCTTTTTATACTCGATACCAAAGGTAAAGAGTATATTGAGTTTGTGCAATGTCCGACATGGTGTCCGTCCGTCCGTCTGTCCGTCTGTATGTTCGCAACTTTTTTCCACACCCTTCAAGCTAGAGACTTGAAACTTTTCAATTATCTTTATCTATAGGATAGTAAATTAAAGTGTCAAGATGGGGGTTCTACGATAACTGGGGGGCTGGCAAATCGATAAATTGGATAACTCCAAACTGATAAATCCACATATTTCGCACATCCTTACAGCTAGAACCACCAATTTTGGTAAGAAGATAGCTACTACCAACCCCCAAAAAACTGCATCAAAAATTTTGGAGCCACGCCCACCAATTCCGCCCCAGCCCCCCGCATTTTAAAGTCAAAAAGCCTATATCTCCCACAGTTTTTGAGCTTTAGTCACCAAATTTAGTGCCAAGATAGGTGATGATGACCCCCCAAAAACTGCATCAAAAGATTGGATACCACGCCCACCAATACCGCCCTAGCCATCCCCATCTGCCCCAACGCTTCGTCAAAAGCGGGAATGCGTGTATCTTCCAGAGTTGAAGAGCTAGAGCCACCAAATTTGGTAGGAAGATAGCTGGCAACGACCCCCAACAATCTGCATCTAAGTTTTGGAGCCACGCCCAACCATTCTGTGCCCCCTTCCCCACCTTATACAAACTTTGAGCTAGAGTCACCAAATTTGGTATGAAGGTAGAAATTGACATACCACATAGATCTGCATCAATAATTTGGATGCCACGCCCACCCATACCGCCCCAGTTCCCCTTTTCGACACCTTTAACAAATTTGAGATAGTCACAAAATTTGGTATGAAGACAGCAATTGACATTCCACAAAGATCTGCATCAAAAGTTTGGATACCACGCCCACCCATACCGCCCCAGCCCTCACTTTCCCCACATTTTACAAACTTTGAGCTAGAGTCACAAAATTTGGTATGAAGATAGCAATTGACATTCCACAAAGATCTGCATCAAAAATTTTGATGCCACGCCCTCCAATACCGCCCCCAGCCCCCCTTTCCTCCACATTTTACAAACTTTGAGCTAGAGTCACCAAATTTGCTACGAAGACAGCTGGTGGCATACCCATCTGCATCGGAGAATCTTTAAGGCAGCGTACACCCCTGCCGCATCCGTACCCCTTTGCAATCAGGCCAATTTTTACCGGTCTTAATACTAGTATCAAGTATACCGCAGTCGGTTGCGTCCGACTGCAACGTTTCCACTTGTTTCAAGTATATTTGAGATTGATTCAAGAGTTTTATGCTTAAACTACTAGTTAGGTACGTTTTAGACTTATAAGATTTCTTAAGTATGTGCTCATTTACACGCTGAAGTTTTTACATTAATTTTTTATTCATTCCGTTTTGAAAATTCTTCGGAATTCAGGTCGCATTTACACGCTGAAGTTTTTCAGTGAAATTTTTCCTTTCTAAATGCAACTCTGGTTTAAATTTATGGTCGATAAACATACATCTTTGCCATCGATTGTATTATTTGTTAACATATAATTGATTTAAGAAGTAACAGGTAAATAAAATGGATTCAGTGAACATAACTATTAATAATTTTTTAACCAAAACAATGTATTTACTATTGGCGCTAATATTTGCTTGTGCGATATTTCGTTACGATAACTTTATTATTCACATCAAACACTGTGCAACTCTGTGTTTACATTCTATCGGAATAAGGCAAAGGAAAATTAGAAGAAAAATTAACGACTTAACAAGTAGTGAATTTTTGCTTGAAAATTTACCCCTCTTCTCCCCTTGCCTACAAACAAAAGATTCAGAGAGAAAATTCACGAAAAAACTTCAGCGTGTAAATGGGCACTAAGAATCGTATTGTGTCGACATGAAGCTCTTTATTAAACTACTGACTAACTAACTGTTTAATCTTTGAAGTTGCTCTGCCGGTTAAGTTACACTGTTCTTAAAACGTCCCTCTTCTCGCGATCAGTCAGCCTTGGTGGCCTCCCAGCTCGTGGTTTAGAGATGACAAAGCCAGTCAAATCAAAGTTTTCAAACATTCTCTGCACAGTAGAGTGCGTTCTGCCCACAGAACGATCGACTCATCTTAGCGTTTTCCCCTCATCAGGCAGATTAATGATAAGATTCCTTAAATCGGGATCAATCTCCTTTGTTTTATTGCCCATTGCAAATTCTATCGACAAACTAATGAAATTTGCAAAAACATGAGCGGTTGGAAATCTGAAGTCCTTTTTTAACCGTTAAATTGTTTTAAATTTGTACGCATACTTTTTCTGATCCGAAATCCGCTGTTTTTATACTCGTTACCGAAGGTAAAGAGTATATTCGTTTTGTGCAATGTCCGTCATGGTGTCTGTCCGTCCGTATGGTTGCAAGTTTTTTCCACACTCTTCAAGCTAGAGACTTGAAACTTTCCAATACTCTTTATCTATGGGATATTAAATTAAAGTGTCAAGATGGGGGTTCTACGATAACTGGAGGGCTGGCAAATCGATAAATTCGATAACTCAAAACCGATAAATCCACATATTTCGCACATCCTTACAGCTAGAACTACAAAATTCGGTAGGAAGATAGCTACTAGCAACCCTCAAAAAACTGCATCAAAAATTTTGAAGCCACGCCCACTCATTCCGCCCCCAGCCCCCCCACATTTTAAAATCAAAAAAGCTTATATCTCACACAGTTTTTCAGCTATAGCCACCAAATTTGGTGCCAAGATAGGTGATGATGACCCCCTAAAAACTGCATCAAAAGTTTGGATACCACGCCCACCGATACTGCCCTAGCCGCCCCCATCCACCCCAACGCCTCGTCAAAAACGGGAATGCGTGTATCTTCCAGAGTTGTGGAGCTAGAGCCACCAAATTTGGTAGGAAGACAGCTGGCAACGACCCCCAAAAATCTGCATCAAAGTTTTGGAACCAAGCCGCCCACCCATTCCGCCCCCCTCCCCACACTTTTTACAAACTTCGAGCCAAAGTCACCAAATTTAGTATGAAGATAGTAATTGATATCCCACATAGATGTGCAGCAAAAATTTGGATGCCACGCCCACCCATACCGCCCCCAGCCCCCCTTTCCTACACTTTTACAATTTTTGAGCTAGAGTCACCAAATTTGCAACGAAGACAGCTGGTGGCATCCCCATCTGCATCGGAGAATCTTTAAGGCAGCGTACACCCCTGCCGCATCCGTACCCCTTTGCAATCAGGCCTCTTTTTACCGGTTTTAATACTGGTAACGAGTATACCGCAGTCGGTTGCGTCCGACTGCAACGTTTAAATAAAAAGAAATCAAAATGGCCTATAATTAAAAAAAAACCAACACCACGTTATGTTTGTAATTAATGTGGTTTTCAGTAAAAATATCATTTTGACAATATCAAAACCACAAGTAATGTTTTTTAACAGTCAAAAATTTCCGTTGAACCTGTACGCATACTTTCTCTGCTACGTGTAGATTTTTTTTTTTTTTTTCATTAAACAACATTTCAATGCCAACAGGATTCAATGAAAATTAACAGTTTAAAAGTGTAGCGCTTGCTTTTATAGCTCTTGCGCCTGTTGTTGGTTACGCAAACTGCCCGATTAAAAACAATCAGATATCAATTTTATCCGTTATCCCTTGAAAAAGTATCCAGGGCCGGAAGGCTGCAAAGTGGAGCTTGTTAATATCAATGAAGTGTGGGCATCGATAGTTAGTTGAAAAAAGTAATGTTAAAATTATATAAAAAATGTAACATTGATATTAAAAATAGTTAAAGGGTTCTTCAGAAAAGCACGCGAAATAGATTACCTCGGGTCCTCGATGAGCCCTTAAACCAAAAACGGTGGATCAATAAATGTTCTGAACCAACGTCACGCACAAGTCTCAATGAAAGAAGACGGAGATTAAAAAGTGAAAAAGATAATTGTCAACACAAGAACAAATTAATTTTTTTTGTTAAAACACTTACAATCGGCGATTGAACGAGATCAAATATTTTTTTATTTATGTAAACCGGCTTTTGCCCAAAATTTCCGTGCTAAATTTAAGTAAGAATGTACTTGAATTGAGTATTCGCTATTCTAGAATTTCATTCTTGATTTAAGAATGGAATACTTGAAGTCAGTGCACAAATACTTAAATCACGAATGAAATACTTGAACTGAGTTTAAAAATACATTCTTAAATAAAATACAAAAGTTCTTAAAATAGGAATAAGAGAACTGAAATCGAGTATGAAATTCTTGATCCAAGTACGAGTTTCAGGCAAAATATCAGCGGATTTTTTAAAAAATATTTTTATGTGGCTGTAAAACGGAATTTATGAGAATAGTTTACTTTTGTTTTTATTATTTATTTTATTTTTTATTTATTTATTAAAACTAGCTTAAAGTTAAAGCTTATGGGCTAGTGTTATAATAGCATGGCTGCCAGGGCCTTCAGCTGTATTTTTTTTTTATTTAAAAGTCATTAATTAGCATAAAAATTACAAAAAAGCTGAGCTAAATTAAGTTCACTTAACATAAACGTTAACTCCAGTCATAATGTGTTTGTAACACATTACAGTTAAGGATTTCGACCCAATATCACGAGATCTAATGCTTAAAATGATCTAGCTTCGCTATGTATCTATCTAAGAATTTCAGAAATTTATAAAATCAAGTATTGTCCTACTAGGATCAAGTACACGAATTCTTGGAATAAAAGTACTTATTTTAAGAACGTTATGCACCTATATTTTAAGCACTCAAAAATTTAAATCTAGATCTAAAAGAACTTGAGTCAAGCACAATTCATTAAAGATAACTTAAATCAAGAACAGACGAGTTTAAGAAACCTTACTTGAATCAAGAACGACATTCTCGGATTCAGTAATTCCGTGCTTAGTGAGAAACCAAGTTTGAAATGTGGTGTTTTAAGTGCGAAATACTTGATAATTTCTATCAGTGTATAAACTTTGTAAATCGCCACATCTAGTTTCGAAATATATCTTTAACAAAATTTCTTTGATGTGTATTTATAGTATATCAAAGTACCGCGAACAAAGTCAGCATCTACGACAGCTACTGTACTCCAGAACGCACAGGTAGATATCAAAATTGCATGATAATTACGTTTTCCTATGCATAATCGGACAATGCGCCCAAATTAAAGAAGTGTATGTTATTTCCTGTATTCCGAATAAAGCTGCTATTTTTTATTTTTGCTTTGTTTATCTGTAAACACGGAATGCAAACAACTGCGGATATATATATCTACCAATACAAATAAGTTTACGCTTACATGTGTCTATGATGCCCCGGGCAATGTGCGTTTCCTTTTGGTTTAATTGCGCTTGCAACAAGATGGCAGCTCTGAATGTTATTGTATCTGCCGTCAACGACATCACATCACGTTCCGCAAAATTTCTATTGAATTTCATTTTCATTTCCGCGCCATTCACTTCGAGCAGCGGACACCAACTGTTTGCAAAAAACATGTTTCAGGGAGTTGTAAAATTGACTGGTTGAGTGTAATGGTGGTGAATAGCACGTTCCAGCAGCCAATCAATTTGACAATTCAAATATATATACTACAAGCAGATTTCAACGATGTCAATCCTTAAGCATAAATGTGCATACATAAATAAACAAATACATACATGTTTGCATGTGCTGCTGGAGAGGGAATCGGGGCATCAATTTCATTTGTATCCTTAAGCTTTCTCAGCAAGCAGCCACTGCCAGAGTTTCCAGCCGCCATTTATAATTCAACGGAAATGAGCGCAAATAGTTAACGTATGTGTATGTGTGTGAGTATGTTTGCCTAAGGGTGACTGTGTGCGTGTATTGTCTCTTTATAACCCATCTATACCTTTGTGCGTCTGCAGCAGCGGTTAGCCTTTATTGTAGCCTGCGGACGTATTTCGTCTATATTAAGAATTAAGAGTAACTCTTCTGCAGCGACGTTTTGCAGGAAGTTGCAGCGAAATTGCCAACATCCGACAAGAGCATAGCAACAGCAGGATAAGCAACAATATCAACAACAGCAAACTGAGTAGATTAAAACCTTTACATGTGTGTTTGCATATGAAAAAGGCAATTAAAGGCCACCAATCGATTCTGGGTCTGATGTTTAAAGTAAATATCTCTGTTTTGCTAGAGACAGTCTATTGCGCATAGTCAACCATATTAGACGGCTTCTTATCCTTACAGAAATAGAATAATTCGATAGTAAAATTATTTTATATGAAAACTTTATAAACAGGTATTAAACTGCTTGAGTTATCAGTCACTTTAATAAATTTTGAAACATTTTTTGTTTTAATCACCTTACGTATCTTAATTTATGTTAAGTTCTGTGGAACTTTCATATAGCGAATGACAAGGTGACAAAAAAAACTTCGTTATAGAGAATAGCTTGGTTTTTTATTGAACAAAATGAATACTGCGGTAGTTCGTAATAGAGAAGGTCAACTGTATTGATTTTTTCAAAAATATTAATTATTTTATAAATGAAATTATGTGCAACTATTATATACTATAATTAAATGATAATAAAAATAATAAGTTAATAAATTATTGAGTTTTAACTATTTAATTTATGCAGAGTGTTCGTAGTGTTCGTAACATATCAGCTTTTGAATTAAGCAATAACCAGTGAGAAATTGTTTAAAAGTATTGAATTAAATATCGGAAAGCCATCATTGTGGATGGCATGCTATTTAAGTCTGTTGCAAGTGTTAGGCCCATTTAGTTTACGTCACCTTCTAAATATACTTATTTGCATATGTGTAAGCTCGAATTTTGTAACTTGTTAAAACATATACAAATGTGCTTCTCATATTTCCGCACATGAGCTAGTTAGATTAAAAATCCTTACAAGAATTACGAGTGGGTTTTATAAATAAATTTGCTACTGAAACGCGATTTAATATTTGCCATTTTAAAAACTATTCGAAAAAGTATTTGACTTTTGGTATCAAGTCTATAATATAATTAACAACACAATTTCGCGCTTAACCACAAAGAAGACATTGACCAGACGAATTACATTTACGCAGCTGCAATAAGCAAACCAAACGGCAGCAAACAACATCAAAAACAACTGGACAAAAATTAGAATTACATTTAATATGTATAATTTGACGGAAAGAGGCAGTATTAGGATTAGGACTGACGACACTAAAATTAGGTGAAAACAACCAAAATGTATGTACAAATTAGTAAGTGTTATATGTTTTAATGGATTTATGTGAAATGTAACCTGTCTATATTTATTAAAAATAAAACCAGACTCCCTGATGAAGGCGGCAAAGCCGTCGAAACGCGTAGGATGATAATTGAATTCAAATGTATTTTAAATATCAATGAAACCAACTGGCCGGAACAACCCAGCAACAGCAACATCACAAACGTTATCATAAACTGGCCTACAAAATACAAACAACACAATTTCGCAAAAAAAACAAACAAGTGCCGCATAGTTAATTTTGGCTATGCCAAGACTATGATACCCTTCACACATGGATTAATTATACTCGATACCGAAGGTAAAGAGTATATTGGTTTTGTGCAATGTCCGTCATGGTGTCTGTCCGTCTGTCCGTCCGTACGGTTGCAAGTTTTTTCCACACCCTTCAAGCTAGAGACTTGAAACTTTTTCAATTCTCTTTATCTATGGGATAGTAAATAAAAGTGTCAAGATGGGGGTTCTACGATAACTGGGGGGCTGGTAAATCGATAAATTCCATAACTCAAAACCGATAAATCCACATATTTCGCACATCCTTACAGCTATAAGTACCAAATTTGGTAAGAAGATAGCTATTAGCAACCCCCAAAAAACTGCATCAAAAATTTTGGAGCCACGCCCCCCCCATTCCGCCCCCAGCCCCCCCGCATTTTAAAGTCAAAATAGCCCATATCTCCCACAGTTTTTGAGCTATAGCCACCAAATTTGGTGCCAAGATAGGTGATGATGACCCCCTAAAAACCGCACCAAAAGTTTGGATGCCACGCTCACCGATACTGCCCTAGCCGCCCCCATCCACCCCAACGCTTCGTCAAAAACGGGAATGCGTGTATCTTCCAGAGTTGTGGAGCTAGAGCCTCCAAATTTGGTGGGAAGATAGCTGTTAACGACCCCCAAAAAACTGCATCAAAGTTTTGGAGCCACGCCCACCCATTACGCCCCCAGCCCCCCCGCATTTTGAAATCAGAAATGGCTATATCTCCCACAGTTTTTGAGCTATAGCCACCAAATTTGGTGCCAAGATAGGTGATGATGACCCGCTAAAAACTGCACCAAAAGTTTGGATACCACGCCCACCGATACTGCTCTAGCCTCCCCCATCCACCCCAACGCTTCGTCAAAAACGGGAATGCGTGTATCTTCCAGAGTTGTGGAGCTAGAGCCTCCAAATTTGGTGGGAAGATAGCTGGCAACGACCCCCAAAAATCTGCATCAAAGTTTTGGAGCCACGCCCTCCATTTCGCCCCCCTTTCACCACTTTTTAAAATTATCGAGCTAGAGTCACCAAATTTGGTATGAAGATAGCAATTGACATTCCACAAAGATCTGCATCAAAAATTTGGATGCCACGCCCACCCATACCACCCCCAACCCCCCTTTCCCCAATTTTTACAAATTTGGAGCTAGAGTCACCAAATTTGGTATGAAGATAGCAATTGATATTTCACAAAGATCTGCATCAAAAATTTGGATGCCACGCCCACCCATACCGCCCCAGCCCCCTTTTCCCCACTTTTTACAAACTTCGAGCTAGAGTCACCAAATTTGGTATGTAAATAGCAATTGACATTCCACATAGATCTGCATCAAAAATTTGGATGCCTCGCCCACCCATACCGCCCCCAGCCCCCCTTTCCACACTTATTACAAATTTCGAGCTAGAGTCACCAAATTTGGTATGAAGATAGCAATTGACATTTCACAAAGATCTGCAACAAAAATTTTGATGCCTCAACTACCCATACTGCCCCCAGCCCCCCCCTGTCACTACATTTTACAAACTTTGAGCTAGAGTCACCAAATTTGGAAGGAATACAGCTGGTGGCATCCCCATCTGCATCGGAGAATCTTTAAGGTAGCGTACACCCCTGCCGCATCCGTACCCCTTTGCAATCAGGCCTCTTTTACCGGTTTTAATACTGGTATCGAGTATACCGCAGTCGGTTGCGTCCGACTGCAACGTTTCTACTTGTTTTTATACTCGATACCGAAGGTAAAGAGTATATTGAGTTTGTGCAATGTCCGTCATGGTGTCTGTCCGTCTGTCCGTCTGTCCGTCTGTATGAACGCAACTTTTTTCCACACCCTTCAAGCTAGAGACTTGAAACTTTCCAATTCTCTTTATCTATGGGATAGTAAATTAAAGTGTCAAGATGGGGGTTCTACGATAACTGGGGGGCTGGCAAATCGATAAATTCGATAACTCAAAACCGATAAATCCACATATTTCGCACATCCTTACAGCTAGAAGTACCAAATTTGGTAAGAAGATAGCTACTAGCAACCCCCAAAAAACTGCATCAAAAATTTTGGAGCCACGCCCCCCCATTCCGCCCCCAGCACCTCCGCATTTTAAAGTCAAAAAAGCTTATATCTCCCACAGTTTTTGAGCTATAGCCACCAAATTTGGTGCCAAAATAGGTGATGATGACATCTCAAAAACTGCATCAAAAGATTGGATGCCACGCCCACCAATACCGCCCTAGCCACCCCCATGTGCCCCAACGCTTCGTCAAAAACGGGAATGCGTGTATCTTCCAGAGTTGTGGAGCTAGAGCCTCCAAGTTTGGTGGGAAGACAGCTGGGAACGACCCCCAAAAATCTGCATCAAAGTTTTGGAGCCACGCCCACCCATTCCGCCCCAGCCCCCGCATTTTGAAATCAGAAATGGCTATATCTCCCACAGTTTTTGAGCTAGAGCCACCAAATTTGGTGCCAAGATAGGTGATTATGACCCCCCAAAAACTGCATCAAAAGTTTGGATGCCACGCTCACCGATACTGCCCTAGCCGCCCCCATCCACCCCAACGCTTCGTCAAAAACGGGAATGCGTGTATCTTCCAGAGTTGTGGAGCTAGAGCCTCCAAATTTGGTAGGAAGATAGCTGGCAACGACCCCCAAAAATCTGCATCAAAGTTTTGGAGCCACGCCCTCCATTTCGCCCCCTTTCCCCAATTTTTAAAATTTTCGAGCTAGAGTCACCAAATTTGGTATGAAGATAGCAATTGACATTTCAGAAAGATCTGCATCAAAAATTTGGATTCCACGCCCACCCATACCGCCCCCAGCCCCCCTTTCCCCACTTATTACAAATTTCGAGCTAGAGTCACCAAATTTGGTATGAAGATAGCAATTGACATTTTACAAAGATCTGCATCAAAAATTTGGATGCCACGCCCACCCTTAACGCCCCCAGCCCCCCTTTCCCCATCTTTTACAAACTTCGAGCTAGAGTCACCAAATTTGGTATATAGATAGCAATTGAAATTTTACAAAGATCTGCTCCACAAATTTGGATGTCACGCACACCCTTACCGGCCCCAGCCCCCTTTCCCCACCTTTTACAAACTTCGAGCTAGAGTCACCAAATTTGGTATGAAGATAGCAATTGACATTCCACAAAGATCTGCAACAAAAATTTTGATGCCACGCCACACAAACCGCCCCCAGCCCCCCTTTCCCCACCTTTTACAAATTTTGAGCTAGAGTCACCAAATTTGGTATGAAGATAGCAATTGACATTTCAGAAAGATCTGCAACAAAAATTTTGATGCCACAACTACCCATACCGCCCCAGCCCCCCCCACCCTTTTCCCCACCTTTTACAAACTTTGAGCTAGAGTCACCAAATTTGGTATGAAGATAGCCGGTGGCATCCCCATCTGCATCGGAGAATCTTTAAGGCAGCGTAAACCCCTGCCGCATCCGTACCCCTTTGCATTCAGGCCTCTTTTTACCGGTTTTAATTCTGGTATCGAGTATGCCGCAGTCGGTTGCGTCCGACTGCAACGTTTCCACTTGTTTTTTTTTGCGGTATACCACTCTTGAATTGCACGACAGCAACAACAATTTAAAGTACGATATGGTCAACTTGTATGGTGGCTATGTCGTAGAATGCTCCGCGCAGGATGAAATTTCATGAAAAGAAGAAAATTAAGGTAAATATGTGCTAGTTCTTGATGCGAAAATATTTGTTTCTACACCCTTTAAGTTACATCGGACAAAGTGAACCACCTCAGGAGGCAAATCGATATCACACAAATATTTCGCACAATTAACAGCTCCAAACTTGTTCAAAAGATAACAAGTGACAAATCCCGCAAGTATCCTGATTAACCCGTGAAATGGGAAAAATCTTAAAATGATTTTGTGTAAATGCATACAGCTTTCAGAATGAAGCATCTCCATCCCTATAGTATATTTATTCTTAATCAGCATCAACATCGATTTTGACATGACCAGAGACTATAAGAGCCAGAGACTTGAGCTTTGATTTATTCAAATTCGTGTATACTACGCGCAGATCAAATTTTGAACTTCTAAAAATTCTAAAACTTGATCCTAGACAAAATACTAATCATCTCTGAACATTTTATTTAACTCGGCTATTTGTTAAACATTATTTTGTTTTATTTTATATTACTATGCTTCCTAGCATAAAAAATATAAATACTTTATTTTATTGCGCTATTCACTATATTTATTGACTAAAACATTAATTGTGGTTCAATCTTATCTCGCTTTCACTGTGTTTACTTTAGGCTTACAAATAGTGAGGAATCCAGATATTTCATCTTATTAATTAAGTTTTCACCTTTAATAATTTTTATTGCTATTAATTTTAATTTTTCACACCTCAAAATATATTTTTAAGACTGAGAAATCCATACATAATAATTAAAAAATTTCGAAAATCGTAATACATAAAATTTTTTTACTGCTTTATATAAATTTATTTGTATTATCTGCAAGGTAGTTTTTTATCGGTACTTAAAAAATAAAAAGATGCTCCTCTCTGTTTAAGCTCTACCTTTATTTTTAAAGGCTTTTTTGTTACGTTGACGAACTCATAATCGTCAACAACGGAAACGGTAGCGAAAAGCAGAAATGCTTGCTTGAATTTCATATTTTTTATGCCATTTTTCTGATGTGTGGATGCATGAGTGTGGTTGTGGTGGCAGAGAGGATGGGAAAGTGGCATTTACCCGCCGCTTGCAAATGCAAATGTTGGACATTATTTCATTTGCATAACGCAATTACAGAGATTTTTGCAACGTGGGTATTGCATGTGAACAGCAAATATATATATTTTTATATATATATATATATATATATATATATATATATATATATATATTTATATATGGATTATAATCAAATCGCACTTAAATCTTTTGCTGGGTGGGATACGAAAGCTACCTGAAAGCATTTACACGAGTATAACATATAAGTTGCCACATTGATTAAGTGATTTTTTTAGGTTTTCTCTTCAATTGTATAGGCGGTAACGGTTGTCCAGTTTTTCTGCAAATTTATTTGTTGTGTCACGTCTCTAGCTACTTTGTCAATAGGTTTTTGAGTTTCTGAATAACCTAGTTTGCTTGGCACACATCCATATGTGTGCCATAAAACGTGTCCAAGTGTTTCAATAGTTTGAGCTGAATTCATGATCAAATGAGGGCATAACATAAACTCAAAAATACCGTAAGCGTCTTTCTTTTTTTATGTGCCTCATCTTGTATATAAAACTGAAATCACTTCAAAAATATCCCACATACTTTTTTAAACATATTTTCACAGCTTTTAATTTTTATACTCGATACCGAAGGTAAAGAGTATATTGAGTTTGTGCAATGTCCGTCATGAAGTCCGTCCGTCTGTCCGTCTGTATGTTCGCAACTTTTTTCCATACCCTTCAAGCTAGAGACTTGAAACTTTCCAATTCTCTTTATCTATGGGATAGTAAATTAAAGTGTCAAGATGGGGGTTCTACGATAACTGGGGGGCTGGAAAATGGAATAAATTCGATAACTCAAAACCGATAAATCCACTTATTTCGCACATCCTTTCAGCTAGAACTATCAAATTTGGTAAGAAGATAACTACTAGCAACCCCCAAAAAACTGCATCAAAAATTTTGGAGCCACGCCCCCCATTCCGCCTTCAGCCCCCCTTTCACCACATTTTACAAGCTTCGAGCTAGAGTCACCAAATTTGGTATGCAGATAGTAATTGACATCCCACATAGATCTCTACCAAAAATTGGAATGCCACGCCCAACCATACCGCCCCCAGCCTCCCTTTTCCCACTTTTACAAACTTTGAGCTAGAGTCACAAAATTTGGTATGAAGATAGCAATTGACATTCCACAAAGATCTGCATCAAAAATTTTGATGCCACGCCCTCCCATACCACCCCCAGCCCCCCTTTCCCCACATTTTACAAACTTTTAGCTAGACTCACAAAATTTGGTATGCAGATAGTAATTGACATCCCACATAGATCTCTACCAAAAATTGTAATGCCACGCCCAACCATACCGCCCCCAGCCTCCCTTTTCCCACTTTTACAAACTTTTAGCTAGAGTCACCAAATTTGCAACGAAGACAGCTGGTGGTATCCCCATCTGCATCGGAGAATCTTTAAGGCAGCGTACACCCCTGCCGCATCCGTACCCCTTTGCAATCAGGCCTCTTTTTACCGGTTTTAATACTGGTATCGAGTATACCGCAGTCGGTTGCGTCCGACTGCAACGTTTCCACTTGTTTAACTAAGACGAAGTGGGCATTCTCACTATATTTTTATACTCGATACCGAAGGTGAAACGGGGTTTGTGCAATCTCCGTCATGGTGTCTGTCCGTCCGAATGTGCACAATTTTTTTTTGACACCTTTCAAACTAGAGAATTGAAACTTTGCAAATATCTTAATCTATGGCTGGGACAGATAAAGTGTCAAGATTGGGGTTCAACGATAACTAGGGGGCTGACAAATCTATAAATTCGATAACTCATAATCTATGAATCCACCCATTTCGCACATCTTTACAGCTAGAACTTCTAAACCGGCAACCCAAAAAAAACTGCATCAAAAATGTTGAGGCCACGCCCAGACAATCTTTGAAACAGCGTACATTCCTGCCGCATCCGTACCCTTATGCAATCAGTCCTCTTTTTACCGGTTCTAATACAGGTATCGAAAATACCGCATTCGGTTACGTCCGACTGCAACATTTCCACTCGTTTTTCAAGCTCTTTTAAATTATGTTTTTTTTTTTATATATGTTATCTCAGAAAACTACTAAAATACAAATAAAATAACAAACATTTGATAATTTTGAATCACCAAGAATTTTTTTTCAGTTCATCACATTTTTTTTATCAAAGAATCTCAATCTTCTGAAACAATGCAATTTGTAAAACAAATTTACATATAACGAACACAGTATATTTTATTTCTCATTTCTCAATTGTACAGACGCAAATATTTAAGATTTTATAGCGCTAAGAAAGTGACAGATTGACAAAAATGTTAGAAAATATAACGTACGTAAAGTACTAACTCGCATATGTAACTCTGTATGTTTTTATTTTATTTTTTTATACGTACACTCAGGCCTCAGAAGTAACAGTCTTACAAATGATTACTGGGCTGTCTGCAAAACGTCGGCAAATTTAAAAATTGTATGCAAATAATGAATGAAGCATTCATGGTCCGGGCTTATATGCGTTTAATAGGTCTGCTTATAATAGCTATTAAAGATAAAGATTTGTCAATAAAAGAGGGAGGGAAGGGTATGGGTGAGTAGCTTTTGGGGATCATACCTAATTTGGTAGATCTAGCTGGAAGAATTGGCGAAACAGACGGATTTATCGGTTTTGAGTTATAGAATTTATCGATTTGCCTGCCCCCCAGTTATCGTAGAACCCCATCTTGACACTTTAATTTACTATCCCATAGATAAAGAGAATTGGAAAGTTTCAAGTCTCTAGCTTGCGAACATACAGATGGACAGACGGACGGACACCATGACGGACATTGCACAAAACCAATATAGTCTTTACCTTCGGTAACGAGTATAATAACGGGGCAAAAACGGGCAGATGAAACTTTTTGCATAAGAAAGAGGAATAATAAAAAAACTTATTTTGAAAATATGGAAGATATAGTAAGCTATAGTTGTTTTTTTTTTTTTATTTTCCATCAAAGTTGAGAAACAGTGAAAAAACTGGATAGTTGGTATAAATCGATTTACCAGGAAGGCAGCAACCGCGTACTCTTTTTGCCTAGCGAGGGGAGAAGGCTGATCGGCTTGTAGGAGTCCACATCGGTTGGCGGTTTCCCAGGCTTTAGAATCATTATTATGCTGGTCGACTCCCAGGCTCTAAGAAAGTATCTCACACTTAGAACGCTGTTAAAGATAAGCTTTAGAAACAGCAGGGCTTGATCTGGTAGAAGTCTTATGGCTCTGTTGTCAAGTAAGGCCTCGACAGGAGCTTTCTTGGTTTTCAGCTCAGACATCGGTTGTTTCACTTCAGTGGGCAAAGCCATTTGGAATGGTGCTTCCAGTGACTTCCCAATCATCCTACAGTGAATCACTGGCACAAAGTCGTGCGGCCTGAAACGTTGCTCAAGATTATTCGCAAACACTTCTGTTTTTTCGAGACTAATGCCTGCCTCCTGTAGGATCCTTAATAGCCGATTTCGAAGCGGCCAGGGTCTTGTACCTTTTGGTAATTTTTCACAGTGATTAGTTTGTAGAGGCATCGGCTCCCAAGTTTTCCAACAGGTTGCCAATTTGAAGCTTCTTCCTGCGGGCCAGCACTTTATGTAGGCGACTCGCCAACCTATTGTGAGTCTGTTGTCCAGATAGGCCTTAAAAATTTCTACATTAGAGCCAAAAGCGTTGTGGCATGCTAAGCGGCGTGGCGTGCAAATCCGCCAGAAGAGGAGTGTGCTTCAAAGAAAGTTTATGAAGCATTTGCACATTGAATCTGCTCATGTTGTAAAAATTGAATACATAAAAATCGAGCGCTGATGGTGTGACTAGGGAGTTGGATGAGTAGAAGGTAGGCTCTTCCGTTGCTAGGATTTGGTACTGGCCATTTGCTATGACTTCTTGCAGCAATTAGCCTCTGGAACAAGCTCTAGAGTTACCCCACGATGCATGCTTACTGTTACATTCACAACCTGCAATGAATTTGTTGGATTTAAATTCCGCTTAAGTTCAAAGCCCTCTGGGTGGGAGAAACAAAGACGCAAAACATGACGTCTATATTATGTGCACAGAGAAAGAAGCTCTTCAAAGCCCCTTACTAGTCCCCGTGCTTTCCACAATCCGATTTTCTTGATTGGTTGCATCATTGCGGGATGCGTGAAACGAGAACCTGGATCAGTTACCGGAAGGCCTTGTTCGCCTCCATAGTTTCTTGAACCAACTTGAACAATTGGTACATTCTGGAATTGATCCCTAGTATGGAGTTCTCCAGCGCAAAGTTTGTTTCTCGCTGAGAATGCTTATCAACACTTCAGCCCTGTTGGGACGAACAACGTCGGCGTAAGACATATTGCCTCTGACAGCCTCATCCAGTATGAAGGCGCACGAGGGACCACGGTTGTATTTTGGTCTTACAGTGTTGCCAGTAATTGGGAGTCTTGGGCTCGGTTTAAATTTTCTGATTTTTTCTTTCCGGTCTCTGTCTGTCGAAGTGTGATCTCCAGCGCAGTTGACGCATAAATAATTTTCGCTGGTGCAAAGCAAGGAGCCTGTCATGTGAGAGCCAGCGCATTTGCCACAGACTAGATCCTGAACGCAATAGTTTTTGGAGTGCCCGAAGATGAAGCATCTAAAATATTGTAATACTTCTTTTCTACGAGGAGCGCGCTCCACAGATACTCTTTACCTGACGAGTTGAGTTATTTTCAATGCGTCAGACACATTCGGCCCTTGTTTGAGATTGACAAAAAATATATTTTTCCGTGACTTGTAATTGATTGTCGCTTCATCTTCCTCCTCATTAACCTGAACATAACGTCAATCTGCCTTTCTTTGGCAGTATATATTAACGGCTTCAAAACCATGTTTAGCAAGAGTCTGCTTAATTTGTTCCTTGGGTACGCTGGCAGTGGCTCCCTGGGTGACTACCCTGTAAAGCTTATCTTTCTTAAGTTGATGATGCCAGAAATGACAATTGAGTACTGGCAATTGTTTCACAGTTGCACGGAAAGTATCAGAGCTGTTCGAGTACATCCGTGTCACACCGAACTTAGAAATGCGAATACTATAGTTGGTGGCACCAACGAACGAGTCCAGTGCTCGTTTCATGGATGCGGGATTATTGACTTTTGGCACACATATAGCTGGAGGATCTGCATCTTCGTCTTCAGAACAAATTTCTGTTAAGTCTTGCTCCATAATGTTGTTCACTTCTTCGACCAGAGCTGCAAAGCGGTTGTTCAGTGCCGCTGCAGTCGAGGTGGATGCTGCATCTTTAGGTGGCTCCTTGTGTAGGTCTGTGACCTTCATCTTAGCCTTACCTGTTGATTGAGGTGTTTTAACAGCTCCTTTATATTTTTTGTTTGCAGGCATATCCCCAGCTTGAAATGAGCACATAGCTTCAGGGCTTTTTCTCATCTCCTCCAGTAGAGCTTACCTATTACTAGGAAGCGACTGAGATGATAAGTTATTATCCATATTTATTTTTGTTAATTTAATAGAATTAACGGGATCGACCTCTCGCTTGCGCTGAGCGCAGTGCGAGGGGTAATGCTCTTTTTTATTTTCCATCAAAGTTGAGAAATATTGAAAAACTGGATAGTTGGTAAATATCGATTTACCTGGCCAATCGCAAAGCAAACATTACAATGTTTTTTATTCGTTTCTTAATAAATAAGTCTATAGAAGTCATCGAAACAAGTGGAAACGTTGCAGTAGGACGCAACCGACTGCGGCATACTCGTTACCAGTATTAAAACCGTTAAAAAGAGGCCTGATTGCAAAGGGGTACGGATGCGGCAGGGGTGTACGCTGCCTTAAAGATTCTCCGATGCAGATCGGGATGCCACCAGCTGTCTTCGTTGCAAATTTGGTGACTCTAGCTAAAAGTTTGTAAAATGTGGGGAAAAGGGGGCTGCGGGCGGTATGGGTGGGCATGGCTCCAAAACTTTCATGCAGATTTTTGGGGGTCGTTCCCAGCTATCTTCCTACCATATTTGGTGGCTGTAGCTCCACAACTCTGGAAGATACACGGATTCGGCGGCTAGGGCAGTAATGGTGGGCGTGGCATCCAAACTTTTTATGCAGTTTTTGGGGAGGCATCATCACTTATCTTGGCACCAACTTGAGTGGCTATAGCTCGAAAACTGTGGGAGGTATAGACTTTTTTGTTTTTAAAATGCGGGGGGCTGGGGGTGGAATAGGTGGGCGTGGCTCCAAAATTTTTGATGCAGTTTTTGGGGGTTGCTAGTAGCTATCTTCTTACCAAATTTGGTAGTTCTAGCTGTAAGGATGTGCGAAATATGTGGATTTATCGGCTTGAGTTATCGGATTTATCGATTTTCCAGCCCCCCAGTTATCGTATAACCCCAATCTTGACACTTTAATTTACTATCCCATAGATAAAGAGAATTGGAAAGTTTCAAGTCTCTAGCTTGCGAACGTACAGACGGACAGACGGACTGACACCATGACGGACATTGCACAAAACCAATACATATACTCTTTACCTTCGGTAACGAATATGAAAATTACGCTCCGTTTCCTAGTTTTTGAGATATTGTATTTGAAAGCCGACCAAATATCCCTAATATTGTGTGTTTTTATACGTTACCGCTCCCAGCCCCCCCTTCCTCCACCTTTTACAAACTTTGCGCTAGAGTCACCAAATTTGGAAGGAAGACAGCTGGTGGCATCCCCATCTGCATCGGAGAATCTTTAAGGCAGCGTACACCCCTGCCGCATCCGTACCCCATTGCAATCAGGCCTCTTTATACCGGTTTGAATACTGGTAACGAGTATACCGCAGTCGGCTGCGTCCGACTGCAACGTTTCCACTTGTTTTTTTTTTTATATTATTTTTGTGTTTTTCTAGGGCACCTTGTTTAACAAAATATGGTTTCCATATACTTTACTCTTTTGCAACCAACTAATGCATTTTGTGGTTGTCAATCAAAGAAAGCATAATTCAAATCAGTCATCTTTTATGCAGCAAGTTAATATATACAGTTTTTTTGAACACCCTACAGTATGAATAGACACTTCACAGCTAGGAATAAGCGTTTTTTTTTTTTTGTATTAATAAAATGCGTCTGCAACTTTTTGCCATAGCCAAGCTGCAAAAAAGAACTTGCAGCTATTGTTATTCTTGTCATTGATTTAGTCTTTGCTTGCATGTGCGTTTGTGTGTATGCAAGTGTGTGACCCACTAAGCTCACTAATATGGTGCACATGCTGACCAAATCGCCGTCAGCTGCTCAGCTCGCATTGTTCTGCCGTATTATGGCTCATGGTGTGGCCGACCGTGTCCTGCACCGTGTGCTTCATAGCGGCCATCATTTGTCAATGTCGTCCACGCCCAGAGCACACGCAACCTCATCGCCATCATCGAGTTCTGTGATGTAGCCGTGTTGCTGTGGCATGTATGTTGCGCGTAATTTCTTAGCGACAGCTAAAGCTATGTTCTTACTGTTGCAACATTTTTGTTGTTCTTAGGATGGGTATAGAAGATTTTCAAAAAGCTGTATGTTCAGAAGTGACAGCTAACCTAAGGCTTGCATTGTTTAAATACCCATGAAAACGTATGACTATGGAGTCTAAGCTCAAAAATATATACATATGTACATATATCATATGTACATTATAAATGGCATTATAACGAGAAAAGTGTAAGAAAAAAATATTTGGGTTTAATGGAGGAAAAAGCTTTGTTTTTTACTCTCAAAGAAAACTTAATTCACTTTATGTAAGAGCATTGAGAGTAATTTTGTACGCTGGCTGCCACTTGCCAGCTTTTCTTTGGCATCAGGATCAACTGTTTTTTGTGGCCAGTGGCTTGTTGTTAAAGACGCAGCAGGAATATGGATATCGATCAACTAACCACACGCATGTGGTTTTATGATGCAGTTGTTGCACCCACAAATTAACAGGTTTAATTAGTGGTGTTTTGAACTTAACTTTAACATTTAATTAACTCGTGCGTCATACTTATTTGCAATTTATTATGCATTCTAATTGGTTAACATACATTTCATTTCTATTGAATTTTTGACCTATTGCAAAAAGTATACAATTTAAAACTATTATAAATAATATATGTAAATAAATACAATTTAATACATTGACAACGAAAACAAGTCAGAACGTTGCAGACGGACGCAATTCACTGTCGAAAACTCAGATTCCATTATAACAATATATGAAAACAAGTAAGAAGGCTCTAGTCGGGAGAGCCCGATTAGAAGAGACCCTGAACCCAGTTGCAATAAATAAATTAAATTTATACAAGACTTTGGTATACTGACTTAACTTCAATCGATTAAATTCGATATCTCCGGTGTTTCTTAACCGATTTGGACAAAATTTTCAGAAAAGTTCTATCGTTACCCATTATTTCAACCCTCATTTTTACATTTTCCAAATTCGATATTTTTTTGATATCGATTGCATGTGTATATCGAAACCAGAATAGTTATCGATAATTCGAGGCAAACTTGTTCTGCTCATAGTATAGGAGAACTTATATACAAAATCTGAAGTCTCTAGCTCTTGTAGTCTCTGAGATCCACGCGTTCATACAGACGGACATGGCTATATCGACTCGGCTTTTGATGCTGATCAAGAATATATATACTTTATGGGGTCGGAGATGCTTCCTTCTGCCTGTTACATACTTTTGCACAAAACCATTATACCCTTATTTATCCATTTTATGGGTTAAGGGTATAAAAAGGTTGAAAAAAGTTTCTTGTTAAGGAATGCATGCAGACAAAAGAGGATTGTTCACACAAAGATATATCTTATTTTGACTTGGGGTTCGGACTTTGCACACCCTATGTTTCAAGCGCCAATAAACCAAAATGCTTGATACCGTCATCGGATACTTTAAGAACTTTTGGATACGCACATAAAAAATCGTTGATCAGATTTGAACAAGTCAAAACGACCAAAAATATTCCCCAAAAATCTACTGTTGAAATTAATATATAACATATATGTAACAGGCAGAACAAAAGTTGATGTACTCGTATTCGTCAGAGATCCAATTTTATTTCACAAAAAAATATCTTAATATGTAGTTTCAAATAATCGATACTCTTCCCATTTACCATATACACGTATTAATGACAGCAATAAAATTTTCATATTTCAAGATTCTTTTCCTTCGAATGCTTAACGTAATACTGATCATTGAAATATCATCAAATCGGATAGAAAACACTATAGAATATCGAATATTCATATTAGCTCTTGCTCAAACAGGCATATTCTGTGTGCCCACACACAATCAAGGGCTTTACGTGTAAACTTTAGAAAAGGTATTTCCTAGTAAAATGTTCTCGACCAGAGCTTTATTACTTGTTAAGGCACAGACTTTTCTTAAATGTTTTTCCCTCAAGGCGTACAGAAAACTGAACAAAATTTGTTGCGGGCAAAACCTTTATTGTGTTGTCTGTCATGCTTTCGCTAAAGTCATGCAAAACTGTGTGCACAAAATGCGGCATGGCACACAATGCTTATGCTCATTAAAAAACTTGTCAAAAATCTACAACAAAATGTGCGAAAAAAACCACGTTTTTTAACCACAGCCACAAATCCCTAATATGCCGAAAAGCCAAATGACCTCAACACCAGGGACAGGCCCATAAGCCTTGAAAGTTGTTATTCTAAATACATTTGGCGTGAGTCAGTCGCTCTATTCTGGGCATTAGGCATTGGGCAGGTCGTGACACAGCCAACAAAGTTAAAGTTATAGTTGACAGACATTCACATAATGAGCAATTAAGAATCTGCAATCTGGAAAGACATAAAATATACAAAATTCATGAAACAGTGCCCATAAATTTCCAGGTTTAATGGAGTGCAAGTCGAATTCTTGATTTTATCGCGCAGCCAAAAAGTATGCTGTGAAAAGCTTTTTGTCATAACAAACCGGTCAGAAATGATGAGAGACATGCCAAAGCTATAAAGGATTTGAGACGTAATCTATAGGGGTAACGACTCCGAAGAACGTTGTTTTGAGTGTTTCCAATATGGCTTTTTTACCTTAGCTGACATGGTAGAAAGTTTCTACTAGAAACATATTTATTGTCTTACAGTAAAGCTTAAATTAAAGACTGCAAGACCCATATCTTCAAGACACCATCTTCTCCAAAAGGGAAGTTAACAAAAAACTAGTCCAGAACATAAATAAAATAACAGCTTAAATAAAATGATAATTAGATTTTAAAAAACTAAAAATAAACTTGTTATATTAAAATTCTTTTTAAGTATTATTTTATTTTCTTGTTATTTAGAAATTTAATATAATGAAGAGTTTCAACTAGTAGTATTTTGTTTGTGTGTGAATATGTATAAAACAATATCCTGCCATTTCATTCATTGTCACTTTTATATGGAACTTCTCCTAAATTTCGGGCAATCAAGGTCATCTATTTTGAATACATAACAAAATATAAAATGTCGAAGTCGGGCGCAGGCGACACAAATTAATGTAAAAGAATTCGGCACAAAATATAAAAAAAATTGATAAAAAAAAGTGTAGCTAAGAAGCTAAATTTCTTAATAAGCATGCAGCTAGGTATTATCACGTTTCAATCAAACAAAAATACTTCTTATCAAAATCTTCAGCTTTACAAATCTTCAGCTACGAGACTTGGGTTTTTTTGCAGCTACCTAAGAAGTTATTACTTGTTAATTATCCTATTATTCGTCACAAATTGTAGTATCAGAAAAATGGGATGTTACAGGTGCAATGATCTTCACTTCTTTCTAACATCGTTAATAAATGTTTTTGTTTGATATCAAAAGTTTTTGCTGTCTACTACAGTCTTTTCACTGTTAAGCTGTAAAAACCAGTTACAATATAAAAGAATCCATTTATAATGGGTAAAAATTAGGCGGATTTCCATAGATACATAATATCAACAAGAATGGAATACAGAATACGGGGGCACAGCAATCGAACAAGCCACTGCGCGCTAGAAAATCGCTGGCTAGAAAAGCACGAAATGCGCTCTCAGAGCGGGTGGTAGCTATGCTACGACTTCGAATTGAAGGTTGGAATTTCGCTGTTTGGACGCTCTATCTGTATTCCATTCTTGTTGGTGTTAGCCTACGTGGGAAAGTTGTGGGCTAGGCTTGAAAAACAACAACAACAACAACCACTGGCCCAACCAAAGTTATTTTCTTCTCCCGCTTGAACTAGTCCTTGACTTGTCCATTATAGCTAGTCAATGGACTAGTTTATATATGCAACTAGCCCATACAAAAACCGTAGGGATATAGTATACAAAATAACACACATACATGCATAAGGAAAAGACACTTTTTGCTCTTACTTTTAACATTTTGCTCATTTGCGGAGGTTCATTTGATGAGCAACGACAATTTGTCTCTCCTCAAATTATTATTGCATGACTGTCTCGTGTGTTTGCTCAATGGGAAGCACGCAACAGAGAACACAAGAGAACCGAAAAAAAGTGTTTTGGTCAGAGAAAGACAGAGGGCGCCTTATAATACTCAATACTGAAAGTAAAGAGTATATTGGGTTTGTGCAATGTCCGTCATGGTGTGTATCCGTCCGTATGTTCGCCACTTTTTTCCACACTCTTCAAGCTAGAGACTTGAAACTTTCCAATTCTCTTTATCTATGGGATAGTAAATTAAAGTGTCAAGATGGGGGTTCTACGATATCTGGGGGACTAACAAATCGAAAAATTCGATAACTCAAAACCGATAAATCCACATATTTTGCACATCCTTACAGATAGATCTACCAAGTTTTCTTAGATGATAGCTACAAGAAACCACCAAAAAACAGCATGAAAGCTTTGGAGCCACGCCCACCCATTCCACCCCTAGCCCCCCGCATTTTGATATCAAAAATGCCCATATCTACCACAGTTTTGAACTAGAGCCACATTTGGTGCCAAGATAGGTGATGACGATTCTGGAAAAACTGTATCAAAAGTTCGGATGCCACGCCTACCCATACTGCCCTAGCCGCCTCCAGCCGCCCCAACACTTCGTCAAAAACGGGAATGCGTGTATCTTTCAGAGTTGTGGAGCTAGAGCCACCAAATTTGGTATGAAGATAGCTGGTAACGATCCCCAAAGATATGCATCAAAAATTTGGATGCCACGCCCATTACTGGTAACGAGTATACCGGAGTCGGTTGCTTCCGACTGCAACGTTTCCATTTGTTTGTATGCTAAACTAGCGGGCTCTCCAAAAAGGTGGTAGAACAAAAGTTTTTCGGCTCTAACAGTTAAATACAGTAAAAGTGAATTTATGACCCCAAGACTGAGATTTGATTCGGACAAACACACGAACAAACAAAGGGACAAAAGTTTTCATATTGGAAAGGCCGTCCAAATCTTGTTAATTGAATAGCTTTTGAATGTAGTATCGGATTGAGATAGTTAAGGTGTCATTAGACGCTTATTTGGAACACAAGCAACAACGCCAACAGCTCAATTTTTCATAATTTTTATTGCGCATATATTTTTGATTAAGCGGTATATTTCGATCAGTATACATATAACTTTTTACGATTAAATGCAGCGTTTCTGCTCTTCTTAAAGTGACTTTACATTTGCAAAAATACATTAGCTTTAATTTTGTAACATCCAGCCGTGTTGTTCTTAATGTAACGCTTATAATTCGAAAATCATGCATTAGCTTAAACAAAATGTATTATTTTAGTAGGGATCAGGCAAAGAAGACTGCTTTTATTTTATTTACACATGTGATATGTGCTATGTCCAACTTGACACGAAATTATGAAAAATTTTGTTACCACTCATATGTGCCCCACAATAAAACTTTACGTTATAATCCCCTAGCACATAAACACACACACAGACAGATATGCAGCAAATGATTTTTAAAATGTGTTTGAGTTGGATTTTGTTTGGGTGGCGACTCTGGCAAAGCTGTGGGGATTACTGCAACTGCTTGGCTTGCAATATTTTAAGTGCCTTTACTGGCAAAATATGTCTTGTAGGAGCTGGTGATAGAGAGGCGGAAGAGACAATGTAGTTTTAAGATGTACACTTCATGTGAATGATGAGAATGAAACTTGCTGTGATTTAAAAAAATTCAGAATAGATAAGCTTCAAAAGCTTGGTTCATGTACATTTTTTTTAAAGCTTTTGGATGTAAGTTGACCAAATTTAACTAAATGTAGAAGCATCTTAATTTTTTAGAAAAGCGCTAAGGCGGTGTATAAATACCGCACCGTATTGTAAGAATCTTTGCAAAATTTCAAGTGGTGTTCAAATTAGGATAGGAAGAGAATCAATATTTTGGTGTATACCTTAACTCTGTGACATCAATTTATGCGGTTTCCATTTGTAAGGCCTTATTCAAGATTGTGCCACCAACTTATCAAGGATGTAAAGGGCCGCACAATGCCACTGCCATTCACGCTCTGTTTGCTCACTAGAAGCAGCTATGCGAAGTAAAATTAATATTGACAATTGAGTTCTGGTTATTTATGTGGCATGACTCATTCAGCAATGGCAACTGGAAAGGAATGAATTTATATGGTGTGCGCGGCGAGGAGTGACCGCTGATGCGAATTCCACGACAAATGCCAGACTTCAGGGAAAACGAGAAATGAATATTTACCCATGTCCACAGGCACTTAATGGAAACATCAGCATATTGCTGGCACACCAATCGTGGGTCACCAAACCAAAACCAGGGACCCACGACTAGAGGCCAGAGACAAGAGATCATAGACCAAAAGACTTGAGGCAGTGCATTGAACCGCTCAACATGTGAGATGCATGTGGCCGGTGAATGCAAATCATTTTTGACGCGCTTCGGTTGGCCGGGTGGGCGTGTTTATGGTCAAATCCCCTTAGCCCGCAGGCACTCAAGCACCCAGCCATTTGTCGCATTTCGGTCAACATTTATTTGGCAGCTTGCAGCGTAACAGAACAGAGGCATTCACTTGTGCATGTCAATCATTTTTTGACAGCCAGCACACACATCCATCAACGCATCTCGCATGCATACCCATCTCTTCATATGCAGCTGCAGCTGCAAATGCATCTTGCGACAACGACAAAAGACACCTAGATGAGTGACAAGCCGACAGATTCCCGAGTAACAATACTTAAATAAAAGAGCGAGTCATTTTAATGCACTTAAAACATTTTGGCAATTGACAAAATCTAGTTTAATTAATTCTATACTAATGATCACGGCACTTAATTTTTTTCATGCCAAATTAATGATTATGCAAATTATTATTTAGCACAGTTTATACAATTCATAAATTAATTACGAGCTGTCGCCATTGAAGTCACGAAATACACTAAACACCTACTAAAAATAAATGTCACATGCATTTTTCATGTCAGGCCTCCAAAAGTGGGGCCAACTATTAATTATTGCACAAGGCGTAATTATTTATTCTCGTATGTATTATTACGAAGAATATTTACATAAATTTTTTGCTCGAAATTTATGTGTGTTTAATTTTTGATGTGATGATGGGCAGAATGAAAATAATATACAGAGAGCAGCAGCAGCAGCAACATACAGAAAGTTGCACTAACTAAGAATTTAAAGTGGTGAATGCTCGACATGAATATATAATTCTAGGGACATACTTTTATTAATGTATTAAACAATAATTTTAATTTCAATTCAATACAAATGCAATCAATGTTCATTTAATGTTAAAATGGTATTCCCCGCTCCCATTAATTTATTAAGAGGTACATATACTCTAATATTGATGTTAAAGAGTAGATTAGTCTTGTACAATATCCGTCAATGTGTCTGACCGTCTGTATGAACGTAACTTTTTTCGATACCCTTAGAGCTAGAGACTTGAAACAATGCAAACATCTTGAGGCGCTAAATCGCTAAATAACAAGTCGACTTCGAGGTTCTAATCGATAAAACACACTTCTTTAACACATTTTAACAGCTAGAGTCCTACATTTTGGTTGTGTGTTCCAAAATTTTGATGCCACTCGCTCGACCTCTACCTTATGCCAGCTTTCAATAACTGAAATGCCTGTTTCTTCAACAGTTTTTGTGCCTAAGTCAAGAAATCGCTTGAAAAGATAGTTGGTGACGTCACTCAAAGATTTTAATCACAATATATATGAATTGTTTACAACGTTTTCACTTGTTTTATGTAAAAGAGTAAAATTTCATGATATCTGCTACTTGAACTTTTTTGAATATAACTTCTTATACTATTATTTCATTTTTTTTTTTTTTTTTTTTTTTTTGTAAGCAAAATTGTTGATAAGAACTTTCATATGACATTAAGCATTCATTTACTCGTATTAAATTGCGGCGAATCCAAATACATATTTACATTGCCTTAACATTACTGAGTACTGGCACAACTGTTGGTACAATAGAATTTATCGCAAAACTTGTCGAAAACTTTTGATAACAGTCGACATTCGCCAGCGAGGGAGCAATAAACCAATACCTGACTAAGACTCCTCCTCGTTCGTTTAAAAAAGTGCTTAAAAGGCGTTAGCATTTGTTCGCCTCTATTGTCTACATTCCCAGACGTACTTTTAAAAACATACGAAAACTTTTTGGAAATATGTATCAACAACTTTTGCGAGCTCACCAGTATTAAATTTTGGCCCAGTTGATGGTCCTTGATTTCGTTATGGCAGCATTTTAAATAATAATTTTGCATTTTATGCTTTTAAGTTGTACTTTAAGATGCAAATATTATTAAATTGTAATAAATAAATCTTTGCATTCCTTACAAAAATCTGTTTACAGTGCGCTCAACCACAAATTTTCGTGAACAAGTAGAATGGCGGAAAGTTGTTAACCGTGTTTGCTTGTTATCTAAGACTGGGAAATGACTAAAAGACCACAAGAGGAATAATCAATCCAGAGTAAATTTAATAAGAAACAAGCACATTTGAGTGGTACAAATAAAAAACATTTCAATTTTATTTGCTTTAAAATCTATGTATTTAGAATAGTTGACGCTCCAACCAGTTTTGGCAAAGCTGGAGCTTAATCATAACGAAATAATCGTTGCTCCGAACCTTTAAAGTAGTGGTGTCCAAAATTTGAAAAGGCAGCCACGCGTGGTTGGCAAGAAAAATTCTGCCGGCGTAGCTTCGACACATGTATAGGGAGAGAGAATATGTGTATTCTATAAATAGAACGCTCGGCAGCTTGTTCTCTTAAGATGCGCGTGTTCGGCTGCATTTGCTCTCTCGACTCATGTGTTCGGCTGAAGCTCAAAAGTCAAACGCGCAGTCATTCGCTATGCTGCATTGCAAAAAAATGTTTGATGTCAATTGGGAAAATGAATTATTATACCCTTAACCCATAAAATGGGTAAATAATTGTATAATGGTTTTGTGCAAAAATATGTAACAGGCAGAAGGAAGCATCTCCGACCCCATAAAGTAAATATATTCTTGATCAGCATCAACAGCCGAGACGATATAGCCATGTCCGTCTGTCCGTCCGTCTGTCCGTCTGACCGTCTGTCCGTCTGTATGAACGCGTGGATCTCAGAGACTACAAGAGCTAGAGACTTCAGATTTTAAATAGAAGTTCTCCTATACCATGAGCAGAACAAGTTTGCTTCAAATTATCGATAACTATTATGGTTTCCGATATACAAATGCAATCGATAACAAAAAAATATCGAATTTGGGAAATGTAAAAATGAGGGTTGAAATAATAGGTAACGATAGAACTTTTCTGAACGGAGATATCGAATTTAATCGATTGAAGTTAAGTCAGTATACCAAAGTCTTATATAAATTTAATTTATTTATTGCAACTGGGTTCAGGGTATCTTCTAGTCGGGCTCTCCCGACTAGAGCCTTCTTACTTGTTTTTCATTGAGAATATGGATGGTAAAAAGCTCAATGTTTATTGTGCCATTACGATGCATGTCGCTTTACTTTTGATGTTTTGTAACGCAGTAAAACGTCACGTTGCCTTCGTGTTTCGCTGCTTCGCACACAAGCGCAACGCTGTCATTGTGTGAGTTTGGACACCACTGCTGTTAACACAAGAATGACTTTTAATGGAGAGCCTGTTTGCAGTGCTGCTTAAGTCATTTTCAGTGCGGGCGGGGAAAGAATTTGGAAAAGTTCGCAAGTAGAAACGTTGCAGTCGGACGCAAGCGACTGCGGTATACTCGATTACTGCTCGAAAACGGGAAATAGGAGGCCGAATTGCAAATGGGTATGGATGCGGCAAGGGTCGTCGAAAGTTTTAATGCATTTTTTTTTTGTTTATTGCCAGTAGCTATCTTTTTGAAAAATTTGGTAACTCTAACTTTAAGGGAGTGGGAAATAGAAGGATTTATCGATACTGAGTTATCGATTTTACCCATTTGCCAGCCCCCCAGGAAGGTGTAGAGCCCCTATCCTGATCTGTCCCTGCCATATGAAAAAATATTTTCAAGGTTTCAAGTCTCTAGTTTGAAGGGTGTAAAAAGAAATTGCGTTCATACAGACGGACAGACGGTCAGCCGGACAGACACAATTACAGACATTGCATTAACCCAAATACTCTTTGCCTTCGGTATCGAGTATAATATAATAAGTACATATATATATTAACTTCGTTTCACCCTATACTGCCAAACAAATAGATCCCTAAACTGGGAGAAATTATAAAATATGAGCGAGCGTAAATCTAATCAGTTTGGGAATAGTCGCAGTTCAATCAACAAATGGTTTACAAAACCTAACAGTATGATGCCGGCTAACAGTGCTCTGTAAACGTAAACAGCACGAATGCCAGCAAAAGTGAAAGTTTGCCGGTGCTAATGTATGTACAAAGAGTATAAGAGAGCTGCAGGACATAGAGATGTCAAAGAGAGAAAATAAAAAACATTTTCTACACTGCGATAACCCGACGCCCAAAAGAACCTGTTATAAAAGTGTTATAATAATTAAGGTATAAGGTATAACAACAATTTATCTAAAACTACTTACCAAATAAAGACACGACTATATCGAATAACCAGGCTTTAATCTTTAATCATGACTTGAACGGTGGATGCTCATTCAATACATCAACAAAGCTAAAGATTAAAAACTATGTATTGTTTTATTTTTTTTTTTTAAGTAAAAATGTTTAACAACGTGTGAAATTTTCTAGATTGCTCGCTGGGATTTGTTGGGCCACATTTATTACAAAATCTTTATTTCCAAAATTCTCCAAAATCGACGCAAGGTTTGTATACCCTCAATTCACTCATTTCTAATGTTTTCAATCAATAAAATGTTAAACGATTCCCCTTTTATTTTTATATCAGTTAGTTACACACATCGCATACCTGCAAGACTATTTATTACAGTGAAACTGCAATGCAATGCGAGCCATGCGGACAGTAACAAATGAGAGGAGCGAGTAAAAGACCGAGCTGAAAAAGAACACACGAGCACACATCTGGCCAATTTGCCGAGCAGACACGAGGCAGCGTCGTGGCAGAGCTCTGCAGTCTATAGCGTTAAATGCACTACAACAATATTCGCCGGCAACTGCGTCCAGTAGTATGCAAAACAAAGCTGAAACGTGCAGTTGGCATTGCCAGCCATCTCAGCGACGCGATCGCAACGCAAAGCGATAGCCCAAAGGCAAAAGACGTAAGGCGGCCCCAAAGCACACGTTCTATGCAAATCAAACAATTAAACTGCGAAGGCGACTAAAAATGAAACTGAGACCGAGGAGCTTACAGCGCTAATGCAAATTAGCCAAACGCTGCAAAAATAAACAAATAATTTTACTGCGGCAGCAGCACAAATAATTCAGACAGTGAAAAATAACAGAGAAATTCGTGAGAATCGAGAAATTGCTGAAACGTATGCCAAATATTTTGAAAACCTCAAAAAAAAAAAAAAAAAAAATATAAAAAAATTTGTGCGTGCCATTTGGATGTTGCACGCAACTTAACTCACAACCAGAACGAGAGATGGCCCATGTGTCCTAAGGCGGCAACTGACATCACATAACGATGGTAAGCTCAAGAAACATTTGCTCTGTCCTCCAAGTCAGTTCAAGTGAGAAGCCAAACAAAGCGAGAAAAATTCGCTTTACGATAAAAATGTCCTTTGCATTGGAATTTATCAGATCAGCTACAATTTGTACGCGACGCAATTTATAACTGTTGAATGCGAGGGTGAAATAGGGTTGATGCGCTTTTTATGAAGTGGCAACTGCGTTTGACTTGAATAGAGCGTTGAACAAATCTTCAAAATGTCAAAGTTCTGTCAACGTAATTAAACTTTAAGAAGATTATTTAAAGCAAAGCCGAAATGTTCAGTTAATAGCTGGGGCTCATTGCCTCAAAAGAAATTGGGTCAAGTCAATTAAATGCTCTCTGCAATGGTCAAGCAAATATTTGCTTCTATATGGAATAGACATAGAGGCTACTCGACATTCCTATCAGCCGACCAATCCCTACAAGAGCCCATAGAGCTCAGCAATCCGCACTTGAAAAAAAAACTTTCCTCATTCACCAAAGCGAAACCCCATTCAGATGGAAGGTCATTGCACTTTTTTGACGGACAGACTGACTGACAGACGGATAGAAGGATAGACGGACTAAGTGATGCGCATTTGTTGGTTTATGGTTGTTGGTTGAGTCAAATGTGGAGCAGCAGCAAAAAACAAAAAGGACGACATGAGCAAACGATAGCAGTCAGCAGCTGCTACGCATGTAATTTGTCAGACGGATTTCTTTTAACGTCGGTCCAAAGCAAAGCAAGGCATGGCAAGGCAAGGCGCCTTACATCCATCACCCTAGAGAAATCGACACCAACGGACAAAGAAACGATTCCCCACCAACGTCATAGCTGACTGACTGCCATTGGGCAATCGTTTTTGAGCCAGGACATGCAGGACTTAGGCGACAACACATAAAAACAACATACATAAACAATTTGGCGCAAATGATGTGATAAAAACAAATAATGCTTTAGTAGAGTGAGCCCGACCCAAACATACCCTTAACACTCTTGCTATGTTTATTAAATGCTTATCTATTGAACAAGTTTATTAAAAGTCAGTTGTTATGTGTCATATAATACAATTTGTCAAAAAAATTTCTAGCGGATTTGGTGACTGATTTTTGATTTTGAGGCCAAATGACTTAAGCTTAAGAAATTGATCTTATCTCAATAATTTGTTTCTTAAAGCTATAATTTTTGATAATGGTAATTAAGTTCGTAAACTCAATATGCGTTAACATTGTAAATCATTAGACAAAGTTAAGATCGTAGTTACTGCAAATAATTTGATTGGACCGGCATCTGATTTAAATTAATTTCACTTCCTCTCCTTAAATCAGCAGCTTAGATTTTGTCAACGACAAAAACAAAGTGTCATTGTTTTCGTTTAAGTCAAACGAACGTTAGTTGATATGATGGCTTTACTGATTGTTTGTTGAAATGATGGTGTTACTAAATTGCGAAATAGAACTGAAAAAAGAAAGTGCATTGAAACGTGACTTTGAAATTTTTTTTTTATTTTTAAATCGATTAATATGGCTATAAATTCATAACGTAAAGAATTAAATTTTCTTGTATTGATTTAAGTATCAAAAATTTTTTTGTTAGTTGACAGCTTTGTTCTTCTAAAAATTGACAAACGAGTGCATTGGATACTCTGCACTTATTGTTAACGGCTGCACTTACTAACAATAAATGAGACTTCGAAAGCAGAAAACTTTTAAAAATTTTCAACATATCAAAAACTTTTGCAATTAATTATGATGAGACCTTTAAACTGATCTATAAACCATATTGGAGTGCGGTAGAGGGTAATAGCAGCACGTACTTATATCATGCATTGTTGTAAGTATAGGAAACGAGATAAGATAAGCATTTCGAGCTGTTGCATAAGTTTCCAGTAGCCAATACAAGTGCAAGTGCCAGCTGCATGCATTCGGAGGTCGGATGGAAATTGAATTCAGACTGGGCCAAAAACAGCTATGCAGCCGTGAACTATCATGGCCAACATTGCCTATTTGATGAGAGCCAACTAATGAGACACGCCCACATGATGATAGACGATAGATAAGTGTGGGGGGCAATAAGGACGTATGTATGTAGTACTCTTCAGGTACATCTGACTACAGAATTGGCAATAGTAAAAATAATAATAATAATTGGCATTAAAGTCCACAGATGTGGCAATGTAGAAAACAAGTCAAAAGGAGAGAATCAAAAAGCAAAAAACAAAATTGCTAGCGTATTAATTGTTAATACTGCAGATAAGAGAAGCTCTGGATAAATAAGGCCTAACTAAGGCCTAACTAAACTAAACACTGTTCCTATGTTGGTCTTAACAACTTCCTGAACAATCGTATAAAATGCAATGGTTTGGTTTTGTGAAATTGTATAGAATTGATCAGCTTTATTTTTATCACTAATCGATTTTTACCGGCAACAGGAAAATCAATTGATATAATGTTACAGGTTCTACTTGAATAAATATATAGAAAAACTTGTTTATTACGCATAAGCGGTGACTTAAATTTTCCTGATTATAAATGTATTAAAATATTTTCATAAAATAAAGACCTCTGGTGATACATAAACATATATATTTTAAAATTTGTATGGAATTGAAATATGTTTCTGAAAAATCCTTTAATCATCACAATGCACATACAGTCATCGTCCTCTGATTCTGGCTCAAATCGCCCAACTATGAGAGTTTTCTTTTTTCAAAAATGGCAAAACTTTTCTATCAAGTTGTTGTCAGCTATTTGCATCAGCAACCAACGTTATACATTGCAACAATATCCAGTTACGATAAAGCTCCCTGGCTGTTGCCATGATTAATGTTCAAATTAAACAACTCTAGAATGACGTTAATGACGACAAAAGGGAAGCAACGTCAACAACAGCACTTGCAGGAAAAAAAAATATAAAAATAAAATAGACTAACTAACTAAAAAGTGAACCAAAGCGCAAAGCCCTAGTCGCATAAAAAAAAAAACTGAAAAAATATTACCATAAACAACAATGCGCTGCATGATAATGCTTTGCGTATAGTCAGTCGAGTGACTCAATTCCTTTCTATGGCAGTAGAGAAATTTCAATATGTTTATTGAAACTTTCGCAAAACATTTACGTTTTTATCACTGCTCCCTAATTTGCTTAGATTAATACAAAAATCTGGTGTGGATTTAGTTATTAAACAGAGTTTCAATTATTCGAACCAATCAAAACGTAACCGTGAGCAAACAAAATGCTTCGTTAGCAGTGTCAAATAGTTTATGTGCAAAGCACTCGATACAAAATGCTCCTGGCCCTTTCCCGTCCTTATGAGTCATGCGATCGCAATTTCACTTTGCTTCCAATTCCATTTCGCAATTCAATTAGCGACCCAAAGTCGAAATGAATGAATGTTCATGAAATGGAAGTGACAAGCCTCCCCCTCAACCAACTTTCCCAACTTAGGCATTATTGATTGGATTTCCAGTAAGCGCCGCGTTAGAAGCAACGAGAACAAACATAAAATATAAAGAGTGTGACATTGATGTGCAGCCGATATGATACCAGTTATTGAGCACTGCTGTTAGTGGCGTCATGAAAAATATCAATTAATTAATAACATGATTTAGTGTTAATTGAGCGTTTATACATTGTACATATTATCGACAGATACCTTCAGGCGTGAAAGCTCCCGGGGGGCTAACACAACGCCACATATTTGCCCCCAATCTCAACCCTAGGTCGGCGCTGTGAGGCAATCAATGGAAATTGGCAATGTGTATCATCATACTTTCATTGCTTCTGCTTAAATGAATTCAAGTAATGAGTGGAAAAGCATTGCAGTAGTTTGGTCATGGCTGCTGCAAACGTTTAAAATACTTCAATGAGCAATGTAAGAGATAACAATAATAACAAAACTCACAGCAGATCGCAATTTGAATAAACAAAAATAGGATAACCAACAAAAATCCACTGCGAAATATTTAAAAAATTTCATGTCATCCAGTTGAATAGGAGCTCAGTATTTTTTAATGATATATTTATAATTAGTTTTGATTCCAATTAAAATTCTATTGTGTGAATTTTGGCATTGGCAATTCCCCAAGCATGCAGTCTGTATGCGAGCAAACTTGAATACAATCGATTAAACTACACACAGAGAAAAAACATTATAGAACGTATATTTTAAACCTCCATTCAAGAATTTTTCGCAACCATTTTTTAATAATACTTAGAATTTTTTTAATTAAAATTTTATTATATTTAGATTATAATTTTTAAATTTTAGGGCCAGTTTCTCAATGTCTGGTTAAAGTAAGAAATAGCTAAAGACCAGATAAATTTAACGCTCGCGTTAAGCCAATTTGGTTTTCTCAATGTATAGTTAAGTTAAATCGATATGATACTATCGCATTGATGGTGCTGCCACCCTTTTCGAGCAAAATAGCTGGTTTTGTTTGGTATTTTTTGTTTTGTGACTGCCAAATTCTTCTTTCAACTCAAAAATAACAATTAAAAAATGGAAATGAGAACACAAACAAGTTTAATGAGCTCAGTTGAGAACAGAAAGCGGCCACATTGCGTGGATGTTAAAAATTCTTTGATGCGATGCCATTTTGCTTGAATAATAAAATGTAAACAATGCAAGTGTCAGCCACAGTCACCTGTTTGCCTAACGATGATTTCATCGATATTTATATCGGCACTTAACGAGAGAACAAATTTTAACCGGCACTCAGGCCTCATGTTAGTTTTTATCACGAACAACCCTAACCAGACATTGAGAAACTCAATTTTGACTAACCATCAGATAGTTAAGCTAACCATCTGTTAGTTTAGCTAACCAGACATTGAGAAACTGGCCCTTAGTGTCACAAATATATTTAATTCAAATATTACTCATACTCAATTTCAATATGAACATTTTCTTCTTAACATCTGGGATACCTTAAGTCCAAGTATAGCACTCTTGTTTTTTAGTTTTTGATTCCCTGGCATGCGTTTACTACAAATGTAAGAATTATAATAAAAATGAGTTACTTCAAACATACCAAATATAAAGTATGATTGCCTGAATTTAAATATGAAGCGCTTTGATTATAAAATGAACTATCTTTTTTTGGTTGAGTTTTTTCTGCATGCATAGCTATAAATTATGAGGTTATCTATGCTTATAGCATCCCGCTAGGTAACAATGAGTACTCAACAAAACAATAATTGGAACGCACAACACATTAGTAGATTTATATACATTTTTAATGAATGCTACAAATATTATACATTATGTTCAAATACATATTATACACCATGCATGTTGGTCAATTGGTATTTGATAAGAATGATATGATGAGTTGCAATCGTTAAAAGATAACCCCAAAAAATCAATAAAGTATGTGGTTTTTATGTATTCACAGAGTAAGTTAAAATTTCTACCGACTTGATTGCAGTCTTAAATAATTTTACATCATAAAGGTTTTTTAAGAAATTTAAGTTTAATATATACCCCGAACCTATTGAAAATAAAGTTACGCAAATGAATGTCATGGGCATGAGTAAGCATATCTTATATTTTAGTACATAGAAATTCAATTTTTTAAAGGTTTAAACAAGCTGATTTAGATCCTTATAGGCCTAGCACGTTGGGATTTTTAACAAAAAAAGTGCAAGCAACAAACAATTTTTTTAATAAATTTGGAAAAAAATTAATTTTCCCCATTAATTTAAAATGTTAGTTGGCTCTGAAAAATTGGTCGATAAGACAATTTTCAAACGCTAAGTTTGTACTCACTTCGTGAACTTAGTAATAAACAGTAACGGTTTGGCAATGATTTGATAGTTTAAGAATAGGGTTGTTATAGGTAATCTTAGTCGAGTTTTATGGACTAAGATTTCTACCTTCTTTATATCCGCTCTTTTTGGCCATGTTTGGCAATGCTGTGTTCGCTTTCAAACTTGGCCAACAACTATAATTGAACAAACAAATAAAACTGACTAATGCATAAAAAGCATTGTTGACTAAGTGACAGTAACAAGTGGAAACGTTGCAGTCGGACGCAACCGAATGCGATACACTCGATACAACTGGCATCGGTAGATGGGTTAAAAGAGCCCTGCTTGCAAGCAGGTACGGATGCGGTAAAGGAGTACATTGTGTTCAAAGATTGGCTAATGCAAATTTTTCAGAGATGTCACCAGCTATATTGCCACCAAATTTTGCGAGTCTATCTTCAAAACCCAGAAAGATACACGCATTCCCGTTTTTAAAGAAGCGGTGGGGCATAGTTTGGGGGAGTCGGATGTCACCAGCTATTTTCCTACCAAATTTTGTGACTCAGACTCAAAAGATGTACGCATACTAGTTTTTGAAAGGTGGGGGGAGGGGAGGCTGGGGGCAGTAACCGTGTGCGCGATATACATACCAATATATTCTTTACCTTCGGTATCTAGTATATAAAATAAAGCTATGAATATGCTGCAATAATAATTAATTGGCCATTGGCCATGTTGCTAATTGCCTTTTCTTCCACGCGTCAAACGACTTTTTATTATTCGAGCTGAACACATTGCTTTGAACATCGCTTGATTTGTTTTCGCTGGTAGTATGTTTGTTTTTTATAATGAAAGTAAACATCAACGCACTTCACAAACACAAAGTGATGAACGCAAAGAGTGACTTATGGTCGCATAGACTAGCTGATGGACACGTGCGCCAAAAGCATCATTCAATTTGCTACGTGCCCAGTAGCTGTGCTGTCTATTTCAATTCGATAATTTTACTATACACACAGGTGCGATTAACTAAGCAAATAGCTAGTTCCTTTGAAGCGGATATTGAAGATTGCTTTTTGATAACCTAGAGATCTAGTCAGCTCATGAGCATTCGGGTCGTATGAACAATATTCATAAACTACTGATTTTTACTAATTTTAAGCCATAAAGAGCATAAAAACTAAAAAAAAAGAAACACTTATTCGCAACCTTGCAAGCTACATAGTGTAATCTTAAATTCTTTGGAAAATCTGAAATTTTATTTGCTAATGCGAAGAACCTTATTACTTTAATGGCTATATACCATAAATAAATACGAAAAAGCATTAAAATTTTATTAAGAGATAGTGCCTTTATTACCAGCAAACTCTTTGCCAATTTTATGTACATATACATAAATATTAAACTGTATGTAAATACAAAAAAGGGATTTGGAAATTTTGCTTATATCTTAACATCTTAAAGTTCCAACTCTCGGACTAACTATAAATTCCATAGAAGCAATTAACTTTTCTCGAATCTTTTAGAAAAAATTACAAGAAAAATTGAGGCAAACAGGACTACTGTCTCAAAACAATCAATAAATACACAACGTATAATAACATATGTGGACGCTAAAAGAAAAAAGGAGTTATGAAAGAATTGACAAACAATTCCACACAACCATAAACAATGCCAGCCAACGGTTTGTCAAAAGTGCATAGTTAATTTTGGCTATGCCAATACTATGATACCCTTCACACATAGATTAATTTTTTTTTTACATAATTTTCAATAAATTTAATTTCATTTATTATTTTTTAACAATTGTTGTGGTTTGGCTGTTATTGTCAGCTAAACGGTAAACAGTCAGCCAAATCGATGCTCCCCCCTCTTATTTATGTTTCTGTGCAGTTGTTGGTAATTTTTCGCACGACAGCAACAACAATTGATAGTACGATATGGTCAATTTGTATGATGGCTATGTCTTAGAATACTCCGATCGGGATGAAATTTCATAGTTAACAAACCCGACATAATCTAAGCAATCTGTGAAAGTTTCATCAAGATCGGTTCAGCAGTTTAGCCGGAAATCGTTTTGAAACAGACAGACGGACAGACGGACACGCGGAAATCAATTCCTGAGCTCGTCCTGATCATTTTGATATATAGTTTATGGGGTCTCCCATCATTCCTTTAAGGCGTTACAGATTCATGACAAACTCAATATACCCTGTTTCACATGTGTGAAGGGTATAAAAAAAAAAAAACAGAAATGCAACAGCTAACAGTTGAAACATGACTTAAACAACGCATATGTCAAATATACAGAATACAAAAATAAAAACAAATTCGAATGACAAAAGCTTCTCGACATTGGCAACAACTGCAAATCATGTACGCGACACCCCATGGCACGCCCACCAGTCATGGATTTTCAGCGATTTTAGCATATGGAATAAATTCGCTTGGTCCAATTATTGCAAATAGTCCCCTAAATTGTGTTGGAATTTTCGATCGGAACTATCGGAGTGTGCGCTTTCTCTAAATGAGCGGCAAACTAAAGCGCGCAATAAACATAACCAGCAGACAGGGATGGGCAGCCGTTAGGCCGGTGGGCGTGGCACTATAATGTTGCTAATTTATGCAAATTGCATCATGTGGGGGTCTGAACCTGAATACACACGCTCTCACACAGCGCAAACATCATAAATTGCACAGCAGGGAATGTGTTCGTTTAGCGCCTTAAACTATGCCAGGGAATTCTCACTTTGACCTTATGGTTGCCGTTGTTGTTTCGAGTGCTAATTGGCTTACATGGAATTTCTGTGTTTGCTGAAAACTTAATGCCCTTTTGTATAATTACATCACGCTTTTCAAGAAGTGTAAACGATTTGCTCGTTTTAAAAACAGAATTTTTATTGCTATGTATGCAAATGAACTTCGCTTTTCTGTCCGATTTTGTGTATATCAAATAATCATTTGATTTCATTTGCCAAGTATTTACCTAAGGTAGCCGCTTTGTTATGTGAACATTTTATTTGTTTCAATTCTATTCGTTAGCTCGATATCAACCGAATTCAGAGCGGCAAGATTTTACGTCTTACGAATGCTATGTATTTGCATGTTATTATAAATTTGCAAAATTTGCCAAATTTAGAGCATGCATAGACCACAGACAAGACATTCATATGTATGGTAAAGGTATGAAAATGTAATATAATCTTTTAAATTATTTTGTTGCTTTTTTTTGTCCATTCACAAAATTGGAAAATCTTGCGAAAAGCAACATAATATACATATATTTTTTAGGTTTTAGGTTTTGTGCAATGCCCGTCATGGCGTCTTAAAACTTTGCAAACATCTTTGTCTATGGACGGGACAGATATTTCAAGAAAGAGTTGTCTTTAGAGAGTCTTTAGTCCCTTAGAGATTTTTGTCGGCAACACTAGGCGTCACATTAAAGAAAGTAATAATAATATAATGGTTAGCTTACTTTCCAACTTATACTTTTAAATAAAAATCTTGTTAAAAGAATTGGTCAGCACTGCAGCATTAAAGTTCGTATTGTATTTCTGACAAATCACTTAAAAGGCTCACAAGCGCAAATGAAAAATGCACTAGACGTGAACCCATAGAGCCATGGAACAAAGAAAGGCTATAAATGAGACTGCCTGCAGTTGAAACCACAATAGCTACACAGCAAGAACAACAACTCAACCACATAAAAGGGTGGCCACAGCCAAATTTGTGTTCCATTTCGTTATCCAACAAAAGGTGCAAATGTGTGTGCAAATGTTTCTGTTGAAAGCCAAAAGCTACGGCCTATGATAGATGGGGGAGAAGGCAAAGGTAGCGTATTGAGTTCACTTGAAAGTGAGCAGTCCGGCAGAAGATATGGTGAAAACCGCTGGACCTTACAACTTGAGCTTGGCTGCAAGTAAAAAATGTGAGAAAGTCAACACTATCCTACGTAGATTAGTGCACATAAACACAAACAAAAATGAAATATTTGTAATATTGAGTGGTCAAAAATGGGAACTAAAAATGGGAATATATAAGAGATTTATTAAAGCAGATTTAAATAAAGCCAGATATTTGCAGTAAAAAGCACTTTGATGTAGACGCATTATAATAAATAAAATAAATTGCCATTCCATCAATTTGATTCTTAAGCTTTTAAGGGGGGAAATCTAGAAATCTCGACAAGAATGTAACCTGAATACTTAATAATCCAGGAAGAATGACAAAAAATAACTCCAGAAACAAAAACAAAATTTGTTGTCTCCAGGGAGAACAAACTTATTGAAAAATCAGGAGGCGACATCAAAAACCGATTTAAAGTTTTTTTCATAACATTTTTAAGTTTAACTGAACTGAACAAAATAAACAAATTATTTTATTTGTATTACAAAACTAAATTTGTTGAGATTTTTCAATTATCATTCCAATATTTTATATCCCTTAGTAGGTTGATTAATAATTATATAAAATTTGGATATAAAAAAAAGCTTCTCAAACAAAAGTAACAACTAAGCAAACTTAAGAAAATTATGAAAACGAACTAACAAAGGTGGATCTTTTAAGATATCGTAGCTAATAAAGTAAAGAGAATTCCAATAATAATTATTATAACAAGAAAATAATTAAAATTAAAATGGAAAGTTATAGAAACTAATATTTTAAAACTACAGTCAAACTTTAATATGACGAATTTAAAGGGAATTATGAACAGCCGACAAAAAATTTAATTTAATTCAGATTAAAAAGTAGTTAAGAATATTAAGTTGAAATTTAAATAAAACATGTCATTAAAATTTGAAAGTAAATTGAAAACAAAGGTAAAAAAAATTTGAAAAGTTTACGTTAACGCTCTGTGAAATTCACCAAGAAAATAAGTGGTTCACCCAACAAGCATCTATACATGCTTATTGTTACTCATCTAACGTTGGTCTGATTGGGTTTTCTGGGTTTTTCCCAATCCACGCAACAAATGTTGGACAACTAAATATTTTGTTGAATTTCCCAGAGCCTTTACGTTAACTGTTAAATTTTAAACTTTTTACCTAAATTTACTTTCAGATTTAAATATAATTCTATATTATATTTTTAATTCAATTATTTTAACTATATTTTAATGTAAATTAATTTTGATTTCATTTTATGTCAACTGCTCATAGCTTGTCAATACATAAATAAATAAATAAATAAGCTGAAAGAAAATTTTATTCAAAATATTGTAAACATTGTAAAACATTGCATATAAACTTTAGTTATTTTAATTTTTACCTCTTATTGAATATCAGCTTGCAGAGTAAAATGTTTTTATATGGGTCTTAGTACGAAACGAGCGAAGCGATTGGAGCCGGGGGCTGACGAGTGAGCACAGCGTACAAGTGGGGGGGGGGCGGAGCCCACTAGTATATGTAAATACTTATAAAATTTACAAATTAAAATAAATCTTTAAGTTTGATTTTAAAATTATAAATAAATTAAATTACTTTTATACTAATAAAAAATTAGTTAAAATTTTCGTTTTTATGCTTAAGGTATTTCAATTTAATATAATTTAAATTCTTTTTTCATGTTAAATTTTTGACATATCCAAAGCGAATTTAGGTTTTGTCAAGGTCCATCCCGAATTTGTATCGAACATTAAGTGCAGTTAACATTTGCCAAACAGAGACAAATAGAGAATTCGAAGAAGAATGGTGGGATGAGAGAGCAAGTAAGTGCAGGAAGGGAAGTTTGAGCTTGGCCTTTGTTTGCGTTGCACTTTACACCAGGCAGGCCGCACACTTGATAAACACAGCCCAAACCGAGTGCACTTGACACACGTGGCCCAGCATGTTGACTGTTTGTTTGTTATATGTTATGGTGTAGCTTTAGTGTTTGTGTGTGGTAGCGTTGAGAGTCTGCATGCAAATTTGTTAGCCATATTTGCAAGCTCTCACTGTGTATGTGTTTGTTGTTGCTTAGGTATTGTAGTTGTTGTTTACCCAAAAATTATACGCCTCACATACCGTCAAAAAACCAGAAGAGCTTAACATTTGACAAGCTGTTGACTGCCTGCCGTCCCTTCCCGTCCTTGACTGATTGTTGGCTTCCATTCTATCCCACCATTCCCGGCATTCTGCCTATCTATGCTATGTTATATTCAATAGAATTTGCCACGCAGCTTAACTTGTTTTGCGCACTGAACTGAAAATGTGCGGCACCATCCATACGCGTGCCGCAACTTGTTATAACTTCTTGTCTTAAGTCGGTAATTACGAAGTTGTTTACAAACTTTTAATTAATTAAGTGTACACTTTTCAGTTTTTGAGATTTTTTCCTGGGATCCATAAATCAAATCAATAAAGTCCTGCTAAAAGCTTTAAGCTATTAATAATTATTAATGATTTGATTCGAGTTTTGAGAAAGCGAATGCGCAAATACATGGGATATACGTATATTACTTTCGCAATATGTGGCTTTTGTCTCCATTCATGCAATCGAGTAAAGCTCTTAACTTACTCTAGCAAAGTTTTGTCCCGAATGCAATAGTATTCAGTGCACAATGCTGAGTTATACAAAAGATTTTTGAGCTTTAACAGCTACTATTTACATTCCTTCCCTAGCTAAACAACTGCTTTATAGCCTTTTGCCACATAATCATCAACAGCAGCAGTGGCAGCAATAGCAGACATGTCCAGCCACAAGCTACATAGCACTCGAACCCCGGGCTCAGACAGGGTTACGGAGACAAAGTGTATGGTGATGACTACCATAAGCTGCATAAATTTTTAATAAGCTCAAAACACAAAACGTTGCAAAGCGACCGACGCTGGCAACAACTACGTTGACAGCTAGCTGAGAGTTGCACTCGTTGCATTTGCTGCAGTTGTTGTGCTCTGCTGCAGTTTCCTGTTGCTTGTGTCAGCAGCATCTAAGAATGGGCACTTGAAGCTGCCTTTCGTCAGCTAAAATCAAAAAGTGCAGCAATCATTGCAGCACATGTTCCATTTGCCTGTCAAATGGCATCCAATGTGATAAGTGCACTGGACAGCCCTGCAAATAAGCTTAAGCATGACCTGCTGGTCTCCATGGCCGTTGCAATTTGTGTCTTAATTGCGGTTGTAGATAACAGCATTTGATAGCAGCAACAGATACAAATACGATAGCGGTAAGCACAATAGGGCAACAACACAGGTGTTGAACTAAAGCCATTTAAACCCTTCAACCAACTGTCAACCCTAGCAACAACGACATCAAAAATACAGATTTAAGAGTATATTGTTAAGAAAATATCCAGAAGTTTCCTTAAAAATAGTAATGTGATGTAAAATTATATGTTTAAAAGTAAAATTGTCGTCTTAGGTTTAAGATATTTGTTTTTTCTAAGCATTTTATCTATGTAATAAAAACTGCATTTATTCTTTGCAATTTTGCAAGTAGGAGTTGAATCGTAGCGAAACCTTTTAAAGGGCTTCTTAAACGGATTGTTTTACATTTGAAATATTTATAATTTTTTTTTTTTTTTACCTTAGTTTTTTTATACTCGACACCGAGATAAAGAGTATATTGGTTTTGTGCAATGTCCGTCATGGTGTCTGTCCGTCTGTCCGTCCGTATGTGTGCAAGTTTTTTCCACACCCTTCAAGCTAGAGACTTGAAACTTTCCAAATCTCTTTATCTATATGATAGTAAATTAAAGTATCAAGATGGGTGTTCTACGATAACTGGGAGGCTGGCAAATCGATAAATTCGATAACTCAAAACCGATAAATCCACATATTTCGCACATCCTTACAGCTATAACTACCAAATTTGGTAAGAAGATAGCTACTAGCAACCCCCAATAAACTGCATCAAAAATTTTGGAGCCACGCCCACCCATTCCGCCCCCAGCCCCCCCCGCATTTTAAAGTCAAAAACGCCTATATCTCCCACAGTTTTTGAGCTATAGCCACCAAATTTGGTGCCAAGATAGGTGATGATGACCCCCTAAAAACTGCATCAAAAGTTTGGATGCCACGCCTACCGATACTGCCCTAGCCGCCCCCATCCACCCCAACGCTTCGTCAAAAACGGGAATGCGTGTATCTTCCAGAGTTGTGGAGCTAGAGTTTGGAGCCACGCCCTCCATTTCGCCCCCCTTTCCCCACTTTTTACAATTTTCGAGCTAGAGTCACCAAATTTGGTATGAAGATAGCAATTGACATTCCGCAAAGATCTGCATCACAAATTTGGATGCCACGCCCACAAATACCGCCCCCAGCCCCCCTTTCCCCACCTTTTACAAACTTCGAGCTAAATTCACCAAATTTGGTATGAAGATAGCAATTGACATTCCACAAAGATCTGCATCACAAATTTGGATGCCACGCCCACCCATACCGCCCCCAGCCCCCCCCCTCTTTCCCCACATTTTAGAAACTTTGAGCTAGAGTCACCAAATTTGGTATGAAGATAGCAATTGACATTTCACAAAGATCTGCATCAAAAATTTTGATGCCACAACTACCCATACCGCCCCAGCCCCCTCCCCCCTTTCCCCACCTTTTACAAACTTTGAGCTAAAGTCACCAAGTTTGGGAGAAAGATAGCTGGTGGCATCCCCATCTGCATCAGAGAATCTTTAAGACAGCGTAAACCCCTGCAGCATCCGTACCCCTTTGCAATCCGGCCTCTTTTTACCGGTTTTAATACTGGTATCGAGTATGCCGCAGTCGGTTGCGTCCGTTTCCACTTGTTTATATTTTAATATGTTAAACATAACAATTATAATTGAATCAATAATTTCAAGTATATTTACAAATTAAGCCTAGCGTTACATGAAATAAAAACAAAATTGCTTTAAAGGATATTATATAATTTTAAAACTTTAAAGACCATTTTAATCTCAACGAATTATTGATAAAAAGCCATTGCTCAACTCAATGGTACACAAAAAGTTCTTGCATGTTAATTTCACATGCACTTGGCGTCAACATGCTGCTAATTGATTGCACAACCAAATCCTTCACCTGCAGACAAAAACCCAGCCCCATAACTGGCCCTTTCCCCGTATCTTTTTGATTGCCAGAATCGTCGGGCGCAGTCAGATTTACTGGCCAGAATCGCATACGAGCCTTGTAAAGCACTGAAATTTAACACTTTTTTAACAAACCGAATATCGAAGCAATATATACAGGTTTCACATCAGAAAATTTATTTTATTCAGTTTGAAATTTAACTTTAAACAAAAAAATGTACCTTAGCTGTATACAATCAAAAACAAAACCCACTCACATGCACATTTATGAAATCATTTAGTAAATGAAAAGGTGAAGAATTTTAAAACTAAATATACTTTATTTCCCCTAAAAACGCAAGAAGCTAATTTCTTGATATATTTATTGTTTAACTTAATCCATAATGGCAAAGCGATTTTTTTTATTTTATTTTTATTTCCTTAAGGCTTATGCTGCAGAGGAGCGATAATTTCTAGTAGCATTACATTTCCGAAAATTTAATGTTTATTGATTTAAATTTCGGCTATTGCCGTTAAGCTAAGGGCATTATTTATTTGTACTTTGGTTTCTAGCTCTGCACGTTTAAGAACTTATAGATTCGGGTGCTAGTCATAACTACTTCATAATTGATAAGATGAAATATAAATTAACTTAAATTATTTGATTATTAAAGTAAATGCAGTCGTGTCTGGATATAGTGAACACCCTAAATAGTGAACACCTCGAAATAGTGAACACCCAAAAATTCGAAAATTGCGCAGTCTACGTGAAAAGCTGTTCAAAAATTAATTTCTGGACGCAAAAAGCGAACGAAAAACAACGATTTTTTTCAATAAATATACATATTTACTTTAATTTGTTTACACATTTATTTAATTGATTTTAAATCTAGCATTTCCATACACAAATGTGTATTTTGAGCAAAAAATGTGAGTCTCGAAATAGTGAACAACCTCGGAAAAGTGAACAGGCCTTGCAAAATTAGTTCACTATATCCAGACACGACTGTATGATTTTATTTATTCTTCGACTTACATATTTGTTTTGTATATATGTATATAAATTTGGCTTAAGGATTTTATTATAGTGTGCTACTATTTAGTTATTACTAAATTGAGGTTCGCTATTTATGGTCTTTATTTGAAATGTTAGCTGGTTCCAAAGAAAAATTTTCATTAGAATATTATAAGGGAATTACTTTAAACCTTAGAACATGTATTTATAGCCAGTTTTGGGATGTTTAAATAACACTCGAAGTTGTCTTGTTATTTAATCTACATGCATTAGGCTGCCAATAAAGAAAGCAATCTTCATTTATCTTAACTGAACACCACACATGTTCTTAAACGGAATCGACAGCTTTGTTTCCATCTATTAGCAAAATTTACGCAATGAAACATATGCCGCAAATTAATTTAAAAGGCAAAACATCTCCTATGTTTAGTTTACGGCTATTTGCAAGGCAAATTGGCAAAGTATCGATAAAATTAAAGACCACTCGAGCCGTGGAATTTGCCTAAGCGGCTTATCTATATAGATATAAATACACAATATAGATACAAAATTTAGTGTTGTTTTTCTTGACGCCTGATATACATTAAACTCAATAGAATATTGCACTGTGGAGTAAAATTGACTTTTGCGTGCATTGCTTACATTCTGTTTATTTTTACAATGCATTGCATTGTGAGAAACAGCTGCAAAGCTTTCACTTATTTATGCCTAATTTATTTTAAATTTAAATCTTTATTTGGTTCTTCGATTGTATAAAGTAAGCAATGCGTTTTCGCAAAGGTGATTGTGCACAGTATTTACGCATTTTGCTGATGTCAATGATTTATTTATTATTCGCACCAATTTTAGCAAAGTGAAAAGCAAGAAATCAAACCAAGCGGAAAAGTTGAAATGGGAAGTTTGCAATTGGTGAACGATTAAATTATGAAATCTTTTAAGGAAATGAAGTAAAACGTACTTAAAACCACATTAGTCTAATGTCAAAGTTGATTATAAAATCGATATTTTATGAACGATGAAGATTTTAAGCAAAGTCGAAATTTTGTTCTTTCCACCAAAGAATATTTTAAAACATTTTGAGCTGCCGTTCCTTTAAAACGAAAGTTTAATGTCATTGCTGAGGGTATTATGATTTTGTCGACGGCATATCTACCTATGAATATTTATGTTTTCAAGTCTTTAATTTATTCACTCAATCATTAAGTTAAGTTAAACCAAGTAAAAACATCTCATTTTATAATGCAAATCTTTGGGGGACGGCACTAGCTATATTTTTAAAAAAATCAAGCATACCCGTTATTGAAAGCTGGTGAGGGGGAGTTTGAGGGCGTGGTATCAAAATTGTTAGATGCAAATCTTTGGTTGACATCACCAGCTATGTTTTTACAAAATTTGTTGACTCTAGCTCTAAAACTGTGAAATATACGAGCATTCTGGTTTTAAAAAGGTGGGGCTGCGTGCGGCAGGTGTTGGCGTGGAATCACAAACTTTATAATCGATACCGAAGGTAAAGAGTATATTGGGCTCATGCAATGTCTGTCATGGTGTTTGTCCGTCTGTATGTAGAGACGTTAAACTTTGCAAAAATATTTATTTATGGATGGGACATGTGCCAAGATTGGTGTTCTACGCCTACTGGGGGCTGGGAAATCGATAACTTCGATACCTAAAAATCGATAAATGAACCTATTTCGCACATCCTTACAGCTAGAATTAATAAATTTGGTAAGGAGATAGCTACTGGCATTCCCCAAAAATCTGCATAACAAATTTTGGAGCCACGCACACCAATAACGTATGACGTAACCAATGCGTATATCTTTTTGAGCTAGAGTCACAAAATTTGGAGGGAAAATAGCTGGTGCAATCCCACAAAGATCTGTAACAAAACTTTGGATTCCACGCCTCCAACCAATGCCCCACGCCCCACCAACTCTCAAAAGAACGGGCTGGCGTCTGTCTTCCACAGCTTTCGAGTTGCAGTCACCAAATTTGGGAGCAATATAGCTGTTGGCATCCCCATATGCATCAAACTATATTTGAAGCAGCGTACACCTCTGCCGCATCCGTACCTCTTTGCAATCAGGCAACTTGTAACCCGTTATTATACAGGTATGGCGTATACCGCAGTAGTTTGCTTCCGACTGCAACGTTTCCACTTTTTGTATATTAAAAATAATCAAACGGCAGATAAGATAATAACAAACCAAACTATAAATAAATATGAAAAATACACGCTTGACATTCGTACATTCTGGGGATAAACAAACTATTGGTTGCGTTTTTCATTGATTTAAAATATAAATAAATACAGCTTATCAAAACTAAAAAATAGGCTTTTTAAAAACAATGAACTAAAAATTTAAAAAATAATTCTTAGCATATGATTAAAACAATAATGACCGAAAAATGCTAGTATTGTTGTGAAAAAGGGTCTTGCGCTCAATATAAGAAACATATAGCACAAAGCGCCGAGGCCGATTGCAACTCTCCTACTTGAAGACTCCCATTAATCTGAAACAAAATGAAATACATTCAAATAACACAGTATAAAGTCCAATCATTTCAATTAAAAGTAAATAAATATAAACCAAGCATTAAAATTAAAAGTAAAAAAATCATGAAAATAAAAAATCTGGAACAGACAGACCAGCAAATAATTTAAATTGTTTGTGTGAAACAAATACTATTGAACTATAATTAGTTTTTTAATGGAGATACAAATGTATCTGTGTATGTTAAGCTACACCGCCTATGAAGCCTTTAGGCAGAAAATGTAATGTGCAACTATTCGAAACCAAATGCAGCTTAATAAAAGTCATATAAACAAATGTTTACATTTCAAAGCCAATCATTGACATTATCAATAACCAAAAACTAGTTTTGTTTTTTGATGCAACACAAAATGTTTAACTAGCAATTCACATTTATTTTTCAGGCTAAATTACAAACGGAATGCTGACCTTGAGTTCGCAAATGAAAAGGCAACAGTAAGGATTACAACCACAAACTAAACATATACATATGTAGAAATTTTTAACTGGTTCTGACAACATGTGGCTACTGTTTGTGGGCCTTCAATTGGCCAGTAGCAGCCCAACGGAAATCCAGCCAGATTGGAATTTGACTGGAAACAGTAACAGCAGCACAGCAGCATATTATTACCCCAATGAAACCATCGTATATAGCACACAATCAGGAGATTATTTCCCACTGAGCACTGGCAGTAGTTCGTCCGTTCACAGCACAGATCTTCCAACCTATCAGCATTGTATAGCGACTCGCAATTCCTTTGCGGATCTGTTAACGGTGGTGCTGTACGGTCTAGTTTGCATTATAGGCCTGTTCGGCAACACACTTGTCATCTATGTGGTGTTGCGATTCTCCAAGATGCAGACAGTGACCAACATCTATATACTCAATCTGGCCATTGCAGACGAGTGTTTTCTGATCGGAATTCCATTTTTGCTTTACACGATGCGCATTTGCAGCTGGCGATTTGGGCAACTGATGTGCAAGGCGTATATGGTGAGCACATCGATAACGTCCTTCACATCCTCCATCTTTCTGCTGATCATGTCTGCAGATCGCTATTTAGCCGTGTGCCATCCGATAAGCTCGCCTCGCTACCGCACCCTGCATGTCGCCAAATTGGTATCGGCGCTGGCGTGGAGCACTTCGGCAGTGCTGATGTTACCGGTGATGCTCTATGCCAGTACCGTCGAGCAGGAAGATGGTGTCAACTATTCATGCAACATCATGTGGCCGGATGCATACAAGAAACATTCGGGCACCACATTCATCCTATACACATTTTTTCTCGGCTTTGCAACGCCGTTGTGCTTCATCCTTAGCTTTTATTATTTGGTAATTAGAAAGCTACGCTCGGTGGGACCGAAGCATGCGACCAAGTCCAAGGAGAAGCGGCGGGCACATCGTAAGGTCACGCGTCTGGTGCTGACAGTCATAACGGTGTACATTTGTTGCTGGCTGCCGCACTGGATGTCTCAGCTGGCACTGATCCACTCGAATCCGGCGCAGCGTGATCTATCGCGCCTGGAGATACTCATATTTTTGTTGCTGGGCGCACTAGTGTATTCCAACTCGGCAGTAAATCCTATACTCTATGCATTTCTTAGCGAGAACTTTCGCAAGAGCTTCTTTAAGGCCTTCACCTGCATGACCAAACAGGATATCAACGCACAGCTTCAACTAGAACCTAGTGTGTTTACCAAGCAGGTCAGTCGACGCCGTGGCGGCTCCAGGCGTCTGCTGACGCCCTGTCAGCAACATCAGCTAGAGCAACAACCGCCACTTTTGGCCCTACATGCGGGCAATAACAACTCATCGACGACCACATCGTCGACAACAACAGCGGAGAAAACGGGTTCGACGAGTGCCCAAAAGTCGTGTAGTTCCAATGGGAAACTAACAGTGCCCGAAGGTGAGAACCTCATCATTTGTATGGGTGAGCAGCAAGAAGCGTATTGTACAACGATGCGTCGTGGATCAAATATAATGCAGCAAACGGATCTTTAGAACGTATCTTAAATATAAAAAAAAATATTTTAACTAAATTAAGAAATTGTCTTAAGAGTGTTTATGTATGGATGGGGTGGCATTTAATTGTTTCTACTTAACGTGTGTGTTGAAAAAAAAAAAATAAATACCGCAGTATTATTAAAGTACCCCTTTAAAGCAGCTATAAAAGCCCAAATACTGCCCCAAGTGTGTTTTCTTGTGGTTGAATACAATGTGAAATATATTTTAAAATACTTAAAAAATCAACAGTTCTACAACAATACCTACATTTAAAATCAATAATGATTTTAAGTGCTCAAATTTAAGATAATTGCAAAAGCTATAATCAAAGCAATAATTAAATTGTATAAATGTGCTTTTAAGTGGATCAATATATATATATATAAATAAAATAATGAAAATAAAAGCAAAAATCCATTCAAACAAACCAAGCAATGATATCGAAAAAAAAATATAATAAAGTTATGTGGCGGTGAAAAATAATAAATTTACCCACAACAAAATGCGTGGACAACACTCTTATTACTTTAAATTGTACTGAACCCTACAAACAATTTATTTGTACATATAGTTAAGAAACACAAATACGATATTTCGTGCCCACATCGAAAATTACAACCACAAAAAATATTCTTTCACGTTTTATGTAATAAATTAATTTGTAATAAAATAATATTTACGGCCTGTACTTATTTAATTTAGAAAATCGGCTATCATAAACGATCCGTGGTTTTTTTTTTTTTTGTATTATTGTACATCTTCAGATAACCTTTATTTTATTAAGGGTGGATATTAAGTTTTTTGATAACTTACCTGACATTTGCTATTCAACAAACATTCTCTTAACGAGTAGATAATGAAGTGGCCAAATCGTATTAAGACCAAAAGCTTTCTAGAAAAATATTTTTTGAAAAATTTAAAAGGATATTCAATAAAATTCCTAATCGAATTGGATATTTTTGGCATTAACTTGATAGCAAGATTGCGAAATTTCACTTCAAAATATTCATTAATATTCATTCAAAAAACAAGAGTGTGGCATTAAAATCGATGCAGATTTAAGGAAATTTAACATGCTAGCTTTAAAACTGTAAAATATCCCAGTGGGCGTAGTGCCCTAATCTTGACACTTTGTCTGTCTAAAAAAGTTGCGTTAATACGTACATACGGTGATAGAAATTGACGGACTTTGCACGAAATCCAATATACTCTTTAACTTAGGTATCAGAGTATAAAAGCCGTTTAGTGCTGATAAATACACTAAATTTAAAGAGCGCCTAGGTAAAGCATAGCGGAGGCAATGATGGCACTGCAACGCAAATGATTAGGGATTCCACGTACCCGAGCGGACAACAAGATGCATTAACAACGTAATCCAATCAGAGCAATAATGAAATGCCGAGTGCCAGACACACTCTCAAAGGGGGATTTGGTGGCACAGGCGCTGAGAACAGTGGCCAGTTAAGCGGCAGATGCAACAGACGGCGAAATCGCATTGTGTGGCATAGCCCCAACCTGCACACACCCTTTTAGTGTGCCCTTCTCTTTGCCCCTTATACAGAACCTGCAGTTGTCACGTTTTATATTTCACGGCATTTACAGATTTGTCGCAAGTTCGCATTGCAGCAGGCGCCCATCTGATGTTCGGAGATTTTTAACTACACACGTTTCAGATTGCGCCACAATTGTTTGGCTTAATGGAGCGCTGCTCATTGACTGGCTTCATACAAGATGATGTGAACAAAAGGCGCCTGGACATGTGGTTTTTCAGGCCTTTTGAAGTTGGCCATTTTGGTTCTGCACAAATTTTTTTAGGGCACAGGGACATCTTGAAGTCTGCAGGAAACTTGGCTCAAAATTAAATTGCCTTTAACATTGCGTTGCATTTTGGAAAACCAATTTATCAGCCATCCAACCGCAAAGTGGACTCGCCTTGCGGTCAATCAGTAAAGCGCTGTGCTACCCACACTGTCAATCACAGGTGTAATTTAATTTTATTGAAGTTCACCACAACAGGCAATAGCAAAGTCACAAAGTATACGTCTTAAAAATACTTACACCAAATTTTGGATACTTTTAAAATATTTATTTAATATTTTCAATCTCAAGCTCAATCTTAAGTTTTATCTGGCTTGTGTTTTGTTCGATTTAAGAAACAAATCTAATTCTTTTAATTATTTCCTGTTTTTGCAATTTATATGGCGGATACTTTTGATTATAAAGAATCTATAGTATAGAAAGATAATATTTAATCCCTGATTTAAAATAAGTACAAGCATCAAATGTAGTTTACGCATCGTACAAAAATAGCAAACAGAAAAGCCACAACCGTAAGATAAACCCCACGGGTGCAGGTATTACAAGAGCTCGTAACTTGGTTGGCAAAAGTAATCAACTAATTAAAACGAACTAAAGCCGCAATGCTGATATGTACTTATGTTACTGATTAAAAACAATTTCGAGTGTGGACAAGCAAGCAATTACAGCCACTTTGTAACCAGCATCATCAAATATTTGTCAAGCACACTAAAAGTACAAGACACATACAAAGCAAAGAGATTTTAAGATTTTAAGGAAAAGCTGCAGAATAAATGCATAAAACTTTATTTTTTGCAACTAAGTGGTGCTCAGAAATTCTGTCAGGGTGAATGGCAAAGTGCTTGCGCGTTCAAGAATCAAAAGTAATAAAGAAACTAAGGTGCATTAAAAAATGGCTGCTAAACCAAAAACAGTAAGAAACCAAGCAACAGAAATGAATCCACACAAATTTGCACTCAAAAAAGTTGCACAGTTATTGAGGTGACAGGTCCCCTCTTCCTGTTTACCCCCTTATGGTGTAATCAAGCCTGCAACACACAGGAGCTTAAAGTACGACTTAGTCGATCCAGAAATACATACTTTTCCAAAGATTTTCACAACATTTAAACTAACAAATATTTTCACTCTCCTGCCTGTTAAAGGGACTACGTTAGCACGCTTAAAAACATAAATCAATAGCAGCAGTGGCAAACGACTTGGAGCCAAGTTCCTAAACTTGATTTAATGCCAGTGCGCAGCAAAATTACAAAATTATTCCAAAAATAAGTAAAGGTAACTTAAAAAGCTCAATGTTAAAACCATGTATCTGAGTTATTGGTATAAATCGAACATTTTGTTATATTTTCTTTAAGTTTCCGATTGCGAAGAGTTAACAACGCAGATTTTGTACAACATTTGCAATTCGTTGCAAAATATTTGTGCGTGTTAGTTAATTTTCAAGAACTTTAACTATAATAAGTTTAAATTTTATTGAAGAACATCTTAAATAAGATAAAAGCTAAAAAAATTTACACTTATTTCTATTTTGACTTTGAGAATAGCTAAAACATACATATATTCAAAACACATACATATGTTGCTATAGCTTAAATAAACTTTTTATCGGTAAGTTAGATGCACCTTTATTTATTTAATAACTCAATTTTGATGCTGTAACCTTTTCCAACATCCCTGCCAATTAGCATTTTTCACATTGCTTTCCGTAAAACCATTTTCAATTGCAATTAGAGTGTTATTCGGAGCGCCCAAAGCTGCATATCCGTTAATCTCGTAAAACATGATATGTATGTAACTGAGTACCTGGCATTGCTGTCAATTTGCACCACCCAGGCCACCAAAACACCCACCAAAAACACATAAATTGAGTGGCAACTCTCAGTACGGCGACCCAAACAAAAACGGTGAGCACAAACAAAAAAAAAAAAAACAAGTAAAGAAGCATCCTTATGCCAGTCGAGTGAGATACAACGAAAACTTTCTCTATACCCCAAATACCTTATTACCCCTATATTCCGCCGCTCAATTTCCCTCTTGTGCCGTTTTTAACGCATTTTTATGGAATTTGTGAGCTTGTTGGCTCTTCGCTGAATTTCCATGCCAAAAGCGTAACAATATTTGCGTAGCCAAGGCAAAAGAAAGCAACGTAAGAGTGGAAAAAACAATAATAACAAAATTTCATGATTTTATTTAAGCGAAAAAATGGTAGCCATAGAAGAGAAAGGGCTAAAGCAAGGCTAGCAAAGTAACTGGCAAAATGGCAAATGGAAATGGAATTAGAATTTTAGCTGCAAAAACTTGGGCCGGCTCAAAAATTCGTGGCCATCAATTGCCGGAAATGTTTTGTGAGCACTGTCAAGTTATGAGACCGTGTTCATAGCTTCAGTTACTAACTAAATGCCAATTTAAGTTGCCAGCAGCTGCTGCTGTTGCTTACACAGCGGTTCTGTCTGTGGTGCTCTATCCGGGCTCTGATTCGTTCCTGTGGCTGCGAATTTCTATGCAGTTACTACGACTTCTAACGAAACTTGTGTAATTGATATATGTGGTTGTTGCAAGTTCCAACTTTCTAATAGAGCTGGCTGCCAGCCTGCCAGGCAGCCAGCAGCATCATCGGCAACTGTACACAAACTTGGTCAAAACTAAGCAGCCAGCAGTGTTACATAGCGCCGCAAAGTCTGCAGTTTCTTGGGAAAAGCTCAATGCCAAAATTCCATTTGAAACGTTTGTCTTGAGTCTGACGCAATTTTGACTAATGGGCAATTGCTTTCGAGGTGCGTTCTCAAATACCAATGCTAATTGCCTTCGATTATGATTATTAACCATCATTTTGTAATTTCAAGAGAATTGAAGAAGGGTTAATTTATATTGAAGGTTTGACCGGTAAACGATGGTTGAGTAAAGTTCCTTAATCTCTTATTAAGCCTCGAGTGGTGTGTTGAATATTTGAGAAATAACAGATATATTTTTACTCTTATAGATTCAGAGTAATTTGGTTTTGTGCAATGCCCGTCATAGATCAGACAAAATGACAATATAAAGACGGTACGCCAACTGGGAGGCTGGGAAGATAGCTGTTGACTTCCCTCCAAATATCTGCATTAAAACTTTGGATGCCACCCCACTTGTGAAATACGGGAATGCGTATATCTTGATCAGTTTTCGTCATATTCACCAATTTTGGTAGAAGGATGGCTGGTGACACTTCCCTCCCAAAAAATCTGCATTCATTATGCGGATGCCACGCCCCCAAGCGGTGCCCCAAGTTCCCAGCATTCAAAACAGGAAATGTCTAAATCTCGAACAGTTTTTTAGCTATTTTCACCCAATTTGGTAGGATAATTAAAAAATCTGCAAGATTTCAATTTAAAAAACGCAAATGCTTATATGTTTGGTCGCCCTTAAACATGCGCACAAATTAAAAATAAATCTGCCCCTTTGGAACACTGCTAGGGATAATAGCTTAAATTAACAAACTTGAAAATATTCTTACCTCTTAAATTTATTGTAATACTAGCTGTACCCTTCCACCCTTCGCTGTGGCATATTGTCAGTCCACTTATAAGAAATGAACACAACAAATCATAATTTTTAAATACCGCCAGCACAACACATTCCTTTTGTTTCATTATCGAACTTTAGAGCCTGGCAGTAAGTGCAGACATGACTCATCTGGCCAATCCCGACATGGCGACTGGAGCTATAATCAGCTGCTGGGTCATATCGAAATTCAAGACGATGGTATTGCTCATGTCTATGTACTGTAATCTGTGTACGAAGTTCAGCTACCCTTATCATATTTTGTTCATTCCTCTGCGAGCGAAGCAAATCTGATGCTGCAGACCTTGACTCTCGTGCTCGCAATCGCCTATCCTCAAGCCTGGCGGCACGGCTTTCTGCTGGTTCCATGATAATCCTCTGCCTTTGCCTTAACCGATCCGTCTCTCGCACCAATTCCCGCTCTTCCGCTGTCCTATTCGAAACCTGGATTCTCACTCTTTCTGCGTGGCGAGTACGACGACCCAATTTTGCTTTGTTGTCTAAAATAAAATTTTATAGAAGAAAATTTTGGAGATTTTTTGTTGTTGTCGCTTCAAGCATGAAACGAATAATAATTTTGTGTTTGCTCTCATAGTAATGCCTAGGTATTTTATTAAAAGCCTACTGTGAGACAACATTATTCTATAAAACCGATTTTATTCGCGATCGCGGTATGGTATCGACATAAAAAGTAGACAAAATCCAAGTTTAGACCTGACTTTATAGTGTGTCAAAATTTTGGCTCAAACGGATCAGTAGTTTTCAAATGCATAGAACATGGAGTCATGTACACAACATTTTTATATATGTATATGGGCAATTCTCTGGTGTCGTTCGTGACGGTCGTACGCATTGCAAGTGGTAAAAGGTCAAAATAAGACGGATTTTCAAAATTCCTTTTTCACTATGTTGTTGCTCTTGATTAGCCCTACAATTGGTGCTTAGGTCATTTTTGGGTAACAATTAGTTTTCGAGATTTTGAAAAAACCGACGGGTACGCACGTGACAAAAACAGAAGTGGTTTTCGCGACAAGCAATTCAAACTCAGATTTCAGCGAAAGTAAAAGCAGTATTTTGATGCGGTTAAATATTAAATGTTGTGAATTGAATAACCTTTAAAATGGCTTTTATTTTACGCGAATGCGACTTGTACTTTTTTTAATTCAATTTAATTCAGGTTCGTTACGTTACTTAACGTTCGTGACATTTTTCCACAATGAAATTTATGGTGTTTCGGTCGCTTTTTTCGAAAATGTATGAAGAAAACTGCTTAAGAAAACATGTTTCAAGAAAAGCATGTACTTTCGATGCACTGACAACAAATGTAGCTTTTCGGTAACGTTCGATACAACGAAATATGCGATAAAACAACTCCAAAAAAACAGTTATTTGCTATCGCATAGTTCTTTTTGCATATATTTTTGATTATGTGTACCCACTGAGAGACTTAAGAGTGAAACACTCAATTCAAAAGCTCTCTCTTCAAGAATATTGAGAAGAACAAATGATGCAATGAAATTGACAAAACGTTAACATATGCACTTGCGCGACTTTGAACTTGAATTTTTCGGATTGGGTTATAGATAAATGTAAAATTTCTTTTGATTAATTACATTTCATCAATTCTGAATCAAAACATTAAATAAGCAAGGCCCTACAATGAGTTTCAAATTTTTGGTCTCGGTTGACCTTTCTGTGGAAATGCCCATATAGATAGATGTATCTGATAAACTTTTTTGGCTTCTCATTTCCCTCGCACGTTATAAGTGCTGTCCCTTTGCTGCATCCAAACATTTGCTTTGACATTCGCTTAACATGCTGGCAACGACAGAACCATTTAAATACCATTCCAATTATGTGCCCTAAGGTGTCTGCGATAGCTGCAGTTTGCATACAACTTCCCAATCCCATGACAAGGAGCAGCCTTTCAGTGGTGAGGAGGGAAGGCTTCCGGTTCGTTAGGAAAGTTCACGCACAAATTAACACGCAGCAAATGCAACTTTCAGTCTTTTTGGCTGCCAGAGCACAAAGTACATAAAAACAAAACATAATTTTAATTTTAATGAGCAGCAAGCTGGCAGCTCAACCGACACAACTTTTTTAAAATTTCAAAGAAATCTTTTTTATATACATTATACATATAAAGACAAATTAATTAAATATTGTTGTGGAAATATATTTATTTATAAACCTTCACAAACGTGAACGGTTTCATTAACATTAGCTTGCAAGAACGCAACTTGAACTGCAAATGTTATCAGACAAGATTTCATTGCATATGCGCAGGCAGGGTTTTAAGGGGTTGCCCCCCTCCCCCCTTCACCCACTGGCAACTTTGAATTTCAAAAAAACTAATTTTTATGTTTTTCAAGGATAAATTAGTGAGAATATGTCCTCAAAATTTCAAGTCGATCTGATCAAAAATTAAAGAGAGCGTTAAAAGCCGAGAATTCGTTAGACGCCCGAAATAAAAGTTTTGAAGGCGTTTTTCTCGAAAAGGCATTTTGAAATCGGTGACCAAAAAAAGTCGAAAACCTATACAGATCTTTTTCAAATTGTTATAATTGAATTCATATGGAAATGATCTTTGTTTAGTCGATTTTCTGATGTGTTAACATCTATACGCGCGGAAGCGTAACTAATAAAATTCACGCACTATCAAACTTCTCTGCCGCAAGTCACATGCATACCTCGCTGTCGTAACTCGCTGCCCTAACTCACAAAGATAGGCAGTCCAAAATTGAATTAGTATGTGGTTGTTGTACAACAATTCTCTCTGCCTGTAAACGAATATGATGGTATTGGTGTTGCGACAGAGAAAAGTGGTCGTAAAAGACGAAGTCTCGCTCGTGAATTAACGAACAATGTGCCTGATGCTTTGCATTCGCTTTGTTTTGTTTGTGCTTAGAACCAGAGAAGCAGACGACTGAGAAGGTCGAGTAATGGGTTGGCAATAATTAAATTTGTCTATAATAAAAAGTGTGAGTTTGTGTGCATTCACAAAAGAAGCAAACCAGAAATGCACTTGACGAATGATGAATGTTGGGTGCCTTAATAAAATATAAGTGCTATTGTGGATATGTCGTTGTAGAATATATTTGCAATAATTGCATATTTTGATTATTTTGATTAGCAAAGGTTGGCGTTAGCACACAATTGAGAAATAACTAAAAACAGTTTAATAACATATCATCTTCCAACATTGTAAGAGTATCCAACATTTATCATTCTTCTAGTGCAATTCTGAATTGCTTCTATTGGGAATACACACACCCACACACTTACAGACTAACATAGCGGACTTCTTTAATAAGAGAATGAACTGACGAATGATGAACCCAAATTCAAAAGGTAAACCCAAATTCAATAAAATATTAAAGTATTATTAAACGTGCTCCTAGCAATAAAATAGGTACAAACACACCAACACATCGTCCGTGAGTTCCAACACTCATAGACTTTTTTTTTATTAAAATCCCTTAGATCAAAGCTAAGAAGTTTATTTTGTTTGTATACTCAATACCGAAGGTAAAGATTTTATTGGTTTTGTGCAATGTCCGTCATGCTGTCTGTCCGTCTGTCCGCCTGTATGAAAGCTATTCTTTTCGACACCCGTAAAGCTCAGGACTTGGAAATTTGTAAATATCTTTTTCTTTGGCCAGGAGAGATGAAGTGTCAAGGTTGGGGGACTGCGAAATCAATGAACTCACATGTTTCCCACCTCCCATCAGCTAGAGTTAACAAATTTGGTAAGGAGATAGCTACTGGCGTCTCCCAAAAAACCGCATCAAAAATGTTGATGCCACACCTCTAAACTATGCCCCACGCCCCACCGCCTCGTTAAAAACGGGAATGCGTGCATCTTTCACAGTTTTTGAACTAGAGTCATATATTCCATTAACATTTGTGGCTTTAGAATTTAAAGTTTAGATGATTCAGTTCGCCACAATTTTGGTCACCACGACCCGCCAAAATAAAACAAGTGGAAACGTTGCAGTCGGACGCAACCGACTGCGGTATACTCGTTACCAGTATTAAAACCGGTAAAAAGAGGCCGAATTGCAATGGGGTACGGATGCGGCAGGGGTGTACGCTGCCTTAAAGATTCTAAGATGCAGATGGGGATGCCACCAGCTATCTTCCTTCCAAATTTGGTGACTCTAGATCAAAGTTTGTTAAAGGTGGGGCAAGGGAAGTTGGGAGCGGATTGGGTGGGCTTGGCATACAAATTTTTGCTGCAGATCTTTGTGGAATTTCAATTGCTATCTTCATACCAAATCTGGTGACTCTAGCTCCACACCTCTGGAAGGTACACGCGTTCCCGTTTTTGACGAAGCGTTGGAGCGGATGGGGGCGGCTGGGGCAGTATTTGTGGGCGTGGCATCCAAAATTTTGATGCAGTTTTTGGGGGGTCATCATCACCTATCTTGGCACCATCACCTATCTTGGTTGCTATAGCTCAAAAACTGTGGGAGATATAAGCTTTTTTGACATTAAAATGCTGGAGGGCTGGGGGCGGAATGGGTAGGCGTGAGGGTTGCTAGTAGATATCTTCTTACCAAATTTGGTAGTTCTAGCTTTAAGGGTGTGCGAAATATGTGGATTTATCGGTTTTGAGTTTTCGAATTTATCGATTTGCCAGCCCCCCCAGTTATCGTATAACCCCAATCTTGACACTTTAATTTACTATCCCATAGATAAAGAGATTTGGAAAGTTTCAAGTCTCTAGCTTGAAGGGTGTGGAAAAAAGTTGCGTTCATACAGACGGACAGACACCATGACGGACATTGCACAAACCCAATATACTCTTTACCTTCGGTAACGAGTATAAAAAGAATTTAAAAAGTCACCAGATTTGGTGTCAATACAGCTAGTCGCATCCCCCAAAGATCAGCATCAAACTATCTTTGAAGGCAGCGTGCACCCATGACGCAGCCGTACTCCCCCTCTTAACACCCGTTTTTACACTAGTATCAATTGTTATGTTTGTAAATTCAAACAAACTAGAAAAATCATATAGTGCGTATCAAAATGATAAGACACATCAATATTTTAAGTTTCTTCACTTCCAACATATTTGTTGTAAGTAAGCATAAGGAACGAAAGTGCAAAGCATAGACTGTGAAAAAGCACCGATACTTACTAATCCAAGCTTTGCCTGGAAATGCACCGTTAACTTTTCGTAGAAGTGCAAAAATTTACTTGTTTGCAAGCGTATCACACATTGGTTTAAGTGAAGTTAAAGACGTCGGATCGCAGTTTTTGACGTTATTTATTGTTTGTAACTAGAGTATTGATTAAATTAATTAAAATGGGCTGTCTAGTCTGCTTCGGGAGGAAGAAAAGGGGTCGATTCTTGCTTTTTCAAAGTCTGGCTGGACGATTTGCCAAATTTCCCGTGAAACTTGTCGAAGTCGCACTGCTATTGCCAATTTTTTTTAAAAACCCGGAAAGTTACGGTAAGAAACATAGCACTGTTCGAAAACCAGTCTTAAATGAGCGTGAAAAAAGGTTCATTATTAATAAGGCCAACAATTCGACAGTATCATGTGTCAAGCTTGCTTCGATTTCCCGCAAGAATGTGTCTGCCATGACTGTCTGGCGCACTTTAAATCTGTCTAAGCACATTGTCCGAGGTGTACGTAAGAAGTAACCTCATCTGATTCCACGTCACAAAGCTGCAAGAATCGATTTTGCGCTTTGAAGCTTGGAAACAAACTGGGACTCGGTAAGAAAATTGTTTTACGGGTATTTTGAATGTGTATTACCGTCATGGTGTCTGTAAGTCCGTATGAAGGCAACTTTTTTCGACACCCTCCAAGCTAGAGACTTGAAACTTTGCAAATATCTTTATCTATGGCCGGGACAGATAAAGTGTCAAGATTGAAGTTCTACGATAACTGGGGGGCTGGCAAATCGATAAATTCGATAACTGAAAATCCAAAAATATACATATATCCCACATCCTTACAGCTAAAACTACCAAATTTGGTGCGAAGATAGCTACAAGCATCCCCCAAAATACTGCATAAAAAATTAAGGTGCCACGCCCACCCTTCCGCCCCCAGACCCCCCGTAGCTTAAAATCAGAAACGCCTATAACTTCCACATTTTTTGAGCTAGAGCCCCAATATTTGTGCCCAGATAGGTGATGACATCCCCTAAAAAACTGCATCAAAACTACGGATACCACGCTCACCCATTAGCACATATTCAAACATGTCTTATAACTATGACCCGGTTGAAAAACTCATTTTTTGTTTATTTGTTAAAAAAAAAATAATAATTGAAATATTGCTATAAAATGATTTAAACCTATTGTCTATTCTATCTTTAAGTAAATTAGTGAAATTTTTATTTTGCTAGGTAAGGTGTCTTGGAAATTATTTGAAAAAAACTAGGTGTCTTATCATTTTGATACGCACTATATAAATATATTGTTAATCATTAATTTAAAGCTTATTCATTTTTAAATCAAAGTGCGAAATATTTAATTTCCGATTCAGTACAATCTTTTTCAAAAGCGGGTATGTACTTCTAAAGTTCCAAAGCTTTTTCGTTTTACGTTAAAGCTAACTGCATACGACATATTCATGTTCGAGTCCCATCGCAGGCCATCATATTTTGCTATCGGTAATATGTAACTAAATAATTTTCATTCTATAATTAATGAAAATTTCCTTAATTGAATTAAATTTAAAAGTGACACTTTTTAACATATGAAAAAAAAACACTTTATATCGAAACCAAAAGCCAAAAAATCTATAACTAAAGTTTAAACTATGTAATTAACAATGTTTTTTCGCTAATTTCTAACCTCTGAAAGAAAATTGAAACATGAAAAAAAAAAAAATTAACTAATCACACACCCCATGAATTAGCTTAACTCTTAAGCATCCGACTGCTTTGTTTAATCAGGTCACGTTTCATAGCTACTGGGCAACCGGGCCACCAACAAGGCGATCTTATGAATATTCTTAAGAAATACAGACTGAGCCAAGACAAATAACGGCGTTCGTACTTCCGCTAAATCAATTTTGCAATTGGTATCCAAACAGTGTGCCAGCAAATTGTTTAAGAATAAAGTTCCACGAATCGTTGAGTAGGGGGAAAGAATGCAAACTACTTCATCCGGTTTGCGATTTTATTTCTTAATATTTGTATCATTGAAAATGCTGCACCATTGAAAACTTTTTAGTAAGCAGATGAAGAAAGAAAAGAGCGAAAACGTTGAAAATGACGCAACCGACTGCGGCATACACTGGTATGGGATGGTAGAGGTCTGCTTGCAAAGCGGGGGTGTGAGCCGCGTTCTATGATAGTTTGATGCAAGTCTTAGGGGCATTGCCAGCTATATTGTTACCAAAATTGGTAAATTCAGCTTAAGAACTATAAAGAATAGGAGGATATACCGTTTTAAAAAGCGGGTGGCATCGTGACATCCAAATTTTTTATTGAAAGATGTCACTTGCTATCTTCCTACCAAATTTGGTGAACAAAGCTCATAGACAAAAGTATTTTCACAGTTTCAAGTCGAAAACAGCTGCGCTCATACAGGCGGACAGAAGGACAGACACCATGACAGACATTGCACAAAACTATAATAGTTTCAAATAACTAATTTTCTTTATTTTGCGTGACTGGGTATATTATAGATGATTTAAGGACGATACATACAAATTTGTATTTAAATTAAAAAAGTACAATTTAATTTAAAAAGTATAAAATGTATTTTATTTTTAACGTTTTCGGTTGCAAAATCAAATATTAATGACGTCAAATTGTGCTTCAATAGTTTTACTGTCCAGGTGATGATTTAAAATTTTAATTCCCTGTCATGTTCTTTTTAGCTGCTCAATTAAAAGAAGTGGCAGACGTTAATTAATTTTACTATTGATCGAATTAAAAAATAATTGGAAAAATTAAAATGAAAATTCTTTGTTAATGATAGTAAACCACTGTCAGAGACTTGCAAGGCCAAAGGATAATCTTAAGCGGATTAAAGAAATACATAATGCTAAGCCGATGGATGAAAAAAGACAATTAAGGATAAAGGATGCTCTAAAAATGTCAAGCAAATGAAAAGCAGCTTACGATAAATTTTAACATACTGTGCACTATTTAAGATAACAGATAAACTGTTTTGCAAAAGAGCTTAGCAAAGCTAAGAAATTTGCAAAAATCTAAGAAACATTATTTTTCAAGTAAACAAATAAGAAATAGCTCTTAAATATTTGTTCATTTTTATGCAAGCTAATTACTAAAATTAAATAAAATTCGATCACTAAGACAGAAAGAACAGTAGCTAAAAAATAACCTTAATAATACAAATTTTTTATAATTTAATAATAATTTTTTTAATGATAAGCAGTTGATAATTAATTAATAAACTATCAACTAGTAAAGAAAGAAAAATAATAATATTTTTTTTTTTTTGCTTGGCACAAGGTCTTCTGGATTTGTGTCCATATATCCAGAGCCCGTTTGCTTACATTTATGTTAACATCATGTTTGTATGCGGAAAATTAAGTTCTTTTTACCATTTTCCTGGAGGATTATGCAAAAATTTTCTTTCGCAAAAACTTTCTCCTGGCCGGATACTTTTTATATATTGCATAGAATCAAACAAAATAAATAAGATAAATTTTCACACGCACATCTCACACCAGGCGCTCGATTCCTTTGCCATCTTTGACCTTCGATTGCTGAATTAATAAAAGCCTGTGTGTTTGAATGGCTTTAAGTTAGTCGGGAAAACGTCATGTTAAGGAACTATTTTAGCTTAATAATAAAATCTTTTAACTGCATTTGGTGCTAAAGAAATAGCTCACAAACCTATCACTATGTATTACCCTGTTGAGTTTCTGAACAAAAGGAACTTAAAATGTTGCAGAAAAACCTAAATTATGAAGAAACAGTATTTACAAGTTTTGTTTAAGTTTAAAACAATCAAATTATCTAAAGAAGCCTGATTTACTTTTGCAATAAGTAAGCCTCAAGGACAGTCATAAACATTTTCTGGGGTGGACCTTAAAGTCTAATATTTCTATTATGGACAGCTTTAATATTCCAAATGACAAACAAGTGAAAACACTGCTGTCGGATGCAACCGATTGTGGAAAAGTCTGATACCGTTATTATAATTAGTGGTTAAGATTCCGCTTGGAAATTTTATAAACTGGTTTTGGATTAGGTTTTTAATCATAGTTCTTTTTTTTTTTAAACACACAAATCGTTTATAAATTGAGAACGAAATGTTATTTTACAAAGATGAGTTTCGAGACCATTTAGTTTTTAAAACAAGACCGGCGACCTATAAAATTCGTTCTTAATTTAAGAAATGATCTGAATTGGAGAGAACGGATTTCGTTTGTGTTGAAGATAAGGTAGGCGCAGCAGGGGGGGAAAGCGCAGGGACGTCTAGTTATTTTTGTACTAAATTTGGTGGCTCTTACTCAAAAACTATGGAAGATATAGCATATAAGATTTGGAAATGTGGGGGTGCTGGGGGCGAAGATTGTGGTCTCATTAGCACTTGCGTTGCAGTTTTTTGGGGACCAGTAGCAATCTTCTTACCAAACTTGCTAACTCCAGCTGTAAGAATGTAGAAAATATATGGTTCTATAGAATATATCGATTTCCCAGCCTTCCAATCTTCTGACGCTCCTTGTACAAATTTATTTGCAAAGTTTCAAGTCTCTAGCTTCTATTATTTTTAATTTTATTTTTTTTTATTTTATTCATTTTGAATATAAATTTGTGAACAGGTATTTTGCTAACTGAAGAGGCACTTTTAGCAGGTTTTACAAAAGAGAAAAATAACCGAATTTGATTGGAAAAATGTCTATTGTTGTAACTACAACAAGTTAATTAATAAAATACTTTTCCTGCAGAGATCCATTGGCAGAAACGTTTTGTTTTTTTCCTAGCCTCTGCCGTAAGACGCTTGGCCAGAGCATTTTTGAAGCATGCCTATCGACATATTTTTTTGCAAACCTTTGCCAAACAGCTCCCAACCTTAGGAGTTCGAGATCTTTTTCAATATCCCTAGTTGGCATGTACCATGAATAACATATTACATTACACATTACACATTTTCCGAAGTATCTTCGACTACTCGGATTTTATTGAGGTTGGTTTTCACAGGTGTATCGTATATTTGTAGCGCATAGTTCCACATAGGGCTCAATGAATAACTACCTTACTAGAGAGTGATAGCTTGTTCCATGGTGCAAGAAGCCAAGTAATTTTTCTAGCTTTGGCTATCACCGATCGCTGGATCATTGTCGCGTGCCTCTTTCAGTTAAGTCTTCTGTCAAGTATGACACCCAAGTATTTGTGAAATGTTTTATGATCAACTAGTAAGTGGCCCGCTTACTTCGCTGCGCGGATAGTTTATATAAATTCTAGCAAGATAGATACAAAATAAATAAATTAGAAAATACTTCACAAAATATTTAAGCAAAGTATATAATATTCTCTTTTCCACGCCACCATTGAGGTAGAGAATCAGGCGCGTCATTTTTTCTTGTGGTTTCCCCAGTAGGCCTTATCCCTTTATTGAATTTAATTTGCAATTATTAACAGCTTTTAAGAGCTTCTTTATAAACGACATTGGTTGTTTTTCCGAAAGGTGCTAATAAAAATAAACTTTTTGGTGAACTGACTCTTGAGCAGGCTACATAAAATTGGCCATGAGACAAACAATCGTGTCTTAAGTCTAGTCTAGGCTTATTTAAGAGTTTGTCCCTGTGATTTATTAATTGTTAAGGCAAAGCAAACTTTTAAAGGAAATTGCAATCTTTTAAATTGAATTGGCAATTCAGAGTCAGAAGGTATTAATGGAATTCTCGGTATAAAAACCGTTTCCCCTATACCATTGCCAGTAAAGATAATTGCTTCGACAACATTCTTATGAAGGACTTTAACTTGCAATCTTGTATCATTGCACAGTTTTGGCGGTTTCAAGTTGCGAATCAACATTACAGGTAAACCAATCTTTAAAGTTAATTTATGTTGAGGCAGTCCAGCCGGATTTAATGAATTAAGAAACTCGACGGGGTAATGAACTGCATCTTCGATTTCAGTCACAGAATCAATAGAGTTATATGTCATTTCTCACTTTGAAATGATTTTAATAAAAACTCGTTTATTTCCAATGCATTGTCATTTCTCGCAGTCAAAATAGCACGTTCTGAAAACCATTCGAGTGATTTTTGAGAGATATTTGTAATATTCGGAAATATTTTTAGAGTTAGCTCTTCAATACTTTTCACAACATGACACAAAGTTGATGGTAAAGTTTTTTTGCCATCATGGGTTGAAAATAATCCATTTCCTATTTGAAGAAGCATTTCTGCAAATTCACCAGCTATGCTATCACCTTTTAAGTGCACTCGCATATTCTTCGTTAATGCAATTTTCTGTATTTTGGGCCACAAAATTGAAGACTTTAAACACGCATTTATTTCAACTGCTCTTGTTCCTCTGGGGATCACTGGAAGAGTTTGTCGAAAATCACCAGCTAAGAATCTATCTCGAATATCTTTCAAAGATCGATCTACAGCTTCAAAAGCACCTTAATGGCCCATAGTACACTCATCCCAAACAATAAGCTTGCAATCTCTGAGCACAGCAGCAATATTAGATTGCTTTGAAATTGAGCATTGTGGTGTTTCTAAATGAATCAAATTAAATGCAATCTTAAGTGTAGCATGCGCTGTGCGACCACCATTTAGTAAAGTGGCTGCAATACCGGAAGAGGCAACGGCCAATGCAATGTTTTTACTTTTCCGTACCTTTGCCAATAATAAATTTAAAAGAAAAATTTTACCTGTTCCACCAGGTGCATCTAAATAATAGATATCTCCCTTTTCTGCTTCAACGCTATGTAGTATCTTTTCGTATACTTGTTTTTGCTCAGCAGTAAGGAGTAGCTCATTATTAACAACAAAATTATCGCAATTTTCATAATTTATTTCTCTATGATATTCAATATTTGGAACAATTTCCTCGGATCTAATTGGTAGTGGAAGTCCATAGTAAGTCAAGTTTTGACCACCAATAGACAGAACTATATCTTCAATGTAAATAAGACATTTATTTAAAACATTATTCACAATACTTTCATCAATATATCTGTCTTGTGAAAAATTAAAGGCTTTTAAAATATCTTCTGAGAAACTGTCTTTATAAGTATTCCAAAGTTTAAGAGCATCTGAAATTTGACAAAATACTAACATTATTGCAAAAAGTTCTCTAAGTTTTGTAGGATTTTGACATATGACAGCTTCGGCTATAGTTGAATCCCAGTGCTTATCATCTTCTAGTAATCCTAGAGCTTTACACGCCAATTGAAATGATGCGTATGCTATACCATTAACGGTTTTTAAATTTAAAAATGAAGTTGGGCCCCTTACAAAATGTAATAAAAGTCTTAAATAAAAACATTCTGTATTATTGGGATGAATAGTGTAAACTCTTCCCAATGCTGAATCACTTTTAACTCCAGGAAAATTTGGCACATCATGCCCTCGTTTTCTTCTCTGAAATTCTTTATTGTTCCATGTAAAATACGATGGAACTTCACAATATAGAAGCGTTCTTGCAAACTCATCACGTGTGCATAGCTCAAAGAAGGCTAGCAAAGTGGTTTTGGGTGTAGTGCTTAATCTGTCAAGTAATTGTTGCGGATTATTGGGGTTAAAATATATCCGTTGACCATTTTCTAAATGAAAAGCTAAGTGTGTAATAGCCGGAAAACGTTTATGTATGGGAAATGCAAGGATTCTTCATACCGCTTCTGAGCTACTTATTTAACGGCCACTTTCGTACATATTAATTTCATTACGTTGGTCTTCAAGAGTAAATGATGCTTGATCACTGCCCTTGTTAACATATTTACAAATGTATTTAATAGACTTTACAGAACTACAAAACTCAACATTTATGTGAGCTTCAAATGTTCTCAATAGTACACAGTTATAAGGCACAACCCAACGATTATCTATGCAATTACTATTTATATTAATTGCATTACCACCATCTTCTATCGCTCTTCTACGACATTGAGGGTAACTATCTTTTCCAGTCACAGTTTCTTTAAGAAATTGTCGAGGAAACCTTTTGGTACATTTTCCATTTTTCATGCATGGCGATTTATTATTAAATACACCGCAAGGACCATGAATCATATTTGATTTAACAATGTTAAATAACAAAGGATCCTCATCTGCGTTTGGTATTTCGGCACAAATAATCTTATCGATTTTATCTGGTCTTATTTTATTTTCTAACCAAAGTATAATATGTATATGTGGTAAATCCCGCTATTGCCATTCCACAGAGTACATGAAACATTGCACGCTTCCAAACAAAGAACCTTTTGTCAAAAGTGACATTAAAGCTTTAACTTTTAAATGAAAAACTCGAGCTATAATATCGGGACGATCATGCGGTTTTTGACCCGGTAATAAAACACTTTTTATGTCATACCATTGTGGATTGCATGTGAATGTTATGAAAGGATCTGGTCGCCCATAATGGCGAACATATGTCATAGCATCTTGAGTCTTTTCATGCATATATCGTGCAGAGCTTGTAAAAGAAGATGGTAAAATTACCATCTGACCAAGTTGAGCTGCGACAACATCTTGTTGGCCTTTTGCATCTTGTAGATGTATATAGCTATCTGCTCTGAGTTTCGCTTGATTGTAGCGAATATAATTTAACCTTTCTGTTCAAATTTTAGCATACATATCAACTAAAACTTGACTATAAAGGGAACGACAATAAATTAAATGATTTATCTCAGATTGACGAATCATTATTTTATAGCTGTAAAAGCTTAACGCAGATATCATTTTTTTTGGTTCCTCCTTTTTATACTCGATACCGAAGGTAAAGAGTATATTGAGTTTGTGCAATGTCCGTCATGGTGTCTGTCCGTCTGTCCGTCTGTCCGTCTGTCCGTCTGTATGAACGCAACTTTTTTCCACACCCTTCAAGCTAGAGACTTGAAACTTTCCAAATCTCTTTATCTATGGGATAGTAAATTAAAGTGTCGAGATGGGGGTTCTACGATAACTGGGGGGCTGGCAAATCGATAAATTCGATAACTCAAAACCGATAAATCCACATATTTCGCACATCCTTACAGCTAGAAGTACCAACTTTGGTAAGAAGATAGCTACTAGCAACCCCCGAAAAACTGCATCAAAATTTTTGGAGCCACGCCCCCCCATTCCGACCCCAGCCCCCCCGAATTTTAAAGTCAAAAAAGCCTATATCTCCCACAGTTTTTGAGCTATAGCCAGATTGGATGCCACGCCCACCAATACCGCCCTAGCCGCCCCCATGTGCCCCAACGTTTCGTCAAAAACGGGAATGCGTGTATCTTCCAGAGTTGTGGAGCTAGAGCCACCAAATTTGGTAGGAAGATAGCTGGTAGCGACCCCCAAAAAACTGCATCAAAGTTTTGGAGCCACGCCCACCCAATCCGCCCCCAGCCCCCCCGCATTTTGAAATCAGAAATGGCTATATCTCCCACAGTTTTTGAGCTAGAGCCACCAAATTTGGTGCCAAGATAGGTGATGATGACCCCCCAAAAACTGCATCAAAAGTTTGGATGCCACGCCCACCAATACTGCCCTAGCCGCCCCCATCCACCCCAACGCTTCGTCAAAAACGGGAATGCGTGTATCTTCCAGAGTTGTTGAGCTAGAACCTCCAAATTTGGTAAGAAGATATCTGGCAACGACCCCCAAAAATCTGCATCAAAGTTTTGGAGCCACGCCCTCCATTTCGCCCCCCTTTCCCCACTTTTTACAATTTTCGAGCTAGAGTCACCAAAGTTGGTATGAAGATAGCAATTGACATTTCAGAAAGATCTGCATCAAAAATTTGGATTCCACGCCCACCCATACCGCCCCCAGCCCCCCTTTCCCCATCTTTTACAAATTTCGAGCTAGAGTCACCAAATTTGGTATAAAGATAGCAATTGACATTTTACAAAGATCTGCATCAAAAATTTGGATTCCACGCCCACTTATACCGCCCCCAGCCCCCCTTTCCCCATCTTTTACAAACTTCGAGCTAGAGTCACCAAATTTGGTATGAAGATAGCCGGTGGCATCCCCATCTGCATCGGAGAATCTTTAAGGCAGCGTAAACCTCTGCCGCATCCGTACCCGTTTGCATTCAGGCCTCTTTTTACCGGTTTTAATTCTGGTATCGAGTATGCCGCAGTCGGTTGCGTCCGACTGCAACGTTTCCACTTGTTTAATAATGGATTCCATTGTGGTATATCCACTGAAAAGCCATAAGAAAATAGCAAAGGGTACTGTAAGGCATCGTATGATCGATGCACCTCACTTATACGATGTAATTTATTATTATGGCTTTCAATAATAATATCGCGCTTTTCAAATTGCTGACCAACAATAACTAAAGCTACTTCGCTTGATTGAGGTGCATTGTAAAGCCCTTTGTGTGCACCAGCGGGTGTTCGATCAGCATGTATAACCAATTTATAATCTCTAGTACTTGTTGGTATTTTATTGAGAGCCATTTTTAGATCTTTAACATAACGATTATGATGATGAAACATACATTGAAGATCCTTTACTACGTTACAATCAACATTTGAAATATTTTTGCAACGTAGTTGAGCTTCCTTTTCATCATCACCAACAAAATAAATTTGAAGCAACTGCATTTCTTCATTTGGCAAAGGTCGGACACTACCAATTAAGTGATACACTTGTCCTTGGACTTTAAAGGTTGACCAACTTTCATTTATAATTTTTGTACTTCCAAAAGAAGTCATTTGAAAGCAGCTGTTATACTTTCTTATACGATCAATGAAATGATCATGCTTGGGATGTCCACCAATTATTAAGCTTTTAAGTGGATCAGGCAAACTTTCATTTTTGGAAAGCTTAACTTTTCCTGCCTTGCAACAGATACCCAAAGGCTCAGTTTTCCATTTTAAAGCATTACAATGTTTGCATATCAAACTCATACTACCAAGTTGAGTAATTTTATCTGACTTGGAAGCTATTTCAAGTTTGCCAGTTGGTTACAACATGTTCAACAATATTTTGGCGTATGGTGCCATGGAAGCTTTGCCTACCAAATAAAAAGTAGGAAATAGATCTAAAAAGGCAGACTCCATCACCAATTATGGCAACAACTGAATGCGGCACCAAAACACCACTAATATCTAAAGTTTCAATAGACATATTATAATTTGGCTGTGAGTCAATTGACTTCACTGTAAAACGATTGTTACAACGTTACAGTGTCTATACGTAAGTATAGAATTCAATAAAATTGAATATACCAACTTATATTAATTTAATAGAATATTCAGACTGCTTAGTTTTATTTGATTTTTAAATGCACTAAAGCAGCGTCTATTTAAATATTTAAATAATAGCAATTAAATTTTATTATAACTTATCATAAAATACGTATTTTAAATGAACTCATACATATACGTATTTTAAAGGAATGTATATATATATATAATACGAAAATCAGAATATTAAGAAACTCACTGATTCAAAAAGTAACTTTCGTTGTTATTATCCTTATCCTTAATATAAACAATATTAAAAAATTCACTGAAACGAAAAGTAACTTTCTTTGTTCACATTCAATATGAACTAAAATGCATAGCCAATTCCCTTACCATTGTATGTAAAAACATAATGTTGGAAAGAGCATTACAGTTATTCCTCTAAGCAGCAGATCCCGAGCTCATACATACAACGCTTGCACTTAAGAGCTAGGTATGGATGGTGCAAATTAGGCAATGCAATTCCTTTAACAGCAGCCTCTAAGTTATGGTTAGCTTAGCTTAGTGAGTGCGGAGGAGATAGGGATATTAAGATTTATGTTTGACATGCAAAGCGCGCATAAACAAAAGAGTGAGCGTAAATGGGCAACAACAAAGTCGCATGATTGCATTCAAATTATGTTATATCTAGCGGCAGTCATAAGAGCGACGCGCGCGCTGATCAAACTTTAAGCCGCTCTTTGTGTTGCAGCATATATTCGCTCAGCTGTGCATGCTGCTTGCAGTGAGTATCATTTACAGTTATATTTTTTCTTCTTTGTTCTTCTCTCTGTTATCTTACTGTGGCTACAATACTCTTCTTAACCCATTAAGTGCCCATTAAAAGATTTAAATATTATTTAAAGTCTACTTTTGAAACTTTTTTCCAAGGGCTTAAACATAAAATAGAGAGTGAACGTAAATGAGCAACAACAAAGGAGCATGATCGGAGCGAGATTTCATATTATCTGATTATCATTATGTGAACGTCCTTTGCTTGTTCGAAATTGTATATCAATAATATATCAATAATGTTAGTGTGGAATGGGTACTTGTTGTAATTGTAATTTGTTTTTTAAAATGGGTAAAAAGTGCTCCAAATCGTATGGGAGGTACTTGAAGGAGTTGTCCAAATAAATATTCCCTTCGTAGTGCTCACTTACTACCTGCATGGAAAATTGTGTGAAAATTTCAGCCTTCTAGCTCTTTTCGTTTAGGCTGTGGCTCTTCCATTCTAATCAGGACAAACTCTTTTATATAAATAGAATTATGGTGCCGATCATCATGATGCCTTCGCAGGAATAAAGGCCTAGAGACAAATGTAACGCTTGCGCACTTAATGCTGTTGATGCGAATGTTCCACTGCGGTACCCACTTCTCAAAAGTGTAAACGTACTGTTGTAAAGCTTTAAGGTCTGTGCCCCTGGTCAGTATTGCACTGTCATAGGTGGAGGTTGAATGTATTATCCACATCAATACATGCAAAACACACTGGAAACACACTGGAGGAAGGCATGGCTACAGTAAACAGAGAATAAAGCGCAGGACCAAGAACGCTGCCTTGAGGTACACCTGCAAAGATTGGACGTCGTGTGGATATTGTTTAGTTGACTGCAACGCTGATGCTTTTGTCCGTCAGAAAGCTGCAAACAAGTTAAAACAACAGAGGCATCAGTATTTTTTTGTTCTTGCTGAGCAGATCATCAAAGACCTATTAAAGGCTTGACGAATAAATGACGGATATTGCAAATAAAATTTTTTATTTAAGGCCTGTACGCATGAGCCCGGTACAGCTCCCGTACAGTATACATGAGTTTTACGGCTGTAACGAAAAGTGTTGAAAAATTCACATATTGTGGCGGTAGGCTAATTGTTTTTTGTAAATAAATCGGAAATGCAACTCTGTTTTGTACACTTGATTTCAAAATAATGATTCGCGCGCTACTTTTGTGTTTGAGTACAGCTAACGCCCTGCTTCTAATAATCTATACCCTGCCATAGATCAGTGGCAGTACAATCCAGTTTATATGTTATTTAAATTGTATCTTATTAATTAATAAATATATTTTTATTCATTACTTCTTGTGCAGCATTGACTGCCAAAACAATAAGTATGGCTCTATTGGAGCCTGAATTAGGTCAACTTTGTTAATATTATCCGAAAATGTATAAGCCGGCTCTTGCCCGACATGTTGTTGCATTTTTACAACCGTAAATAGCTGCTGAAAGCTATTTACTGCCCGTAGCATTTTAACATAACATTTTAACATTTTCATTGTTCAACACTACCGTACCAGCAGTAGCTAACAGAACTGCAGACCTTAAATGTACGTACTGTACTGAAGCTGTACGGGACCATTTTTTTTATATGAAGTTTTTGCTGTACGGGAGCTGTACAGGCGTCTGCGTACAGGCCTTTAGCCTAAATAGACATTTCCACATTTAAAAAATTTTAATTTTGAATGTTTTTTTATACTCGATACCGAAGGTAAAGAGTATATTGAGTTTGTGCAATGTCCGTCATGGTGTCTGTCCGTCTGTCCGTCTGTATGAACGCAACTTTTTTCCACACCCTTCAAGCTAGAGACTTGAAACTTTCCAAATCTCTTTATCTATGGGATAGTAAATTAAAGTGTCAAGATGGGGGTTCTACGATTACTGGGGGGCTGGCAAATCGATAAATTCGATAACTCAAAACCGATAAATCCACATATTTCGCACATCCTTACAGCTAGAAGTACCAAATTTGGTAAGAAGATAGCTACTAGCAACCCCCAAAAACTGCATCAAAAATTTTGGAACCACGCCCCCCATTCCGCCCCCAGCCCCCGAATTTTAAAGTCAAAAAAGCCTATATCTCCCACAGTTTTGAGCTATAGCCACCAAATTTGGTGCCAAGATAGGTGATGATGACCCCTCAAAAACTGCATCAAAAGATTGGATGCCACGCCCACCAATAACGCCCTAGCCGCCCCCATCCACCCCAACGCTTCGTCAAAAACGGGAATGCGTGTATCTTCCAGAGTTGTGGAGCTAGATCCTCCAAATTTGGTGGGAAGATAGCTGGTAACGACCCCCAAAAAACTGCATCAAAGTTTTGGAGCCACGCCCACCAACTCCGCCCCCAGCCCCCCCGCATTTCGAAATCAGAAATGGCTATATCTCCCACAGTTTTTGAGCTAGAGCCACCAAATTTGGTGCCAAGAAAGGTGATGATGACCCCCTAAAAACTGCATCAAAAGTTTGGATGCCACGCCCACCAATACTGCCCTAGCCGCCCCCATCCACCCCAACGCTTCGTCAAAAACGGGAATGCGTGTATCTTCCAGAGTTGTGGAGCTAGAGCCACCAAATTTGGTAGGAATTTAGCTGGCAACGACCTCCAAAAATCTGCATCAAAGTTTTGGAGCCACGCCCTCCATTTCGCCCCCCTTTCCCCACTTTTTACAATTTTCGAGCTAGAGTCACCAAATTTGGTATGAAGATAGCAATTGACATTCCACAAAGATCTGCATCAAAAATTTGGATTCCACGCCCACCCATACCGCCCCCAGCCCCCCATTCCCCACTTATTACAAATTTCGAGCTAGAGTCACCAAATTTGGTATGAAGATAGCAATTGACATTTTACAAAGATCTGCATCAAAAATTTGGATGCCACGCCCACCCTTACCGCCCCCAGCCCCCCTTTCCCCACTTATTACAAATTTCGAGCTAGAGTCACCAAATTTGGTATGAAGATAGCAATTGTTATTTTACAAAGATCTGCATCAAAAATTTGGATGCCACGCCCACCCTTACCGCCCCCAGCCTCCCTTTCCCCACTTATTACAAATTTCGAGCTAGAGTCACCAAATTTGGTATGAAGATAGCAATTGACATTTCAGAAAGATCTGCAACAAAAATTTGGATGCCACGCCCACCCAAACTGCCCCCAGCCCCCCTTTCCCCACCTTTTACAAATTTTGAGCTAGAGTCACCAAATTTGGTATGAAGATAGCAATTGACATTTCAGAAAGATCTGCAACAAAAATTTTGATGCCACAACTACCCATACCGCTCCCAGCCCTCCCCCCTCCCTTTCCCTACCTTTTACAAACTTTGAGCTAGAGTCACCAAATTTGGAAGGAAGATAGCTGGTGGCATCCCCATCTGCATCGGAGAATCTTTAAGGCAGCGTAAACCCCTGCCGCATCCGTACCCCTTTGCATTCAGGCCTCTTTTTACCGGTTTTAATTCTGGTATCGAGTATGCCGCAGTCGGTTGCGTCCGACTGCAACGTTTCCACTTGTTTTATTAATGAAATTGTCACTATAACGCAATAGCTTTTGCACGAGCTTGTTAAATGACTAAGATCTTGAGTGACAAGGAGACCATTTTTTAAATCATTTTAATTGCTGTGTCAGCTTTTGTGAACTTCTGTATACCCTGCAAACCACACATAGATCGGGTGTATGCAGCTCGATTTTCAGAGCGTTGTATTTTTCTATACCAAAAATACCTAGTTTTATGAAAGGTTAAAAACTTAGTACAAAATGGTGCAGTCATTGAAATACGATCGTAAATTTGAAACCTTGATATCTTCCGTGTTTCTTAATCGATCTTACTTAAATGTTTACAGCTGATCAATATTATATTGGAGATCTTTTAATTCAAGATTCAAATATCATCAGAAACGGGAAAAGTCATAGATGCATGCGGTATTCGGAAATCTCATATCTTAAATCGAAAGTCTTTAACTCCAGACGGACAGGCGGACGAATAGACATGGTTATGTCAAAACAGGCTAAGCTGATGATGCTGATCGAAAATATAACTCATTTACTTGAAGACTGTCACAAGTCAAAATTGCAGGTTTGAAGAGTTTGACAGTCTTCAAGTAAATGAGCTATATAATTTTGACTTATGACAGTCTTCAAGTAAATGAGCGATATAGATAAGAATGCATGTAACTGATGGTATCGAAAATGCTTTCTTCTAAATGTTGCTTATATTTGCACAACACCAATATGCCCTTTTTACCCAATTTCAATAGGTTTAGGGTATACAAGGGGATGTCCTTGTTGTGCGTCAGCTTTGAAATTAATAGTCAAATATGCATAATTTCCCTTCAATATGTTAAGCGCAAGGAGAGCGGGTTTGAGGATTGGGCAAGCCATGCATAGAATTTTGTGTTTAGCTTGCAAGCAAAAAAAACTTATTCACAAAAACTTGCTGACAAATCGTGGCGTGGAGATCTCAACACCTCGCTGACCCTTTTCCCCATCCCACTTATTTTTTCATAGTCCATTAAACTCCCCCGGCACTTTCCTCAGTCTGTGCTAGAAACGACGTTGGCGGCGATGGCATTGACGACTTTTGCCATTGAGACAGTCAAAGTTTATTCCTTACGACAATTTCTCCAGCCATACTCATTTCAAATGGGTGGGTTAGGTGTTTTTTGTTCTTGTTAACAGTACTAGTTGTAGTTGCCGTTATTGTAGTAGTCGCTTGCAAATACATTCATATAAAGTGCAACAGCAGCCAGTCAGTAACAAGTTTTTTAAGTAGGCTTGTGCTCTGCACAGTAGAAAAGTGGAAAAGTTTTCCTGGAATTAAATTAAAGCTGCGTACAAAATAGCACATATGTACATAGTAACAAATGTGTGCTGTTAAACAGGATAACATCTTGACTATACGCAAAAATAAGTAGCCGTTAAACACCTAACTAAAATACATAAGTGTAACCTTACACTCACATAGTCAATTAGGTTGCTTATATCTGATAGCAAAGTCTAATTTTAACTCTGTAAGCACATCGTGTTATAATTATTATCTTAATCGTTGTTGATTAAACTTTTCCTGTGATCCTAAGCCGATTTATAAATATGTTAACTCCAAACGTAAATCTTCATGCTTGCCATCCTCAGTTAACCTTGATAATACGAAAGCTAGTTCTGATCAGGCAGTGACCGATCAGTGTTTTCCGATATATGGAAGGAAACCTTATTAATTCCACTCCATAAAATTCTTCTAAATCTAATCCAAGTTGTCTGCTATTCCGAAAGTCGTTGAATAATTATGTATGTATTCTCAATTGTAATCGCCTTATCAACCGTCGGCGACGCCGGCGACGTACATATGCAGTTAGGAAACAGAACTTTCTTTTTAGTATTATTCTGAAAAAGCGTCTGGCGCTCGATATACGAAAAATATAGCACAAAGCGACCACGCTTGTTTTACCATGAATCATTTTAGAAATGATTTTTTAAGTTTTTAGTTCAATGTTTTTAAGAAGCGTATTTTTTAGTTTTTTAAAACCATTTTTATTTAAATTTCAAAAATAGCACTTAAAATTTTGTATTAGTTTTTAATAAATTCAGTACTTTTCCGAAGACTTTTTACTTGTTCAGTTTTGAGCGAAGATGTTGAACATCTCCCATACAAATAGTATGGGTGCTAGATATGGCAGATGCTGGCGCAAGGCATACTTAACAAGGTAGCATTACTCGCTCGCTCACGTTGACTTAAAAAATGAGTACAAAAGACTATTTTAAAAAGACAGCGAGAGTGAGAGAGTAATGCATTTGTCGCAATATGGAGGCATAACGAAAATCTAGTAAAAGTGCAAAGCAGAAAAAGAACCATAAGCAACAAGTAGCGGCAAAAAACGCAAAAGGGACGTTAGCCACGAGCTTCTGGATTTTGAAAGAGAGAAGCTAAAAATAGAGAAAGAAAAATTTAACAAATTAATTAAAAAAAAATAACTGCATTATGATTTTATTAAATTATTATTTTTATTAAAATATATTGCAAGTGCACTTCTTATTTTTTCAGCAACATCATTGGTGTTACCAAGTAGTGCAGTTTGATTAAGGTGCGGTCGGTCAACTGTCACATCCGTTTCCCAACTTTAAGGGATTTTTCCCATTAGAATTTGAAAAAATTGTGCAAAATGCAGCAAAAAATTATAATATATGTGTTATTTGTTTGGGAGTTTTCCAATTCCCTTCCTATGCGACGAAAGCGTGCCCGAACGCATTCTCCACAACTCGTCTCACTTTAGCAAAGTTGTAATTAAAAGTACGTTACTCCATTAATTGCGCCTCCACCTTAGCGTCGTTCTCAAAAACAGATAAGGGGTGGTCCACAAATTGCGTGAGGTGTTCAAGGGGGGGAGGGAGTCAAGTTAAATCTTTCCAAATCTCACTTGGGGGAGAGGTGGGTTTTAACAAATATCACGTAATTTTTTTCAATAGAAAACCATGTAAAATGTGTGAAAGTAAAGTTAAATTAGAGTAAGAAATTTATTTTTTATTTTTTTGAAATCCAATGGATTTTACAGCCAAAAAAACATTTTAAACAAGTGGAAACGTTGCAGTCGGACGCAACCGACTGCGGCATACTCGATACCAGTATTAAAACCGGTAAAAGAGGCCTGATTGCAAAGGGGTACGGATGCGGCAGGGGTGAACACTGCCTTAAAGATTCTACGATGCAGATGGGGATGCCACCAGCTATATTCCTTCCAAATTTGGTGACTCTAGCTCAAAGTTTGTAAAAAGTGGGAAAGGGGGGGCTGGGGGCGGTATGGGTAGTTGTGGCATCAAAATTTTTGATGCAGATCTTTGTGAAATGTCAATTGCTATCTTCATACCAAGTTTGGTGACTCTAGCTCGAAGTTTGTAAAAGGTGGGGAAAGGGAGGCTGGATGCGGTATGGGTGGGCGTGGTATCCAGTTTTTTGATGCAGATCTTTGTGAAATGTCAATTGCTATCTTCATACCAAATTTGGTGACTCTAGCTCGAAAATTGTAACAAGTGGGGAAAGGGGGGCGAAATGGAGGGCGTGGCTCCAAAACTTTGGGGGTCGTTGCCAGCTATCTTCCTACCAAATTTGGTGGCTCTAGCTCCACAACTCTGGAAAATACACGCATTCCCGTTATTGACGAAGCGTTGGGGTGGATGGGCACGGCTAGGGCAGTATTGGTTGGCGTGGCATCCAAACTTTTGATGCATCATCATCATCATCACCTATCTTAGCACCAAATTATGTGGCTATAGCTCAAAAACTGTAAGAGATATAGGCTTTTTTGACTTTAAAATGCGGGGGGGCTGGGGGCGGAATGGGTGGGCGTGGCTCCAAAATTATTGATGCTGTTTTTCGGAATGTTTTCAAATGGTAGCCGCCAATGCCCCAGTCAACATTTATTGGACGAACAGCCCAACGGCGTTTACGCTCCTTCTGCACTTCCCTAATAATTTTGAACATTGTGCACAAACACAAAAACAGTGTGCCTATTTCCTCCATTTCCATATCCATTTTGGAAAAGATAAAATATAAATAGATCCAAATAAATTCGTTCACTTCAATTCTTGTTGCCTTTGTTCGCTTTTTTTTAATGTGCACAGCTGTTTACGTATTACGTTGAGAGTACTTGCAAAAAAATTTACGTCTTTCGTCTCTCGTTTTACGTTTCTCGTTTTACGTCTTATCGCTGGAGTAATTAGGCCTTTAACTGTGTATGTTTATTGTACAACAAATACAAATTGTCTTTCGTTGGTGATTGTCGTGTTTTTGCGTGCTCTTAATTATTTATTGTTCTCTTGTGTTTGTGAAGGTGTTTTACTCTGTTTAATCTGGTAAATAATTTTAGCAGTGATTGCAAATATACGTTGTATGTATTTACGTTTGCATAAAAGAGTTTGACGAGTTTATATTTACTTTGATTTGCAGTTGAACTGACACTGCTCTGCTTTAACATAAAGAAAACATACGTACATACATACAAATATATATTTGCATTTGCATATTTTGTGTGTTTACTAACAACAAACAGCTTGTGAAAATTTTTTCTTGCTCTCGCTTTACAGCATCAGTGCTCTCCCGCTCTTATCCGCTATTATCCGTCGCACTTGCGGTTCTATCTGCCTACGTGCTCACGCTCTCTCATTTAAGCGCTCATTTGATATTTACTGTTTTATATTGCTCTTGCAGTGATACGTTTTACTTATACTTACCTGCGCCTTACCTTGTTTTGTGCTAGCATATCAGTTGCTAGTTAAAACCTTAAAATAATTTGGAAATGTGTGCATGCTGTAGCACCAATTGCAAAGTGGTTGGAACCACCAACCAAGATTTTATTTTGTGCGGATTGTGTGACAACACGATCCACAAGAAATGTGCTGGCTTTACTGCAAAAATCAGGGACTGCTTAATTGCAGATACAGGCCTTAAATGGTATTGCGAGCCCTGCAATTTGGCTGTGAAAGAATCGACCAAATTCATGAGGCAGACTCATTCTGGCTTTAAAGCTATGCATGTAGCCTTTAATAATCTGCAAGCGTCATTCAACGAGCTTGAGCTTAATTTCAAAAATGGCAAGGTGATTACCGAATCTCCGAAGCGCAAAAAGACTTCGGGTCCTAATCCACTTATTGTCCCACCTGTTCTGCCAACCAAACCCCTTTTGGTGCCAAACATTAATCCTAACATTAATCCTTCAATTGGTTCCAATGCTAACCCACTAATGTTATTTAACTCCCCTGCAAGGAATCCCATCAATAACGTAGCAACTTTAAATTCTGATCCTATGCATGAGTCAGCAGCTCGTGTGCCTATTAATCCAAATACAGGTACAACTGGGGCTCACAAGCCTCTTGTGGTTGTCCCACTTAATAAGTTTATTTTCGTGTCTAGGCTAGCATCCGACACTTCATCGGATGATGTTTGTGCCTATGTTAAAAGTAAAATCGATTCACCACATATTATGGTTGAAAAATTTAAATTTAAACATGCCCGAAGCATATCTTCTTTCAAGTTGAGTGTTCCGCCCGAACTTTTCTCGACAATTTGTTCAGAAAAGTTTTGGCCGCCACAGCTCGTTGTAAAGGAGTATGTGAATAGGCGTAATGATAATTTTAATAAAAATGGTATTAGGATTACTAGTGCACAGCCTGTTAGCCACCCTGTGGCCTCCACGTCGTCGGCAAAAAACTAATTAGCTTGGCCTACCAAAATGTTAGAGGCCTTAACACTAAACTTGCCAAATTATATGTAAACAGCCTATCTTTTGATTCACAAATAGTTGCACTTACAGAAACCTGGTTAAAGCCCGATATTTCTGATTATTCCGTTTTTCCTTCTAAATATAACTTGTACAGATGCGATCGCACTTCCCGCAAAGGGGGTGGTGTTCTCAGTGCTGTTGACTCCTGTATTTCCTCTGAACAGATTCTTTCTCAGGATCTTCCGGACATAGAGTTTTTATGTGTTAAATTATTACTAAACGGCCGTTCACTTTATGTTACTTGCTCTTATATTCCTCCTCATTCCGATTTTAACATTTACTCATCCCATCTTAGTGCCCTGCAACTTGTTTCGTCATTTTTGACAGATATGGATAATCTGATAGTGGTTGGTGATTTTAATCTGCCACATGTTGTATGGTCTGTGAATGTCACATCTTCGGCGATATTACCAGTTACTTCTGATGATTTTATCGATGGCCTACTGGAGTTAGGCCTATCGCAAGTTAACAGGGTGCACAACTGTAGTGGTAGAATGTTGGACTTGATATTCGTTTCAGACTCAGATTGCTGTAATACTAGTAGAATACCTCCTCTAGTGCTTCCGGAAGATACCTACCATCCAACCTTAGAACTATCCTTTGAAATTCTTAGCCTTAGTCCACCATCTAAAAGTTCTTCAAAAACCCGTTGTTTTCGTAAAACTAATTTTAGTAAATTAAATTATCTACTTCAACATACTAATTGGTCTCGCCTTTATTCTTGTAGTGATATAGAAACTGCCATAGCCATATTTTATAGGACCTTGAATTCGCTTTTGGATATTTGTGTTCCCCTCACTTGTTCTTCAAGTGATAATAAACCACCATGGTTTACGAGGGAACTATCGAAATTGAAAAACGTGAAGACAATATCATATAAAAAATTTAAAAAATCGGGTACTACTTTAGATTTATCTTCGTACTTAGTAGCAAAATCTAGTTTTCTTTCTGTTAACACATCTTGTTATAATAATTATCTTAATCGTTGTAGGCTAAACTTCTCACGTGAACCTAAACAGTTTTATAAATTTGTTAACTCTAAACGTAAGTCTTCTTGTTTGCCATCCTCAGTATACCTTGATGATACAAAAGCAAGTTCTGATCAGGCAGTAGCCGATCTTTTTGCTGAGTATTTTCAATTAGTATACTCATCGAATTTATATAATAGTAGTAATTCCTATCCTTTTCAAGTTCAAGCGTCAAATTGCATATATGTATGTACCAGTAATTACTGAGTCTACGCTCCTGAGTGAATTTAACTCTGTCAAACCTGGCTACTTGCCTGGCCCTGATGGAGTGCCAGGTTGTATTCTTAGATACTGCGCCGATTCACTTTGTAAGCCCTTAAATAAATTATTTAACTTGTCTGTTGACTCAACTGTGTTTCCTGATTTATGGAAGGAATCCTTTATAATTCCACTCCATAAAAATTCTTCAAAGTCAAACGTTAAAAATTATAGGGGTATATCCAAGTTGTCTGCCATTCCAAAAGTCTTTGAAAAAATTATTTGTTCTCAACTGCAACACGGATGTAGTTCAATTATATCGCCTTATCAACACGGTTTTGTTAGGCGTAGATCAACTACCACTAACCTTCTTGAATTCACTTCGCTTGTTATTAAAGGGTTTCAGGAAAAAATGCAAACTGACGTTGTTTACACCGATTTTAGTAAGGCATTTGACTCAGTTAGTCATTCTCTGTTGCTTCATAAATTGAATATTATCGGATTTCCATCAAAACTTTTATTGTGGCTTTCGGAGTACTTGTGTAGCCGAACACAAAAAGTTGTTTTTAAGTCGTCTGTATCTAAACCTATTTTAGTTACCTCTGGTGTTCCCCAAGGTAGTCACCTTGGACCTTTGCTATTTAATTTGTTTATTAACGATCTTACAGCTGTTATTACTAACTCTTTTGTTTATATGTTTGCTGATGATTTTTAGCTTTGTTTCACCTATAATGATGCTTTTTTGTGAAACTTACTAAAGTCAGATTTGGGTGCGTTGTCGGCCTGGTGCCGCTATAACTTGCTGAATTTAAATTGTTCAAAACTTAAAGTCATGTCTTTTTGTAGAAGTACCCCTCATACTGCTCACTACTTGCTCGCTGATTCATCACTTGACCGCGTCATTGAAATTAATGACTTAAGCATTATTCTTAGTCGCAAATAAAAGTTTGACTCTCATATGGTCAACTAGGCCATTAATGTCATTGGCTTCATCAGTGGTCCAAAGAGTATAATGATCCCTACACCACTAAAAGGCTTTAAACATCCCAAGTTCGTCCCATCCTGGAGAACGGATCTTGTGTGTGGTCCCCGCAATACGGGATTCACTAGGATAGAATTGAATCTGTGCAGAAGAAATTTCTTCTATTTGCTCTTAGAAGTTTTAACTGGGTTGACTTACCCCCATATTCAAGTGGACTCATTTTAATTAATCTTCCTCGATACCTGTTTAAAAAGAGGTAACAAGAGGCCTGATTGCAAAGGGGTACAAAATTGTGGAAGACTCACGCATTCCCACTTTTAAAAAAGCGGTGGGGCGTAGGTACCCATTTAGAAGTCCGTACTCCTGTTTTGAATGAGGCGGTGGGGCGTGGGTCATAGTTTTGATGCGTGGCATCCAAAGTTTTGCTACTGATCTTTCTGGGATTTCACCAGCTATCTTCCTACTAAATTCCGTGACTCTAGCCCAAAAAATATACGCTTAACAGTTTTTTAAAAGTGTGAAGCTGAGGGCGGTATGGGTGGGTGTGGTATCTAAAGTTTTGATGCCGTTTTTGAAGGACGTCATCACATATCTTGGCACCAAATTCGGTGATTATAGCTTAAAAACCGTGGAAGATAGAAGCGTTTCTGATTTCAAACTGAGGGGGGGAGCGAAATGGATGGGCGTGGCTCCACAATTTTTAATGCAGTTTTTCGGGAGTCTCCAGTAGCTATCTTCTTATCATTTTATCTGTACCAGCCATAAAAAGTTTTGTGAGCTTTAAAAATGATAGGCAACCACCGCACTGATAAAATATAAAAGTAATGCAAAATATCACTTTAAAGTGCACTTTGAGTTCAATAGACACCTGCAATGCATAGTTGCACAAAAGCCGAACTTTTTCCTGAAATGGATACCAGCAAATACCGAAGACTATGAGTAAAAACCCAAGCTGTCAGCACAACCGACTAGAATAACCTGAGACAAGCAAAAGCGCAAAGACTTCGTTTGTCTTTGGCTGAAGCTCTTAGCACTTAGCTTTTATGAATCAGCTGCACACACCTGGCTAGTGGGATTGCATGCTATCGATTCCCTGGCTCCGATTTGAGCTATTAAGCAGCATGGCAAATACAGGGAGCGATAAAAGGACACTCGCATCAAAAAAAATTGTTGTCATGGAGATGGTTCCACCTGGATTGTAAATTCCCTGAAGAAGCAACAGCACTGCTTGTTATACAATGCCACAAGCCGCAAGCCACAGTCTATCAGAGTGTCTGATTCGTTTATTTGTGCTGTGATTCATATTCAATCTGATTGCTTGCTTGATGGCATTCGGTTGCGAGTAAATAGCAAATAACGTTTTCACACTTAGCTCTGATTTGATGCGAAGCCCTGCAGTAAGCAATTTTATGCCACGAGGGCAAGGTGCGATTTTTGCCACTTCTGTGGCAGCTTCCTTGTCTTTTCCCTGGCACTGTGTTCCTCTTTCAACAAGTACATATACTCTAGTATTTATTTTTAAGTTATTTTTGCTCTGAAAGTCTAAAGTTTCTGTTTGTTGTTTGTCTGTCAACTGTTTAAATAGACGGTGTCTCCTTTGCGTTTCGTAGCATTTGGCATCTGGCAGGCGCCTATGGACCTTGCACCGTTTGCCACCAACCAACCCTCTCCAATTTTGAGCATGCCACAGAGACCAGCAGTGACTTAATTAACTTTCGTTCTCTGTGGCATTGTTTACACGAGGACCCCTTGCCAAACTTGTAGAAGCAGTATAAATAAAAGTGCAAAATTTCAACGGGATAAAAAATTCTGCCTGCGACTGGGTACAATTTAAATACCCCTTTAATATAAAATTGTAGAAGTATATTTGTATTCTTTTAGTTGATTAGCTTGATTATCTCCTATTTAAATAATAATGTTATTTGACATTTCCTACGTCAAATAAAAGTTTGATATTATTAAAATATAAAGTAAGGTATACCATAGCATAAGCATCTGACAGAGTTTAGAAAAGCAAGCAGACACTGCAATACATTCAAAAAGAGAACCGACGAGTGGGTGGGAGATTGGATGGAGAAAGAAAAAGGACACCAAGTGCAAATAATCTTTGTTTATTTCAGCTTTAAGTACCTTCTAATTGCCATTGTTAATTTTCAAATATATTTTATGTGCCATAAAAACCGCTGCCAGAGAATGAAGCGTAAATAGGGGAAAAGGAAATTAAGTGACTGACCTCCTCCTTTTGCTTCTATTCGTTCACTTTTTGCTGTTAGCCAACACAGCCAAACCCATCAACCCAGGCATGTCCATTGCGGCACGCCATTGTCGCGTCACTTGCCACAAGGTGGCCATTGTCCACTTTGTTTGTGTGAAGACAACAAGAGCAACATAAAAAACGTTGCATTCGCTATCTTATAATTTAAAACAGGTGGCATGCGGTAACGAAGACCTCGAACATGCAGACAGATGACACATAAAAAGGGTTATGGATAGCATAGTCGGAATAACAAGTTTGATGAGAAATATGTCGAAAATTTCTAGTATTTTTTATCGGCACTGCAAAACTTATTTGGATGATTAATTCAGAAGAATCAATTTTACGATTAATAAGTTTGTGTAAAAAGATAACAACAAGCATTGTTCGGAAGTCAGAAATAGAAGGAAAATTTACTAGCAAAAGTCTACTATGTTAAGAAGGCAAGTTTCTGTTAGTGTCCGACGACCCTTGAGAGCAAAGAGCAGAAATTGTTTCAGAACGAATTCTATTTTATCCTGATGAATTCTGTAATTGGGATACCATGTACAAAATCCATATTTAAGAATCGGGCAGGCAAGAGAAATATACAGAGTTTTGTTACGTTGGAATTATCGATTTCATTCGACGCGCGCTAAACGAGCCCCAGGGCACCTTATGCTTAATTTACAACAGAGGAAACATGCTTGTCAAACTTAAGTTGTGGGACCAATAATATACCCAAATCTCAAAACCATTCAATGCGATCTAATGGTTTATAATCAAGAATATAAATATTATAAAAGGGTAAAGATCTATAAAAGACACTTCATTACATTTATTGCAATTAAGAATTTATTCTACACCAAGTTTGAAAATTATCTAAATCAGTTTGCAATACTCGAACAAACCGAAGAGTTCCAGCCGACATGCATTGCTTTACATCGTCAGCAAAATATTTGTACACTTATGAGCTGCACACATTAATATTTTCCTTAGCTCGGTGAGTCACTTTATATAACTGACAAAGCTAACTAGGGTTGTTCACTTATACGCTAATGATGTCAAAGTTTATGTTGGTCATCCTATTAGTCTAATCAATGAATTTATTCATATGTGAAATGATTATGTGTCAGCAAATGGGTGTCACGCAATGGTCTGTATATTAATCCGTTTAAGTCTTAGTGCTTTACATGTATGAATTTCGACAATTTTCCACATCTTACGTAGAAATTAGTTTTGTATACAAGACAGATAATCGAAGTCTAACATTGAAAAGAATGCTATCATGAATCGACCAAGTAAATAAATAAATATTTTATTCAAAAAAGCCTGAGTATTTCTTTGGTCACATAAAGCTCTCTACATCGCCCCAAAATAAATTGTGCCTCCCGAGTTAAAATTACAAGCACATTTTAAGATATCAAATGACTAGATCATAATTATTTTCAAGTTTTTCAAAGTAGGTGATATGAAATCTAATAAGGACTTTTGAGAGCGTCACCTCTACCCAGTTTAGGACTATGGTTGAGCAATCAAACGAAAAATGGGTCTATATGAAAGCTATGAGTTTCTGACGAATACTCAGATATTGCACATGGCGGAAAACCAATCTTAAGCTAAACTTTACATTTTATGATTGTGAGAAGCCTTATTAAGCCTTAAGTATTACCTACCATAAACCTGGAAAAACCAAAAACGCAGATGTTAGCAGCAATTCTACCTGGGGCAGGTGTGTTTCCATTTACCTGATATACTCAACAGAGGTATATAAAGCCAAAGTACGGCATTGAAAGCATAACAGTGTTCAAGTCAACTTTGTCTCAGACACTACTCAATTTTGAATCAACATGTATAACCAGGAGGAGCCCATTTCAAGCTTTGTGTTCAGCAGCGAGGGCACACAGCAATCCTTTCACCATCGGTGGCATGTGGAGGGACAGTTGCACGAATGCAACAGCTGCTACAGCATCATCGATGCAGATGAGCCACCCAGTCAACACTGGCTTCGTCGTGTTGATGAGCAGAAACCAAAGCTCAGTAAACAGCAGCAAGCTGTCCTGGACATCATTGAGGCGCGCCAGATTGAGACGTTCTTTTTCTGCGACGAGAGTGCCCAGAATCAGCTGAATCACTTTATGGTAGAGACTCGAGATCAAGCGGTGCCCGAGCTATTGCGCTGGATGTTCCTCAATGGCACACAGCAACTGGAATTCAATGTGTCATGCTATGTGCATGTCCACAATCAGGTGCTAATCTTTCAAAGTGGCACACTTTGTGTGAAACATCACTTCGACATTGAGCAAAGCGTTAGTGTTGTGTATGATTTGATAACCCAACGCATTTCAAATTATCTATGCAGCAGTCACGATGTCAGCCTTGAAGAATGCAATATCACACGCATGCGTATCCAACTAAAACGTAAACGTGATGACAACGATTCATCCTACTCATTAGCCTTGCCGTTGCAGCTGCTCCACGAGACAATTGACAGTGGCAGCAGCGAGACGGAATTGGCCAGTCTAAGGGCAGCATATGTTAAACATCAACGTGAATGCAATGGCTATTTTCCGTCAAATATGCAAGTCAATCTTTACAGTCTGCAGCAGTGCCAGACGACTAAGGAGCTGTATGTGGTGCCATATCACATAAGCGAGACACTGCAGCAGCAACCCAACAAGAGCTTCCTCATCCTGAACGATATTATGGGCCAGTTCCAGCGACTGCACGAACTGCAAAACCCTTTGGCCAGTACAACTAGTTACAATCGATCCCGTTCTCGACCATTTAAGTGTCGTCGCTGTCGTGCAGAGTTTAAGTGCCGCAGTCGGTTGCACATCCATAAGGAGTTAAGGTGTGGCCAGGACTTTAGTGTCGATAGCATACATCCGGACATTGTAGAAGTTTACGAGCAATGCCTACCAATTTCGCGCAGTGTCTCTCAGTACGCTTGCTATGGCATCACAAGACCCAAAACAATTATACGCAAGGGTCAATTTGTGCCTATCGAATGCGACTGGCGCAGTAAAAGTTCTGTTCAGGTTCGAAATGGTCCCTGCGTAATTATTAGAAACGCTCAACTCAGTAGTCCCTGTAAACACAAATAATGGTACAGTAAAATTAAGTACAATAAATCAGTCAATTTTAAGCATACATCGTTTACGTTTTATTTATTGAGATAAAAAAAAAAAACGTACACCCTTAACAATGTAGACCCTGACCAAAGTTTTAGCTTGATAGCTCAAAAGCTGAAAAAGTAGTTTGGATAGAATCAGACGGGCATGCCTGTGAAGACTCAGCTTGCGATGATGATAAAAAGTTTATGAGGTCTTAAATGCTTCCTTCTGAGCGTTACACATTTTATGACAGTTTGTTAAAAAAAACTTAACACTGGAAAAAAAAAACTTTCTTTATTTATTTATTTTTATTCAAAAAACTTACTTTATTTATTTATTTTTATTCAGTTCTTTATAATCTTTTATTTCTTGTAAGATTAACAGTGTCACTTTTGCCACAACATCATCCCTTGTATCCTCGTCCATTTTGCAAAGCATTGACTGCCAAAACAATAGGTACGGCTCCATTGGAGCTTCATTCGATAGCTTCTCCACTAATTTCGCTTGTGAGAACAGCATATCATTGAACAATTGATTATCGCCGCCATACTTGCGCTTTGGTGCACTCTTTGGATTATGTAAAAATATAAATTTTTTTCAATATGCTCTAGTAGTTTCTTTGTTCTATTACTTACATACGAGTACCGTAGTTGTTGGCTCGCTGAGCTAGTGGACGCATCCGAGTCAACATCTAACGGCAACGGCTTCATTAGGCTCTCCGTCGGAGCATGCTCATCTGCACTGAGTGGCGAGCTGATCGTTCTAAAATAAAAATAATTGAATTGCAAATAATATGGAATTAAAACATTTTCATTTTTAAATGCCGCACGTTCTCTTTGCTGAAATATCTGGCAAAAAAGCCATATGCGCGGCCAAATCTAAGCCTCTAGTTCTTGGAGCACCAAGAGCACTGCCGCCAGCACACCCGCTCTTTGCTCGTTTGGCGCTTGGTTTGTTTTTATCCATACTTTCTGAAAAATTTATTAACCAGCGCTTGCGTGCTTAATAGTGTTGGGTTGTTCATGAGTGAGTGAGCAAAAAAGAGTTGTTGTTCGATCTGAACAAGTGAACAATGTTCCGTACTAATTGTTATTTTTGGCTCACTTGCTCTTTTTGTTCTTGTTTTTGTTCCTACTGTTCCTACTGTTCTTGTTCCTACATTTGCTCACAGCTCAATTGCTCCCTATAACTCATTTGTTCTATTTGTTCAGCTGTTCATTTAGCTCATTTTTCCACAGAGGTTCTTTTTCACCGTTCATATGAAGATTTTAGTTCATTTCTGTCTGTTACATCTTAGCGCCAAAAACAAATTATTTTAGTGCAAATATAAATAGTATTTAAAATGTCTCTAATACGCAAGCATAGTGAAATATGGATTCACTTTAATGATTTGGGCAACGCGCAAGCAAAATGCAAGTACTGCAATTCAGCTTTAAGCTATAAGTCGCAAAGCAACTTGTCTCGGCACCTGCGAAATAAGCACCCGTCAGCAATGGAGCCCGTTGTTCGACAAAGTGAGGAGAATGTTGTTGTACTTGATAAATTAACTTAAAATGCAAAAGAACAACCGTCGGTTTAAAGCAAATAAATAACAGCAAGACGAAAAGACTGAACAGGGGAGCAACAGAGCAACTTGAATGAACAAGAGAGCTACAGAGCAACTTGGATGAACAAAGAGCAACTTGAGTAAACAAAGAGCAATGAGAGCGAGTTGACTCACTTAAAAAAAAGAACAAGTCAACATGTTCTTCAAAATGAGCAGTGTTTACCCAACACTAGTGCCTAACATTTATTCGTTCTGTATTAGAGGTGCAGAAGTATCGAATGAAAAATCGATGCTATCGATGTTTTCAAAACATCGGAACCATCGATGTTTGAAGGCAGGCCACCATCGATGATTACACAAGCAACTTTGATTTCGGTGACAATAGACGTTTAAATTGTAAGTAAAAGGCATTTTTTACATATTTTTTCTCTCATAATTAACAAAATCTTTTATAGTATTTAGGATTTCTAGTTGGTGGTGTTGGTGGATGTCGTGGATGACAAATGCAGGATGGATAAATACCTGAAAAGTAAGTTTTTAATCATTAGCAGACCAAGCTTCCTCCATGCATGTACGTACATGTATTCATAAATTTGGTGCGAAATTAACTATTGCCGCAACAAATTGGCGGTCAGCAACCAAGCATTAAGCAAAGACTGCAAATAAATGTTTTATTATGTTATTTAATTAATTTTGTGTATTACATACAGTTTACTAACATGCATTATTTATTAATTTATTTAATAGGAGCGGAACCGTCAGAAGAATTGGAGATGGAGTTAGCACCAAAACGGAAAAAAGAGCGTTCAATCGTATGGGACCACTTCAAAAAAAGCAGTAACAACACGCATGGTATTTGCCACTACTGTGGTAAATGGCTGAAGACAGGTGGCAATACCTCAAACCTTCATGATCACCTTAAGCGCATGCATCCGAGTCGCCTGATTAATAAAACAGGTCAAACGCCAAAAGCAATGAAATTTTTTTTGAACAAGGAAACGTTCTATAGTAATGATTCTCCGATAAAAAAGAGACTTGATCAAAAAGTCATGAACATGATTGCTAAAGACGTGCGACCTTTCAGTTGTGTTCATGATGAAGGTTTTGTGGAACTTGTGCAAGAGGCAGTCCCGCGCTATAAGTTGCCGAGCAGAACCTATTTTCATGATGTAATGTTAACCAGCGAATATGATCAGTTACAGCTTAAAGTGCGTTCAGTTTTAGACACTGTTGAGCAAGTTTGTTTAACCACTGATCTTTGGACATCTGCAGCGAGCGAAGGTTATATAACTATAACATGCCATTTCGTAACGCACAACTTTAAATTGACCTCTGAATTGCTATCTACAGCTCCATTAATAGCCCCCACAAATCACAAGGTACAAAATATTGCCCCTTCACCAATCTCAGCAGAAGCACTCGAAATTTTACATGATCTGTCAGAATTGCTGTCACCTTTCGAGGAAGCGACTTTATCTATTTCAACCAGCACCAAAGTTTCCGTATCGCTGATCATTCCGGTTATTACCGAGATTCATCATAAAGTTAATCAATTGCATACAACCTTACAAACGCAGGAGGGAATTGTGGTTCACGGTTTTATTAAGAAACGTTTAATCGAAAGATTGGACAGCTTTGAAACTCGTACTATTCCTCGCAACCCAACACTTATTGATCCTCGCTTCAAAAAAAATGGCTTCCTAAAATGTTCAAATGCAGATCTTGCAGCCAAAGCATTCGAGCAGGAATTGGTTTCTGTAATGTCCACAACTCCACGACATCAACCAACACCACCCACAGATCAACCAATAGCAACAACAGACCAGCCAGCATGCAAATTTTCATTTTTGCAAAGCAAATCTGGCAACAAAGTGAAGTCTTCCCGTGCAGATGCTATTATCGCAATGAGGCAACATTTCGAAAAAGAAAACTATCCAGAAAATTGCGACCCTCTAAAGTACCTACCAATACAAGATTTTAAAATATTATCAGAAATATGTTAAGTAACGATCTTTTTTATAGATGAGTACAGATGACAAGCCGTTAAAAACCGTTGCAAAAAAATATTTATGCATCCAAGCCTCTTCGTGCGAATCAGAAAGAGTGTTCAGCAAAGCTGGCCAAACTGTTTCAGCCCGCAGAACAAGACTGAATCTCGAAGCTGTTGATATGCTTCTGTTTTTAAACAAGAATAGGAATTTCAATTTGGATATTGATTGATTGATATACATATATATATATGTATGTATTATCTATATTGTTATATATATATTTATATATGTATATAAGTATATGATAAAGACTTAATTTTTTTTTTATTGTTTGAATTGCAGTGTTTTTTTTTTAAACATCGATGTTTCACTCGATGGTTTTTTTCAAAACATCGAAAACATCGATGGACACACACATCGATGTTTCTGCACCTCTATTCTATATAGCAGAGCAGGAGAAAACATCGATTGCACTATCGATCAATCGATGGTTTTGTGTATTTTGAAGAAATCGATGCTTTGTCACCACTATCGATTGTCTTGGCGCCTGAAAACAAGCGCAGCAAATTGCGAACAAAAACTACAAATCATTAATGCGGAATAAGTATATAAATATATACAGTCGAACTTCCATATAACGAATCTGAAGGGGACGAGAAAAAACTTCGTTATATAGAAATTTCTTTATATAGAAATGATGATAGAAACTGCAGACTAAAGAATCGCGCAATTTTTCACTTTTCTACAATGTGTTCAACTATTCTTAATACAGTTAATCACAATCCATTATTCTTTGCTTTGGTGCCTATAAAAAATAACGGAGTAATCCCAACAACAACATCTACGTCTTCATCTACATCTTCGATATGCACTGAGCAGTAGAAAATGTTCATAAAAAACTGTGCAGCGAAGATCAGAGAATAAGCAAAACATAGCACGAAAACAAAACGGTATATGCAATAATGTGTTATTGTTTTGTTTTCGCATTCTCAAAGTCATTCGTAAATAAAATGAAACAAGAACGAAAAATTTCGTTATAGGGAACAGAAAACGCATGAGCGCACGAGCTACGTCCTTAAAATAAATTCGTAATAATGAAATCGCTGTAGGAAAATTTGTTATTTGGAAATCAAAATAGCGAAATTAATTCGTTATATGGAAAACTTCGTTATATGGAAGATCGTAATATGGAAGTTTGACTGTAATAAATATACGTACCTTGGAGAAATACCTTACAAGTAAGTTTTATTTTCCAATCGCAACTGTGCTCCGCAATGTGTGTTGAAACACAATGTGTCGACTATGAACGCATCATGACGAAATAAGTAAAAGGTGCCACCGTCGTGAAACAAGTGGACATTATTGTACAAGTGAAATGCATTTTATCGACAAGTCAAGCAAGGTCAATAATGCGCCCATTGTGAGCGTGCTCGTTATTCGACGGAGGCACCTTATAGTTATTTCATCATGGTACGCAGGTTATTTCGATTATATGCATATGGCACTCGGCCTAAACATTTTTGGTATACTAGTATTTATATATTTGCACTTACAGTAACTTCTACATCTAAAGAAAACGAAGCTGTAGATGATTGTTCCAGCCCACAGCTCACACGAAAAAGGGATAAAATTTCAGTGGTGTGGCAGTTTTTTGAAAGAAAGGAGAGTAACGCCGCGATCTGCAAACTGTGCGGAAAACAATACAAAACTGGGGGCTACGAATCTCATGGATCATTTAAAACGAATGCATCCGGATGCACTAAATAATGAAAAGGTTGAATTGAACCATGGTATGGATAAATTTTTGCAGAGGAGCTTGCCATATTCAAACGGATCCGCAACTAAGTTGAAATTTGACCATTTGGGTATGCAAATGATTTATTCTGATATGCAGCCATTTAATATAGTCAATGACAAGGGTACCAAATACCAAGTAAAACATATTTTCGGGACGTAGTGCTGAACACGGAATACGACAATCTTCGAAAAAAAAATTGAGAGCTGTAATTGACTCTATTGACCATGTTGCCATAACAACAGATGGCTGGACATCTAAGGCCAATGAAGGCTATCTCACTGTGACTTTCCATTTCATAAACAGCCACTTCGAACTGAAATCGGCTGTATTATCAACCGAAAAACTATTATCGCCAACAAGTCACATGGCTGTAAATATTGCAGACTCTCTACGCATCATTTTTAACAAATGGAGCTTGGCGAACAAGATCGTAGCGATTGTGTCTGACAATGCTGCAAACATGAAGAGAGCCTGCGAGATTCTTAAAATAAAGAACGTTCCTTGTTTTGCACTCACATTAAACATGCTTGTCCAAGATTTGCTCAAGCAATCGTTTTTAAGTGATATTCTTAGCAAATGCAAGCTGATTGTGGCATATTTCAAAGGCAGCACTATATCTTATGAAAAATTTAAAATCGCACAGCACATTGATAATCCCTATGGTTTAATCCAGGAGGTACCTACGCGATGGGGAAGTGCGTTTCAGATGCTGCAGCGCACCATAATAACCAACGAGGCTATTATGTCTACCCCGCAGCCATTATCTGCAGACAAAATCCACGTTATAAAGGAAATAGTAAAAATTCTGGGCCCGTTCCATGATGCTCTCACTTCCAGTTCTGCGGACAAATATGTAACACTGTAATTCCACTTATCTTCGAGTTGTGTAAGGGGTTTACCGATTTAAATAACTTTGAAACGCTGGAGGGTATAAGTGCACTGAATTATGTCAAAGAACGTTTGCCTGAACGACTTTTTCAGTATAAAACAAGTGGAAACGTTGCAGTCGGACGCAACCGACTGCTGTATACTCGTTACCAGTTTTAAAACCGGTAAAAAGAGGCCTGATTGCAAAGGGGTACGGATGCGGCAGGGGTGTACGCTGCCTTAAAGATTCTCCGATGCAAATGGGGATGCCACCAGCTATCTTCCTTCCAAATTTTTTGACCCTAGTTCAAAGTTTGTAAAAGGTGGGGAAAGGGGGGCTGCGGGCGGATTGGGTGGTGTGGCATCAAAGTTTGTAAATGGTGTGGAAAGGGGGGCGGAATGGGTGGGCGTGGCTCCAAAACTTTGATGCAGATTTTTGGGGGTCGTTGCCGGCTATCTTCTTACCAAATTTGGTAGTTCTAGCTGTAAGGATGTGCGAAATATGTGGATTTATCGGTTTTTAGTTATCGAACTTATCGATTTGCCAGCCCCCCAGTTATCGTTATCTTGACACTTTAATTTACTATCCCATAGATAAAGAGAATTGGAAAGTTTCAAGTTTCTAGCTTAAAGGGTGTGGAAAAAACTTGCAACCATACGGACGGACAGACACCATGACGGACATTGCACAAAACCAATATACTCTTCTCTTTTATGAAGGAGAAATATGGAAAAAAAAAGTCGTATCGTCCAAAAGTGACGCAATAATTCTAATGAGGCAGCATTTAGAAAAACCAAATGCAACAGAAGAATGCCATCCTTTGGAATATTTCAAGGTAAAGAAAAGTAAATTAATTTGAAAAAAAAAACCAATAATATGAACTACATTATTTTTAGGAATGCTCTCAGGATATGCTGAATCTAAAAAATGTGGCAAAAAAGTTTCTTTGCGTCCCAGCATCGTCGTGTGCAGCTGAAAGAATTTTCAGCAAAGCCGGGCAGATAGTTTCAGAACGAAGATGCTCTATTAAACCTAACGTTGTTGATAAGCTTCTATTCCTGAACAAGAACACAGATTTATTTAATGTTTAAACATTCTCTTAAATACCCCTGATTAATTGAAAATCACTACGGGCATTGTGCACAATTTTGTATACTTATTGTTTTGTTTATTATCTTTTCGCTTCATTTAATGAAACTTTTTTTTAATTTTTTTTTTTTTTTTTTTTTTTTGTTATAAAGAAATATTACAAAAAAGCCAATTCTGCCTTGCACATTTCTAAAAAAAAAAAACAAATGGACTCTTTTGAATATAAAAAACATAGTGGCGCATAGTTAATTTTGGCTATGCCAAGACTATGATACCCTTCACACAGCCAAATCAATGCTCCCCCCTCTTATGTTTCTGTGCAGTTGTTGGTAATTTTTCGCTAATATTTTTACTCTTTAGCGTCATTTACTTGTTCGTGTGCAACAGACAGAGACAACAATTGATAGTAAGATATGGTAAATTTGTATGGTGGCTATGTCGTAGAATGCTCCGATCGAAATTAAATTTCATACTGAACAAACCCGACATGATCTAAGCAATCTGTGAAAGTTTCATCAAGATCGGTTCAGCAGTTTGGCCGGAAATCGTGTTGATATGGTAAATTTGTATGGTGGCTATGTCGTAGAATGCTCCGATCGGGATGAAATTTCATAGTGAACAAACCCGACATGATGTAAGCAATCTGTGAAAGTTTCATCAAGATCGGTTCATCAGTTTGGCCGGAAATCGTGTTGATATGGTAAATTTATATGGTGGCTATATCGTAGAATGCTCCGATCGGGATGAAATTTCATAGTGAACAAACCCGACATGATCTAAGCAATCTGTGAAAGTTTCATCAAGATCGGTTCAGCAGTTTGGCCGGAAATCGTGTTGAAACAGACAGACGGACAGACGGACGGACGGACGGAAATCAATTCCTGAGCTCGTCCTGATCATTTTGATATATAGTTTATGGGGTCTCCCATCATTCCTTTAAGGCGTTACAGATTCATGACAAAGTCAATATACCCTGATTCACATGTGAAGGGTATAAAAAATGACTAAAATACGTTTTTGATGACAAAAAAGTGATTTTTAAAAAATCACAAAACATCGATGTTTCGTTCTTAAAACATCGGAAACATCGATGGTGGCAAACATCGATGTTTCTCCAGCTCTAGCTGTTGACGCTTAACTCAATCACGCACTTTTGAGCCAATTTAAGCACCAATTCTGAGTTATTGGGTCGATGACGATATCGATAACAAACTCACTGTAGTGTAAACATAGCATAACAGACAGAGCTGCCAACCGAAATAAAGTCACGCAGTACCCCTAAACGTCGACCAGCTTTTTATGCTTTTATTAACGTCTTGTTGTTTAAGGCCTTTACGCAGATGCTCGGTGCACCGATTTTACTACCTTAACAATTGTTGAAAAATGCAAATATTGTGGCGGTAGGTTGATAACATTCTCTAAATAAATCGGAAAACGGCTGTCTGTTGTCTACTTGCCAAATAAAATAATTTAATTTAAAGTAATGATTTACGACCAACGCTTCTTTCGTGTTTGCGTGCAACTAACGCCTTGCTGTTGTTATAAAAAACAAGTGGAAACGTTGCAGTCGGACGCAACCGACTGCGGTACACTCGATACCTGTATTAACACCGGTAAAAACAGGCTTGATTGCAAAAGAGTACGGGTGCGGCATGGGTGTACGCTGCCTTAAAGATTGTCTGATGCAGATGGGGATGCCACCAGCTATCTTCCTTCCAAATTTGGTGACTCTAGCTCAAAGTTAGTAAAAAGCGATGAAAGGGGGGCTGGGGGCGGTATGTGTGAGCGTAGCATCCAAATTTTTTATGCAGATCTTTAGATGTTGTTACCAGCTGTCTTCCTACCATCATTGGTGACTCCAGCTCAAAAACTATGAAAGATACTGGCATTCCCGTTTTGAAGTGGATGGTAGGTTTTTGAAAAAAATTTTTTTGAATGTTTTTGCATTTTTTTAAACTGTTTTTTCTGAAAGAACATCTTTCGAGAGTATTGTGTGAAAATTTGAAGTCAATCCGACTAAAACAACTTCAAATGGATTTTCCCGAAAACTTAACTTTTAAAGTCCGTGTTCACTGTAACCAGTGCTGCCAACACTTCCGGGCAATAAAATGCTCAAGTAACCTTCCAAACCTGCTAGAAACGGCTAGATCAAATTCAAAAATAGCCAGAAAAAAGCCCTTTTAGTTTTGATGAATATTTTTGAATATATTTTTATTTGAAAATTTATAGACAATTTTCGAGCTCAATAAAATCGAAATTCTCAACAATGCAGATCCCCTTGACATTCCTTTAAAATCTGTATTTAGAACGTCAACTTTGTCTACAAGGGGTGTTACTTTTGATTTTAATGTATTTATTATAAATACAAGATCTGTCAAAAGCTTGCTTGCATTTGAATTGTTGGCTGGAAAATTTTTGTTGATAGTCTGCATTTCGCCTAATACAGGCTTTAAAAACGTTAAATACAATAAATAAATTTCATCGCTGAACAATTTATGTAAGTTTTGCGCTTTAAAACATTTTTCTTTTATTGCTGCAATGCTAAAATGAAGCTTAAGTTCAATCCACTGATCTACTATTCTGGCAACTGCAGTTTCTATGTATAGCCACCGGGTTTCGCAGACTTTTGGAAATTTAAGAGGTGCCTTAAATATGATTAAAAGTGTTAGAAATACAGAAAACCAGACTTCAAACAAAGACAAGACTACAAACAAGTGGAAACGTTGCAGTCGGACGCAACTGACTGCGGTATACTCGTTACCAGTATTAAACCCGGTAAAAAAAGGCCTGATTGCAAAGGCGTACGGATGCGGCAGGGGTGTACGCTGCCTTAAAGATTCTCCGATGCAGATGGGGATGCCAGCAGCTATCTTCCTTCCAAATTTGGTGACTTAAGCTCAAAGTTTGTAAAAGTGAGGAAAGGGGTGCTGGGCCGGAACGGGTGGATGTGGCATCTAAATTTTTGATGCGATCTTTGTGAAATGTGATTTGCTATTTTCATACCAAATTTGGTGACTCTAGCTCAAAAATTGTAGATGTCGGGAAAGGGGAGGCTGGGGGCGGTAAGGGCGGGTGGGGCATCCAAATTTTTGCTGCGGATCCATGTAGGATGTCAATTGCTATATTCATACCAAATTTGGTGACTCAAGCTCGAAGTTTGTAATAGCGGATAAAAGGGGGCTGGGGCGCTATGGGTAGGCGTGGCATCCAAATTTTTGCTGCAGATCCATGTGGGATGTCAATTGCTATCTTCATACCAAATTTGGGTGGGCGTGGCTCCAAAACTTTGATGCAGATTTTTGGGGGTCGCTGCCAGCTTTCTTCCCACCAAATTTGGTGGCTCTAGCTCTAGTTTCTGACGAACCGTTGGGTTGGATGGGGGCAGCTAGGGTAGTAGTGGTGGGCGTGGCATCCAAACTTTTGATGCATTTTTTGGGGGGTCATCATCACCTATCTTGGCACCAAATTTGGAGGCTATTGATCAAAAACTGTGGAAGATATAGGCTTTTTTGACTTTAAAATGCGGGGGGCTGGGGGCGGAATGGGTGGGCGTGGCTCCAAAATTTTTGATGCAGTTTTTTGCGGGTTGCTAGTAGCTATCTTCTTACCATATTTGGTAGTTCTAGCTGTAAGGATGTGCGAAATAAGTGGATTTATCGGTTTTGAGTTATCGAATTTATCGATTTGCCAGCCCCCCAGTTGTCGTAGAACCCCCATCCTGACACTTTATTTTACTATCCCATAGATAAAGAGAATTGGAAAGTTTCAAGTCTCTAGCTTGAAGGGTACGGAAAAAAGATGCGAACCTACAGACGGACAGACGGACAGACACCATGACGGACATTGCACAAAACCAATACTTATACTCTTTACCTTCGGAAATTGGAAAGTTTCAAGTCTCTAGCTTGAAGGGTACGGAAAAAAGATGCGAACCTACAGACGGACAGACGGACAGACACCATGACGGACATTGCACAAAACCAATACTTATACTCTTTACCTTCGGTATCGAGTATAAAAATAAAATCGTGTTTGCATCCAAAGATTTCATGCAGTTTTTAGCGGTCGTCATCACCTATCTTGGCTCAAAATTTCGTGGCTTCAGCTCAAAAACTTTGGAAGATATAGGCGTTTCTGATTTCAAGCTGTGGGGGGGGCGGAATGGATGGGCGTGGCTCCAAAATTTTTGATACAGTTGTTTGGTGGATGCTTTCCTGCCAAATTTGGTAACTTTAAATGTAAGGGTGTGTGAAAAATTAGGATCTATCAATTTTAAGCTATCGAATTTATCGATTATCCAGCCTCTCACAATTGTAGATCCCCAATCTTGACACTTTACCTGTCTCACCCATAGAAAAATATATTTGCAAAGTTTCAAGTCTTTAGCTTGAAGGGAGTCAAAAAAGTTGCGTCAGACGGACGGACGGACACCATGACGGACATTGAACAAAACCAGTATACTCTTAACCTTCGGTATCGAGTAAAAAAAAAAGTAATTTTAATATGTTTTGTACTGATTCCTAGAATTATATGTATGTATAGAATTAAGTACGGTCAGTTTAAATTTGTATTTAAATTCTCAAATATGAAACGTTTTATTTTAGGTTGCGTTTTTTATTTCTGTGTGTACTATAAATGAAAAATACAACGTTTTCAATAACAAGTAAAGTTCGATTGATAAATCAAGAGTATTCTAAAAAATTTAAAAAAAAAAGGGATATAACCGCAAACCATCACACCACACCACAGCTTTCGCCATTTTATTGCGGTTTTTCTTTAACCTGTCGACAGCCCTGCAACAAAAATAAAAAATATCGTTGCAAATTTCTTACCTCTTTATAATTTTCTAGCAGCCACTTGCAAAAAGGCAAAAGCAATCAGATTGCTTTTCATGGCAGTTTATTAAATGGACTGCGACATTGTAGTCATATCCGCCAACTCAAATGTCAGTCAGCACGGGAAATTTGAGCTTTTGTGTGACGCTTTTGCATACATAATTAATAGGAATAAGACTCAATAAAAAATTGTGATGGCCTCAAGGAGACCAAGAGAAAAAAAAGCGCAAACTAAGCAAGAATTAAGACATTCTATTTTAAAACGTATTCACTTTTCAGGCGAAAGGTATAAGATTAAAAAATTTCATTACAAGGGATAATTTTCTGTAAAATAAGCTCACATTTTCTTTGTTTCAAGGTTACAGGGTATCCAGTAAAATACATTAAAAGTAATTCGAACCCATAACGAGGGTTGATGATAGCCCTGACTGGCCATTGTTTTAATGGCCATTTTGAAAAATGACATGGAGAACAAGTGGAAAATATGAATGTCTATCACTTCTAACGTGAAATGGGTGTAAAAATATATGTGTATATATATTTATCCGCCTGCACAAAATTGGACTGGTTCAAACATTTTATACAGCGATTTTTATTTTGCGTTTATACCCTGTGAAATGTGACAAAACAATAATGATTTAAGACAGCGCTAACAATCTTATATAAAAAGCACTATATCGACATGCATATTTGAAAAGTTCCAATTATTAAGTTTCTCATTTCTTTTGAGAATTTCGCAACAATATTTATGCATTGAAAAACTTCTAAATTTTCAAAACAGGATATTTTAGTCCCCAGTTCTTAACACATATGCTTGTATGAATTTTTCTGCTATAAATTGCTAAAGGAAAACGGAATGTTGTCCTTCGTCAAAGTTGTCGTCCTTCAAACTGTTTTAATAAATCGTGTGGAATTCACGCGCCGCCACATTTGCGCTCATGTGCTATTAACTTCCAATCCGGAAACCCCTAAAACGCTCCGTTGTCGCCAGAAGTAAAATGAGAATACAGCGTAATAATACAAAATTCAAATATGACGCTGGACACATTAGTTCCACCGTTGTGAGCACTCGCTGGCATCTGTGATAAATGGAAGTCCAACAGGTTGACACCCAGCAGTTTAAGTAGATTTCGTGCTCGGCAAACGCCAGAAATTTGTAAGCAGTTCATAAAACTTGTGAGTAAACGCCAAAAAAAGGAAAATAAATAAATTACACATCAAATGTATTAAATGCGCATTTCACTTTAAATGCTGCGAGTGCCATCGATGATTGATTGACGCCGTCGAATGACAAAGAGAACTTGGCACATGGACCATAAAACATTTTCAGCAAACGCTCATCAAGTGGCCACACGCAATAAATAAAAGAAAAGTTCAAACATTTCACGTTGGCCAGCGGGAAAGGAGAGCAATATGATTGTGTATGGTACGAACTACGAAGGCCATAAAAATGCAACGCCCAATCAAAGACCAAAACTCATTCAAATTGTAACTCCTCCACACATGATACGCAAGGAGCAGACAAAAGACATAAAGTAAATGAAGCGCCGCACATAATGGCAAAAACATAAAAAACAACAACAAATAGAAGAAAACAATGCGACGACACACATACGAGATTGCAAGTATACTATATTTCTATTTCTATTTCATTCCCATTTGCTATTTGCTATTTGCTATAGTCGTAACTCAATGCTGTTTTAAGCCAAGAGGAGCTAAAATCAAATTCAATTTTTACTCACATGCTATGAAAACAGATTTTCTTATGAGAAGAAGAATAAGAGTTCCAAAACAATCTAATCATGCAATCCAGCTGCTGCTTTAAAAGCAAAATAATCATATAAGCAAGAAGCACAAGTATAGTACATAACAATACAAATGCAAAATGCACAATTCAATTGAAGCTTTGTATTTAAGAGATATGTTCGAATGAAGAACATTTATTAACTTGCCTATTGCTACATTTGTTAAATTTTTTGGAAACATGCTATCATTTCATCACAGCCAAAGATAATGAACTCATTTAGTCATTAAGATGCTAAGCAACGCATTTCATCTCATCATCTTATCCTAAGTGATTGAAATTTCTATAACAACGAATTGCGTCAACGGCGCACAAAGGCATAGGCAATTATCAACGAAATTTAATTGACATATGACTGAATATGACGGAAAAAATGAAAACAACGAACTGCTCCTTTCTAGATCCAAATTAGCAATACTCTTGCATGCATACTTATTTAATTGCCTAATTAGTAATTATATTAACCCATTAAATCTTTTAAGCAGAAGAAAAAGACAGGTTTATATTTTAGACAAATTTGTGCTCCTATGGAAACTCAGTCATAATGGAATGTGTTTTTTTTTTTTTTTTTTTTTTAGTTGAATACAACATTTGAATTAAATTAAACATACGGCCGTTGTGTGGCGTCCAAGTTTTTTATGCAGATCTTTGGGGGACGTTACCAGCTATCTTACCAACAAATTTGGTGATTATAGTGGTTAAAATATTGGAGATATGTGTGATAAATCGATTTTCACTTCGAGGTGTACCGACAGGATACCAATTTTCCAGCCCCCCTCTAGGCGTAGCGGCTCAATCTTGATACTTTGTCTGCCGCACACCTCGACCATATTAAGTCTCTAGCTTAACGGGTGTCGAATAAATTTGCGCTCATACAGAAAAACACCATGACGGACATTCCACAAATCTAATTGCGCACAGAATCATTTATTAAGCAAAACATAGCCAACAAAATTCGATTAGCTTTCGAAACATTTCCACTTATGATTGGCTTGATATTAAGCCACATTACATTTAAATTACACAAATGAAAACTGCATATTTTAATTTATGAGACTTTAACGAGTTGTAGTGTTTTATACAAATAAGTTATATTCTAACTTGTTTGTGTATGCAAAATAGCGAAGGTCAACGTATTTTAATGTCGCACAACTACTTTATTGGTACTAGATAAGTTAAAGCATATGAAGTCCAGACAACTATGTAATATTTTGTGTGTTAAATCAAGATGAATTTGTAGTTGTCAAAAGAAAACCAAAACAACGCAGGCTGAATGCTCTTAGTTCAGGGGAGCCAGACAAACCCAGTCGCATAAATATCCCGCCCGAAAGTGTAAATTTGCCATTTTAATGGTTGAATTGTCGCGCCAGTATAAATCAGCTCGCTAGTCTTTTGCAAATGGTATTAAGATTAAAGAGAGTAAATAACGATAGAAAGGGAAATATGCTACGATAGTAAGATCACATGGAGTTACAAACCAATTGAATTGTCTTGGTTCATCAAAAATGTGCATTATTAGAATTTTGGTACCTCATTTGTTTTATAAGTGGGCAGGGAATTATTAAAGCCTTTAGGCCCATTTGGGCGTTTATATACGATTCGAATGACACCAGGATCATCCAAACCCAACAAGTTCAAAACTTACAGGAATTTTTAATTTTGAAGTGTAAAAGCGTAGAAATAGAGTTTTAAACAATTTTGAAACTATTCATTATCGATGGCCACGAGACATTTTTTTAAAAAAAGATGCCTTCGCTTACCTTAAAGTTCAATTAAATCGAATAAGACTGTGTTTAAAGCAAGGATTTCATGTTGTTTAATTTATTTTTTGAAAAATTGAGAAATTGGTGTCTGTACTTTTTTACAATTTCTATATAAATTCCGTCTTTCAAAACGTCATATCTCCGCGCGGAGATATTTCGTATTTTACTTGGCGGAGATATGTCGTTTCAAAACGTCACATCTCCGAGCGGACATATGTCGCTTTAAAACGACATATCTCCGCCATTTAACAAACGACATATCTCGGAGCGGAGATATGACGTTTTGTAAAGACATATCTCCGCGTAGCGATTTTGAGCAAATTATGTCGATACACCAACGAAAAAGACAAATAAATACTAAGTTAAGGACGCAGGCCAAAACTTGTTTTCATAAAAATCGAGCGATTTTTTTGCCTGTGGCGCTTTGAAGCGTTGCTGTCTTAAGAAGAGTACGCAGCGGCGGCTAATTATAATAAATATTAATTTATTAATACTTCTTATAGTGTCATTACGTTTTTTTGCATTTTTCGTTGGTGTTTCGATAATTTTGCTTAAAATCGCTGCGCGGAGATATGTCGTTCCTAAGCGTCATAGCTCCGCCGTTCCTCCGCGCGGAGGTATGTCGTTTTTTCTTGGCGGAGATATGTCGTTTTAAAACGTCATATCTCCGATCGGAGATATGTCGTTTGTTAAACGGCGGAGATATGTCGTTTCAAAACGTCGTATCTCCGATCGGAGATATGTCGTCTCAAAACGTCATATCTCCGCCGAAAAAAACACGACATATCTCCGCCAGCAAAATGTACTGGACGGAGATATGTCGTCGGAGATATGACGCTATGCCGTACAGACACCATTGCACCAACAAGAATATACTTATAAGAATATATATGTATACTTATAAGTATATATAAGTATACTTATACGTATATAAGCAAACCCAATATAATCTTTACCTTCGGTATCGAGTATAAATAACCCATCGATTGGAGGAAGTCCGCTTAAACCGGCAACAGTGGAAAAAGAGTACATTGAAATATCAAGAAAATCCTTTAAATGAATAGTCGCTTATTCGACGGCTGCATGAAGAAAGGAGTTACGTTGAGGCTTTTGTACAGATAACAAGTGGAAACGATGCAGTCGGACGCAACCGACTGCGGCATAATCGATACCAGTATTAAAACCGGTAAAAAGAGGCCTGATTTCAATGGGGTACGGATGGGGCAGGGGTGTAAGCTGCCTTAAAGATTCTCCGATGAAGATGGGGATGCCAGCAGCTATCTTCCTTCCAAATTTGGTGACTTAAGCTCAAAGTTTGTAAAAGTGGGGAAAAGGGGGCCGGGCCGGAATGGGTGGGTGTTGCATCTAAATTTTTGATGCGATCTTTGAGGAATGTGAATTGCTATTTTCCACCAAATTTGGTGGCTCTAGCTCCACAACTCTGGAAGATACACGCATTCCCGTTTTTGACGAAGCGTTGGGGTGGATGGGGGCGGCTAGGGCAGTATTGGTGGGCGTGGCATTCAAACTTTTGATGCAGTTTTTGGGGGGTCATCATCACCTATCTTGGCACCAAATTTGGTCGCTCTAGCTCAAAAACTGTGGGAGATAAAGCCATTTCTGATATCAAAATGCGGGGGGGCTGGGGGCGTAATGGGTAGGCGTGGCTCCAAAACTTTGATGCAGTTTTTTGAGGGTCGTTACCAGCTATCTTCTCACCAAATTCGGAGGCTCTAGCTCCACAGCTCTGGAAGACATTCCCGTTTTTGACGAAGCGTTGGGGTGGATGGGGGCGCCTAGGGCAGTATCGGTGGGCGTGGCTCCAAAATTTTTAATGCAGTTTTTTGGGGGTTGCTAGTAGCTATTTTCTTACCAAATTTGGTAGTTCTAGCTGTAAGGATGTGCGAAATATGTGGATTTATCGGTTTTGAGTTATCGAATTTATCGATTTGCCAGCCCCCCAGTTGTCGTAGAACCCCCATCTTGACACTCTAATTTACTATCCCATAGATAAAGAGAATTGGAAAGTTTCAAGTCTCTAGCTTGAAGGGTGTGGAAAAAACTTGCAACCATACGGACGGACAGACACCATGACGGACATTGCACAAAACCAATATACTCTTTACCTTCGGTATCGAGTATAAAAACTTAGTACGACTTGAAAGCAGAGCACCTGTCCAAAGGTCTGGTTGACGGAAAGCAAAAGTAAGGCGCGCACTTTCAATTCTATTATTTTCACACTAATGTTAAGCTTTCATTTCAAAGTTGCCATTTATCTTCACTTGACTGTTTCGCTATGGCTAAATTGTTTGAAGATAATACTCTTAAGCATTACGCACTAGATTGGTATAAGGCAGCATTAAAAAATTGTGATCTCACAAGGGATATTGAGTTGTACGAGCTAGTTTATGATTAAAAAGTTACGGAATTATATGGAAAGTTCGCGGAACAACGAAATGTAAGTAATTCTGTTTTAAAGTTTTAATACCTTAAATCCGAGATAATTATGAGTCTGCAAAAGTTAGTTTACATGTAGTACGTAAGTTAGGAGACACTTTCGTTTGAAGCCTATTACAAACGATAATAGCGGCATTTTATTTTGACCAAGGACCGGTGAACATGGTTCAAAGAAGATGCCGTGATCGATTTCGATCTTCACCGAAAATGTATTGCTTCCTTAAAAATAAAACAACAGCTCTTTAAATTTTGGTACCACCCAAAGTGGAGTTGCATAGCTTGAAACCCTTATTGGCGCTTTATCAAGATGTAATATACAATGAGGAAATTGAAGAACTTATGAAAGTAGAAATATAATCGATTTGATGATCAAAACAATTCTGTAACAAAGGAACTGAGTAATGTATTCATTTATGTATGGTTGCAACTGCAAACGTTGCATTTTGGCGCAAATGACTGTGAAATACTCCGGTACCATTATGTTAACATGTAAATTGTATGCTTGCAAAGGTGGGTAAGGGTGTGAGAGGTGTGGGTGATGCAAATTTTTAAGGAGTATACGAGCTTTCCGCCAAAAAGCGGTGGGGCGTAGAGGGTGACTTGTTGGCGGTGGCGTCCAACTTTATGATGCAGATCTTTGAGGGTGTCACCAGCTATCCTTCTACTAAGTTTGGTGACTCTAGCCCAATTACTGTGGAAGATATTTCCGTTTTTAAAAAGCAGTGGCTGGGGAAGGAAATGGTTGGCGTGGCATCCGAACTTTTGTTGCAGTTGTTTGAGAAAATTACCAGCTATCTTTCCCATCAAATTTAGTTACTCAAGCATTAAAACTGTGGAAGATAAATACTTTTTCAGAGGCATTGAGGTGTAGTTTGGGGGCGTGGCCATATATATTTTAGATTCAAATTTGTGGGCTAAATTTCCATCTATCTTTCCACCAAATTTGGTAAATGTTGGAAACATGTGTTTTATAGATTTTTACCTCGAGATGTCTTATTATTGATTCCCCAGCCACCTAGTGGACGCAATGTGCAGAGTTTCAAGTCTCTAGCTTGAAGAGTGTATAAGAAACGCGCGTTTATACGGGCAGACAGAAAGTATGACGTATATTGCGCAAAACTAATATACTCTTTACTTCCAGAGAATACAAATTTATTTTTAACGTCTTTAAAAATTAACTTTGTGGCTTACAGTTGAGTCATGTTGCGCAAGGTGTTGCTGTTATTTTTTCTGAACTGAAATCAGGCGTTAAACCAAAAAAGAACTCATCCTTATTGTCGCAGAAGAACATTAAAGGCCATCTTGAGCATCCATCATGTCCCTTTTCAAAAGTGGAATAAGTAATTAAGCGAGTAAACGGGAAAGACAGTAAGTATCAAAAATATTGGGGTCTTTTTCAAGATCCAATTAATACTTTTTTAACTTCGCATACTATATTAAGTTTCAGTTTTGTACTACTATATACAATTAACCGGAAATTTGATATGCCAGCAATTTTCATAATTAAATCTACCAAGCGTTTTAAATGTGATATGGTTAATTTGATTTCATACTTGGTTTATATTCTTAGCTTAATGCTAGCACATTAATAGCTTCTATATAGATTGGAAAGGAAGTGTTTGAAATGAAGTTCCACCTCTCGATTGTTATTTTTTTGGTAGTGGGTTATAAAAACAATGCAAACGGCATTGAAGATTACAATTTCGAGCTTTATAGCAGCTCTGTTGAAGGGTTGCTAAAGCTTTTAGATGTTGAGAAACAGTTTGTGCAAAATATGATCGGATATGCTGGTGCGTTACAGGAAAAGCTTGAGACTCTACAAATGTAAGTTTAAGTTTATATGTACAATATGCCTTAAAAATTTATCAGGCCTGTCCAAAATTTCGAGTCGAAACGGAATCCGAATAGATTCACATTGCGATCGTCGCTGCTCTAGATTTCGATGCAATACACATATTTATTTATAGATTTTAAGAGTAATTTCGTGTAAATAAAAAAAACAATTGAAACGTTATTGGAAACTTTAAATGCAAAGTAAGTGACCAATAATTGGCTCATCGACGCACAGTGGCGCCCGTAGAACAAGTCAAGTGGCAAAAATCAAAAATTGTATGTGCATCTAAAAAATATTGAATTAACCAACTTTATAGGAAATTTTTCCACGATTTCAGATCTGCAATCCTTAATACAACCAGATTTTTTGTTTAGAAGATATAGCCCTGCAAAGTTGACTGATTTTTTGTGCTGCATAAAAATCGCAATTTTAATGTGATTTTGTCGGCTTTGAGATACAATATCTCAAAAACTAATAAACGGATCATCATTATTAATTATTATCATTAATAAGTTTTATAAAAAATACAGATTGCTAAACACTTTCAAAGCTTCAAGGGTGAGACAAAATGAGAGGACCTCTTCAACATGTTAGCAGCATCTTCAGATCCACTTATATCATCACTTAGGCATGTTAAGTCACGAAAAGAATTAGAAAATACTTATAGTTCAGAGATGATTACTCTTTTAGACATACCATCTTTTACGGATTGTGATGAATATTTTACAAAAAATTTTAAAAAAATAAGCTTAAAAATAAATAATTTTTTTTTAATTGTAATATTAATTTTAAAATTTAAAAGCCTTAAAAACAATACACAAAATATCAAAAATTTTTAAAAATATTTTTTTTTCTTCCCATAAAATTTATTTTTTTCACAAATTTCCACTTTGCATACCCCTAAATAATCGAAGAATTCATTTCAAATGCTCATTTTATAGGTTGATTAATTATCTTTCAGATGCTTTTTAAATTGACCGATTATCTTGTTTGGTTCAACAGTTATGATTTTTGCAACGAAAAAAGTCAAATGGCGCCACTGTGCGACGCAACAATAAAGCTTGCAGCAACGCTACGCTTTTCAAAAACTCGCAATAATGCTTTTGCTCTGCGTTTCGTTTTTAACCTTGAAAATAATCTCAAAATTGTTGTGTACTCACATTTTAATTTTGGAATGAGATCAGCTGTTAATTATAAAAAAAATAATAGGAATAGGGTTATTATATTAATTTTAACCCAAATCTTTTATAAATAACAGAAAAAAATAATTTTAAATTCATTGCTTTAACTGACTGCGATTGTTTTGGCTTTGCACAACATGTAAATTTAAGGCGCTAAAATAAAACTTAAGTATTTAATTTAAAATTACAATTACATGCAAGCCGTACAACTGAAACCAATAATCACTATGTTATTACTAATAGAACATAATTTTAAAGAAAATGCATTTTTTTAAACACACACATAAGTAGTTTTTATTGCACATCTTTTTCATTTAGAGTGCTCATTGCCTCTCGTTTTTAAAACTATAAATTTTTACTCGGAGTCGAAATGTAGAACATCAAATCGAAAATGAGAGAGAAGAGAGAGAGATAGGGTATAACCGTGACATTGTTAGTACTATACGGGAAAGCAATGCTATAAGTTTTACAAAAGTGATTTCTTAGTCACATTTAGTAATAAAATTATTAATCTTTACTTTCTTTTGTTTACAACAACCTCTAGTTATTTGAAGACATTTGATCGCCCTGCTCATGCAACAGAAAAGGGAAAAGCTAAATATATCTCAAATCCTTTGAACGCATTTGGTCTAATTCGACGGTTGCGTCAAGACTGGCCTAAGTTGCAAGTCTACACAAAGGCAGATGTTGAAAAAGGTATTTGAAATATTCTGTTATTAATAAGTGAGTTTATAGCCAAAGAATGTGTCGTCAAGTAGCTCAACTGGAAGCTATGAAAGGGATTTTGGACAAGCTGCCCTCTAAAAAGGATATGAATGAGTCTTTGCTGGGTATCAATCGCATCGAACTGACCTATGACCTTAATCCCATGGAAATGGCAGAAGGGCACCTGTTGGGCAAGCAATTCAAGTGAGTGATTTAACAGCTGGCAGACTCGATTGATTCAAAACAACTATCCTGCAGTCAAACGCTTCTCATACGTGACTGTTTGGCCATTGCCAATCACAAATACGAAATTGGCGACTATGCTCGGGCTTTAATCTGGTATCGAATCGCTATGAAGCGCCAGCCTGAACCGCATTTTGAAACATACAATAAGCAACTGTTTGGATGGTCACTTGCCACCGTGCGTCAAAAGTTGGCCGAATCTCATCTATTGCAAGGTTACAAGTTTTAACAATTTTAAGCAGAACTTTAATAGCTTAACTGGCCTGAATCTATTTTCTAGATGTACAAAGGCTTGAGCCATTGCTGGAAGAAAAAGAGCAGCACGATAAAGTCAAACAAATATTAAAAACATACAGTTCAACACAGTTGAATAACTATGTTGAACAACTTCTTAAGCATGATGATGCGCAACTGTTGAAGGATCTAAAATCCCAGCAACCAAGTCCTTCATCCCATTATTTGGGCTGTCGTGGAAGCTTTCGCAAGCGCGCAAACCTCAGTTGTCGATTTAACTCTACAACAACGGCATTTCTTCGACTAGCACCACTTAAAATGGAAGAAATTAATCATGACCCATATATAGTAATGTATCATAATATGCTCTCCGACGAAGAAATTAAGGAAATGAAACGACTATCGACCAATATGCAGAACGGCTTTGCAGATGCATTAAAAGAAAATCAAACCGAGGTACCCTATATTATAGCTCGAGTTAAGTGGCTTGTGGAAGAGACACCATTTATGAAGCGAATTAATAAACGGATAACGGACATGACAGGCTTCAATGTCGACGATTTTCCATCCCTACAGGTGGCAAACTATGGTATAGGCTCCTACTTTAAGCCCCATTACGACTATATTTACGGAGATCGAGTGAGAAATGACACTGTTCAGGAGCTGGGAGATCGTATAGCTAGTCTAATATTCTATGTAAGTTTCTTGTTACAGCAAATTCCAAGTATGGTTGGAACTTTAACAACATTTTGTAGGCAAGTGATGTGTCGCTAGGAGGCGCTACCATATTCCCCAACATTCAAGTTGCAGTCCCACCCCAGAAAGGCAACAGCCTCTTTTGGTACAATCTATTTGATGATGGCACACAGGACCCGCGATCTCTGCACTCTGTGTGCCCTGTAGTTGTGAATTCCAGATGGAGTAAGTGAAATTATCGTAGACAGTATAATTTGCAATTGATATTTTAATTAAATTGAATACAGCGCTTACCAAATGGCTACACATGACGTCTCAAATGTTTCGGAAGCCCTGCACTAGGCCACATTAGCAACTCAATAAATGAAAAAACGTTTTCAATTTAACTTATTAATTTAACATTATTTGTTTGCATTTTAATATTCTATTTTAATTTAAACAATAAAAACTTATTTTCCACACAAGCAGAACAAATATTATATTTAAATTTTTTCATTGTTTTATGGCTGATTATAGCAACTGCTTGTTTGCTTATTGGTCACACCAGCTGTTATCGCTTCCAACTTAACAAACACATTAAACGTGCAAATGCGCCATGAAAAAAATATACATTATTGCATCGTATATTCTTAGCCAAACTTTATCCGGACAACTGAGTGCTATTATATATCCAGAGACAAGCTAAAAATGACGTGGTCACTTTTAATGAGTTTCACTTTTCTTATTTTGCATTCTGCTTATTGCAAAGAGTCGAAAAATAACGATGATAATCAATCGTATCTATACAGTAATCCAATTGCAAGCGTGGTAAAGGTGTTGCAGCAGGAACACAGGCTAATGAAAAGTCTGGAAGCCTATGCAAATAGGCTGCAGCAAAAGCTCGATATGATAAGACTGTAAGTGCAACTTAAAGAATCCAAAAGCAGCTTCTATTAATTCTGTTACACACAGCTTTCAGCAAAGACTGAAACGTTCAACAACACCCAATCCTGAAATGCAGGAGGAATATGTGTCGAATCTTCTTAATGAATTCCAACTTATGCGTCGAATGCAACAAGATTGGCCCAAGCTGCTGAAATATCTTAGAGACGGTGTAACTCAAGAACACGTCAAAATCGAGAATATGCAGAAGCAACTAGTTAATTCATCAAATGAGAAAAATATGCAACTATCGATTGCTGGTTTGTTGCGCATCGAGAGCTACTATGATTTGGAGGCCTCACATATGGCCAAGGGTTTGCTATTGGAGAAACAATATGAGTAAGTTGCGTGTTAATTAAATTATTTGAAAACATGAACCACTTCCCAAACCAAAACTTTAATACATGCAACTGCGAAAATAATAATGGAACCACCAAGAACTTTCGCTTGCAGGTAAAAAAAAAAAAACCAACATCATGTTGTAAATTTTTTCAAGTTGCTTTTTATACTCAATACCGAAGATAAAGAGTATATCGGGTTTGTGCAATGTCCGTCATGGTGTCTGTCCGTCATGGTGTCTGTCTGACTGTCCGTCTGTATGAACGCAACTTTTTTAGACACCCTTCAAGCTAGAAACTTGAAACTTTGCAATTATCTTTTTCTATGGCCGAGAAAGATAAAGTGTCAAGATTAGGGTTCTACGACAACTGGGGGGCTGGCAAATCGACAAATTTGATAACTCAAAACCGATAAATCCACATATTTCGCACATCCTTACAGCTAGAACTACCAAATTTGGTGAGACGGTAGCTATTGACAATCCCCCACCCATTCCGCCTCCAATTCCCCGCAATTGGAAATCAGAAACGCTTATAACTTCCACAGTTTTTGAGCTAGAGCCACCAAATTTGGTGCCAAGATAGGTGATAGCGATCCCCAAAAAACTGAACCAATACTTTGGATGCCACACCCACCCATACCACCTTAGCCACCTCCAACCGCCCTAACACTTCGTTAAAAACGGGAATGTGTGTATCTTTCACAGTATTGAGTTAGAGACACCAAATTTGGTGCAAAGATAGGTCATGAAGACCCCCAAAACACTGCATCAAAATTTAATATAGCTTAGAGCTTTCTCTAAACTTAGGGTATGAGTTTTTTTTTTATACGATAGTTGGAACATTTTATTTATTTTTGTGTTTTGAAAAAGTTTTAAAAACATGCGAAAGTAATAATAGTACCACTAATGCAATCTTCGTAAAAATAGTTACGTGGTTTTTAGTGATAAAAATAAGTTCAATTTAGACGGCCCAGACGGTAACCAGAAGTACTGGCGGCACCCAAGACCTCTCCGGCAGACTTGCCATAAGCGGAACCTTGGTTGTGGCTCTCTGATCGTATTCGCAGCTTTAGCTCTATTGGAAAGCAGTTTGCCGGAACGGATGAATATCCAAATGTATAAGGAACTCCTTGAGGGTAAACTCATATCATTTAGGGAGAAGTTCCATGATGAGGACTGGATATTTTAACAGAATAACGCTCCTATATACGTTGCAAAGCATACGATGTCGTTTTTATACCCTTAACCCATAAAATGGGTAAATAAGGGTATAATGGTTTTGTGCAAAAGTATGTAACAGGCAGAAGGAAGCATCTCCGACCCTATAAAGTATATATATTCTTGATCAGCATCAATAGCCGAGACGATTTAGCCATGTCCGTCCGTCTGTCCGTCTGTCTGAACGCGTGGATCTCAGACTAAAGAGCGAGACTTCAGATTGGGATAACAAGCAGAACAAGTTTGCTTCAAATTATCGATAACTATTCTGGTTTCCGATATACACATGTGATCGATAACAAAAAAATATCGAATTTGGTAGGCAGATAGCTGATGCCACGCCCCCAAAGTATGCCACACCCCTGCCGCAGTCGTGCCCCTTTGCAATCAGGTCTCTTGTTACCTGTTTTTAGGCAGGTATCGAGTGTACCGCAGTCGCAGGTTGCGCCCGACTGCAACTTTTCCCCTTTTTTTTATACCCTTAACCCATAAAATGGGTAAATAAGGGTATTAGGTTTTGTGCAAAAGTATGTAACAGGCAGAAGGAAGCATCTCCGACCCTATAAAGTATATATATTCTTGATCAGCATCAATAGCCGAGTCGATTTAGCCATGTCCGTCTGTCAGTCCGTCTGTCCGTCTGTCCGTCTGACCGTCTGTCCGTCTGTCCGTCTGTATGAACGCGTGGATCTCAGAGACTACAAGAGCTAGAGACTTCAGATTTGGGATATAAGTTCTCCTATACCATGAGCAGAACAAGTTTGCTTCAAATTATCGATAACTATTCTGGTTTCCGATATACACATGTGATCGATAACAAAAAAATATCGAATTTGGAAAATGTAAAAATGAGGGTTGAAAGAATGGGTAACGATAGATCTTTTCTGAAAATTTCGTCCAAATCGGCTAAGAAACACCGGAGATATCGATTTATCGATTTATTTAATCGATTGAAGTTAAGTCAGTATACCAAAGTCTTATATAAATTTAATTTATTTTTTGCAACTGGGTTCAGGGTATCTTCTAGTCGGGCTGTCCCGACTAGAGCCTTCTTACTTGTTTAATTCAGTAAATATGCCTTTATTGCAGTGGCAACTATAAGTCTGGACTTAAATCGCATTGAGGACCATTAGGGCATCCTAACAGCAAAAGTGTATGAGGGCGGAAAGCATTTTGGGTCCTTAAAAGACTTAAAAATGGTATATTTCTAGAAATGGGCAATGGTCGACAAGAAAACCTTACAAAACCTAGTAAATTCGATACCCCGCCGATCGGAATTGGTTGAAAAAATGCAAAGGAGGTTGCATTTCATGCTTATTAATTTATCAAAGTAAATTTAATAAGTTTATTTCCCTAAATTTGCGGTCTTTTCAAAAATGCACAAATATCAATTTTCTATAAAGGTGTTTTTTCAATAAAATAATTTCTATAAAAATAAACAATATTTGAAAGAATCATTGGAAGTGTTAAGTTTAAGTATCATTTACCTATTTATAAAAAATATCAGTATAAAATCGGCTGAGTAAAAGTTTCGAAAAAATATAAGAAAACATAGTGTACAAATATCAATTTTACTGAGGTACATACGATTTAAACCCATTTCATGGTATTAATATTATCAAGGTATCAGAAAATACTTTTTTTTTTTTTTATTTTTTTTATATCTGGCTGGCTTTAGAAATTTAAGTAAAGTGAAGCGGGTGTATTCCATTAATTTTTATAAAGGTGTTCAATGAATGACAGAAAAAATAAAGACTTAATTAAGGTAGCTACTTTTACGTTTTTGGATAAAACTTGCGAATTTGTGGTTTTTAAATATAAGGGAAGCCAGTGTGGACACCCCTGGTTTTGACAAAGACGTCCAAACAACGTACAGCTATCGTTAGACGTTGAAAAGCGTTCAATTGCGCATGATGGTATAAGGCATTAACACATTCATTCATGTTTAATGATATATTTCACATTTAATGAAAAACTCAAAATCACGATTTTCAAAAAGTGCCCCGAGTGGACACCCCATCTGGAAAACACCAATAAAATAAAAAAAAGCCAAATCATGTTTTAGAAGATTTGTTTTTAGCAATTAAACAAGAAAATCAAACGAATTTATTATTTATTATTATTATTACTGTAATGAGCAGTATCGCAAGTAATGCATCGATATATCGATGATGTATCGATCATCATCGCATGCTCATCATTGCCACAACCCACATATTAATATGGCGCGAAATAGAAACAAACTAATTATTCTTTTTTTGTGTTTTTCATCAAAACCATTTATTATGATATTATTATCAATTAACTATGAAATCAATATAACCAATTTAATCGCGGCCAACAAATTTTGTGCGAATGTACGTCTTCTCGTTGCGCGCTCATTTGATACATGAAGAAGATGACACGATCATCGATACAATGAATGAAAATATCGATTACAATTAATCGTGTCAATGGAAACACAACAGTGCCAGATTAGAAAAACACGGTTTAACATTTGAATGAAAACCCAAAATATAAAAAAATTTTTTTGATTGCAGAATATGAAAGAGCGTGATGAAACGAATAAAAAAAGTATAACCTCGAATCGTGGAATAATCAATTACATAAGCGTTGAAATTTTAAAAAGTTTAGGTCGGAATATCGGTATTTTAATTTTGTCTCTGAATTAGCCAAAACAGGTATAACACCTTAGACCATGTCAAAAGAAAGCCGGCACGAAAACACCACAGTAATAGACCGCGCTAGCATCAAAACCCAAAATAAAGGGGCTGTACAGTGTCCGAATTGGGCTTCTTTACATATGTAAACCGAAGGACAGCATCTTAAATGAATTACGTTAGTTATATAACAAAAATAACTAACATATAACTTTTTCCAGTCACAACAATATAGCTTTTATTTAATACTTTGACTAGAATCTTAAACACAACTTTTTATCTTTTCCTCCACCACTGAAGCTCGTATCTCGATTCGGCCGACTGCATCTCTTTGGGAGACTATCTCTTTAATCAAACCAAGTACTCAAGATCCACGCATTGGTACCGCACAGCAATTAGACTTCACGAGCAGCCGAATGATCAACTATACAGTAAAGTATTGGGTTTGAACCGTAAAAAACTCTACAGAAAGTATGCCCATGCAATTGCGTTTGAACGTAAGGAAAAATTTGATTATCAATTATTTACATTTCCACTATATTAAAAACTTTTTGCACAGCTGATACGTCAAATGAATCACCGGCTGATAAAACTGACCCCAAGTGGAAGCATTTGGCGGAAAGCTTTATGAAGCAGCTCGTTGAGAACGCCAAAAGTGATCAAATCAAACAGCTTGTCGACAAGTATTTAGCGCAAGATGAACAGATTTTTATTGATGATAGAGCTAGAAACAAAGCTAAGCCCACAGCTATGGAAAAGGGATGTCAAGGATTGTGGCCAAAACGAAAAGATAAGCATTTGACTTGCCATTACCAAAGGAAGAGTTCGGCCTACCTAAGACTGGCGCCATTAAAAATGGAAGTCCTCAATCTAAAGCCACTCATTTTACTATATCATAATGTCTTGCATGACAGCGAAATCAATAACATAAAAAATGCGACAAACCATAACAGAGCAATAGAGGATGAAAACTATGTAGTGAATTTGATCACTTTTAAAGATAATAATGCTTCCATTAAATTAAATATTAATCGCAAGATTGCAGATATGACAGATATGGATATACCAAAACATAACGAATTATTTTTGCTCAATTTTAGCCTAGGCGGATACATAAGGCAACGAAAATGTCAGGGATCTGAAAGTAAAAACTGCAAAAAACAAATGACCGAATGGCGCCGCAACCGCTTATCTACAATAGTATTTTACGTATGTATAACAATTAAATTTTAATAACCCGAGTGATTTTAGCGTTATTTATATCGTAAAAGTAGGCTAGCAATGTGCCGCTAGGTGGTGCCACAATTTTCCCAAAACTAGAGCTTGAAGTGAAGCCCCAAAAAGGTTCAGCATTGTTGTGGTACAATTTGAATGAAGCTGGTAAACCCAATATTTTAGCGAAACATGCCGTCTGTCCTGTTGTTGTGGGTGCCAGATGGGGTAATGTTCAATAAAACTGTAAATATTCAATAAAATATATTCATTTTGGCTATTCAATTGCAGCAATAACAAAGTGCATTGATGCAGCTCAGCAGATGCCGCAAATGCCATGTCTAGCGTGAATATGATGTCTGATAAAATTCGGTTAACGAATCATTCACATATAGTTAAAGCCATTTTTCTCTTTTGAACAGACGCAGACACAATAAGTGTTTGGAACTGCGACGTCAAAAATCTCTGCTTAAATCCTAACATAACAATGTAAAGAAAACTCAAATGTTATTGAGAATTATCGCGAATAAAGTGCTTATGCATTAAGGTTAAACCTGGCTGCAATAACTAACCTAAAAAAGAAACAAGTAAGAAGGCTCTAGTCGGGAGAGCCCGACTAGAAGATACCCTGAACCCAGTTGCAAAAAATAAATTAAATTTATATAAGACTTTGGTATACTGACTTAACTTCAATCGATTAAGCTCGATATCTCCGGTGTTTCTTAACCGATTTGGACGAAATTTTCAGAAAAGATCTATTGTTACCCATTCTTTCAACCCTCATTTTTACATTTTCCAAATTCGATATTTTTTTGTTATCGATCACATGTGTATATCGGAAACCAGAATAGTTATCGATAATTTGAAGCAAACTTGTTCTGCTCATGGTATAGGAGAACTTATATCCCAAATCTGAAGTCTCTAGCTCTTGTAGTCTCTGAGATCCACGCGTTCATACAGACGGACAGACGGACAGACGGACAGACGGACTGACAGACGGACATGGCTAAATCGACTCGGCTATTGATGCTGATCAAGAATATATATACTTTATAGGGTCGGAGATGCTTCCTTCTGCCTGTTACATACTTTTGCACAAAACCCTAATACCCTTATTTACCCATTTTATGGGTTAAGGGTATAAAAAAAAGGGGAAAAGTTGCAGTCGGGCGCACCCTGCGACTGCGGTACACTCGATACCTGCCTAAAAACAGGTAACAAGAGACCTGATTGCAAAGGGGCACGACTGCGGCAGGGGTGTGGCATACTTTGGGGGCGTGGCATCAGCTATCTGCCTACCAAATTTGGTGACTGTAGCTCAAAAACTGTGGTAAATACGAGCATTCCCGTTTTAAAGAGACGGTGGGGCGCGGGGCATCCTTTGGGCCGAAAAGAAATACGCATACCAGTTTTTAAATAGCCGAAGGGCTGGGGGCGGTATGGGTTGTCGTGGCATCCAAAGTTTTGATCTTTGGGGGTCGTTACCAGCTATCTTCTTACCAAATTTGGTAATTCTAGCTGTAAGGATGTGGGGAATAGAATAAGATATTTGCAAAAGTTCCAAGTCGCTAGCTTTAAGTTGCGTTCATACAGACGGACAGACTATGGGCGCGTGACATGTTTTTTTGCCGTGACAGTGCATGATCACGCGTGATCACGCATTCGCGTGAGTTTTTTTAATTTCATAATCACGCAACATGATTCACGTGAGTTGTATATTTTTTAGGCATCCCTCCTTTGTACCATGATCTGTTATTAAAGCACGTAAAAATGAACCAGGAACGCAAATATGAAATTAAAGAAGCTTTAAATAAAACAGATGAACGCTATAAATTGATAGTATGTACCAGCAAATAGTAAAAGTGAAGTGTGAAGGCATTTTAAATTTGTAGAATTTGAAGGGAAAGTCGAAGAATTTGCGCGTTGTGAAAAATGTTCTGAGTTGTTAATGTACCATTCGCGCAAGGGCACCGGAAGCTTACTTATTAGAAGAGAGAAGGACCAGGATGTCACCAGAAAATCTTGGCAAAGTTTTATTTTTAAACAAAAATATGTGACATTTATTTAATTATTTTGTTTTTCTTATTTCAATTAGTTTTATTTTAATTAATTGAGTCACGTGATTTTCTCGAGCACTTTAAAGTCTTCGAAATTAAGCAAAAATATACACATTTTTGGTTCCACTTTGTTAATAGGAAATGTAATCAATACATATAAAAATATATATTTATTGAAAGTTTGAAGCCTTGGCCTTAAAATGAAATTAATTTGAGGAAAATCGATCCATTAGTTTATGAGGAATAAGCGATTTTGTGGAACTCTCATAGTACAACAACTTTTTCGCGTGAGCGTGCGTGACATGAGCGAAAAATAACTCACGCGCCCATCTCTAAGACAGACACCATGAAGGACATTGCACAAACCCAATATAAAAAGTTTGCTTCGTAGTGTGCGTTTTGGAACACATGGGGTCTTACAGTTTTTGATTTGGTGTAAAAGACTTGCACACTAATTTAGTAATGGTTCGGCCATAAGGGTAACCCTTATTGTCACCAATAGACAAGCAAGTCAGGTTGAATATCTTAATAAACAGCTCTTATCTGAAAGAGATGTGCAACAAAGTTATTAGATTGCCGCTAACCTTTTCTCTAATCCTCCTCGTCTTACTCTTTTATTCTTTGCCATAAAAATTGCAAGCGGCAGTAAATTTAGGACTTGTAGAAGCTTTCTACTATCTGCTCTTTCGTTAAGCTTATGTGCTTGCCCCAAATACCATTTAGCGGAAGTGCACACTTCAATAATGGAACGGGTGACACAAAGTGGCAACCGAACGCTCTAAAGCGAGAGAGAGAGAAAGAGACAGTCCTGTAAGGACAAGCACAATGCAAGGCGCATTGACAATGGCGTGCACGCTGTGTGCTTTAAGGAAAACAACATTCATTTTCACCCGGCACACACTCACAGATAAAGGATGCGCTGAACTGATTTTTATATACAATGAATGGAGCGATGGGCGATGAGGAGGGGCAATGCGTTGATTCGAGCGCAACTGTTGCCTGGCCATGGAACTTTTCATGAATATTTTAAGCAATTGCATAATTTACAAGAGCAGCGAGTTTTTCTCGAGTCGAGGCAAACTAATTGCCAAGATTATGCCACACTCAATGCAACGCACTTTTAGTGCCGGGAAATACGGGCTATGGGGCAGGGGTGAGCCGCTCCAAATAGCCGCACTAATTGAAAAATTTTCAACAGCATTTGACGCCAGACTGGGATGCAGGGGCTCTTAAAAAGTGCTAATACTTGGTTAAGTTGTTGGGCCGGAAGATACCAAAATCATAAAAGCGGGTCGAGTTGCATAGCAACCAACTTGTCGGCTCGTCAGTGCTTCTCCTGCGGCAAATAAAATCAGCATGAAAGCAACTTGTGCAGCTTAGTGAAATGTGGCATGAGGCTAAGACCAGTTGCAGCATCTGCATTGGAAATGGTTTCGGAATGAATGAGATAAATATGTATGTACGTAGATATAACTTACCTAGTTGCCAACCAAGAATGAATATGTACATATATATGGCCAGTTATCATTGAACAATTAATTCCTCGTAACTGCAAAATTAAATTATGAAATTAATAATGTTGACACAAATAAATACAATAAATCAAACAATACTTACTGTTCCCCGTGTAAATGCAAATTTCTTGTCAGCTGTAGTCATTAGCATCAGTAAAAAGTAAGGTAGCATCACATAATGCCAATTGGTTGGGAAAGAAAATTCACAGCACCAGAAGTTAGCCAGCAAGCAAAAGACACTCCAATAGCTGTGCAAGCTGCTGTTGAGTCAAGTGAAAAACTTTAGCTTAAATAAATGCAAGCAGCTGCAGTCTAAAGCGTAACCCACTGAGCTATGCAAAATACATGGACGAAAAATACACGGAGGAAGTGTAAATTGAGTGTGTAAATGCGGTGCGGAGATAGCCAGTTGGACTCTTGGGAGGCAGCATTGTAGAAGCGATTTGAACTTTTAAGTGATTGAATTGTTATCAGCGACTTGAATTTGTTTGCCAATTTGAATGATGGCACACTGAAATCTCAGCTAAGGAGTGCTATAATAGGGCATCGAGATAAGTTTAGCGAGAACTAAAAACCACTGCCCAGCTCAAGATGCTTAGCAAATCAATGAAGCTGTTCTCCAGTCGAAGATTGAGATTTAAGTACAAGTTGCTTTTGTTGGAAACAGATGTGAACTTTATGCGAAGGAAGCTTAAACTGTTGCACAAATTAAGGGCATCTAGCACCTTTCCTTTTATCTAGCACTTGAAATAAAAAAAATGGCAGTTAAGGCGGTGCAGTCCTTACAACAACACATTACTTACTTGCCGCCGAGTCATGGCTGGCAACAGGTTTATCTTATGTTTCCCTCACATATGCCAGATGCCACTTACCACATGCCTCTCATGCCAAACGCAATAGTGTAAGCATAGTGCATAGCGTCAAGCTGCTGCTTAGGCGCCCTGTTATTGCATTTTTTTTAGCTTTCGTAGAGCTTCTTTGCAAGCAAACTACGACATTGAGCACTTCATAAATGTCACGCCCGTGCCGTGTGCAGGTGTGTGTGTATTGTGGAGGGGGAAGTTGTCTTCTACATGTACTTATATTGATTTAAGCCGAACCACTGAGAGGCAGGCATGTTAAGAGAGATTAAAAGCACTGATTCGAAGTTAAAATCATAGAGCAATACAAGAAGGTATGGTTTGAATATCTATAATATGATACGATTAAATGATACGTATACACATCATTTATGTAATTAATGAATTACTGAATGTCAAATTCAGTTCACATCATCCATCTCATCATTTGGCAAAGGAGCATCCTCTATATTGCGCAATCCTTTACAAGTCAAATTTGATAACTTGATGTCCGTCGTGGGAGCAAAACAGTACGGACAATAGTGAAAGTCCATCAAAAAAAAATCCTGAACAATTTTAATATTAATTTTAAGGTTTAAGCTGACTTACAGTTCAATTTCACCACTTACCATAGGATGCACCACGCAGACTTCACTAATGCGTCCATTGAGGTATTGATGACATCGCTCGCATTCAAATACCTTGTGAGGACGTTGGCATATGCATTGTTGTTGTACATTACATTTATTGTCCGAGGGCAGTTCATATGTTAGCTTTGTTTTATTATCATCTCTGTTATTATTGTTGCAGATATTCTCAATGTTATTGTTTTGGTCGACATCTTATTAAAAAAAAAAACAAACAAAAAATAATACAAAAAATATCATGTGCCGTCAGCATACAATTACCCATCTCTAAAATATTTTGCATTCAGTGCGCTTCCACTTATGATATTTCCTGAAATTGAGAGTAAAAACAAACGGGTAATTGATAATTACATTTCATACAAAGTAATATGCCTACATGGGGCTATGATTAAATGTGGCGTCAGGAGCTTTGTGGTCAGAAACCAACCAACTATCGACAGACCTCCACAAAAACTAATTGTGTTTGATTCGTACATTCATATATGTATGTACATACATAAATTAAACATACACACATATGTAAGTGCATGTATATGTAAGTACATACATACGGACAATGGTTTTTACTGAAATATTTGCAGCACTTACAGATGTCTTAATATGTCGGCATTTGCATATATAAATATAATACCATTATAAAACCGATTGGCCTAACTTCGACCTTAACTGAACATTGAGCCTAAAGTATTTGTACAGAGTCGGTTTAATTACAAAGGCAATGGCTTAACTGCGCACAAATTTAACGCGGGATCGCCGTATTGTTTACCACTAGTGTTGGCAACTTCTAAAAATACAAAAAAAGCTAGGCCAAATAAAAAGACGTATGTACATAGCTCTAACACTTAAACTATGTACATATATACGGCATGCCGAGTATTGTATACACTTGCCTTTCCTACTTGATTTTCATAACAGATTCTTTGTACAGATCTTGCATTTTTGTATGTATAATTTTTTATTAGATGCTATTTGTTAATCACTTACCAACAAGCGAACATTTAGAACGGCTTCTTCTTATGAAAGCGGCTAAAATGACAACGCTGGAGGCGGCATTCTTAAAGTAACGGTAATGGTACGTATATAAAATACTATGGAAATGTAATACATACATACATATGTATGTAACGTGACGTACAGCTGCAAATATTGCGCCGCAATTTCTACAAACAAATACATACATACCCAGTTATAGTTAAAACCACAGTTGTGTGACACATGTATTATTTCTGTTTGTGTACCTATTTAATACACATTGAATGAAATTTATTTATCGAGCTCTGCTATTTAGCGTTATACAGATTAATTTTATTTAATATTATGATGTCGTCGACAACTTCAATTTATTCCGGATCGGACATTTTCAAGTATTTTTTATCAGCTCCACAGAAGCCGCAATTTCTTGCATCCATTAAAAAGGCGATCTGGGCAAACATAAATTTTGTATTAGATGTTTTTGTATGTGTAGGTGTAGTTAACAATTTGGTAGTCATTACCTCCGGGTGCTCGGGGCAGAATTTCGCAATGCGTCCCGTGAACGATTTTTGGCAAGAAGCGCAGGTAATTAAACCGCGTTTGTGATAACAAACACAGCTTTCCACACAAGCTTCATTTTTTTTTAAATTGTTACTAGGCAATGTATGTGGATTTGATGGCCACAAAGATTTCTTTGATTGAATGACTTTGTCTATTTCCATTTTGCTGCTATTTGTTTCGAATTGGCCGGATAGCAGAACTGCAAAAACATCGATTGTAAAATCTATTCTATCGATGGTATTTCAATTGTGATATATATTGGCCATTATAATTATCAGATGGGACGATCATCAATATTTTAGCAGCTCTAACGAATAGAATTCGGGCTGACAATGTTGTAATTGGCTCTATAGTGTATATTCAGTGACGAGTGATCGTGATTGCGGATATTGTGAAATTAAAATGATGTCCCTTACAATATATTATCAACAGCATACAAAATGAATGCAGCGAAAGTTCAATTTATTTACTACTTTTCATCTTTATAATATTCAGTGTGCCCACTCTTTGTTTTTTTTTTTTTTAAAGATTCAAAAGAAAGCAAAAGCTGCAAAAAGCGGTCGTTACCATATTTTTTAGACAAACAAAATTTTGTCGCACCTAATTGAATTTTGAATTTCGACTGCATTTATAATTATTTTTATCGTTAGTTTTTGGTTGAATGCAATCAAGTGTCGCTTGTGTTTACACTTCGGCAACTAAAATTTTTGACGGATGTGACATCATAAATAAGCGGAATGTCCACAACAACCCAAAAAAAATCTATAATGAATTAATTCACAAAAGGGTTTTTTTGTTGGTTTTAATATTAATTTAAATGTGAAAAAATTATATATATCCTCTAGTGACAATTTTTAATAAAATTTGAAAATAACATAATTTATCAAATCCGGTTAGTGTCTTTGCTTGTAAGCAATTCAGCTGTAAGTTTAGCATAGACACAAACACCGAAGCATACTGTTGTTGTCTCTGTCTGACACGTGTTGCATGCACATCCAAATATACACCCCAATTGTAAGAGTCAGCGCCGCCGCAGCAATGTGAAATATACAATATGGCGATCCACCTTCAACTGGCTCGTTGGTCTAGGGGTATGATTCTCGCTTCGGGTGCGAGAGGTCCCGGGTTCAATTCCCGGACGAGCCCAAGTGATTTAAATACATTTTTTAATACTTTTACATCCTTTGCTGTTTTTGGTCTTTGCCAATTATAGTATGTTTAGAAATATTACTGCCGCTTTATATGTAAACAAACCAAATACATTGTAGCCGCTCTTGACGTCGACAGTTTTATAAGTAGGGGATTCGTATTTTTTTGCAACCTACGAGTAAGAGCAAATTTGTTGATATTTGTTTTTTTTTTTTTTGTTCTTTCGCATTTTGTTGCCATGCATGTTTTACTTTTCTTTTACCTTTGTTTTTTACAAACATAAGCATTATTTTGTATTTAGCATTCGTTTAGTTTATAGCATTATGTGCTGAGAAATTCTTAGAACAATATGGTTTTCATTAATTTAAGTTAAATATTTGATGTCAAGCGCTGATGCGTTCTTGTCTGCATTTTTCTGTGTGTGTTTCTGTGTGTACGTGTGTGTGGGTTTCTGTGTGTACGTGTGTGTGGGTTTCTGTGTGTACGTGTGTGTGTGTGTGGGTTTCTGTGTGTACGTGTGTGTTTCTGTGTGTACGTGTGTGTGTGTGTTTTAAAGAGAGATAGGGACGTTGGGGAAGAAAAGGAGAATACCAGTCTCTAAGGACGCACTTTGCTCTCCATTCTCCAGCTCAGGCAGCTCACTCGTATTCCAGTATATTTTTATGATAGAATAATAAATAACTGCAAATAATTATAAAAAGATAATAAATGGAATATTTATAATTTTAACATGCAGTTGTTTTTTTTTTTTTTTTTGTTTTGTTATTTTTCAATAGGTTCTTGGCTCCAACTCACCCCTCACTTTCGAGGACCTGTTTCAGCGAAGCCATTGTTATCACATGATCATCGCACTTGACCCACGTATCCTTCTGATGACGCACAAAAGCCGTGTAATGTCCCGTATCAATGGTCCCCACATGATTAACAACCGCATACAGGGAGAAACGAAAGTCTCCATAGGCATTCTTCTTCTCGGACATGAAGGGCGTCATATCGAACTCAACGGGAAACTGAATGAACGACGAGATTTTGCGATCAATCAGAGCTGAATGCTCGAAACGCTTTAGATGGAACGAGACGACGCTGGGCAGGGTGCGCAGGCTGAACTGTTTGGTTGACTCCTGATACGATTTGCAGGTGGAGCATTTGATTTTGGCCGCTGAACCAAGATGTTCGGCGCGCGTATAGCGCTCCAGACAATCAATAAGCGTTTTGGGTGTGACGCCGCCATGAGTTGTGGTCTCGCCGAGATCCAGTGAGATGTCCCAGAAGGGATCAAATGTGGTTGAGACACCGTTGCATGCCTGACACACCACATCGCTCTGCAGCATGCCCGTAAAGATTTGATCGATGATGCAGTTGCATTGGCCATAGCAATGCGTTGCCGTTGCATTCGCACTGGAACTGGAATTGCCGCCGGCGCTGCTTGAGCTATTGCTCTTGCTCTCGTGCTCCGACTTGGCCTTGACACAATGCCGATGCAGCACGTCCAGCGTTGCAATAAAGAACTCGTGCGCATCCTGCTGCTCGTAACCGGCCAAATGCTTTGCATGGTTCCATATTAAATGCAACAAACGGTGCAGCGACAATGGCGAACGTGAGCCCGAATAGAACTCCTGCAACAAAATGCCATCGATTAATGTAACAAAACGAAACGATGCTGTAAACTAAGAGAAATTGGGAAACTGCGCATGCTCTTACCTGGAAGAGACGCGACACCTCGCAGACCAAACACTTGTGTGACGATTTACTGCCACAGTCGTGACGATCCGACATAAAATAGTCACTCAATAGCGGAGTGTGCACCAAAGCCTAGGGAAAAATGTTACACAGATTTAAGTAATGTCTAACAAAAAAGTTGTGAACAATTTTTTAAAAATTGGAGAACTTAACGTTTAACCATTTCACTAAAGCTTTTCTCAGCAAATTGTTTTTTTTTTTTTATTTATAACTTTGAGGATTTTTGTAATTATTCTGGAAAATGTTTATAGCTTTTTCTAAAAAAAAAGGCTTCTGCTTTTTAATTTACTTGTAAAGTTTTTTTGTAATTTAAGAAATAATTGTTTTATTTATCAGTTATTTACTTGTTTGAGAAACTGAAACAAAATTTAATGGGAACTATAAAATGTTGTTGCCTCTAATGTACTCAATTTATTGTAATTGTTTATGTTGCCCAATTGTTTAAACAATATTCAGTAATTTGAGTTTTCCATTGGATATAGCCGATTTTTTGTTACAGTCAAACAAATCTCAAGTGAACAAAACAAAAAACTTCGATAAAGAAATAACTCAAAGTAAAAATTTATTTGGTTGATTTAACCAAATTGCACAGTTCTGGACATTAATTTGTTCATAATAGAGAAGTTCGAAGAGAAGTTTCTGGCTTACCTGGACAATGCAGTTCATGAAGCATGTTGCACCTAGATTTAACAGACCACGCAATCCAATTGTGCCACTGGGTCGCACCAGACGACGCCGAGTATTGGCCAGCAGCAGATTGGTCTCTTTGGGTGTGGGTATCCATGGCTGCCAGCCAAGACTTTTCTGCAGATCCTTTGCTTCCAGTTTGCGATTGATTAACGCATAGTCGCGACTCCGTCCATCGTAGATGAAATCACGACACGCATAACAATACAGGGTGCCGTGCGATAGCTCCAGAGCGACATTATGCTTCTTGGCCCGTAAATGGCTGGTGATGTGGGCACCCCGGCAGCCAAAATAGATGCAGTGCAGGCAGGCATACAATTGAATCCCATAGCTACCGCACTCAAAGCAATTGCAGTGTATGGCCTAAGAGAGATCGATTGAGAAGTGGGGCAGGGGCAGGGTATTAAATGAAAATTGCTTACCTTTTTCTCACGCGCATCCTTGTTGACGCAGGCAGCAAAGTAGGCATCGATGACCCGAAAGGTATCGTAACTATGCTCCTTTACGTATGATTGATAGTGACGGCACCCTGTTTCCGACATGACCCCGGTGGCTTCGGTGTTGACTTTGGCGTTGACGTTAATGTTAACGTTGGCGCTGTCGTCAAGGTCAGCGGCAAGCTTTTGCACAGTGCGCAAACAGACTGAGACGGATAAATGCGTCGCATTAAGTGGCTCTTTTGTTAGCTGTCTCCCGTCGATACCCCCTCCGCCGCTCCCACTACTAGCAACAGTTTCGTCAGCCGGACACCGGCCGGCAGCTGCTGCTGCTCTTGTTGTTGTTGTTGCTGACGCTGCTGCTGCTCTTGTTGTTGTTGCTGTTGGGGGTACACAACGGGGTCCAGGTACAACGTCGGCCGCTCCCCGGCCCACCGACGCGTATGCACGTTTGTTGTTGTTGCTGGCTGTGCTGCCGGCGCCGGTGCTGCTGCCGCTGCCACTGCTTAAAATGCTTGTTGTACTATCAACACTGTTCTCTTTTGTTTTTGTGCGTTTGGCAGACGGCTGTGGCACGTTGGTTTTATCACACTTGCGCTGTTTTCGCCGAATTTTGGACACTTTTACACTAAGGGCGAGCACGTATTGTGTAAAATAGGAACTTTGTTGTGGAGGCCTGCGATGATGAGTTCTTTTTTTCTTTTTGAAGACACTGATTTTGCACACGCACACACACACATACACAAGCACTGCAGCGTTTATACGCGCTAGCACACACAACACACACAGGCATGCGAGCAGACACAAACATACAAAGATGAGCAGCACGCAGAGGCAGCACACACAGCTGAAGTCGACTCTGGAATTGTTGATATTATATCGATACTCGCGATTGTTGTTTGTCATTACCACGTTAACGATATTAATAGCTATCGATATTTGGCCACCACAGCTATCGAAGCTAAGAAGAATGAACATAATAATAATCGCAATACATTTAAAAATTCGCTGCATTTTAGGTTTTGGTATTTAAAAAAAACTGAACATTATTTCAATGTGGCTGCAATTTGTATGGCCTCTAATAACCAACAAAAATACTGTCTTACGCTAAAATAACCTAAGAAATGTTCATTTTGAATAATTCATTTGTTTACAAAACATAAGAAACACAATTCAGGGCATGACGGAAATTTGCCGAGTTTGCAGAGAAGGCGCAGCAACCTTAATGGACATTTTCGCAGTTCAATCCCAGCAAAGTGACGAGCCCAGCCTGGCCGAGATGATAAGCGAGTGCACAAGTTGTGAAGTAAACCGCAACGACCCTCTGCCCCAGCAAATATGCGCAACTTGCGTTCAAGATGCACAAAATTGTTTTCGATTCAAGCGCAAATGCAAGCAAAGTCATCTGTTCTTCTTGCAACAGTTGGGCACAATAGAAATGCTAGAAACAGCAGATTTTCAAATGGATGCTTGGCCAATTAATTCATCCAGAGAAGCGGAGCGTTGCAGCGAAGAAAAAGTTCAGCCTAAAATTGAGAGCTACAAATTGATAGATATACAATCTAAAACAACGAACTCTACATGGCATCCCGACGCCCTTGCAGCTCTTCAGCAGCCCTTTAAAGATAACAGTTTCATTGAGTGCGACGTTCAGTTTGAAACAAGCAGCCGTTCTTCTAATGAACTGGAGTTGATTCTCCGGAGCACTAGCTCCGATTCCAAGAGACATTTCTGTTCCACATGCAGCAAAGAATTTACGAGTATACGGAAACTTAACGTTCACGAGCGCTTCCATTCGCGCAAGCGAGAACACAAATGCCCACAATGCCCCAAGGAATTTCTCAATCCCGGCAATCTAGCGGATCATATACGCGCCCATACAGGCGAACGCCCCTACAAATGTCCCCATTGCGTGAAAGCCTTCACCCAGCGTGGGCGGCTTAACGAACACATTCGCACCCACACTGGAGAGCGTCCCTTTCGGTGCCAGGACTGTCCGAGGTCCTTTGCCAGCGCCGGCAATCTGACGGTTCACAAACGCATCCACACGGGCGAACGGCCACATAAGTGCAGTCTATGCCATGCGGCATATGCCCAACCCAGTGCTCTCCAAAGACACGTCCGAGCACATACAGCTGAACGACCATTTAAGTGCGCCATCTGCTTTGTATCGTTCTCGAAGATTTCTTATCTCAAAAGGCACATGCATAGCCATACGGATGCTTTGCGAAATCCAATCAAAGAGGAGGATTATGTTATGGGAAGCCTTTTGAAAAAGGAAATAGATATTTAATGAGCATCATTGGAAGGAGGCCGAAACATTTTTTACCCGGTATTCACAAGCAAAAAGACGAAAAGTCATTAATATTTTTTGGACTGATTTATTTTTACGATTTGTCAAATCGGTAATTTAACTAGGATATTTATTTATATAATCGGAAAGGGTGCTCTTACTGTTTCTTTAAGCCCGTCATTTTACTTGTTTTGCAGCATAAATAAGCCAAGAATAAAGTAAGCAATCACTTATTGTTTATTTATTTAAAATTTGTACTAATTATACATCATATGGCTGAAACAAGACTTTGGGCACGTCTTTTTAGGTAGTAGGCTAACGAGGTTCCTTCAGACCTAATTTGGTTTCTTATTCAAGTGATCAATGGCCTCTCTGACCTAAAAAAGAAATTATAAAATATAGAATATGGAAAAAGTTTTATTTGCGCCGAAGGTAAATTAACCCTTGCAGATTTATGATAGAAAATGTTAAGTATCGGATTTCTTTCAAAGGAAACTGAAGGCATTATTTGTAAATAACTTTAAGAATTTGTACCACATTTAAAAAAATACGAATCTATTTTAAGTTTTATAAACTGATCGCGCTAACAGTCTTAGTGAAGAACAAATCCACATATGTACATATATAATTTCGAATAATCAAACATTTATAGTTGATGTTAGAATAGTTCTTGTGGTGTTTCATAGAATGCATAATTTTAAAATTTTACTGAGTCATTCTTGATTATCATCGACTACATTGATTTGCATTGTGCTAACGCTTGATAACACAATTTCAATAAGTCTCAGATTATATTGGACGAATCGAACATTTTTACACAGTCGAACAGTCAGTTTATTTTAACTGCTTTTTTTTTTTTTATCAAAAATGATGATCAGCATAAAATTGAAATTCTGCAAGATTATAAGGGAATAAACAATACTTGAATATGGTACGTACAGTTTTAAACCAAGCTGTAGCTGGTTTAAAAACCATGCGCGATATGAATCCCATTTCAGAACGCGGCGAAATTCCATGCATGTGCAGATGCTTAACTGATATGAATGGCGGAAAATGGAATCCAAACAGGGCGTCAGTTGTGCTTATTCCTTTCGATACAAAAAAGCATTTTAGACAGTCTTCCATGAGTAGGACTGCAAAACATGAGGGATGTGAGATCACAAAATGAAAGATTAAGATCGTTGTTTAATCTACAAACCCATTTTTTCATGCGATTGGTCTAGGACCTTTAGACTATCATAATGTTGCTTTGGCACTATAAGATAATGATGTTTGGATGCTGGCCGTATGTCTTTAAATATAGCAAATTCATCTGTTTCGACTTCCAAGATAGTCTGAGTTTTGCCACTTGAAATATCACAGAACAAACAATTTTGATCGGCCATTTCGGTCGTGAAAACTAATTGTAAACATAACAAAACTAAAATCAGCTGCAAGACAATCGACGTAACCATCGATATTATTTGTGCAAAATAATCGAATCGAACTTATACTGATGGCGCTAGTTTAAAAAAATATCAATTGAACGGATTGTACATGTATGAATAAATATATTTTCTCATTGATATGTATATATTATAATACTCAGTAATTCATTCGACATACAAAACGTAAATTTCTAAATTGTTTGCTTAAAGATTCTCTTCGCATCGATATATCGTGTTGAATCACACCTCTATCGACAAGCTGCCAATTTTGCTAGTGTCAGAAAAAAGTAGCGCCATTGCCGGATTTCAAAGTAGTTTTCAACATTACTTTGTAAAGAAATATTCACAGTAGGCCAAAAAATATCATATGCTAAAATATCCTAGAATGAATGGATGTTTTGCTGCAGGAGCATTTATCTTCTACCGACCTTTTTTCCTTGAGAACACAAGTGCTCCTATATAAAAAGTGTGAATGTGTGTTCCGAAAGGAATTCAAAGATTTTAATGCACTTTTGTGATGACGCCATGCCACCTGGAATACTTCAAACCGTTCCAGAAAAAAAAAACCAAGAGAGAGCAGTCTAAATTTCTTAAAGGGATAAAATGGTAGCAGTAAAGACTGGATGAGTTTCAGGAACATTTTAAGATGACTCGCTCAACGTTTGAGGTATGAAATGCATTTGGAGCAATAGAGAACCTTTTTTTTACTGTTTATATATATTGTTTCAGACCCTTCTCCAAGTGGAGTCCAAATCAATTACATATGTTATTTTGCAGGGTATTTGTAACAGCACATGCAAGTTTACAAATGCATGCATGATGCTAGGGTAAACAGGAACAGCCCATTACATGCTTAGATGAACAACGATCAGACATTTTTGGATTCAGGAAAGCACTTGCTGGGCAATTCAGCCTATCCATTAAGCATACATTTTCTTACTCCGTATCGGGATAATTCTCACACCACACCGTCTGAAACTAACTTTACTATTAAACTTCATTCTACAAGATATTTAATTGAGGGTGGTTAAGAACTTGGATGTGAAGAGTTCCAAAATGGCCAATTACATAATTGTGGCTTGTTGCATGCTTCACAACTTTATATTAAGCAAAGAAGAAAATAAAGAAAATTATAGTTATGTTTATTATGCAAATATTGATTTTGGAAATCAAGATTATTTCGAAAGAAGCGGGACTCAATATAAGGCTAGCAGCATATCCTATAAAGCTAGAAAACAATAAAAACATCAACTTATAAGGACCATATGTTTATACCCTTAACCCATAAAATGGGTAAAAAGGGTATAATGGTTTTGTGCAAAGGTATGTAACAGGCAGAAGGAAGCATCTCCGACCCCATAAAGTATATATATTCTTGATCAGCATCAACAGCCGAGACGATATAGCCATGTCCGTCTGTCCGTCTGTATGAACGCGTGGATCTCAGAGACTACAAGAGCTATTAATTATAAATAAGGTGGGCGCATTTGTGACAACTGGGTACCAAGTGATCAATCGTCTGATTGCGAAAGGGACAGCCATTTCCAACTGATTTGCGTCTCTGCTGTTGTGCTTATTACTGGCTCCCTAGTATCCCAAATTGAGCGATCTGTCAAAATCTATCCACCTTGTTAATTCCGCCATGGTTAAGTACACCTCCCAGTGGCGCACTTGGCCATTACGAGATCGATTACGTGCTTAAAACATTGTGGGTTTTGTGTATTGTAATGCAGTATGTATGCGTTCTGTCCACAACTAAACATAAATTTTAAAAATCGTGTATTGGGCTGTAATGCACATTTTAAGCAACTCCATATTTTTCGAATGGAAAAGCTAATTGGGTTGCGATGCACATGTTATATGATTCAATATAAGTACTTGGGATAGAAAAGTACATTGCTGCGATGTAAATTTCATTTAAATTTTCAGCAGTTTTATTATTTTTATGTGCATCCATAGATATTTTTATTGCTTAGTAGCTATACAATTATAGTTTTCTTTGGAAAAAAGTCCCTTGTGCACTTTAAAATCCCGCCGAATATTGTGGACTAAAAATAGCCTTTTTGTTTCGTCTGTTATAACATGATCTGTTGTTGAAATCAATAATTTTATTATATTTTATCATGTATTTAAGTGTTATTATTGTTTTTGATACTGCACAAGATATTCGAATTTTATTGGCAAACGCGGCGCTACGTTTGGAAGTCATAAAATAAACAACTCCGTACATAAATTCGGCTAATGTAACGTATAACTTTTATGCAAGATGTAATGCATTTTGTGGCCGGGCTTCATTCTGCCTGCGCCACTAGGTCTCGACTTAAAGTTGCTCTCTGGGCTATTTCTCGCTCTCTGCGCTTTAGGCTTTTTTTCTAAGCCGCTTAAGCAGCCGCTGCGCTGCTTTTGTACTGAGTCTGGATTTTTGTATTGTATTTGTGCTTTTGCTGTGACTTTGCGGTTTGTGTTGACTGCCAATGCTCGCGCTCGCTTGGCCGTCTACTTTGTCGTCTGGCCGTTTACAGTCTGAGTTTGGTACGTAGAGCGTTCGCAACGCGCGCGTTTTTACAATTTCTTGCCTCGTCGTCGTTCGTCGTCTTTATGTTCAACTTTCTTTGGAAGAGATTTGACGCGTAACATTTACTGCGTACTTTGTGGCTAATTATCGAATTAAATTAGTGAGAAACGAGCAAAACTTCAGCCAAACAAAATACATAGTATATATAATTGAGTGATTAAGCAAATGTAAGAAAAAGCAATTATGTTGTCAGCATTTGTGTTAATGTAGTGCTTGAACTTGTGAAAATTCGTCCATGCTAAAACTAATAAACAGTTAATGGAGTTTTGCATATAATATTCGCGAGATCGGAATAATTTTATATGCTGCAAATCTCTTACTTGATAAGTAAAATAGTAAATATTGGAATTCATGAGATCCTTATCATTTTAAAAACAATTTCCTTAAACGTTCACATGCCAGCCCACCATCTACGCCTTCTGCAAAACTCACAGCCAATCAACATTTGTCTCCACAACTGGCTTACCAAAATTTGCAACTTCCTGCGATTCGTGTCTGACGAACAAGGCGCCGAGTCATTAGCTCCTCGTCATGCCCACTCAAAATACCGCTATGCGCCGGCTAGCCGTCGTCGTCTCTTTAATAGACGACACTGTATTTTACACAGGCACTCACACACACACATACACATATATATACATGCACACATATGGGCGACTGGGCACAGGTCTCTTGGATCCCGGCTGCTGCAGAGGCCCCTTCACTTTTTTGTTGTTTTTGTTGTTTTGTATGTTTTTGCTGCTCGGTGATAAAGTTGGCGCGACAAGTGCATTTCGCATTCCGCTAGCCGAAAGTCTTATTCGAGTTTTTGCATCTTTGCGTTTTGCGTCGCTTAACTGTAAATTGCCTGCTTGTCCCAACTCTCCCTCCCTCTTTGTCATCATCCCGGTGCGCTGCATTTCTTTTGTCGTCAAGTTCAATGTGCGTTGACAATTTTCCATTTCGAAATGGGCTGGCCACAGTTTTTCATTTTGATTTTTTTTTTCACGTAGCGTACTTTCACACACAGATTTACAACAAATTCCATTGTATTTGGGCAGCTGTGCATGTATTTCAATTTATTTTAAATCGATCGGCAATATACTATACAAATTAACAAATCAACGACATATGCGTAGATCACCAGGTCTAGCAATGTGCCAGTGTCATTCAACCCGGAACTGCGTTCCCAACCAAAACTCACTCAGATTGGATTAGAGATGCATCTCGATTTGTCGGTCGATTTGCAATATGGCAAAAAACATGGGATTTGCAAATTACAATCTTTTTTGTGAAAGCGCTAGTCTTTTGTTTGCATGTATGTGTGAAGTATAGCTCTTTACACTTTTACCGTACTCACAGATACATAACTGCATAGATGCGAATATACTCGGATACTTTCGTAAGCATCATTTCACTAAAACCATCGTATTTTGTCGTCTTAAAGCCGCTTAATTGAAAGTCTTGACTTATGACTTGAGCGTTAAATGTGTGTGTGTGTAAAAAGTGGAATGGAAAATGCATTTTTCAGCTGTGCAACGTAAGGAAAATATTCATAGAGAGTTGCATGTTAAGGACTGTTAAGTTAATATGCAGTCTTGAGCAGTTGATAAGTTTATACCGATAAATAAGTTGTTTTAAGCCAATCCAACAAGTTAACAATTTGCTTATACATATTTCAATTTTCATCGAATAATAATAATCAAATATTGTATAACTTCAGTGCGTGTGTTAAATAACGAAAGTCTTGCTTATGACAAGTAAGGAGAAATGAGCAAGTTTAAAAAAAAGTTAAGGCAAAACAAACAAAAATCAAAACAATAAACAAAAAATTTATGTTTAAATAATCAAATGCTGCATTCGCTTCAAATTTATACTTATCATTTTATTTTAATTGTGAATGTGAAAGTGGTGAAAAATCAGAGCTGCATTTTTTGACTAGAAGACACACAGAAAAAAAAGACAGAAGATACCCAGTCAACAAAAATCGATAACTCGATACTCGGTGTTCTTAACCGATTTGATGAAATTTCAAAAAGATTTACGTACCCATTCTTTCAACCCTCATTTTACATTTCCAAATTATATTTTTTGTTATCGATCACATGTGTATATCGGAAACCAGAATAGTTATCGATAATTGAAGCAAACTTGTTCTGCTCATGGTATGGAAACTATATCCAAAACTCCTACTCTTGTAGTCTCTGAGATCCACGCGTTATACAACGGACAACGACAACGGACAGAGGACGACAGACGACATCTAAATCGACTCGCTATTATGCTACAAGAATATAATATTAAGGGGAAAGCTCTTCGCCGTTACATACTTTAAAAACCATTTTCCCCTTATTTACCCATTTTATGGGTTAAGGGTATAAAAAAAACTGGCTGGAAGAAAGACTGAAAAGAAAGATACAGGTAAATAATAAATAAAAAAATATTTACAAATAGTTAATGTATGAATGTGAAACGAAAGCTTCTCAAATCTACGACTTTGCAATATTTATATTTATATTTGTTTTGTGTTCAGCTTGCTTGTTATGATTTTTGACGGCACCGGGATGTACATATGTATTCATTCTGAGCTCATCTTTTCGAACTGTAAATAAAACTTGTTTAAGTGAAATCAATGGGCAAATGACTCATTTTGGACAGTTTATGGCATTGTTGCCTAAGCTGTTTCTAACGTTATTTTCAACATTTTTGGTTTTTACTGTTTGTGAGACAAATTCTTGCGTATGCATAATTTTGTGTGCAATTTTGGTTAGCTTAAAAAGCACGTTTTGCTGACGATTACCAATACAAAACTAAAAATATTTGTGGCTGTTTCAGTGTCACTTCTGTATGTCAGTTAGCACCGATTGAAAATTATTGTTGGGCATATTAATGCTTACTTTCTATAGAAGCTTTCAATAACAGGGTATTATCATGTCAAACACTCTTTATATACTACTTATTATATATTTATTTCCACGCGAATGCACATCTTTTATGCAACTTGTCAGCACTCAATGTCAAGGTTGCTGTCGGGTTTTGTGATATTTGTTAATATGAACATACATATATACGTGTATAATTATGAACCGTCTTTTGTTTGGTCTCGTCTTTGCGAGTAGGCTCGTCCAACTGCCAAACTGCTGCTATTTTTGAGGCCACTAATGCCAGCTCAACACTTCTCGAGTGGAACGCCCCAACGGTGTTGTTTTGGCATTTTGTAATTGCTTCATTTAAGTAAAGTGTTGCGGGCAATTAGTTAAAGTTTACGCCTTAATGCCAAAATTTAAGCAGATCAATCTGATATAAATAAAGCTGGGTATTTACTTGTAGATTTTAGTCATTATCTTGATTAAAATTAAGAACTTGTTAAGTTGAGTCAATCAGAGTCCGTTAGAAATATTTTTACTGTTACGCGATTAGATTATTAATGAATGCTAAAGGAATTTGCTTCGATATAGCTATCATTAATACACTGAAAAAAAATCAAGTTTATCAAACTTGAATCAACACTTTTCGGTCTAATTTCTCGTGTAGCAACGAAAATTCTTGAATCAAGTACAAACATTAACTTATTTTGAGACTGTTAATTCTGGAGCTAAAAATCAAAATTCTTAGACTTTAAGGCTTGACAAACCCAAAATAAAATTGTAGTGAATTTAGAAACAGCTGAAATACCCAATTCGTCGTCATTAAGGTTGACTGGGGTTTAAAATCGAAGAATTTTAATACTTGACAATATGGAAATACTAGATTTTATTAATTCTTGAAATTCTAAGATATATATAGCGAAATAGCGTAGCATTTTTAAAGCTGCCAATCATTCTCATGCTCAAAAAAGAAATGTAAGAAATTAGAAACAACCATTTCAAATTTTTCTGTATATGCTAACCCGTGACGGAATTTTAATCTTAGATTTCTTGTTATTGTGTCGAGTGATTTAGCCGAACTTAGATTGCCGGTATTAAGTATTTTGGAATTATTTTGGGTCCAAAAACCTACAACTTTTAAAGAAGTATAAAGTTTGTTTGCCACTAATTAAATTAACAAGTTCGTTTCAGTATTATTGTAAGACCAAGAATTATATTCTTATATTAAGAACGTTTTGCACTTGAATAAGATATGAAATATTGAAGAATGTTATATTAATTCAATTATATTTGGGATTAAACCAAGATTTTTAATCTTAAATTACTCATTAAGTTTTAGACTTATTGTAAGATTTCTTAAGTATGAACCGTTCTTAAATATTTAAAGTACAAATCGCAATAATTCTAGAATAAAAATCTTAAATTTAGAACGGCTTATTTTTTCTATGGCTATAATGACCTTAAGCCATTTTCAAGCTTAAATTTTAATTATCATTGCGTTACTTTATATCCAGTAATTAGATAGATAGACAATTGTGTCATCGCTCTGATGTTAAAGGCAGTCATCACCTTTTTTTTGTTTTGTAGGCTTCGTCAGAATTTAACAATTAGTTAAATGTTGTATTAATTATTAGCTCATTAGGCCAGTAGCAAAATGACTAAGCCCTAGGGCTAAAACACATGCAAGCTAAGCTCGTCGATACCGTTCGAAATGTTCGTTTGTGGCACAGCTGCCACCTCCAGAAACCGTTAAAGATTTCACCTAGAGCGCAAAAGCGAGCCAAACTCGTCTTGCGTTCAGGTTACTATCATAAATTTGACTTTTTAATGACAAAGAAACATTTTTTATGCGTTTTTTACGTGTGAAAATAGAAGCAGCAAGCACAAAAGAGAGCACAGCGCAGTATATAACAGCCAAAAGGCCATTGAAATAAATGAAACCATGACTACGCAAGGATTGACGGATATTAAATGCTCTTATAAAAACGACGTTTAAGAAATAACATTTAAATTCTTTCATTACCTTATAGAGTACGTTATAACAAACCAAAATGTATTATAAAAAATTAAGTTTCTTTATATAGATTATTTAAGATTTGATTTGCTTTACCCTGAAAGCAGACAACAGCTGTCCGACTAAAATAGTTTAAGCTGATAATATAATATGAACATATGCAAATCATTAATTTAACCAGGCTTCGTTTGTTATTAAAAAAAAAGAATTTATACCATTTGTAAGATAAACAAACTATTAAATTTTTATTATGAATAATATACTCTTTGAATTTAAAGCCGTTTCGCATCTTACGATAAAATAAGTAAAACCAGAAGAAAGAGAACAAAATGAAGACCTCTGATGCAGTTCATAACATATTGTGCTACAATACAGCACTGACCAGGTCTAAAAATCAAGCAGCAGTTAGCACAAGTACCTCGGATCATGACTGATGACAGCGTGTAAATAATAGCCAACTGGGTGTTAAAAGAAACCAAACTACTGAGCAACAAGTGTAGACCCATCTAGCAGGCAATAAAAGAAAATAAACTTGGACAGCTGCTGTAAGGTCATTGAGCTTTGGATCTCGCTTAGTCCAACTACAAAAACAAAGCAATAGATTAATAATGTGTTTGTTAGCACACAGTGTGTCATCTGTAAGGGCTTCAGATGTCACAAATTTAGCTTGGGGAGCCGAAAATTATTTTTATTGCTTATTAAGTTGCTAACTTTTATAGTTAAATAATATTAATTAAGAAACAAAATAAATGAAAAAACGTGATTCGATGAATATAAATGGATACACATGAATGAAAATGTTTATCTTTGCTTTTACAATGATTTTTTAGTTTAACTAAAGAAAACAAAAATGTGAAATGAGACAAAATTTTAGTTAGTTCGGCAATTGATTTAAATATTGAGAACAAACATATCCAGATTGTGACAAAAAGAAGAAACCCAACTTGATGCTAAAGAAATCAAGCAAACTAAAAAGGAGCAACAAGCTCTAGTATACAAAAGCGGTGCAAATTCTTCAGAATAAAATACTCCGAGACATCTCTATGTGACTAATTTTAAGCTGCACAACGACCAAAAGTTGCCAATTTAAAGGCAAAGCTATCGATTAATAGACATACTAGTCGATACAATGACCGTCTTTACAATCGTGTCACTCGATTGGGTCAAACAAAACTTTAAGTAGCTTGATTAAGATAACAAATTAAACCAGCCAAATTAAAAGAAAAAAAGAAAATAGATATTGAGCAAATGAAGTTGTTGTAGATAGTTTAATTATAACGTTCCTTTCTACGTGTCATGAATTGATGTTAATATTATGTCAGTTTAGGACCATTGCAAGTATTGGTTATTTTGCAGATTTGCAGTATTTTGCATCTTTATAAGCCGTATTTTGTAATTATTGAAAGCACTTCTACGACGATTGCGGTATGCGAAATGTTTTTTCAAGCACCCCATTGATTTCAGCCCGTAGCAAACTCATTGCAATCGGCTAAAAACGGCGTTAATAATGCAAAACTCTTGCGTTTTAACATATGCCGTACACATGGCATATATGTACATATCGATGTATGTAGACCCCAGCAGGCAGGCTGGCTGGCTAGCCGACTAGCTGTGCAATCATTTTAAACGGCAACTGCAACTTCAGTCGGCAACCAGCACTAGCTTTAACACACACACACACATTCATTTAAGTTGGCAGCCTGTTGGCTGCTTGTCTAACGATTTTAACCCAGTTTTGTGCTATGGCCACATTCTTGTAGGAGCGCAAGCCATAAAACAAGTTTCAGTCAAGCAAAAAAAAAAAAAAATAGAAACAAAAAACACCTAAATGCTGGCGAAAAAAAAGAAGTGAAATAAAAGCAGCAGCAACAAAATTGCATCTAATGAAAAGGCCAATTGCAAGTGCGCAACAGCCAAAAAAGAAAAAAAAAAAGAACACCAACATAAAAATCAATCGTGTGTGCAAAATATTGCACATCAGTACAAAATGTATCTAATACTTAGTCGGCCCTTTTGTCGGCACCGTCTTTTCGACAAGTGTATAATAGTGTAAGCGCGTTCATTCAATGCGCTTAAGTATACAGGTCAATAGGGATTTACGGTTAGGCATGCGACCTTTTCTGCTTTAAGTATCTGCGGAAATGCGGTGGCCAATGATAATGAGAGCGCCGGCCGATTAATGGTTCGCCATCCCGTTCCACCCCTCACATACACATACTAAAAAGCTGCATGAATGGTCACTTTGAGTGGGTCAGCATCAGACAATAGGTATGAGAAATGCGAATGGGAGCACAATGATTTACACAGTCCAAAGCTCCGGCAACAGTTATGCCAGCAATCATCAGCTGCTGCTGCGTTTGCTTTTGCTGTTAAGTTGCAGCTAATTTGGGTTGTTTGAATTGTGAGTCTAAAGCAAAACGATCTAAGCCGATCATTGCGGACAATGACGAGGAGAATGCGACTGTTAACTGTACTTGAATTAATATATTCATGGTTACCTACATGATTAGACTGAATGGACAATTTTAAATTGTATATACATGCTTATTATAGCATTGAGTATAGAGCGAAAAAAATTGCAGTAGACAATTTAAATTGAACTATGTATTTAATATGCCTTATCTTATAATAAGGCACAATAGAGCGCCGTAACAGAAAAGTAATAGTACGAAAGAACTGGTATTTTTTTTAGCACTTAATTTTACATACCAAACGTGCGCTAAATGCTCATGTCTAATTCAAACTATTAAATTTAATTGCAACTATTATTGCAATTTCTCTTAATTTATAAGAGATAAAAACTCAATGGCCGAGTAAAAGAATGCAATTATGTACGTTAATATTTGTGACTCAAATAACATTTAAAGTCGTAAAATTTTGTTAAATATCTGGAAAACAAGGTCTTCCTAAAAAGCTTTGATGTGGTAAGATAGCTTTGGAACTAAAACACGATTATGCGCATAAAAAGAATAAAATACATGAGTTCTTTTTATGTTGAAACAATAAGAACAGATTATTTTTTAAAATTACAATGTCTTTTGGCAGTGATAACTCAATATCCGTTTCCTAACTTGTGACGAAATAAGAGTTAGACTTTAGATAATCGTTTTCAAGTTATTTATCGTATTAAAAGCAACGTAGAAAAACTTTGATTTGAATAGTTAATATTCAAACCTAACACTATAAATTTAAATTTGAAAATGTGCCCTTTAAATAGAAATTTAAAACGATTTTAGATTATTAAGTATGTATTTATTGTATCCTTATTTATTTTTGAATTCTAGCATTCCTCATACTTGAAAAGGTTCTATCCCTGTTAAAATTAAAAATTGGACAGCAAAAACCCATCCCGAAGCTTTTCGTTTTAATAGTATGTTCGGTAACAGCGCAACGGCTAAGGCAACGGTTAGTGAACAAGAGCTCTATTTAGGTTTAAATCCCGTCGCAGGCCATCATATTTTGTATTTAGTTTAAGGAATTTCCATTATATTTCTAGCATTTGCAGTGATCGTCATATTTTCATCATCATATTTCGTATTTAGATTAATAAATTTTCAACAATTATGCAATATCTTATATTTAGTTAAAAGGAAATTTAAAAATTTTTAGTCATGGAAATTTTAACATTTCAAAATGGAGCTATTTGAATCATTGACAAACATATTTCAATACTTTTTCTCTGCGTGTACTTTACTGTTCAGTTGAAATATTTGACATAATGTTGTTATTTAATTTGTTTTAACATAAACATAATTAACATTGTTATGTTTCAAGTGGTTTGCGCGAAAATCAAAAACGAAACCCTACAAGAGGCAATCTTAAAACTCGTCTTGAGTATGGTCAGTAACTCGGTAACTTGGTAACTCCGTACTCGTAATCGTATATCCTCAAATACATTTGGCATTTAATACTACAAGGGGCCTACTTGGTATGCCCGGTGGGCGAGAGAGTTGACGCTCAATTTCAATTGGTTTGGTGGCTTATTAATTACCTCACCGCACATATGCGTGTGGTGCATACAAAAAAGCGTACACCACCACCACCACCACCACCACCGTCACCGTCGTCATACAAACCGGGCCATATAGAACCCACAAAAGGCGTTGGACGGCTACGGCGGCGGGTAATGTGAGCTGCTGCTGTTGCCCCGTAAATGGAGCGGCGTTGATGTCAATGCGCTTGCTTGGAGCCAGTCCAAAGCCAAATGCGTCAAACAGTTACAAATTTTTGTTGTTATATATGTATATATGGCTTTTTATTTTTATTTACTTACAGTTGCTTTCTGTGCAGTTTTCTGATCATAAACAAAAAAGAGCTAAACAAAAATAATAAAAATGAGAGTGATTTTCTGTTGCTTTTGTTACTTCTCAATTGGCAAACTAGTTTTCGTTTTTATATATTTTTGTTGTTGCTGTTACTGTCATTTTGCTATTTCTACGTTTCGTTTTGCATATTTTTCTTCAAGTGTCATTCGCCGATGTTGTTTGTTGCTGCTGCTTTTGAGCTGTTTGCTGTTTACTTTCAAATGTCAAATGGAGTTGAAGGTGGCCCAGTCTGCATATATAGACAAAAGACATATTTTTCGTATGATTTATATTGAGTCATGTTTCTGTTATTGTTTTTGGTGTTTTTTGTTTGAACCGCCACCAAACCAACGAAATGAGCTTCGAACTTGACTCAGGTATTTTATCTGTAGCTAGTAGGCGCTGGTTGAGTTTAAGCCATATACGCAAGCATGCTATTAAAAATGTATTTTATTTTTGAAGGTGTGGGAATCATTTATGCTATGCTAGGGCATGAGGAATAATATTTGACCATTCAGATTTAAGCATACTTGTTCATATGGCAGCAATAGCTTTGCTACAGCTCAAAACTGTTCGCTTATCACATATCTATCAGCTACTTTTCTACACATCTTTAAACATCCACATTCTACATACTTATGAAATATATTTGTCGAGGTCGAAAACTCCAAACAGCATTTGACTTTTCGCGTTTAAGCTACAACTTATTACTTTTGAACCATATCCAATGCAAGAAATTAAAAATAGGTTAAGGTTAAAGCTTAAAAACATGTTTAATAGTTTTCAAAGCATAAAACTCATATCACATCCAAAGGAAACATGTTTAGATTGTTTTCAAGTTAAAATATTTTATTGAAATGCACGCATTAATCGCTTTAAATGTTTCGCATTTAACAAATGTGTACTCACAATTTAATTAAATGCAATGCACGATGCACAAAACTCATTAACAAATGGCAAACAACTCCATAAAACAATTTCGTGTCATAAACAAAATCGTGCCATACTCAAAATACTTTGCTGAAAATGCCAGTCGAAGTGAAACTTAATGAAGCCTGAGAAAGTTTTGCGAGTTTTGCGAGCTGTTTTTCCTGCTCATGCCCAGCTGAGCGCACCGCTCAAGTGACAATCATAATTTTAAGTTAAAAACAAACCAAACATAACAGTAAATAAATTGCAAAAAAGACTACAGCAAAAGCAATGCGATAATTGCTAACAAATTTGCCTGACAGTGCATGCCAAACATACATAAATACACACAACAACAAAAGTAATAATAACAACCTGTAAGCCTGCATATGTATGTATGTGGCACGTTCGTCACACCAATCTTCCCGTCTTCCCATTTTCTGTAGCTACCCATCGATCCATTTGAGGAATCGATAAACTCAGTACAGACACAATCGTTCATCTCGTCCACTTGCTCTTGGACAGTTGCATCTTGGTGAGCTGACCCAGTTTACTGCAAGTGGAACAGCAAACAGAACAATAACAACAACAACAACAGCAAGGTAGCCATAAATAGCCAGGCGCTGATTTCTATACACCAGACTTTACCCCTCATGCGGCGATATCTTCTCACCCAGTGAAAACTCAAGTTACGAGTACAGGTTTCTTTCTTGCTCAAGTCTTTCTCAATGGTGCTCAAGTTTGTTGCCTTAGTCTTTCGTTCTGAAAGAGAAACGACAAGCAAAGACTTCAACAACAGCAAGATTCTCACAGCTAAAAAAAAATAAAAATAAAACCAGTTTTTATGTTTGGCCGTTGTTATTGGTATTTTGTTTTTGACTGCCTTTGCTTTTTATTTGGGATGCTGCAGAACTTTCCAGCCAATGATTCTAGCGGAACGCATACAAATAACAAATTAAGACTTTCTTTTTGCACACATTTTTTACATCGGAGTAAAGCAACAAGCCAACTCCTCCCGCCTGACCAACCTTCTATCAGTCTATCTGTCCGTTAGTGGTTGAGTGTCATAATTTATTGAATTGCTGCTTATTTATTTAGAAGCGCAGCCAGCTCTCGTCTCTCGCATTTAACCCAAATACACGCCACGCTCTTTCACCTGGCCCAACACACTTTAAATTCTTCATCTTATTTGTGCACCTTGTGTCATTTGTTGTTTGTTGTGGGATCGGGGTAGGGTTTTGATTGGATACTGTTTCGTGTGTTGGCACAACAGGCCAAGAGATTATCTTCTTGCTGGGCTTCCCCACTTTGTTATGTTTTTTTTATTTTTGGGCGGACAACTTATGTTTTCTTCGATTATGCGCCTTTATCTGTGTCTCCATTAATTTGACCCAATTACATTTTGTCTGCATGTTAACTTTTTTTTTTTACTTTCTATTTTCTCTTAATGATCTCTAGAATTTTGATAGCCTGATAGCTTGTTAGCATTTAGATTTTTTTAAAGTTAATTTACTTTCATTTGCCAGACAGCTGAGAAAAAATGTTTCCGACTTAGAGTTTTTCATTCTGTGATTTGTTGGGCGTTGCCTTTGGCGCTTCCGTTTCCCCTTGAAGCATTGTGTCCGTTTTTTTTTTTTTTTTTTGGAACACGTTTGAGTCGTAAATTCGAAAATGAAATAAAGAGAAAGGTTCCAGCTAAAACTAGACTAATGAGAGATTTAAAGAGCATTCACTTATTCTGTTTAAGCAAAAATATTTATGATTTTTTAATACGAACATTAAATATTTATTGTTTATTAATCTTTCGCAGGTGGGTCAGAATTGTTATTACTGAAACGTGATTGCAAACAAAATATAAATTTAAATTTTAGTAAGTACATCTTCTTACATCTTCTTTAAATATTACAAATACCAGTTTTCGTAAACTCTTTTATGTTTCCGACAAAAAGATAACTACACTTCCTATCAAATCTATTGTGATTGTTAAAAAGAAACCGTTTTACCTTGTGGTAAGCTCGTCCGCGGATAACGGTGCATCTCAATTGTTGCTTGGTACTTTAAATGATCGTTTCACATGTGTAACCTTTTTGCTTTTGAACTTGTTGTATAGGGTGCTCCACCTATTATAGATTTCTAGTTCAGACAGGTTGAGGTCAGCATCGAAATGATTAAAGACCATTAGTAGGTCAAACGCCTTTGAGTCGAATTGCCAATTAAGTTATAAATCTTGCGGAACAAAAAGAATGTTCTAACGAGTGTCTGTAAAAATATATTTCAAAATAGAAAGCAGCTAATAACAATTAACATAATTTTTGAAATATACCGATCTGAGCCACTTAGAACTGTCAGCGTTTCTAGGGATTTGAGGCGGCAGTTTTATTTACATTTTGACAAATGAGTTAACGGTTTTTATGCATTGCCATCTGGGTCAAGTGATGTCCATTGGTCCAGAAATTTCTATGTGCAAAATATGCAAAAATACAGCTTCTTAAGTTTACAAACTTTATTTGATTGACACTTTAACATTATAATTTGGCTATAATGCTCTTAACTGGCTTAAATATATTACGATCCACAGACTCAGTCATGGGACTGGCCTATAAGAAACGTAAAGTTCGTGTTTTTGAAGACAGTTTACTTTTACCACGCGTTTCGTGCGGTTCTCGCGATGAAATACAAATCAAACACAATACTCTGCCTGTTCTTTGTAGGCAGTCTAGCTATATGTGCTGGCAATTATTCGTATAAGCCACCGTTTCGGGGTTATCTCTATGCCAAGCCCGACAGGTTGCCCAAAAACAATGCCAGCTCCAGCTCGAGCTCCAGCTCCCCAGCACCCGTTGTTCAATCCGATTACATTGATGAACTAATCGAGAGCCAAAAGCAGCAGATTTTATCAAATGTCTTGGGTGGCAGTTCTTCCCTCTTTTCGGGAAATGAGTCGCCGCTTCTGGAAGCCGTCCAATCGCCATTTGAAAGCGGCGATGCAAAAGCTTTTCGTGTCAATCGGTGCGCCAGCTGCTGTAAGTATCACTTAAAACCAGTGCCAGCCAAGTCGATAGATCATGCGTGTGTGTTGAGCTCTCTATTCTATTTGAAAGCGTAGGTGTTAAAGCACATAGCTTTCAATGTGTGAAAGTGAAAGCTCATGCAAAAGCTTGCACAATAGCTTGGTCGGCACTGCTTTGTTATACAAAAAGATATGATTAGGAATTTTCTCAAGCAGTCTTTACACGAAGCAATTTGAAATTTCTAACGATTATTATTATTAAAAAAGGAGTGTTGATAAGCAATAAAAAACAAGAGATGTAACATTAAACAGCTTAATTTGCTCCCATAACTGTTATTGGAATATTTAACAACACTTATACAAAATGTGTCAATCAAAAGTTGCTTCGTGTAAAAAGGCAGCTTTCAGTGTTGGCAGCTCAATTAAAGATGCCTTTTGCATCCTTGCAGCCTGCGGTGTGCCCAATGCCAATCGCATTGTGGGCGGCACTGAGGTACGTTCCAACAAATATCCATGGATTGCGCAAATGATACGCGGATCATTTCTTTTCTGCGGTGGCACTTTGATCAACGATCGCTATGTTCTCACTGCCGCACACTGTGTCCATGATATGGATATGTCTGCGGTGTCGGTGCGTCTGCTCCAATTGGATCGCAGCTCCACGCATTTGGGCGTTACAAGAGCTTTGGCATTTGCCCATGCTCATGCCGGCTACGATCCTGTGACCTTGGTTCATGACATTGCTTTGCTGCGTTTGGATCAACCCGTCCCATTGGTGCAGTCAATGAGGCCAGTGTGCCTGCCCAGCAATCTCCGGCAGCAATTCGACTATCAGCAAGCCATTGTCGCAGGCTGGGGCCTGAGTCGGGAGGGTGGAAGCACTTCCAGTGTGCTGCAAGAGACGACAGTGCCCATTATAACAAATGCCCAGTGTAGAGCCACTTCATACAAGTCCATGATTGTGGACACGATGCTGTGTGCAGGCTATGTGCAAACTGGTGGTCAGGATGCGTGCCAGGTGGGTGCCATGACTCTTTCTATCTCTCGCTCTCTTTATATCTCTTAATTTTTAGGGTGACAGTGGAGGTCCACTTATTGTGCCGGATCGCATATTCCGTCTCGCTGGTGTTGTCTCCTTTGGCTACGGCTGCGCTAAGCCAAATGCCCCTGGTGTCTATACTAGAGTTAGTAGATACTTGGATTGGATTGCAGCCAATACAAGAGACGCCTGCTATTGCAATAACTAATTAACTTGATTTTTCAGTTAATATTTCATTTTGTATTGCATTTAATAAATTGATGAAAAAATTAAAAGCTGAAAAGTTTGTAATCATTTGCTAGTGAATTTATTATTTACTTGAACGAATGTTGTTGACAATCGGAACCCAGAAAAAAATTCGTTTTAAATTTAAGAATTTTACTCTAGAATTATCCCGATTCGTGATTTAAAACGTTTTTGAATATTTTTTATTTTTGTGCAAAACGTTCTTTGTATATGAATATAATTCTTGATCCAATCTTAAATTGTTAGTTTAATAATTTTGTACTTATTATAAAAATACTTGCATCAGATACTGAGTGAGCTGGATTCAAGTATTAGTTATTTAGTCACTCGCCGCAATAATAATCTAAGGTTTAAATTCCGTCACATTTAGCTTAAGAGGGAAACTACTGAAGCTTAAGAATGATTGGCAGATTTAAAAAAAAACTCTACCTGCGTTATGTATCTATCTATCTTAAAGTTTTCGGGAAAAAAAAAATCAAATGTTGTCATACCTGGACCAAGTACACAAATTCTTGTATTTTAAACAAACCCGTCGTGCACAAAAATTAAAGAAAGTACTTGAATTAAGAATTGTGTACTCATTTTGTTTAGATTTTTCAGTGTAGGTTTCAAATCTCAAATTCTAAGAAGTTTTTAACTTATGTCGGCACTTAATAGTCTTAAAATAACTTTCTTTCAGCTATCATAATTTCCAAGCCATTTATTTGAATCAATCAAGTATTTGCCATGTCGAAATATTTGCTGAAACGGCAAATAATAATGTCAAAAAGACAAATAATAATAAAAGTAAAAAAAAAAAAAGTGAGAAGGCTCTAGTCGGGAGAGCCCGACTAGAAGATACTCTGAACCCAGTTGCAATAAATAAATTAAATTTATATACGACTTTGGTAAACTGACTTAACTTCAATCGATTAAATTCGATATCTCCGGTGTTTCTTAACCGATTTGGACGAAATTTTCAGAAAATTTCTATCGTTACCCATTATTTCAACCCCCATTTTTACATTTTCCAAATTCGATATTTTTTTGATATCGATAGCATGTATAATGGAAACCAGAATAGTTAACGATAATTTGAAGCAAACTCATGGTATAGGAGAGCTTATATTCGAAATCTGAAGTCTCTAGCTCTTGTAGTCTCTGAGATCCACGCGTTCATACAGACAGACGGACGGGCAGACGGACAGACGGACAGACAGACGGACAGACGGACATGGCTATATCGACTCGGCTGTTGATGCTGATCAAGAATATATATACTTTATGGGGTCAGAGAAGCTTCTGCCTGTTACATACTTTTGCACAAAACCATTATACCCTTTTTACCCATTTTATGGGTTAAGGGTATAACAAGTGAAAACTGTGAAATACTCTGATACAAGTATTAAAACCTGTAGTAAACAGTATCTTTGCAAATAGATTGATGCATATCTGTAGAGGACTTCACCGGTCATCTTCCCACCAATTTTCGTGAACCTAGCTCAAAAGCTGTGAGAGATATAGACGTTTTCTAATTTGAAAGCAGAGAGCTTGCGGTGCGAGTGGCATCAAAATCAATGCAGATCTTTGGAAACGTTACCAGCTTTTCTCTTCATAAATTTGCATCCCAAGGTGTATCGATTTATTATCAATTTTCCAGCCTCCTATAAAATAGCACCAATAAAATAACACGTTGTCTGACAAGTAAATGGAACAAGATATTTGCAAAGTTTCAAGTCTATATATATATAGAGAAAAAAATCCGTTCCCGCTAGTGCAAAATCAAGAACATCCGTTCCCGCTAGTGCAAAATCAAGAACATCCGTTGACAATAACTGCCTAAGCACGGATTTTCTTCTTATGAGAACGGTTTTCTTAAATTAAGAACGGAATTTTTAAGACCGAAAATCTTGCTTTAAGAACGACATGTTATTGAAACCGTTCTTGATATGATAACATTGGTTCTTAATTTAAGAACATTTTGTTGTTGAATTTCGACTAGCATTGGTTGTTGTTTTTAAGAAATAAATTTAATTTTAATAATACCTTGGAATCAGAATCAGTATCAGTGGTGGGTAATTCAAGTAAAGTATAAACTACATACTATAATATTGTTATTAAACTTATGGCTGTGGGGAGACAGACATTTTAAGTATTTATATTGTATAGCTGTTGCTGTTTGTTGTTAATAATTTTACCAAATTCCTTTAATATGCTAGAGAATTATTTTAACTATTAATTCAATTCATTTGTTTATTCCTACCGATAACGAAACTGCAATGCCTTTGCCGAGATTCGAACCTGACACCTCACGATTACCTCGCGGAAGCCTTAGCTATTGCGCTGCTGCCGAACTAATTTCGTTCTCAGTTAAGTTTAATGTTTAACAATCAAACTTCGGCTCAGCTTCGGGTGGTAAATGCGATCATATTTTATGAACAGTGTTCTTAATTTGGTACAAATAGAATGAAATTGATTCCATTTGTACCACATTAAGAACCAATGTTCTTATAATGGACCAATATCAACACACGGTTCTTAAATCAAGAACGTCTGTAATAATAATTTAAGAACAAAATCAAAATTAAGAACATGTTTTAAGAACGCCGTTCGTATTTTAATACCAAACAAATAAGTGAAGTGTAAATCAGTGTAGCTTTAAAGGGTTCGAAAATAGTTGCATTCGGACGAACATACGGACGGACCAATGGACGGACGGACACTATGACGGACATTGCACACAACCAATGGACTCTCTACCTTTAGTATCAGAGTATACACATTATTGGCCTTTCACTTTTTGTACAACATACGCTGAAAAATCAATAAATAAGAAAACAAAATATATAAACAAAAAACCGATTCGACGCAGCCAAACAAAACCAACAACAACCACCTCGTCGCGGTGCATTTTTGGCCTACGTCATCTCTGCATAAATCGAAGCCAAGGACGTCGCCGATCCATTTGGAATTGGAATCGCTGACACATTGTTATCACTTGTCAATGCAGGTTTCATTCGCCTGAGCGCTTAACCCTCTACTGCCCCATGTTGCTGCTGCTGTCACAGAAGGAGCTAGTTGACAAAAGTTTATCTTTATCCCTATGCGAGCAGCGGCAGTGCCGCGATTTAATGGATTTGCAAGTTATTTCTGGTATTTTGTTGTAGTTGCCACAGCACAAAAAACTTGCAACTGCAACTTCTCCGCCGAACACAAACAAAGATATCTCAGAACTCGTTTCTTGCCGTGGGCCAAAGAAAATGCCGCATAATTGCTGATGTCGAGACGCGACATGCAGGTACTGTTGGGGGGAGGATGCACAGGAGAGTGGTGTGCTGCTTAGGGGGAATGTTGGCCAAATTGACAATGTTGTCAATGCTGCCGGTTTGGCATTTAAGTTTATTTTTAAATAGACTGCAAGTAATGCCCGGCATTGGCAAGGGGCACTACGAAAACAATTGAGAACGCCCTCGTCGAAAGCACTCAACTAGGAGATACCCTGAGTCCTTGTCTTTTATCTATCAAACGGAATTTTTCATTGCATCCGTATATATAATGTGAAATTTCTAAGCTGATAAAAAAAAAACAAATAAAAAATGTCAACCATTTATAAAAATTTAACGTTGTCATTTCTTGTGTACAAGCTTTTATTATTCTCAACTTTTTAGATCGCTCATTCTTAATTTTAGAACGTTTTGAGAGGGAAATGATTTTAGAACTGAGACATTAAAATATACTCTGAAAAAAATCAAATGCTCGTTACTTAAAACGCAACCTTACGGAGTCAGAAATTACAGAAAGTCGGAATTTTTTAAATCGAGTACGAAATACTTAATGCAAGTATCTTTTTCTCAATCCCGAAAAATTAAATTAAAGTCGGTTTTAAGAGAGAATCGGGTTGAATTTCAGTGCAGGGCAGGCTTGTTCATGAAGCTGAGTACGTGATCCAAGCATGACAATAAATGATTTTTAAATACCCGAAACTCTTACACAGAGAAGAAAAATGAAACGTAAAACCAAACATTTTAATTTTAGATTCAGATTTTAAATTTTTTTTCTTAATTTCAATACGAAAATTTTTGATTTAAAATGAATATTATTGAAACTTCAAATTTAAAACGATTCGTATTAAAATCAATGTGGAAAAAACTTTTATTTGAATAATTACTTCTTAAACCTAAAATGAAAATTTAATAAATCGTTATTTACTATTTCTAATTTTAAAATTTTAATTTAAAATTCCACTTTTAGAATTTAAAACAAGTAAGAAGGCTCTAGTCGGGAGAGCCCGACTAGGAGATACTCTGAACCCAGTTGCAATAAATATATTAAATTTATATAAGACTTTGGTATACTGACTTATCTTCAATCGATTATCTTCGATATCTGTGGTGTTTCTTAACCGATTTGGACGAAATTTTCAGAAAATTTCTATCGTTACCCATTATTTCAACCCTCATTTTTACATTTTCCAAATTCGATATTTTTTGTTATCGACTCCATGTGTATATCGCAAACCAGAATAGTTATCGATAATTTGAAGCAAACTTGTTCTGCTCATGGTATAGGAGAACTTATATTCGAAATCTGAAGTCTCTAGCTCTTGTAGTCTATGAGATCCACGCGTTCATACAGACGGACCGACAGACAGACGGACAGACGGACATGGCTATGGGGTCGGAGATGATTCCTTCTGCCTTTTACATACTTTTGCACAAAACCATTATACCCTTTTTACCCATTTTATGGGTTCAGGGTATAATTATAGGTGTAGACAGAAAACCGTCCCGAAAAATTATAGAATCTAAGTGTAAATTATTCGATATAAAATCTTTTTTTTCTTTGTGTAGATAGATAAGTACCTATGATAATGAAAAAAGCGTGGGCGCTTTGTGCTTTGTTTTTCGTATATTGAGTGCCAGACGCTTTTATGACATTAAGGAGGGTTTACAATGTCAGCGTGAGATTGAAAAATGTTTTTCTTCTGTCTACCACACATATTTTTCACAAAAGTTCGTCTCACTCACTCCCAATCTGTAACCGCTTTTGCTTGCATCTCAGCTTGGATTGGAAAAAAGCTATTAAAAAATTTTGTTTTAAAAGCTGTCAATAGATGGCGTTTTTTCGAAATTAGTAACATGTGCTTGAAAGCTCCAAAGTTGTTACCTCTATTTTACTCAATACTGAAGTAAATGATATCAGAACTCACTATTTAATATATATTAGGTAAATATTAATGAATATATAACAATAAAATCATTGTTAAATAAAAAAACAAATCGATAATTTTTGCGCTATTGCACATGTGTTAGCCTTAGTTCGAATCAGCTGATTGCATTGTTCGAATTGCGCTTATGTTGACAATTCTCCTCTTCTACTACAGGAGCAGCAGCAGCAAGAACTGCCTGCGTCATCATGGAATTATAAACTAATAAAATTGCTTGATTTTTCTCCATTTTTAAAATAATTCCGTTTCTGATTCCGGCTTTGATTCATATTATAAATTTTTGACACAAACATAAAACAAACATCAGCTGTTCATAGCTCATATACAGCTGTTTTACAATTTCGCAATTCGAACATGTTGTTCACGCTGACATTGTAAACTATCAGCGTACATTTCAGATTTTTAAAAGCTTCAATCCAAGCTAAGCTGACATTGTAAACCCGGCTTTATTGTTTTAAGCTTATTTTTTTAATATTTAGGTCAATGTTTTTAAAAAGTTTATTTTTTAGTATTTTTAAAATATGTATATTTAAAAAGCGTGTTTTTATTTATATTTTGTTTTAACAATATATATTTATTATAACTTTATAGTTTGATGTTCTTTAAAAGCCGCCCTGAAAGTAAGCTTAAAAATTAAAGCCGTCCTAAAAGTAAGCTTTATAATAATTTTTACTTTTCTGAGAGTTACAAGCAAGCAAGCAATCATACAAGTCATGCTATCAAAAAGGAAGCACGAACTATGAGAACTTGTACAAAAAGAGTTTATTCTAAACTTTTAACTTGGTTTCTCATTCTTCTCCGACTTTGTTCTATCTGTTCAGCGCCCACTTCAATTACTCAACAGATTTGAGCGCAGATTGGAATTCCCGCTGAAAATTCACGCATTCCACAATCTGTTCCACAGAACGATCCCATTTGAGAATCGCCTTTCGCAAACTGCTCGGCACCATGGCGCCAAAAGTCTCTTTTACTGGCCGTAGGAAGCCCCTAGCTGGCTCTATATCCATCCGCAAAAGCTTCAAACTACTGCCCCAAGTCATGCCCTGGTCCAGGAGTCGGGTCTAAAGGATTGTGGTAACCGTGCCGCAGTTGCTGTGCGATAAGTTCCTTTCTGTAGACGGGCTCTTGACAAATCAAGTAGTGCTTTGGATGAGTGCATTGCCAGAGCCAGCTGTTGACTTATCCGATCCTCAATCAGTTGCAGAATGTGCAGATGGAGATAAGGCAACCTCTTTTCTCTGTATGTTCTGGAATAGGTTGATTGTTTGGTTTATCTTGCGCTATGCTCATTTCGTTAATTTGCTTGAATTTATTTGTTAAACATTGCCGAGCTGAAATTCAAGAAGTAAATCAATCAATTAATTAATGGATTCATAACTAACGTTAGTCGATGTAAATGCAACTTCTTTCCTGCTCTCCATTACCATCATGTTGTTCTCTATGTTAATAATGTAAGCTTACTAAAGTCTTTTCCATTGATAAATAATAAAGATTATCAAGTACTATTTACAAGTTCAACAATATATATAATATTTTATTAAAATTCCTAGGCGTACAAAATCGTACGTACCTGTGTTGTTATACGATAAACATGCAATCCAAATTCTGTTTCTCAACGATTATCATAATTTTTAAAGAATATTCATTATGATAAATGAATACGTAACAATAAGATAGATGCATTTTATGGTATTTCCCGTAAAGGTAATATATTTTTTTTTTATTGATAAAGATTTAGCCATTATTAAGGAGAGTGTATGTTTTTAAATGTTCAATATAAGCTATTGTATACCATATCCAGTTCAATTTCTTCCCATTTCCGATATACACAAAAAATATATATAGTAAATTTTATACCTTGAACTCATGTTATGGGTAAAAGGTTAAAACTTTAAACTTTAACTTTCAAATTATCGATAACACTAAAATCTTGAATAGGAAAATTATTGAACACAATCAAAAAAGTGTGGACAAAACAATTAAAACCTGTGAAAATGTCATCGAACAGTAAAGTTCAGTCCAGCGTTCAGTAGTGCACTATTGAAACAATACATACAAAAAATGACTGAATGCGTTAAGAATAGGGTCAGAGTATCTCTTAGTTGAGTTTTGTAAACTAGAGCCTTACTACTTGTTTAGATTTGGTTTTACTCTTAAAAATTAAAATAAATGTTACTTATCTGTGAAAATTCATATTTAACTAAGCAAGGAAGCTAATTAAAACCAAGGCAGTTCAAGTTGACGAAAGTGTTCACGTTTCCGAATGCCAAAATGCACACATACTTACTCATTAAAATTCACATTTAATTGTAATTTTTAAATAAATTTTTGCGTTATAGATAGCAAGTTAAATGATAATTTGAGAAAACTTTTAATTCTAGAAAATCAGCAATTTTTTGTGTTGCTAGGGCAAAAATGAGAAGCAATGCCATTACCAAAGAATCACAATTTGCAGCAAATTTGTCAACGAATCGATTTACGCTCCCGAACAGAGCAATTTACTTGAAGTGTTGTTTTACTTTTTTCCTACAATTTTTTTGGTTAAATTGAGCAGCTTATTAAAAAAAAAAATTTAAATCTGTTTCTGAAGCGCAGATAATAAACATTAAGTTATTCTAAATTTCACAATCTTTAACCGTAGGGCCTTCATGTTATAATGTTGTTTTGATTATTTCTGATATAAATGAATTTCAACACAAACCGTAATTGATTTAATATATTCAGGACGCTCGGAAACCATAGATCCAGGGGTAGTTCTTATTTCTGAAAAGTTCTAATTTCTTATTTTTATTGTCAAATAAGGAAGAAAAAAAAAAAAAACAAATAGTATACATACTTGTGAGGAAAAAGTTTATAACTGTTTTTTAGCCAACTAATAAATACACAATATAGAGAAATTCATCATTAATTACAAAAACCATAAAAAATGCATTGAAAGCACTCGTTCTAATTTCTGGAAAATTTGAATTTCCGTGAGATATAATTTTCGAGCGTTAACTGTACTTAGTAAAATTTATCCTTTTGTGTTTAGTTCAAGTGACCCTCATCTGTGGCAGATTTGTTGCTGTGGTTTAATTTCAAAAAATTTTTTTTTCTTGTTTCTTTGGTTATATTTTGTTTGGAGGCGTCTTTGGGCCACGCTTCGTTTGGCATTTTAGCATATTTCTCACATAAATTGCCAGCAACTTGGGTAGAGAAATTTTCACGCCTTGCTGACCATTGGCCAAGACTCTGCGGCCGAGGCTTGCTCTTTAATCAAAATTGTGTACAAAACTTATGCCAAATAATACGTAGTACTAAACACAAACTGAACCCCTTCCCCTCTTCAAACCGACTGTTGCTGGCAAGCCGCAAACATTTTAATAAATTGCCAGTTATTAGTGGCTGGCAGCAAGAAAAAGTGCAATTAAAATGCATTCGAGCTGCAAACTGATGGAACAAAGAGGAGGACAAGTGGAAGCTAAAGCAACTTTAAGGCAAAACATATTAGCATTAGCATTGAATTGACTTGAGCAAAAGAGACATAATTTTGCCAGCGAAAAACAAGAGCAAAAAATATATCAAACAGCGAGATAGTTTCCCATAATTTGTGTAGAGTTGCGCACTTAATGAGCTCAACAGCAGCGGCAACAGAGGAGAGAGCGAGAGGGAAAAAGATAGATAGAGAGCGAAAAATAAGGACGGGGGGTATACACCACTTGGTGTATAAAGGAAGTAGTCCATTGAGGAAGGAACAGCGGTCAATTGCATAGCAAATGGTGTGAAATTTTAGCAAAGTGCCGGCAAAGCAGTGTCAAGCAGTGGTTGATGTTGGGAGAGTGTTGGATGAGTGTGGGGTGGTAAGCAGAGGGGCAGATGCTGCTGCTGTTGCATTGTTCGTAGCCGCAATTAATTTTTATACGCGTTACCGAAGGTAAAGAGTATATTGGTTTTGTGCTATGTCCGTCATGGTGTCTGTCCGTCCGTATGGTTGCAAGTTTTTTCCACACCCTTCAAGCTACGGACTTGAAACTTTCCAATTCTCTTTATCTATGAGATAGTAAATTAAAGTTTCAAGATGGGGGTTCTACGATAACTGGGGGGCTGGCAAATCGATAAATTCGATAACTCAAAACCGATAAATCCACATATTTCGCACATCCTTACAGCTAGAACTACCAAATTTAGTAAGAAGATAGCTACTAGCAACCCCCAAAAATTGCATCAAAAATTTTGGAGCCACGCCCCCACCCCATTCCGCCCCAGCCCCCCCGCATTTTAAAGTCAAAAAATCCTATATCTCCCACAGTTTTTGAGCTAAATCCACCAAATTTAGTGCCAAGTGATGATGACCCCCCAACGCCCACCCATTCCGCCCCCCTTTCCCAACTATTTACAAACTTTGAGCAAGAGTCACCATGTGCACATTTGGTATGAAGATAGCAATTGACATCCCACATAGATCTGCAGCAAAACCTTGGATGCCACACCCACCAATACCACCCCCAGCCCCCCCTTTCCACACCTTTTACAAACTTTGAGCAAGAGTCACCAAATTTGGTATGAAGATAGCAATTGACATTCCTCAAAGATCTGCAGCAAAAATTTGGATGCCACACCCACCCATACCGCCCCCAGCCCCCCTTTCCCACCATTTACAAACTTTGAGCTAGAGTCACCCAATTTGGTATGAAGATAGCAATTGACATTCCACAAAGATCTGCAGCAAAAATTTGGATGCCACACCCACGCTATCCGCCCCCAGCCCCCCTTTTCCCACTTTTACAAACTTTGAGCTAGAGTCGCCAAATTAAGAAGGAAGACAGCTGGTGGCATTCCCATCTGCATCGGAGAATCTTTAAGGCAGCGTACACCCCGGCAGCATCCGTACCCCTTTGCAATCAGGCCTCTTTTTACCGGTTTTAATACTGGTAACGAGTATACCGCAGTCGGTTGCATCCGACTGCAACGTTTCCACTTGTTGCTATTAATATGTATTACTGAAGAGTTTGCATAAATGTTTTTGATTAAAGCATTTAAAGCATATTTTGTTAAGTGGCTTTTAGTTGGACGAGTAAGTTGCTAATGATAGCGAAAAGGAAGTGAAATTCATTTATTTATATATGGTTTCAATTATTTATAATATTAATAAGAGATTGGAAATCAACTTTGTCAGGTATAAGAACTAACTTAACTAAACAATGTTGAGAAGGTTCTAAAAACAATATTAAATTGATTTGAAAACTGTGATTTTGCAATTAAGCCCCCAGTTGCTTTTCGTTTTCCTAGCTCATATATCTAATGGCATCCCATTGCCAGAGTTGACATGGCACAACGAATTTTTATTTTTTATTTCACTCCTCATGCAATACTGTCAACAGAGCTGAAACAATTTTTATTTATGCGTCTCTGTAGCGCCAAAATTCTGGACAGCAAGCGTCCGTCAACACAAGACTGAGTGACTGAGGGAGACAAGAGGTGTCAGATAGACGAACTGTGGTATGGAAGCTTTGGAAAGCAAACAAAACTGTAAACTAGGGAACGCCACTCAAAGTCGCGGCTTCCCGTCCAACAGACGCCAAATGGCATGACGACTGGTGTGGTGATGCAAGAGGGTCAGATGGAAAGAGAGTTTTGGAGCATTTATCGGATGCCTTTTGGGTTGCCAGTCTAATTGAAGTCGAATGCATGGCTAGCAGCTATTTTATCTGGCAGCTACAGAAAATAACTTTGACATGATAAGCCACAAACTGTGGCAATTTAAAGCCAATTTAAGTCGTTGCAACAGAAATGATTTCACAGCTCCAAATGCAAAATGTGCCAAGCAAGCTTAATGAACCAAATCATAGAGAGGCCCCTTCTTTCTATACCTGTTTATATCTTTTTCCTTATCTATCTTTTTTCAACTTGATGCAGCGTTCAACTGCCTGCCACATTGTCTTAAGGTAACAATTTTTATAATGAAACTGATTCCAAATTTGTGATGTACACGGCCGCAAGCGCGAATCCAGCTTGATAATTACCCCGTTCGTCCCCAGTCCCAGCTAAAACAACAGTTATAAAAGAGGCGTCCAGAAAAGTATAAAAAATAAAAACAGACGTCATGCCTCAAAAGATATGCTGAGCAACTTATCGAAGCTTAAATACCCTTTAGTTGTGAGTGAAATGAAATATAAATCTACGTTGATTTAAAACAATTTAATTTTAAACTCGATTGCTTCAACTTCGCTATAAACACTTTTCGTTCTTTACTCTTTAAAGAAAAAATTTAAAGAAATTAAATTTCTTTTAATATTGTTGTTTCTGATAAATCGCAAGATAGATAAAGTTAAAAAAAATTTAAAAGAAAAAAGTAAAACAAATCTGTATGTTTTTGACAAACTTAAAAAGTTTGTTTGTTCGTTTGTTTCTTTACATTTCATACCAAATTGCTTTTTTTACATTATTTGCTTAGAGCTAGCCTTATACATGGTTTATGGAAGCAGATCCGTTGGCCAAATGTAGAAAAAACTATTTAACTGTGTGTTTCAAATCTACCACTGCTTTATAGCAATATTTGAAACAGAGGTAAAATTGTATGTTGAGTCACAACGTCTCTTTTTGTTCCTTTAACAGTGTAAGTAAGTAGAAAAATTTCGGTGCACGATCGCTACAAATTACATTATAGGTTAAAAATGTCCCCACATCTATATGAAGGGTAAATGAAATTGAACAGTAAATTGAAACAAGTTTAAGAACTAAACCGACGGGTGTCGGAATTACCGCTGTTGGTTGGCTGCTCACCTGTTTGGCCAGCTCGTTGAAATACGTTATTTTCGATAGCCCGCCCGAAAATGTGTGTTTGGTGTCAAGCATAAGAAGAGGAACCACAACAAGATTTGGCATCTTGGCAACTTTCTTGTGGCAAGTTGCAGCTTGGGCGCAAAACATGAAAAAAGGAAAAACCCGTTGCTAAATCATCTGTTGAATCGCAGCGTCTTCGGCCCAACCCACCTGACAAGGCAACTTTTGTGTGGGAGTCGTTGTCAGATTTAGCGGTTACTTTAAAAATCTTTGGAATTTTGTTTTCGGATATACATTATTTTTTACTATTTTCCTTTAGTTCTTTCTTTTTGTTTGATAAAAAGAAAGTTGACATAAATTGTTGGCCCCAAGTCTTTTTTTTTTTTTTTTTTTAGCGCATTTGAATTTGCGGCAGCAAAAAAGTTGCCAGTTGTGGTTTTTGTCATTTGCTGCTGGTATTGTTGCTGTGGCTGCTGTTGCTGACTTGACTTATGTCGTGCGCAGGAAGGAAATAACTTGAATTGAGGGTTCAGCGGAGAGCAGAGTTTTGAACAGTAGATAGTTTTTGGCAAGTTAGTGTGGGATTTTGGTGTTGAAACGAAATGCATTTGAAAGTTCGTGAAACAAGTTAATCGCCTTTACCTCTTCTTGTTTATGGCTAGCTGCATGGCTGGATTAAAAGAAAAGAAAAGTGATTTATGTGGGGTGAGACCAATAATTGAATGTTCATAATAACGACTTTGAAATCTAAATAAATATGTATGATTTTATTATTTAAGAATTTGTACTTAAGCGCTTAACTTATATCTATTATAAATACATATCTTAGCTTTAATACCAAATTTTTTCTTTCTGTTTTGCAGCACAAGCATCCTTAGATTACAGCCAAACTCAGCTCGGACTACAGCCGCACAGCCAAAATTCACAAATCAAGTCCAGTTCGGGTAACCACCAAGCAAAAATTCACCAACTCTTTTAAGCGCATGCCCGAACTTGAACAGCAAGCGGTCTAGCGCAGGCACAAACCAAAGCGATCCACAAGGTTCCATGCTGTAAGCTTTTCAAACTTCGAAATGTCTTCAACAGCAGAAAAATCAGAAACCACAACAACAATGTCGCAAAGCAATGACACAAACCCAACATGTTCGGACGATGACTACATAACCGTTGTTGAAGTCGACGATCCCACATCGTCTACCAAAGACACAAACCACTTGAAGAAGCTAGTCAAACGGAAAAGCTCTGTGGCCGAGGACTCCTCATTCATAACCGTTTTAACCATTAACGAGCAGCAGCAACTACTCCAGCAGCAACAACATCAGGACCAGAAAATAGAGTCAGACAGCAGCACAGAGCACGTTACTGTTTACCGCCTACCAGGTGAGCGTCTGGGCTTTGGCCTTAAATTCCAGGGCGGCACACGCAACACGGAGCTGGTGCAGAAGTTAAACATACAATCCTGCGCCGCTAAAAGTCCCGCCTCCAAGGTGGTCACAAGCTGGGGCCATCTGCGCGAAGGCGATGAAATACTGAGCATAGATGGGAGGCAAGTTAATCTGATGACTCGCATAGACTGCGTGCGCTGTCTCAAGGACAATGTAGCCATCAAGCTGATTGTGTGTAATGGCCACGGTCGAAAGCCACCCAGCGAGGAGGAGCAGCAACAGCTGACCGAGCTTACAATTTCAGTGAATGCACAACCACCACCACCGCCTCCAGTGCCACCACGCAAGCTGGTCAAGCGACAGAACTCCAAAGAGGGCCCAGCCTCCACTGTGCAGCTGGCTGTTGAGAGGCCATTGACGCCCCCGCCGGATGCAGAGTACTATATTAATTTGTTTGCCGAGTCTTTAAAGGCTGGTTCAGAGTCGGATGACACGGCAAGCACCATTTCTACTGTCATTGATAAGCTTTCGATGGGTTCCAATTATTCCTCCGATACGGAACTGGCCAACACACTCAACGATCCCGAGCTGGCTAAGCTTGTGCAGCCCTTCACTCTGCTTGAGCAGGAGTTTCAGCTGGAACAGCCACTCGGTCAGTCAAAGCTGATCATACCTGGCAACAACTATGAGAATGTCGAGTTAAAAACCGAGAAAGTTAATCTCTATGAAAATGTGGAGCTCAAAAGTCCGTTAGGTACGCCTACACCAAAGCCACGGGTGATGCTAGCCACTGTTGAGTCCAAGAAGCGTTCCATAATACCTATGCCGCGAAAGATTCCAACGCCCAGTAAGTTGCCCATTGAGGTAGCACCTCCCAGAGTACCCTTGGACACGACCGCCCTGCAGATTGAGTCACCTAAAACGCCCACAAACGAGGTGTCCAGAGATATAAGGGACTATAATACTAAGATACCCAAGGCCAAGCTATTAAGTCCTGGTTTTTCACGCGCAAAAACTGAAGGCGAGATTAAGTTGCATTTTCAGCCTATTAAGCTACAGTCACCGCAGCTGAAGTCTCGTATACCCATTGTTACGAGTCCCATGCAGAAGTCATTACCAGCTAATAAGTCATCCAATACAGCTTGTTCCAACATTCCTCGCCTTCTCCAGAAGCAAAAGTCTGAAACGGATCTTAAATTAGGACTCTATCGCAGCAAGTCCAAGGATTCTAGTCCAAGTCTTGGGTATCCGAGAGCGCCCCTGCAGCGTGCCAATTCGGCCGAACCACCAGCCCGGACGACACCCGAACGCACCTACATCCCAGTGCTGCTTAACAACAACTCCAGGACCAGCTCCAACTCCACAGAATCACTCAGCTCTATATGCAGCAACAGCAGCAACGGACGTTCTCCCAAAGGACCCAAGCCAAAGCCACCCGAGCGCGTTCAGTCACTGCAAAAGACGCAAATCCCAAAGCTGCAAGCATTGCCAACAACGCCACCTCAACAGCAGCCCAAGCTTAGCATGCAGACCTTTAAGCAAGCATCATCCAATGTAAATCCTCCTAGCACGCCGGCAAACAACACACCATCACCCACCAGCAATCGGGAGATTCGATTCAAAATACAGACTTACGAGAGCAAGGCACAAGATGATGATAAGCTGCCCAGTTTGTTCGATCTGGTGCATAATCAGGAGTCAGTCGAAAAGCAGGAAAGTTCACAGAAGGCGCCACGTGACATAGGCGCATTGCTGTCAGCTGCGGCTGCGGAGGCAACAGATCTTGCTAGGGAATCCCCGCCACCCTTAGTTTTGGGCAAGTGCACAAAGATTGTAGACGGTAGTCAAAACAACACTTGCTATTCAAGCTCTAGCAGCGATGACGATGACATTGAACAGGATGATGTTGATACCGCTGAGCGAGAGTACATTTGTGAGGATGGCGAGAAGCTAGGACCACCAGAACTTATCAACGGTCCAGGTCCCTCGGAGGCTTACTTCAACATGTATTGGCATTCGAATATGCTGCCCACCATTGGAGAAGTTGAGGAGGAACTTTCATCGCTGGAGCCACAATCCTTAACAAATGGGTGAGTCAAAAGAGATTAAAAAAAAAAGCGACCCCAAACTATGCCTCACGCCCCACCGCCCGTGGAATGCGTGTATCCTTCAAAGTTTTTAAGCTATAGTCAAAAAAGTTGGTGGTTATATAGCTGGTGGCATCTCCGAAAGATCTGCATCAGCTAATCTTTGAACGCAGCGTACACCCCTACCGCATCCGTAGTACGGATTCCGTACCTCTTTGCAATCAGGCCTCTCGTTACCCGTTTTAAATAGGTATCGAGTGTATCGCAGTTGTTATTTTTTTCATCTTATCCAAATTACAAACCAGTAAGCCTTTCATTTAATATTTTGTATGAGGTAAAAAACAAGACGTTCACGTTCGGAATTGCTTAAATAATTTTACCCAAATTCTGCAACTGCCCATACTTGTTGCATTGTGGAGTTCTTTTCAAAAATTCAACACATTGGTGTCGTTTAGCAACCAACTTTAGTAATTTTTGATTTCGTCAACAACTGGACTGTTAGAAGTTTTTAACACGAATATGAACGAAACATGCACGAAATTTTTTTTGAGTACCAACACTTCGTACTTTAATCGGTGACACGGCCCTCTAGTTAAGGGTACCCTTGGTCGGAATTTGAGCAGCCCCTGTAGTAACATAAAACAAGAGTTGTGTGTTATTTAGTCAGCTTTGCAAATTCCATAAAATAAAAATGTGCAAATATATTCTGTACAATAATAAAACAAAACTTTCTCACATTCTGATAAGGTGCGTTTACTAATACCTCCAAGCGCACTGATAATGCCACACAAATTTTTTTATGCGCACCGGTTCGCTAGATAAGAAATAATGGCAAAATGAATACAACGAACGTATAGGCCAATTAGTACTATATTTGAAGCGAAAGACAAAGGTTTTGAAACTTTCAGTCATAGATTTTTGCGCAGAAATCAAAACAGGCAGCTGACGAACAAATTTCCGTTTGCTGTAGCAACAGGTGAAAAACCAAATCAATTTACATGCATACATAGTACAACAAATACATATTGATAAGAGCGCAATCATATGAATTACTAATGTGACATTATTCGTTGTTTCGTTTCGCAGTGCGTTTGTGGACGAGTTGAAGAAGTTGCAGTCACCAAAATTGCCAGCAAAAATGGAAGTTCAAGCGGTTGAAGCTAAAGTTGCCGACGATAAGATATTTGCCAATGACGCAGCTCGTGTTGATGAGACTGGCCAAACAGATGACCCACTAGAAGAGAGCAGATGCTCCACGAACCACAAAGAGGAAAAAACCAGCACCCAGGAGGAAATGAGCGAAAGTAGTCAGCAGAGTTCCACAAAAACCCATCGCACAGTTACAACGAAATTTGTTACATCAAAGACAAGCAGTACCACCAGCACCAGTAGCTCCTCTAGCTTCTTGAGTCCCTCCTCTGACATAGCCTTCAAGCTGCAACCGTATGAGGAACGTAAAGAAGCAAAAACACCAATCAGCACAACGACTATTCGGGAAGAGCGTCGCGTGATTAGCGAGCAGCAAATGCTTAGCGAGCTGAGAACTAAGGATGCGCTTACCGGTGAGGAGAAGCTGCTGACCAGCGCCGAATCAAAGTCAAGCAGTGCACGCTTCAAGAAGATCAGCAGCAACGACAATTTGCTCGACCTGGACGTCGTCGAGCAGCTGCAGCCGTTGTCTGCCACCGTCGTCTCGGCAGAGACGCGTCTAACGGAGCGACTAGACAATCCACAGGATAAACAGAGTATTGAAACGGGTATTCTGACCTTATCTGAATGTGGCAAGCAGCTACAGCTGTCCGAGAACGGTGGTATCAGCTACACCGAATGCGAACAGATCGAACAGCAGACCTATCTTGAAGGCCAACAGCTCCTCAACGATCAACCGGTGGATCAGAATGCGGCACCCACGCTAGAACGGGAGCTCAGCGAGATTTTAACTGTGAGTAAGGATGGTGAAAATCAGGTGACGAAGCGGCTGGAGCAAAGCAAAGAGACAGCCTATAAAAAGGGCGGCAAGCTGCTCAAAAAGACCGACGAGGAGCGGCGTCTCGAACAGGAGGCGCAAAAGATTATCGAAAGCTATCAGAAAGTTAAAAAAGAAACGGAGAAACTTTATAACTTAGAGCTGGCTGATGATGAGCAAGGCTTTGATCTGAGCGCTTTTGAGCAGGACGAAGGACAAGCAGTGGAGTCAGTCGAGGCTAAAGTGTATAAGCATGCAGAGAAGGTTGTAGAAAATGTAGTGGAACAAGCATTGCAGTTTATAGAGGATGAAGCTGTGAAGCAAGCAGAGCAGCAAGCAGTGCTTGATGTTCAGACGATACCCGAAGAGACTGTGCCGGATAGAAATTTGCTTGTTGTCGAGGACGATTTGGGCTACGTGCTACACAAAAACATTATTGATTCACCAAAGCTGGACGGGGTAATAGAGGCAGCTGCACCTAAGACAGCACCCAAACCAAAACCGCCGGTGCCTAGTACCAAGCCTAAAATGTCACCTGTTTTGGTCAAACCGAAAACAGCTCCTCCACCGGTGCCTAGCAAGCGCAGCGAGGTTCGACTGGCTGGCAAACCTACGCCCACACTGCGACGCAGCAGCCTGGAGTTAAGTGCACCCAAGACTCTTGAGCGTATAATTGTGGGCGTGGAGCAAACAGAAGTCAGTCCAGTTATCAAGTTGGCCAGCGTTGATCTGCCCAATGTAACAACAACAAAAGTTGCTGCCAATAAAGACAATCTAGTCGCCCAAGCTGTTGACCTACTGCAGGATGAGCTTCACTTTGAGAGCCATAAGCTGCCCAATGCCGGAAAGGAACAGCGACAGGTGGAGGGCGAGGTGGCCATAGGGGAGCAGGGACAAGTAAATGGCATAGTTTTGAGTGCCAGCTCGTCGATGGCATCAACAGCGTCATCATCGTCATCATCATTGGAACCAACGCCAATAACAACGCCAATTTTGGTATCAGCAACGTCATCACTAGATTCGGTCAAAAGTGTCATCGAGGTCGTCAATGGTCATGCTACTGACAGGGCCGAAAACAACAACATCAATGTCAAAAACAACTGCAAAAGCCCGATTAGAGCCGTTGTAACTGATGATGAAGATGATGATGATGGCGAAGACGATGATGAACACAATGAGGAACTTGTGGAGAATGTGTCAACGTTGGCGCTCAATAGAGAACGCGAAACAGGTGAGTGCTAGTCATATTTCCTTTCACACATCTATGTCAGGAGTTAAGGGCTCAACCTAGTGCAGCGACAGGCCAATCAGTTTATGGAATTGCTCCTTACTTTTCTTCCGTTTACTTTTAAACAAAAAATTGCTTTGGATTTTCTAAAATATTTGCTGATATTGTATTCTATTTTTATAAAATGCAAAGACTTAAACACTCCAGAAGCCTTAAATTTGGTTACAAGATTTTTTTATGAAAACAAACAACTAAAGTTAAATGGTAAAGCTACCACTACTACTTACTAGATTTTAAATACAAGTTCAAGCTAGATTTTAAACACACGTTCAAGCTCAAATTTTATTTGCTTAATGCGAATAACGAATTTGAGTATTTTTTTTGTTATAAAATTTTTTAGCTAGTAAGTTAGTTAGTTTTCTGTTGATATTTAGAAACCAATTTCCCAATGTACAACCTGCAGAAAGAATAGAAAATGAAGCTATAGGTTATTGTTTGGGCATCAGCAATTTTTTGATGTTTTCACTGTGGTCTGTGTGGCTTTCGTCACCCATAGGGATGCCTACTAAGCTGATATTTGACAACTCTTGTCTGTCTCTAAAATGTGAGTGTGTTAGTCGGACGCATCCAATTATTGGTCACTATATGAGTTTCCCCCACCCTTGCCCCTCAAACAAGTTGGTTGCCATTGACCACAATTTGGAACTGGCTGTCTCTACGCCTGATCTACTCGGTATGAATTTTGTTTGCTTTTAGCGTATGCAAAATGCCACTAATGGACTTTATTGACTTTGGGCCAACTGAAGTTGAAGCGTTGCCCGGCTCTATGGGCAACAGTTTTGTTGGTCAGTAAAGTACAGTTATTGGTGTCCTAGATTTAGTCGGTGCGAATGCAATTTTCGGAGTAACTGTCATTTGCTAAACTTATTTCCTGGGAGTCTTATGTGCTTAGAACTTTCAGTTTAATTTATCATAGGTACATGTGCACATATACATTTAAAATTCTAAATTTTTGCACTTAACGAGGGAAATTTTCCTATATAAATAAACTAATATTATTTTATAATTATTATTCCTTATTTTGTAATTAAGATTTAAACCTCAAGCAGAATACAAAACTCTTACTATTGTAGGTGTTAGAATTGAGGTGAGATTGAAGTATTTAATATTTTCTTAATTTTATATTCAATACAAATAGGTATAAAATATTTTTTTCGATTTTTGGATAATCTTTAAATAAGAATGGATTTTTATTAATCCAAAAAGCACTGTAATATAGCAAAACGCCATCATGTTAGCATTTCAATAATATACAGAATGTGGTCAATATTGTCCAATTTTTAAAACCCACATAAATTCAATTTGGATGCGAAAACTTAATTGCCAAAAATATGGTCTGGTAGTCAACAATATTGTAAATTATTATAACGAATATGCAAAATTTATTATATGCAACATATAAGACAAATTATTTTTATTTAACAGCGCAGTGCGCACCAAGCACAAAAACTAAACATTTTATACTACATAAGCCGCAAAACATTACCCAAATATGCAAATTGCAAGGATGGGAAGACAGCAACCGAATATATACAACTGCATGACGTATACGATGCGTATGCATAAATTGTATATGCCCAGTTCTCTCTGTCGTAATTGTTTGGCTTAAATATTGCATGTGTATTGGATTTCGTTACCTGTGCAAACGAAACATTTGCATTTTGGTTATAAAAACAAACCACATAGCTGGTGCTCTATCTCCCAAAAGGGAGTGTCACGGGGAGCGGGCAGGGCGCCAAATAAAATATTGGCAAAATGTTTTAATTAAACAAAAACTGACAAATATTGGCACCTGCATAAAGGTGCGAGTGAGCCATGCGACAAAAAATTTGCATAACAAAATACATTTCAGGGGCCACTTGGCTTGGTGTTTCAATTCGGGGCTTGTTTCGGGCGGCGTTTTCAGCATATCCTTTGCAAATATTAATGCAATTTTGAAGTGAACTGAATTGCATTTGCATATTATACAGTGGGTCAATCACATTTTAAATTTTATTAGCAATGTCCAATATAGTTAAAAAATATTGAACATTCATTATTTTTTGTAAAAATTTTTTAAATAAGATTGACAACTTAAAAATATAAATATAATCATTGCACCCACTGTGCTAACTGTAAGGTATTTATGCTACATTGCTTTTGGTTTTAAATATTTTGGTTGCGTTACGTCGACTGATAAAACTTTACAAAAAGGCAATTTCAATTTGCATCTCAAGAGCATTTCTGCTCTATTTTTCCCCTATGCTCTTTTTATGTCGTTGCCAAGGGAATTGTAAATTGATTAACAAGTTTACCTGTGACGCAAAAATTAGTATATGTATAAATATTCTTGATTCGAATAAAATACAAAAAAAACTGTAATTTCTTTAACTTTGTCAAATATTAAGATAGCTAATGGTTCTTACACTAAATTTCCGTTTGTGCAGTGTATTTCCTCACTTATTCGTAAAGTAAAAATGTATAAAAATTAATTTCTTGAGTTTTGTGTTGATCAACAGAAAATATGTTTACACTACGCTGAATTTCATAATTAAATTAACTTTGTCTGTCGTTCTGTCTCCCGGCGTTTATCTTTTTTATGAACGAAATGCATTTGATGGCTGCCAATTTTTTCATATCGAAAATGATTTCTTATCAGTTCACAACAATTTCGTCTGTGCTCGATAATCTTGTGTCCATATGGCGATATGTTTGGCATTCCCTGATTAGACTTTATCTATACGACGAATGAAATACGTGCTTTAAATAACGCGGACCTTATCCCTGTTTCGAATATCTTGCTTATCCTCAAACATTTACCACCCAAGCAAACTTAATCCCTTCCCCTCCAGCTGCGCAGTGGAAATGTTGTCCACGTCATCGCCAGGTCTTCGAGATCCTGTTTCCAGAGCTCATTCGGTGCACTCAACACTTTAAAATTGGATTTTGAGCCATAATGACCAGCTGCCTGACTGACAGACTAACTGACTGACACAAAAACTGTAACCCTTGAGCTGTGCAGAAAGCGTTTGGAATAATTGCTTTTGGGCACATGGTACATACTCACGCGATTGCGGTTCGGTTTTGTATCTCAAAGGGAGCACTTGGTTCACCGCGGGGCTAATGAAAATGCGACGCACGATAGAAATGCATTTGAGCCCTGTATGCTATGCTGTCTGTTTGTTTACTATAAACAATTAAATTTGTACTGAGTTCAGTTGCCGACTGAAGCAAAATATATGCTAAATATTAACAGATTGAAACTATTGTGCGTCATTTTTCAAAACGATTTTTACGAGCTTTCACTGCGAATTTTCATCGGTTCTTATTGATTTGTATTTCTTTTTTTAACGTGGACATTTTCTGTTGCATACTTTAGAGATACTGTTAAAAATCAAGAAAGCCTAGAACTGAACTGAAATTAAAGATTGCTAAAAGTATGCTATTTAAATGTTAAACTTAACTTAATCTAAAAGGGTACAAATAATTCGAATACGTCTAATACATTTTCAATTCAAGTTTTTTTCTTTGGTCACCTTTGCTGCGCTGGAGCTTACAGTTTTCAATTGACAGCCTTGTCTGTCTGTTTATTTGATTAAAAGTGTTGTAGACATTTGCAGGTCAAAAACTATGGTCCCTTTGTACCTCTACGCTACTCACCAGTCACATTGTGTGTGTCACGAATGTTGCGCAAAACTTTATCGCTTTTGTGCATTTAAAATTAATTTAAAATTAATTTTCAATTCGATTTTCGGTGCTACCTTCTCGATTGTTTTATGTATGTATGTGCTGTATTGCTTGTGGTTGTCGCTGTAGTTTTCCATGTAGTTACACGTCGAATTGGTTGTTGTTGGCGCCTAGGGAACTTTTGATTATATTTTATAGCTAATTTGTTGTTTGCGGTTACGTCGTTTTAAATTGTTTAGTAAATAAAGCTATCGACTGTTGACTTTGGTCAGGTTTGTTGTTTCGGTTGTGGTACGTGAATTAAATATTTGTGAAAAGCAAACTTATCAATCAAGAAAAATAAGTAACAAATATCTTTTGGTTTCATTAAACTGTAAGTTAAACATATTTTACACACATTAAAAATTTATTTTATGCAATTTTTACATTTTGTCTTACAATCTTTTAAAAATGACAGTAATATTTAACTTGACTGCACTGTTGTAGTTTTGATTACAAATTGGTTTGACTTTTACCACCAGTCACTTTATTTTTATATGTGTATAAAGAAAAAATAATAATAAAATAAAAACAAATGTTCAGAGTTTTTATACTTTTCGTCCTTTTTTTTGTATTAAAACAGGTTCTTAATTTCGTTTCTGTTCTCAAATTATGAACAGACTTCATAACAATTTCGTTCTAATTGTACCAAATAAAGAACAATGTTCATGAAATAATCACGAATTTACCACCTGCGATCGAATTATGTTATTCAACAGGGGAATGGCATATCTTGTACCTAAACTAACCATTGCTATGGACTTATTCTGGGATCTTAATCAAGATTATTAAGAAAAGGTCAAAATTCAAGCTAAAATTGTTTATAAATTAAGAAAGAAATGTTATCATATTACGACATTTTTATTTTTATTTTTATTCGGAGTGTATACACAGAGAAAAAAACGAAAAAACTTTCTCAATTTGCATTTATAATATATATAAGAAATTATTGTACCCCAGATGTTAAAATAAGAAATATCATATAAAAATTCAGTATGACTTATATTTGAATCTAATATTTTTGTGCATCAATAAAAATATGTCGACACTTTACGTTTAATATGAAACATGTCAAGTTGAGCATACTCACATTAGGTGCCAAATCATACACGAAAATAGCTGGATTAACCATGAATATGCTAAGTTGTACTACTTTTTTTCTAAGTGTACCTTTCATTCTCAAAACGTTTTAAAATTAGGAAGGCGCGATCATAAAAGATAAGAATGATTTAAGCTTGATTCAAGAATGTTCGTCGTTACACGTGAATTGAAACCGAAAAGTTTTGACTCAAGGTTGAAGTTCTTGATATTTTGTTTTCAGTGTACAAGTATTACATCACATTTGCAACTGAAAAGGTTTTTTAGTTTAATTGTATTGTGAAAATACGCTGTTGTAATAGTATTTTTTTCCTTTTTTTTTGTCGATTTAATGGTTTAACACCAAAATAAAATCGATATGAATCGTTAGGTATGCCACATTGATACCACAATGCAATGGTTTTCACGTCAATCCAAATTCGAATTGTAGTTGAACCACAAAACGTTGTCAAATTTACAGTTGATTTGATTGATTTTAAATGGCATTTTATTTGCCAATCGACAAGCCAGAAAATGCAGGCAGCATCAAACACTTTGAGAGGCGTTCGACCGTGGGTCAAAGGGCAATCTCATTGACTGATTTGATTTGATGCAGCTGTCAGAAAACAAATTATGACACCTGTTCTGCAAAACTATGCAATATAATGTTATATATGCCTGGCAAACCTGGTCAAAGGCAATAAACTATGAAAGAACTTTGATATTGCAACAAGAAAAAATGATTAAATTTCGTCAACTTCACCCATTTAATTTATCAGTAACTTCAGTGAATTGCTGTCCACTTAATCAGTTTTCTTGTGAAATGTGCACAAAGTTTTTTTTTTGTCATATACCACAACGTTCTTAATGCTTTTGCCATACGGAAGATAAACTGTGGAGCCACAGTCGGATAAAACATAGTTATGATGAAAAGGCATCGGACATTTGGCTTTTAGTATCAAGCATTGGGCATTGGGTCAATATAGTCAGCATATTTGTATGTACTGCGAAATAAGAGGCGAATAATTTAGGGGCAAAGCTGATAATACCAAGTGGTCATTAAATTGCCCAGCGACCCAGTTAAATATTAAGGACAAGTTGAAGGAATAAATAAAACATAAAAGTGTACTTTTATATTTATAATGAGCAAAGCGTACAAAATAATTTAGACTTTGTAACATATCATTTAATGAAGTAATGCCCCAAAGTCCGAGCAAAGCAAATATAAACTTTTACTATTTTTTTGACTCTACCCGCATGTGCAGTTTGGCTGAGAAGTGAAGTGAAGCATAGAATCCACCTATTGCAATGGGAAAACCAAGTCATGATTTCATTTTCATTGTTTTATCGCACTGAAATCGCAAATGTTGAAAATCACATGCGCACACATCATAAATGTCAACCTGGCGAGAATTATGACACACACGTTAAAAAATAAGTGCACATTTATATAAAGCCGGGAGCAAAGAGAACAAAGGTGGAAAAACGTAAGCTAACGATTGTGTTTTGTCGTCTTATAAAGACACTGTTGGCTTCCATGTGTTCTTGTCGTTGCTGTCTGCAAATCGAGATTTCGTGGTCCGTGACCATTTGGCAATGTGATAATTGCAGCTGCCAGAAGCATTTCCTATGTAATGAGGCGTACAGCCGTAAGGTTAGTTGCCTTCCATTTAACTTGGTTCAGGTTCGGGTTGGGTTTGGGTTTGTGTTCGCAATCGGGCTCCAGTTCGGGTTGGTTGCGTTTGACACTAAAGTGCAGCTGGGCTAGGCTTTTGACTGCCTACTTAACACCTCTCTCAGTCTTTCACTCTTTTAATCTCTCCCTCTCTTGCAAATTTTCGCTATGCTGCGCATTTAGTGTGACAATGTTTTTGTTGTTTATCTATCTGTTAATTTTCTTCGCGACGCAAGTTCACACTCTTAATTGGATTTGAAAGTGCAGTCGCAGCCAGCAGTTGACACTCCCCACTTCTGCTCTGTCTTTCCCTCTCTCTCTCCACATCTCCCTCTTTCGTTAAGAAGTTTAGACATGACAGCTGATTAGTTAGCCTGGCTATTTGAGTTTGTTTTGGCTAGCCTCGATGCTTGTGAATGAGGTTAACCCAACAGCAAACGGTGGCTGCATTTAATGCATTTTGAGAAGATTTCAATGTACCAGAGTGCTCTTGGCCTAGCCGTTAATGAGTACAGTTCACTGGAGCTTAATGATAATGCACACAAAAGAAAAGGTGCAGTTAAGATTGGCGTTTCTAAAGAGGGTTAAATGTTAGGTGTGGGTTAAGGAGATCAGTTCAAAAGCACGATCTCTAACATATGATCGCTGATGAGCATGTTTATAAATACATATATACATACTTGTCCCTTAAACAAGAAACAAACTTTAAATTTAAATTGAAAAGAAACAACAAAACCTCTTGCCACAACATAACATTAACAGAATTTTTTTTCTTGCCAATAAAAAAAAGCACCAAAAACAATTCAAACTTTTTGCACAAGCACAGAACGTGGCACATAAAAAAAATCTTAAAATTAATAAAGATGCAACACGTTGAAGCATTACACCGCACCACACATTAACACCTTAACTCGCCAGGCTAAAGGGGGACGGGATTGGGGCTCAGCACATCCTCTGCATGCGGCTTAAATTAACAAAATTTTACGCATCGCAACATTTCAGCAACGCGTTGGTTCCCTCGTTTTTTATACTCTTTTAGGGGGTAGTTAAAACTTATCACATAATAAGCGACGCTTTACTATTATGTATGTTTATATATTTTAGTAAAACCTAATTGTTTTCTTGATGAGATACCAATTCTTGATTTAAAATCACAACAAGTTTATCTATACACACTGTGTCATAGAAAAAGCTCGACGATTTAAAAAGATAAATACTTAATCTAATAAAATTTTTGGTTGCTTTTGATTTAAACTAAGATATGAGCTTGTAAACACTGGCCTACAAGAGTGTCTTGTCTTCGGTTTGCAGAAAATAGCTCTTCTTTATTCTTGTTGATTCTATTTTGTCAACGTGGGCAGTGGGTCGACTGTGTGTCTGGGTTCAGAAAGAATGTAGAGAGATTGAAGACAGAGAGAGGGAGAGAGAGAGAGAGAGAGAGAGAGAGAGAGGGGAGAGAGAGGGGGTAATATTCGATGCGGGCAGAACTTACGTTCAAGATGAGGCGCGGACAGGCAAAGCGAAAAGCGCAAACCATGCTGAAAATTGCAAAATCCTGCTGACAAGACAGCCTAGCGCTCAAAACGAGCCCAGTGGTGCAAAAGAGCCGCTAAGGATACCAGGCAAAGTTGTTGTTGCTGCCTGTCGCAGCCTGGCGGCAGCAACCGCCTTTTGCTGACAGGGCAGTCGCCGAGACGCTGACAGAGGGCGTTGCAGCGCATAATTATGCATATTGCAGTCTATACACAAACCGAACAGACCCAGAGAACACTCAGTTTCAGCTGTAGTAGTTCCAAACCCAGAGTCAGCTTTCAGCACTCAGCCTGTGAGAGGGTCTCGCCTCAGTTTCTTGGTAATAAAGCAATGCATCACTTTCCTCGGACCACGAACGAGGTGCCGTCTCATCGTCTCAGCGGACGTGTTCAAAATGTTGACGCATCGTAACTTACGTTATTTGTGGCCTTGAGCATCATATGTTGCAATTGAGTTTTGCGTTTTATGATCTTATAAGCAGGAGCTTTTATTGACCCTTCCAAAGCGGTGTGTGGGCCTAAAGCGTACTGGATTTTAAGCTGGCATTAAAACTGACCGATATTAAGAATGTTGCAATTAAATTTGCCACTCGCCGTTAAAATTATTAAATAAATCTTCTGATTAACTCAATAATATCTTTGATAATTGATAAAAGAATTACGAAGATGGAGCTGGCTATGGAACATACTACACTCATAAATAAAATGCGTTTTTGCTCTTGTACTTCTCCTATGAAATTTTGAAATCCCGCTTAACCCGGTGATAAAAAACTGCAACGTCATTTTTGGGCCTGATATTTCAGTTAACTTTTTGGCCTCCTGAGCACGGAAATGATAATCTACATTATTGTTTATGGATGGATACATTTATGAGATACTATAACTTAAAGAAGAAAAGTTATGTGGATATCTGACACAAAAACTTTGTTTCATTTTATTAATTTCAGCTGTCGAAAGATTATTAAAATCTGGTTGATTGCTTTTCTGCTTATCTGGAACAAATATATCTAAATATATATATGTAGAGATTATTAAAATAGATAAGTCTTAATTATTATACAGAGATATAAATATAATATGAAGATTGTAAAGATTCCATGAAGTAGTTTTATTTTTTCGAGCTACCTTTTCTGCACTCTTTTTGCGCAATAATCTTGACCTTTTGGCACCTCGTGTCTCATCCCAGATGGAAGCACACGACCGCAAAGCCATCATAAACTGAGCCGCATTCGGTGCCGTCAATCTCATTTTTTGCCAAACTGACAACTGACAGTTGGCCGCCAATTCGCCAATTGCAGTTGCAGTATCCCATACTTCTGTGCCTCGCTGTGCCTTGGTTTTCACATATAGAATTACATACAGCAGCAAAGTTCGTCAGTTACCCTTACAACACACACATACACACACATACACACATACACACACACACCCACACACATCGTGGGCCACACGACGTTGCAGTTGCCAAAATGTATAAAAAATATAAATTTCTGCTGTGCTTTTAGTAGCTGCCATCTGTAACTCCTGCTTCTGCAACTCCTGCATGTGTGGTTGACCGCACCCGCCTCCTGCCCCCCCTGCCCTCCTGCCCTCCTGCCCTGCACTGAACTTAAGCCAGCTTCAGTCCCGACTCTGGCGTTAATATTAAAAATAATTTGCGTGCGAAATTATTCATGTTGCACAAGGCAAATCTTGTGGCAATTATCGCAGCACGTAGGCTCGTCTGCCTCCAGGTCGCTGCAAGCTAAATCTGTCCACGTAGCTGTTGCTGTTATTTTTGTTGTTGTTGTTGTTGTTCTTATTACGTAGTTGTGTGCGGCGACTGCAAACAGCAAATAGGTTTAAGCCGCAGCGCTAAAAGGACAGCGCTCGCATCGCTGCACTCAAATCACAACAGCACTAAAAGCCGGAGCCAAAGGAGTTGCCCCCAAAGGCTCATTGTGTCTGCGTTCGCCGCGGTGTTTGTTTCTTTTTTAGTCATTGCGTATCCTGGGCAGACTGCTGGCCATCGGCAGTCATTAACATTTGGCACATGCAGCGACATATTTACGTACAAACACACATATACACATACGAATTTACTATCCCCCTTAGTGGTTGATATTGACAGTTATGGGCGCGAGTGTTTATGAACAATAGCATAGATACTGATATAAATACATATATTGAACTGATAAAAATAGAGATACGCATATACTACATATAAACATATGAATATACATATATCTTTATGTATAAGAACCTGCTGTTGGTAAAAATATAACGAAATTGGTTCCATAATAAGAGCATTGATTCTTAATATAGTAAAAATATAACGAAATTTGTTCCATTCTTTCCTAATCAAGAACGTCTGTTCATAATTAGGTTGAAAACAAATTTAAGAACATGTTTTAAGACCGCCGCTCGTTTTTAATACCAATAAAACAAGATCGAACAGTCAGAAAAACTTAGAACATTTTTTCTTATTTTTTTTTTATAAGCACAAAAACAAATTATACTTATATATTATATATACAACGTCAAAAACATATTTAGAATTCCTTGTCGTCAATAAAAATCACTGTGAAGATTAAAAAACAATTAAATGATTTAAAATAAAAAATATAATAATATAATAATAATATGATGAAAACGCCTATTAGCTCCAATAATATTAATTAAAGGTTGTTCAGTTAGACTCTTACATCCGCCATATCTCTCATGAAGCAGGATAGGTATCAAAATTATAACTGCAATACACATTCCTAGGTTAAAGCAAAATTGTTCAGCCTTTGATAAGTATATGGCTCGATATATTGCTATTTGCCATTCGCAACTATTGAACCCAAAACGATGCTTCTTGAGTAGCGTGGACAAGCCGCTCACAGTGATCATAAACTTTAAAGAACTGTGTTTTTGTACCAGTTTCCTGTACACGCTTTTTGAAATTGAAATAATCGTATTTGTGGGTTATTTTGAATAGCTCCATTTGTCCTCACAAAATTTTAAGAAATGTCCGTCGAACCACACTTAAAGGCATATTATATACTAGCTGAAAACGTTTTAAAGCCTAATGTTTCACACCTTACCAACATGTTAATCGATCCATTCCCCCACCAAACACTCAAACACAATCGCAACGACAACACGAAGCCATTACCCACAGCATACCAGAGGCATTCACTGTTTTAAACTCATGCCTTCTCTATCACGCACAAAATTACCCAAAAACAATTTTCCACTCAAGCGGCGCAGGCAACCAGCTAGAAAAATGCCAGCACAGCGAACCGTGATCATTTGTGGCAACGTCCCATCAAAATGGCCATAAGCGCAACGCATCTTCTGGCTGGTGGAGATGCAAATGTATCTATTAAACAGAAATCAGGCAGAAACTGAACACTCAGAGCCGAGAGCTCTTAGCTTGATGTTGCAGCCCGCAGCCTCGTAGCCTTAAGCTGCCACGATTTAAGTCAAGCCTATGACCATTGCTAAGCACTTCACACCAAAGTGTCAATTGCATTTTTGTGGTTGGTTGCAACAGGCTGCTCCTCTGCCTGTTGCATGATGTCTGTGCAGTTGTTGTTGTTGTTGTTGGAGCCGGGCACTTAATGCAACAATAAAACAATCAAAGTGTCTAGAAAATCGATGGAAATCAAGGGAGCAGCCAACGACGCGACGCATCTTAGCCCAACTACAACTCCAAGCTACAACTCCTGCTCCAGCTTCAGCTTCTTCTAGTAGCAGCTTGGCCACTTTTAGCTCTGTTGGCTGGCAGCAAATGGAAATTCAATGTGAAGTGTGCGTATCAGCGACTGTCGCTCTGCAGTGCATCCAAAGACCACACACTTGACGTGCCTGTAGAAGAAGTACACAGAGGCAGAGGTTGAGGCTGAGGCAGACACTGAGACCGAGACAGAAGACAGGCAGTCGTCGTGAATAAAAGTTGTGCCACTGGAGGACCGCAGGAGTGCGGCCGTCAAGCGGCAGTATTGAAGATTTGGCTTGGCTTTTGGATGCACCCAGTTGATGATTAAATTGGCGATGAGACCGAAAACAAAACAAAATGAATGTTTGTGGTGTACAAAATGTGGGGCATGTTTGGATAATTGTACTTAGTTTAGTATAATTTAATTAAACCTGTCCATCTTTTCCGTTCCCGCTCTTTTTCTTAGTCACCCTTTTTCGTTTTCTTTTTTTTTTCTTTCTTCTCCTTCGTCTCCCCTCCTTTTTTTTATATACGTTGCTTAGAATGCTTTTTTTATTTTTTATAAAATTAAAATATGTACAATGGGTTGTTTATTTATTGGGGTTGGGGGGGGTTTAAATTTGTTTTTTTTTACTACAATCCGGCCCTGCAGATGGGGAGCTCCCCATACTCGCGGACATACTCCTTGTAACCCTATTTCTTTGCCCATACTTATTATTATTTTCAGTTTGACTTTGATTTTCTTCATTTTCTACATTTATATCAACGTTTATATTATCTTCTTCAATGTCTTCTGTACACTCATTTGAGTTATTTTCAACACCAGATTCTTGATCACAAGTATTTTTTTCGTTATTCTTAGGCCAAGGTTTCATATTATGTATAGCCCATATTCCTGAATATGGCAATTGCGTTTGTTGAAAATTTTCTACATCTTCGATAAAATATCTGTCATTATCTAATACTTTTGATACAACGTAAGGTCCTTTGTATTTCGGAATTAACTTATTTGATACTCCCTGTTGTGAATTAAAATTTCGTACCATTACATATTCTCCTACTGAAAATACATTTGGCTTTTGACGTTTTGCATCTACATAGTTTTTGTTGTATAACTGTATTTTTCTTGGTTTGAGTGGGCTTTTTGTCTTATGTCATTTACATTTCTAATTTCCATATTTTGATTTTCGTCTATAAAGTTTTCCTTTAAACAATCTATTGTCGTTCCTCTTTGTTTAACTCCAAAAGCATAATGCTTGGGTACTCATTTATGCTTCGGTTTTTTGTATTATTTATTGTATACTCTACTTTATCTATAACTTTATACCACGTTTCATTCTTTTCTGTGTCTATTATTTTTGCTAACATGGGGCCTAAATCTCTATTGATTCGTTCTACTTGTCCATTGGCTTGTGGTGAGGCTGTGGCAACTCTACAATGTCTAACATTAGTTTCTTCAACAAATGTTTCAAACTCTTTTGATGTAAAACAGCTTCCTCTGTCTGATATTATAATTTTGGGTCTACTGTAAGATCTAAAGTAATCACGTAATGCATCAATCGACTCTTTTGAACTCGTCGTTTTTGTTGGGTATAATCTTACAAACTTTGTACAACCATCTATTATTACTAGTATATGTTTCTTTTTTGAGTCTTTGCTGTTAATTGGACCATAATGATCAATATGTATAACCTCGAATGGATAAATACCTTTTGGGATTGAGTGTAGAAAACCCTCAGTTTTTCCCGATTTGTTCGAAAAAGCAATGCATTTTAAACAATTTTTAATATGTTTATCGACCTTTTCCCGTATTTTTGGGAACCAATAGCTTTTGAGAATAATATCTACTACTTTGTCTATACCTACATGTCCCATTTCATCATGATATTTATATATAACATTGTCTTCCATTGATTCTGGAACATAAAACAAAATCTTATTTTCCTTTTTCTTATAAACAACCCCATTTCGCATTTCATAGTATTCGTTTTCCTGCACGGATAGCATCTCTTTTACCTTTTTATCTTTTCATCTGTTCCTTGGCAAATAATTAAATTTTCTTCGAACGTATTTGTTTCAATTATTAATATAGTATTACTTCGGCTTAATGCATCTACATGTTGCATACGTTTTCCCGATCTATGTTCGAGTTCATAATCATAGTTTTGCAGCTCAAGAGCCCATCTAGCAATACGTGGGTTTAATTCTTTTTTTATTTAACGTTAATGTTAACGAGTTACAATCGGTTTACTATTTTAAACTTTATGCCTTGTACATAAACTCTAAATTTTTTTAATGCACATATAATTGCTAGTGTTTCAAGCTCGAAGCTATGATACCTTGACTCTACATCTGTTGTACGTTTCGAAAAATAAAAAACAGGGTGAAGTTTTCCATCACTTTTTCTTTGAAACAATATTGCTCCGTAACCCAAGGAACTTGCATCACAGTGCAACTCCGTTTCATCTCTAGGATCATATATAGCTAATATTGGAGCTTCTATTAACTTGTTTTTCAGTATATTGAAAGCATTTAACTCTTCTTCTTTGAATTGAAATGCCCTATCTTTCTTTGTTAAATCATATAGCGGCTTTGCTATCAATGAAAAATCTTGAATGAATCTTCTGAAATACGAACACAGTCCTAAAAAAACGTTGTACTTCGTGCGTTTTTGTGGGCACTGGAAAGGATCTTATAGCTTCTAGACCTGTTTCGTTTGCTTTTTATGCCATTTCCTGAAACTAAGTATCCCAAATATTCGACTGAGGATTTTAAAAATTCACATTTATCTAGCCTAAGCTCTAATTTGTTATCTACCAAGCGTTTGAAAACTTCTTTTAAAATGTCGAAATGCTCATACAAACTCTCGGAAGCAATCAATATGTCATCTAAATATAGCACTACTTTCCCTTTTCTAACCATATCTGAAAATATTTCATTGATATATCTTTGAAAAGTAGAAGGTGCATTCGTTAATCCGAATGGCATTCTGAGATACTCGAACTGACCCAGAGGAGTAGTGAATGATGTGTACTTCACTGACTCTTCGTCCATAAATACATGGTGAAAACCGTTTTTCAAGTCTAACTTTGAAAAAAAAATTTTATTTACTAACCTATCCAACAAATCGTCTATTAACGGAATAGGATAGTTATCTTTTAGGGTGATTTTGTTCAAACGACGATAGTCTACACACATTCTTAATCCACCTGTCTTTTTTCTTGACCAGTACTATCGGTGACGTATACTCTGATTTGCTTGGCCGTATGTATCCACACGCTAGGTTTTCATCTAATATTTTCTGTACTTTTAACTTTTCTTCATGAGACAGTCTTCGGGGAGAACATCGAAAAGGTTTTTCGCTTTCTATTAATATTTTCATGCATGTTTTTGATTTTGGTTCAACAGGTCTTGTGGGCTCTACATAATACTCCTTGAAAAGCTTTTCAAATTTTCCAAAGTTCATTGCGTTGATTTCATCTCCTATCTTATAAGTTTCTTTGTCTGTGCATGCTATGTCAATTGATAGTATGTGTGATTCAAAATCATTGATAAATTCTGTTCTGCTATCTTCATTGTTTCCTACTTGTTTATTTCTTTTTTCATAGAGCACTACTTTATTGTTCTTATTTTCATTAATAGCTACTTTTTCTTTATTTTCATTATTCGCTACTTTTTCTTTATTTTCATTTATCGCTACTTTTTCTTTATTTTCATTTATCGCTACTTTTTCTTTGTTTTCATTTAACTCTACTTTTTCTTTGTTTTCATTTAACTCTACTTTTTCTTTATTTTCATTTATCGCTACTTTTTCTTTATTTTCACATATTATTTTCTTTATCTCTTTGTCTTTTATTAATATACGCTACAATTTGTTTATGATTTTCACTTTTTCTCAATGCGTTATTAACTTCGACTAATTTATAATCGCTTAGATTTAAAAAGTCTCTACCTAACACCATAGAATGTAAAATAGATTCATTGTTTACCACAAAAGATTCAATTTTAATATCTTTATTCAAGTTTTTAACAACACAATTTATTTTGCCAATTATTTTTAATTTGCTTCCATTAATGCCAAAATAATTTGTTTTCAAATCTTCATGATTTATTTTAATATGTTTTGGAACAGCTGATTCCCTCAGAAATGTAATAGGGCTTCCAGAATCTATTAAACATTCTATGGGAACAGAAATATTATAATTACCTTGTATATCGAAAAATGTGATATAAAAATATCTTACATAGTCATTGGTCATCTTTTTCTTATATTGACTGCATTCTCTGGCTAGATGTCCAAAGTCACCACACGCATAGCAGGCTCCATCAGCGCGCTTTGGTTTACGGCATGTGTCAGCCAGGTGTCCCATACTATGGCAATTATAGCATTTTTGGTTCTGCTTTTCTGTAGTCGGTGTATTGCCCGGCTTGCGCTCTGAAGTTTTCAGAACAGGACGACTAGGTAGATCGATGTTTTGGAATGCGTCTAACATTTGAGTCGGTGATGTGAAGCGTTGTAACTTGGCTTGGTTTTTTAGCTGCACGTTTCCAATCCCGTCGAGTAAATACTGCACTACTTCGGCATCATCCATCTTTAATGCATTTGTCAAAGCTAATTTGTCGAAATAATATTTGGCAAACTTCTCGTCCTGTTGCCATTTGCGTTTTTCAAACTTGCGTCGGGCGTTCAAAATATTTTCCTCAGTGCCGAACCTTATTTTCATCTGCGCGAGAATGTTGTCGATCGGTGCAGAGAGCAACAGTGGCTGAGATAATAGCCAAACAATTGCATCTCCCTTAAGACGGCTGCAAATAAGTGGACGCATGACATCCTCGTTTAGATTGAACACAGCTCTAACATTTTGTACCAGCACTAGCCATTCGTTTATGTCTTTGTTCCCATTGAATTCTGGCAAAAGTTCCTTAGCAGTGTTTAAATTGGTTGTAGACGTTTTATTGCGCAACTCCGCATTTTCGCACTGCAAACTCCACATCATTCGTTCGATTTCATCAATTTTCTTAGCGCTATTGTTTGCATTGTTTACGTTTTGATTTGCAGTGTTGTTAGCTGCACGCATTTGTTCTTCGATTTCGCGTATGTTGTGGTTGTTGGTATCGATAGCACGAAGATCATTTGAGGCGCTGTCGCTTTCATCGATATGTGGAATATCGCATATAGCGCCATCTAGATCGGAAGCGCTACCATAATTTAAGGCGTTGCCACTATTTTCGTTGAGCGCATCGTTGTTGTGTATTGGGTCGATGCTAGAAGTGCCGTTATCTTTTTCGCCGGCTAGCTCGTCGCCAGCACCGTTATTGATGTTGTCGTTGTCGTTTTGTGCTGGATACACATTCTTAGCACTAGTTGACGGCAATGCACTGCACAACTGAGCAACTAATGACGCCTTTGTACCTTGCGTTGGTAGTCCAAGTTTTTCACACCACATTTTAATGTCTGGTAGGCTTAAATTATGAATGTCTTTTTGCGATTCCATTTCTTTTGTATACTTGTATGCGAACAAAGAACAAAATTAAATGTACTTTTTGGTTTTTGTAGCCGGATAATCGAAATCACGATTTTATTATTAACTATTGCTTTAAGCGACTATTGTATTTTTATTTTTATAGTTGTTTAATAGTTGTATTGCTTTATCACGATTATTTTGTGTATGCGTTTGTTGGTTACCACTTCTGAATTGTAGAACTGAAACAAGTCATCCGTTCTCGTTCGCTGTCGCACTTAGACTAACTCGATCGGTTTCTCTTTTATTCATTCTTCGACTGCTTCGCTCCTCTTGCACATATTGCGTTCTTAACGAAGCCTTCGATATGTTACAGTTATATTATATTATGTACAATGGGATGCTTATATCTATTTGGTACAGTGGGGTCTTACATGCTAGTTATTTTTTATGCTAACAACAATTCTGCATGTGATGTTGTCACACATGAGGCAGACACATACATACATTTCTGATGTGTGTGTGTGTGCGTATGTGTGGCATAAACTGAGCATGTGATTTGTAAAAAGGGAACAAAGGACATTTCTTCTGTTTCCATCTGCAGAGAGTAGGATATATAAATAATTGGTGGTTGTGTCTCTTGGAGGGAATGTAGAGTCAAAACAAGCCAAAAAATGAAAGCCAAAAAAAAAAATATATATATTTATATATTCTACTTATACAAAGAAATGCGTGTTCCGTCTTGGCAGTCATTTTATAATATACCTCACCCCCGGGGCACTCTCTATCGCTCTCTTTCTCCATTTTGCATTACACACCCGAATACATTCAGAGATCCTGCCAGCTACTTCTCCCTTCTATTTGTCCTGTCTTGATTTGTGGCAATTGAATGTCATGTGTAGCAGTAACTGACAGCATAAACATTATCAGCCAACAAATGCACAGCAACAACAACAACTAAGAACACACACACACACCCCCCTTTCTCTTACCCGCTCTCCATTTTATAAGATACTTTTGACGATATGTCATGAATTGCGTGTGTATCACAAATTTCTCTCTCGTACGTTTTTTTGCAATTGTGACGCGTGGCTGACTTTGGACTCAGATTTGATTCAGATTTCAAGCGTTAGGCAAATTGATGGGAAACAGGTGCTCCAAATTAGTAAGCACACGCACCAAACGTGTCTGTATGTTTCCGCAGTGTGTGTTTTTATTGACGCCTGCTTTTATGCCACTTTCCCAGCAAATTTTATAATGTGCTAAAGTTGTTAAAGTAATTTATATTTATACTATATACTGTTCAAAAGTTTTAAATCAAGTATCTTATAAACTTTTGAGCATTGCAAAACATTTTTTTTTCAGTCTTAAAAAACCCTTTTAGTGCAATATTTATGCTGCAATCAATTACAAGTACAATATTTGCATATGGAAAAAAGTGTACTTTCCAAATAAATTAAAAAAGCTTTTAAGAACTGGCAACGTCTGCCTCACTCACTTATATAGGTCTACAAAAATAGAAAAAATTCAACATTAGTAACACAAACAGAATAGCAAAATGCGAAAACATATGTATCTGAAATGTTTTTCGATGTTTTGTTTGTATCTTGCTAACTGTATAAACAGAATATGCAATCGAAAATGCTACACGACGATTATTTATAGATAATTGTTCAATGCTATTCTGGTTTATTTTCCTTTTGGCCATTGCCAGTGCCAATTGAGCTTAAACAGATAAAATCAAAGAACAGTGTCGCTGCAAAAAAATCATTGTGTTCTTGTTTCAAGAGCATATGTAAGTCTGTATAAGACATTAAAGTTTTGCCGCAACTAGAAAGTTTAATTGCGCGTGAAAACTATAAACTAAACAAAATGCAAAGCTACTATAAAAAAATGAATGAAAATATTTTCAATCTTTGGTTCTAGTAATAAACATAAACAATACTAAGAAACTTGAATTTCTTTTTCAAGATCAATTTCAAATACTCTTTTTGGCAAATAATTACGCGAGCAACTATTCTGATAACAGACATAGATTTATTTCTAAAAACTGAAGTTTTGCTGAATAAAGTAGAAATGTTATATTGTTTATAATACTGCTACATAATTGTTTTTGCTAGGATTATATATTTTGTCAATGCCATAAGAATGTTTTTTAGCTTATTTCACATTCGAGACAAAATTTGTCATATCTTTTGTTAGAGTAAAACTAAAAACAAAAAACATTTTCATTAAAAGCGGCGTCAAAAGTTTGAACATAAAATTTTGCTCTACGCTAAACGTGTGAGGAATTCACACTGCCTTCTGCTCCTACCCTTCTGCTTCCCAACATCCCCAACCTAAGCAATCCTTTACATTTTTATGCCCAGTTTATGCGCTTAGAACACGTTGTTTACATGCTTTGCTCAACTTTTTCTGGATTTTTTTCGCTTTGTTTTTATTTTATTTAGCTGTTGCTATAAAAATGCTTAATGAAAAGTTTGGGTCATAAAGCATACAGAGCAAGTGGAGTCACAGACGCTCCAACTTTAAACTGAGACATGCGAAATTGAATGCAGCTTTGGAAATTCTTCTTGCTGTTTTTGCTGTTGTCATGATCGTCGTTCGGTTTCCCATGCAACCAAGCATTGCGCCAAGTGGGTGGGTGTCCAGTGCAACAGCAAGATAATGAAGAAGACGACACAGCTGTCTGGTCTGTGGCAGGCGAAGAACAAAGCTGGGAAAACTCAGCACAACTCAACTCGATGGATAGAGGCAGGAAACATTCCGCAAATGCATTTCCCATGCACATTTTTATGCACGTTTTAACAAAATACGTAGATTTTTCTACCCACACGGCGCGGAAATGCATATTTAAGCCAAGAAGCGGATACCCATAGTTAACAACAACAGCAACAAGAACAAAAAATGCAGCTACGAGCTGGCCGCAATTTTAATTTAATTAAACCAACAACAACACACACAGCGACAAGCGAGACTCTTTACTTTATAGCTGCCACCTTCACTTTCTCACAACATACACCTGCACTGGATTTGTATTTTTTTGTTTTTGTTTTGTTTTTATTGCTACCTTGCGTGTCACATTTCATTTCAATTGCTTCTCCTTCGCACCCTCTGTTGGTTAACTCTCTTTGCCGTTCGCTAAACTCATTCTTTAATATTTTTAATAAGTTTGTTCCACATTGCCCATTTGCTCAGCAGCTTCAACTTAAGTGGCACTCCCTCTCACCTTCCCCCACTTCATCTCTTTATCTCTCTTTCCCATTTTTTTTTCTCATTCTCATTTTTTCTCTTCTTACGCTTATCCGCTTCGCTCTTGCAGCAGTCGCCACATTAACGCTTTACTATGTAAGTTTTTCTTGCCGCTTTCGTCAACATCTTTGTGGCGTGTTTTGTTTGGTTTTGTGTTCCCTCCACCTACAACGCTTTGGTAATTATTATTTATTTTCAAGGGTCAGTGATTTTCTTGCTTATATTATTTCGCCTTCTTTAAGGTTCCCTTCACATCAATTGAATTTTGCCGTGTGAATATTTTCTATACAAAGTTTTTACACTCGATACCAAAGGTAAAAGAGTATATTGGGTTTTTGCAATGTCCGTCATGGTGTCTGTCTGTCTGTCCATCTGTATGAACGCAACTTTTTTCGACACCCGTCAAGCGAGAAACGTGAAACTTTGCATATATCGTTTTCCTTGGCTGAACAGATTAAGTGTCAGGATTGGGGTTTTACGACTACTGGGGAGCTGGCATATCAATAAATTCGATAAACTCAAAATCGATAAATCCTTATATGGAGCCACGCCCAACCATACCGCTCCCAGCCTCCACGGCTTTTGAGCTAAGGCCACCGAATTTGGTGTCAAGATAGGTGATGACGAGCCCCAAAACTGCACCACGCTCACCCATACCACCCTAGCCGCCCCACCGCCTCTCTAAAGATTGTGATGCGTGTATCTTTCTTAGTTTTTAAGCTAGAGTCACCAAATTTGGTAGGAAGATAGCCCCAAAAGATCCGCATTAGCCCAGAGCACACCCTTGCCACATCCGTACCCCTAAGCAAAGGATCTGCATTAGCCCAGAGCACACCCTTGCCGCATCCGTACCCCTTCGCAATCAGGCCTCTTGTAAACCGTTTTCAAACATTCGGTTGCGTCCGAATGCAACGTTTCCACTTGTTTATGTTGAAATGGGTCGGTTGGAGTTTATTTTAGTTCTAAGTTGTTACTCAGTTCTGTTACTAACGTACTAAATCCTATTTGAATCAAAATTCTGAACAATTCTAATGGCTAAACATATAAATTCACTTAAACAATTCTCGCTAAACATGCTTTACCCTTTGCATGTTACTCTAAAATGAATTCTTAAAATTTTGTACACATCTACTAATTATCTCTTTTAATTATTCCACTCAACTTGCCCCGAACACACACACACACAAACAAACGCATAAGCATATAATGGCGACATTTGTCGCTTATTGCACTACGGCATATTCATTGCTGTCCTTCCCCTCCTGTACTTTAACGCACCCTCTCTTTGCCGACGAACCGCTGAGCTACATTAATTATGCATTGCATATGCGAATAGAATTCCAATATTATGCACTCTGAGCATTTTATGTGTGTTTGTTTGTGAGTGCGTGTGTGTGTGTTTGGAACACTAATGAACAAAATGCAGTTAGTGCAGTTTGTTGCCTTTTGTTTTGTTGGCCTACAGCTGCTACTGCTGCTGCTGTTTTAATAATGTTGTGGGCGAGGGAAGCAAACAACAAAGTAATAAATGCTTTGCGACGGTTTTTGGTAACACAAATGAGGCAGACTATGCCAAAATGTTATGCGGCTATGAAAACGTAACGAATCTCATTGAAACACAGTCCAAAAACACACGCAAAAAATCTAAAATGCAAGTCAAAATGGCGCAATTCAAAACTTTAAACTTATGCTACAATCAAGAGCTAAATATTAAATCTATTTTATTTGCTTGAAGATGTTTAAGTCCTTTCTTTACGGAATATAATTTAAGTTGCAAAATATATTTTCACTTTAAAGTGATAAAAATCTGGCTGGATGTGTCTTCTTTTACTTATTTTAGACATCTGGCAACAATGGCCGTCGTCTGGCTTATTATTTAATTAATTATGCACTTGCGCTGAACATTTTTATGACTAGAGGGTAGTAGCAAAAAAAAATAAAAATAAAATTATGATGAGAAAGAAAATTTGACTTTTTCCTTTATTACTGTTCCTCTTTTTTGCTTTTTTGTTTCCTACCGCTCTTCATTAGCATTTGCTGGCCATCAACTTTTGCCACGCCTCCCTTTTGTGCCTGCCTCTTTTTTGGACGCATCATATTTTTATTTTTTTTAGCTTCAAAAGAAGCGCAAAAATTGCATAGTTTTCTCATATTTTTCTTTCTCCTTTTTGCATCTCCATCATATTGCCTTGTTTTACACTTTTTTGTTGCTTTTTTGCCTTTCAATGAGCTTGTTGTGTATGTTTTAAGCTGCTTCGTCAAAAAAATAAGGCGAATGGCTGTGGGCGTGGCCATAATATGGTACCATGTTCCATGCACACTCGCAGAAAAGCGTCAAAGTTAAATTTTGTGTGTTTTTTCCTTGGAACGCATTAGAAAATTTACTTTCGAAAATTCTTTTGTTTTTTAGCTAGTTATTTCAAAGAAGAACTAAACTTCCTTAATATATCAATGTTATTCTTTAACATTTTATAAATCTACAAAATGTACAGAAAAATCAAACATTAACTAAAATATTAAAAATTCCACCACATCCAAATATGTTCTTCAAATCTCGCCCCTTCAAAAACTCCACGAACGAATAGTCACGCAATTTAATTATGTAAAGTTCAAGCTCTACAAACTCATTTAGAACACAGTTCCAACTAATTTCTATTCAGTGTGTAACGATAATTTGTAAAATGCATAATTAAATTTGATTGCTCGATAGCCCTTATGCCCATAAAACCGCACATTCAATCGCAAACGCAGTTATCAATTGATTGCGTTTGAAGCACATAAAAACACTTAATTCATATGTGTTTTTCATTTGGGGGGTTGATTTTCATTTTAACACCCTCGCATAATTATGCAAATGCCATTTCACTTTTTAATGAGTTCCGAATGGTTGTAGAGTCGTAATCTAGCATGCACACACACATACATCCCTGCCCAAACTCTAGCTAATGCTTATTATTATTTTTATTTGTTTTAAAACATTTAGTAGGGGCATTCACTTACCTATTTGGGCGCTGGCATGGGCAACAACTGTCAGGCAGAGCAACGGCAAAAGCCATGTTGCTGTTTTTCTGCTCAATGTTGTTGTTGCTTGTCTTGTAAATCCGATTAGCCTCCTGTTCTTGTTGTTGCTACTGGTGTTGCTGTTGCTGCCGATGTGTTGTGAGCGCCTCAGCAGCATGTTGCTAAAGTTGTAAATGTTGCCAGCTCGTCGTATTTAATATTGCCAATGTTGTTATTATTATAATTATTGTTTTTAAGCACTTGTCTTTGCCTTTGCCTTGCCTCACTTAAGCACATTCAAAGAGGGGTGTGGTGAAGGCGTGGGTGTCGTTTTGGTTCGTTCGTTTGTCAGTTGTTGTTGCTGTCGTTGTCGTTGTCAGATTTCAGTTCTGTTCAGTTGTGTCGCTTTGACATTTAGTTGATTTTTATGGTTTGTTTGATATCTTATTTTTTCATTGTTTTTCTTTGTTTTCTTGGTATTTTTGCTGGTTTACAATTTAATTTCCTTTTGCACTGACTTACACTTGCGTATGGTATTGCTGCGGTCTTTGTGTTTAAGAGCTTTGGTATTTAATTTCAATTATTGAACATTTTGCAAATGGGCTGCAATGATATTTTTACAATATAAAACAACAGAAAGAAAACAAAAGCACATTATTCATTTAATATTGCAAGTTTTAAAGAATATAGGTAAAGTTATGCACTTAATTAATATCGTTTATTTTCTGTAACATTTTTGTATGTTTTGTTTTAAGTATGTGAAGTTATTGTTTGTTTTGTTATTCAAGAATATTTATGTTTAGGAGATAATGCTTTATATATAAGTATCAATCTTCTCTTTAATGTCTTGAGACATAGCTTTTAATTATTTCCGTTGCATTTTTGATTCAGTTATTTTATGTCAATCAATATTTATTTACATTATTTTTATTTAAATACTTTTTAGCTACCCAAATAAACACAATTGAATCGATGCAGGTTTTCTGTCTTTTATTGTATCTATACAACAATTACCAAGCATGTGGGTTTTATTATACTACACATACTTTCAATTTGACATCGATACGTGCCTCGGTATCTGCCTGCCGCATGACACATTGATGATTATCGTCTGTTTGTTTGAACTTGTGATTATGTATTCACACCCATGCATTTAGAGTTCTCAAGTTTTGCTCCTTAACAGCTGTCAAAATCGTATTTCACACGTGTCCCCAAATGCAATTGATATGATTTTGAGATTGCTTTGAAATAATTTCCGTGTGGATTATTGAGATATTTTAATTGAAATTTAAGCCTTGGCATTAATATACATCAGATACAAACTGAATTATGTAAAGTTACAGCAAATTCAATTAGCTTGGCTGTGAAACTTGAGCCTATCTAAGAAACCTTCAAATGGAATTTTTCAATCAAATTTTACCAAGTCGGAAATTTATATATTTTGCTTTGGGTCAAAGACAAATAAATAAACAGACAAAACGAGTTTCAAGTCCGTTTTTATTGGTTTTTCTAGAATGTAAAGGCGTGGGTTGATGAGGTGGTGTGAGCTGGAGGTCAATTTCCTAAAAGTATGCTGCAAAATAATTTTCGATATATTTTATCTGTTTGATTGTTTGTGTTTATTTGTTCGATGCAAACTGGACTGATGTTGAATAGTGTTGGGGCGATTTGTACATATTTTAGTGGCAGTCGCTTATTGATTTCGTTCGTTGAAGGCCACCCACATATGTACACATACGCGGCGTATGCGCAATATTTGCCTTCTGGCACTTGGCACAGCGAACGAAGCGGCCAAAATAAATAACACACACACACACACGCACTCAACTAGAGCAAAAGCAACAGCAAACAAATAATATTAACCAAAAACTAAGCCAAAATGTTGTTGATGAAAACGTGACTGGACACGTTGAGTGGACCATACAAATACATATGTATACAATCATATATATAGATATATACGGGTATATATACAGAGAACTTGGTCAATTTTCTGGCACACAGCGACCACCAAAAGTCAACTTCCGTGCCCCTTTCTCTTAGCCAGCCGTGGGCGTTATTTGGATTATATATGTATGTATTTGTATGTATTATATATTTATCTAATTTTTCTCATTTCATGAGTTTTTGTTCAAGTTTTTCGGCGCTTCTCTTTTAGTTTTTGCCGTTTTATTAAAAACTTATGTCATCATCTAGTTCTTTTACGATGTCAATTCGGATTGTGTGCTTGATTTTGACAGCATCTACAAAATTTTAAAAGAAATTTCAACAAGGAAAATATTCTAAGCATTCAGTATTAAGTAAACGTACGAAACAACATTTAAAAACAATATAAGCATAAAAATAAAATTAAAATATATAAAAATTATTAGATTGATTTATAACATACTACGTTTGCTGGACTTTCATACTTAATTTCTAACTTTCTTGTGAACTTCTAGAATTTCTGACAGCTTAATAAGTACTTTCCATTGTTTTTTAACGTCTGTCAGTCAAACTTCTGTTCAAGAATCGTTTTTTAAGAAAAAAGTTTTCGCTTGAGCAGAATTTGTAAATCATCTTAAAGTCATTTGCTTTAAATGGCCAACAAGACAAGCTGTCAGTTGGCTAACTATCTGTCTATTCATGCTGACCTCCACAAGCTTGCCCCTTTCGAGTCCTTCTTAGACTGACTCGAGTCGTGAACGTCCTTGATTGACAGCCGCTTTTCTCTGCTGGCTGCCATTAATCAGCTTAAACAGCTGGTGCTTGCAAAATTAAAATATATGTGCTCTATGGTGTTTCTAAGAAAAAGCCAAATGAAGTGGCATCAAATTGCGCATGGGAATGGAAGTGGCTGGAAACTAACACAAAGAATAATTGGAAGTAACTAGGAATGTCTTAATATATGTATAAAGTACTTAATAACTAATCAACCTTGCTGCTAAACCTATTCTAATATTTGATTAGCATGCTTTTAAGTTTAGTCTTTGACTTTATTTATTTGTAGTTTTGTGTTCTGAGCGTTTTTATTTTTAAGTTATTTATTTTGTTGATTTGTGTGCTTTGTGCTTCATTTGTGATTTATATTTGGCCACATACAGCTTGTTAATCTATGTTGCCTTGTGCTTCCTTTTTCCATGCCAAGTACCACATTATTTCCCGTTTTCACACACACATACATGTTTGTTGATTGATTTAATTTCTTATTTCGTTTGCGACATTTCTTTCGGTTTTTCTTTGCCTCTGTTTTGTCTCTACCTTTCCAGCATTTTTCCGGTTTCGTGGCAGCAGCCTCTCGCTTTGGCCTTGTGGTCATTCAACTGTAAGAAAGCAAAGAACAGAAAGAGAAAAATACATAAAAAATTATTAGATTTTTGTTATTTGTGTTTTGCTGAATATTCTAGCGAATAATTTTTTTTTGCTTATATTAGAAGTTGGAGAACGACCGACTAAATTGCTTTTGTATGCATATGCTGAATGGTTGGATGGATAGATGGATGGCTTGACTGGATGACCAAACCCAAAAAAAAACACATACACACGCAAACACACAGACAAAACACACAACTAAGAAACAATCGTGCGAAATTAGGCAGAAACATATTTAAGGCGATTTTCTTGATGAGATATCGCTTAATGGCTCGCTGCTTGTCTTTGCACATTCTTTGCCAGCTCTCTAATGAACCGTCAGCAAGTCAAAAGAAAAAGCCAAGGGCTTTTACCCAACACCCCTTACACCGCGCTGCTCCGCAGGGGCGTTGTACATCAAAAATGCCTGCATATTAAGTATACGCAATACGTATACATACGAGAATGTTGTTGAACTGCTATTGATAGAAGAGCACAACAGGCCTTAGACTAACAGCAATCGCAATGGGGCGCATTATATTGATATACAATCCAAAGATTGTTGTGTTTGAGTATTTTTATCGCAGGCCTTAGGGAACAATGAGACTTTAAAAGAAATCATAAGGTATTTTTTTTTTTGTTTTATATGTTCGTGCAGAAAAGTTTTGAGCTGTCTGTAATGATTACAAAAACAATGGAAAATGTGATGGATATGAAACCGTGCTGGAAATTAAGTGTGAATCAAGCAACACACATTTCATTACAAATGAAGCATTTTGTCAAGCAGTCTCCCATTATGTATGCTGCAATGACAACATTAAATTGTCAAATGAAAGCCTTTTTTAACAACAGTTGTGTTTAGTTGGGAATCTTGAAGTGCAAAGTCGCTTTCACCGTTAGTTATTTCTTATCATTGTAATGATGGGAAAACAAACGGAAAGGATGAGAAAAGAAATGGCAATTAAACGCTTTAAATTGCCATAAAATATGAGTTCTCATGGCTAAACTATGCAATTAACAAATGCTTAATAGAAAACTTTGCTGATTGTTTTCGCTAAAGAGTTTCAGCAAGAGCTAACATAAGTCTTAAGCGGATGTCACTTTGAATATGTTTTGAGTTATGCTTATGGCTTGCAAAAGTGTCAAATGAGCTCTCAACACGTGAACCACTCATTAAAAATATTTTTGAATATATTTAAAGCATTTTTATATATCAAAATGGCAACCGTTGCACATTCGCACTTTAATAATTTGCGCCATATTTTAGTAAGCGAGAGAGGAGATCAGGAGAGACAAATCGGGTTCAGAATCTCCAACTGGCTGGCCATATTGCTTATGGCTCTAGTCTGCGAGTGGATAAGGCCAAGAGCATTAGCCTGTTTTCATTTGTTTTTCGCCAGCCTGCTTTCTGCTCTTGCGCTGTGTACAAAGACAAACCCATAAAAGTGTCACAATTCATCAACGCCGCTAAGTAGTTTCGTATTTTATAACGTCCAATGGGAAGAGCTTGTTTTCATTTTCTATCTTATTTATCATTTTTTGTTGGCTACAAATGTTGTGCGCTTTCAGCGTGACCTGAGCGCTTTTTTAAGACTTAAGTATATGAAACTTTTTTTCTCAGTTGATCATTTAGTATATCAAGAATATTTTAGCCGCTCAAACTGCCTTAAAGTTTTGCATTTTTCATGAGTTGTTTGATTTAAGCTGTCTGCTTGCGAATAGTTTTAGTTTCAAAGTATATTCCTTAATTTACATATTAATGGCACCTTATTTATGTCAATGCTATATCACAACTTTATCAAAATATGAATATGCAGAAGATCTGAAAACTATGGCAAAGAAGAAAGTACATAATGTCCAACATTTCATCTGGTAGAGCTTTAAACAAATTTTGAAGTTTTTGAGAGTTTGAAATTATTTTTGTTACTATATATTTTGAGTTTGTATTGGAATACATTTTTGCTGGCACACGCTACTATTAATTTCTTCTGTTTTGGTTTGTTTTAAACTACTTCAGAGTTCAGCCAAATGATGACAGCTGAAGGAGCCTTAAGTTGACGTCTACTTGCTGGGTGTCATCATTTGACAGAAATCTTCGTAGTTTAGTACACCATCCTCATCTTCGTCTCCCTCACGAATCAGTTCATCAAGTTCCTCAGCCGTTGGCTTCAGGTCAAGTGCTAACATAACAGCCTTTAACTGATCGGGACCTATAAAGCCCGAGTTGTCCTTGTCAAAGATACGAAAAGTCTCACGCAGATCATCCTCAGATGGGTCAGTGGTCAGCCATTGCATCAAAGCTTGCACAAATTCATCAAATTCAATGGTACCATTGCCATCGGAGTCTATTTGGTTAATCAAGCTCTGCAATTGGCTTTCAGTTGGTACTTTGCCAATTTTGTTCATGAAATGTCCTAAATCCTTTGCTTGAATCCCACCCTCACCTTCTCGATCCAAGATCTTAAATGCGCGCATAAATTCTTCAAGCTCAGCTTCAGATAGATCCATTTCTTTTCACGCTATAATTTAGTATATACAGAAAACAAATACTGATAATATATAAAAATGTGTGTTTTAGTCTAGAGTTTGTTGGGAAATGTTTTTCATAGTTTGTCGCATAAATATGTTAGTTTTATCAATTTTCCGCCTACTTGTAGATTATTTATTTTTTTTCGGGCTTAAATATATTTTATGTAACCATATGCTCAATTTATTGAAAGTTGCTAAAGGACTACTCCTTGATAATCGAAAATATGTGGATCCCTCTCAAAGCGCTTCAAACGCTCATGAAATTGCCCGAAGAAAAATGCCTCCAGCTGATAAGACTTATAAAGGCGAAAGTATTTTTCATTAATATGTCTATTTTTGTACATCCAAACGCATTGTTTTGGAAAGTAACCAACTATTCTGGCGTTGTCAGGTTGATCCAAATCACATGGCAAATGAAGTGTATCAAAATCAAAGGGCAGGTCAGTTTCAGACGAATTTCCCGAATTTGTTTCACCTTCACGCTTAATACGAGCAATATCAGCGACACCTGTGGGCTGAGATATCTCGAATGGTTTGATTTGAGCTGGCAACGCTGCCATCGCAGTATCATTGTTATGCAATTTATTCTTTTGAGCGATAGCAATTGTTGCATTTTGATTAGTATAATTGGCTTTCACGCTTTCCACAGCGAAGGAGCTGGCTAGAGCTCTGGCATTGACACAGGGGAAACGGCTCTGGAAAATATTATTATACATATATGTATTATTTGAAAAGTTTTTTCAAGCTTACCACTGCAATAAGGCAATTTAGAAAAGCGGTTAACATTAAATTTGCAAGCAACTTCATTCTCAAAACCTTTCTTACTATAATATATTGCCAAGTTTTGGTCGTGTTTAAAAGAATTGAAACAATGAAATGAACAAGAGACAAATAAAAGATTAGGAATTATTACCCAAAGCTGTCTACGATTTTTTTTATTTGTCTTAAGCCATTTTAAATCAAACGGATATATGTAGGGGGAACAATCAATTTTTATTAACATACATTTAGCCATGGTATCGAAAAGATTTCACTTGTAATCTGAACAATAACTTTCTGAATTTTACATAGAGTACACAAACGCAAAGTACATTTAATTTGGTTGGAAGTGTATCTAAACGCCTGTATTTCCGTAATCCCAAGTGTGTGGATCAGTCTCAAAGCGCTTCAGGCGCTCATAATACTGCCCGAAGAAAAATGCCTCCAGTTGATATGTCTTAAAGACGCGGTAAGTTCCCTCGTGGCTAAACCTATTGTTCCAAATCCAAATGCAATGATTGGGAAGATATCGAACTAATCTTGTCGAAGCATCTATGTCACAATGCATATGAAGTGTATGAAAATCGAAGGGCATTGACATTTCCGTTTCGCGTTTCTTACGAATATGTACCAATGAAGCATCACTAACTTTGGTTTGGACACAATCGAAACACTTTTTTTGAGCTGGCAACGGTGTCATGGCAGTATCATTGTAACGCAGGTTTATCTCTTGAGCAACAGCCGCAGTGGCATTTTGATTAGAATAACTGCTTTTCATAGCTCTTGCATAACCACTTGGGATATAGCTCTGGAAAATATTACTTATCGGTAAAATATACATACGTATAATTGCAAAAGATTTTTCTAGCTTACCACTGCAATAAGGCAATTTAGAAAAGCCGTCAACATAAAATTTGCATGCAACTTCATTGTCGAATTTATAAACCTTTTTTGTACAACAATATTGTGTTTATAATAATGGAAGTCAAAATGTTAAAGCAACAAGAACAGTAAGAAAGCCAGGCCTAAGCTAGCTAAGTTATACAAAAATGGATATATGTACTTTGAATATACATATATAACAGGATTCATTTATTAGCAATTAATAATGATTCCTAACTGCTTTAGAATATATTCAGGACCGTTCAAGACAGTTAATTTACTGTGTACTGTGTGCATATTTAAATGAATCATACACATAATTTCATTACAAGTACTTAATATTCATAAACAAGTGGATCTAATTCATGGCGCTTCAAACGCTCATGGAACTGTCCGAAAAAGAATGCCTCCAGCTGGTAAAGCTTATAGACGCGAAAGAATCCTTCATGCGAGAATTTATTGTTCCACACCCAAATACATTGATTTGGAAAGCCATGTATTAGATTGTTCTTGCCAGGCAAATCAAAGTCGCATGGCATATGAGCTGTATGAAAATCATAAGGCAATGTCACTTCCGTCTCGCGTTTCTTACGTTTAATATGAACAATAGCAGCGCCAACTGTGGGATGGGATGTCTCTAGTGATTTGGTTTGAGCTGGCAACGCTGTCACCGCAGTATCATTGCTACGCCCGTTAGTCTCTTGAGTTGTTTCAGCAGTTGAATCATTATGCCTAGTATAATTGCTATTCACGCTTTCGACTGGAGAACTGTGGCTGGGAAATGTTCTAGCACTTGCAAAAGAGAAATGGCTCTGCAAAGTAAAACTGCCTGTATTTCATAATGTTTTCGCTAACTTTATTTTTAGCTTACCAATGCCAAAAGACCACTCAGTAGGACGGGTAACATGAAGTTAGCCAACACCTTCATTCTCAAATTTATAGAACCCTTTATTTATTTGATTATATTATTTGTAGTTTATTGTGTGATATGAAATGAATTAACTTTGAACAATAACAAAAATCTATATTTAGCAAGATTTAACACAACGCCATCTATGTGTTTAGAATCCATCTCAAAAATATTATTTCAAACAGGATTTAATTTATTGTTAATCCAACGAAATAAAGCAATATTTCTATCTGGACATAGACTGACTGAATTATTTATTATACACGTCCAAGCACAATGTACAAAGAATTTTACACCACTCCTACACTTTCGTAATCCCAAGTGTGTGGATCAATCTCAAATCTCTTTAGGCGCTCATAATATTGCCCGAAGAAAAATGCTTCCAGTTGATATATTTTAAAAATGCGGTAACTATGCTCGTCTCTAAATCTATTGTTCCATACCCAAATGCAATGATTGGGAAAACTATAAACTATTTGTCCTCGACCATTATGATCCAAGTCACAAGGCAAATGTCTCGTAGTCTTATCAAAGGGCATTAAAATTTCGACTTGGCGTTTCTTACGAATATGAGTCAAGGCATATCTGTCGTTCCGTTTTAAAAATACCAGCGACTTCGTTTGAGCTGGCAACAGTGTCACTGCAGTATCATTGCTACGCGAATCAATCTCTTGAGCAACAATAGTTGTTGCATTTTGATGGGTATATGTCCTATTCAGACTTGCAGCAAGTTTCACTGACACAGCTTTTGCGACGCCACATGGTAAATGTGTCTGAAAAATAATACCAATCTTTACTGATGAAAGAAGGTCAATGTCTTTTCTTTTCTTTGTGCAGCTTACCAATAAAATAACAACACACATAACCGTTGTAAACATTAAATTTGGAGGGATCCTCATTATGCCGAATTATTTTTATTTAAAAAAAAAGCAACTAGTAATTTAAAAAAAATGTAAATGTAATGAATTATTAAAATCAAAGCCTTCTTCGTTTCTGGTTTGTCATTTCATTGCTCAAGCAGGATCAAACAGTTTTTGAAAAAGCTAAAGACGATCCTTAGGTTTTTATTTATCATTTGCAAGATTGAAAGTATTTGCAATAAATACTTGTTTTGTTTTTTTTATTGGCTAACTATACTCTCAAAGCTAAAGTTAACAGCCGTTAAGCAAATTCTTTATGTAAACTCTACCTTTTCTTTAACTTGTTCTTTTCTTAATATTGGATTTCATATTCGAACAGGTTTGCATTTTATTTATTAATGAACATATTGGATTAAACTTTTAAAACAATGGGGTTTAAAAATATTAAAGTCGGAAAAATTAACACAAAGCCTGTTAATTTCCTAGTAGAGATTAAAACGACGTCTTGCTCCACAATGTGTTGACAAAAATGCACAATATTTTCACAAATATGTTTGTGCCATAAATATAATATCGATGAAGGACTCACAAACACCAACAGCAAGCAATAAGGGCATACTTTATAGAATGTATACGCAGCAAAGTGTCAGAAAAGCTTTTCCGCACTCTTTTTTGTTAATACTTGCTGCTCGCTTGCCGCCCTATGACTTTATCTGTCTCTCTGCCTTTCGCGTTCTCGCGTGCTCTTTTAACTTTTTATTAAAATGCATTTAAAGCTTCTTTTTTGAGATTTTATTTTTTGCTTTTGCTTTTGTCGATGCGACCACAACTGTAAAAAAGCTCATGCATTCTCAGTTTTTTATACTGTTTACGCTATTTTAACTTTATTGTTGTTTTTGTTGTTGTGCGACCAACAATGTTATAGCTGCATATATGTGTGTGTGTGTGCGGATAGACATGGCAAAAGTGAAATGGTTATCGCGCTTGTTTGATTTAATTTATTGGCTTAGCGCCATTGTGGCCTGATGCGCAACACTTTACACACAGCACTCTTCTTTTTCAACCACTCCGCGCTTCCCTAACCTTGCAGTAAAGAAGGATGGACGGGGAAGAGTGTTTGGTTTGAGGCCTGCCCTGGAGTGGCTTTTTGGGATACCAACAAGCGCTTTCAGTCAATCTACTCGACGCCAAACTTTACTGTTTGTTGCATATTGTTGTGCTCAAGTTGTTGTTTTGTTTTTTGTTTTTTTTTTCACCTCGCACTTTTTTGTGTTCCTAATTATTTTTAGTTTATCTATTTTATTGACTCTCTCTCTCTTTCTCTCTCTATTTAACTTAGAAGTTTATTTAAGTTTCTTACAACAACAAAAAACAAATTTTTTGGAATTTAGTCTAAACACATCTGGCAACACTCCTCACATTCATATCGATATGCTGCTTTTACCACGTTGTAGATAAGATGTTCTTGTCTCGAACGCGTCATCAAGTGGACAACGCAATTACCACGTACATGAAATGCACACAATTATCAGCTTAATGTTACTCTGAATAAACAAATAAAGTTACCAGCTGGATTTACACCTGCACTTTTAACATGTGAAACAAATGGTAAAATCAAAATATTGCCAAAATATTGATAATACAATTGATGTTGTTGTAGATGTTAACGAGAGGCTGTCATTTTCTGCTGTGTTATGGGTTTTGGGCTTTACGTGGTGGGATGGCAAAAGTTGACGTGTCACAATGTGAGATTTGGGTGTGGGAGGTGAGCCTGCCCTTTTCTGACATTTGCTGTCAAAGTTGATATTATTTATTTACAGCGCGTACCAAGGCAAGGGAATGTAGTCAAATCCCCCCCTTAAACACCCACCGACACATTCCAGCTCAGCCACAAAGTTTGCCACATGCATTGCCCTTGTCTTTGCGACATTTATCGGCAAGTTTGTAATCAGTAAGAAGGAGACAGACAGAGTCTGTGTGTATAGAGAGCTTTTTTTTTGACTAAACACGTTCTTACACACAGCCACACACAAAACGGAGCCATAATCATGAAATCATTTTATTGCGCTGGCAATTTCATTATTTCGGATTTTAATGTAATATCTCCCAATAGGATTTGTGGATCCCATAACACAGCTTCAAGCTAAAGTTTGGGGCAATTGAGCTTTTGATACTTTTGGTAATTAGAGACGGAGAGTGAGAGTGGGAGAGAGAAGTCAAAATTGTAAAAAAAAAAACTATAAAAGTATTCTTACCTATCACTTTGGCAAGAATTCATTTCCATTCATTGTCCGCAATCCTCTAATGTGTGTTTAAAACAAGTTTGCGTGTCCGACAAGTGCCACGACAAACAACAATGAATAAAATTAAAATCCAGTCAGAAGTAAGGCAAAATGAGCGAAAAAAGATAAAAAAAATATATCAAAACATATTTGATGCTCTTAGAGTTAAAGTAATAACTGTACAAAATATGATTTTGAAATCAAAAACAAGTTTCATAGCACATTTATAATACCCCAGAAAAAGTAAGTGTGACTTATGGTCAGCTGCACATAAATTTAGATTAGAAAAGGTAATACTTATATGCACAGCAACATTTCACATTTGAATGCATGCTTGTCGTAAATTCATCACCAAATATCAACGCACACCATCTCGTGAAACATTAAATTAAGGGAAAAGGAACGGAATGAAAACAAAACAAATAAATAAACCAAGCATGAAAAATGTTTCGTGTGTGGTTAACAATTTGCGTGCCTTTTATTTATCCCTTTTATTATACTTTTTTTTTTGTTTAGGATAACAGTTACATAACACACATACATATGCATGTAAATACATGGAAAGTTGGCGGCATTGCCACTTGAAATTTACACGCGCTTTTCAACTCTACCATAGAACATTCGGAAAAAAATTTTATTGATTCTCAGCTGCTTTTATATTCTTATGTTACCAGTTTATCCAAGTGCCAAAAAGAAATCGAAAATATTACACATAAGATTGCTTGACTTCAAAATGCTCAATAGGAACTGCAAGCATAAAACACAATTTTTAAATAAGCGAAAGCAGTTTTTAAAAAATCGCATGTGACTTATTTTCAAATAACATGCTGTGCAATTTTAGTTACATTAATATTATTATTATTATTATAAATATTATAGAAATATTAACAAAAAGCCGAAAAGAACCTCTCGATGAAACGATACCAGTCATAAGCTATGATGCACAGAAGGCAGACGATGCAACTGAATTTCACTCTTCCCCCTTTCCATACTCGCCATTTCAGTTCAGTTGGCAGACAAGTAGAAATTGCCGACAGCTCCCAATTTCCAGACAGTTGGCAAATAAGCCGAGAAACAAACGAAGAAACATACAAAACATAGATAAAACTATTTTTCACCATCAAAAGCGAAACAGAGAAGCCAAAACATCATCATTATAAAGCCAGAGCATTTGTATTTATGACACATGTCACAAATTCATATCAAAAATATCATTTATGCTGCGTAGTAGCCATTTTTACTTCTTTTTTTTGTGTGAGTTTTGTATGAGAAGGAGATGAAGTTGCGGTTCTGCGCCTTTGTTTATGCAGCAATTTATGACATGCAAAGCAGACACAGCAAACACATAGAACAGGACACAAGGACAATAGGGACAATCATGAGCAGTACCCGCTGCATAATACGCTAAGCAAATATTTATGCGGCTGGCTCGCGGAAATAAACACACAAGGGAGCAACCTTTCACAAAGCCCCCCTCCATCACTCCATGTGTTCAAAAGCGTTGTGTGTGTGTGTCAGCGCCATTAATATTTTTATTAGGTTTAACGATTGCCAACACTGGACAAGCAGGACAAACGGACTGGATGCTTCATTCCCTTTTTTCCATGTCGCTGTTTAATTAGTTACACAACAAAAACACATGTCATATGTGTGCACACACACACACACACTTTGATTGTGACAAGCGCATTAATTGCATTTTTATTTTCTTGTTTATCTTTGATCAAACAACATTTTCATTGTACAAAAGGGACTGCAAATCGATTTAGTTTATTTGCTCTGCTCACTTGGGCAAAAAGCAAAAAATGTGAAGAGAAAAAAAAACAATCAATTAACACAAATATGGAAAAACTGCCTATCAAAAAGATAACTGTGTTTTTTGTGGAATACATTTCCACGGTCATTTGTGTGTACTATATATTCAGGGCATGTTAAACAATAGGAATAACAAAAGTTGGCAAGCAACTAAACAAATAAACATTAATCTGTTTACTGTGAACGGCGAATATCGAAAGGAATTAAGGATACTAAAATCATATTTCTTTGCATTATCAAATGAGTTTATAAACAAATTTAAATGAATTGTGAACTATTGCTTTAAGAATTTCATGCCATAAATCTATCAAATAAAATAAAATCAAATAATTAATGTTTATCAAAACTTATTTTTTAAAAAATTCCCAATGGATTTCAGTTTAAAAACTGTACGGCAAAAAAGGTGTTTGCCACGATTGTAAATTTATATATATCATATAATATTTATAATTGCCAATCATAATGTTTTAACGTCGCGCGTTGAATTCAAAAGGAAGCCCACGCCGCCAGCGTGGAGAAAAGCACTTTGATAAAGAAAATATTTCCACCAATCAAAGGGCAAACAAAAGAGTATATATGTATGTATGTTTGTGTGTGCCAAGAGCCTAAAAGGAAACCACGAAAGAAAAAAAAAATACGATGATAGAAATCAAAATGCGCGCTTTTTAATGTTAATGCTGAACAGTGTGAGGGGGAGAGGTGGGGCTATTTGATTGGTTTCAAAGCATGGGAAAATTGTGTTTTGTTTGTTGTTTAGCCTTTGCATAAGAAATTTGCTGCTGTTCAATTTTGGTAATGTTTTTGTTTCTTACTTGCGCAAAAAAGGTGAACCGTCAAAGTGTTCATCGTGGCTTTTGTTTGCTTAACATTTTTGCCAGGTATCAAGCAGAGTTTGCTTAAATTGAACAACAACAAAGTGAAGAAGCAGTTAACTAAACAGAAGTCGAACTCAATTAGGTTGAGCAGTTAGATAGGGGCTTTAAGTAAACTAAATAATGTGCAGTCAGGCTTTTGAAAAGGAAGCTCAGTTTGTTCCTCAACATGGAAGCTCTTGACCCCAGCTCTTTGACCTTACTCATGCGCTTGATTGATTGCACAAGAAATACAATGTAAACGACCAAGACTTTAGTCCAGTTTCTTCTTACCTGAAAGAAGTATGTGCTCCCAAATTTACTCGCCCAGCCAATCCCAATCAAAAACCAACTTAACTCCGGACTACGACTTCAAGAATTCGAGTTTTTGGGCAGTTGTGTAATTGTAACAAATGAACCAAGTACTCGGACGTTTTTGATATGAATTAAGAAGAGGGAGAGTGAGAGAAAAATGTTTTCACCCAAAGACTTCTCTCCTTTTGGGCAGCGTTTTAAAGTCGCTATTGAGTTTTCGAGTTGTCTGACTGATGATGCGATTTGCTTGGGTTGCTTTTCAATTGTCTTCATTCGATTTATAAGCGAAACTCTAATTTTTCAATACATGAAATTGCAATTTACTTACATTTTTCAAATGCGGCTGTTGCTGTTGCTCAAATCTCATTTGTTATTTGCATAAATTGCAAACATTTTTGATTGTTCATCGGGGCCAATATATATATTTTTGCATATGATTTGTAATTGCAAATTTATATGCGCGTTGTATAGCATAAACTATATTAGTTATGTATTTGTTTTACTTCACAAAATAATGTTTTTATTTGCAGGGTTTTTTCTGAACAAAACATTTATTGTTGCTTGTCAGTGTGCATTAATTATAATTAATTGTTATTATAGTTTTGCTTTATGATTTTTTCTTATCGATTATGTGTTTATTTTGCAACAAACTTTATTTTGATTGCTTGTTAGCTAAATTTGAATTATTGCTGATTTTGTAATCATTTATTTAAGTTTTTGCTTGTTATTTATACAGCTTTTATTGAGTCATGCTATGAAATTCGCAGTTTTACAAACATTATGTTGCCAGTTCCATAAATTTGCAGTTTTTTTTTTAATGCTAATTAGCTAACAGATAATAGTAGTTTCATTTGATTTATTTTGCTTATTGATACTCTACATACAATTGTGGACAAATAATTATTGAAATAAATCCATTTTTTATTGAACATATAATACATTTAACTATAAGCTTTAATAAATTATGGTTTAGGCACTTCTCTTTGTCGAAATAGTTTTCTCTAATACGTCATTTTTGTAAGATTTAAAAGTTTGTTTGTAATTTGTGGTCAAACACTTTGTTCTTATTGTACGTAAAGAATGTTTCATGTTTTTTAAATCTCTCTTTTCGTCTGTCTAACGTCCTTCCACCCTCATCATCGCACCCATGTGTTGCACATAATTGCATACCTCAATATTTGAATTGTTGTAGGCTGACGTTCGTCTAATTTAAATATTTAACGCACAGAGCAGTTAAAAGACAAAAAACAACGTATAAAAAGCCGTTAAAATGACGTTAAGCCAAATGAAATGCAACGTTGGTCTTTTACGCACAGGTAGTAAAGAATACAAAAAAGATAGCAAAGCGACTATGAAGCATATCGAGGGTCGAGCATTTAGGCCACGCCAACTGGCAAACGGGCTGACCGCCTGTCAGGGTTCAGGTTACCATCCACATCCACAATTCGGCACACGTGCACTTGTGTCTCATTGCTCTATGCTCCAGCAGCTCCCGGATTGTCAGCCGCATCGTCGTCATTGTCCGCCTCGTCGCATGTGGTCATTAAAGGAATTTCCGTTGTGGTCATCGAACCGTGAATTAAAATGTGCACACAAAATGTGACCGGCTCTTGGTTTAACCGGTTGTTGTTGCTGTTGATGTCTCTTTGGCTAAGGGCTGTTACATATCGAAACAAGAGGAGGCGGATGTGCCACAAAAATGTACAGAAAACAACGATAAAATTATATAAGTAAAACTTGTTCGTTTGATTCTTGATGCAGGTTGAACTTGGCGATTGATCACAAAGCATAAAAAAAACTGGTAAACAGGTGCTTTGTAACTTATTTTTCTCAGGTCTGTTTTTGTTTCCTTTTTCTAGCGGGAAGTTAAAGGTTGAGTACGAAATTTGTTTTATGTTAGCTGAAGAGTTGAGGGAGAAGTTTCAACATTTGAATAACAATAATTGAAAAGAAAACCAGACTGCCTTAAAAAAATGTTCTCTTCTAACAACTGTGTAAATAACTATGGAAAAATATGGTTAATTTATACAAATTTGATATATCAATTAATATTCTTCTTTTAAGACAGTTGCAATAAATCAACAACACTCAACACTTTGTCTCTCGTCGTTTTTATATTGTTGCTTATCCAGTTTCTGTAGTTCGCAATAAAATTCATAAATATTATGTACTCAGAATATACTTATTCAACTAATTTATAGCAAAATATGGCACATGTATTAGAATTTATCATATGCTCATCATTTATGACAACACATGCAACAGTTCAAGTCAACTCAACTTTAGTTTTGGTTTTCATACTTGATGTCCAATGAGCAAAATCCAACAACAATGTTCTCTAGATTTTCTACGCAAAAGAAAGCTGGCTGGTCGATTTTTCTGTTGCGTTATATGTTTACCAGGCATGACACATTTTTTGCATGAATTATAAGCTGAAAAAAAATAAAATATAAAACATACAACAAGTGAAAATTGTTGAGCGCTATTTTTAAAATTGGTAGCAGCTATGATATAATTTTGCCGATTTGCTTAGCCGGCGATATATATGTATATGTATATGTATATGTACACACATATCTAGTGTTCATACAATTTATTTTCGTTCTCGCTTTTACCGCACAAAATATTTTCAACATTTGCTCATAGACAAAAACGAGAGAAAGAAACTTTTTTATGCGTTCGATTTACTTTAAGGCTGTGACAAAATCTATGTTGAAATTTGTTCTGTTCGACTTTAGATTTATATTTTTATATGAGTTATTACAAGGCAACCGAAATAACATTAGGTTGCCTAACATACTTATTAAGTTCCTTGAAAATATGTTTTGCTTTGACTATACACTCAAAAGGACAGGAAACTTTTTTCGAGGACAACATGTTGTCTAGACATTAATGTCAATGCTTTATTGGCGGAATTTGGACAGCTCTAAAATATATAGAATGCTTTTTGCTTTTAGGTGATTTATATATGAAGGTTGTTTATTTTTTAAATTAAAGTGTCTAAACTAAATTAGTAAATTGTTTGTTGTTTGATTTATAATTCTTTTGATTGGAGAATGTTATAAACTCTTTATAAATTGATTCATAATTATAAAAGATTCAATTATGTTGGTTTTTTTTTTAGAATATTCCAAGTTGAAATTATTTATTTAAATAAATTTTTAAGTTTATTCGGTACGCTTATTTATATTTCAATTTTTTTTTTGAAATCTTTTTATCGTTAAATGCATATTTATTTTATTTAGTTAAACTTTTGCTTATTTTAGTTTTAAAAATATATATTGGTATATATTATTCCTTTTTATGTTTATGCTCATATTTATGCTCTTTGAATATTTCAAATGATTTGCTTTTGCTTACTTTCACATTGCTTTTAAGTAAAAATTTTAAAATTTATTTTAAAAATATAATTTTAAAATTAAAAATTAAATTATATTATTTTAAATTTTTTTTTTTTTTTTTTTTTTTTTTTTTAAAAAATTTTTTTTTTTTTTTTTTTTTTTTTTTTTTTTTTATTTTTTTTTATTTTATTTTTTTTTTTTTTTTTTTTTTTAAATTTTAATTTTTTTTTTATTTTTTTTTTTTTTTATTTTTTTTTTTTTTTTAAAAAAAATTTAAAATATGCATAAAATTTGCTTATATCTTTACTTTATTCAGCTGTATATTTTTTTCTTTTTCTTATTGTTGGTTCACACGCGCGCAAATTACAGCCAATTGTTGTTAGCAGTATTTGGCCAGGCCAAAATGACAACAATGTTAGTAGAAGGAGATGTAATTTAAATCGAATTGTTTCGGGTTGGTTTTTTTCTCTTTGCGAGCGACACAAAAAACAGACGCGCTCGATATTTTACAAGTGTGCGTGAATGAGAGAAATCCGTCCACGAGGTACTCGACGCACGACGTTCAAAATGAAACTGAAATCCACTTGATGGCTGAAAAGGCAGCCAGAGACCAAAGCCAAAGCCAAAGAGCCAAAAGCAGCGACGTTGACGTTAACGTTAACGTAGGCAGCATTGCCAGTAGCAGCTGAGGCAGCAGAAGTAGCGAAAAGCCACCCCTAAGTGGCTAAAGCGCGAAATGTTGCCGGCTGCGTTAGCGTTTTGTCTTACAGCTGACGCCGTCGTAGACGCTGGCGCTGGCGTTGTCGTTGGCGTTGGCGTCGCTGCTTGCGTCTCGCGTGCTGGTCAAGTGTTTTCAGTAGCAGAGAGAACAGCCGCATGCCACATGTTTCCCGTCTTTTGTAGACTTTTTTTTCTGTTAGCCGTATTGTATCATAAATTTGACTTTGGCATCTGCGGGCGGCGTTTCCTTTTAGCTGGATTTTTGAATTTGTTGTGGCTATTTTGTGTGTGTGTTTTTATTATACTTTGTGTTTGTTTGGCGCGGCTCACATCTGCGCATAATTTGATTACTTGATCATTTGTTGTTTTTGAAATATGTTTGCTTTTATGGCCCCGATTCAATTGTTGGCCATAAATACTATATACAAAAACCATCTAAATATGCAAATAGTATACGTTCATGCTGTTATTTGCGGTGCTTGTAATTGACGTAAACTATATAAATAGAGATTTATGCATAAATATATGAATAAGTTCATCAGACACTTGTTTGCTTAGAAATATCGTACTATTTAATTGATTTGCTAATTATAATGTCATTCAAAATTAAATTTATTTCATTTCTTTAAATGGGTTTGCATTCATACATTAATATTTTTTCTAGTTTCTAAATTAAATCAGGTTCCAAATTTAAATATTTTTGCAAAAGGTTTTTTTCTCAATAAACACACTATTTTTATTTAAGCAAACATTTATCTTATTTCTGTCAATCATTTTTAAAGCTTTACAATCTAAAATAATAATTTACTTATTGTATATAAAAAATATTAATTTAATTTCAACATGTGTTTGATGCGCTTTTTTGAGGGAAAATGTCTTAATTCGCCATCTTACCATGACTTTGATATTAATATTTTAAAAAACTTTTAGTCCTTTTTTTTACAAATTAGTAGTTACTGATAGCTTTTATAATCGATTTGGAGGCTTAACAAGTTAAAAGATATTGTTAAGACTTCGTGTAAGAATTTATTCAATGTTAACATTAATATTCTTAAGGTAAATTAGAGTCTTCTTCACTAAAAATTATAAGTTTACCAATGAAATACATAAACACATATCTCATTTGTATGCCCATAAATTCAAAAGGTTATTTTAGCTTATCCATTAAATAATCCGAATTTCCAACACACAAATTGACTTTGGGGAACCTTGATAATAATAGCCTAGATAATTACAGATCACACAGAAAACAGAGACACCTAACAAAATTTCAAGTTCAATTCAAGAAAATATGGGCGCTAAATGTTCCGCCGAGATTTGGTACATTAAAAGCTGTGTGATATTTGGGTCACAGACGAAACAGACATTAATTAGCTGGAATCAAAACTGAACAAATTTTCATTATAGATAGAATTTTAAGTCTCGTACGCAGCTAAATAAGAACAAAGAGCAACAGGGGGAGCAAACGAGAGCAGCAAATGCGAATTTTGTATGCATGGGATTTATTTTTGGCGCTCGAAAAAAAATGAGCTAATGAAAACGAAACACAACGCACCAAAATATAAAAACCTCCAAAAAGGACAAAGAGACAAGAGCGAGGCAAAAATCTAAAAAAAAGGCGACGGAGAAGAAGAAAAGCTGGCCGGTGGCCAAAACAAAAGTGCGCACGTAGATAAATTCAGATACTCTACAAGCGGGAAGCAAAAAAAACAAGTCTACAAAAGAGAGTGAGAGAGAGCGCCACTAAGAGAGAGAGTGCGACGCGGCGTCGCTGCTAGCGTCGGCAGGCGAATGAGCGTAGCAAAACAAACGGCGCCAAGCAACCGACCAGCAACAGCAGCAGCAACAACAACAGCTTATGTTACACAAATGCTGGCGGCAAAAAAAATAACAAGAAGCAGCAGCAGCAACGGCGTCGGCTGACACCTATGCGTGTGTTCGCCTCTCTCGACCCTTACTCTATCCATTGACTCGTTTACTAATGAGACGTGCTGCCGCTGGTGTTGTTGCTGCTGCTGGCGTCGTTGCTGCTGCCACGCGCCTTCCCGCAGCTGTAAACAGGTGTCTGCAAAGGTAGGCAGAATACCGAAAAACAACAATAACAACAAAGTCTGCTCTCAGGTATCGGGTCCATTTGCGATCCCTTCGTGTTTTTTTTGGGCAATTGAGTGTGTGGCTGAGTAGTTTATTATTTATTGTAAACACACAAACACATGAATATTTGTCAGTATGTGTTTCATTTACTTATATGTATTGCTTCTTCATTTTATTTGTTGTTTTTCTTTCGTTAATCCATTGGCTCGGTTAAGTTTAAGGCAACTTCCGATTTCATGGGTCCATTTAAAAGCAGCAGCTGTTCCTTATGCCCTTATTGAATTTATATGTATTTGTTTTTGTGAACAGGTGCTCCATTGCGTAAAAAAAGAAAATAAGAGTGAGAAGGAATGAAAATATGCGGATATTACTTACAAAGAAACAGTTAAAAGTTTTCACATTAACATACAAACTTATGCTCATATGTAGATCTCAAAAAGAGGAGAGGAATATTTGAAAAGTTTAATGCCGTTTTACCTTTCTTCGAAGTTCGAACTACTTCGTACTTCCTGGAATAGTATTAAAATAACGATTTGCTGAATACATGAAAAATTGTTAAAAGGGTGTGATGAAGTTGTGCAAATGTATTTAACGGACATACATATCCTTAATAAGCATCAATGATCTAGTCATTTTAGCCATTTCCATGCATGTGGAATACAAGCAATACAAGGTTTCTTAAATTTAAGACAGATTAAGTTTAAAACACACTACCCTTAAATTTTACCGTTATCGATTTACTTATTGAACCGATCAGAAAAATATTCAAATTTTTTAAGAACTGTCTCTTACTTTTAAAAGGGTGAGAAAAGTCACCAAAGACGAAAAATATCGCTGATTGAAATTTACCTATGCCTGCAAAAGCAAGCAAAGCGGTATTATGGAAAAGAGTTTATTTTTTTTATCGTACTAACTACATTTGATAGGTAAAGTGTTGGGTTTTAGGTATTTTATATGCTTCTTCTTACTTGTTATACCCTTAACCCATAAAATGGGTAAAAAATGGTATAATGGTTTTGTGCAAAAGTATGTAACAGGCAGAAGGAAGCATGTCCGACCCCATAAAGTATATATATTCTTGATCAGCATCAACAGCCGAGACGATATAGCCATGTCCGTCTGTCCGTCTGTCTGTCTGTCCGTCTGTCCGTCTGTCCGTCTTTATGAACGCGTCGATCTCAGAGACTACAAGAGCTAGAGACTTCAGATTTTGAATATTAGTTCTCCTATACCATGAGCAGAACAAGTTCGCTTCAAATTATCGATAACTATTCTGGTTTCCGATATACACATGGAATCGATAACAAAAAATATCGAATTTGGAAAATGTAAAATGAGGGTTGAAAGGATGAGTAACGATATATCTTTTCTGAAAATTTCGTCCAAATCGGTTAATAAACACCGGAGATATCGAATTTAATCGATTGAAGTTAAGTCAGTATACCAAAGTCTTATATAAATTTAATTTATTTATTGCAACTGGGTTCAGGGTATCTTCTAGTCGGGCTCTCCTGACTGGAGCCTTCTTACTTGTTTTTACTAATTTTGTAGAGTATATCATTCTTCCAAAATAACAACCTTAATTCCCTGGTTGTGATATCACTTCAAATGTTTGAAAGTTTGACCTACTCCAACAAAATAAAATTCATTCTGACAACACGAAAACACTTTTCTATATATAAATTAAGAATAGTTGCTTAACTAGAGCGTTTCGTACTTGGCCTGAACACGTACTTAACCTTTTTAGTCGGCTAATTCAATTGCCGCAAAATGAGAACTTAACCATTTAACCTAATCCATCTGCTACCTTAAGTTTTGTTTTTTGGTATTTTATTTGAGGGCAGTCAGTCGACTTTTTGTCGGCGTCTGGGACACGCGAGAAGAAATTGTTCAAGTGAAAAACTTGCCAAAAAGCCAAAGAAAATGCCGTGAAAATTAAGAAAAACTGAATCCTTGAGGCAAACGTTTGCCAGTCCCACAGTATTAAGACCCACCACCACCCAGACCCACCTTGAAAAAGTCTTCACTTGAGCTCTAGAGAAATAACCAAGCGAGAACAAGAAGAGAGAGGGTGCGTTGCAGGTGAAGCAAAAGAGGGTTGAGGGTGTTGAAAATGTGTGTGCGATATGTCTGCAGAGTTGTCGGAGGTTGTCGAGCGAAATGTTGTTGGCAATGTTCGCGCTTCGTTAGCTTTAATTTCAGTAATTTGCAGCGACGATTTGGCCAAATAGAAGAATCGACCAGACCAGACGCCGTTAAAACAAAAGTGAAGCGAAAAGCACCAGCGACATTTTCAGCGAATCAAGACGAAACACAACAAAAAATAAAGTAGGAACAATAATTTAGATAAGTGTTGCACTAAAAGATACTCAGTATTCAGGTTAATGGGCTTGCCATGATTTGGTACACATGTACCAAAATTGTTGCGATGACTTGGTTTTATTTTAGACGCGCGTACGACGCTCACAAATAGGAACCTTCAGTAATAAGAATTTCTAGATATTTGAATTAGCGTTTAAAATACATTAAAAGCTTAAGAATTATAATTGAAAATTGGATAAGCAATCTTCTTCTTATGAATTTATTTCTTAGTTGTGAACATAAAAATTTTTTATTTTTAACTAAAAACTATATTCAAAGTGGAGTGAATCTTATGATTGAATCTATTTTTGATTTTGATTAATTAAAAAAAAATAACTCATATTGCACTGGTATGTTACCTTTAGTTTCTTGTTTTTGTTAAATGAGTAGATTTTGCAGGTAAATTTAATTTTTTATTTATTCATAGACGAAAACAAAAAAACTTCAAGGAATAAGACTTACTTTATTAAGAAAGTGGTTCTTAATTCTGAGCGTCGACTGTTTTTTGCAAATTGTCGTAAAAATTTTTAATGTTAAGATAAATAATGTATAAAATTTTTTTTTTTAGTCCAAATGAAATCTGATTATTTATTCACTATTACTTTTAAGACTTTTTATTAAGGTAAGCTATTTATATTTCATGTACCGGTTTATCTTAAAGAAAACATGAAACTCAATTGTGAGTCTGAACCTAGGATTAAATAAAAGAGCGTGATAAGTTACTAGGCTCAAAGGCATTGCCATACAAATCAAAAAGATACTTTCAGTTTCATCGATATTTATCTAGAGATTAACATTCCCGATTTAACATTGATTTTTAATGAGTACAGGGTATTTGGCACCCGAATTATGACAACCTCAAAAGCAACCGTGGAACTTTCGCTCTCTACCAAAGGCAAACAGAAACGATGTGCTCCCCAAGCCCAACTGCAACTCCCCAGATCCTGACTAACCAAACAACAACCTGCTCTTCTCACCTCTGTCTCTCTCTCTCTCTCTCTCTCTTTCTACATATTTAATGACCAGTGGAGTCGAGACGAAGTCGCTGTTGAATTGGTCTACAAAATGTTGATGTTAGCGTAGACGGCAGAAGGGAGACCCCAAAAAGTCTCGTGCGATGTAATTGCGAAATGTTTTGCACTGGAATTTTATTTACATTTTCCATGAGCTGCACAAGATGAAGACTTCGAGTGCGCTTCTCATACTCCTTTTTATGCTACTCCTCTCCTCATATTTATGCCCATATAGTCTGAATTCCAAAGCTTTTCGTTTCTCTGCCTGGCAGCCGCGTTTTGTTTCCTTTTTTTTTTTTGTATTGTTGGGGAAGGGTTGCCTCCCTTCGTAATGAAGTGTACGAATTTGCTAAAAAGCTGGATTTCCGTTTCCAAGTCTTCCTCTTCCTGCACACATCACACAGCAACTGACTGCCTGACTGTGTGTATGTGATGTAGTGTGGTTGTGATTGTGTACAATTCTTAACGAGTTTAGGTTCGCAATGTGTATTTCGCGAGCAACTCCAAAGCAGAAGGCTTACCAAATATTGCTTGAGAAAATGTATAAAACGAGAATGTTGCTTCAACGAGCAGAAATTCTATTTCTTGTCTGACTCTGGCTAATAATTTTTGACTCCGGCTGAGGATTAGAAAGCGTTGAGACAATGAACGGAAAAATTGGGTTATTGTGGAAAACAATCATGTTTTTTGTGGTATTTAAGCAGAAACAGGAAATGTTTAGCATAGGTTGCTGCTCTACAAATTTAGTACTTATAAAGAGCAAAGCTGTTAAATAACATTCAGCTTTAAATTATTAATATATTTTGTGTCAAAAAATCTATCATTGACTAAGAAACTCAACTAATTGGTCAATGGCTAACTCGCACTTTCACAGCAGTTAGCTGGAAACGGATAAGTGTAGAACAACTTTCATATCAATCAGCTTTAGTAAGCATAAGAAAACAGATCGGATAAGTTGGTTAACAATTTCCCCGCTTCAGTCATTAGTCTTTCAAAATAACCTTATTCCCATAGAGATTTCCGCTCACTTTAGCATTGCGATCCATAGCAATGGTATTTTTAGCTTTCAATACTTAAAGTTGGAGTGTCATAGCTGTTAAAAATTGTTGTTAATAGTACAGGTTTTTTGTTTGATTTGGGGCAAACTTCACTAATTGGACTTCCTTAACGAAATATTTATCAATAGTATAATAACACGTAATCAAACTCTTGTCCGACAACTTGTGAATGGCATTCTTGAATTGTATCCATGTAAATAACACAAAAATAGAAAAAGGACACCACACAACTCCAAAGCTAACATATCATATAATCCTTTGTTGCATATGCCCCATTCGCTGCATACCGCCATTTCCCCTGCCACCCACCTCGATTCACTGCCCACGATACGTTACTCTTCAATCTAAACCAATTGTTCCATCGCAGTGCAGTTGTTCAGTCGTCAGCCGTCCGCTTTCCAACTAACCAGAACAGATGTCAGACGTATACAAAAGGAGGTAGATCCGGGAGGAGGACATGGCCACTGGCGGTTGACATGATGACGTGTGTAATGAGCAAACAAATACGCGCGTTGCAACCAGTAAAAAAAAAAGTGGAAGGGAAAAATACAGAAAGGAAACAACAACAACAATAAAGTACAAATACAAATACAAATAAATAATAAAACAAATAGCAGTACGCCTGCCTGACATATCCTGCAGCAATCCCAAAGCAACAGCAACAGCAATAACAACAATGAGGATGGAAAAATCACTAATGAATCCGGCAAATGTTTTTAGCTTGCAACTTCACGTTGCACGTTGCTTGCATTCGCATTGCGAAAACGTTGCAAACGCACAACCAAATGAATGAATGGGAACAAATGAAATTGTTGCCAGTTTGCCGGCTACAAGATGCTGCAAGAGGGGCTCTACAGCTCGAAGAGACTAAAAAAAAGCATAGAATGATGATTTTTCCGTTAAGTTTATTCAATTTTCAATACTCTTTCAAATAAACCACCAAAATGTTTTTAAAATAACTTTCATAAGGACTATAAACTCAAAATAAGTATCATCAAAGAATGGATGAAATAGATTTTACCGACTGATTTATGTTCTATCAACGAATGAATAGAATTTTCGAAATAGTTTCCTTTCATTAAAAACTGATTTTTTAAAGTTCTGTCGAGACATTTGGCATATATGCGAATGAGTTTTGCCATCTGATCCGGCTTAATCTAATTTTAAGACCACAGAAAAATATTATTATTACCTAGCATACGAAGATAATATTTTAACTGATTTTTCTTGTTTCGATATGTCAATTTTAAATCGATGTTTAGGTGTTATACAATACAACTCTATTTGAGTTTCATAGTTTGTAACAAAGTCTCAATACTCTGAAAGTAAAGGGCATATAAAGAAGCATAGGGGAATTGTGAGATCTAGGAGGCAACAGAGCCAGTAAAAATATAGCGCTTTTAATCCCTAATGTCAGTTCACGTTCAATGGAGTCGAGTTCTAGCTACTCCACGCCATCTACTCTTTCTATTCCTTCTTTTCATGTTGTTTTTCTGTCTGTTGTTGTTATTGTTGGTCGTCTGAATTCTTTTAGACATTTCTTTTAGCGAACTCTTCGGCGACCTTTTCTCTATTTATCCCCAGCTATACATTGCAACGGATGCACAACGGATTCAGCGCTTGTAGCCGGAAAAGTAACTCGACAGCAGCAAAACATTGAGAATAACAACAACAATGTTCCATTTTTTATTTAATTAAAAATTCAAACAATGTAACTCGTTCCCCAATTCGAGCTTTATAATAACAACTTTACAAACATACAAACAGTGCATGATTTATGTTAATTTTTTTGTTTTAATTTTTTATTCATCATTTAAATTTATAGTGGGGTGTGTGTGTGTGTGTGTGTGTGTGTGTGTGTGTGTGTGTGTGTGTGTGTGTGTGTGTTTATCAACATTATGTTAATTTTCTGCCTTGTGGCTGATGAATTAATTCCAAGAACGGAGGAAAGGGAATCCCTTGGCTGCCTTATTAAAATTTAAAAAGGATTAAAGTTTATTGCGGTCTCAGAGGAGAAAACGGTGGGAGGAGGAGGTGTGTCTGTGGACATTTGTGAAGTATGCTCCTTTTGCCATTCGGAAGTTTAAAGTAATTGTTCAAATTGCACATTTGTGTGCTCTAATTGTTAAAATTATGCAAAAGGCCTTACAGAGCAAGAGAGAGGGTAGAACAAAACTCTTTTTTGTTGCTAGTGGAGAAAAGGGTGCTGGAAACGACCCAACAAGCGCTTGTTGTTTTTATGAGTTTCCTGAATAACGGGTAAGACTCAGGCGGGGAGAGATTGGGGTGGCAATAAATAGCAGTTTTCTCCTTGTGTTGAAAGACTGTTTTATTTTTAAAGCGAAGGTAGTGAAATATAGTATTTAAAGAAGAAAGACTATGGTGAAGTACCAGATGAACAAATTGATCATACACAACAGCTGCTTGCTATTGCACAAACTTGCTATTGTTTTTGAAGCTAAGAGACATAAAAATGATTTAAAACTTGTTTAAAATGCGATAATATTATATTGTGACGTTCCTCCGTTCGTACACCTTTCAGGTGTACGTTTTTAGGAGTCAATAAATAACCGAAAAATAATAGGGTTTAACAGATTTATTTTTTATCTCTTTTCTGAGTGCCTAAAACTGACTGATTTTCTTATTCTCTGTGATTTATGTATTAATGTAAAGGCAAATAATATGGTCTAGGACTTATAAACAAATTTATTTAATGTTCTACCTTTGTTAAATATATTTTACAGCATCACCTTACCTGAAAATGCAGAAGAAAAAGATTTTATTAAATATATTAAATTTCTTTAGTTAAATATTTAGAATATATTAATGTAACTATCAAGCAACCATACGCCACTTGACCTTAGGTCAATTGAAATCAAATGAAAAACCAGCATAAATAGATTCTATATTTATGAGATGGCTTTTCTGGATACTCTTCAAGTACAAATATATCCGTAGGCATAAAGACGACGACTTTAGCCAAAATCAAATTAGAGCAAATGAAAAATTCACGTTTCCGAACAAGAAAAGACCAATTGTACTACCTAAGCAATATATATGCCATTGCTGGTGCAAATGTATCTTTTTAGTATAAACAAGTTTAATGCTCTCAAAGCCGACGCCAATGGGCGAATTTGTGAGTCCATGTGCTTTTTTTTATTGGGTGGGTAACTATGGTTAAGGAGAAGCAAAGCCTCATCATAAGCTGACCAAATCCATGCCACTGGCTAGTTTTTAGACCAGAAAACATTAAAAAATACGTAGCAAGAAATGAAACAAAAAGGGAGACGATAGAAAGAGAGCTCATTAAATGCACCCACGAGCGCGAATGTTCCTGTTTGTCTGAATGGGAGATTCAGGAACGGAGGTGGAGTTCTGGCCAACATAAATCAGAACGAAAGCGCGTCTGGTAACTTAAAACGCACGTGCGCCACAAGGAAGTGGAAAGTGGTGGAGGGGAGGAAGTTGGCGAGCAGCAAAAGTGAAATGATAGAATGAGGTATAGTCGATGTGGGGACGACGACGACTATAACGGTTGAGTCTGATATAATTAAGCATCATAACTCGAGGGATATTTGTTGTTTTTGTTGTTGCCCAGCAGAACATGATGACGGGAAACAGAAAGTGACGGGGAAGGGGTCTATGGATGAGCCAGGAAATGAGCAAAAGCTGCTGCTGCGGCGAGCACGAAAGTTAATCAAAACTTGTTGTTGCTGCTGTTGTTGTTACTCTCACTGTATGGCGGATAAAGTTTTATGTAGTGCAAAAAAGAAAATGTTATAAGCTTTGCACAAAACACAAAACAAAAGCAACACGAAAAAGGTAACAAGCAACAGTAAAAATTGGGAAAAGACAAAGACCAAATAACAAATGGACTGATATAAAAAATAAAACGCTTAATAATAGTGCCCAAGTTGATAGTCAGACTATAAAATACCGTATGTTTAGTTAAGGATTTGCAATTGATTAAAATCAAGCCAAAAGTAACTTAAAAAAGGACAATCAAAATAACTTGTTCTATTAATATAATTGCCTTTGGCACTCAGGAAATCTATACATTTATTTATTAATTATTTTAAAATAAATGTAAGCAAACGAGCTCCGGAAATAGGAGCACAAACCAAAAGACTTTATTCCGAATAAAATTTAATAATAATTTATTCTTTATTCGTAGAGTAAACATCAAAAAGCATTACAGCAACGTGCGGACGGATTCCACTTGTTGGCTTATAAAAATCAAATTTTTTGAAAGAATTATTTTGTGATAGATAAATTTATTAGTTTTATCTCAATACTGGATATTTTAGAAGTCAAAAACTCCCTCTTAAACATTTCCACCGAACTAAGTAAATTAATAATGCCTTACTTATTGTTCAAGCGTATGATTCTCATTTTAATTTCAAGAACGGCAAAAGGTAAAATGAAAAACATGCACATTAATTGAAAATTAAATTTATAATAAACTTAATAGCTGATGATGCTACATAGTTTTCAAACTGTACAATGGATACAATGAATATCTTGAGAAAGGGAGAAATAAAAACAAAGACAAAGTAAACAGAAAGAAAGAGTGAGAGAAAAAGAAAAAGATAAAGAGCCTCGGGCCACGCAAAAATTGGTTGCTAGAATGGTTGACAACATGTCCTCGGCATCGTCAACGTCGCTGTTTGATGTACTCAAGCATTCCGGACATAGACGGTCCTGTCGTCCTGGAGTCCATGGGTTCAAGCAACGGCTTTCCTTGTTCCAGAGCACCTTCCGCTGACAAGCAAAAATGAAACTTTTGGCAAGAAGGGAATTCAATGCCCTCGGGCCGATCAAAAAGCAGACAAAAGAAAGGCAAGAAAGATTTTATGGGGAAGGAAAAGGTTGTATTAGGCAAGGTGCGTATATGCGATTTGGAAAGGGAATAAAATGTTTCAGGGGGCGGTTAAGAAAACGGAAAACATGCTGCAAATTCTGTATTGTTTTTGAAGTTATAAAACAGCCCACAAACAATAACAAAAGTTCAAGTTACTGTCGAGCTAAAGGAGGGGAAAGTAAAAAGGAGTTACAATGTTTTTTGAGGCGCTGCCCGGCTTTAGTCAGCGAAAAGTGTTAATGAGCCAGCTTTTGTTTAGGCAGCGACTCCACTTTATGGCCCAATTATAAAGCCCGATACAACTGATATGGCCACGACCGTTTGATGGCATTAGTTGTTGTTGTTGTTAAATGAAACTTGCTTAAAGGGTGTGAAACTGAAATATGTGTACAATCCTAAAGGCCGGAAGGCGTCAAAAGTAATACAAAGCATTTTGAGAAAATTTGTAGGCAGCTTAAAAATATATTTATTTGAAAATTTGTATGTTGAAAACATAATGAAGTGTGAACAATAAAAAAGAGCAACAATGCATTGCAATGGTGCAACAATATTCAACATTCACATAAAAAAAAAAAGTTTAAAGAATGTCAACAATAAAAAACAAATCAATATTTTTCAAAAAAGTTTTTATCAAAAAGTTGAGAAATGCTTCGCGAATGAATCACAATAATTAACTATTCATATTACTTGCTTCTCATAAGGATATCACATAAGAAAACTCAACCAAACCAACAAGTGTCTTTGAACATAGCCAATAAGGAATATCTCCGTATTTCAATTGCTGAGAACAATCTCAAATATCCATTATTGCAATTTACATAAAATCTAATTAGTGGCTCAACACAACAGGAGTCTCTCGACTGTCTACTTTTCGTGCTGCCGTTGCTATTGTCTTCTTCCTATCCCACAATTACAGTCGCATCAACACAACAGCAATAGCACAAAAAGAAAAAACCATAGCATACTTAGCAGGGCTTGCTCAATCCTCTGAGTTTGCTATCACACACGCTGTGCTGGCTGTCATATCATGTGCACATCACATCAATTTGCGAAAAGAAATGAAATGGCAAGTGGCAGCCACTTAAGCCACGGATTGTACACTGTGTGTAAGAGGGGCTGGGTGAAATGGAGTGTTTGGAGTAAAATTGTGAGCGTGTGTTTGTGCTTGTTTAAGCAAAACTCAGAGAGCTTAGCGAGTTTTGCGTGGGGAAGTAGATGCCTGCGTTACTCTTGCTGTCAATTGCAGCTGATGAGGCGCGTTTCCAACTGCCACCCACTCACCCCCTTAGACAACACTTGCACCTTTCAATTTTCCAGCAGTACGCAAATCAATTTGTGTTTGCCATTTTTTTTTTTTTTTCATTTCCGTTTTATCTGCGGCCAACAAATCGACAAATGTTCTGATAGCAGGACATGGTAAACTGATTTCTTTTTTTTTAATACTTTAAGTAAGGGGCGTCTGACTGTTTACCGCTTAATGATGTTTGTCGCCTGTCGAACGCTCGTGTAAATAGGAATACGTGAAAGCTTTTTCCTTTCCCTTTCCGTTTCACCTTTACCCCTATTCATGGCTTGCCATACAATTTAAAATCGTATGTAAATCGTATGCTTTTCGAGCGCTGGGTAGAATGTTACGCCTACGTCTCTACGGGAAGCGAGCAGCGATAATGTGCATACACGGCGTGTATGTACATGTGTTTAAAAAAATTTTCCCGGAATCACACTCCAACCCCTCGGCCCCTCTACCTCCTTTGCGACTTAATCCTTTTTGCGCGCATTAAAAGCTTGGCAGAAAAAAAAAACTTGATGTATTTTTCGCAAAAACATTAAACAAATTTTATGCGTTTGTCTCTCTTTCAGCTCTCCTCTGTCAACCCAACAGTTCTCCAGTCTCCTCACTACTTCATTTATCTCTCTTTTATTTTTGGTTGCTATGCCTGCGGTTTGTGTTGTTGTTGCTCAACGCTTGACTGACAGCCAGACATCAAAATCAGCTTAGGGAATTTTCGTTTAATAGAAATTTACAATGTTGAATGTATATGGTTATACGGCTCTATGGCCCTATGTCCTTGATGTCCTTTGGCTGACGCTTGAATTTAATTATGGCCTCCGCCCGGCGGCAGCTTAAAGCGTGTAATTAGTGCGACATATAATTGAAAAGGACTCAAATGATATGGCCAGAACCCCTTGCATGTCCTATCCAATCCTGTCTGACCGTAGGCAAATGTCACATTTTCCCTCTATACATATCGTAATGACAACATTTTAACGGAAGGGCAGCTTAAAACATAAACAAAAAATGCATATATATACAATATATATAAATAAAATAAAATTTTACATGCAGCACACATAAAAAAATAATTTTACAAATTTCTCGTTGGCGAAATTGAATAAAATAAAAGGCGGAATTATTTATATCAAAATAAATGGAATTCCTTTGAAACGTTTTTAATTAAATGCAATCTATTTGCTAATCTGTGTGCACAAAATTGGAACATAGTTTGTGAAAGAGAATCAAGTGAAATGATTGATTTAAATTGCATATTTCAATTTAAACGGAATTAATAAATTGCAAACAAACATTAATTAAAATTATAAATTTATCCAAACGAATTAACTTGAAATGGGATAAATATATGAATACTTATTACTATTTAAATCGGTAACATAAATATTAAGAACTAATAAGTATTATTATAACGATAGATTGCTTGTTAGCACAAACTTCTTACTAAGAAAATATTGTCCCACAGCTGAAAAGTTTATAATCGGATTTAAAGCTTGCCTCCTAAAATGTTTGGATATGTCTTAATACTTCTAAGTTTATGTGCTACCTGAAGGCCATTATAAAAAAAAATATGTACTGATCGCATCAAGTATTATTATTATTTTTCCATAGAAAATTCAATTCAATTCCTTGCCCCATTTATGATCAAAATGCATTTCAATTCAATAAACTCTGCTACAAGGAAAAACAATTTTTGGTCACAAAGGCAGCAGCTGCAACACCAACATTAACAACAACAACACATAATTCCAGCTGGCTCGCAGCTGCAAAAGTAGGAAAAAAACGAAGAGCTGTCTCAATAAATCGCTGTCCAACCGGCCATGCTTGCAATTTCTTAAAGGCCATGTCCCAAATGCAGCAGCTTCTTTATCTTGCTGAGCATTAATATCTATATACATTTCTCATCTCTCTCAACGTAGACAATGCAAACAAGTTGTAATGCAGGAGTTGAGTGCAGAGTGATAGACCTGCCAATACCCTCTACCCAACAAAATAATAATGAGCGAAATGTTACAAGAAACTTGATTGTAATGGTAAAATAATTTTAGAACACCCAAAAAATAGCACGTTTTTTAAAGAAATAATAAATAAAAATACAAAAAGATAAAAATATATATATAAATAATTAAAAAATTTATACAAATAAACAAAAATCAAATAACATTTTTGAAAGAAAAATTTACATTAAATAAAATTGAATTAATTTTAAAAAAATAGAAAAACAATTACATTAAAAAATAAAATAAAGTTTTGGTGACGTATTGAAATATATAATAAAAATAAATACAAATATAAAAATACTTTTTGTATAAATCCATTTTGAAATTTAAAACCAAAAAATATTATTATAATACAATTTTTAAAGCTTAATTCAAAACCCATTCACAGGGTATTAAACAGGTAGTCAGTTGTCCAAACTTGTACACATTTTTGAGATATTTCAGTGTCAGGCTGATAGCATTTTTGTGTTGCCTGCTGCTAGTATACTTTCACTTTGTCAACGCCCATTTGGGTTGATAGAAATTCTTGGCTCTTGCAATTGGGCAACAGCTGACGGCGAAAGGGCTTTAAACTTAAAGCCAGCAAGTCAGCAGGCCCACGGCAAACGAGCGCCCATTTAATTAGCCCAATTAATGCGTACTCACGTCGCAAATGCCGTTAATTTTCAGCTCGAAGTTCATTTTGGCTTCCATTAAGGCGCGCGTTTGGACCAAAAGGTTTATTTGCATTAAATTGTCAAACTAATTGAGAGTGGCAAAATGCTAAGAATCTACTATGGCGTAGTCTGCATTCCGCAAAACGAGATTTTAACTTGCAAAACAAACTAGTTAATTGAATATTAAACAGCATGAAAATGCAGTCTGAATGTGGCCTAAAATATTCTAAAACAAACCAATCTAATTTGGTTAATTGACTGCCTAACTAGGTTAGTTAACTTATGTGTTATTTAATGGTTTCGTTTTGATAGGCATTTGGAAACTTAAATCAACATCAAAATGCTAAAAGCAAACATGACTAATAAACAAAGTACAAAATTATAATCGACTAATTTTATATTGAATGCAATTTTCATGCTCAAATCAGTTTATTGATCATTGATTATAAACGCCTCTTGACAACATTTTTTTGTTTGTAAATTGTGAGCTTTACTTACCTTTCTACCTTTCATTTACATAACTCAAAGTCAAACAAAGAGATAGAAACAAAACGCATTACATGAAATTCAATTTTAAATTATTTTTAGAGCAACTTTTTCAAACAACAAATAACAATCATTAGCAAAAAGAAGTCTTCAAGTTGCGCTCATTTGCATCTGATTTAAAATAACAAACAAACAAAAACTTTTTCAGCTCTTGCTAAGAAAATTGGACAAAAGGTCGTCGTCAAGTGGGTGGCGCTAATAATTTGGTTTATTTTTTTTTTTTTTGTGAAAAATTCAATTTAAAATTTTAGCTCATATTTCAATTGCAGTACGCGACGTATACGTAATTTTTGTGATGTGATATATGTGTATGAGTGTAGGTGTGTGTGTGTGTGTGTGTGTATGTGCGCTGATAAATCAGCTACATATCTTTTACATAACTGACATTACTCAGTGACATGTGGAGCTGCCAGTCAACCGCCCAAATTGACATTGAACCACAGTTGACATAAGCCACTTTCCCTGTCAGGGTCGGAGTTGGATCAGCACTCGAGGGAATATTCGTTGAACTTCCACCTAATGACAATATTTTAGAGCAAAGCTTACTTTTGAAACTAAATATTCAATGCACTGATAAAGCATCAATAATATAATGATATGAAAATAAAGTATTCTTAATGATAAAGCTTCAAATTTTAAATAATGCAAACATTTCCTAACGAAACATAATGGAATTATGAGCTTCAATGATTGTGCTAAGAAAGATATTTTCATATTTTTATTTGAAAGTTATACAAAATCATGAAACTATCAAGTGGCACACATCTTCACGCTTTGCAGTACATATTAATCAAACGTAAATCTTTTAAAATTCTGAGCCAAATTGATTTAATCCTACTTTAAGGGTATTAAATTTGGTTTACAACAAGGATTACAGTTCCATCATTTATTTTAAGTCTTTTTCTTTTTTGTGTCTTGTCGACTTTATGACTTACTTGCCAATCAGTTCTTTAATCAGATGCTTCGTAAAACTCAAACAGGAAGCTGAAATAAATACGCAATTAATTCACGCAACAGGAAGCCAAAAAAAGAAAAAAGAACTTGAGTGGTAAAACTCTTTTTTATTTTCTGTTACAGCTGGATTCCTTGAAGTGGCTGCTTGCTATCTGCATTTGACATCTGATGCATTTGCAATTGGGGGTCAAGTGAATGGGAAGTGGGGTTGTGTTTCAGCACTTGCTTGCGATGGCAGTGAAATTTTCTTATTTGCCGCTCGAATGACGTTGATTCGTCTCTCTGAGGAAGTTTCCATCTCTCTCTCTCTCTCTATCCTTGCTCTAGCGAGAAGGTAAGGAGTTAAACGAGTTTGTAAAATAAGGCAAATAAATGAATGTCATTTAGACTCCTCGACCAGACATAAACAAAGTAAAATCGACACAAATTCCACTCAGCTGCAAACTTTTTGTGTGTGCCCTTAAAAAAAAAGGATAAACGCATTTTCCAAACGCACACATACACCCACCCACACACACACACTTATACACCATAAAGAGGGAGAGTGAAGCACTAACACACTCAAAGCATATTTGCATTCAAATTTTGTAGCAACAAGCAAACAAACAAGCCAAAGAAACGAACCACACCATTGTGGGAAAATAGTAGCGGTGGAAAGGAAGCTCGTGAATGGGTGGGGGGAGATGATGCTGGGTGGCTTGTAGATGGTATAAAACGCTGCAATTGCCGTAACGTAGCCAAGCGAGGCGTAACCCGCAACATCACCCAAAAAAAGCGAGCAAGAAACTTTTGAGCTGAGCTGAAAAGCAACTACAATTGCACTGACAGAAATCAGTATGTGATTGATTGTGATTGACAGATGAATGAATGCAAGCTTTGATTGATAATCAGTTGTGCTATTTATGGTAAGACTAAATGTGCGCTAATTCAATGCATTTCATTCATAAATTTTGTAAGATTGTTTGACTGTGATTGATATACGACTGAATTTGAGATTTGATTAACTGATGTTAGTATGTGATGAAGTGTATTTGAAACGACTGTCCCATTGATTGATTGGAAATGATTGATTAATATTAAAGATTTGTTTAATCAATAAAGCTTTTAATAAACTTAACTTCAAATACTTATAAGAAATAATTTAGTTTTATATTTCTTTCTTCTAACAATATAAGTATTTAAAGATTGCAATTCTACAATTTGCATTTTATTAAATTTTATTAACTATTGCAATCGATTAAATCATTACCAGTACATTTATTGAATGTAATTTATCTTTCTTATCGCCCATTTCACTTGGAGAAGTTCTTATTCACAGGGTGCTTCATTTTTGCTCTGTGTACTCACACTTTTACAGTTAGCTCTGTGCAACTCTGGGTTCAACCGAAATTTCGACAGTTGCAGCGAAAGGATGGAAAAAAATTGCAACGCCAACCGAAAGACATATAAAAATCTGTCAGTTTGAAAAACCGCGCACATGTATCGCAATCAGGATTCGTTTCTCTTGCTGTCGTCCCTCCGTTCCTACCTTCCTTGGTCCACACTTTACCAAGCGGTGGTTTTCGGTTGCCCTTCTGTTCTGCTCCTCGCCTTACCTTCAACTCGACCACAATCCACATTGCACGTCAGCTTTGTTTGCGTTGGCTCGAAGCCGCCAAGGTGAAGGCATGCCAAAATGACTCGTTACTCATTCGCGCTCCAGGACCAGAACCAGAATCATACTCCCTCTTTTCTCTCTATCGCTGCTGACTTGGCAGTCGATGGATAAAGGTAAACGCGAAACACGCGATAGAGCTTGAGCAACTGTCCGACGCGCTGACTGACTTACTGAGTGACTGACTGACGGACTGCCTGACTGATTGACGAGTTGGTTAGCACAACCTGAACCCAACGACCTTGTTGCTTCTGAACTTGGCTGTTGAGCAAGTCATATTGTTGTATGGCTGTCGAGTTTTAAGTGTGTTGTGTGAAAAGATTCCATGTGCGGCCTGTCAGTTAGGAGCCATAGCGTAAACATATGTGTGCGTACATTTTGATTGAGCGGCAATTATGTTTCAATTGTCTTGCAAAACTGATGAAGTTATTACTGAAGGAATACCTATGAGTAACTATTTATAATATTGATAAATAGGTATGTACATATTAAAAAAAAGGCATGCCAAATAAATCTTAACAAGACTTTTACGACTTTAAGGCTTTGGTTGATCAACTGAAATTGTCAATGTAATGATTTTTTATCAATTTAAATTTATTCCCTCCTGTACTTAAACACTCGTTTAAATTTCCCAACAGTAAATAGTCAGTCAGGTTTGTTATGCTCTGTGATGGAGAGTCTTTTACATCATCTACCTTTGTATAAACTTTAAACTGTTGGACAACAACTTAATTTCTGTTGGTGACCACCCGACGAAATTACAAATACGATGCGTTTGGAACAAATAAATCAAAGCTAATGCCATTAGAACTAAGCACTTGTCAATCCCTCTCTCAAACAGACGAGACTAAACCCTTCTGCACATTTCGAAAAGCCACTCGGCAACTTCAGTCGAGCACTTTTACATTATTTACGCCAACTTTAGCATAGATATATGTATATATGTGGCTATACCTACACACAAACACACATGTGAAATGAATGCACCTGATGCCCAACTGTTGTGCGATTTCCATTTCCATTTTCGCAATTCGCATTAGCAATTGTCATTCCGAGAGATTGTTGTTGTTGTTGTGCTGTGTATTTAGTAATCTGAAATGTTCTCTCTACTAAATCACAAAAAGTGTCAATTGCACTTCAGCTCAAACTGGGTTAAAACTAGGGTTTTTGTAGGAGGCGATTGTTGCCATTGCTATTAGCGCATATTTTGCCAAAGCCAATGTCCGGTATTTCTCACTCTAGATCCAGGCCAAAGCCTCCCTTTTTCCCCTCCCTTATATCGCCTCCCGGCATCTCTGTGCCCTCCGTGCTGCAAATTGATGTCAATAAGCGATAATTGAATTAGCGTTGAAATGCACAGTTTACACTGTGCTACATTGCATTGCTCCATTGTTTTATAGTCATTGCAATCAGAACAGCTTCATCCCTTGCCACTCAATTTTTGCTCGCAATCCCTTGATCCTTTCTGGCGCTTAGCTCTTGTCAGTCTTACCTCCGTTTATACATATACATATATGTATGTATACATTTTCTGAATTTTTTTTTTTTTCTTTGCCAAATGGTTTTTTATGCAATTGTCAATGTTTTTATTTTGCTTTGTTTTTTGTTTGTATTTTTTTTTTTGGCTTCGTTTTCTGGGCTGCACAGCTTGTAATTTTATCAACTTATTGTTTGGCCGCTTTTACGGTCTGTTATTTACTTGATGTCTGCTGCCTGTTAACAGTTGTCCATTTCTTGCCCTTTTCCTTGATTGCATGAACAGCTTCGTTGACATGATTAGCATTAATTGAACGCTGATTTCTTTAAGCTGCTCAACTTGATTTTATTTGCTTTCCTTTTTACACAAATGAAAATGAAGCACTTCCTTTTTTTTTGTTTTTTTTTTATTGCTCCATCGAGTGGATTTAAGCTAAGCTTCGTTTAGTGGCTTTTAAGTCTAAAAGCTTTACGAATCAATGCAACTATTTCTTATTCGTTCTTCACTAATTGAAGTGGTTTTTAGGCACCCAAATAATTATTTCTTGTATGTTTTCAATCAATTTTAATCGATTGCGAATTTGCTTACATAAATTAATATAAGCTAATAAAATAATTGTCTATTATTTCTTATGCACTCATGCAACGATTGAACGTTTCTCAATATAACAAACTAGAAGTTAAATTTGGATTTAATAAAAAAAATCGAAAGTAATATTTGAATGCACAAAAACTACAAATCATTTCGATCAATGTTTGTAATTAAATATATTTAATGTCATCGCCCCCTTTAAAAATTTAAACTTTTAATTTAACCATGAAACATGGCTTTAAAAATTCTAGAAAAAAGTACTTATTTTATTGCACTCGTAGAAACCCTAGTTTAATAACCTGTTTTCTTTATGGGGGTTCAGCGGCATTTTGCTAGTTAACATTTTCATTGCTCATGTAAAGCAAACTAAACAACCTACCTTGTACTTCATTACATGTTGTGATATCAAATCTTTACATAATGCAAATACATATACCTAGCTGCTAGAAGTGGTAGTTCTCAATTTAACACCTTGGCGCCATCCAATTAGAACTTTTTATGACCCGTTCATTCTCTCTACACACACACACGGCCTGTATACCCCTTATGCAGATAGGCAAACAAACCTTCAACTTAGACTTGGCACGCACTTAAGGAAAGAGTAACAGTCATTTGACTGCCTGTTAGCTTGCATTTTATTTCATTTTGTTTTCCCTTCGTTTTTTGCTGCTGATTGTTTTTTATTGCAATTTGCCAGCTGTAATTGCTGGCAGTTTGATTGCCAACAAGCGCGTTGATGGGTGAACTACCATTACGGGTATTCCTGCTACATTTCCATCACAACAACAAATCGTTGATTTGTTTTATACAATAATTTTCAATTCAACGCTACCAGCAGGAGCAGTTCTACCCAGAGATCCCTTTCTCCAACGTATAAATGAATAAAAAGAGGCTAGACCAGAAATATGCACTTTATACTATTTTCCATGTAGTGTTAGATGATTCTCTAATAATATTTGGAGTGAAACTTTACTACGAATGCCTCTGACTTAATAAACAAAACCTTTTAAGTATTAATCTCTCTTTAAGAGTCATTCCTTATTAAACGTTAAATTTGATTAACAAAAGTGAAGGGTAAAAAAAATAATAAAATAAACAAATTTTAGTAACAAAAAGTTGTTGGTGGTGTTGAGATTCTGATTGTCTGAAATTCAAGAACATTTTAAATTTTTGACTTTTGAGTTTTTTGCAACCGGCGTTTATCGTAAACTCAATATTTTAGATCCATATACGTATTTTATTTTTATTTTTTAATTTGATTCAAGTTTATAAGTAATCTTTATAGCCGAAGGCCTCAGTAGCCATGGCTCCAAAACTGTTGGCTTAAACTTTGTAAGCTTAAGTCAATTCTTCAAATAAATAAATAAAGTTAACTGTATAAAACTAAAAATGATTTCGTTTACAGGGTATTTGGAAGAAACCATATGCTTGGCAAGTCTTATTTTTGCTCTTGGCAGTTCTAGAGACGTTTGCCGTAAAATTGGCGTTAAATAACTTTGCACGCAGCAGCAGCAGCAGCGTTGACGTTGACGATTGCCACAATACCTACACTCAAGCCAGCGCCTCCTCCATCCATCTTCTCCCGATTGCCGTTGAGTCAAGTCTGGCGCATTGTTTCTGCAAGAGGTACCAAGTGAAAGGGGAGAGAAATAGGTGTGCTAGCCGCTCTGCTCTGTTATTGCAATGCAAATTCATCACGTAATCGTTAACAGGCCCATGGCTGAGAAGGCTAGGAGAAGGAGCAGCAGAGGTAGGTAGAAGGTTCCAGGGGAGGTAGACCATCAGCAATTCATTTCAGTCAAGTGCAGCACCGACGAGAGAGACTGTAAAAAGGCATTCGCCTCCCTTTCTCCCTCTCATTCCCTGGTCAAGTCAGTTACTGGCTGTAGATTCTGGTCCTGGTTCCTGTGCTTGGCAGCACTTCAGTTTCAGCTCTATTCGCTTGTCCTGAATGTCCGGTTGTCTTTTGGCTTCGCTGCTTGTCATCGGTTGCCAACGAGTCGCAGCCTTTCATTGTTCCTGTTGTTGTTGTTTGTTGTTGTCCTGTGTGTGTGTGTTTCATTTTCTGTTTGGCCTTTGCTTCTTGCTCCTTATTGCCTGTCCTGTTGCCATTGTTAGCCTTTTCTTGGCTATGGTTCTCTGGAGTTTGTGGCTCTTTAGTGTGGACTTGTTTGTTGACCCTTCTGGCATATTCATATTCATATCGCTAATACGTATATCTTAGCTTTCACTCTTTAAATTTGCCACAAGTTAACAAATCAGCGCATTTTTCATCTTCCAAAAGCACATTACACACATTTCAGTTCGTAATTTGTACGAATATGCATCAAATATATATATCAAATTTCCCTTTTCTGCCATTAAAGTCGACAAATAACTGCAACAACAAACGAGTTTGAACCTTTTTTTCTTGTTTGGCAAGCCGTCAGCAGGTGTTGAAATTTGTAAAACATTTTTTATGCGCACAGAGGTGCACGGTGGGACGGATGTGGGTGGTTGGAAAAGGACTCTAAATGGTTTGTCGAGTGTTGGCAGATGATGGCGAATTATATATTTGATAAGTGGCCCTCAAGTGTGATTGTACTTATAAATAAAAGGCACGAGAACAGTCTAGTTTCTCCAAAAAATATGTTTATTTGTGATAAATAAATGCAATAAGTTTCTGAGTAAAATAAGTACTTAACAATATTATTATTATTTATATTGAAAATGAGATAATGCATATCCTTACTGTCAATAATTGTTTTATTAATGGAATGTTATGTTTTAAATGAAATCCTTAGTTAAAATATTATCAAGATTTATGAACCAACCGATGAATTTGAATGTTTTGATTTTGAACTGACCGACTAACCATTGCCCTGTTATTTATAGATGCATTTCTATTGCACACATCGTTAGAAATAAATACATATTTAAACAGATTATCATTTGTTAAGCACACGATGTAAATTTAAACACTACAAACAATCATCCAATTGTCGGGCAAAGTGTTGGCTGCTCATAAATTTTATCGACTCTCTTTCTCTTCTCCGCCCAGCCACACCTCTTTTATAAAGAAAGGCTGCAAGTCCTTACAAATTACGCTCGACCATAAACAAACAAAAGCTCTAGTCCACCCCTTTTCACGTACCCCTTTAAAATTGCCTGTGTAAACACATCTTATGTAGAAAGAGAGCGAGAGAAAGAAAGAAAGAAAGCGAAAGAGTTAGGTAAACAAATGGCAACATTTTGTGGGCAAGTGTACAAAGCAATTGCCATAATTGACACAGTAGGGTCCAAGCTGCAAGCAGAGTGAGTAAGGGTAGGGGTATTCATGGTGGAACTGAATGCACTTTAGCTGAAATGCGGCAAACTTAAACTGTAACTGAAAATACGCTTAGCATTTTGCGGTCATTCCGGGGAGCCGGCGCATTGCAGCAAACTGCAGTTTGGGGCAACAACAACAACAACAACAATGCCACGATAGGGAACCCACGAGCTAACATCTACACAGCCAACTAGGCAAGCAGGCCCTGGCCAGGGAGCGAATTGTTAGCCAACCGCAATAAACAATAAAGTGTAGCATAGTACTGGGCGCGCTGAGAGTGTGAAAGAGGAGAAGAGGAATGGAAAACAGCAGCCAAAAAGGCAACCAGCCACAGTAGTCACATGGTGGAAGATTAGCAGCGTATAAATAATGGCTAGCATGAAGGAACACACACACAACACACACACTTATCCAGGGACAGATAGACACACCACAGAGAATGGCAGAGAGTCTCAACTGTGCGAGAGAGAGAGAAAGAGAGAGAGTGTGTGTGTGGTAAATATTTGCGGCTCAGGGAGCCATAAATATATTTCTTTTTTGTAGGTCGTTGCCGTTTTCTCAGTGCGCCACTTGGATTGGTAGAGTATAAATAGGAAGAAGAGGAGAGGCAGACGCAACAGGAACCAATGTGAGAAAGTTGAGTACGACTGAGGTAGGTCGATAGGTCGCCAGATCTTAGCGGATGTACTGCGAGTGCGACTAGAACATACATGCATACAGATGTAAAAGGATAACAATATGCCAAACATTTTATTTACATTTCTTAAAAGTAAATATACAAAGAAAAGCTTTTAACCTCTAAGAGTGCGATACAAAGACTTTCTTTAGATATAGCAACATATCTTTATAAATAAAAAAAATATAAAACATCAACCTTATATCTTATATTTAGTTTCTTGCTTGCTAGGTAGTCTCGTTACCTAGCTGGACGTCAATCAAAACGATGATTGAATTTATTTCGAATGCTGCCAAGCATTCTCATCAGTGACCTTCTTTCGGTTATGAAACCATAGTCTGGAAGTTATTTACTCATAATAAAACATTAAACAATCTCATATGTCACCTAGTGTTTTTATATGTGTCCAAACTATTTCGTTTTTGTAATTAACAGTTTGTAACCATTGAGGAAAAGTGAAAATTTGTAGAAATCGCTTGAAACGGTTTTGTTATAAATGGAATTTGCTTTCACAACAAATGAACTTTTCATGTCCATCTTCATCAAAGTACTGCAATAAATTAAACAACTTTTACTAGATAATGCACAAATTAAGGACCCTGCTACTTTTAATTATTTCTGTTTGGATAGAATAGAAAAAAACATCATTGGTTTGCATATTTATTGACGAAAGCTTAATTGGAAGCGATGCTTAACTTTAGAAATGCGACCAGAAGGCAAATGTTAAGCAAGCCACAAAATTGTCCTTTGCATTCTTGTAAGACAGCCTCAAAAAGTGTTGCAAAACAACCACAGATGTTTGCAGCAAACACAAATATTCCAATGCCAATTGCACCACAGATTCTACAGGCAAACAAATAATAAAATGTAATAGAAAAATGCAACTGGACGCAACCGACTGCGTTATACTCGTTACCAGTATTAAAACCGGTAAAAAAAATGGCCTGATTTCAATGGTGTACGGATGCGGCAGGGGTGTGCGCTGCCTTAAAGATTCTTCGACGCAAATGGGGAGGCCACCAGCTATCTTCCTTCCAAATTTGGTGACTCCAGCTCAAAGTTTGTAAAAGGTGGGGATAAAGGGGCTGTGGGCAGTATTGGTGGGCGTGGCATCCAAACTTTTGATGCAGTTTTTTGGGGGTTGCTAGTAGCTATCTTCTCACCAAATTTGTTAGTTCTAGCTGTAAGAATGTGCGAAATATGTGGATTTATCGGATTTGAGTTATCCAATTTATCGATTTGCCAGCCCCCCAAGTTATCGTAGAGCCCCAATCTTGACGCTTTAATTTACTATCTGTTCAAGCATGAACATACTTACATAATAACAAGATAAGATAACAAACATACCTTGTGCGCTCTCAAGGTCCAACAGGTAGATACTCAACACTATCCATGGACACCATGACGGATATTGCACAAACCCAATATACTCTTAACCTTCGGTAACGAGTATAAAAATAAGTATGCAAAAAATGAGCTTGTGTATGTTGCAGAAATGTTCACAATAGTTTGTGTGCCTCTTACACACACACTCGTTCACGCTTTCACACACACACACACTCTTTTAAATATTGGTGTGTGCTTTTGCGTTTTGAAAGCAAATATCCATTGCATAGTTTTATATGCCTGTTTTGCAGTTTAAGTTTTTACATTTATTTGTTTATATATAAATAACCATAAACATGTGCGAGAAATTTGGGTCATATACAAAGATGAGAGAAAGAGAGAGAGAGAAAGAATAGCTGATGGAGGGGGTTGAGAAGGGGGTAACTACAAAGTTATGCCACTGCAAACTGTAAACATTTCTCGGTTTATGACCGGGCACACAAAATATCGTCGTCATGACCATAAATTTAAATTTATAGCAGTCCAAAAAATAATAATGAGCAAAAGCAGTAAAAGTTTTTCTTTTGTGTGTGTGTGTGTGTGTGTTGCAGGGACACAACATGCATACACACACATACCAAAACACATCCTTATGCAAATTAACAGTTATGCTAAATGAGCAAACAGCAGAAGCAGCTGAGAAGTGAAAGCTGCTGTTGGCGCCTTAAAGTCTGGCAATATCAAATTTTAAACAAAAGGTATGCCTGCTGTTTAGGGCGATATATACTCTGTAGCATGTCCCTGTGTCTGTTTGTGTTTTGGGATTCGCAGAAATGCACAGGACATTGCACAACAAGAAGCAAACGGACTCCCACACCGTCTCGTTTTGGGGCCATTATATTCATAACAGGGCAAAGACGTTGCCTTGCTACAATACACCTACAAACACACACACACGCTCATGCAAACACACATTCTGACAGCTGAGTAACAAGTCAGGATTAGGGCAAACGAGCGGATACAACACCAGTGCAACAACACCAGCCATTGCAACAACAGCTTGCAACAGCAAAGCATATCAAAACAAACCTGCAGAAAACAGTCGAAACAAAAGTTTATCCAGCTGTCTACACTTGAAAAATAAAACCAGAAAATATAAGTTCTTCAGCTTGCTGTTTCGTATTTTCAAAATTGAGTTTGAATAAATAAATAATCAAATTCATCTGTAAAGGAATAATATGTTCTCAATATAATTTCTAATCAACAGAATAATTCATTAACAAATTCAGATTAGCTTTTAAAATTAAATTAATCAAATTATTTATGCAACGTTTTTGGTTTCAATGAATAGTTTTTTATTCCAAATATTTTAAAGATATATTTTGTATATTTTAAAATTTTGTTTAGGGTTTTGTTTTTTTTTTTTTAATATTCAAGCAATAATAATATTGCAATTTTTTCAAGTGTACCCCCTACTATTTCGCTCTCTCTTTTGTCTTAACTTTCCCTCTCTCTCTCAACTTTTTCCTAGTCGTCTTTTTCTCTAGCTGTCTCTGTCTTTTTCGATAACTTTGTCTTGTTTAGCAAGTTCGAAAGGTCAACGCATTTTATGGTAATTTCCTAAGCTTACAAGCATAATTTTGCAGCTCAGCTCTCTTTCTTTGCCATTGCTTCCCCTTCGTTATTAGTTTGTTGCTTGCATTTTGTGTGGCTAGCATTAGGGAATTTAATGTATGCAAACAAACGAAAATAGCTGAGAATTAATGTAAATACTCACTATCCAAAATGTATGTTAGAAGATTGTACTAAACTATTATAAGCCAGATCGTGCTAAAGATTTATATAATTAATTTTGCATTTCGCGTCCTTAAGATATTGTGATTGAGTTAACAATTTGCTCTTATGTCGTTGGCAGCTTAAGGTCACAGCTTAAGTCAACTATTAAGCATTTAAAGCTTAACGTTAATGATTTTGGGTTGAATTCTCATATTCTTGATTAAATTTTGAGACTGTTGTGCCTTTACTAAGATTAAGCTAGGATTTGTGTTTTAATCTTTAGTTTTATAAGTTTTTTATGAAACTTAAAACATTTATAAAAATATTATTTCCTTCTTAATATAGCTTTCAATCCATTTGGGATTAAGAAAAGTAAGTCGCTTTTAACTTTGCTTCACATTCAATTTTCTTTCTATTTTGCTATCATTTGTCATTCGTTTATCTGCTCAAATTTATGTCACTTAAGCTTCTCACAAGTGGTAGACAGTCGATATTTATGTCTAGCATTTTCATCTTCGTATTTCACGGTTTTAGTTTTTGATTTTAGTTGCTGCAACTGTAAATAATACGAAATTTGGCATTCATCTGTACTATGTAACGGTAACAAGGAAAGTCAATAAACTTCTTTCACAAATATGACAAAAAAAAACAACACATACATTCGTGTATGTACCTGCAAGCTGCCAATTCCCCGATTCCTACTCTTTGTCTATCCTTCTCTCTTATGTTTGCTTACTGCATTTTCAACTAAAGTATATACATATGTATATGCATGTTTGTATTTGTGTGTGTAATTTACGCAAATGCATTCCATTTTTCGTTAAGTTTCTCGTTGGGGTTTTTACTTTCATTTTACGTTTTGCGTTTTGTTTCAGCTTTCTGCTGACTTGGAAATATTTTGCCAAATGCTTTCTGCACAGCCAGCCACATTCCACAATTTCTGTGGTCACTTCTGCTTATCCCATTCCCATTTAAGACACACAGACTGGCACACATGCTTATGTACGCTTTGTTTGTAAGTGTGTGTTTGGTTGTTTGTGTGTGTGGAGCACTCGCTCATTTGTTTTATGCGACTGTCCCAGAAAACGCAGCTGATTCCATTTCCCATGTTCATGACTATCTCTCTTTTTCTCACACTGCTGGGCTCATTCCATCTCTAGCCAATTGGCTTCTGGCGCCTGGTTTTCATGCAGTTGCATACGAGGCATTTGCGTTTTAAGGTCATTTCATGTTTTGGCCCAAATTGATTGTGGTTTGACATCAACTAAAATACTACCTGGCACTGATACTATATTTTCAAGCTCTGGTTAATAAATAATCCATGAAGAGCAATAAATTTGTACATCTTTTGGAATGGCAAAACAAATGAATGGGATAGAAAGGGAAATTAACTTTTCTATAAATTCGAAAATCTTTTGTTATAGATGGTCGGGAGCAGAACATTCACTTAACCTCTTGTTATTAAAACAGTATTCAATGATAATGCTTTCCGCTAATATTAGCTTTGCTTTAATCAAAGTATGTTGTTATCGTAATTTATCCTCTGAAAGTTCGCATATTAGCACATTTCAAAGCTTTTACGCTCTGTAAATCTAAGACTAATGTTGCGAGTTTTTATACGAAGCTGGATGTGGTTCTACCTCTAAGCATAGGTATTCAACGTATGTATGATTTAGAGAATTTTGGTTTTACTTGTTGTGAATAGTTTAATTTAATTCAATAGGTGGAAATATGTAAACCTTCATAAATTTTTAAGCGATTATGGCTTATATTTATTATGAACTGACTTTTTGTAAAATATATATCTATAGATAGTATTTTTGTTTTACTATGTTACATAATCGATAGTCAAGAGAATATTTGCAAATATATTAATCACATATTTGTCCTCTTAATTGAAATTTGTTTAAGCTGGCAACTCTGCTTCGTTCAGTTCATTTAAACATGAAGTTAGTTGACGCTGAAATTAATAATTGTTATTGCACGATAATTGCTTTGTCAAATACTCAAAACGAACTTGCCAATAAGTGCTAATTACTAATTAAAGTGATTGAAAACAATGCACAGCTTTAAGCTAAACCAAAAACTGCACAAAATAAACAGAGCAGGAGAGAAAGAGAGCAAATGTAAGAGATGGAGAGGTAACAAGCAGGAAGCATTTTGTGCAGTGTGGCGAGCGTCCGCATCGTGTAAAGAATGAACTTGACACAGCCGCAGTCAACGCAGGCTACAACGGCACCCGCTGCAAATGACAAAGTGCCTGCTGGGAATTTGGGGAGGTAGGAGGCAGGCGAAAGGAGAAAGAAGCTTTGTCCCACACCCTTCATAAGCCAGAAAATCAAGCGACGCAGCAGCAAATGCCGCTGAGCGGAAACTCTTTTGGACCACAGAAAGCGCTGAGCTGTGGGCGATGCCAGCAACAACCAACAACAACAACTACTACAATAACACAATATGCATTAACACCCAACGCCCACCGCACGGAAGGCAACTACAACAACAAATTCCGTTACTCAGCATTCCATTCGAAATGCAGCGCATCATATTTTTATTATAATTATTTTTTATTTATGTTTTTTGCATCTGTATTTGTTTGCTTTTTGTTGTTTTGTGTATTGTTTTGCAGCGAGAGGAGCGTAAAAATGTTGGTCGAAAAGTTTTGAGCGGAAAACTTTGCTAATTACACGCAAAATGTTTGCTTTTTTGGACAGTGTGCTAGCTTCAACAGTTGTTGCTATGCGATTTCAAGCGCCAGAAATTCTTGTTGTTTGTCATAATTAATTTCGAGCAAGAATGGTATCAGCTAGCGGCACCTAAAACACTCTATTTTCACTTTACCGTATTTTGTTAACGAGTGAAATGAAGATAGTAAACGCGCTTGGCAATTGGAACAGAAAATATATCGTATATCGGTTTTATATACGTTTTATTATTATTATACACCAATGCAATGTGTTACTCAAGACCTTAAGTCTGTGTACATCTGTCTATAACTGAGAGTTAATGAAAATAGTGCATGTATATAGAAATAAGTTTTTAAAAGAATAAGTACAGGTAGCTGAATAGTATTATTTTTATTAAACGTATATTAGTACATCTTTTCGTTAAGAACTTCTTGTTGGCAGCCACAAGAAACGACTGGCCATAAGCATTAATTAAAGTTGAACAAGAGTACGGCAATAAGAACATATAATAAAAGCTCGATACCCAACATAAACACTTGAGCAAATTATGGCGTACTTACAACTTGCCAGAGATAACGGTAAACATGTACACATATACATTCAAGTAGTGGTTTGTGTGTGTGTGTTTGTGTACATGTGTGCATATGCGCAAAGTCCCCAATAACGAAGAATGACTTCTACTGGAATTACGGGAGTGGCAGCAACAAACAAGGCACAGTGGTGCAAGACCATATATATACATATATACAGGAAAATAAACATTCTTGATAAATATTTATCAACGAACAGCCAACATTGAAATTAAATTACAAAATTATATTACAATCTGAAAATAAATTTAAATTCAAGGTAAAAAACTTAAAAGGTTTATGTTCTTGGAACTTTGTAACAAAATATGCGCAGGAATATTTCATATATAAGTAAGAAAGCTAATGTTTAGGCTTTTAATGCTATCATAAATGGTATTGAAAAACTATTTGAAATGGCTCGTAACAAAGAAAACTTTTACCAACCGCAAGATTGAGTATAGAAATCTATCGCGGCTCTTAATAATAAATTGAAATTGAACTTAAAATGCAATTAAATTTATTCACGCAACATTATAACTAAACTTTTCATAGAAACTTCCAATCGAAGTCCCAAATAAAAATTTTCAATATAAACGGACGTTGTGTGAAAATTGTGATAGCTAGACGTGTGGTTTGTCTCAATGTGCAGCGGTAGCTGGTTGGGCATTAAAAATCAGTAAAAAGAAATCAACAGACATTAAAAGCGACGACGACGACGGCAGAGTCAAAAAACGTTGAAGGCAAAAGGCGAAGGCGTTAAAGATGATGACGCCAGTGAAATGGCAAGTTGCCAAGCGGATTGGCCCCACTCAACCCAAAGCCAAAAGGATAATGCACACAGAAGGCGCAAAGGCAGAAAGAAGACATGAAGGCATGAAAATAAACACAACTTAAGGCAACAAAGTTGTCTTGCTGTATGCCATCCACCTGTGGGCGCATAACCACCAACAACTTCAGCTCACAACCAACGACAAGAAGCCACTCGAAACTGTCAATTATGTAATGTTACACAATGTTTATTATAATTTTTATGTAGCTTGTCGTAATTACATGTCGTGCGCTAATATTTATTAAGCTTGTAATAAGCAACAAAAAAAAAGAAGAGGAGAAAACGCTAAAAAGGTGTCGTACACATTTATGAGTTTATTAATGAGCTCATCCTAACGACAACTTTAACTCTGCATATATTGGCAAGAAAGGTAGAAAGAATGATTTTGCTGCGGCTCAGATGTCCAATTAAGGGACGTAGCGAAAATCACGTATGGCCAAAAACTAACAAGCCCAAAGGAAACTTTAAGGCTATCAGCACACGTTCGGCATCAACTTGAAGCTGCAAACTTTGACTCAATTAACATGTTTCGCAGTCGCCAACCAAACCATGTTGCCTTGGGTCACGTACAAGCATGAGAAAGAGCGAACTAAGGACGGAGGCGCACACACCCACACACACATACTCAACAAAAACATTGGACACTTGGCCATGGCTGCCATACAGTTGGCCAAACAGCAAGAACGCTACGCCAATGAAGCAACAATTTTACAACAATGAACTTCCTATCAAGTTGATAGTATCAACATACATATATATTTTCTCTATATAGTTGTTGCTTAAGCATAGCGAGGTCAGTTCCTCGACGTTGGAGGATTATAATCGCTGGAATTATTATCTTTTAATTGGGTGACATGTGTCGGCGGCTTTTGTCATTTATAACGCGTTCTTAGATTGTGAACCCCCTAACATAATGGAGCGTTGTGAATGGCAAATCGGATCATTAGCACACAATTTCTGTGTGTGACGATAGCTTTACAGAGCTGTTCATATTTATTTAAGTTTTCATATGGACTGTGTTGATTTTGTAACGATTTTTGCTTACTTGAGTTCGGATTTCTATAGAACTGTCCATTACCATATATGCCCCCAAAAACTACATGTTTTTAATTATTTTGTTTCAAACTCAATTTCATAGCTTTCTTTTTAATATTTCATAGATTCCTTGATTAGTATCTTACCTGAAATGTAAAAAGAAAGAACAAATTAGAAACTTTAAAAAATAGAATTTTGTAGATTAAAGTAAAAATAAATGTTGATATTTTTAAGTATAGAAGAACTATAAAGTTTTCAAGTGTACAAGCATTTTTGAATTTGCTTATGTTCATAAATATTTTTGACATTTATAGCAAATTTTTCATTATTGTCCCAATACTTTTTTTTTTATCAATAATTTAAGTTTTTGATTATTGATTTATAGCCATAAAAATAGCTATTAAAAAATATATCGATTTGAATGTGAGCAATTCTATGCAATTTTCAGTATTCTTAATTTTTAAGCATAACTATTCATATATTTAATATAAATTCTAAATTTATGATGTGCTATCTTTTTCTGTCTTATATCATCTCATCTCACATTTGTTTAAGAACTTAATTTCATGGTTATTATTTTTTGAGTCCTTCCCTGTCCCTGCCGCCTTCTCTAGGGGTTTCATGATGATGATGATCATAGTATATGCTCAAAGTGAAATTAAGCAACTCGAGGGCATGACTCATACTCTCACAAAGAGACACGCCCATCCGCCCACCGCCCAACGCCCACAGTCCGCATAGCTCATTGCCGTCAAGTGACTTAGACTTTTTGCAAGAGTAAGCAGCAGGACAGGGCAGATGGGCGTGAAGAAGGAGGAGAACTGAATGGAGGTGGCAAAATGAGGAATGTGGGTGGGACCTTTTGAAATAAAATCTGTTTACTACAACTGTGCGTGCGACGGCAGCCCAGGAAGGCCATAAAATTAAATAATTTAATGCTAGGCGAGGCAAGCTGAGTTCAGCTCAGAGGCACAAAAGGAAAAAGCCAACTGGAAATCTGTGTGGCCCACAACAGCTGGCCATGTCCTTGAACTTCTGTGCCACACACAAATATTCTGAGTTGCATTTAAATTGTGCAAATTATGTGGCATTGCACGAGGCGGCTCGAGAGCCGTCAAAAAGTTTTGCTACTCATGCCTACCCTCCCCCCCCCCCCCCTCTCGTTTCGACAGGCTGTCATTACTCAAACGCAGGCTCAAAGTTTCGCAGTCACCTTTTCTAGGGGCATCTGCAAAGGCTGCAAAACTGCCTAAAAAGTCAATGTCCTGTTGAGTGGCGTGCATGTGCTCGAGTGTCTAACTGCCGACTGCCTCAACTGCCTCGTATGCCTGCCTGACTGTAAACTTCCTGCTACTCCAAACTCTCTATAGTTTCCAGCCAGCTTGTTTACACACCGCTGTAGCGGTTTTTTCCACTTGTATACACTTGTAAAAGGTAGATGAATTCAGCTATGAACTGAGTTACATTAAATAAAATATAAATATATATATATATATATCATAGTATCCAAAATTATGCATCTAAATTTTTTAATATCAAAAATAAATTTTAAAATTTTATTGTATATTATTTAAAAATATCTCAACATATATTTAAAATATATTTTCGAATGACATACCCGCAATAAAAGCTAAAGTATTATAAAAAACTTAATTTCTTTTCTCTTTTGATAATATTTTTTCAAAAACTTGAGCCACGCAAGCAATTTTAATGCATGCAAGGTATTAAATCTTCTGCTATTTTATTTTCGTGGCTTTTTATTTTTTTCAGTTTTTTTTAATGGTGTCTTCCTCGTTTGCTTTAACGTTTAAACGTTATTATAGCGACTTTTTATAGACATATAAATATCATCGTTAAGTTTGTCATAAAAAATAAACCAACTAGCGCAAGCTCACACACATCAGAGTTGGTGTGTGTGTGTTTGGTTTGTCGGGTGTGTTCTAATGATCGTTCTGGTTAGATAGCATTTTGGCCTGTGCCATCCAACAAGGATAACTCAGACAGTTAGTACTTAGTGCAGCGCAAACAAATTACTGTTAATTAAACTCGAAATTGTTGTGCGGCGCACTTGAAAGCACTTTTGTGTTAGATGTGTGTGTGTGATAAGAACGAACACTAGGGACGTACGGCAACGTAAAGCTGATGAGATTGGTTCTGCCACCGTTTGTGGCACATTCTTGTCAACTAATTAACACGATATCAGCTGCGGCTATTATGCCATGTGACGAGAGAGTCAGCAAAAACAAAGTGACTCGCTAAACAGTTAAAAACATTGGGAATATAATCAAAAGTTGCTGCAGTTGCACATTCAAGTCGAATGGAATGTTTGTAGATTTAAAATCTGATGAACGTTCAAAGGGATAATTAAAATTAATAAAACTCGAATCTTCTTGAATTATAAATGAGTGTATTTAATTTCATTGATTAACATAGCTTAGAATTTCAAAACTAAAACGTTAAATAATTATTGCAGAAACTTATTTTGTAGTAAACTGAACAGCAATTTAAAAACTCATTTTGGCGGAAACAATATTTCCAGCTACTTGTTTAAATTAAGCTTAAAAATCAAAATGGAATTGCTTTTAGGAATCGGTTCTGTAAAAAGTTTAACATATTTCCACTTCTTCACTTATTTTTCACATTGATTATTTATTGCAGCATTATTACTTGCTACATTATTACACATACACTGCAATTATTTTCATATCTATATCTATGTTATAAATGTTTGCATGTATACATGATAAATCACACATACATTTGTTAAGTTTGCAACATACTGCATTTTTGGAAGCTTTACAAATCATAATAATCATATTTTTATGCCTATCACGCTTTGGTTTTCCGAACATCTGTCACAGAACATGTGATTAGTTGCCCTTTGTTGCAGCAACTCGAATAAAAGAATATCTGTGAATCAGGCTGAAAATCGGGTGCAGTTTCTCACTAGGTTTCTTGCCATTCAGTTTGCAGTTGTTACGTGCCGCATGTGATTCGCATGTAAAATCTATTTCACTTGACTTCTGAGAGCTTAACTATTTTAAGGGCGCCATTCCACAGTCTCTGCTCCAGATACAAAGGCAAGTCAATGAACTATGTATGAGAGCTAAGAGATAGTTATTCTTTGGAAAAAAAAAATTATGTATTTAATTTGTGCTACAAAGGTGGTTAACTCTACTGGTACAGTTTTGCCCTGTGGCTATTTTTAATATGTTTTTTGTTTTTTACTCAACAACGCCCAAAAAAGTATGCAAATATCTGCATAAACACATTTTGCCCATCTAACATGCCATTAGTCAAAGCTCCAAGTGTGGAGAGTTGAAAAAAAAAAAAAAAAAATGTGGTACAAGGAAATCAAATAGTTTACCTGCCATTAATTACCGCCGGGGGCAGTTTGTGTATGGTAAGGTGGAAAGAAGGGTTCGGGTGATGACGAAACTTTGAGCTTAACGAAACTAAAGCTGGAGCCGGAGCTGAAGCCCGAGAAAGTTTACCTGCCATTATACAGGTGAGCTGACTGCTGCTCTTGTTGTTCCTGTTGTTGGAGTTTGTGTTTTATGCGTCAGCCACAAAGTATGCAGCAAATATTTAGATATGCCTACAAGCCCACAATCCAAGTAAAAAGTTCTCTTTGGTAGAGGGGCGTAGTCGTCGCATTAGTTAAAAGCATTCTGGGGGCCACTTTGGAACGCTTAATTAACACTTTATTAGCTTAAACTCGAACGTTAAGGTTTAACCTGGCTTACAGCATGCAGGATAACTTGATGCACACAACCCTGAGCTCCTGTAAGTGGGGTAAGGTGTAGGGGGTGGAATAAGGGATTACGTGTGTGTGTGTGATTTTTGCGGTAAATATGCGAACGAAACCACAAAAATCTGTAATCAAAATGCTTAAAGGCTGGAAAAACTATTTAGAAGGCAGAGTTTCATTGCGGGTTTCCGTTAAATTACGTTATCGTTTTGAATAGGGGAAGGAGGAAGCAGTAAGGCATATGTTATTAGATCCCGGTCCGGAATCCAAATTTGAGCTAGATTTTAGCTTTTGTTGGCCAATTGTGAACTGAAGCAATTAAAATCATATAATTTAATTAGTCTAATTAAATTTTAAATGGCTCGTTGAGCCGAGCAAGCAAACAGTCATTAAATTGTTATTGTTTGTGGCAACTGAAAACGAAATGTGAGGCTAATCATTAAAAATGTTTTTGTTTGCCTTTGAAACAAAAAACTCAAAGCTTCTAAGCAGAACAATATGTTTCATGTGCGGTATAAACTATATAACAAAAAAAAAGTTTAAAAACTTATTTATGAATTCATTTATGATGTAAATACAATAAAATTATAAGCAAACAGTCTCTGTAAATGTGACACAAACCCAGCAGACCTTATACCGAAAGTGATTTTTACTTTGTATTAAGTGTTCCATATTCATAAAGTGTTCCTTATTCATCAAAAAGCTGTACAGCAATGTTTTCGGGGTCCATTTGTTTGGATATATTGGCTTTATTTTTCATTTATATTAAACTATTAAAAATGTTCCTAATCTTCTAACAAAATGAACATTAGAAATTGACACTTGTTTTATGAACTATCAATTAACTTTAGCATATCTTTAAATAATTAACATATTAAATATAAAAATTAGTATAAAAATCATTATATTTTGCCCATTTCAGATAAATACTTTTTGTAATATCTGATCAAATAATAAGTAATTTTAATTGTGTCTTCATCATTGTTTTCTTCCAAGAAAATATCTACAATAACAAGCTGCCTAAAAAACAACAAGTCAAAAGCCACTTAATACACAGTCTAATAAGCAGAATTACAAGAGGCGGGAACAGAAAAACTGTTGCTCACAAAAAAGAAACTTTAAAATTTATGTAGGAGGCCAATATGCAAAGCAAGCGACATAAAGATGAAACTTTATGTCTCAACTTGAACTTGCCTACGCCCAGGGTTTACCAAAATTAAATGAAATGAACGCGTCCCAAGAGGTGTGAAGGGACACACAAGAAATTTCCATGTAAAAAGAGAGCATAAACTTATCTTAATTGAATTATCAAAAATTATGCGGCGCACTTAAGACGACAACGACAATGATGAGAACGACGAAAGAGAAGAGGACAAAAGAGGGAAAAACTGTTGCTTGGCCTGCCTCGAAAAGGGCCCACAACAAAGGACACGCAATTGGTATTGAGAGACAAGGGGTTGTTGGTTCACCTGACGGCTTAGCCATCAGGCTCCATCAAGGAACTACAGTTTGTGGCATTTAACTTTTTAAATGGTAAGACGTCGGTGCTCCAGCAAATGGTTAAAGGAGCAGAAGTATTCCTACGACAGAGCGAGAAAGAGAGATTGTTGCGAACTAATGAAGACGCTTGTTGATAATTTATGGCTATTCAGCACGCAACTTTATGCGTCATGGGGCAGCCCCAACCAACACAAAGAAGTGGCAACTTCATGGACTCTGACTGACAGACTGAATAAGAGCGGGAAGTAAATAAATGAGGCAACTGGGCGGACTTTTGAAGAGCGATTAACGCACAGTGTAACATAATTAACTTAGTCTTTACAGCACTCTCTTTCTTTCTCTCTCACTCTCTTTCTCATTCTCTATTGCAGCGCCATCTTGCGTTGAGAATTGCATTTTGCTTGGCGTGTAAGTGGCATATTTAACTCGTTAATTGTTTGCGTTTGTCGCATTGGCCAGGCCATAAATCATTTGCCTACTTTGTGACGTGATTAATGATTGTTACGCAAAAAAATAAAGTTTCAAGGAATCAAAGACAACAACCCAAGAACAACCCATTTCCCGAACATAAATAGACCCAAACGCAACGAAATTGTCTTGCAAACTCATTAAAAGAAAAAGAGAGAGACTCGAAAAATGGCTGTTTGCAACATTTTAATGGCAATAAAAAGCTATCTGAAAAGTAAAGAATCTCAGTTGAAGAAGTTAATCTTTTAAAAAACCTCGGCAATGATGTTATATTCAAATTTATATTTGCTTTTTTGTATCTACAATTAACCTGGTAATTTGATTCTATATCTAATTCGTTTAACAATTGATATGTCTGTGTGTGTTTTTAATTCGATTAAGTGTATGGCAAACTATACTAAAGACCAACGTAATTAATCTTTAGCGCCTGCCGGACAAGTGTCAGAATATCAGATATACTGAGAGACTACGCTATGCGGCAATTTCCATAGTTTTTTTATTTCATTTACCTAACTTCCATTAACCTCATTTGGGGGCCATCAAGCGCAGAGCGTTATTAATACAAACAGTTGTTCAGTTGCAGCTCAAACTGTTTAAAAACTTTTAGTTACGTCAGGAACACTCCACTAAACCAAAAAACACGCAGCAGTTGAACATAAAAACAAACTATAAGCCCGCTACAGGTAGAATTTAAAATTTTACGGCCATGGAACGAAGAGGTAAATAAATAAACAAACTAAAAATCATAAAATAGGATAAAAATCAACAAAAAACCAACTACAATTAAAAAAAGGGAACGCAATAAAATATATTCCAGGTCAAACACTTGAACTTTTTTCCTAGCTCTTGTTTCGAGTGCGGTGCCCAGGGCCGCCATAACGTTTATAGATTTTGCGGTCAAAATTAGTTGGGACTAAAACAAAAAAAAAAAAAAACAAAGACTAAAAAACGTGGCACAGTTTTTAGAAGCGCCGGCGAAAGTTGCGCATAAATCAAATGTGACGGAGGCGTGGTCGCAGTGTAGACCACCACGCAGTGTCGCCTGTCCAACCCACCCCTATAGACAATGAATGAAAATCAATAAAATGTCCTGCAAAGTAGGCTATGGTATTTTTTCGACTAGAGTGCAGTGCATTAAAGCGCCTAAATGTGGTAATTTCAAGTTGAGTTGCGAATTCAATTTTATTTACTTATTTTGCTCCACTTCAAACTTTGCTAATAAAAAATTTTTGAATTTGTGGATAAAAATAAACCGAACAACTCGAACAAAAATGCAAAAAATTGGTGGCACTCTTGAGTGCATCATCAAAAATTGTTGCCTGTCTAGACAGCAAAATTTGTTATGTGCTTTGCTTTTGGTTTATTACAAAAATTGTTGGCCCAAAGTTGGAGTTGGTTACTCAAACCAGCACAGCACACAAAACTCCCCTTAAAAATACACACCCCCCTTAAATATAATATGCATTTTTCGATTAAAAATTATTTTTGTTTTCGTTGTTATTTGGGGAACTTTTGTTTTTCTTTAGACTTAAACGAGAATTAAAATTATTTAAAGCTTTTGTGATTATGTTTTTAGCGTGTGGAGCTTCTTTTTAATCTTCACATCTACAGCTCTGGCACGTAGTTTAAATGGAAACGTTTAGGCGCAGAAAATATATTTTTTAAAAGAGGTTTCTGAACAAGCTAGTTAAATGTGTTATAATCTTTTGAAAACAAGTACTCATATTTGTGATTTAAACACTTAAGAACTAAACTAAAACTCAATGATAGACTTTAAACTTATATCCATTCTAGAGTTCGGCACAAATGCATTAAAAATGGCAAAAGATACTTACATGTGCCAGATAGGCTTTGTATTACAATCGTCTTGTGTAAAGTGACAAAACAAATATTAAAAAACGATCGAAAATTATAACTGAAAGAAAGGGAGTTGAGAATCGATCTGATGATGGGGGAAACAAAATGAGTTTATTGTTTTGTATATATGTAGGATTGGGAGAACATGTCTCTTGTTGAGTACTTTTTGCTTTAAGCAACAACATTTTTTTGCATTCCGCTTTCCTATCGCATATTCTTTTTCTTACAATATCATAATTTTAAGCAGATACACACATTAGAGTTAGTCGTCGTCAAGAGTTGAGTTGAGCAGGGTCGCAAATCGAACAGATATGAAGTCAATTGTTCAGCCAAGAAGTGGTTTAAAACTTATCGAATATTATTTATAAATTATGTATTAAAACGGATATCTATGAGTACTTTTGTGAAGTTAACCAATTTAAATAAACTATTTGTCATTACCTACATATATTGCCTTTGAAACGTGTTCAAAGTGCGTAGTGCGACGTAGCGCACGCTAATGCTAATAAAGAAAATCGTTAATACTTTGATGTTGCAATTGCCCCCAGGCATAGATAACGAACTTTATACATACCTATAACTTCTCTGATTAAAAGTAAAACTTGTTGATTCAAGAGCTGGGTGTTAGTGGTTGGCCTTATTTTTCCTATGATTTATTTTGGCTCGTGCGCTGATCCCGTTTTGTGTATTGTTTTGTTTGTATAATGCAAGCAATTTCGTCTGAGTTCTGCTTAAAGTACTAGAATGAATGCATTCGTTTGGAGTTCATATCCTACCTAAGTGAATGTTTTCATTCAACAGTGACTCTTTGCATTTGATTCTAAGCAATTGCTTAAAACATTTAACCCAACTTCTAATAACGATATTATTTGTACTTAAAACGGTAATAAGCGCATGCCTTGAGCTGCATTTCAAGCTCCTGAGCTCACTTAATATTTAGCTACTCAGGCGAAACCACAGCGTTCAAATTAAGTTTTCCACGCTCAAATCCATTAGCAAGCCATCTCACAAAAAAGCAAGTAAAAACTTGCAAAAAAAAACTTCAAAGGGCAACAAATTTATTTTTATTTTTTTGTTCTTTTCTGCCTGGTCACTACTCTGACAGCCAACGACAGCGAGCATCGAAGTTTTTTCCACTCTTTTTTTTTTAAGGTGCAGAAAATAATCACCACGCTAAAAGCAATGACCCGACCTAGCGTCGAGTGGTTAGCCCCTTTAGCTGGCCAAGCTTTGCACTCCCGATTCTACGTCTTAAGTGCAGTTTCTTCAACGAAAATCTTTTGCTGCGTCTTGAAAGTTTTTTACTTGCCCCTCTCGCTTCCTTGCGGCGCTTTGCGGTATTTCGTGTACGTGCTTTTCATACCAAAAAAAAAACGCAAGATCCGTGCGAAATTCACCTCAAACGTTGAACCTAGGCCAAGGATGGAAAGAGGGGCAGGGTACGCTGCAGAGAGAACACGCACTTCATGGCGCTTGGTTTTTATTTTAACATCATTAAGTATTTCTAAATGAGCGCCGCTTTGAAATTAAAATTAGATTTTTTCCTCTCCTTATTTTTGGCGAGCTGCTCTTGAATTTAATTTGAAATTCAGCTGCTAAAATGTAATGCAGTGGTGCATCACGCAGGGCGGGGCACAGCAGTGCAGGAGAGGTGAAGGCGAGACCGCAGCATTTAAAGTCGTTAGCGGACGCCATGTATGTAACTGTCTGTATGTGTGTGAGTGTGTGTGTGCACATAATTAAGTGAATTATGCATGTGCATATTGAGGGTAAAAAGACGTGTTCAGGAGGTTGGAATAGGGGTTGGTGTTTGGCCTAGTGCCGAGGACTTTGGCTTCTGAAGCAGCAAAAAACTTGCCGCTAGTCACCTAAAAAAATGTGTAACATAATTTATTTCAAGTGACTGAACACACACACAAAACGTGAGTATAAGAAGGAGATAGTATATGTGTTTGTGTCTGTGTGTGTGTGTGCGTGTCTGCTTTTGTCTCTGACTCTTGACCAGCATTTCATGTTGCGGCATTTTAATTTCATGGCATACTTTTAGGCATCAACATAATTTCGTATGCAGCTCATGAATTCCGTTACGTTTAAAGCGCGTTTTTGTGACTGAGAGAGAAGGAGAGATAATGTAGTACTTTATGTATCTCTCTTACTCTAAAACGGTGTGTGTCTGACAGTTCTTTGATTTGTGTTACCTACTTTTCCGAGTGCTTCGTGAGTTACGTGTCCTGTGAGGAAGACCGTTTGCTTTGTTTTATTTTTAAATTAATAATAATTTTAGTTGCTTTTTCGAACTTCGTATGCCAGATTTTTATTTGATTTAAATGCCTTCAATATAGAAAATTCCACAAAAACTCTTCTACCTATTAAAAAAAGTAACGAATTAATTTAAATTCTCTCAAATGAATGATTTAAAGCGCCAGCAATAAAGATAAGCGCAACGTACAACGCCAAAAATTTACTAGTTGTTTTTTTGTGATTGAATGCCAAATTGTTAAGTGATTTTATCATGAAATATTCTAGGAATTTACAGTGAATTTATATCAAACTAGTTATACGCTTTGAATGTCACACACTTCAAAAATTATGCATAGCGCGGACACCTTTTGAATATTACAAATATCAATATTTAATTAAAATTTAATGCTGCAATCGTTTTGCATTTTAGTATTATTTACAGTTACGCAATTAATTACAATTCGTATACTTCATTGCACACCGATAGGCATATAGAATGAGGAGCATTATAAAAGTGAGAGAGTGGGCGAAGGAGATGAAAGAACTGAGAGAATGTGCATTGAAAGTACACAGGGTCATTGCAATTGGAAATAAAGCTGATTCAAATTGCGGAAAATAGCAGTTCAATTGAAATTCTAACAGGTCATAAAATCTTTTTATTGAACGTTTCATTCGGTTGGAAAATTTGCAAATAATTGCAAACAAAATTATTGTGAAATTTTAGAAGTATGAAGAATGAAGGCGTTGAAATAGTTTTATTATGGATTGAGTGCTGACTTGTCTAAATACATTATAGCCAAATCAAACTTTTTCTCCTGAATTCACAGTGCTATGAGAATTACCTTATTTGTTGCAAACGGCAATTTACGCTAAATCCCAAACAATTTTATAGTTTTGTCAATTTTAAGCGTAAATCTTCTACTTTACCGTCATCTTTCATGTTTGGGATGGATAAATCTAGCATAGATAGCGAATCCACTAATATTTTTGCCAATTTCTTCCAAACAACTTACTCTTCTGCATCTCCTATTAACATACCTTACCCTTATAGTATTGCTTCTATAAATTATATTCCTGTTCCTACCATCTCTCAGTCCACTCAGCTTTAAATTCGTTAAAGTCTTCTTACTCTCCTGGACCTGACAATATACCTAGTTGTCTTCTTAAAGAGTGCAGTGCTTCTCTTCTTCTTGAATCTTCTGTCTTTCCATATCTTTGGAAAGAATCTTTTATAATGCCTCTTCACAAAAAAGGTGGGAAGTCCAATATTGAAAATTAAAGGGGCATTGCAAAATTGTCCGCTATCCCTAAATTATTTGAAAAAATTATCACTTCATCTCTGCAACATTTCTGCAAATCAGTCTTATCCCCTGCTCAACATGGCTTCGTAAAAAATCGGTCAACCATGACCAATCTACTAGAATTCACAACTTTAGTAAATGATGCTTTCCTCTCGAAAATGCAAACTGACGTCATTTACACAGACTTCAGTAAAGCTTTCGACACTGTACACCATGACCTATTACTTCTCAAGCTTGTCCGTATTGGTTTCCCTCCCTCACTTATATCTTGGATTTCTTCTTATTTAAAGGGTCGGACACAAAGAGTACTCCTAAGATTGGCTACCTCGAAACAAGTTCATGTTACTTCTGGAGTACCTCAGGGTAGTCATCTTGGTCCTTTACTCTTCACTCTTTTTATAAATGATCTTCCCTCTGTTTTATCTCATTCTCGCATTCTCATGTACGCAGACGATGTGAAGCTTATTTTCTCCTACTGTAGTTCTCTAAATCATACTTGCTTACAAGATGATTTAAATTCAATGCATCTTTGGTGTAAGACTAATCAGTTGCCTTCTCAATTGTTGTAAATGTATGTTTATGACTTTCAGCCGAAATAACCCCTTCATTACCAACTACTTAATTGACAGTACCCCGTTGCAACGTATTTTTACAGTCAAGGACCTTGGTGTTCTTTTTGACTCCAAACTCTCATTCGGCCTTCATATTTCTACTATTGTTAATGAGGCCAAAGGTGTTCTTGGTTTCATTAAACGTTGGTCTAAAGAGTTTAACGATCCTTACGTTACGAAAACTCTGTACACTTCCCTTGTTCGCCCTATCCTAGAGTACTGCTCTTGTATATGGAGCCCCCAGTATAGAAATAACCAGGATCGTATCGAATCTGTTCAGAAGCAGTTTTTGCTTTTTGCCTTACGAGGCTTAAATTGGGATAATAACCTTCGCTTGCCTTCATATTCCAGTAGGCTTCTTCTCCTTAACCTCCCGTCGTTGAACAATCGTAGGATAGTCCTTGGTGTTGCCTTCCTGCACAAGTTGATAAATGGTGATATAGATTCTTCTTTTCTGTTAGGTCATCTCCATTTCTCTATTCCCTCCAGACCTACTAGAAACTTTCGCCCGTTGTTTTTGAAAACGTGCACAACAGATTACGCTATGCACAGTCCATTTCGTGTTTTATGCGTCCAATTTAATAATCTATACCACGTGTTCTCTAATGAGACCTCTCTCTCCTTAATCAAACCATTGCTTTCAGTTTATCTTCGGCAAGTTAATGACCGCTCTCAGCTATGAAACGGGGCTGAGCCTGCTGGACTGGCTAAATTCTTTTCCTTCATCGGGTCATATACATATATATATAAATATTTTGTATTCTATTTTATTTATTTTTATTATTATTATTATTTTATTTTTTTTTTTTTCTTTTTTAACATTTATTTTTAGTTTTCACATTTAAGTTTTTCTTTTCTATTTTCTACTAACATCTCTGTTTTAAGTATAGAGTCTATAATATCACTGACATTTTGGCTGTGGAAAGGGGCATAGCTGGCCGGACTGGCAAATAAAACCCCCCATCGGTCGGTGATGTTATTAGACATTTTTGTTCTCAGCCTAGGCTTTTTACTACTACTATTTTATTGTAACTTATTTTTTTAAAAGTTGACTCTAGAATTGTCAACAACTTTCAATAAAATAATATAAAAAAAATAAAATAAAAGCTTTCAAAAAATATGTATTATAAAATAATTTTATGTAATTATCTTTTTATTTATAGTATTTATATAAATAGAATTTTGTGCCTTTCTGAATAACTTTATTAACGCAGCAAGTTGAAGTTTTCGTGCAACCTTTGACAAATTTATAGCTTTCGATTCATGCAACCCTTCCCAAAAAGGGCTCATCAATAAATTATAATCGGACGTAGCGCTTTCATTTTAGGGCGTTTGAAACGCCCCTCCAAACTTTTAGAGCCCCCACCCGCAAGCTAGTTCCCCTCCAGGCAATTTTTTTTATTCGCTGTGAATTACGTCGTTTAGCTTTGACCTTTGACAGGTTTGTTACATATTTTTACCCTTGTACTTTTTTTTATACTTTGCCGTTTGCGGGTGTGCGTGATGTGTTTATTAAATTCTCATTTTTGTTGTTGCTGTCCGCATTGTTTGCATTGTTGTTGCTGTAACGGTCGACATTCAATTACGACATTTTTAGTCCAAAGCATTTATGGAAATTAAAAAGAGCCAGCGAACCGTAGAAAGACCCAACGAACACCACCAAGATGAGTGACAATTTATATAATTAGTGCTGACTGGAGCAGGAAGGAGGCAGTCAAAAACACACACAAAAATATAAAAACCAACCAAAAAAAAAACACAATAATAATAATGTGGCGTATGCGTTATACCGTCAATTGAGGACAACGATTGATGTAGCCGTAGCGTTCCCAAACATTTGCTTTATAATTATTTCGTACAAATTTCGTTTGTTCTTTCGACAATTATAAGACAAACCCCAAGAATAATTAAAGTTCTTGGGAATATTTTCCTAAATTCAAGGCATATTTACCTAATATGGGTTAACCAAACATATTTTACAAATGAAATACAGTAATTATAACAAACAGACATTTATATTGAATTATAAGGGTCTCAGCAGTCAGCGTACAAGCTATGGGCTCTTAGTTATTCAAAGAATGGGTGATCAAGAGCTTAAAATAATGAAGATTAATTATAATTTGTTTAATAATAAATAATTTGTATAAGCACTAGATTCACATAATAAATATATGACTACCTTATTTGATATATTTCTTTTGCTTCTTGCTTTAACTGAAAATTATTCAAACCTTTTGATAATATTGCATTGAATTTTCTTATCTATAAATACACAGCTACAAAAAGCAAACTGAAATTTCTATAAGCCCCAAATGCTTGCTAGTTCGTTTTGTAAATCTGTTAAGTTGTTAAATTTATTGCACCACAATTTGACTAGCACTTTAAGCGGTGCAACTCTAACCGCGTGGCGCCATCCCGAAAAGTATGCAACGTTTGTGCTTGGCTGTGCCACGCCACAAACTCTCTCTCTCTCTTTTTCTCTGTACTCTTTCTGCGTGTGCTGCATAGTTTTGGGCTGTTGCACTTTGTCCATCTGATAAGGCGACGCCTAATGGCCTTTGGTGTTTGGCATTCACTGCTGTGTGAGTGTATGTGTGTGTGTGAGTATGCTTTGTATTAGCTATGCAACACCCCCTCAACAGAGTTCTAACCCCATCCCACACACCCCCGCCTACTGTGCGTGCCAGAGCAACGGAAGTTATTTTAGACGTTTTTATGCCTTTTGTTTTGGGGCTAGGCTATTGTGTTCGTAACCCTTTTTGGGTTGCTGTTGGTGTTATTTTTGTTTTGTTACTGCTGTGCGTGAGCGACACCGAACACTGCAACAACTCGAAGCTGACGGGATTTCGTGTGCCGTTCATTTTATTCACCTGATAATCGTTTAGACCCTTTGCAGACACATTCACTAGGTTCACTTCTGTTGAGTTCAGTTTGGTTCTGTTCGGTTTTGTGCTGTTCTGTTTAGTTCGCGAAGTTCAGCGTTCGCCAAAGTGTGGCTAAACACCGGAAACGGAAGTGAAAGCGCAGTTTTTGTGTGTTGAAACATTGAAGTAACGACCCGGACGACAACGACGAAATTATATTAATGTACCGAAGCAAACGTTGAGTGCGCTCTTCTCCTTTCCAATCCTCCTTACTTGCATTACAGATTCGGTATATTAGCTATTGATTTTTAAGGAATTCAGAGTAAAACTTCATGAAGAAAAGAAGGGTTCAAGATAAAAGCAAAAATGAATTTAAAACTTTTTGGGTTAAATATGCACAAAAATTTACCTACACAATTTCATTATTTATTTGTTGACGATTTATTGGCATTTTTGTCATAAATTTTTAAATGTTTCTTGGATGACTGATTTAGGACGAATATCTTCCATACAAATTATTTATCAGCTAGAAAAATATTAAACTAATTATATTGAATTTTTAATCAATACATATTTACAAAAGTATTTAATCTTCCTCACAGTAAAAAATTTACTCAAAATTCAAACAGAAAGTTTTGTTGATTTAATATGAAAAGTATCTTGCAAATATGCAGGCGAACCTTGAACCAAGAGTCTTATTTACTGTAACTGAACCCTGACCTTCATTCATTCGTATTAAATGCTTATTAATCGTTTTTAACACCCTTGCGACAGCTGTTTCTAAACAATTTTGACCAATCAGCAGGACAACCCTGATAAAAGAAAAGTATATGTGAACTAATTTAATTAGTTATTTAGGCAGCCTGCAATTGGCATTGAAGCCTTTGTCTTCGCTGGCATTTAATGAGCACTTAGCACAAATTAAATGCACAGGCAAACAGGAAGCAAACGAGAAAAAAAATTATAGTCCCGGCGAGCTTCACACGCCGTCAAAAGGCTCAACTAGCTGGAATGATGAAACAAAGGCAACAACAGCAACAACAACAAACAGCAAAACCATAACACAAGTGTCAAGCCGAAAAAAAAGGACACACAGCATATATACAGACAAACAAGGACGAAAGTTTTCAACGTTCGCTTGGCTCCTTTTTGCCGCCTGTCAATGAAAAGCAAGCAAATGGCAAAAAAAATTTAATAAAAATTTGTAACGCCATCAACGCTCCTTCTTTTTTCCTCTGTTAAGCTTTCCTTCCGCGTCTCTTTCGGCGTATAGAGGAAGCAATAAAAATGTCGCTTAATTGCAAAAAGTTTTGCTTAGATTTTCATTATTTTATTGCATACTTTTTTGGGTTGTGCCAAAGTATTTTTTCTCGTCTTTTATTTTTCTTGACTTTATTTTTTCGCTTTTGTTTTGGTCAGTGCGTGTAGAATTTTCGGGTTCATTTTCCCACAAGACGCATATTTTGGGCTGAGGAGAGAAGCGAAGGGCCACAATTCGGTTGCCGGAAGCGCAGCAAAAGGAAAATTCTCATATTTTATTAACCGCCCTTTAGGTACGAGTGTGAATTGCAGTTGAAATGAATTAAATTGCTTAATAAACTTAAATGAATTTGATTGAAAATAAACTTGAGAATTTAATTTGACATCAAACAATGATAATTCTTATGAATAATATGACCGTTTGACATGCTTTAAATATTTTTATTATCAAAAATGGCAATCAAAACAAAAGTATTGTAAGTAAATATGGGATATTAAAAGTACTCTGAATAAAACTTTTAACAAAAGCTCAAATATAACTTCTCTTCCATAAAACTGGCTTCACACATACTATCTTTTTCTACATGCACAACAATACCTTTTTTTTTTGTGTATAGAAAAACCAACACAACAACAATTGTTGTCTGTTTGCATGTTGTCGAGCGATTTTCTCACTTTAAATAACTGCACGGCTATTAAATGCATGCGTGGACATTTGAATGCATATTGTTCGACTGGTAAAAGGGTAACAAGAGAAACGAATTGAAAACGAGTCATCAACGGACTTATGTAAAATGGTTCGTGGTCAATGTGTTGATAATATGCGCATTATAATAAATATTTAAAAGTTGATCCGCAATTTTTGTTATGGGCCTATCGAAACGTTTTTTCTCTATCAACATTCTTTAATTTTTCAAACATATTTCACGTTGTCATAATAAATAAAATAAATAAAATAATTATAAAAGTCTTTGCACGTTCTTTCAAACTGCACAAATATATTTTAAAATGTGAATATATTTATACATACTATATGCATACTGCCCGCATGTGCTTTACTTGTGCTGCACTTTAGCAAAGACTCAAATAAATTTCTCACTTGTGTGTGCAGAATATATATTTTAATATTGTTTTAATACTTTTTTCCAACAAAAATTTAATTAAAAGCACATTTTGCACATACACAACATAAAAATAAAAATGAAAACAGAGAACTGTGTGTGTTCAGTGCATGAAATTCGACAAAAATATGTGGGCCAAATTACAAAATGAATTTTAAACAATCAAGCGGCTCACTTAAATGGTTAATGAATTAAAAAAAGCTACACAAAAGCAAGCAATAAGTGTTTTGATATTCTGACAAGAGATAAAACACAAATGTTTGAATGAGTAAGAGACTGAGAAACATATGCAGGTAGAAGAATTCAATTTGAAAATGAGAATCAGCAGGATAAAGTGAAATGAATTTTTAAGGAATTTTTTGTTTTTTACGTTTCCTTGCTCAGCTGCAGCTTTAAACAAAACAAAAACTACCCTTGCTTGTTAGACATTGCATTTTTTCTTACCTTCTTAAGCTTCTAATGAAGCATTGTTGTCTCATTTCTCTGCTCTCTTCACTTCATGAATTAGTTTTCTTTTTAATTCTCTTCTAGTTTTTTTTTTAGAGCAAGCTCACCTGATGCAACTTAAAGTTCAACTTTTGCATGCGAAACTAAAGAGCTTTACATAAGCTTTACGATATGAGTACTTTCCAGAATATATGTGCATATACATAAATTGTGCTAGACATATGCTTTTCCAACTTATTATTCATGCAAAAGTTTACTAGAAATGACTCGAGAACACTCTTGCTCCAATTTATTCCTGTATAAGAAGCGCAACTTTCTTCTCTTCCTCTCTCTCTCTCTCTCTCTCTCTCTCTCTCTTTCTTGCTATCCCCACAATGGTTCTGATTTAACGGTGCATTTATTGCCAATCTATTTGCCGACTATCAGGCAGTGCTTCACTTCCTTACTCTCTCTTTCGCTCTTTCATTCTCTTTGAATGACGTTGATACATTCGCCGGGAGGCAACGTGTGACGCCACGTGTTGAGTGCCATTGAAACTAATTGAAAATGCGTCACTCACACACACACACACACACGCACAACTATGAAAAACTCGACGAAATTCTTGGTAGACAAAGTTTTCCTGCTTTTTAAATGGAAATATTCTCCAAAACTCACACGTACTTATACACAGACACACATATGGTATTATTATGAATAATATATAATGCAGCAGCTGTTTCTGTTGCATGGGCGTCGCAGCGTGTGTTTATGTGTGTGTTAAGCTAACAAAACTCTTCGTGCACCTTTATTTATGTGCATGATTTATAGGGGAATGACAATGATTGATTTGGAATTGATGGTGCGGAAAACTACAGCAGCAGAAGCTCAAACATCAGCGACTTATTCAATTGGAAAATTGTACCTGAAAAGTATGCTATGCTATTTTTATTCAACTTTAACTAATTTCGGAACATAAGAACAATATTTTTGATAACTTTAGGTTAGTATCTACTGCATAAAATGAGTTGATTTGAATTGTTCTAGATATAATTATCAATTACTGTAAATATTTTCCATTAAAGTTTTTGTTATTTATTTGCATTAGGTTTGCAAGCTAATTGCATTGAAATTTGTTTTAAGTTTTTTTTTCATTTTGTAAAGTTAAATTTGGTCTGAATTAAGCTAATTGGCAATCAAATTTTATTTACATAGTTGAATAACATGCAAACAGTATAAAAACATTTTACAATTATTGGATTATGGTTTGATTCAGATGAGTTTTTAAAATTAGGCAAAAGCAAAGGCAAATAGAGTTATTCTCCCTTGTAATATTAATGCTTCATTAGCAACAGTCTAGGCAATAGTTGTACATGATAGTATTATAAAACCGATTATAAGGCTCGAAACTATTATTTCAGGATATATTCTCAAAGGAATGTGCTAAGTTCGTATGAAATGCCTGATTTTGTGTGAAACATTTTTGTTTAAGTTCGCAAGGACATTTTACAAAAAAAATCCCAATGTATTGTAACACAACAATAAGTCTTTGCAAGCCGTTTTTTATTTTATTCTGGATATTATTTGCAAAAATATTATTCCCAGCAGCTTAATTAAATTTCGCGCTCATGTAAGTTTTGCGGCCAAATTTCGAGAACTGTCGACATGAACAACGCACAACATATGACATCATCTGTCACAGTTACAGATACACTTACAGTTGTAGTTAAAACAACGGCAACACAAGAACACCCACAGCAACAACATCAACACGTGACAAGCAGTCACAATTTTCCCAATTGTTATTTATTAATGCAAAAAGCCAATTGTTTTTATGCATACACACGCCCCAGGCCCTGGATTGGTGGACGCTGTTCACAATTTTAACAAGCGAATGCAATTTTGTATACCCAATGTCTGCAAAAATTTCTTATAGAGGGTTTATAGTGCTGTTTAACTGTGAAAATTATTTATTTTTTCATTATTCTCCTAGGTACATACATATAAGTGTAATATGCACTAAATAAGAAAAATTTCGTAATCACCTCGAACTACTTAAAGTGTTTGAACACAGAGCATTTCCCAGTCAAGCACTTTCAACAAAACCAGCGCTATTTTTTATGTTTACAATTTACATTTGTGTAAATAAAATAAGAGCTAACCGATTTAATGTATTGTTTCGTTTCGCACATTGGCAAGTTGAATACAATTTCTTTTTTATATTTATTTATTTATTTATTTGTCAAATAAATTCAATGAATGACGGACAGTGAACAAACAAGGCAGACAAAGAGACAACCGTTTTGCCAATTTGTGGGTCAATTTCGCAAGCAATTAACCTGGCCACACTTTAAAAACACCTTCTTTCCGCTTTAAGCGTGAAAGAGTGGTGGGTGGGTGGAAGACGGGCATGAGACATCTCGAGTCGGGTAGACACGTGCCAGGGATTGGGCAACTCAAACTTGATCCTCTGTCGGCAAACAAGTTGCGCTTGCATGGCTTAAACAAACTTGAAAGCTGAAAGACAGGCGTTAAAGCACGTCCCGACCAACGTTCGACCGACGTACACTGCACTACACCCCCCCTCTACACCTCTTAACGGCACCCCTTCGCTCAACGCGTTTCATGTCTGCAGTTTAATGTCAAAAATTTCGATTTGACGTTCATATTATTTGGCGTGTGCTGCAATTCGGCGTTGCAGCTGCAGCTTCAACTTTAACTCTTACTCCCTAAAGCAAGGAACCCGTTCTGCACTCTTCTTTCGCCCCATTCCCAACGCTCACAACTCTAATGCACTCGCTCTAAATTCAGCCAGACTGTCGGACTTATGCACTGCTGCTGCTGCTGCTGCTGCAAGGAAGAATGTGGTGAAAACAGAAGCTTACTGCCCCATTTGCTTCTGGGCTCAGTGGTGCATTTCATGTGCTAATTAGAAATACGTGATAAAAATGTACAGTGTGCTTCGAGAGTGAGTCATACGTTGTTGCCACTGTTACTGCAATTGGGGCAGATGCTGTTGGTTGGGGACATGTGAGCAAAAAGGTGGAATTATAATCAATCTCTCTACGGGTGGAATAATGAACTGTTAAAGCAGCTTGAAACGGTTCGATTCCGATATGAGTCGATTACTTAAAAAGAAATGCAATGCATAAAAATATTTTCTGAAAATGAAAGACTTATATGCAGTTTAAAAAATAAATTTACAAAATCTTCGACTGGAATTAAAAATACTTGTTCTCATTCACGTTCAAAAGAAAGATTTGAAAAAAGTATTTTTCAAATATTAAGTTTGCATCTGGGAATATATTACATATATGTTTACAATTATAAAATGTGCAAGCTAAAAAATTTAAATTGAAGACGAAATCATTTAAAGACATTTTCTAAACGGAAACTAATAAAGATATACAAAAATATTGCAGCTAAAATATATATGTATATATCTCTTGTAGAGCATTCACTAAACACTATTTTCTGCTACAGTTTCTCCAAATTTTTGGACATGTTGCTTGGCATTTTTGGTGCGCAAAGTTTTATATAAAAACTTGAAACGTGCTTGGTATTTTTAATGCTGTATTAAAATGAAGTTGCTATAATGCGAAAAAAGGATGCACTCGGTAGTTACTAAATGGCTGAAAGCCATCAGCATATTGAGCAAATTAGCAAATGCCTCGAAAATTACGTGCTGCGATTGGAGACAAGCCCAATTGAAGAAAAACACAAATTGAGAGCAAAATGGTTTGGCTTAAAATCTCTTCTCTCTTTTCTTTTGGCTCATCAATCGCTCTTGGCAATTAAACTACTGGCTTTTAGCCATGGAAATTGAACTGTGCCTGCGACTTAATCCAGCCATTTGGATTTTGTGGCACGCAAACAAACAAAAAAAACTTTTCAACTCAAGACATTAATCGATATTTTGAAGTGGAGCACACACAAACGACTCAAGCATAATCTAAGAAGGAGGAGAAGTTCTCGACTTGGATGACTATCAGAAACCACTTTGGTCGGAAATAGCATAATATTTGCACACTCGCTTAAGACTCCAACCCCAACAACAAATAAGGAGTCGGGAGTTTACCTTTGCTACCTGCTAAATGTTTGCGAAGCGTCTCCCAATAAAAGGCACGTCAAGTGGAAAATTTCGAAGCGCACATAAAGCAAAATATATATTTTATATGCGATATTTTATCATTGTGGCTGCTGCTTTTGCCTTTTGAATTTTTCTCTGGCTAAATTGGGCTTCACAAAAGTGGGATTCTTTCGAAAATTTTGTCACAAGCATGGAATTTTAAAGCTCAAAGATTTTTCTGCTGTACAGCTTTAATTCATGACAATCGATAGAATTTGTTAGTATATGGGGCACGCTTTGGCATTAAGGTATGCTTCACTGTACCAAATCCTAAGACTGACTAATCGACTTTTTTCTTGATAATATAAATTAAATTATGAAAGCATGATTTTTAACAAACAATTGTCCTTTAAATACTTATCATTGCTTTTAAGCTAACAATCAGATAAGCCATTTAATTAATTTTTAGTATTTCATAAATCCACTAGAAAATATAAGGTAAACAAGTGGAAACGTTGCAGTCGGACGCAACCGACTGCGGCATACTCGATACCAGAATTAAAACCGGTAAAAAAGAGGCCTGAATGCAAAGGGGTACGGATGCGAAGGGCTTACGCTGCTTAAAGATTCTCCGATGCAGATGGGGATGCCACCGGCTATCTTCATACCAAAATTGGTGACTCTAGCTCAAAATTTGTAAAAGGTGGGGAAAGGGGGCTGGGGCGGTATGTGTGGGCGTGGCATCCAAATTTTTGATGCAAATCTTTGTGGAATGTCAATTGCTATCTTCATACCAAATTTGGTGACTCTAGCTCGAAATTTGTAATAAGTGGGGAAAGGGGGCTGGGGGCGGTATGGGTGGGCGTGGCATCCAAATTTTTGATGCAAATCTTTGTGGAATGTCAATTGCTATCTATATACCAAATTTGGTGACTCTAGCTCGAAGTTTGTAAAAGATGGGGAAAGGGGGCTGGGGGTGGTAAGGGTGGGCGTGGCATCCAAATTTGTGATGCAGATCTTTGTGGAATGTCAATTGTTATCTTCATATCAAATTTGGTGACTCTAGCTCGAAAATTGAAAAAAGGGGGAAAGGGGGCGAAATGGAGGACGTGGCTCCAAAACTTTGATGCAGTTTTTGGGGGGTCGTTACCAGCTATCTTCCCACCAAATTTGGAGGCTCTAGCTCCACAACTCTGGAAGATACACGCATTCCCGTTTTTGACGAAGCGTTGGGGTGGATGGGGCGGCTAGGGCAGTTTGGTGGGCGTGGCATCCAAACTTTTGATGCAGTTTTAGGGGGTCATCATCACCTATCTTGGCACCAAATTTGGTGGCTCTAGCTCAAAAACTGTGGGAGATATAGCCATTTCTGATTTCAAAATGCAGGGGGCTGGGGGCGGAATGGGTGGGCGTGGCTCCAAAACTTTGATGCAGTTTTTTGGGGGTCGTTACCAGCTATCTTCCCACCAAATTTGGAGGCTCTAGCTCCACAACTCTGGAAGATACACGCATTCCCGTTTTTGACGAAGCGTTGGGGGGATGGGGGCGGCTTGGGCGGTATTGGTGGGCGTGGCATCCAATCTTTTGATGCAGTTTTGAGGGGTCATCATCACCTATCTTGGCACCAAATTTGGTGGCTATAGCTCAAAAACTGTGGGAGATATTGGCTTTTTGACTTTAAAATTCGGGGGCTGTGGGCGGAATGGGGGCGTGGCTCCAAAATTTTTGATGCAGTTTTTTGGGGTTGCTATTAGCTATCTTCTTACTAAATTTGGTACTTCTAGCTGTAAGGATGAGTGAAATATGTGGATTTATCGGTTTTGAGTTATCGAATTTATCGATTTGCCAGCCCCCGTTATCGTAGAACACCCATCTTGACACTTTAATTTACTATCCCATAGATAAAGAGATTTGGAAAGTTTCAAGTCTCTAGCTTGAAGGGTGTGGAAAAAAGTTGCGTTCATACAGACGGACAGACGGACAGACGGACAGACACCTGACGGACATTGCACAAACTCAATTTTACCTTCGGTATCGAGTATAAATATAAGGCGACTTACTAGTTTCAACAATTCAACATGCCAAATTAGTTTAAGGGCTAACTATTAACGAAATTCACATGCATTATTCTGCATCTAATTACCATTAAGAGGCTCTGACATCATCAGACCACAGCTGCCAACAGACAGAGAGTCAAAGGGCGACAAAGAATACTCAGCGGAATCCATTTATAAAAAGAATTAAGCTATAACAAGCACATGGCATAGCATGCATTAGCCTGACATGCACTCAGAGAATTTCACACGTCGCTTTGTGCCACACTCTGCCTTCTTCCACACCCCTTATAAAACGTTGCAAACATTTGCAGTTCACAACAAAGTAGAAGCGTTAAGTCGACAGCGCAGGGAAAACAATTTTTAAGTCTTAATGAAAAACAATGCAAGCAAAACGGAATGGCAAAGAAAAAATAAAAGTAAAACAAGTGAAACCGTTGCAGTCGGTCGCAACCGACTGGTGTACACTCGATACCTGTTGAAAAACGGGTGAAAAGCGGCCTGATTGCAAAGTGGTACGGATGCGGTAGGGGTGGACGCTGCGTTCAAAGATTGGCTTATGTTCATCTTTTGGGATGCTACCAGCTATATTGTCTCCAAGCACCATATTCCCTTTTAAAGAGGCGGTGGGGCATAGCTTGGGGGCATGGCATACAAATTTTTTCTACAGATCTTTGTGGAATGTCACCAGCTACGATCCTACCGAAATTTGTGACTTTAGCTCAAAAACTGTGGCAGATCTGGGCGATTCTGACTTTGAAATGCGGAGGGCTGTGGGTGGAATGGGGAACGAAAGTAGCTATCTCCTTATCGAATGTTGTGCCTCTAGCTCTAAAGGATTTGGGATAATGTTATCAGTTATTTAATTTATCGATTTGTTAGTCTCCCAATAGGCGTAGAACCCCGTTCATACAGACGGACAGTATACCCTATACCCTATATGCCCTATACCTTCGGTATCGAGTATATATATATATTAAAAAAAAAGAAGAAAAACAAGTTGTGGGGAAAAAATTGGTGCAAAACTGCAAAAACAAACACACACGCACACATACATAGCAAACAATTTTTATATGGTACACTGCTCACGTATATATATACATATATTCATATCTATTTGTTTGGCTGTTAAGCAACAAAGTTTCCGGCTTTTTTGTGTGTGTGTGTGTGTGTGTGTGTGTGTGGCATTTTTCTCGTGGTTCATTCTTCGGACCATCCAGCAAAAAGTGACAAACAAAAGAAGCTGTCAGTTGAGTGCTCGCTCATTCACCATTTGTTTATGTGGTTGTTTGTTGTTTTTGCTAATAACTAAAAGCAGGAAAATAAAAGAGAGAGAGATCTGAACTAAATGCCTTTGAACAGCAAGAAAGTTGCATAAATGGTGAAACCATGTTGAGAATTGTTGATAAAGGTTTAGCAATTCCTGTCACTATCTGCTGCGTTGACAACTCTAATTGGTTAGAAATGTGGAGTGGTGCTAAAATATTTAAGACTGTAGAAATGTAAATGGTGTTAATAAGTAGTTATTATAATATGAAATATATTTAAATGTTAAAGTAAATAACAAGCAGAAGTAACACACAAATATGTACGTAATACCGATGTATATCTGAGTATCACATCTTAGTCAAATACTCTTTTTATATTCGCCCTTTGATAACTTTACAAACTTCCACAGACATATTTACTACCATTAAGCAAGTTTTTCCATCGAATTGTTTATTTAATAACTCTCTAAACGAGAACTGTTTAACGTTTTCTCATTATCCGCAATAATTAACAAGAAATTACAGCATGTTGTATATTTTGTCAACAGTCCATTAACTATAAATTATTAAAAAGCAATTGACAATGAATGAGAAACACGAAAGCGACAGAGGCGCGGGGAGGAAAAACATATGATAGCTTAAATAAACGCTACCAAAATACAGCTGATGTCAAATTAACCAAAAAGAGGATTTTCCGGCTAACATGTACGTGTTTGTGTGTGTAATTGTGTATATGTGTGTAAATCGTATTTTCATGAGCCTTACAACGACAACGCGACGTTGAGCAATTATAAGGGACAACAACAACAAGCGCATTAATACCATGGCACAAATTCCTAATCAATCTTCACGACTTATTCATGCATATAAACCTGCGCGACAACAAAACCTCAAAAACACACACACACACGCAGTGTTTAACCTCCGTAGTGTGTGAGTGTATGCGCATCGGTAGCTGTTTGAGTTTTGCAATTACAACATAAGCACACATCATTATCATAATCCTTAATCGATATTATGGCTTACAAGAATACAAGAGGTTGAAACATGGAGAGAGCAGAGGTGGTGAGCAGACAGTAGACAAACATTTGCATGTGTGTAAGTGTGTGTGTTCGTGTGTGCATTGCTTTTAACCCACTTCCGTCCAGGCTTGGTTTCTGGTTTTGGTTGACTGCTTCCGCCTTTTGAATCGAATTAAAATTCCACATACGCCCTGCGTGCGCGATTCCTGGCCAAGTCAAGAGCGAAAGAAACTATGAAGGCAGTTAAACAGAGATGTCTACATGTGTGTGTGTGTGTGTGTGAATATGGAGATGAAGGATGACTCGGTACACTTGAAGAAAATCGACTAAGTGACAACTTAATTGTAAACTAAAAAACCAAACACGTGGTCTTAAAGAAAATCATAAATATCATAAGGTTTTTCCAACAAATTAATAGCCAGTTCTTTACAAGTGAAGACAACCTTAGCTTTAAAAATTGACTCTAGTGTAGTTTACCTTTTGTTGTCCTTTGCCCTGTCGTTAATAGTTAAATTGCTGTTAACAAATTAAATGTCCTTAAAATTTATTACCAGGCCATCGCTGCCTGGCTTGAACATCAGCCGGCTTTGGCATTGTCCTGTTGCGGCCCCAGGATTAAATGATAAAAAAATGTTAAGCAGCAGCAGCAGAAAGTCGCAGGGAGACACAAGGACCACAAGGCAAACCTGCTTTAAAGTTTCTGCTGGCCCCGTGTCAACAAAGCGTTAAATGAAGGTTGAAAATTTGATTTCAGTTTTCTTCTTTCACATTCCTTTATTTTTTAATTTTTATTATACTTATTTTTTTTTTTTTGTATGTAGTGTGTGAGACGTTGCACAATGGGGCGTATGATTGTTATTGGCACGCCAAACATTTTTGCTGCGCCCTGCGCTGCTTGCGCTTGCGAACAAGTAGGAAAGGACGCAGGAAAGATGATGTTCCGTGTACGTGTTAAGTGGTTATTGGTCTAGCTAAGAGAATGTAACCCTTGTCTGTGTGAGACACAAACAGGGCTCAAAGGTGGCATCAGTTCAAGTGACATTTGCATTAGATTTTGTTTATATTACGCATACGACGAGGAAAGTGGGGAAAGTGAAAAGTGTAATAGCAGCATTTGAAGTCAAATGCTTAAATTATTATAGCATCCATTTCAAATAATAGGCAATGGCATTACAATAAAGACCTAAAGAAATCTCATAGACGTTTCAAGTGTCACATAAGCGATATACTCTTTAATGCGGGCTTAGGACATCCAAGATTCATTGGAGACTTTTTATGTGCAACCCTTCAACAAAATTGGTATTGAGGAGACTTAAATAATCGGATTCAGTTGTAGAATGGTAAGTAAAAATTTTTATTTACATAAACGCACATTTCTAGAAGCCGATTTTAAAGACAACACGAATTGGCATCAAAAGTTTTCAATTTCAGTTTGTTTTGACCATGAAAAAACAACTTTATTTGTCAATGTTTAGACTAGAAACTTTTAAATCACAACAAACAGTAAATCAAAGGCAAACCCACACACACACCCACACAGACTTACAGTAGAAACTAACAATCACTTTAAGGCTTGCAGCTTGCCAAGTAAGTTTGAAAGAAACAAGAAATAAAATATCAACTGCCAAAAAAAATCGAGGGACAACCAAAAAAAATAAAACGCTTGTACAAAATAGGAAAATCCGCCAAGAAGTATGCAATAAATCACAACAAAACGCAACACACAAAGACGGAGACAGTTGTACATATTGAGGAGAGGGAGAGGCAGGCATTCAGCAAAGGCAAACGCAAACGCAAAAGTCGACTCCTACTCTTAAACTGCCTGCATAGCCATAGTAGTACACATAAATTTGTGTACGCTTACATGGTTAGTTCAGTAGAATGGAAACTGGGTTACACATGATCCCGCAAAACTGATAAAAATCGAAAATGTTAACAAACACACACACACACACACAAGCATACACTGTAGTAGAAGTAAATGCCAATAGATGCAGCATTCGAAAAGCGATTTACGACACCATGGTTGCGCATAATATAATATGATATAGCAATTGTGTGAGGAGGGTATATGGTCTGATGTGGTAGGGAGGGATGGGTGTGTGGTTGGATAAGTCCTGAATGACGCATCATTTATAACTTGGCACTCAACAAAAATTGTAAAACAGGAAGAGACAAACGGCAGCCACTTTGAACGCGAATTATAGTAATAAATTAGTTTTTTTTTTCACTCTCTCCCATCTCTTTGTACTTTTTGGGGGCGTGTGTGCTGTGCTTGCTTCGACATGACAATCCGTACCCCGCACACCTCCTTTCATATGGGCGCATATTGTGCCCACTCATTTGATTTGAAAGCCTTCACGCCAGCCACAAAGGCATTCCACACTGTGACAACAACAACAACAACAGCTACAACAAAAACGGCATCCCAATATTTCCAGCACGCTGAATCGAAATTTGCCTTTGCAAAAGGCACTTTCCTCTACTTGCCCTCCATTGGCCCCCACACTTGGCTGCTTTTTTACGCTAAATTGCTTTGCATTTGTGCCTCAAACATATTTTTAGGCGTGCTACATTTTTCATAATGCTTTGACATTGCCCCATTGCCAGCTTCTTTCTGTGCCTGCGTGGTCCCTCTAGCCTGAGACTTACCGCAAGAATGCCCAGAGATAAACTGTCGCTGATATCTAAACTCAAAGTATGTGTCTCTCCCCATAATTCTGCTTTTCCATCTACTTCTTATCCCATACATATTGTTAGATAATCTGCGCGTTTTTATGGTGCTTTCTTTTATAATATTTATGCACGATATTTATCTCAATCGCTGCTTTCTTTTGCATTCTGCTTCACATCATTTCTGACCGTCTGACAGTTAATATATTGAAAAGGCTTTTCAAAAATGATAAAATGCTAGTAAATTTATGCAACTATAAACCGAAATTATAGACACAGCCACAGTTGAAATGCTTATAAAAACTTCTGGTAATCGCTTATTTATGATCAGGGAACGTAAGTCGTAATGCCAGCTTTTGTGGTTATGTCATAAAACTTTAGTTTGACGATTGAAGTGATTGTTAAATTTAAGCTGAGATTTTTGGCCATTGCTTAATAAAAGTGGGCTTGATAGTGTTGGTTTTTGGAGACAGAAATAAATAAAGGACTAAAAAGCCATCTGGTTAAAGCATTCAATAAGATGTAAACTTTTTAAAAAGATTTTTCTTACAGCTCACCCATTTTAATTTAATCCAGCAGCTTACCTTAAATGAAAAAAGAAAATATAGAAGTTATTAGTAAAACAAATCGGATAACTGTCTGGTTCTTAAACTTCTTCAGTTTTCAGCTCTGAACTTCAGCGCTTCAATTTTAAATAGTATGTAATGTAAATTATGTAAAACAACAACTCATCAAACAAAGCCGCAACAATTTCAACTATGCTTATTTCACTTCACGGATATTTACATTTTCACTAGCATAATTAAAAAGTACAGTCGCACAACAACACGAATATATAAGGTAAAGTAGAATAGAGCCAAAGCTCTTCAGAGTCTAGCGAAATAATATGCTTACTTCCACATTGCTAAGCATAAATTTTTTACCGTCTGCCTCGTCTTTGCTTGCTTTCCATTGCCTTCCGAGCACAACTAAATATTACGCTTATTTTGACATTAAAAAGCTTGTTGAGAAATTAAAAAAGCGGCAAATGCGCGAAAACAAAACCAAAACACAACGACCGAGAGAGAAAAAATGGTACCAGAGAAAAGCCACTGCCAAGACGGCGGCAAAGACTGCAGACAGATGAAAGTTTTTTTTCGAATCAACTTTTTCGTTGCGTTTTTCTAATATTTTTCCTCTTTTGCCTGTGCAGTTTTTTAATTTACTACGTTGTATTTTTAATAACAGCAACAGAAGCTGCTTTTTATGTGCAAAATTCATGTTTGCCACACGCACACAAACAGCCGTATTGTAAGCACTTTCCGCGATGCTTAAGAGTTGCCTATGTGGAAAATGGCGGTCGACCAACGCCGGCACCAAAACAAAATGAAGAAAACTCAATCGTCTGCAGTGGCTTTAATAAAAAGTATAAGAAAATAACAAACCACTTTACATAGCCGTGCTCTTTATTTAGTTTTTCTTTTTCTTTTTTGTACATTTTTTAGCTGGCTTGCGGTGGCGTATACGTTATATACAATACAAACACGTTATATTCTTTTTGCTGTCTGCTCAATGTGCAGCCTTTGCATTCATAACACGACGCGGCAGTGGCAACAACAACAACGAGAAAAAATACGTTAATGAATTTGCATGAATGAATATTTGAAAAGCTGCTGCAGGACCCAACAATATTTTCATTGCTCCAAATCGTGTCGGAATAGGGTGGCGAAGGGTGGAGCGAGTTGCAAAGCTGGGCAAAAAAACAGCAGCAGCGATTTTCAGCACTAGAATTTATGCACGAACAATTTATAAAAGCATGCGAAAATTTATGGCCTCTAATATTATCAGCAGATTAGAAAAGTAACTGGAAATTATGGCCGCGTTTCGGTATTTAATAAAATTCCATATTTTCCGTGTGAGTGTGTGTTCTTTTTGTGGTTTGTTATCTGGCAATTGGCTTGAAACGAGAAGTTGTGCATTGTGCATTATGTATATGTTATTTGCATTTAACATTTAACATTTTGGCATTTGGCATTTGCCATTTGCCATGTCCATGTCGGACTTATTGCATGTTTATTATCAATGGATTTTACTTAAGTATTTGGGCATTTCAAGTGTTTTAATTGACCCAAATTGCATTTTAATGCTAATGTGTTTTGCCAAACATGCATTTGCGTTCATTTTCTATTCATTGGAGCTTAATTAACTGTTGACTTCAGTTTGTAAATAATTGGTGCGAAATTGAGATATTCACCAAAAAAACATTAAATAAAGCTTCCGGTATTAAAATATGGTGAGAATTTAACAAGAGTTTTACTTACAAATATTCTAAGTTCTTTTGAGAGGAAATATTTTCGGTGAGTTCTTAATAAACAAGTTTAAGCGATTAACTTATTTTGAGCTTGAGTAAAAATCATTTATTTTAAAATTTTTTTTATCACGCAGTTTTAATTATAAACATTATAGACCTCGTTGGATAAATGAATGACATAAGGTAGATATGGTAAGTTAAATGGCTTAAGCCTGCTTTAAGGTAGTATCTATCGGATTCCCCTGGGCCAACATATTCATCTGATCCTTGCGAATTGCAGCTGCATGGGCTTCGGTAACGGGCTGCATACCTTGTGTAGTGTCAGTTGCTGTTACATTGGCTACCTTCTCCATGTGAGTGATGACTGTGGTTTTGGTGATGCCGCAGTGGGTACAACGGGCGCGAGGCTTGCGAACAGCATGTGACCTAGGCTTGGACGAGGTTCTCTGCTTAGTTGTCGACTTCGGCTTAGCTGTTGTGGTGCTTGTAGTAGTTGAAGTTGAAGCGTGCATAAGGAACAAGTCCTTGGGTGACATTGTGGTAGTTGTTGTTGGTAATGCTTGGGTTTCCTTCTTCACGGCTGCATCTGGTACTGGTTCCGGAAACGTTTCAGCCTTAACGACATTTGGCCATGACTCAAAGGCCAAAGCAAGCAGAACAAAAAAAGCAAAAGCTGGTAGAAAACGCATTTTGTCGAATTAACTGCAATCGCTATTGAGAGTGAACTACTTTCTAGCTAAAATCGTGGCTACTTTATACTATACTCGCGAGGTTGGCAATTAAAATTTATTGACTCACTTTGAATAAATGCGCAACTGTTTTTTATATACATTAATTAGCCAATTGCAGCATTAACAACTAGAAAAACAATTTATATGAAAAAACAGATGCGATATATGCGATATAAAAAGGAAAATTCGCCAACAGAAAGTCAGTTTGTCTTTAAGCTTCAACAAACAAAACACACAAAATGTTTGTCACCAAACTTTATATGCTGCTCCTTATGAGTATTCTGGTCTCTAGTTCTTTGGCCGATAGTGCTTCCTGGTCGACGTTTTTAAAACCGTCAAATGAGTTTAAGGAATCTGTAGATGAGCCTTACATGAGCTTCGATGGCATGGCTTTTGAGAATCTCAAGCTTGATGCACTAAGCACAACAACTATAACGCCACCAAACACAACAACTACTGAGCCACAAAACACAACAACTGTAATCACTACAACTACAGTAAAAAAAGTAACAAAGGCCAGAAGTAACAAGAGAAGGAGGCCTGCACAAAAACACGATGTACACGCGGTGCACAGATCGCAAAAATGAACCACAGAGAATACAACCCAATTCAACATTTAACTTTTTATTATGACTTAACACAGACATATACATAAAGTGTCTTCTTTACTTTCAAAAATAAACTTATAACGTGAGTTTTGCCACTCTTAAAAATGTATATCTCATGACTGTATATAAATATGGTACATCCTGCAATTTAAGATCGCGTTGAGCTTCAAGTTTTTGGCATCGTATGCTATGCAAAGTTTCGGCTCAACTTTCTTTTTCAGGCAAGTCATGTTGCAAATGTTTCAGCTGTTGGTTTCAAGTTGTTGCCTCGCATTTGTTTTTTTTTTTGAATTTCCTTCACGGCCATCAGCTGTGTCAACATGGCCAAAAGCGAAGCGTGTGAACTTGACGTCTAGAAATGGCAAAGCAAATGGAAACTTTTCACAAGGTTTGCACCTGGAACACCTAGCAACAGCTGTGTGCACATATTTCGTTTTTTGTTTATACTTTTTCTAAAGAATAATTCGTTTGATGCTTTAATTGAAACAAATTTTTTTATATTCCCTCCATACATTTTCGAGATCAAGTTAAATAGTTAGAAATCAATCATTTGGTATTCTTTATTTATTCAGTTTAGAACATACGAAGCAATTTAGAAAATTATACAGTGAATTACTCAATCAATTTGATAAAAAAATGTTTAATAAATTTATTTACATTACCCATAACCTAAATCTTATACATTAAATATTTTGTAATATTAACAAGCACATCAGATAATGATATTTTTGATTTTATTAATATTATAACTTAATGCCTCATTATTTCTCCCCGTCTTTTAAGAAACGCAGCTGTCAAGTGTTGTGTGTCGAATGGCATTTTGATGGCCGCTTAGCCACGAAACTTGCAACTTTCTACACTTTATTTCCTGAACTTGACACTCAACAGGATCAAACAGTTGCCTCCCAACCCCATCGAAAAATAAAACTGCTTTCAATGCTCTTCGATGACATCACGCGCCCAACTAATGGCGTACGTGCATAAAATATTTATAGTAGAGAAAGGTGGATATGCAAATATTTTCGAACGTACGTACGAGTAAACCAGATGCATTCGCAAGTTTGTAGATTGGTTTCTCGTTTTTGGTCTGTCGCCTCCGAAAAAAGTCAAACAAATTAAAACAAATATTACATGCACTTTTAAATGCTTAATAATTCACTGGCAATTCCATTTGCTATTTTATGCGCTAAATGAATTTATGAGCAGTATGTGACACTTTTTACATGTGTACGTGTATGTGTACGTGAATATATGTCCATAAAGCACATAGTCCAGTTGTCAGGCTTAAAAATGCGCAGATGTTGGCCCTAAAAATATATATACACATATGTATGTGCATAAATATTTTGATTTAGCACTTTTCAGCTAATTTTTTGCGCTAGCTTTATATGCAATTATGTGCACATTTTGTGTTGCAGCTGCGTCTTTTTATAAGCCTGCAACTTAATACTACTGTAAATGAAGTTGTAAACGGAAATGAAAAAGCTGTTGATTTAAATCGCCATGCAAATTAAGTGCGCTAGTTAATATTTATAATTAAGAATGCCATCAAAACCAACATATCAATAAATACTTTAAAATCAGACCAACATTTTGTTGGTGAGCTTAAAGTAATTTCAAAATATATTATTATTTAATTTGATTAAGAATGAATAAATGTTGTTAAAAATTATATGTTATTTATTTTTATGTTTAAGCATAGAAGGGTTAAGACGTTTATGTTTATTTTAATACATATTTCGAAGTAAAAATAAGTTAATTTTCTTATTATATATGTTCTTAATCGATTTTGAATATTTCAAAGAATCAAAAAAGCTCATCATAATGAAAATAGGCAAATGTAATTCAAGTTTCACACCACCGCTGTGAAAGTTATTTTGCTTTTCTTTGCAATGATACATTTTTAAGGTCGGTTTTAAGAGTTTGACAGCATGCAACTTGTGACGTAGAGTTGAGTTTATATTTATTTGGCGTTCAGTTGAGTTAATATTTTTGTGACGTGCAGTTGAATCAATATTTAACTGGCTTTGGGTTGTGTTAATATGAATGTGGCCTTCAGTTGTGGTATTATTGTTAATCTCTGGCAACTCTGTATATTTAACAGAGGCAGTTGTTACCTCTGTTGTTGTTGTTTGAGTTTCTGTTGATGTTGCAAAAGCTGAAGTTGTGGTTGTTGTTGTGGTTGAAGATGCAGTTGTTGTTGTGGTTGAAGGCTTGTCAGTTTCATTCAAACTCTCAGTGGTTGTACTGACCGAAGGATGTGATAAATACAGCTAAGGATCGTGTGGTATTTAGACCTAAATTCGGCTTGCTTTTAAATCGATCAATTGCTTGCAGTAACACTTTTAGCTGTGAACCATGTGCCAATAGTCGACTTGGTGCTGCTGGAGTTGTTCGTCGAGTTAAACTTGCTAGTCGTTCTATTTATATAAATCAGAGCTGGCAATGGAGTACTAACTTCCTGAGGAGATACCAAATCCTCAGCGCTGGAAGCCGCCAGCAGCAAAGAACAGAAAAACAAGCGTTGTAGAACAAGCATTGTACAAAACCAACTTCTGGAAACACACTGAAACACACTTAACGCAAATCGTATCTTTTATAGTACAAAACAGATAACAACAACTTTAGCAAGTCTTAATCACTGCAAAGCAGGCCTGTATTAGTTTTAAGTCACATTTCAAAGTGGTAGCAGGCACTACAAAAGCAGTTGGCTACCATTTAAAAAACATTTCTTGCCAAAAAGCACAAAAATTAAAAAAGAAAGCCAAGTTGGAAATTTATTTATTTACTGCGGGCTATGCACATTTTTATGGCCCTGCGGCACTTATCAATGCAACTGCCAATCACAGAGGCAGCCACACAAACACAAAAGGGTTGTCATCGAGGGAGGGGAAGTGCGGTTGTTGGCCACATATCGGCACCAGGCACCACAGACTGGACATTTGTATAAACAACATTTCATGCACTGTGCTGACACATGCCATTTTTTCAATTCATTAACTATTTTAGTCATGGTTGGTTGAATTTTTTTTTACGATTTCCCAGTCCCATGCACCAGTAATAGTAGTTTATATTACGAGACGAAAAGATATTTGAAGTAACAAAATTTTATTATTAAGAGTATAAAAATTTTTGCGAATAGGGTATATTCTAAGCAAAGCAGAAGGTGTTAGTTGTGAAATCTCTTAGATTTTCGATATTTAAGATTAAGTTCCAAAAAACAAGCTTTTTAATTCAAGATTTTGTTGTTGTCAAAAAGAGAAGATTCATCGACAATTTAAAACAACTTGATTTGCCCATAGTTTAGACGCGCTTATATTTAAATCTGGATTCACCAACTCTTATAGCACCCCTGGAAAGCACATAGCACCTGGGTGCCGAATCGTTCGTGTTTGTCATACACAGCCGAACGTATCGCTTAGACCAGTGGATACCAAAGTGCGAAAGTTTTTTATACTCAACGACATACCTGAGGAGCTTAAAGATTTGTAAGCTGTGGGACTATGGCAATCATAACATAAGAACATCATTAACCAAATAATTTGCCTACCTGCTTAAATTTTTTATAAATATACTAGTAAGTGGCCCGCTTACTTCGCTACGCGGATAGTTTATATAAATTTTAGCAATAGAAGATAGATACAAAATAAATAAATTAGAAAATATTTCACAAAATATTTAAGCAAAGTATTTAATATTCTCTTTTCCACGCCACCATTGAGGTAGAGAATATTGTGGTTTCTCTGTAGGCCTTATCCACTTATTGAATTTAATTTGCAACTATTAACAACTTTAAGAGCTTCTTTATAAACGACATTGTTTGTTTTCCGTCAGGTGCTAATACAAATAAACTTTTTGGTGAACTGACTCTTGAGCAGGCTACATAAAATTGGCCATGAGAAAAACAATCGTGTCTTAAGTCTAGTCCGGCTAATTTAAGAGTTTGTCCCTGTGATTTATTAATTGTTAAGGCAAAGCAAACTTTTAAAGGAAATTGCAATCTTTTAAATTGAATTGGCAATTCAGAATCAGAAGGTATTAATGAAATTCCCGGTATAAAAACCGTTTCCCCTATACCATTGCCAGTAAAGATAATTACTTCGACAACATTCTTATGAAGGACTTTTACTTGCAATCTTGTACCATTGCACAGTTTTGGCGGCTTCAAGTTGCGAATCAACATTACAGGCGAACCAATCTTTAAAGTTAATTTATGTTGAGGCAGGCCAGCCGGATTTAATGAATTAAGAAACTCGACGGGGTAATGAACTGCAACTTCGATTTCAGTCACAGAATCAATAGAGTTATATGTCATTTCTTCACTTTGAAATGATTTTAATAAAAACTGGTTTATTTCCAATGCATTGTCATTTCTCGCAGTCAAAATAGCACGTTCTGAAAACCATTCGAGTGATTTTTGAGAGATATTTGTAATATCCGGAAATATTTTTAGAGATAGCTGTTCAATACTTTTCACAACATGACACAAAGTTGATGGTAAAGTTATTTTGCCATCATGGGTTGGAAATAATCCATTTCCTATTTGAAGAAGCATTTCTGCAAATTCACCAGCTATGCTATCATCTGTTAAGTGCACTCGCATATTATAATATATATATATATATAATAATGAAATTTTCTGTATTTTGGGCCACAAAATTGAAGACTTTAAGCACGCTACTATTTCATCTGCTCTTGTTCCTCTGGGGATCACTGGAAGAGTTTGTCGAAAATCACCAGCTAAGAGAACAGTTATGCCACCCATTAAGTATTCACTATCTCGAATGTCTTTCAAAGATCGATCTACAGCTTCAAAAGCACCTTTATGGCCCATAGTACACTGATCCCAAACAATAAGCTTGCAATCTTTGAGCACAGCAGCAATATTAGATTGCTTTGACATTGAGCAATGTGGTGTTTCTAAATGAATCAAATTAAATGGAATCTTAAGTGTAGAATGCGCTGTGCGACCACCATTAAGTAAAGTGGCTGCGATACCGGAAGAAGCAACGGCCAATGCAATTTTTTTACTTTGCCGTACCTTTGCCAATAATAAATTTAAAAGATACGTTTTACCTGTTCCACCAGGTGCATCTAAAAAATAGATTTCTCCCTTTTCTGCTTCAACGCTATGTAGTATCTTTTCGTATACTTGTTTTTGCTCAACAGTAAGGAATAGCTCATTATTAACAACAAAATTATCGCAATTTTCATAATTTGTTTCTCTATGATATTCAAGATTTGGAACAATTTCCTCGGATCTAATTGGTAGTGGAAGTCCATAGTAAGTCAAGTTTTGACCACTAATAGACAGTACAATATCTTCAATGTATATAAGACATTTATTTAATACATTATTCACAATACTTTGATCAATATTTCTGTCTTGTGAAAAATGAAAGGCTCTTAAAATATCTTCTGAGAAACTCTCTTTATACAAGTTGTCTTTCGTTGGTGACGGTCGTGTTTTTACGTGCTCTCAAGTATTTATTGATCTTTTGTGTTTACGGTGTTTAAATTTGTTTAATCTGGTAAATAATTCTAACAGGGATTGCAAATATACGTGTACTTATTTACGTTTGCCAAAAAAAGCTTTGCCAAGTTTTTATACACTTTAATTTGCAGTTTAACTGACGCTGCAGTGCCTTACTTAAAGAAAACATACGTTCATACATATATACATATATTTGCATTTGCTTATTCTGTGTCTACTAACAACAAACAGCTTGTCAATTTTATTACTCTCGCTTTTCAGCATCAGTCCTCTCCCGCTTTCGTCCGCTCTTATCCGACGGTTCTATCTGCTCACGCTCTCTTGCTCTCTTTATTTTTTTACCGTTTCAACGTACTCATTGCATTGAAACGTTTATACATACATATATTCTTGCACTCTTCATTGTTTTGTTTTAGCATTTCGATTTGCTTATTTCATTGTTTACATTTTTCAATATGTTTACCTGCTGCAGCAAGAATTGTAAAACGGTTGGTACAACCAACCAAGACTTTATTTTATGTAGATTGTGTGACAACGCGATCCATATGAAATGTGCTGGCTTTACTGCCAAAATAAGGGACTGCTTAGTTGCTGACTCTGGCCTGAAATGGTATTGTGAGTCCTGCAATGAGGTTGAGAAAGAAACTGCTCAATTCATAAGGCAGACTCACCTAAGCTTTGTATCTATGAACAAAGCGTTTAATAATCTGCATACGGCTTTCAAGGAGCTTGAGGCGAATTTTAAAAATGGCAAGATCATGACGGAATCTCCGAAGCGCAAAAAGACTTCGGGTCCTTTTCCACCTAGTGTCCCACCTGTCCTGCCAACCAAGCCACTACTGGTGCCAAGTAATAATCCCACATCGGGGCCTATTGCTGGCCCATTAATGGTTTTTAACTCGCCAGCTAGAAATCCTATTAATAACTTAACCACAGCTAACAATCCTTTACAAGTGCCCTCTGATCCTACAGCTTGTGTGCCTAGTAATCCTACTGTAGGTACAGCCGGCACTCCCAAGCCTCTTGTGGTTGTGCCTATCAACAAATTTATCTTTGTGTCTAGGCTAGCATCCGATACTTCATCGGATGATGTTAGTGCCTACATTAAAAGTTATATCGAGTCCCCACATATTAGGGTGGAAAAATTTAAATTCAAACACGCCCGAAGCATATCTTCTTTTAAGTTGAGTGTTCCGCCCGAACTTTTCACGACGATTTGTTCTGAAAAGTTTTGGCCGCCACAGCTCGTTGTAAAGGAGTTTGTGAATAGGCGTAATGATAATTTTAATAAAAATGGTATTAGGATTACTAGTGCACAGCCTGTAAGCCACCCTGTGGCCTCCACGTCGTCGGCAAAAAACTAATTAGCTTGGCCTACCAAAATGTTAGAGGCCTTAACTCTAAACTTGCCAAATTATATGTAAACAGCCTATCTTTTGATTCACAAATTGTTGCACTTACAGAAACCTGGTTAAAACCCGATATTTCTGATTATTCCGTTTTTCCTTCTAAATATAACTTGTACAGATGCGATCGCACTTCCCGCAAAGGGGGTGGTGTTCTCATTGCTGTTGACTCCTGTATTTCCTCTGAACAGATTCTTTCTCAGGATCTTCCGGACATAGAGTTTTTATGTGTTAAAATATTACTAAACGGCCGTTCACTTTATGTTACTTGCTCTTATATTCCTCCTCAATCTGATATTAACATTTACTCATCCCATCTGAGTGCCCTGCAACTTGTTTCGTCATTTTTGACTGATATGGATAATCTGATAGTGGTTGGTGATTTTAATCTGCCACATGTTGCATGGTCTGTGAATGACACATCTTCGGCGGTGTTACCAGTCACTTCTGATGATTTTATCGATGGCCTACTGGAGTTAGGCCTATCGCAAGTTAACAGGGTGCATAACTGTAGTGGTAGAATGTTGGACTTAATATTTGTTTCTGACTCAGATTGCAGTAATGCTTGTAGAATACCCCCTCTAGTGCTTCCGGAAGATACCTACCATCCAACCTTAGAACTATCCATCGAAATTCTTAACCCTAGTTCAATATCTAATAATACATTAAAAACCCGTTGCTTTCGTAAAACTAATTTTACTAAATTAAATTATCTTCTTCAACATACTAATTGGTCTCGCCTTTATTCTTGTAGTGATATAGAAACTGCCATTGCCATATTTTATAGGACCTTGAATTCGCTTTTGGATATTTGTGTTCCCCTCACTTGTCCTTCAAGTGATAATAAACCACCTTGGTTTACGAGGGAACTATCGAAATTGAAAAACGCGAAGACAAGAGCATATAAAAAATTTAAAAAATCGGGAACTACCTTAGATTTATCTTCGTATTTAGTAGCAAAATCTAGTTTTCTTTCTGTTAACACATCTTGTTATAATAATTATCTTAATCGTTGTAGACTAAACTTTTCACGTGACCCTAAACAGTTTTATAAATTTGTTAACTCTAAACGTAAGTCTTCTTGCTTGCCATCCTCAGTATACCTAGATGATACAAAAGCAAGTTCTGATCAGGCAGTAGCCGATCTATTTGCTGAGTATTTTCAATCAGTATATTCAACGAATTTACATAGTTGCAGTAATTCCTATCCTTTTCGAGTTCAATCGTCAAATTGCATATATATCCCAGTTATAACTGAGTGTACGCTTCTAAGTGACCTTAACTGTACCAAACCAGGCTATCTGCCTGGTCCTGATGGAGTGCCAGGTTGTATACTTAGATACTGTGCGGATTCACTTTGTAAACCCTTACATAAATTATTTAACTTGTCGGTTGACTCAACAGTGTTTCCTGCTATATGGAAGGAATCTTTTATTATTCCACTCCATAAAAATTCTTCTAAGTCTAACGTTAAAAATTATAGAGGCATATCCAAGTTGTCCGCCATTCCTAAAGTCTTTGAAAAAATAATATGTTCTCAACTGCAACACACATGTAGTTCAATTATATCGCCTTATCAACACGGTTTTGTTAGGCGTAGATCTACTACCACTAACCTTCTTGAATTCACTTCGCTTGTTATCAAAGGGTTTCAGGAAAAATGCAAACTGACGTTGTTTACACCGATTTTAGTAAGGCATTTGATTCTGTTAGTCATTCTCTGTTGCTTCAAAAATTAAATATTATTGGATTTCCATCAAAACTCGTATTGTGGCTTTCGGAGTACTTGTGTGGCCGAACACAAAAAGTTGTTTTTAAGTCGTCTGTATCTAAACCTATTTTAGTTACCTCTGGTGTTCCCCAAGGTAGTCACCTTGGTCCTTTGCTATTTAATTTGTTTATTAACGATCTTCCAGCTGTTATTACTAACTCTTTTGTTTATATGTTTGCTGATGATGTAAAACTATGTTTCACCTACAATGATGCTTCTCTGTGCAACTTACTACAGTCGGATTTATGTGCGCTGTCGGCCTGGTGTCGTTTTAACTTACTCAATTTAAACTGTTCAAAATGTAAAGTCATGTCTTTTTGTAGAAGTACCCCTCATACTGCTCACTACTTGCTTGATGCTTCACCACTTGACCGCGTGTTTGAAATTAAAGATTTAGGCATTATTCTTGATCCTAAGCTAAAGTTTGACTCTCATATTTCTTCTATGGTTAATAAGGCCATTAATGTCTTTGGCTTCATCAAGCGGTGGTCGAAAGAGTTTAACGATCCCTACACCACTAAAACGCTTTATACATCCCTAGTACGTCCCATCCTGGAGTATGGATCTTGTGTGTGGTCCCCACAATACTCGATTCACCAGGATAGAATTGAATCTGTGCAGAAGAAATTTCTTCTATTTGCCCTTAGAAGTTTTAACTGGGTTCCTGGAGTAGACTTACCCCCGTATTCAAGTAGACTCCTTTTGATTAATCTTCCCTCCCTGTTAAACCGTAGAACTATGCATGGAGTATTATTTATTACTAACTTACTTAATGGTGAAATCGACTCATCAGTTCTTTTGAGTCGAATTAAATTTAATGTCCCAATTAGATCTTCACGTAACTTTTTACCCCTTAGCCTTGATCGTTGCTTCAGCAACTATTTAATTCATGAACCATTTCGTGTTATATGTTCTGACTATAACAAACTTTATTCTCTTGTCTCCTTGGAGGCCTCATCTCCAGTACTAAAAGAAGATCGATCCTTTTTGCTTTATCTAATCGTAACCACTAACCACTAATCAAATGCTGGTCTGATTGGGTTTTTCTGGGTTTTTCCCAATCCTCGCAACAAATGTTGGACTACTCAATTTTTATTGAATTTCCCAGAGCTTTAACGTTAACTTTTGATTATATTTTCAGATTTATATATTGATCTATATTTTTATTTTAAATTATTTTAACTATTTTTTAATTTAAATTAATTTTGATTTCATTTTAATGTCAGCTGCTCTTAGCTGACAATAAATAAATAAATAAATAAATAAATAAATAAGTATTCCAAAGTTTAAGAGCATCTGAAATTTGACAAAATACTAACATTATTGCAAAAAGTTCTCTCAGTTTTGTAAGATTTTGACATATGACAGCTTCGGCTATAGTTGAATCCCAGTGCTTATCATCTTCTAGTAATCCTAGAGGTTTACACGCCAATTGAAATGATGCGTATGCTATACCATTAACGGTTTTTAAATTTAAAAATTAACTTGGGCCCCTTACAAAATGTAATAAAAGTCTTAAATAAAAACATTCTGTATTATTGGGATGAATAGTGTAAACTATTCCCAAAGCTGAATCTCTTTTAACTCCAGGAAAATTTGGCACATCATGCCCTCGTTTTCTTCTTTGAAATTCTATATTGTTCCATGTAAAATACGATGGAACTTCACAATATAGAAGCGTTCTTGCAAACTCATCACGTGTGCATAGCTCAAAGAAGGCTAGCAAAGTGGTTTTGGGTGTAGTGCTTAATCTGTCAAGTAATTGTTGCGGATTATTGGGGTTAAAATATATCCGTTGACCATTTTCTAAATGATCAGCTAAGTGTGTAATAGACGGAAAACGTTCATGTATGGGAAATGCCAGGATTCTCCATACCGCTTCTGAGCTACTTATATAACGGCCACTTTCGTACATATTAATTTCATTACGTTGGTCTTCAAGAGTAAATGATGCTTGATCACTGCCCTTGTTAACGTATTTACAAATGTATTTAATAGACTTTACAGAACTACAATACTCAACATTTATGTGAGCTTCAAATGTTCTCAATAGTACACAGTTATAAGGCACAACCCAACGATTATCTATGCAATTACCATTTATATTAATTGCATTACCACCATCTTCTATCGCTCTTCTACGATATAGAGGGTAACTATCTTTTCCAGTCACAGTTTCTTTAAGTAATTGTCGAGGAAACCTTTTGGTACATATTCCATTTTTCATGCATGGCGATTTATTATTAAATGCACCGCAAGGTCCATGAATCATATTTGACTTAACAATGATAAATAACAAAGGATCCTCATCTGTGTTTGGTATTTCGGCACAGATAATTTGATCGATTTTATTTGGTCTTATTTTATTTTCTAACCAAAGTAGAATATATATATGTGGTAAACCGCGCTTTTGCCATTCCACAGAGTACATGAAACATTGCACGCTTCCAAACAAAGAACCTTTTGTCAATAGTGACATTAAAGCTTTAACTTTTAAATGGAAAACTCGAGCTATAATATCGTGACGATCATGCTGTTTTTGACCCGGTAATAAAACACTTTTTATGTCATACCATTGTGGATTGCATGTGAATGTTATGAAAAGATCTGGTCGCCCATAATGGCGAACATATGTCATAGCATATTGAGTCTTTTCATGCATATATCGTGCAGAGCTTGTAAAAGAAGATGGTAAAATTACCATCTGACCAAGTTGAGCTGCTTCAACATCTTGTTGGCCTATTGCATCTTGTAGATGTATATAGCTATCTGCTCTGAGTTTCGCTTGATTGTAGCGAATATAATTTAACCTGTCTGTTTCAATTTTAGCATACATATCAACCAAAAATTGACTATAAAGGGAACGACAATAAATTAAATGATTTATCTCAGATTGACGAATCATTATTTTATAGCTGTAAAAGCTTAACGCAGATATCGTTTTTTTTGGTTCCTCCTTTTTTAATAATGGATTCCATTGCGGTATATCCACTGAATAGCCATCTTCGCCGTAAGGAAATAGCAAAGGGTACTGTAAGGCATCGTATGATCGATGCACCTCACTTATACGATGTAATTTATTTTTATGGCTTTCTATAATAATATCGTGCTTTTCAAATTGCTGACCAACAATAACTAAAGCTACTTCGCTTGATTGAGGTGCATTGTAAAGCCCTTTGTGAGCACCAGCGGGTGTTCGATCAGCATGTATTATCAATTTATAGTCTTTAGTACTTGTTGGTATTTTATTGAGAGCCATTTTTAGATCTTTTACATAACGATTATGCTGATGAAACATACATTGAAGATCCTTTACTACGCTACAATCAACATTTGAAATATTTTTGCAACGTAGTTGAGCTTCCTTTTCATCATCACCAACAAAATAAATTTGAAGAAACTGCATTTCTTCATTTGGCAAAGGTCGGAAACTACCAATTAAGTGATACACTTGTCCTTGGACTTTAAAGGTTGACCAACTTTCATTTATAGTTTTTGTACTTCCAAAAGAAGTCATTTGAAAGCAGCTGTTATACTTTCTTATACGATCAATGAAATGATCATGCTTGGGATGTCCACCAATTATTAAGCTTTTAAGTGGATCAGGAAAACTTTCATTTTGTGAAAGTTTAACTTTTCCTGCCTTGCAACAGATACCCAAAGGCTAATTTTTCCATTTTAAAGCATTACAATCTTTGCATATCAAATTCATACTACCAAGTTGAGTAATTTTATCTGACTTGTAAGCTTTTTCAAAATCATAGTTTAAGCCAGACATGGCTTTAACACTCCATGCACGCAAACGCCTTTCTTGACGTGCATCAGGATTATTAGCCTGATGTCTTCTCACTGCAACTCTATGAGCTTCAGGATTATTTGCCACATCTCTTCTCTTTACAACTCTAATAACATCAGGATTATTAACACGATATCTTTTTGATGCTTCTATGCGCTTACCCCTATTGATATCACTATTTTTTTCAAATGAACGTTTTTTTTTACCTTTTTTTCTGTTTTGCCGGTGAATCGACAGGATTTAACAGGATTTTTAACATTTTCACATATACATTCACTTGACGTATCAGGTTCTTGAGTTAATACTTCCTCTAAAGAAATATAAGCATCAAAATATCCATACATTAATGGACCGGTAAAACGCAATCTTTTTACAGGATGCATACTATTTCCGAATGCTTGTAATAAATTTCCATTTTGAAAAACTTGAAAATGTACAGCATAAATTTCTGCTGCTGCTTGAAGCTCACATGCAGCACCATAAGTATTTGAATTTGACATATCGCACTCATATTGTTCAGAAGAGCTATAACACTCTCCATTTAAGTTTATGCTGAAGCAACAACATGTTCAACAATATTTTGGCGTATGGTGCTATGGAAGCCTTGCCTACCAAATAAAAGGTAGGAAATAGATCTAAAAAGGCAGGCTCCATCACCAATTATAGCAACAACTGAATGCGGCACCAAAACACCACTAATAAAGTTTCAATAGACATATTTTAATTTGGATGTGAGTCAATTGACTTCACTGTAAAACGATTGTTACAACCAGAGCTCGCAAATGACGCTCAACACATTCTTTTATTGCCCTCCATTCAGCATAAAGACAGAAAAAAAACAAGTGGAAACGTTGCAGTCGGACGCAACCGACTTCGGCATACTCGATACCAGTATTAAAACCGGTAAAAAGAGGCCTGATTGCAAAGGGGTACGGATGCGGCAGGGGTGTACGCTGCCTTAAAGATTCTCCGATGCAGATGGGGATGCTACCAGCTATATTCCTTCCGAATTTGGTAACTCTAGCTCAAAGTTTGTAAAATGTAGGGAAAGGGGGGCTGGGGGCGGTATGGGTGGGCGTGGCATCAAAATTTTTGTTGCAGATCTTTGTGGAATGTCAATTGCTATCTACATACCAAATTTGGTGACTCTAGCTCGAAGTTTGTAAAAAGTGGGGAAAGGGGGGCTGGGGGCGGTATGGGTGGGCGAGGCATCCAAATTTTTGATGCAGATCTAAGTGGAATGTCAATTGCTATCTACATACCAAATTTGGTGAATCTAGCTCGAAGTTTGTAAAAAGTGGGGAAAGGGGGGCTGGGGGCGGTATGGGTGGGCGTGGCATCCAAATTTGTGATGCAGATCTTTGTGGAATGTCAATTGCTATCTTCATACCAAATTTGGTGACTCTAGCTCGAAAATTGTAAAAAGTGGGGAAAGGGGGGTGAAATGGAGGGCGTGGCTCCAAAACTTTGATGCAGTTTTTTGGGGGTCGTTAACAGCTATCTTCCCACCAAATTTGGAGGCTCTAGTTCCACAACTCTGGAAGATACACGCATTCCCGTTTGTGACGAAGCGTTGGGGTGGATGGGGGCGGCTAGGGCAGTATTGGTGGGCGTGGCATCCAAACGTTTGGTGCAGTTTTTAGAGGGTCATCATCACCTATCTTGGCACCAAATTTGGTGGCTATAGCTCAAAAACTGTGGGAGATAGTCTATTTTGACTTTAAAATGCGGGGGGGCTGGGGGCGGAATGGGGGGCGTGGCTCCAAAATTTTTGATGCAGTTTTTTGGGGGTTGCTAATAGCTATCTTCTTACCAAATTTGGTACTTCTAGCTGTAAGGATGTGCGAAATATGTGGATTTATCGGTTTTGGGTTATCGAATTTATCGATTTCCAGCCCCCCAGTTATCGTAGAACCCCCATCTTGACACTTTAATTTACTATCTCATAGATAAAGAGAATTGGAAAGTTTCAAGTCTCTAGCTTGAAGGGTGTGGAAAAAACTTGCAACCATACGGACGGACAGACGGACAGACGGACAGACACCATGACGGACATTGCACAAAACCAATATACTCTTTACCTTCGGTATCGAGTATAATAACGCGCCCTCCGTCTCTCTGTGAGCAAAACACTTTTTTTCGGCTCTCTTGTGTTCTCTGTTTAGTATTTTCCATTGAGTAAACACACGGAACAGTCGTGCAATAACAACTTGAGAAGAGACAAATTTTCGTTGCTCATCAAATGAGCCTCCGCAAATGAGCAAAATGTTAAAAGTGGAAGCAAAAAGTGTCTTTTTCTTATGCATGTATGTGTGTAATTTTGTATACTATACTAGTAAACCGACGCACACACCCAAGCAAAATACACAAAAACACGCATACATACGCAAAAGAGACTTTGGCGATTGTGCTCACCCAAAACGCTCCTAAGAAGACACGAGCAAAACGAAATCGAAAAAAACTGTCTTTGCTTGAGCATTCCACTCATTGATCAAGAACAGAAATGTTTGTGTTTTCTCGCTCGCTTTTTGCATTATGTCCCAATGAGAGTGGTTTTTTTCGGACAGTCTGAAAGTCTCGAGAGTTTCTTGCGAGCTCTGGTTACAACGATACAGCGTCTAATAATGCCTACCTCAGTATACCTTGATAATACAAAAGCAAGTTCTGATCAGGCAGTAGCCGATCTATTTGCTGAGTATTTTCAATCAGTATATTCAACGAATTTACATAGTTGCAGTAATTCCTATCCTTTTCAAGTTATATATATCCCAGTTATAACTGAGTGTACGCTTCTAAGTGACCTTAACTCTATCAAACCAGGCTATCTGCCTGGTCCTGATGGAGTGCCAGGTTGTATACTTAGATACTGTGCGATTCACTTTGTAAACCCTTACATAAGTTATTTAACTTGTCGGTTGACTCAACAGTGTTTCCTGCTATATGGAAGGAATCTTTTATTATTCCACTCCATAAAAATTCTTCTAAGTCTAACGTTAAAAATTATAGAGAAATATCCAAGTTGTCCGCCATTCCTTAAGTCTTTGAAAAAATTATATGTTCTCAACTGCAACACACATGTAGTTCAATTATATCGCCTTATCAACACGGTTTTGTTAGGCGTAGATCAACTACCACTAACCTTCTTGAATTCACTTTGCTTGTTATCAAAGGGTTTCAGGAAAAAATGCAAACTGACGTTGTTTACACCAATTTTAGTAAGGCATTTGATTCTGTTAGTCATTCTCTGTTGCTTCAAAAATTAAATATTATTGGATTTCCATCAAAACTCGTTTTGTGGCTTTCGGAGTACAAAAAGTTGTTTTTAAGTCGTCTGTATCTAAACCTATTTTAGTTACCTCTGGTGTTCCCCAAGGTAGTAACCTTAGTCCTTTGCTATTTAATTTGTTTATTAACGATCTTCCAGCTGTTATTACTAACTCTTTTGTTTATATGTTTGCTGATGATGTAAAACTATGTTTCACCTACAATGATGCTTCTCTGTGCAACTTACTACAGTCGGATTTGTGTGCGCTGTCGGCCTGGTGTCGTTTTAACTTACTCAATTTAAACTGTTCAAAATGTAAAGTCATGTCTTTTTGTAGAAGTACCCCTCATACTGCTCACTACTTGCTTGATGCTTCACCACTTGACCGCGTGTTTCAAATTAAAGATTTAGGCATTATTCTTGATCCTAAGCTAAAGTTTGACTCTCATATTTCGTCTATGGTTAATAAGGCCATTAATGTCTTTGGCTTCATCAAGCGGTGGTCGAAAGAGTTTAACGATCCCTACACCACTAAAACGCTTTATACATCCCTAGTACGTCCCATCCTGGAGTATGGATCTTGTGTGTGGTCCCCACAATACTCGATTCACCAGGATAGAATTGAATCTGTGCAGAAGAAATTTCTGCTATTTGCCCTTAGTTTTAACTGGAGTAGACTTACCCCCGTATTCAAGTAGACTCCTTTTGATTAATCTTCCCTCCCTGTTAAACCGTAGAACTATGCATGTAGTATTATTTATTACTAACCTACTTAATGGTGAAATCGACTCATCAGTTCTTTTGAGTCGAATTAAATTTAATGTCCCAATTAGATCTTCACGTAACTTTTTACCCCTTAGCCTTGATCGTTGCTTCAGCAACTATTTAATTCATGAACCATTTCGTGTTATATGTTCTGACTATAACAAACTTTATTCTCTTGTCTCCTTGGAGGCCTCATCTCCAGTACTAAAAAGATCTATCCTTTTTGCTTTATCTAATCATAACCACTAACTACTAATCTAATGCTGGTCTGATTGGATTTTTCTGGGTTTTTCCCAATCCTCGCAACAAATGTTGGACTACTCAATTTTTATTGAATTTCCCAGACCTTTAACGTTAACTTTTGATTATATTTTCAGATTTATATATTATTCTATATTTTTATTTTAATTATTTTAACTATTTTTTAATTTAAATTAGTTTTGATTTCATTTTAATGTCAGCTGCTCTTAGCTGACAATAAATTATAAATAAATAAATAAAATTCAATAAAATTGAATTTACCAACTTATACTTTTAATAGAATATTCAGACTGCTTAGTTTTATTTGATTTTTAAATGCACTTAAGCAGAGTCTATATAAGTATTATATAATATGCAAAATAGAAAACAACTATAAATAAGGTTGCTTCAATTATTAAGTCGAAAATCTACTTAATATTCTTGGTTTTAAAAAACAACAAAAGAAATTAAAATACGTTGATCGTTATTTAAATATTTAAATAATAGCAATTAAATATTTTTTATAACTTATCATTACATAAGAATTGTAAATGAACGTATATACATACGTTTTTTAAATGAATGTATATTTATATAATACGAAAATCAGAATATTAAAAAACTCACTGATCCAAAAAGAAACTTTCGATGTTATTATCCTTATCCTTAATATAAACAATATTATTAAAATTCACTGAAACGAAAAGTAACTTTCTTTGTTCACATTAAATATGAACTAAAATGCATAACCAATTCCCTTACCATTGTATGTAAAAACCATACCTGTTAAGTTGCCATTAGAATTACTAATCAATTAAATTATTTTTGGAAAATAGTCGTAATGATTATATAGTTCGCTAGTGAAAAATGTATGATTATTTAATGATTACGATTACAAATAAACAAAAATAATGGAAAATTACCATGAATTATTAAAAATAATGGAAAATAATTGAAAATAATGGAAAATAATGGTTTCCATTATTTACCATTATTTCCATTATTTTCCATTATTTTGCATTATTTTCCATTATTTTTCATTATTTCGACTATTTGAGACTATTTTGAGAGAAACAAATTATTTTCAACATCACATTTAATAACAAAAATGTTTCTGTACGAGATCGGCTTGTTGTTATTAAATATGATGTTGAAGATTATTTGTTTTTCTCAAAATAGTCTCAAATAGTCGAAATAATGAAAAATAATGCAAAATAATGGAAAATAATGGAAAATAATGGAAAATATTAAAACGATTAGTTCCCATTATTTTCAATTATTTTCTATTATTTTTAATAATTCATGGTAATTTTCCATTATTTTTGATTATTTGTAATCGTAATCATTAAATAATTGTGTGAAACCGAAAATAATCGCAATTTAATCATTAATTCAACTTTTAAACAAAAATAATCTAATTAATAATAACTACAATTAATAATCATTACTTAACAGGTATGGTCAAAACATAATGTTGGAAAGAGCATTACAGTTAATCCTCTAAGCAGCAGATCCCGAGCTCATACATACAACGCTTGCACTTAAGAGCTAGGTATGGGTGGTGCAAATTAGGCAATGCAATTCCTTTAACAGCAGCCTCTTAGTTATGGTTAGCTTAGCTTAGTGAGTGCGGAGGAGATAGGGAGTGTTAGCACAGTATTTTAGTCATAATATTTGTAAAATAATGAAATTAGTAAATGAAGTAAAAGACGATTGAATGTTGTTAGTCGAACGTAAACATGAGTAATTATATTTTCACTCATGTTATTAACATAGTAACTCATCTAATGTAACATAGTTAAGTCAATCATTCTTAGTTCTTAAGCATCTCACTATTTTTCTATGATCGCGTTAGTCGCTCTTTCTCGTTCGTAGTCGCTGGTTGTGCCAGCGCATTAAAGTTTGAAATCGATTTGAGTGCGTTTTCGTTTGGCCACAGCTAACCCTAAATCGAAGTCGCGTTTTTCGACAACAAGAAAAAATTAACATCGTAAAAAAGCTTACGATTTTTTATGGCGCCCGAGCAGGGACTTCGGCTCTAGGATTGTAAAACTCGCCCAAAATATAAAAAAAGTGCATTTTCGTCGTCTCGGCACTTATCAATTTTCGGTGCGAGCGTAACTAGCTGTTGGAGCCATCGCACATTGGAACCATTTCGCAAACTTGGAGGCCTAAAGGAAAGTTTAAGTATCATGCCGAATAACCAAGTAATGTTTTGAATAAAATACATATAAATTTAAAGTGAACCACTTAACAAAATAAATGTGTGTGAAATTTATATTGATCTTCGTCCACGGTAATTGTACAGAGGCACAATTGCAAATCAGCTGCAAAGCGACAAGGTGCCGCTAAGTTCATTCCCTTTTGTTCAGTGCAAAGCGCCAAACGGCAAGAACAGCTGCAAAGCGATAAGGTGCCGCTAAGTTCATTCCCTTTTGTTCAGTGCAAAGCGCCAAACGGCAAGAACAGCTGCAAAGCGACAAGGTGCCGCTAAGTTCATTCCCTTTTGTTCAGTGCACAGCGCCAAACTGCAAAAGTGTTCATCTCTCTTTGTTAAGCTCATACTGATAGCTGCGCCAAGTGAAGTGTAATCACAGTTGCTGTAAAACTGTGCGAGGTTCAGTTGCTCTTATTCAGTGCAGTTACAGTTGTCATACAACCGTACAGAGGTTACATGCAGTGTATTTTAAACTGTGCGTGCAGCTGCAAGCCATCAGCAGTGTATAGTTGCGTTGAAATCTGGCTATTCCTTTCAATCTCAACTTAATTCTTAAATATTAATTGCTTATATGTTCGGCTGAACATTGCAAATTCGTGCGTTGTGGTTCTGTTGGTGCTATTAGCACATATATAAATTTTGAACGCCTTAATATTTGCATATTTATTTATTTAAATCGGCTTTAGAAACAAACAAAAAAAAAAAAATAAATAAATAAATAAATTTGCAAAATGAGTAAGGAAGATAAGGAACCAGTCCCCAAGGAGGGAAGTTCAAAAAGTAATACAAAATTATTATTGGCAATGCAAAAACACGACAAGGTTATGGGTGATATATCACGCATGAGGACAGCATTTGAAGAAAAAACTATATCGTTCGACAAATTTCAATTGGGATACAGAATGCAGCTGCTTGAAAATTATTGTGAGAAGTTAATGGATATCCAGGCAGACATTGATGCACTTAACCCAAACAATGATTTAAGAGCGTCTGTCGAGGATATGTGTGTTATATCAAAGGCTTTATACCAATCCGCAATAAAAGCAAATGAATCTCCGAAGGTAATTTACGGGGATAGTAACGCTCGTCCTCATTCCTCACAGCTGCCAAAAATGAATCTTCCGAAGTTTAGTGGAAAGCATGCCGAGTTTAAAAATTTTATAAGTCTTTTTGAGAGTTTAGTGCATACTGACTCATCTTTAACAAATGTTGAAAAATTCAATCATTTACTGTCTTGTTTGAAGGATGATGCGTTGGGAACTGTCAAGGCGTTTCAAATATCGGATTGTAACTATGAAAAGGCGTTAGCTAGTTTAAAAAGTGTTTATGATAACAAATGTTTAATTTTTTTCGACACAATCTCGCAATTACTTGACATTCCCCATCTATCAAAACCTTCTGCTTCAGGCTTAAGGTCTTTGATTGATGAAATATCGGCACTTTATGCATCGTTACAGTCATTGGGAAGTGAAAAGGAGATAAATAATGCCATTCTAATTCACATAGCAATGTCCAAAGTAGATAGTTTAACAAAATCTCGGTTTGAAGAACAGCTAGACTATAATACTCTGCCGACGTGGTCAGAGTGTGCAGCTCAGTTAAACCGACGGTACCAGCATTTAGCTGCTGAAGAAGCAACTAAAAACAAAAGCAAGCCTACCCAATCATCGAATAAAGGTTATACAAAATCATCGTTTTCGTGTGCCAAAACAGATCTGAGTCAAACTGTCGTTATTGTTCAGCGACGAATCATACATTAGGTAATTGTCAAGCTTTCACCGCTCTTCCTGTAATTCAACGTTTTGAGTTTACAAAACAGAATCGTTTGTGCATAAATTGTCTTCACCAAGGACACACAGTTAAGAATTGCAAGGCCACTAGATGTCGGGTATGCTCAAAATCCCATAACACACTTCTTCATAGATATGGGGGAGAGCACCAGTCAACTGTTTCCGGCTCACTTCCTCAAATGCAATCACAATCACGCTCTGGAGTTTCTGACCCTCCGGTAGCTTACACCAGTCATGTTGTTAGTAGCGATCAAGTAATTCTTGCTACTGCGTTGGTAAAGGTGCGTGACAGATTTGGACAGTTTCAACTAGCACGTGCACTTTTGGATTCCGGGTCGCAAATAAGTTTCATTACAGAGGACTTTGCACAGCGTTTGCGATTGCATAGAAATGAGTCTTGCATTAATATTACCACTGTTGGAAAAAACGACTCTGTAGTACGCCATAAAGTGCACACGTCAATTCATTCTCGGGTCAATTCTCATAGTTTTGCCACAGATTTCTGAGTTTTAAAGTCAATATCTACATACCAACCAGATCATGAGGTAAATTTTGCCCAATTGAGTATCCCAGCAAACATTGAGCTGGCAGATCCTCGGTTCTACAAGCCCGCAAAGGTTGACTTATTGGTTGGCGCAGAAATCTTTTTTGATTTATTGAGTGTGGGCCAAATAAAAGTTAATTCCCAGCATCCACTAATCCAAAAAACCTTGTTTGGATGGATTGTGTCCGGAAAGTACTCTAGAAGTCTATCGGATAGAGCTCAGGTATGCAGCATCACCGTCGCCGAAAACAACTGCTCTCTCGACTCTCTGGTGGAACGATTTTGGGAAATGGAACAAGCTCCAGAAAGATCGAAGGCTGTATATACAGCTGAACAAGTTGCCTGCGAACAAAAATTTAAGCAGACCGTAAAGAGGCTTGCGTCAGGTCGTTTCGAGGTCAAGCTGCCTTTTAAGATAAATCCAACGGTATTAGGATTATCCTTCGAAACGGCCAAGCGACGGTTTCTTGCGTTAGAGCGCAAAGTTGCAAGCAATACCGAGTTACATAACATGTATCAAGACTTTATGAGAGAGTATCTCAGCCTCGGTCACATGTCATTGATTCTTACTCCTCCTGCAGGACACCATTACTATATTCCACATCAATGTGTCCTGAGACCTGATAGTATCACCACCAAATTACGAGTTGTTTTTGATGCATCCAGTAAAACGTCGACATCAATTTCCTTGAACGACACATTAATGGTGGGTGCAACTATTCAGAGGGAGCTATATTCTACCCTCGCAAGATTCAGATTAAATAAATATGCCTTAACGGCTGACATCTCGAAGATGTATAGGCAAATTAATATTGCCAATGAGGATCGGAATTTTCAACTGATCTTGTGGAGGGAGAAGTCAACTGATGTTCTCCAAACTTATCGTTTGAACACTGTCACTTATGGGACAGCCTCAGCTCCGTTTTTGGCTATTCGTTGCCTTTTTGAGCTGTCAAAGATTTATGCTGAGACGCATCCGTTAGCGTCAAGGGTGATTTCAAGCGATTTCTACGTTGATGATATGCTAACTGGAGCAAATACGTTAAATGAGCTGGAAGTTATTCGCAAAGAAGTGACAGAGGTGTTGAAATTTGGGGGCTTCGATCTAGCCAAATGGGCCTTTAATCATCCTCGACTGCTGGCCAATAGAGGGCCAGATAAATATCTTATATTTGATTCGTCTACCTCAGTAAAAACACTTGGCATGAAGTGGAATCCTCAGACTGATGTGTTTCATTACAGCTTAGAAGACTCGTTCACTACCTTACCACCAACAAAACGCAATATCCTGTCGGTGACGGCCCGTCTGTTTGACCCTTTGGGTTTATTGTGTCCATTGATCACCAGAGCAAAAATTCTGCTACAGGAGCTGTGGCGACAAAAGTTGGATTGGGATGAGTCAGTTCCAATGAGTCTACATACCAGTTGGAACAGGTTCAAGCAGAATTTACTAGAGCTAAACAAGATATCGATTCCTCGATACGTTTGCCTGTCCACGTACACAACAGTCCAAATCCACGGCTTTGCAGACGCTTCAAGTGAAGCCTATGGTTGTTGCATATATGTTCGTACCATTGGTGGGAAAAACAGTTTGGCAAGACTTTTAACCGCCAAATCACGTGTGTCTCCTCTTAAAACAAAGTCAATCCCAAGGCTCGAGTTGTGTGCAGCTCATCTTCTAGCTACGTTGTGGGTTCAAGTAGCCCCATTGCTTGAAAATCTAAAAATTGAAAGCATCAATTTCTGGTCGGATTCTCAAGTCACACTTTACTGGTTGAAAAGAGATCCATCCACACTAGCGACGTTCGTTGCAAATAGAGTTTCTGAAATCCAAGAGCTTTCAGAAAATGTTGTATGGCGTCATGTGCCTACGGAACAGAATCCAGCTGATTTAGTGTCGCGTGGTACAGATGTAGACGGTCTGAATTGTTCGCTGTGGGAAAACGGGCCGGATTTTTTGCTTACAAGTGCCGATAAATGGCCTTGTCTCCACCAATTTGAAATCTCTCGTGACCTACAGCTGTCCGAAAACAAAAAAAGCGCGGTGGTATGTTCAGTAGCAAAAAGCGAAGCAAATGTAATTGTCGATCTCGTTGAAAGATGTTCGTCTTATAATAAACTACTTCGTATCATGGCCTATGTGCATCGTTTTATTCAAGGAAAAAACCGTAGCCGCGAGGCAGTTATATCTGTAAAGGAGCTTAAATTGTCGTTTTTTAGATTTATACATGTACTTCAAAAATTCGAGTTGGGTTCAGAATACGTCAAATTAGAAAGATCGGAAGTTTTGGATCCAAATCTTCAACGTTTGAATCCCTTTATACCAGACCTGTTAAGTAATGATTATTAATTGTAGTTATTATTAATTAGATTATTTTTTGTTTAAAAGTTGAATTAATGATTAAATTGCGATTATTTTCGGTTTCACACAATTATTTAATGATTACGATTAGAAATAATCAAAAATAATGGAAAATTACCATGAATTATTAAAAATAATGGAAAATAATTGAAAATAATGGAAAATAATCGTTTTAATATTTTCCATTATTTTCCATTATTTTTATTTGCATTATTTTGCATTATTTTGCATTATTTTCCATTATTTCGACTATTTGAGACTATTTTGAGAAAAACAAATAATCTTCAACATCATATTTAATAACAACAAGCCGATCTTGTACAGAAACATTTTGTTATTAAATGTTATTAAATGTGATGTTGAAAATAATTTGTTTCTTCTCAAAATAGTCTCAAATAAGTCGAAATAATGAAAAATAATGGAAAATAATGCAAACAAAGAAAATAATGGAAATAATGGAAAATAATGGAAACCATTATTTTCCATTATTTTCAATTATTTTCCATTATTTTAATAATTCATGGTAATTTTCAATTTTTTTGATTATTTGTAATCGTAATCATTAAATAATCATACATTTTCACCAGCGAACTATATAATCATTACGACTATTTTCCAAAAATAATTTAATTGATTAGTAATTCTAATGGCAACTTAACAGGTCTGCTTTATACACACCATGGAGCTGGATGGTGCGACTTTTCGTTTAATTCGCGTTGGAGGCAGGCTTTTAAATGCTCAAATTCCTTATGACGCAAAATTTCCAGTGTTGTTGCCTCGAAATTCTGAATTCGTTAAGTTGTTTCTTCGTAATTTGCATCAAACACATTATCACGCAGGTGCCAAGGTGATGGTGTCACTGCTAAGACAGCAGATTTGGGTAATTAATGCTCGAGAGGCGTGCACGAAGATTGTGAGGAATTGCGTCCACTGTTTTCGGTATAAACCCGTACTACTTGGTCAAATAATGGGCAATTTGCCCGCCGATCGAGTTAGGCAAGCTCGCCCTTTTTTTGATTTGTGGAGTAGATTTTTGCGGTCCATTTTATGTGTCGTTAAGGCTTCGTGGGAAGCCACCTATAAAAACTTATGTGGCAGTCTTCGTGTGCTTTACGTCAAAGGCCGTTCACCTTGAGCTTGTTGTTGATCTCTCTACTGACAGCTTTTTATCTGTTTTTAAAAGGTTCATCGGAAGGAGGGGTCTGCCGGAGAAAGTCTACAGCGACAACGCCACCAACTTCGTAGGAGCGAGCAGGGTCCTCGAGGAGTTGAACGAGGCGTTCCACCGCAGCAAGGATCCCCTGAGAGTGTACGCGGCTCAGAAAGGAATCGAGTGGGCTTTCATCCCTCCGCGGTCACCACACTTCGGCGGGTTATGGGAGGCAGCCGTCAAAGCCGCCAAACATCGGTTGCTGCGAGGGGTCGGCAACGCCAAACTCAGCGCAGACGAGTTGTGCACTCACCTGGTGGAAGTCGAGGCTCTGCTCAACTCTCGCCCAATTGCATCGCCAGGCAACGATCCCAGCGATGGAGAGGCTCTCACGCCAGGCCACTTGCTAATCGGCCAGCCTCTTCTTTCGCTGCCCACAGAATTTGGAGTCGGCGGAAGCTGCAGCAAGGCCAGCTTCGGATATTTGAAGCGGTGGCGAATGCTGTCAACACTCAGGCAGCAGTTTTGGCAGAGCTGGTCCAAGGACTACCTGGCCAGTCTGCAGCAGCGCAACGCGTGGAACATCGAGGGCCCCGATCTAACGACAGGTCGTCTCGTTCTCGTTCACGAGGACAATCTGCCGCCGCAGCGATGGCTAACAGGTCGCGTGGTATCAACAATACCAGGCGACGACGGTAAAGTGCGTGTGGCTGAAGTTCGGACTACAGGAGGCATTGTCAAGCGTGCAATACACAAGTTGGCTTTGCTGCCAATAAGCAGCACGGATTAAGGAGTTAAAGTGCCGGAGGCCTTCAACGGGGCCGGAATGTTAGCACAGTATTTTAGTCATAATATTTGTAAAATAATGAAATTAGTAAATGAAGTAAAAGACGATTGAATGTTGTTAGTCGAACGTAAACATGAGTAATTATATTTTCACTCATGTTATTAACATAGTAACTCATCTAATGTAACATAGTTAAGTCAATCATTCTTAGTTCTTAAGCACCTCACTATTTTTCTATGATCGCGTTAGTCGCTCTTTCTCGTTCGTAGTCGCTGGTTGTGCCAGCGCATTAAAGTTTGAAATCGATTTGAGTGCGTTTTCGTTTGGCCACAGCTAACCCTAAATCGAAGTCGCGTTTTTCGACAACAAGAAAAAATTAACATCGTAAAAAAGCTTACGATTTTTTAGGGAGATTAAAATTTATGTTTGACATGCAAAGCACGCATAAACAAAAGAGTGAGCGTAAATGGGCAACAACAAAGATGCATGGTTGCATTCAAATTATGTTATATCTAGCGGCAGTCATAAGAGAGACGCGCGCGCTGATCAAGCTTTAAGCCGCTCTTTGTGTTGCAGCATATATTCGCTCAGCTGTGCATGCTGCTTGCAGTGAGTACCATTTACAGTTATATTTCTTCTTCTTTGTTCTTCTCTCTGTTATCTGTGGCTACAAAATATAAAAAAACTTTGTTTTGAAAGCATGCCTAAAATATTACATTATTTTTATACCCTGAACCCATAAAATGGGTAAAAAATGGTATAATTGATTTGTGCAAAAGTATATAACAGGCAGAAAGAAGCATCTCCGACCACATAAATCAGCTTCAACAGCCGAGTCCACATAGCCATGTCTGTTATTTAGAAAATGTAAAAATAGGAGTTAAAACAATCGATAACTTTATAAATTCTGTGAAAATTAATAATCCAAATCGGTTAAGAAACACAGGAGATATTTTATATTAAAATGAAGTCAAGAAAAAATCACTCCTGCAAGTCATTTTAATACACGGGTTCAGGGTATCTTTTAGTTGGGATTTCTCGACTAAAGCCTTCTTACTTGTTTTCAGATTCGCTCATTCTCGTGTTGTGCTGACAGTCGGAAATTCAACACCTGCATCATGAATTGAGCGCTGTTGGTTCAAAACCCAAAGAGGCAGCTTAAAACTTGAACACGCTTTCGCATCGCTCTTCATGTTCGGCGCTAGATGATAAATTATTTTTAAATTTCGCTCCGATTATGCGCCTTCGTTGTTGTCTTTTTCGGCTAACTCTCTTATGTATGCGCGCACTCTGCAAGTCAAACAAAGAGCAGGCACTGATCCAACGCAAAACATATCTAAGAGGCTGCAGTTAAGTGAATAGCATATTGCCTTTAGCTTTAATTCAGTGTGTGTGCGGAGGAGGTAGGGTTATTAAACCTTACGATTGACATGCAAAGCGCGCACATAAAATAGAGAGCGAGCAACAACAAAGGAGCACGATCGGAGCGAGATTTCAAATTATCTGATTATCATAAGGGCAACACGCGCGCTTATGTGAACGCCCTTTGCTTATTCGAAATTGTATATCAATAATATATCAATAATGTTAGTGTGTTACGTTTTGTCTAAGTTATATAAGCAGCAAGCAGGCGAATCCACCCCCATAACATATTCAGGTGTGGGAAATTTTTCTAGACGCACCAAGTTTTGTTATGTTGTTGTTGTTTTTTTTTTTAAATCAATGACACCAACAAAAAGTAGAAGTGCGGGCCCAACAACAAAACTGACAACAACAACAAACGCTACTTGGGTCGTAAATCAATTGTCAAAGGCACACAAATTTGAAAAAAAAAAAATATGCACTGTGCGAAGTGATACATGTACATAAAATTATGAAAATTATTTTCAAGCGCATTGTTCACTTAATTGTGTCTGCACTTATTCATTAAGAAGCGGAAATCCGTTTCTTTTTTGCAAGTGTGCGAACCTTTTTTTATGACTTTGCCTGTGCGACGCGAAGGCGTCACTGCGCATTTGTTTTGTTTTTGTATTCTCGCTCGCGATCAAACTCTCAGCTTGTGCGACAATCAGGCGACAGTAGTGGAATGGGTACTTGTTGTAATTGTAATTTGTTTTTTAAAATGGGTAAAAAGTGCTCCAAATCGTATGGGAGGTACTTGAAGGAGTTGTCCAAATAAAAATTCCCTTCTTAGTGCTCACCTCCTACCTGCATGGAAAATTGTGTGAAAATTTCAGCCTTCTAGCTCTTTTCGTTTAGGCTGTGGCTCTTCCATTCTCATCAGGACAAACTCTTTTATATATATAGATATATATACACATAACTATTTGATATTAACTAATATAAATATTCTACGAAACTGCCGCCCTAATACTAAATGAGAATGTCATATTTGAGATCTTAAGAAATTCAGTTTTGTATATTTAAAACTTAGGGAATTGGTTTTGTTCTAAATGTAATCTAAATAATCGATGTAAATGGGCATTTACATTTAAATAAGAGTAAAAAAATTAAACATTGTTAAATATGCGCGCGTCAAGGACTTTTTTGTTATTATTTACTGTGAAAGCTGCATGAAAACCAAATCTTCACGGGCGGGAAAATCTGTGAGCACTGTGATGCCAATATTGTTATCCGGCAAATGTGACGTTTCTTCGTAGTATCCAAACCAATAGATAATTATGCCGGGTCCAAAGCTACGCAGAAATAAATGTAATGAAATGTGAATTATCAGTTAGTTACAGAAAATTACCGATTGCAATAGCTATGCAACTGCTGCTGTATATTCCATTTATGGCTTTTTGGATCTCCGAAATTAGCCTTGCTCTCTATCCAATTAACCAGAAATCCTTTGTAAAGGAATGGCAATATTAACTTAATATCGGGTGTCTTGTCATATCCCATGCGGCGCAAATCTTTCTCATCATAGAAGTATATGCCTGCTTTTTTGGCCAAATGTTTAAGCTTAAGCTCATACTCCTCGCCAACCAATCGTCTTCGTAGATCCGTTACTGGTCCCTCCTGATTGTCGCTATACAAGCACTGCTGTACATTTGCTGACATAATTGAATTATTGATCAAATGTGGCATCTTTAGAAGGCGTGAGACTTGAGGTCTTTGCTTCAGCTCATACTTTTCTTGCAGTAGCAGCCGGCATAGCGCAATCGGACTCATGTCCTCCATACAGGCAATGCGAATTATCAGAGTGTTGTTTCTATACAGTAGACACTGATCTTCAAAGCTTAACAGGCAAAAATAAAAATTGAACAGCCGCTTGGAAAACTAAAAAATTTGCATTTGATTTTACGTACGTTTTAAGCAGCTTTTTGGCATGCTGCTCGTTCCGCCAATGCTGTCCGCGAGCATTGTTAAACAGCTCAGATTGCAATATGCAAATAAGTGCCATTGGCTCCACGTCAGTAAATACTTTATGTACCATATCCAACTCACAGTCCATTGGAAGCCCGCTGTTAAAACCGTTGATAAAGTGACAAATGCGTGCGAATTCAACGCTACTTAGTACATTTTTCTTGTTGGCGTTTCTCTTCTCCAAAGGTTGGTTTTTGGCCATTATTTCCACTCAATTCATGAGCCTTTCGTTGTTATTGACCATATGCAGTCGAACGAAATCGGCAGCGGAATACTATCGAAAGACTCTGTAAACATGGCACAAATATATATACAGTACGACCTCGGTTAACGCAACCTATTAAAATTTGGCTAGTTGCGAAAACTGAGGTGGTTTCGAAAACTGAGGTGGTTGCGAAAACTGAGATGAAATTTTCTGGTGGCCACGAGACCTTTTTTAAAAAATAAAATGCCTTCGCTTACCTTTAAATTTCAATTAAATCGAATAAGGATTTCATATTGATTATTTATTTTTTGAAAAATAGAGAAATTCGGGTCTGCCCTTTTTTAATAAATTCTATAGAATTAGGCAAATTACGCTCTCATTGTTTTAGAAACCACGCCTACAATGATTTCTCCATATTATCATATTCGCAAGCTCTTATTGCAATACGCTTTGTGATTAGCTGTCATTACGGTTAATCCTAGTTATTGAGGATTTATGAACTTGATGTTCCTGGCATATCGATTTAATAGCAATGCCACTGTCCAGTCTTTCTAGAATTCTACATTTTTGTGCTATTAAAAGTTTATTTACATGTTTAATTACTGGCAAATTGAACGCAGCATGAGTGAACCAACCAGTTGCAAAATAAATTCCATCAAAGTGACTACCTACATATGTACATAGATACACGCATCATGCGTGAGATTCCCCAGTTTATATTTCTCGCCCGAGACAAATGAACAAATGAACAAAAAACAAGTGCCGCATAGTTAATTTTGGCTATGCCAAGACTATGATACCAACAAGAATGGAAACAGATAGAGTGTCCAAACAGCAAAAATCCAACATTCAATTGGAAGTCGTAACGTAACTTAGCGTAGCTACCACTCGCTCTGAGAGCGCATTTCGTGCGTTTCTCGTGCTTCGTGTGTCACTTTACTCGCAATCTTTGCTACAACATTGTTGTTGATAGCACAACCAGCCAGCCATACTGTGTGTATGCGCCGCTAGCCTGCGATTTTTTAGCGCGCAGTGGCTTGTTATATTGCTGTGCCCCCATTTTTTTCCTTGTATATTCCTTTATGTGCGCTTATTTTATTGCTTATCTATCCTATGGCCTCGACCTTGCAGCAAAGCAAATGAGCGAATTAATACCAACATATATATATATATATATATATATATATATATAACACTGAAAGCTCTACTCGCGGACAGCTCCATCAGGCGGACAGCTCCATCAGGCGGACGGCTCCCTTAGCCGGACGAATTTTATAGTCCCAAGTTTTTATACTCGATACCGAAGGTAAAGAGTATATTGAGTTTGTGCAATGTCCGTCATGGTGTCCGTCCGTCTGTCCGTCCGTCCGTCTGTATGTTCGCAACTTTTTTCCACACCCTTCAAGCTAGAGACTTGAAACTTTGCAATTTTTTTTATCTATGGGAAAGTAAATTAAAGTGTCAAGTTGGGGGTTCTACGATAACTGGGGGGCTGGCAAATCGATAAATTCGATAACTCAAAACCGATAAATCCACATATTTCGCACATCCTCACAGCTAGAACTACCAAATTTGGTAAAAAGATAGCTACTAGCAACCCCCAAAAAACTGCATCAAAAATGTTGGAGCCACGCCCCCCATTCCGCCCACAGCCCCCCGCATTTTTAAGTCAAAAAAGCCTATATCTCCCACAGTTTTTGAGCTATAGCCACCAAATTTGGTGCCAAGATAGGTGATGATGACCCCCCAAAAACTGCATCAAAAGTTCGGATGCAACGCCTACCAATACTGCCCTAGCCGCCCCCATCCACCCCAACGCTTCGACAAAAACGGGAATGCGTGTATCTTCCAGAGTTTTGGAGCTAGAGCCACCAAAAGGTAGGAAGATAGCTGGCAACGACCCCAAAAATCTGCATCAAAGTTTTGGAGCCACGCCCACCCATTTCGCCCCCCTTTCCTCACCTTTTACAAACTTTGAGCTAGAGTCACCAAATTTGGTATGAAGATAGCAATTGACATTTCACAAAGATCTGCATCAATAATTTGGATGCCACGCCCACCCATGCCGCCCCCAGCCCCCCTTGCCCCACTTTTTACAAATTTCGAGCTAGAGTCACCAAATTTGGTATGAAGATAGCAATTGACATTTCACAAAGATCTGCATCAAAAATTTGGATGCCACGCCCACCCATACCACCCCCAGCCCCCCTTTCCCCCACTTTTTACAAACTTCGAGCTAGATTCACCAAATTTGGTATGAAGATAGCAAATGACATTTCACAAAGATCTGCATCAAAAATGTTGATGCCACAACTACCCATACCGCCCCCAGCCCCCCTTTCCCAAGCTTTTACAAACTTTGAGCTAGAGTCACCAAATTTTTAAGGAATATAGCTTGAGGCATCCCCATCTGCATCGGAAAATCTTTAAGGCAGCGTACACCCCTGCCGCATACGCACCCCTTTGCAATCAGGCCTCTTTTTACCGGTTTTAATACTGGTATCGAGTATGCCGCAGTCGGTCGCGCCCGACTGCAACGTTTCCACTTGTTTAGCATGATTTTTATACAAAATCCGTTCTCTTGGACGGGCGCTCCCTTGGCCGGACGCGGACACTATTTTTTTTACATTTTTATACAAACCGTCTCTCTCAGGCGGACAACGATTTGTCGCGACGCTGCAAAATGAACAACGATGACGATGCTATTGGCGCCGATGCGGTTGGCGCTGTTGTTCATTTTGCAGCGTAGTAAGTACACTCAGCACAACAATTATTCGTACACACACTTCTTGTTAACCGCCTTTCAGTACATACATTATATTGACAACTTAATAAGAAGTGTGTGTACGAATAAATATTGTGCTGAGTGTATATGTCGCTGCTTTCTGAACATTGCTTTAGTCACTAAAGTTTTGTGTTCAGTGCTGAAAATGCTCTGTACTCCGACGATCTATGTATGCTATGGAGCAGAGCAGAAGAGCAACGGTTTTGTTTTTTGTGCTCTCTATGCTACAGAGCCGTTTGAAATCAGAGCAATAGCGGGAGCAGAGCAATAATTTTATTCAAATTGCTGCTATGTATAATAAATATAACTGATCAAAGTGACGTTGATTTAAGCGATTCAGATGATGAGTTTATTGTACAGCCAATTGACTCAATAAAATCGTATGATGAGGCATTGGTACAAATGGAGAGGTTTAAGGAATTAGCGAGCCTTGATTTAATATCTTATCAATCCTTCAACAATTCTAAAAGTCGCATTGAACAGTTACATTTTAAGCATAAACAAGAGAATTCTAAACAGTCTACAATTGCCCAATTTTTTAAAACACAAGCGTTAAAAACGAAATTTCAAAAAAAAAATATATATATGTACTTACATATATTAATAAGAAAAAATGAATTAAAAAAACATATTAATTTTGTCTACATATTAATTTTGTTAGCAAACATCAATAGCCATAAAAATTCTTAATTTCTTTCACATCTCCCTAAGGCAGACAACTCGCTTGTGCGGACAAAAGTGCTGGAACCGTGGCTGTTCGGCCAATGGAGCTTCCACTGTATATCCAGTTTTTGTGGTATCTAGGCATTGAATTGATTTTTGATTTTTGTTTCAGCTAGCTACCATAAGCATGTGTGTGTGTCCCTGTCTCTATGCATGTCCATATTTTAATGTATGCGTACCATTTGCCAGGCAATTCATTGACCTTTCTCAACAAATATGAATTTCGGCAAACGCTAAACCGCCAGATTTTGACTAAATTTGTATTATTTGCCTACAAAAGCCTAAGAAAAACCAGAAAAACAATACTTCCAAGGCAGTTTTGGTGCTCATCAAACATTTGCTGACCAGGCACACAGCACAAAAAACAAGCGTCTAGAAAAATAGGCAATTATCAGTTTTGCGTTGCTGAAGCAGAAGCAACACAAGAAAACGCTCTGCATAGCCAAATTAACAAGTGCAAAAGAGACATAAGTATACGGTCACCACGGTATACAGACTAAGGGTAACGCAATCAGCAGTTCCGTTATATGACGCAGTAGAATTTGGAATACTTGTGACGTCACGAGTATCTTTGTTTACATTTTTTCGATTCGCACTATGGGGTGCGGTGCATGTTTTTCGGAATGAAATTTTTAATTTGATTGCCCGTTTAGTTGGAAAAACCTTTTGTTATTTTCTTTGTATTTTACGCTGTATGTATTTTTGCAGTTAGTAACTGCGCACTTCATTTCCACTTTACAAAAAGCACTGCAAAACAACAAAGCACACACGACAAAAGCAACTAACTAAGTGATACAGCATGCAAATTTTAGCACGAATAGCAACAAGAGTGATCTCGTACTGAGAGAGCAACAGCTGATCGGAAACCGTTAACTTTTTTTTGCGCACCAATACATGCATAGCTGATTGCGTTACCCTTAGTCTGTATACCGTGTACGGCCACGCACTGCACGCATACATGATAATATTGCAATGCGTGTGTAACATCGCTACACCAGCAAATTATAATAAACAACTTTATTGTGTATACTTCACTTTTTAATATATTTATTATAATATTTATGGAATTTTATGATAAATATTATGCACGCTTAAAAATAACTAATACAAGCGACATAGGAAAATGAAGTAGACACTATGTCTACTTTTTTGCTTTGCCCAGCACCAAAATGACATGTGTGTGTGTGTGTGTGTTACATTTTATTATTATGACATCATCTTTCGCTACACCAGCAAAACATATGCGCGCATCAATAACAACACACACACATATATATATGCAATTTGGGCGCGATATTGCCTTTCTTATAATGCGCGCGCGCCTTTATCACATTTGGCGCAATTAGAGCTGCCACTGAAAAGGGCGATCAAGTTTTTATCAAAACTAATTGAGCTATATACTTGTTAACATTTTATTATTATTATTTACATATTATGGCAAAGCGAAGAGATGGCAGTAAGTGCGATATCGCGCCCAAAATGCATATATATATATATATATATATATATATATATATGTGTGTGTGTTGTTCTTAATGCGCTCATATGTTTTGCTGGTGTAGCGAATGATGACATAATAAAATAATATAGCCAGACACACACACATGTCATTTTGGTGCTGGGCGAAGAAAATAAGTAGACATAGTGTCTACGTCATTTTCCTATGTTGATTGTATTAGTTAGTTTTAAGCGTGCATAATATTTATCATAAAATTCCATAGTTATTAATAAATATATTAAAAAGTGAAGTATACATAATAAAGTTGTTTATTATAGTTAATAATGTTTATTAAAATTGTCTTAATCATATGCATATGTATATGTTGTTATTGTTAGTTCGCTCATATGTATGTTTTTCTGGTGTAGCGATGTTACCCAGCCAGCAATTGGATGATTTGCTGGCGATAATCGTCCGACGCGACTCTTCTGCGAGTCGCCAGGAAGATGACTTACTGATTTTCTGTACTTATTTTTATTGATTTGATAAAAATCTTCCTATGAGACTCTTCTGCGATTCGCCAGGAAGATGACTTACTGATTTTTGCATGGACGGTTCCGTTATTTCAAAACAGATACCGAAAATCAGGCTAACGGAATATTTTATTTTAGAATATTCTATTATGTCTGTCGCATTTATGTTTTATGGTTCAGTGCAGTTCAGAAAGTGCAAGTACAAAGGCTGATTAAGAAAATATTTAAACAAAAAAGGTTCAATAAAGTGTTAAACGTATAAAGTTGTCTGTTTTTGTTTGTGCAATATCAGTAAAGTATTTTCAATATAAATAAATTTAATCTGTTTTGTGTAGTTTTGTGCAGTGAAAAGTAATAATAACATTATGTTGTCGTCCAAACAAACGATCTGGCCACCAAATATACATGGAAAGGCACGAAGGACAAGCCGAGCGCAGAGAAGAGCTTCTGCATATCGCTATTAAAAGGTTAAATAATTATAATAGTTAATAATAGCCTATGTTTAATTTGTGCATGCCACCGACCGAGTTAATAAGAAGAAAAAAAAAGAATACTAATAAAAAAATAATAATAATTGAATAAAAAATATTAATATATACATCCCAAATAGGTATGATTAAAGAATTGCATTTTTTTTTATTATAGAGAATCCAGCAAACATTTCTCATCGCGGAAGAGTCGCAGGCGATCCCCCTAGGCGATGAATTTTATCGCGGATGATCATCGCTTTCTGATCGCAGGCTACGCAGCTGGGAATGAAAAATATACCCTACGGCGATATCTCGTCGTTTGGACGAATCGCTAATGAATCGCGCAGAAGACTCGCTATCGAGCCGTTTGGACGACTTGCTAATGAATCGCGCAGAAGACTCGCTAGCGAGTCGTTTGGAAGATATCGCCGTAGGGTATATTTTTCATTCCCAGCTGCGTAGCCTGCGATCAGAAAGCGATGATCATCCGCGATAAAATTCATCGCCTAGGGGGATCGCCTGCGACTCATCCGCGATGAGAAATGCTTGCTGGGTACACACGCATTGCAATATTTACACGTATGCGTGCAGTGCGTGGCCGTAAACTTATGTCTCTTTTGCACTTGTTAATTTGTGTTTCTTGTGTTGCTTCTGCTTTAGCAATGCAAAACTGATAATTGCCTATTTTTCTAGACGCTTGTTTTTTGTGCTGTGTGCCTGGTCAGCAAATGTTCGATGAGCACCAAAACTGCCTTGGAAGTATATTTTTTCTGGTTTTTGTAGGCAAATAATACAAATATGCACCAAATTTAATCAAATATTGGCTGTTTAGCGTTTGCCGAAATTCATATTAGTAGAGAAAGGTCAATGAATTCCATGGCAAATGGTACGCATACATTAATATATGAACATGCATAGAGACAGGGACACACACACATGCTTATGGTAGCTAGCCGAAACAAAAATCAAAAATCATTACAATGTCTATAGCCCAAAAACTGCATATATATGTATATATATATATATATACATGTATGTTGGTATTAATTCGCTCATTTGCTTTGCTGCAAGGTCGAGGCCATAGGATAGATAAGCAATAAAATAAGCGCACATAAGGAAGAAATGATTGAATAGTTTTATGAATATATTATTATTTATTCCTACCAATCTGTGTGATTCTATTTACGATTGGACAATGATAGGAAAGGTAGAAAATGTATGTGAGTGTTTCAACAACAAAATGACTCGAAAAACACAAATGAATGGTGGTTCCTCCCAACGTTGTTGACTTATCAACATTTGATGCGCATTCGAGATTATACACCTCTGTCATGAATTTAAGGAAATTGTCATCATTTTTTACGTTAAGTGTTAAAATCTCCAAAAAATTTATTGTTTAAATTTCTACTCAATCGCTAAAATTTAAATTTTGATTTTATTATTTTAATAATATAATTAAATTTTTTCAATTAGTTACTTAATTATTTTTGCAAATTTAATTGTAATTTGTTATAAAAACTTTATTGCTGTAATTATCGTTACTATAAACAATTGACACCACATTCACTTTTCACTGCACTTGATACTCGATCAAAACATGTAAATGTAATATAGAATTCTGAAATGTTGGTCTGTTAGTGTGTGCGTGTGTGTTTGAAGCAAAACATAGTTGGACTTGACGAATGATGAATGATGAAGTTGGATACCCTAACCAGCTTATTTTCCATATTAATAAATTAATTATTTAATATTATTAAACTATTTAAGTAATTTCTCATTTGTTTGCTATGCGCCAACTTATACATATCAAATTATGCAACTATTTCAAATATATTATGGAACTACACATCCACAATAGCACTTATATTTTAATAGGGTGTTCAACATCATCATTCTTGTTGTTAAACAGCAGAGCTGTGTGGCTCGACCGTCCGCTTCTCTGCCACTGCACCAATACTCATTTGCAGGCAGAGATATTGTTGTACAACAACAACATATTATTTCAATATAAGAACGGCGTTCTACTGTCTGTGGAATACACCGACAGAGATTAACAGGTTTGCATGTCAGAGTGTTGTGGTTCGCTCAACCCACGTCTATAGATGTTTACACATACAAACAAAACACTTGCACCAATCCACTCTCATATATGTAGCTCACACCAATAGCGTATTGCTCTGCAAGCATTTGCACCAATACACTCTCATATAGCTCACACCAATAGCGTATTGCTCTGCAAGCATTTGCACCAATACACTCTCATAGAGCTCACACCGCGCCTCAGAGCGAGGTAACGACGCATGAGTCATGTTTTTTCGTGCGTGCAGCCGGCTCTATCGAATTATAAGACGTTGTCACGTCAAAAACGGGGGCACAGCAATCGAACAAGCCACTGCGCGCTAGAAAATCGCAAGCTAGCGGCGCATACACAGTATGGCTGGCTGGTTGTGCTATCAACAAAGATGTTGTAGCAAGAGAAGTGGCTGGCGAATGACACACGAAACACGAGAAAAGCACGAAATGCGCTCTCAGAGCGGGTGGTAGCTACGCTAAGTTACGTTACGACTTCCAATTGAATGTTGGAATTTGGCTGTTTGGACATTCTATTTAGTGAACTCTTGTTGATGGCATGCATCGCCCTTGATTCGTATAGTTTTTTTGCAAAGAACTGTTTTATTACACTGAAGCCGGCTGTCGCAACAAATTGTACAGCGAAGGTCAGAGAGTAAGAGAACGTCGCAAAAAATAACTGAGCACGCTTTGTATACACGGCAAAAAAATATACGAAACGTTTAGCATGCAAATGATTATTTATTTGCATTCATTGTTTTTAAGGAAATGAAGTGCATAGCTTGCAATCGAGTGCTGCAAGCATCTTCGCAGCTTATTATAATAGCTTAAATATTAGGTGATATTTGTATTACCATTTTTCTTAATATATGTATGTACTATCTATTTATTTCATTAATTTATAAATTATGAAAATATGATCGTCTGGATGTCTATTCATCTGTTTAATTTCACTCTTCTGCGCTCAAAAAAACCTACTTCGAAACATATGTACATACATAGTTCAACAATCGCGCAGTGCAATGCTACCTCATATACATTTGTACATATGTAACAACAAATTGCCTGCGTTCTCTTTTTGGCCAGCCTAATAGTTACTGTGATTGACGCGTTCATCGACTCGGCTTTTGATGCTGGTCAAGAGTGTATAGATATGTACATATGTACATACATACAATGTACATTTCACATATGTACATGTACTTTTAACATTCATGAAGATGCTTTCTACTGCCTGTTTCATACATTTGCACATAACCATAATACCCATTTTAACCATTTTATTTGTCACAAATATTATAAAACCAGATGTTTGTTTTTTGAGACAATAAAAAATAAAAAACAAGTACCTAAGTAATGCTTTTCTTGCAACTGTATATCCTTTTGGTCCTTAGTTGAGTCGCATTAGAATTAAATTAAGTAGTACTGATGATATAATTCGATTTCCGTCATCAACAAAGATACCTTATTTTTCTAACACTTGTGCATGTTTTAATCAGTGCACTAATTATTGTTTTCGAAAAACTAGGGTAGCACAAATACATAAAAACACGGGTTCCCAAACTGAAAGATCGATGTATATCGATGGTTCGAGTGCATGGTGTATTAAGTTGTTCATGAGTGAGTGAGCAAAAAAAAGTTGTTCACCTAACTGAACAAGTGAACAATGTTCCGTACTTACATTTTTGTTTATTGTTAATTTTTGCTCACTTGCTCTTTTTGCGCGCTTGTTCTTATCATTCAGTTGCTCACAGCTGAAACACTAATATCTTTTATCGCGGGCTTTGAGAGCGGCGACCGAATCAAGAAATTCCGTAAAGCCTTGTTGTCGCATACAACTCGTAATTTTTCCGTTCCTAGCTACCACTAAGAATAAATATTATAGAGCAATCATTGCGTACGGGGCTTGTTGGGAACTCATGAGCTGTACATTTGTGAAAAAAACTTTCTGAGTGCTCCCATAGCACTTCGGGTGTCGAGCCGAATGGAAGCTCTCGCGTTCTTGCTCAGAATTATTTTTGTTTGCGTTTAGACGCAGAGTGGCAGCCGAATGAGACGGTCGGTCCACGCAGCTCTGCTATTTATATGCGTGTGAGATTTGTGTGTATGGTTTTGTTATTTTTGCGTGTGATGGTTTTGTTATTTTTGGGGTGGGATTTTTAAATTTGAACAGCGCTTGAATGTGTGCGCTCACATTTATGCATTAATGGTACAAGAACCTGTCTCAGTTTTTATGATATTTTTATTTATTTTTACAGGTGTATATATTTAAGACTTTCTTATTTTGTTTATTAAAAAGCACATATGAAATAGTTTTAAAATTTTGCCTTATTTTTTATTTATTTAATTATATCTATGATTGATGATTACATAATAAATTTCTTTTCTATTAAAACAATACATTTAAGATAAAGCATTTTTCACAAGCAGCAACAAAAATGTGTAAACACCCAGAAATCTATGAATTCCTTTTTGTATGCCCACAAAAGCTTATTTGCTACACTATCAAGTTTGCCGCTCGAAGCGTAAATAACATTGATATATGTACTTTTATTAGACTATTTTTAGCAAATTCTCAATTGTTAGCTTAGTGCCAACTTACTATAATCAAAATATACAACTATAACAAATATATTATTAAATTACATATCAACAATAGCACTTATATTATATAAGGGTATCCAACACTCAACATTCGTCTGTTCATATTCTTATTCAACATGTTCGCTATTAAAGTCTATTAGTGTGCGTGTGTGTGTGTGTATTCACAAAAGAAGCAAAACAGAACTGCCGCACAAAATATAAAATCGACAATTTCAGACTTCTGCAGTCCAACTTGGAAGGGTAGTATAAACTTAATATGAACTTTGTCAAAATAAATAGCAAAACGTGAGATACTTTAATATTATTTATGTTCATATTTTTTATTTATATATCGAAAATAAACTATATATATATAAAAAGTAAATATTTGAGTTTTAATTGGCTTTTATTCAATATTGGTACAAAGGGTATTTTTACTTCGTGCATTTTTTGTTGAAGCACTGGTTTTGTTATTTTGGAAATGGCAGAGAAGAACAAATTTCGTTTTTTATGCGCTGTGTGCGTGCACATGAACCCAGCCAGCATTTTTAATCGCGGAAGATTCGCAGGCGATTCCCCTGGAAGATAAATTTATCGCGGATGATAATCGCATTCTGATCGCGGAAGACTCAGCTGGGAATGAAAAATATACCCTACGGCGATATCGTCCAAACGGCTCGCAAGCGAATCGTCCAAACGGCTCGCAAGCGAATCTTCTTAGACGATTCGCTAATGAGTCGTCCAAACGGCTCGCAAGCGAATCTTCTTAGACGATTCGCTAATGAGTCGTCCAGTCGGCTCGCAAGCGAATCTTCTTAGACGATTCGCTAATGAGTCGACTGGACGACTCGCCTGCGAATCTTCCGCGATTAAAAATGCTTGCTGGATTCTCTGTAATAAAAATGAAATTACTGATAAATATTTATTTTGGATGTATTAACATTTATTATTATTATTATGCAATTATTATTATTTTGTTTTTTTTTATTATTATTCTTTTCTTTTTCTCTTATTGAGGCGGTCCGTTGCATGCATAAAGTGCTTTTGGAGCACCAAATTCATGGACGATTCGTCGCAGCCGAACTTATTGTGACAAACATCTATAAGACAATAAAGAAAAACTGTATTAAAAATAGGCTATTATTAACTAGTATAATTATTTTACCTTTTAGTAACGAAATGCAGTAGCTTTTCTCAGCGCTTGGCTTGTCTCTTGTGCCCTTCCAAGTAAATTTCGTGGCCAGATTGTCCGAAAGTGTCATTTTCACACCATTCCTTAAAAATGATGGCATATCGTGCCCACCAATGCGATGCATTAATTGTCTCTAAATGAAGAATAACCGATTATTATAAAATTATTTTTCTAAAATGAAACTTACAAAATCTCTAACTAAATCTGGTTTCTCCATTAGATTTTTGTTTAGATCCGTGAATACAAACATTTCCAGACAGGGCAAATCAGTCAGAATGGACTGTTGTATTATGGTGGTTGACGCACCACCCAGCTTACGCACCTCCAATTTCAAACTTGACACTTCCTCTGTCAGTCTCTGGATAATTTTTTCGTTTCCTGCTGCTCCTTCCTGTCTTCCTCCCGCAGTCTTAGCAATTGTTGAATTGCTTTTAGCTCGGCTGATGGTTCCGGTGTCATAACTTAAAATTATTTTATTTTTTATTTGTTCTAAAATTTTGCGCGCTTCTGCTTTCGCTTTTTGCCTTATCTGCCTGGGCGAAAACATAATTTAATTATTTCCAATCACTGCACAAAACTACTGTTGAAATAATAACTTTATATTGTCCACAATTAAATAACACCTTTAGTCTGGTTTTAGTATATTTTGTCGCACAACTATTCTTTTCAAAGTTCACGTTAAGAGTGAGAAATCGACGCGTGCAATGAAAACTGTAGTGAACAACAAAATGAACCGATCCCGTTATTAGAATGTTCTAGAACAAAATATCCCGTTAGCCTGAAAAATTACCAGCATTTCATGCAAAAATCAGTAAATTATCGTCTGAGGCGATTCATCTGCGATTCGCCTAGGATGATAAATATCAAATAAAACAAGTGGAAACGTTGCAGTCGGACGCAACCGACTGCGGCATACTCGATACCAGTATTAAAACCGGTAAAAAGAGGACTGATTGCAAGGGGTACGGATGCGGCAGGGGTGTACGCTGCCTTAAAGATTCTCCGATGCAGATGGGGATGCCACCAGCTATATTCCTTCCAAATTTGGTGACTCTAGCTCAAAGTTTGTAAAATGTAGGGAAAGGGGGGCTGGGGCGGTATGGGTAGTTGTGGCATCAAAATTTTTGTTGCAGATCTTTGTGTAATGTCAATTGCTATCTTCATACCAAATTTGGTGGCTCTAGCTCGAAATTTGTAATAAGTGGGGAAAGGGGGCTGGGGGCGGTATGGGTGGGCGAGGCATCCAAATTTTTGATGCAGATCTATGTGGAATGTCAATTGCTATCTACATACCAAATTTGGTGACTCTAGCTCGAAGTTTGTAAAAAGTGGGGCAAGGGGGCTGGGGGCGGTATGGGTGGGCGTGGCATCAAAATTTTGATGCAGATCTTTGTGAAATATCAATTGCTATCTTCATAAAAAATTTGGTGACTCTAGCTCGAAATTTGTAAAAAGTGGGGAAAGGGGGCTGGGGCGGTATGGGTGGGCGTGGCATCCAAATTTGTGATGCAGATCTTTGTGGAATGTCAATTCCTATCTTCATACCAAATTTGGTGACTCTAGCTCGAAAATTGTAAAAAGTGGGGAAAGGGGGCGAAATAGAGGGCGTGGCTCCAAAACTTTGATGCAAATTTTTGGGGGTCGTTGCCAGCTATCTTCCTACCAAATTTGGTGGCTCTAGCTCCACAACTCTGGAAGATACACTCATTCCCGTTTTTGACGAAGCGTTGGGGTGGATGGGGGTGGCTAGGGCAGTATTGGTGGGCGTGGCATCCAAACTTTGATGCAGTTTTTAGGGAGTCATCATCACCTATCTTGGCACCAAATTTGGTGGCTATAGCTCAAAAACTGTGGGAGATATAGCCATTTCTGATTTCAAAATGCGGGGGGCTGGGGGCGTAATGGGTGGGCGTGGCTCCAAAACTTTGATGCAGTTTTTGGGGGTCGTTAACAGCTATCTTCCCACCAAATTTGGAGGCTCTAGCTCCACAACTCTGGAAGATACACGCATTCCCGTTTTTGACGAAGCGTTGGGGTGGATGGGGGCGGCTAGGGCAGTATCGGTGGGCGTGGCATCCAAACTTTTGGTGCAGTTTTTAGGGGGTCATCATCACCTATCTTGGCACCAAATTTGGTGGATATAGCTCAAAAACTGTGGGAGATATAGTCTTTTTGACTTTAAAATGCGGGGGGCTGGGGGCGGAATGGGGGGCGTGGCTCCAAAATTATTGATGCAGTTTTTTGGGGGTTGCTAATAGCTATCTTCTTACCAAATTTGGTACTTCTAGCTGTAAGGATGTGCGAAATATGTGGATTTATCGGTATTGGGTTATCGAATTTATCGATTTGCCAGCCCCCCAGTTATCGTAGAACCCCCATCTTGACACTTTAATTTACTATCCCATAGATAAAAAGAATTGGAAAGTTTCAAGTCTCTAGCTTGAAGGGTGTGGAAAAAACTTGCACACATACGGACGGACAGACGGACAGACGGACAGACACCATGACGGACATTGCACAAAACCAATATACTCTTTACCTTCGGTATCGAGTATAAAAAAACATGAATACAGAAAATCAGTAAATTATCGTCTTGGCGACTCGCAGAAGAGTCGCCTAAGAAGATTTTTTCAAATACAAAAAATGAGTACACAAAATCAGTAAATTATCTTCCTGGCGAATCGCAGAAGAATCGCATCAGACGATTATCGCCAAATAATCATCCAATTGCTGGCTGGGAATATATATATTTTATGCGTATGCATGTGTGCGCTTTGTTGATCTGCTGGTGGCCGTCAATAACAAAATTGCGTCATATCAAGTCGACTCATAGGTCATATTCAAATATGACCCCATTACAGTTGTAATGGCCTCCTCGTGGTGTTCCCTGGGTACCGATTGACTATTTATGTGATTCGGGAGCCAATATGAGCGGCGATCATAGGTATTTACAAACATATGTTCATATGTATATATTTAATATTATTTAACATAATTATAATAAATATAGTTTCCCACCCAAAAGCCCTGCACCAGCATGCAAATGTATGTACATGTAAAAAAAATCATATTGTAGATGTTGAGAAAGGTCAGGTTTTGCTATTGACGGCCACCAGCAGATCAACAGAAAGTTTTTTTCACAAATGTACAGCTCATGAGTTCCCAACAAGCCCCGTACGCAATGATTGCTCTATAATATTTATTCTTAGTGTAGCTACCGAAACCGAATTCAGTACACTTGCAACCGAAACCGAAACAAGTACTTTTGACTTTATTCGGTTGCTGCCAAACGGTTTGCTGCATACACCCATGATACAATTATATAATTGTATCATGCATACACCGATCATGAAGAAAAAGTAAGTTTAATTGTTGAATTGTTGGTAATTAATTTCGATGTATTTTGTTTTCTTTTTTCTTGTTTTCAGATCTTTGTCATCAGTACAGTCGACCAGTACTGCAGCAGCAGCAGCGGCATTTGGTTTTGATGAGAGCACAGAATCACCGATCGAAGAAGACTATTCATTGGATATGTTAAACGTTGACTCACCATCGGTGAAAGATACGCAATCTGTGTGTTCTGAACCGCTTGGCTCTGCATCGAAGAAACAAAAGGCAAAAGGATTCATATTGTGAATTTTTAATAGATCGACCAAAGGCAGCTGATTTTTTGCCACAAAATCCACACGATGCTGCCAAAAGCATCTGTGATTCGCTTGCAATAACGTTGCGTCAATTCGATCGATTGCGATTTGCCCGAGTCAAAATGAAAATTAATCAATTGGTCGGAGAAGAAGAAATGAGTTGGGCGGCGGAACAAAATGCCAACGTTCAATTTATTTATTTGAATGAGGTGGCACAAGTCCAACAAGTGGAAACGTTACAGTCGGACGCAACCGACTGCGGTATACTCGATACCAGTATTAAAACCGATAAAAAGAGTCCAGTTTGCAAAGGGGTACGGATGCGGCAGGGGTGTACGCTGCCTTAAAGATTCTCCTATGCAGATGGGGATGCCACCAGCTATCTTCCTTCTTAATTTGGTGACTCTAGCTCAAAGTTTGTAAAAGTCGGGTAAAGAGGGTCTGGGGGCGGTATGGGTGGGCGTGGCATTGAAATTTTTGATGCAGATCTATGTGGAATGTCAATTGCTATCTATTACCAAATTTGGTGACTCTACACACATGTACAGTGGATAACATTAATATTCGGTTTTTTTTTTCAACTTCAAACACGAATTAAATGATTAAAACCAAGAATAATGAAAATTGCAAAAATGGTAAATTATAGCTTGTTAAATCAGCTTTTCAAAGAGGTATATATATCTAGACTTTGTTTTGAACTAATAAAGAAAATATGCATAAACAAAAAAAAAGGCCAAAATTTGCGCAACATTAATACTCGGTTTTTTTTATAAAAGTGAAAAAAATCTGTTTTATCTAAGAAAAAAACTTAATCTAATATTTGGTATGATACCCATTATATTGTATGGTACCGCCTAGGCATTTTGGAAAAGTTTTTAGAATTTTTTGGTTATATTCATGCCCAGTTTAAGCCCACTCTTCCTGAAGCTGTTCTTCTAATACGGATAAGGACGATATTGGCGTTCTGTGCACACGGCGGACCAACTCACTCCACAAATTTTCAACAGGATTTAGATCTGGCGATATGGGTGCCTTTTCCAAGACTTTTGGGCAGTTGTATAACAGCCCAGTCTCCATTTTTTAGGCGGTTTGCTTTGGGTTATTGTCCTGATATAACTTGAACGAGCTGCCAATACCCAATATCTCCACCGAAGGATTCAAATTTGGGTTCGAAATTTTCAAATAATGGTCTTAGTTCATTTTGCCATCAATGAAAATGAGATTCCCCGCTCCTTTTGTGAAAATCGGGCCTATCCCTATACACTACCCTCACCGTGCTTCGCGGTTGGTCTTAAGTAATTCTTCTGCAGCTCAGTATCCGGCTTCCGCAGCACCATGAACTTGCCACCGCTGCCTAATAGGTTGAATTTGCTTTCGTCAGCGAAAATAAAATCATCATAAAAAGAATAGAAGCATATCCAAGTTGTCCGCCATTCCTAAAGTCTTTGAAAAATTATATGTTCTCAACTGCAACACACATGTAGTTCAATTATATCGCCTTATCAACACGGTTTTGTTAGGCGAAGATCAACTACCACTAACCTTCTTGAATTCACTTCGCTTGTTATCAAAGGGTTTCAGGAAAAAAATGCAAACTGACGTTGTTTACACCAATTTTAGTAAGGCATTTGATTCTGTTAGTCATTCTCTGTTGCTTCAAAAATTAAATATTATTGGATTTCCATCAAAACTTTTATTGTGGCTTTCGGAGTACTTTCGTGGTCGAACACAAAAAGTAGTTTTTAAATCGTCGGTATCTAAACCCAGGGCAGTCACCTTGGACCTTTGCTATTCAATTTGTTTATTAACGATCTTCCAGCTGTTATTACTAACTCTTTTGTTTATATGTTTGCTGATGATGTAAAACTATGTTTCACCTACAATGATGCTTCTCTGTGTAACTTACTACAGTCGGATTTGTGTGCCCTGTCGGCCTGGTGTCGTTTTAACTTACTGAACTTAAATTGTTCAAAATGTAAAGTCATGACTTTTTGTAGCAGTACCCCTCATACTGCTCACTACTTGCTTGATGCTTCCCCACTTGACCGCGTGTTTGAAATTAAAGATTTAGGCATTATTCTTGATCCAAAATTAAAGTTTGACTCTCATATTTCTAAAACGCTTTATACATCGCTAGTTCGTCCTAACCTGGAGTATGGATCTTGTGTGTGGTCTCTACAATACTCTATTCACCAGGATAGAATTGAATCTGTGCAGAAGAAATTTCTTCTATTTGCCCTTAGAAGTTTTAACTGGGTTCCTGGAGTTTACTTACCCCCGTATTCAAGTAGACTCCTTTTGATTAATCTTCCCTCCCTGTTAAACCGTAGAACTATGCATGGAGTATTATTTATTACTAACCTACTAAATGGTGAAATCGACGCATCAGTTCTATTAAGTCGAATTAAATTAACTTTTCCGATTAGAGCTACTCGTAACTTTTTACCCCTTAGCCTTGATCGTTGCTCGAGCAACTATTTAATACATGAACCATTCCGTGTTTTATGTTCTGACTATAACAAACTTTATTCTCTTATATCCTTGGAGTCCTCAATTCCAGTACTAAAAAGATCGATCCTTTTGCTTTATCTAATCGTAACTACTAACCACTAACTACTTATCTAACGCTGGTCTGATTGGGTTTTCTGGGTTTTTCCCAATCCACGCAACAAATGTTGGACCATTAATTTTATTGTTGAATTTCCCAGAGCTTTAACGTTAACTTTATAAATTTTTACCTTAAATTACTTTCAGATTTATATATAATTTAACTTGACATAATTTTAATTTCAATTATTAATTTTATTTTAATTTTACTTAATTTGGATTTTATGTCAGCTGATCATAGTTGACAATAAACAAAAAAATAAATAAATAGACCAAAGTTTGTAATAGGTGGGGAAAGGGGGGCTAAGTCGGAATGGGTGGGTGAGGCATCCAAATTTTTGATGCAGATCTTTGCGGCCTGTCAATTCCTATCTTCATACTTAATTGGGTGACTCTAGCTCAAAGTTTGTAAAAGGTATGGAAAGGGGGGCTGGGGGCAGTATGGGTGGGCGTGGCATCGAAATTTTAGATGCAGATCTTTATGGAATGTCAATTGCAATCTTATACCAAATTTGGTGACTCTAGCTGAAAGTTTGTAAAATGTGGGGAAAGGGGGGCTTGGGCCGGTATGGTTGCGCGTGGCATTCAAATTTTTGATGCAGATCTATGTCAATCAATATCTTCATATAGGCTTTTCTGATTTCAAAATGCGGAATGGTTGGGCGTGGCTCCTGAACTTTAATGTAGATTTTTGGAAGTCGTTTCCAGCTATCTTCCTGGTGGCTCTGGCTCCACAACTCTGGAAGATACACGCATTCCCGTTTTTGACGAACCGTTGGGGCGGATGGAGGCGGCTAGGGCATTATTAGTGGGAGTGGCATCTTAATTTTTTATGCAGTTTTTGGAGGGTCATCATCACCTATCTTGGCACCAAATTACCTTCGGTAACGAGTATAAAAATTATAGAGTTATATCCAAGTTGTCTGCCATTCCATTTAACCAAGTTTCAGTAAAAGAAATTATATCAGAATGGAACGAAAAGCTATTCAAAAACAAGTTTTTAAGTTTTGAGACCAGACCCCTAACATTCTGATAAATAATAGATATTTCATCAGAATTTAGTTTTTTGAGAAGGTTGCAGCTGAAAGGTTGACAGGTAAAGGCAGAGTTCTTTTTTTTTGCAAAAACTCATGAACAACCGTATGAGGGGGCCAAAATTTGGGATCACATATGATTGAAAACGATTCTAGAGAGACATTAATTTTAAAAGATGATATTTCGCGAGGGGAAGAAAAGTTAAATTTCCTAATAGAGACGCTAGCTTTAGTTTTGCTAGCAATATAGGCAGCAACAGAATCACAAGTAGTTTCAGCGGAAAGTTGCGACACAAAAACTTGCTTGCGAGGAGCCACTACTGTTAAAATAGGAGGTGGCTGTGGTATGGGGACAGATAGATCATTATTTACCGCGTTTATCTCGGCAGGATCAAAGACGGGAACCATACTACTAATAGCAGGGGATACTGCAGGAGATACAATTCGGACAATCGCTTGGAGTTGGAGATAATGATAGAACTGGCGACAATTCTACGTTACTAGGCACGGGTGAAAGCGACGAGGGTGAAGGGGCAAAAATTAACGGAACATTCAAAAATTCATACTCCAACCGGCGAGTAGACAATGACTCTAATTTAAAATTATTGAGAAATTCCAAACTCGAATCAATGTCAGTCACTAGCATGCTTGCCGTCTTTTTTAGTTTTGAAAACTGATTTCTCACAGAGTTATACATTCTAGAGAAATCAATTTGCTTATTAATGCACATAGGGCATGACCAACGCACACTGCCACAGCCGGTCTTGGCTACAGCAGTGATCTTGTCACAATCACGCCCAGTAAGACCTGCACATTTAGCATGCATAAAACTCTCACACAACCAGCAATGAGCAAATTGAGGCCGTGCAGAATCGTCAGACTGCTTAAATGTACAAGACTTTTTGCAGCACGACATATTTACCACTGGGGTCAAACTAACGAAAATAGGTAGCGAGAGCACAGAACGGACAAAACGGCGCACAGAAAATCTAAGAGCAATCGCACAAATTAAGAGGAATCGTAACACAAATATTTCTTCTTTGGAGCGATAAGCAACAACAAAAATGTATTAAAGAACGACAAGCAAGGCAGATAACGCTTAAACGAACAAACACACAAACAAGTGTATGCGCAGCGAATAAACACACAAACAAGAGTAAACGCAGCGTACAAACACACAAACAAATGAGTTGTGGAGCTAGAGTCACCAAATTTGGTAGAAAGATAGCTGGCACCGACCTCCAAAGAACTGCATCAAAGTTTTGTAGCCACGCCCACCAATTTGGCCCCCCTTTTCCCACTTTTTACAAACTTTGAGCTAGAGTCAACAAATTTGGTATGAAGATAGCAATTGACATCCCACATGGATCTGCATCAAAAATTTGGATGCCTCACCCACCCATACCGCCCCCAGCCCCCCTATCCACACTTTTTACAAACTTTGAGCTAGAGTCACCAAATTTGGTATGAAGATAGCAATTGACATTCCACAAAGATCTGAAGCAAAAATTTGGATGCCTCACCCACCCATACCACCCCCAGCCTCCCCTTTCCCTACCTTTTACAAACTTTGAGCTAGAGTCACCCTATTTGGTATGAAGATAGCAATTGACATTCCACAAAGATCTGCATCAAAAATTTGTATGCCACAACCACCCAATCCGCCCCCAAACCCCCTTTCCCCACCTTTTACAAACTTTGAGCTAGAGTCACCAAATTTGGAAGGAAGATAGCTGTTGGCATCCCCATCTGCATCGGATAATCTTTAAGGCAGCGTTCACCCCTGCTGCATCCGAACCACTCTGCAATCAGGCCTGCCCTTACCGGTTTTAATACTGGTAACGAGTATACCGCAGTCGGTTGCGTCCGAATGCAACGTTTCCACTTGTTTAACGTTAGACTTAGAAGAATTTTTATAGAGTAGAGTAATAAAGGATCGCCTCCATAGATCAGGATACACAGTTGAGTCAACCGACAAGATAAATAATTTATGTAAGGGTTTACAAATTGAATCCACACAGTATCTAAGTATACAACCTGGCACTCCATCAGGACCAGGCAGGTGTCCGGGTTTGATAGAGTTAAGGTCACTTAGGAGAGTACACTCAGTTATGCTTGGGACATTTATGCAATTTGACGTTTGAACTTTAAAAGGATAGGAATAAGTGCAATTATATGAACTCGTTGAGTATACTGATTGAAAATACTCAGCAAATAGATCGGCCACTGCCTGATCAGAACTTGCTTTCGTATTATCCAGGTCAGTCTCTTGCTTACGCTCAACGTGTGCGGTCGACTTTCAATCTTAGTCATCTGATTATCTCTTCTCTCTCTTCGTTAAAACGTACGGTACACTTGCTAAAAATAGCGAGTCTTATCAGTGTTCTTGCTTAGCATAAACCAAACAACAACCATAAAGCGCCGTATAATACCAAGTTGCATATATAGTTTTACTACAGTTTGTTTTATATGCAGGTTTATAGTATAAACTTTATACAAAATAGTTCAAACCGTGGTATTGAGATAGCACCGTCCACATATTCATCGAAAATATCTTCCACTGATAAGCTATTGGAGTGAATTTGCAAATACAATTAAGTGTTGTTTCAAATACAGAAGAGAAAACAGCGCCGCTATTTGTATACCCTTAACCCATAAAATGGGTAAATAAGGGTATAATGTTTTTGTGCAAAAGTATGTAACAGGCAGAAGGAAGCATCTCCGACCCCATAAAGTATATATATTCTTGATCAGCATCAACAGCCGAGACGATATAGCCATGTCCGTCTGTCCGTCTGTATGAACGCGTGGATCTCAGAGACTTCAAGAGCTAGAGACTTCAGATTTTGGATGTAAGTTCTCCTATACCATGAGCAGAATAAGTTTTCTTCAAATTATCGATAACTATTCTGGTTTCCGATATACACATGGAATCGACAACAAAAAAATATCGAATTTGGAAAATGTAAAAATGAAGGTTGAAATAACGGGTAACGATAGAACTTTTCTGGAAATTTCGTTCAAATCGGCTAAGGAACACCGAAGATATCGAATTTAATCGATTGAAGTTAAGTCAGTATACCAAAGTCATATATATTGCAACTGGGTTCAGGGTATATTCTAGTCGGGCTCTCCGGACTAGAGCCTTCTTACTTGTTTATTCATTGAATCATGTTTTCTTGCCAATGCACTGCACCAACTCTATTGAAATAATCTTTTAATTTATCTAGAATGGCTACTCCTTCGCTCGTGGGCCTACCAATTGCACTTGCTATTCCAATCAAATTATCTGAAGGTGAAGCCACATAATCGGTGTTTTCGAATATCGATTCCGATGGACTTGGGATTTTTTTCTTGCGCATCAAATTATGCAGATTGCAACTATCGAGTACAATTTTATCGATATTATCAGGTTCTGTTTGAATTGGTGTGAAGAAATCCGAAAATACGGCGACATGATGCCAAATACATTTTCAGTTGTTCTTCTGGCACGGCAATGTCTATAGTTGAAGATGGCTTTTGTTTTATCGTGCAGCGACTGTACTTTTGGATAAGGTTTCATCATGGAAGTGTCCAAAGCAAATGCTTCATCACCAAGCATAACGTTTGGCAATTCAATGTTGGTTAATGGCAGAGCAGTAGGATGTGGAATATTAAATCAATATCAATTTGCCCATTACACTTTTTAGGAAAATGCCTGTGAAAATTTTGCATTCAAAATCAATTCGAAATTTTTTTGGAAATAAGCATCGATTTTTTACCTGCGTCTCCTTCTCTTCCATATAAACCAACGTCTACTGCAACGAATTTATAGTTGGCATCAACGCTTGCTAACAATACAGTTGAATGGAAGTCTTTATAATTTAAATAGTCTGAACCCGCTTTTGGCGGGCATTTTATCCAGACGTGCTTGCCGTCAATAGCCCCGCAGCAATTTGGGAGTTCCACTTTGAGTAAAAATCATCGACGATTGTTTGGAAATAAGCGGTCGTCGGTGTGGGGATGGATTTTTCGAGGAAATTCACAATGAGGGATTTTAGGCATTTCTCTACTATTCGCCCAATAGTGGAATGGTGCACACGGTATTGAAACGATAGGGATCGAAATGTTTCGCCGGTTGCCAAATACCGCAAAGTAAGGCACAATTTATGCTGGGCCTTATTGGGTTGCGCACACAAGCCGTTGGATTTTTTTCAAGATCTTGTTTCAACACATCTAACAATTTCCCAAACAAAAACGGGGTCACTCGAAAGTACTCGCGGAACTTTGTAAACTGTAATTTGCAGCAAGGAACGCTGCGATTCTTTTTTGCTCCGATGAATAATTTTGCAGTTTTTCAGTTATATGTCGCAACCCACGCAAAATCAGCCACCCACCGAAACCGAAAATCGGATTCGGTTTCAGTTTCCGTTTTATGCGACAACAAACCTTAACGAAAAAAACCTAATACCCAATTCACGCTAGGGCACATTTAAGACCCCTTTTACACGATGAAGTTTTTGCGTCTGATGCATTCGTTTGTTGGCAAAGGGAGTAGAGGGGTAACAGCTGCAAGCAATGCTTCATGACTTTTGAAGCAATGATTTATTTTTCTCATTTTGCTTTGCCTTATTCCGATTGCATGTAAACAAAGAGTTGCACAGTGTTTGATGTGAATAATAAAGTTATCGATACGAAATATCGCACAAGCAAATATTAGCGCAAATAGTAAATGCATTGTTTTGGTTAAGAAATTATTAATAGTAATGTTCACTGAATCCATTTTATTTACTTGTTGCTTCTTAAACTAATTATATGTTAACAAATAATACAATCGATGGCAAAGACGTATGTTTATCGACCATAAATTTAAAACAGAGTTGCATTTACAAAGAAAGTTGCGTCTGAAGCATTCGTTTGTAGGCAAAGGGAGTAGAGGGGTAACAGCTGCAAGCAATGCTTCATGTCTTTTGTAGCATTGATTTATTTTTCTCATTTTGCTTTGCCTTATTCCGATTGCATGTAAACACAGTGTTGCACAGTGTTTGATGTGAATAATAAAGTTATCGATACGAAATATCGCACAAGCAAATATTAGCGCCACTTGTAAATACATTGTTTTGGCTAAGAAATTATTAATAGAAATGTTGACTGAATCCATTTTATTTACTTGTTACTTCTTAAATCAATTATATGTAAACAAATAAAACAATCGATGGCAAAGATGTAAGTTTATCGACCATAAATTTAAATCAGAGTTGCATATACAAAGAAAATGTTGCATGAAAAAACTTCATCGTGTAAATGCGACCAGATTTGCGAAGAAGTTTTAAAGCAGAATGAAAAAAAACTTCATCAAAAAACTTCATTGTGTAAAAGGGGTCGAACATCAATGATGTTACGTATGAAGTACCCGTGCCAAATTTTCTCAAAATATTCCAACATCCTCTGGAAATGTTCCTGTTCCAAGTGTTTATATTAGTTAGTTTCGATATTTTTGATTCCATCACCAAAAAGTTTTCATTCACAACGAAAATGTAAGTAATGTCTACGCAAATGAATGGCAAATAAATCATGGTGGGAAACGAGAACGGTAAATCAAATGCAAATTATTTACGTTATTTTTTAATAATATTTCTGAATTACGTAAGAAAAAACACAGCAAATAGGACACTTTGGCCGCCCTAAAAAGAGGCAGTCCTGGTAGACTTTTATCTGGAAAAAACTGAAGTTTTGCGTGGCCAACGGAAAACGCACACGTCTACCGGGAGATGGCTGAGAAGTTGGAGGCGCTGGATAGCAGCATCCAGTGACTGACGTCCGCGCAAAAATTTACAACTTGACGCGCAAATATAGGTAAGTTAACTCATAAGTTAAGCTAGTAATTGTGTGGTGGGTTGCCCTTTGAAATCGCTGAATCGAATGTTTACATCAGCATTCCAAGTTGCAATGGTCAGAGGCGGTAACCTGATACCTTTGTATTGTCGCAAGAGTTATCCGTTGCTGCCTATGATTATGCTGAGTCGGCTTGCCGACCACTACATTGTAGCGTGATGCGCGCGTCAAACTGGGGCCTTAGACCTAAGAATATTGTATTCGAATAATTAGTTCAGCTCATAGCGCGATTCATATAAGACGCAAAATATACTGCTCCGGCAACTTGTCGTTATATCAATTATTCTTTTATTGTTGTCTAAGCCCAAGGCTAGCAACAGGAAGTCAGTCAACTTTCACACCATAATCTTCTGTTAATATCAACACGAAGACACTTAGCATCAACAAGGGAATCACTTCACACACCAAGGAGAGAAGCTACCTTACTGGAAACCTGCAGCGAAGGACTGGAGGATAGTACAGGATCTAATAATTGGCGCCCATCGTTTTTATAATTAATAAGAACCCACAATCAAACATGTAAGTTCAACTAAAGACTTCATGCCAAATCATAAATAGAAACAGAAATAGTCTGTCTGTTCAGTTCGTCTGGCAGGCAACATCAAATATTTTCTCAAAAAATAATTTTAGAAACAAATACAGGCAACATCAGAAATAAAATAAATAAATTCGTCAAAACTGAACATTACTATTTGCTGTGCACAATTCACAGACTTTGGACGCTGTTGCGTGCAGTGTCGGCAAAAGCTATACAACCACGAACATTAGGAAAAAGTGTTTAAGCAAAATATCCAGCCCAACGGGCACATCGGGCACCCAGCCGTATTTATCGACTGTGCGGTGTCTGAAGCTATCAAGTATGGATGATACAACTCTTACGCGCTCAGAATCAAGTCAGTCTAAACAAGCGATGATGTCGGTAGCTGGCATATCTCATAAGGACCTTAGGGCTCAGTTGTTAAATGATATCACAATGAAGATAGGATCTAAGGGCAAGACTTCCAACGCAGGGTGCAATGTGCCTGCATCTACTTCACACCCATCAGCCAAGCAACTGACGTCAACAGCCGATGTGTCATCGAGGGCTGAGTTAGTCAGCAAATTGACGCCAGTTACCAATAAGTACTCTGCGCTTTAGACTGGGATAAGTAGCTCTATCGCTACGAACATTAAAAGCTCCCACGAACACGATGATGATGATGACCCGACAGCTGCTGCAGCGGCCCGCATGCATGTCTCGCAAGCGAAGAAGATCGGTAAACGGAAAGGGCCCTACACAACCTCTCCCCCAGCATCACGCCGCAAACATAACATTGCGGACGTAGTACTTAACACGACCAATAAATTTTCTCTTTTGGCCGATAAAGATGACAACGGTATGGACGTCGAGAACGCTACTGAGACATATGAATCTTCAGAAGATGAGTCACCAAATCAGGCGGACCCCTTGGATTTTGGAGCATCAACATCTGCGCAGCCTATAGCCACCGCTGTTGGTAAGAAGCCACCCCCTATTGTAGTCAATAACATTGATAATATCTATGACGTGTGGCAACTTCTGATGAATGTTGTGGATGAAAATAGATTGGTTATAAAATCCAATATGGGTAAAACCATGCGACTCCTTGCCAGCGATGTGTCCACCTATAGAGCTATAGTGAACAAGCTTAACGAGCACAAAATTGAGTTCCACTCATACCAGCTCCATGAGGAGAAGCCTTATCGCATTGTCATTAAGGGACTGCACCACTCTACGCTTAATCGAGAGATTATTGATGAACTTAAGAGCAAAGGTCACACAGTTCTCCACTTACATAACCCAAAAAAGAAGGACTAATGAGCCTATGAACCTACACTTTCTTAATATAGAACCAGCGCCTAATAACAAGGGGGTTCTTGCTATTAGGAAAATGTGCAAACAGGTGGTTAAAATTGAGACTGCTCGTAGAAGTCATGAAGTTGTGCAATGCCACAGATGTCAGGAGTATGGACACACAGCCAAATACTGCACAAAGCAGCCTAGGTGCGTAAAATGCGGCGATAACCATCGGTCTACTGAATGCACCAGGTCACCTGACGTGCCAGCTACATGCGTACACTGCTCTTGCAGCCACCCGGCACCCGGAGCGGGAGCTCCTAAGGCCATTAAAAACGCCAACCTAACCCCAAAATTGCCAAACCAGATCCGGAGAATCAGAACACATGGACCCGAGCCAGTAAACGTTCCAAGTTCATTCATTAAGGAACAAGTCGGAGGGCAATCATATGCTGCTGTGGCTAGACGCGGCTTGAGGCAGCAGCAAGAACAGAGTCAAACCCGACAACAAGTTGAGCAACAGATGCCAGTCAACGGAGATGAGATCTCTTCTGCCATCAAGGATATGAGTCGAGCTATTGAGAGAATGGCAGATATGCAACAGCAAGTCTTGGGGATGCAACAGCAAATCCTCACGCTTATGACCGCGTTGCTGTCAAAATGAATTCACCACTAAAGGTTCTTATCTGGAATGCCAACGGCATTTCAGGTAAAGTACTAGAGCTTGAAGCTCTAGTACGAAAACATAAAAAATCAAGGTCATCCTCCTGTCTGAAACCAAGACGAATGGCCTATCATTTCCAAGAGTATTTGGCTTCGAGGTGTACCCAGTACATTGGGTTGATAATCGTATAGCTGCAGGGGGCTGCACTGTACTCGTTCGGAGCAATCTGATACATTTCCCTCAGTTGACTTTAGTTAATCGGGCTTACCAGTATTCAACGGTTAGAGTTTCGACAGATGCTGGAGATGTGGTTTTTGGAGCTATCTATTGCAGGCCAAATGAGAGGATATTGATTAATGATTTTAATAATATCCTTAACTCGGCTGGTAACAAGTACTTGGTGGGTGGAGATTGGAACGCTCATCATTGGCTGTGGGGTGGACGAAGCAGCAATGCACGAGGCATACAGCTTGCTGGGAGCCTGTCTCGTAGACAAGCAAAGATCCTTGCAACGGGATCACCAACAAGGTACCCTTATGGAGCAAGAGGTACTCCTTCCTGCATTGACTTTGCCATATACCAGGGGATTCCAGACTAGCTCCTTTCCATATCTGATGATTGGGACCTCCCTAGTGACCACCTTGCCTTGATAGTTACTTTGGATAGCAGCGCAAGAATGGTCAGTGGACCACCAAGGCTCATCAACGCACGTACCAACATTGAGGAGTTTCAGAGACGGCTTGGCGAAAGTATCCAGCTTAACACTACCATCAACACTGGATTGGATGTTGACAATTCCATTGATCTGCTAATCGCCAAGATCCGGTCGGCTGCAGCTGAAACGACCCCGCCCCCTATGGTAAGACGCCAGGATAATTCTGGAAACAGACTCCCAGCGGATATAGCGAACTTGCTCAGAATCAAGAGGCAAAACAGACACAGATACCAGACAACCCATAGCCCTCAGGACAAGGCAGTATGGCGAAGATCTGAGAGGGAGCTTAAGGAGGCACTACGCAGGCTTAAAATTGAAACTTTTACTAGGAGGTTAGAGAGTATGGATTACACATGTGATGCTGGTTACTCTCTGTGGCGTGCCACACGTAATCTAAAGCGCCAACCTTGGAGAACTGTACCGCTTCGCTGTCCTGGAAACGGGCACTGCCAAACTGACGACGAGCAAGCTGAGACGTTTGCAACTCACCTTGAAGAACGCTTTACGCCGCTTGACCTAGCTGATCAGAATAACCTTAATGAGACCGCCCAAGCACTGGAGACTCCGCTGCAGATGTCTTTGCCCATCAACCCCATCAGAGTGGAGGAGGTCAAGGAAGCTATTAATATCCTTCCCAGATCTAAGGCTCCTGGTCATGACGGTATTTGCCACACCACCCTGAGGGCCCTGCCAATTCAAGCGCTTCTTTTTATAACGTTGATTTTCAACGCTATACTAAGAACCCAGCACTTTCCTGCCCAGTGGAAGTTAACAAGGATCCACATGATTCATAAGTCGGGTAAGCCGGAGGATGACCCTGAGTCATATCGACCGATCAGCCTCTTGCCATCTCTGTCTAAGGTTTGGGAGAGGCTTATTGCTGCACGGCTTGTTAGGCTTATGGATAATATGAACATTCTTCCTGACCACCAATTTGGGTTCAGGAGAGGGCATGGTGCAATTGAACAGGTTCACAGAGTGGTTAACCACATACTCAAGGCATTCGATGACAAGAGCTATTGCTATGGTATCTTTGTGGATGTCCAGCAGGCGTTCGACCGCGTCTGGATTAGAGGTCTGCTTCAAAAAATAAAAACGCGCCTCCCAGCTCCCTATTTCATGCTAATGCATTCATACCTAACGGAACGCAGGTTTGAAGTCAAGGTGAGCGCTGCGATCTCTACCACGCGGGAAATGAAGGCGGGCGTTCCGCAAGGCAGCGTACTGGGCCCTTTCCTATACAACCTGTACACGGCGGACATACCCACTCCTGATGATCTTTTTGCTGTTGTCGCTTCACAGATGAAACGAATAGTGATTTCAAACAATTTTTCACAGCCCCAGGATCGAAAAATCAGTTCAGGCCTACTGGGATTGAGACAAAACAACCCCAGAGCTGAATTAAAAATTCAGCCAACTGGGATTGAATTGTCCCAACACCCAGCACCAAACCGAGTATTCGGCCTACTGGGACTGTGAAAGGCTGGATGAAAAGTTTTATTCATTATAATATTTTCCTAAACATTTTAAATGAATTTGATAGCTCCTCAGTTAAAGTTTGGGGTCCAGAATGACAAGATTAATAATCATAATGATCAGCTTTCCTGGGTCTTGCATGTCATGCTTCACCAGATGGCGGTACAGGGCTGCTCGAAGACAGGAGTCAGCGCTGTGGGTGGTTGAGCGCGTCACACGTAGAAAAAGTGGTGGCATCCGGGAGATCAGAGAGGACGTCCGGAGCTAACGACGGCCCCAAATTATCCAATATGGCACCATGGAGGTTGTGCTAAGTGGCGTATCTCATGCTTGATGAAGACGGCAGCTCCACCACGCTTTCGATTTTCAGGATGATTGGCAGTATACGTAAGATCTCCAGGAATTATGACGTTGTCAGCATCAAGAAGGTGAGTTTCCGAGATTAGAAGGATGTCTACATTGTTGATCTTAGCAAAGGCTTCCACCTCTCCTCTTGAAGACCTCGCCTCACCAGGTAATTTTCTCATTGCCACATTTGCTGACGACGTAGCAGTATTCCACTCTGCCTCTTGCGAGTACGAGGCTGCTGACGGAGCTCAGGAGTATATCCACATCCTTGAGAGCTGGGCTCGCAGGTGGAACATCAAGCTCAACGCCTCGAAGAGCCAAGCTGTCAACTTTACACTGAGACGTGGAGAAGCACCGGCAGTCTGGCTTGATGGGAGTCCCTTGCAGCCTGAAAATCATGCTCGATACCTGGGGATCACATTGGACAAAAGGCTCTGTTTTCGCACTCACTTTGATGGGCTCCTTAAGCAATGTCGGTGCAAGCTGTCTAAAGTTAATTGGATGATAAACGCCAATAGCGCCTTGCCGCTGCGCTGCAAACGGGCGGTGTATAACACTTTGGTTGCTCCGACTTGGAGATATGGTATACAGATTTGGGGCATTGCGTGTCGGACAAGTCGACGACGTATCCAGACACTCCAGAATTTGGCTTTGCGTCGAATAACTGGTGCTGCCTGGTACGTACGAAATTCAACCTTGCACAATGACCTCAGATTGAATACCATAGACAGCCAAGTTGAAGCTTATTCCATCAGATACAACGCACGTTTGCAGCGGCACCGAAGCCGGCTGGCTAAAGAGCTTGCGGGGAGAAGAGTCATTAGAAGACTTAAGCGCAGGTCATTTGGAAACCTGATACAATAGCCTGGTGACGATCCAAAGGAAGTCAACCTCATCCACAAGACCCACAACTACGCCTGAAGTCAACCAGGCTTGCCGAATTTACTAATGAAAATCACTGTGTTGTAATAAAAACTAACTGTGTTTTTGGTCCAATACATTAAATTTAACCAAAAAAAAAAAAACAAGTGGAAGCGTTTCAGTCGGACGCAACCGACTGCGGCATACTCGATACCAGAATTAAAACCGGTAAAAAGAGGCCTGAATGCAAAGGGGTACGGATGCGGCAGGGGTGTACGCTGCCTTAAAGATTCTCCGATGCAGATGGGGATGCCACCAGCTATATTCCTTCCAAATTTGGTGACTCTAGCTCGAAGTTTGTAAAAGGTGGGGAAAGGGGGGGGACTGGGGCGGTATGGGTAGTTGTGCCATCAAAATTTTTGTTGCAGATCTTTCTGAAATGTCAATTGCTATCTGCATACCAAATTTGGTGACTCTAGCTCAAAGTTTGTAAAAGGTGGGGAAAGGGGGGCTGGGGGCGGTAAGGGTGGGCGTGACATCCAAATTTGTAATGCAGATTTTTGTGGAATGTCAAATGCTATCTTCATCCCAAATTTGGTGACTCTAGCTCGAAGTTTGTAAAAGGTGGGGAAAGGGGGGCTGGGGGCGGTAAGGGTGGGCGTGACATCCAAATTTGTAATGCAGATTTTTGTGGAATGTCAAATGCTATCTTCATACCAAATTTGGTGACTCTAGCTCGAAGTTTGTAAAAGGTGGGGAAAGGGGGGCTTGGGGCGGTAAGGGTGGGCGTGACATCCAAATTTGTAATGCAGATTTTTGTGGAATGTCAAATGCTATCTTCATACCAAATTTGGTGACTAGCTCGAAATTTGTGAAAGGTGGGGAAAGGGGGGCTGGGGGCGGTATGGGTGGGCGTGGAATCAAAATTTTTGATGCAGATCTTTCTGAAATGTCAATTTCTATCTTCATACCAAATTTGGTGACTCTAGCTCGAAAATTGTAAAAAGTGGGGAAAGGGGGGAAAGGGGGGCGAAATGGAGGGCGTGGCTCCAAAACTTTGATGCAAATTTTTGGGGGTCGTTGCCAGCTATCTTTCTACCAAATTTGGTGGCTCTAGCTCCACAACTCTGGAAGATACACGCATTCCCGTTTTTGACGAAGCGTTGGGGTGGATGGGGGCGGCTAGGGTAGATGGGGGGGGGGGCTCCAAAATTTTTAGTGGGTTTTTGGGGGTCATCAACCATCTTGGCACCAAATTTGGTGGCTCTAGCTCAAAACTGTGGGAGATATAGCCATTTCTGATTTCAAAATGGGCGGGGGGGGAATGGGGTGGGCGTGACTCCAAAACTTTGATGCAGTTTTTGGGGGTCGTTACCAGCTATCTTCCCACAATTGCTCTAGCTCCACAACTCTGGAAGATACACGCATTCCCGTTTTTGACGAAGCGTTGGGGTGGATGGGGGCGGCTAGGGCAGTATCGGTGGGTGTGGCATCCAAACTTTTGATGCAGTTTTTGGGGGGTCATCATCACCTATCTTGGCACCAAATTTGGTGGCTATAGCTCAAAAACTGTGGGAGATATAGGCTTTTTTGACTTTAAAATGCGGGGGGGGCTGGGGGCGGAATATGGGGGCGTGGCTCCAAAATTTTTGATGCAGTTTTTTGGGGGTTGCTATTAGCTATCTTCTTACCAAATTTGGTACTTCTAGCTGTAAGGATGTGCGAAATATGTGGATTTATCGGTTTTGAGTTATCGAATTTATCGATTTGCCAGCCCCCCCAGTTATCGTAGAACCCCCATCTTGACACTTTAATTTACTATCCCATAGATAAAGAGATTTGGAAAGTTTCAAGTCTCTAGCTTGAAGGGTGTGGAAAAAAATTGTGTTCATACAGACGGACAGACACCATGACGGACATTGCACAAACTCAATATACTCTTTACCTTCGGTATCGAGTATAAAAAGAAACAGAAATAAAAATAAAAAAACGTTGCATACTTTTGCAACGAAAAATTTCTATTGCATACCTAAAGAAAATTTCTATTGCATACCTAAATAAAAAATTTCTATTGCATACCTAAATAAAATTCCTGTTGCATACCTAAACAAATAAAAAATATTGCATACCTTACAAAAGTTCTTGTTATGCAATTACATTCAAATCCAAAGCTAACAAAGTACGAGGGGTATCGAATGCAACTCTGTTAGCAACGCACGTGTTTTAGTGACGCAAGCGGTGAAAAATTACATATTCGCCGCTAACATTTAAAGACAAGCCCACAATAGTGGCACAATAATAAAAGCTCACCGTCAGTGAAGCTTTGAGCTTTACTCTTACATTTTCAAGGTTCTAGACTTGGCTAGGATCTTGCCAAAATTAATGCATACTCTTAGGAGTTCCTTAAAACCCGAGAAAATTGGCAAGCAGCCCACGAAGAAAGCCGCGAGTCTGCTCTCATCGAGATTGGTCGTGCCGCGGAAAAACAAACTTAACAATATGCTTGATAAAATTGCCTTTGAAAAAATGCACCAAGTAGCTGGAAAGTCACCATCTGTGATCAGGTCAGAGGTCACTAATGCTTTGTGCTCTGAAACTCATTGCGTTAGTCCAATAACTACTACGCTTACATTTACTAGTGCTACTAGTAATTCTACTTACTCCACGGCAACTGCGTCAACTCCCACTATCAGCAGTGTGTGCTCCAGCGGGATCATGCATATCCGGAATGTTTGTTCCATACAAAACGCATTGGAAACTGCTTCTCCAACTCTCGAAAGAGCTGCTGCAACTGCCTCTTCAACATTCGGCATTGCTGCTTTAAGTGGAGCTGCTTCAAGACTGAAGGATGGCCAAAAACATCTGACGCAAAAGAGGAAGAAACCAGTTTCACCCACTTTTAACAATAAAAGGGTTAACAAAGAAACTGTATTGAAATCACCCCCAGCATCAACCAGAAACGAAAACTCTAGCAACAGGTTTTCCATACTAGATGTGGAAATGGACACAAACAGGGACAGACATGATGAGGAAAGTTCAAATGATTCAAATGTAGGCCCTATTAGCTCTTCTGCAGCTGATCAACTGAATATTTCTAATGAAAATATGGATATAAATGACACAGAAAACAGCCCACAAGAGATTGAGTCTTGCACTAATAATCGGCTGAACAATAATTCAAAGCCACCGCAAATAGTTATAAGTATAACCAACCTTAACGATCTCTTTGAAATCATTTCGGAGGTAACAAATGTTGATAACGTATCAGTCAAAGTTAATCAAGGAGAAACAGCTAGAATATTCCCCAAAGACTGCAATACTTATAGAACTATTGTTGACCATTTTGATAAATTGGGTATTGAATTCCATACATACCAAATGAAGCTGGAAAAGCCTCACAGAATAGTGGTTAAGGGGCTTCATTATAGCACACTAACCAACGAAATTACTGCAGATTTTAAAAAATTTGGCTTTGCTGCTCTTCAGGTACATAACCCAAGATCAAGAACTAGCCGAGATGAAAAACTCAACATATTTTTCATCAATATAAAGCCATGTGCAAAAATTAATGATATATATGATATCACAGCACTCTGCCGACAAAGAGTGAGAATAGAAAGGATGCGTAAATCATCGGAAATTGCCCAATGCATTCGATGCCAAGATTATGGACACACAGCCAAGTACTGCCGTCGCCATCCCAACTGTGCTCGATGTGGTGAAAATCATGCAACCAACCAATGCGTACGTTCCCAAGATCAACCGCCCTACTGTATACACTGTGGAGGACCCCACATGGCAAGCTACAAAGGCTGTACCAAATATCAGGAATACCTTCGTCGATCAACGGGCTCTCCGAAAAAGCAACAGCGTCAACCGTTATCGCCTAATCCGAATAGGAGAGATATAAACCAAACAACGCGCCAACAGCCGCAACAAAGGCATCTGCAGCAACAGATAACTCTACAGCAACAATCACAGCAAATGCCTAACACTTCTAGAGTCACAAGTAATAACATATCTTATGCCTCAATGGTAAGAAACGGAAGTGGACCTGCCCAGCGCCGTCTACATGATTTTCAAGCGCAACTGCACTCACCGAAATCAAGGGACAATACTACTCAACAGCAGCATACGCTTGATGTCCAATCACTTTTGGAACAACAGCAACAGCAATTTATGAAATGGCAACAACAGCTCCAGCAACAGCAGCAGCAGCAATTCCTCTTGTGGCTACAACAGCAGCAACAAGAACAACAACAGCAAAACAAGCAGAACAGTCAACGACTAGAACGGCTTGAAAATATGGTTTTTGAAATGGCCAATTCGATTAAACAATGGACTGGGGGTATATCAACTCTCCAGCTTCACAACAACGCTCCAGCCTCACAATGAATACACTCAAAATTCTTATCTGGAATGTCAATGGCCTCTCAGGTAAAGCTAGAGAAGTCGAGCTCTTCGCGCATAACAACAGCATTGACATCCTTCTTTTAAATGAGATTAGACTCAACCGAGGAGAAACAGTTAAAATATTTGGCTATACCTTTTATCCAGCATACAAACCATCACGTCACAATCACGGCAATGGAGGGGCGGCTGTATTGGTGAGGAGTTCTCTCAGCCATTTTCCACAAAGAGTTGTAGAAACACGAACCATTCAGATGTCTTCCATAAAAGTCACCACAAGCTTAGGAGACATGGAAGTAAGCGCAATATACTGTCCACCACGAAATAGAATCCAAGAAAGGCACTTCACTGACATACTCGCTGCTTGCGGTCAAAGGTATCTGGTTGGAGGTGACTGGAATGCGCGGCATTGGATGTGGGGAGACACATATAATTCACCCAGAGGACGAGAACTAGTCGAAGCCATTACTGCCAGAGGGGCTAATATTCTTGCTACTGGCTCACCAACTAGATACTCATATGTGCCAAGCCACATAGCAACTTGCATTGATTTCGCACTGTATCATGGGATACCGGATTCTCGGGTTAATATCTGTCAAAGCTGGGATTTAGACTCCGATCACATAGCTCTTGTTGTTAACCTGCAAATAGATAATGTTAATGTCAGACCAAGCTCTCGGTTAATCACCCACCGAACTGACCTAATTGCTTTCAGACAACATCTCGAAGGCTCTTTTCAGTTAAATTCGACCCTGGACACTAGAGAAGACATCGAGAATGCAGTAGATATTCTAACTGAGAATATACATAGAGCTGCAACAGCTTCAACTCCACCTGATCCTGAACTTCGTCCAATAAGCTATGGCATTGTTCTAACAAATGAGGCCAGAGAGCTAATAAGAACAAAAAGACGTCTTCGAAGAAGAGCAATTCGTTCTCAAGACCCTTGGGACAGAATAATGTGGAACCGGGCAGCGAAACAGCTACGAATTCTCTTAAAGGAACTTAGAAGCGATTATTTCGAGAAGAAACTTTCCTCTATGGACTACACCATAGATGCGAACTATTCGTTATGGAAATGTACGAAATCGCTTAAGCGACAACCCTTTAGACAGGTTCCTGTGCGATGTCCTGGTGGTGAACTTGCCAAAAACGAAACAGAGCAGGCCAATGCTTTCGGTATTCATCTGGAAGATCGTTTCACTCCTTTTGATTTTGCTACGGCAGAGCAGATTAGAGAGACCCATCATAACCTGCAGACCCCTTTGCAGATGTCCCTGCCTATAAGGCCTATAAGGACTGAAGAAATTACTGAAGCCATCCAACTTTTGCCGAAAAATAAAGCTCCGGGGGTCGATAAAATTTGTCACGCTACACTAAAGGCCTTGCCAACAAAAGCGATATTATATATAGCACTAATTTTTAATGCTATTATTAGGGTACAAGAGTTCCCAAAGCAATGGAAAGTAGCAGCGGTTCTGATGATTCACAAGCCAGGAAAGCCAGAAGCTGAACCTGAGTCATATCGCCCAATAAGCCTCCTACCATCCTTGTCTAAAGTATGGGAGAGGCTTGTTGCCAACCGGATTACTGCAATTATAAGCCAATGCAATATCTTGCCGGATCATCAATTTGGCTTTCGAGAAGGACACGGCACCGTAGAACAAGTTCACAGATTGGTTAAGCACATCTTGCAGGCGTTTGATGACCAGGAGTACTCCAATGCAGTCTTCATTGACATGCAGCAAGCTTTCGATAAAGTGTGGCACGTTGGCCTACTGTGCAAAATTAAAAAACTGCTACCTTCACCGTACTTTGGACTGCTCAGGACATATCTCCAAGGACGAGAGTTTAAGGTCAAAGTAAGGGACACTCACTCGACGAATTATCAAATGAGAGCAGGAGTTCCACAGGGGAGTGTTCTTGGACCGCTGCTCTATTCGTTGTATACTGCTGATATACCCAGGCCCAACTGTCAACATATGATAGCCCCCTCTAAGGCTCTTATTGCGACCTATGCAGATGACATTGCAGTCATTTACAATTCCAGCTGTCGCGTAGAAGCAGCTAATGGACTACAGGCTTACCTTAATACGCTTGCAGCTTGGTGCAAACGGTGGAATCTTAAGGTCAATCCGCTGAAAACATCAAACCCCAGCTTCACCCTTAAAAGGCTTTTAATGAATACCCCTGCAATTCAGCTGGAGGGAGTAAACCTAGATCAACCGTCGCAAGCCAAATATCTTGGCATCACCCTGGACAAGCGCCTTACTTTTGAGCCACATCTCAAGGCCACGGTGAAAAAATGTGGCCACAGAATACAGCAACTGCGGTGGCTCATCAACAAAAGGAGCACCTTACAGCTGAGATGTAAGAGGGCTGTGTATGCTAGCTGTATTATGCCAATATGGCTATATGGTATACAGATTTGGGGAATTGCAGCCAAATCTAACTACAAACGTATACAGGTACTGCAGAATCGCATACTACGACAAATAACAAACTGTCCCTGGTACGTACGTGGTTCCACATTACATAGAGATCTGAACCTGCATACAGTGGAAGAGCAGATTGGACGCCACACTAGCAGATACAGCGACAGATTGATAAGACACCGCAGCCTGCTTGCAAAACACCTACTTCCAGCTCGCCCTTTAAGGCGACTTAAACGGCTAGGCTTTGCCAAAACTATTGGACGTCAATAAGACTGCCATAAAATATTAGTCCTCATTATATATTATGGGGATTGGCTATTTTTTCTATTTTCCTTTTTCCATGTGTTGTTAAGGTACTATTTTTGTCTGTACAGATTCTTCACTTAATAAACCAAAAAAAAAAAAAAAAAAAAAAAAAAAAAACAAAGTACGAACATTTGCAACTACTTTTCATGTGCTACCGATTTAAAATAATCGGCCAGGTATAACCCATACAAGTGAAAGGCGTCTCCCAATCATATGATTGATGAGTTGGGCATATAGGGACGTTAAAGTAGAATACGAAAGTGAAGACTGTTGGGGTTCACAACCTGAAAACGATACGCAACAACAGTGCTTAGCCGAACCAACCATGAACGCAGAAAGCGTCCAAGCATTAATATCAGCCGCACTCACCCAAGAAAGAGCGCAACAGCAAGCGGTGTTTAGAGCGCAGATTCAAGCTGTTGAAGAAAGAGTCAACAACTTGCGCATAGATGCCCCTCAGGTAGAGGCATATCAAAGAAATTTTGTCGACCCAGCAATTAAGTGCGACATTCCACTTGACATTATTAAATCCATTCCTGACTTCGACGGAACGCAGGACGAATACGTATCGTGGCGACAATCAGCTACAGACGCGTACGAGCTTTTCAAACCATACAATGGCAGCAGCTCCCACTATCAGGCTGTCTCTATTATTAGAAACAAAATCAGAAGGACAGCAAGGGGTTTGTTAGTATCGCATAATACTGTGCTGAATTTCGACGCCATAATAGCAAGATTAGACTGCACATACGCAGATAGGACGTCGCTACGTACCTTGCCCCAAGCGCTAGATATGGTCAGGCAAGGCGACCTAAGTCTAATGGACTATTACGATACAGTCGAGCGTAGGCTGACTCTAGTGACCAACAAAATAATTATGTCCCATGACCAAGAAAGCGCACAGCTAATGAATAAAGAAGTTAGAGCGGATGCATTACACGCATTCACTTCAGGTTTGAAAAAACCTTTAAGAGTTATTGTCTTCCCAGCTCAACCCAAAGATTTGCCATCTGCATTGGCACTCGCTAGAGAAGCGGAGGCGAGCATTGAGCGGAGCATATTCTCAGCTTCATACGCCAAAGCTATAGAGGAAAAATCCCAAGCCAACGAAACCAACAGGTCTCGTGCTCAGTTCAAACAAGGCAAAAACGGCAGGGATGAGCGAGGGCACGAAAAAAATCCTCATTTTGTTAAGCGTCAGCATAACAGCGACCAAAACAGAAAGGAGCAGGCCCAGGCGCCCGAGCCGATGGAGGTTGATTCATCCTCAAAATTCAGGCAGCCCACAAATTTTGGGAACCAACAAACCAATAGCGCGCCCGCAAAAAAGAGAGAAAACTCGTCAGAGCGGCTAACTGGACCGAGACGCCAGCGCGTAAACAAAATAGTTCAAGATACCCCCACTAAGGAGGAAAAGAATTATACAGATACAGCTGAAGAAGCAGTAAACAACGTGGACGACGACAATGAGTCCCTATTCGGCAGCGAGTCGTTGAATTTTTTAGAGAGCGCTCGTCGAACGACGGTTGGCTGGGAAAACTTTAAGAATCTTAATCGACACCGGCGCGGCAAAAAATTATGTTAAGCCCATAAAGGAGCTACGAAACATAATGCCAGTCGCCAAGCCATTCACTGTGAGTTCGATACGAGGCTCCAGTGAGATAAAAAACAAATGTCTCATGTCAATTTTCCGGCAAGTCTCCCCATTCTTTATTCTAGACACGCCAAATACCTTTGATGCCATCATAGGCTTCGACCTCTTAACAGAGGCAGGAGTGACATTGAATTTAAATAATAGCACGCTAGAATACAAAAATACGTCAGAAAAGCTACAGTACTACAATTGTGATAGTGTAAACTTCACGGTCGTAGACGATATAGTGGTTCCGAGCTCCGTTAAAAAAGAGTCTAAAAAAATGATACTGGAAAGAGTAAAGGTATTTTCGACCTCTAGCGAGGCACTACCATTCAATACCTCTGTCATTGCCACTATTCGTACTGAAAAAAATGAGCCGGTATATTCAAAAATGTACCCGCATCCCATGGGTGTAGCAGATTTTGTAAATAACGAAATCAAACAGCTTTTAAAAGATGGTATAATTAGGCCGTCGAGATCCCCATACAACAGCCCAACATGGGTGGTTGATAAGAAAGGGACAGACGCCAATGGCAACAAAAACAAACGGTTAGTAATCGATTTTAGGAAACTAAACGAGCAAACTATTCCCGATCGTTACCCAATGCCTTCCATTCCAATGATTCTTGCGAACCTTGGAAAGGCCAAATTTTTCACAACCCTAGATTTGAAATCAGGGTATCACCAAATTTATCTGGCGGAACAAGACCGCGAGAAAACCTCATTTTCGGTAAACGGTGGAAAGTATGAAAGTATGAAAAGAACCATAGACGACGTGCTCAGGGAACACATAGGCAAAATATGTTATGTCTATGTAGACGACGTACTCATTTTCTCCGAAAAAGAGACCGACCATGTTCAGCATATCAACGCGGTACTAAAGTGCTTGAGTGACGCTAACATGAGAGATGCCCAAGAAAAAACAAAGTTTTTCAAAGAAAGCGTCGAATATTAAACAACCTTTTGACTTAACCACCGATGCCTCTGCAAGCGGCATTGGAGCTGTTTTATCCCAAGGAGGCAGGCCGATCACAATGATCTCGCGAACCCTAAAACAATGCGAACTTAATTACGCTACGAATGAGAGAGAATTACTGGCCATAGTTTGGGCCCTAGGTAAACTCCAGAATTTCTTATATGGCACCAAAGAAATAAAAATTTGTACGGACCATCAGCCTTTAACCTTTGCAGTTTCGGAAAAAAATAGCAATGCTAAAATTAAAAGGTGGAAAGCATACATAGACGAAAATGATGCGAAAATGTTCTACAAGCCTGGGAAAGAAAACCTTGTAGCCGACGCCCTGTCACGGCAAAATGTAAACGCCCTACAAGACGAACCCCATTCCGACGTCGCAACCATTCACAGCGAAGTCTCACTGACCTACACGGTCGAAACAACGGAAAAACCAATAAATTGCTTTAGAAATCAAATAATTTTAGTAGAGGCATGTTTCCCACTAAAACGAAATTTTATACTCTTTGGCAGCAAAACTCGCCATCTAATCAATTTCACTGACAAAAGCACCATTTTCGAAACACTTAAAAAAGTGATCAACCCAGGAGTAGTAAACGCGGTACACTGCGATTTACCAACACTGGCCAGTTTCCAACACAATATCGTGTTACATTTCCCAGCAACAAAATTCTGGCACTGCAAAAACTTTGTATCCGATATAACCGACAAAGTCGAGCAAAGGGAAATAATAACTGCCGAGCACAACCACGCGCATAGAGCAGCCCAAGAAAATACCAAGCAAGTCCTTCGCGACTATTATTTTCCAAAAATGAGCAAGCTAGCAAATGAGGTCGTTGCGAACTGCAAAACTTGCACCAAAGCAAAATACGACAGGCACCCCAAAAAACAAGAGCTTGGAGTAACACCAATTCCCTCTTACCCGGGAGAAATGCTTCATATTGACGTCTTTAATACATATAAAAAGCAATTTCTAACTTGCATTGACAAGTTCTCAAAATTTGCTGTTGTACAGCCAATAAAGTCTCGTACAATTGTTGACGTTAGGCCCTCCATAATGCAATTGGTAAATCTATTCCCAAACATCAAAACCATTTACTGCGACAACGAGGCAGCCTTTAAATCGGAAACGATAACATCGCTCCTCAAAAACGGATATGACATTGACATTGTCAACGCTCCTCCCCTCCACAGCGTCTCAAATGGGCAGGTTGAACGTTTCCATAGCACCCTAGCTGAAATTGCACGATGCCTAAAAATCGACAAGAAAATCGACGACACGACCGAACTTATCATGAGGGCAACAGTAGAGTACAATAAAACACTCCACTCAGTCACCGACCAAAAACCAATCGAAATCATACACGCGGCATCCAACAATCTACGACAAGCCGTAAAAGAAAAACTTGTAAAGGCCCAAAACAATAACGTCGAGAGATGTAACCGGCCCTTTCCTATACAACCTGTACACGGCGGACATACCCACTCCTGATGATCTTGAAGACCTCGCCTCACCAGGTAATTTTCTCATTGCCTCATTTGCTGACGACGTGGCAGTATTCCACTCTGCCTCTTGCGAGTACGAGGCTGCTGACGGAGCCCAGGAGTATATCCACATCCTTGAGAGCTGGGCTCGCAGGTGGAACATCAAGCTCAACGCCTCGAAGAGCCAAGCTGTCAACTTTACACTGAGACGTGGAGAAGAAAATCATGCTCGATACCTGGGGATCACATTGGACAAAAGGCTCTGTTTTCGCTCTCACTTTGATGGGCTCCTTAAGCAATGTCGGTGCAAGCTGTCTAAAGTTAATTGGATGATAAACGCCAATAGCGCCTTGCCGCTGCGCTGCAAACGGGCGGTGTATAACACTTTGGTTGCTCCGACTTGGAGATATGGTATACAGATTTGGGGCATTGCGTGTCGGACAAGTCGACGACGTATCCAGACACTCCAGAATTTGGCTTTGCGTCGAATAACTGGTGCTGCCTGGTACGTACGAAATTCAACCTTGCACAATGACCTCAGATTGAATACCATAGACAGCCAAGTTGAAGCTTATTCCATCAGATACAACGCACGTTTGCAGCGGCACCGAAGCCGGCTGGCTAGAGAGCTTGCGGGGAGAAGAGTCATTAGAAGACTTAAGCGCAGGTCATTTGGAAACCTGATACAATAGCCTGGTGACGATCCAAAGGAAGTCAACCTCATCCACAAGACCCACAACTACGCCTGAAGTCAACCAGGCTTGCCGAATTTACTAATGAAGATCACTGTGTTGTAATAAAAACTAACTGTGTTTTTGGTTCAATGCGTTAAATTTATACAAAAAAAAAAAAAAAAAGATGTAACGCGAACAGACAGAATAGAGTTTTTGACGTTGGTGAAACGGTGTTCGTAAAACAAAACAAGAGGCTGGGAAATAAGTTATCCCCTCTATGTTCGGAGGAAACAATACAAGCAGACCTAGGAACGTCTGTTCTTGTAAAGGGGAGAGTGGTCCACAAGGACAACCTCAAGTAGAGTTTAAAAATTTTTATTCACCACCAAATAGATTAGTAATATAAATTAGACGCACAGTTTTATTTCTCTTATTTTCCTTTTCGCCTTGCAGGATTGCGATTACGGTTATGCTAATAGTGGCAGTAGCAAACGCGCGGATTACCGATTACTCACACTCTAATTACATCCCTGTAATTGATGGTGATGCGATAGTATGGGAACAGCGGGACTACTTGAGACATTCAAGCAACCTGTCGGAGTTCAATGAAATCGTAGACAATACAGAAAAATTAGCCGAGCTGTTCCCACAGTCACACATGCGAAAACTATTAGATGTTGATACAGATCACATTAGAAGTTTACTGTCCGTTTTAAAAATCCACCATAGAATAGCCAGAAGTCTAGACTTCCTCGGCACAGCCCTAAAGATAGTAGCAGGCACCCCAGATGCCGCAGATTTCGAAAAAATAAAAATGTCCGAATTCCAATTGATAGAGTCAAACAATAGGCAGGTAGTAATAAACTCAGAGACTCAAAAGCAAATCAATAAACTTACTGACACCATCAACCAAATAATAAAGGCTCAAAAAAACAATTTTGTTGACACCCCTCACTTGTATAAAGCACTTTTAGCGAGAAACAGAATGCTAATAACAGAAATCCAGAATTTAATGTTAACAGTCACTTTGGCTAAATCAAATATAATAAATCCTACCATTTTTGACCACGATGATTTGAAGTCTCTAGTTGAACACACTATCGATGTCCCTATAGTTAGCCTAATGGAGGCATCTACCATTAAGATATTGCAGTCCGAAAGCACCATTCATATCCTAATCGCATACCCTAGAATAAAATTTATTTGTAAAAAGGTCACCATTTTTCCCGTATCACACTACCATACAATATTGCAACTACAAGACAACACCGTGGCCGAATGCGAAGACGATATCCTAGCAGTCACGGAGTGCACCACAACTACCTACCCCACGTTTTGCAAGCTAGCGGCACACGACACCTGCGCTCGGGCACTGCACGCTGGCAGCACTGCGCTCTGTCATTCGCAGCCCAGCCACCTGGAGCCAATAACGTACGTAGACGAGGGCATAATAATTATCAACGAAAGCCCGGCAAAGGTCAGCGCCGACGACGGCCCAGAGATATCAACAAACGGCACGCACCTCGTCACCTTCGAGCGCATCGCAATCGTCAACGGCACCAAATACGTGAACCAACGTGAAGCCTTAACCAAGACCCCAGGCATAGCAGGGTCACCCCTCTTAAACATCATCAGCCATGATCCAATCTTGAGCATGCCATTACTACACAGGATGAACAACCAGAATCTAAGGACTATCCAAAGGTTCAAAGACGAAATGGAGTCGGATTGGCCACCCAAGATTGTGCTCGCAGCTGGAGTAGGACTCGGCATCATTTTTTCCACTTCTCTGCTCCCTTTCCAAGTGCTAAGGAGAAGACGAGATTCGAGGGAAATAAAGACGGCCATCAACAACATCAAATTGACCGAGGACAGTCACGATCCTGAGGGGGGAGTAGTTAACTCATAAGTTAAGCTAGTAATTGTGTGGTGGGTTGCCCTTTGAAATCGCTGAATCGAATGTTTACATCAGCATTCCAAGTTGCAATGGTCAGAGGCGGTAGCCTGATACCTTTGTATTGTCGCAAGAGTTATCCGTTGCTGCCTATGATTATGCTGAGTCGGCTTGCCGACCACTACATTGTAGCGTGATGCGCGCGTCAAATTGGGGCATTACACCTAAGAATATTGTATTCGAATAATTAGTTCAGCTCATAGTGCGATTCATATAAGACGCATAATATACTGCTCCGGCAACTTTTCGTTATATCAATTATTCTTTTTTTGTTGTCTAAGCCCAAGGCTAGCAACAGGAAGTCAGTCAACTTTCACACCATAATCTTCTGTTAATATCAACACGAAGACACTTAGCATCAACAAGGGAATCACTTCACACACCAAGGAGAGAAGCTACCTTACTGGAAACCTGCAGCGAAGGACTGGAGGATAGTACAGGATCTAATAATTGGTATAATGTTTTAAAGTTGTTGCCATTAACAATGTGCAGGAGCAGAGGCAGTCGACGATAAGAAATGTTATTGAGCCCGATCCCCAAGACATGCTGCCTTTGGTTGAGGCGACACCTGTAAAGCGGCAGAAACAGGATAAGCAGGAAATAATTCAACTGCTAAGGGATCGCAATGCTACACAAAAAAATACAGGAAAGCATTGAAAAATTTATGCAAAACAGCATTTCGTTCCAAAACCGAATGTTGGAGTTAATGGGAAACAATAATAAATAAGTAAGACCCCATTTTATTATTATGAAAAAGGAGGTTAGTGCACTGCGACCACCTGGGTCTATTGTGCCCTCATCCTAGTGTATGAGCTACAGCTCCCAGTACAGTGCAATCGATCGCAGAAACGCGATCCCATTTACACGCTGAAGTTTTTTCATGAATTTTCTCTCTGAATCTTTTGTTTGTAGGCAAGGGGAGTAGAAGGGTAAAAATTTCAAAGAAAAATTCACTACTTCTTAAGTCGTGAATTTTTCTTCTAATTTTGCTTTGCCTTATTCCGATAGAATGTAAACACAGAGTTGCACAGTGTTTAATGTGAAAAATAAAGTTATTGATACGAAATATCGCACAAGCAAATATTAGCGCAATTAGTAAATATATTGTTGTGTTTTATAAATTATTAATAGGAATGTTTTGGACGAAAGAATTAGTTGAACTGGTGTTAACTGTTGTTATAGTCGGCGATGGGCTATCGATGGTTGTGGTTGTTGACGAGGGGTGGAGAGTCGTGCTAGCACCCGATACTCGATTGTTCGACTGCTTGACAGGTGACTGCTAGGTAGAGAGAAGAAGAGGCCGTGAGTAGGCAAAATTCTTTAGAGGCAGCGAAAAGTGCGCCGGCAGGAATAGAAATTTAAATAATTAAAAAAGTGCCCCAAAATTAAAGAGGTTGAAGACCAGTTCATAGTGAGGCGCCTGCAGCATAGAAGGTAGGCGACGAAAATGGTTATTTTAGTGAAAATTTCGCTAATAGTGTTTATTTAGTGATAGCAGCAGTGCGGTGCAGACCGGCAACCAAGTGCACACACACTCACACACACACGCAACTTCAGCGGCCATAGGAAGCAAACAGACCACCGGACGAGGATTGGCCAACCCGTCTGGGTGGTCATCAGCTTTAATTTCCGGAATAAAAATCAAGTTTGTTCTTCTTGTGCCCTAAGCAAAGCCTGCCCCTTATTCTACTAAAAGCGCGAAATCTGCCCGCGCAAAATCGAGCGCACCCACACCTACACCCTTGCGGACAGCAGCCGCCACAGGCACAGTGGGCCGCAACCCGAAGCATCAGCTGCACAAATATTTATTTATTTACGCCCGCCCCAATTATTATTTAATCCTTATTATTTATTTATTTAGTATGATTTAATTTATTATTTATTTATTTTCATTATTTATTTAATTTATTATTTATTTATTCTTTGTGTGTTTTTTTTTTGTTTATTGTTTATTTTGTTTGTCGTGTATTAGATATTTGTTTATTTTGTTTATTTATTTAATTATATTCTTTTTATTTTCTTTATTATGTTTATTTAACGTAAATTTAATATTAAGAGCAAAAATGTTAGATATAATTATATTTATAAATAAATGAATGTCTGTTTATTGTTAATGTAAAACATGTGTGAGAAGTAATTTATGTGTGGGTGGGACGATTGTGTGTTGATGTCGGGGTAAGTTGGTGTTGTTGTTGTTGTAATTTGTTAAGGGAGTTGGTAACAAAATGTAAATAGGCCAACTCATAGGTAGGGAGGGCACACATTGGGGGTAAATGTCAACACCTATTTACCCAGTATATATGTGAATTGTCCGAATATGTGAAGAATATCTGCCAGTCCGTTTGTTGTTAGTTTTTCGTAAAAATATAAATTTTTGTTAACCCGGCTCACACTGTATCGAGGTCGTATCCATCCCTGGGTAACCGATTTGCTAGCTGGCTATCGATGCAGTGTTGGGAATCAAAGGCCGGATCATAACAAATGGCGCCCAATGGAAACCTCAATGAAAGACACTAGTAAAGTCACAGTAAATATTCATCTTATTGTTTCAGTTTGTATGTTGTGTGTTGGTTGTTTTTGGTAGCTATAGTCCAAAAGTTGCTGGCTCGCAGCAAGGTCGAATGCCTAAGCTGACGCAAAAGCAGCGGGAGGATGTAGTTCAGCACAAACGACGGACCGCATAATAACGCCACATCCTTCAGTGCCCAGGCGCAGGATAAGTAGGCAATGTCAAAGTTTATTTATCTTAACTCACATTTTTTTTTCCGTATACGTGTTCATGTTTCAAGGCGATGGTCCGTGTCATGTCCTTCAGGACCGGCATTGCGTTTCCTGCCAGGCCATGAACCGGATAGCATATAGTTTCAATAGCCCAACTGTGATATAGGAATAGGACAATTTTTAGGATAAGGACCAATGTATGTACTCAACACTTACCGTACCCGTATCATGTTACATGTTCGTCTCACCCCGTTTATATATGTTGTGCGTATTTATCTGAAAGAGAGAAAGAAAAAAACAAAAAAGAAATTCTAAATTAGCAGGAAAAAGAAAGGCAATTTGTAGTGGAAAAGAATACGTACAGGAACAGAGAAAAGATAGGCGTAGCGCAGATTTCAACCGAAGTAGAGGGGCTGAATTAATGGCTCCCACTACTCGTTCAACCTCCCAATCGCAAGTACAACAGCCCGACAAAGACACCTCGCCACTAGAGGAAATGGATACCTTGGAGCCAGGAGCAGTAGGCGGGGATGCAGTTCTCGGCAGCCTAGGAGCAGTGCCCAAACGCAGCTCCTCGACGACAGCACAAGAACAGCTATCTCCGATGGACCTGCAAAGTGAGCTGAGAGCCGCAATCAATTCAGCTCTGACAGAGGCGCGGGAGACGTTTCAGGCGGTTATTGCGACGGGGATGGTCGAACTCCAGGCTCAAAACAGACGCGAGATGCTTGAGTATGTTAAGGCCATCCGAGAGAGCAGCCTGTATACGCAGCTGTCGGGGCCCAAAGAAGTCCCGCCAACTCTACGCCCACCATCCGGGCAAAACGCAGCAACACAGGCTGACCACAGTGCAGCTCCACAGCGAAAGCCTCCAGTGGCACAGAGACACTGGTTCGACAACCGGGCGCTGGAATCCGAGCAGCGTGAACAAGCGGAGCATTGGATGTTTGGAGCGCGTAGCGAAGCCCAGGCGGGGAGTGACCAGACCACACGGAGGCCACTCGGTATAGCCGACACGAGACCAGAGATGATCCCGATGCGTCGATGGGGTCTCGTTTTTGATGCCAGCCCATCTGGAATGCCGGTCGGCGAGTTCATTTTTAGATTGGACCATTTGAGGCAGACTTACCAGGTGCCGTGGGCGGATGTCCAGCGGGATTTTCACACTCTGGTCGAGGAACGAGCCAAGGATTGGTACTGGATGTTCATCAGGACGAGTGGAGCAACAGACTGACCAAATCTGCGGTACGCTCTAAAGCAGCGCTTCCAGACGCGCAGATCCAATTTTGAGCGCGAGCAGGAGTTGCGCGAGCGCAGGCAAAAGGCAGGAGAGGGTATCGACGACTATCTGCAGGCCATGTTTGCTCTTAGGTCCAGGTTGGAGGTGCCCGTCAGTGACCACGACCTGATCAAGATCGTGAAAGTGAACATCCGGGACGGGATTTCACGGGTCATCTATCCGATGTGGATCACTGACCTGGAGAGGCTGAGAGAAGAATGCCATGACGCAGAGAGGATGCTGTCATCCCGTTGGTCGAGGAGCCAAACCACGGCAGAGCCGGTCGGTCAGCGTAGGGACCGATACCAAGTGAACGAGGCATTTCACGAGGAGGAGGAGGCCACTGCAGAGGTTGCACCAGATGTGGCAGTAGAAGCGCTGTACAGGCCCAAAGGCGGCAGCGGCGATAGCAACGCGCTTACGTGCTGGAACTGTGCTCAGCGAGGGCATACATTTTGGGAGTGCGAGGCCACAGTGCGCAATGTATTTTGTTACAAATGCGGATTGCCCGGAGTAGTACTGCTGAAGTGTCCAAAATGTCGGACGGGAAACGGGCGGCTGAGTGTGACACAGGCAGAGGAGTCACGCTCAACGGTGTTGCCGAAGAGCCAGTAAAACACTCTCCACAAAGCATGTTAAATATAAGTACTAGAGATAAGGTTTACATGTTAGTTAAGGACATAGTCAGGAGAGCCAACAGCAAGCATCTGCCAAAACCCAAGTGGTCGACACGAGCGCCTTTGGAAGCGCGCGAGGTCGCGTACAAAGAAGCTAGAGCCCGGATCTTTGCCGAAAAGGATGACTCAAAGCGGAACCAGAGCTCACCAGTTCTACGGAGGCGGAGGAGGCCCACATTACGCCGTAGGGAGCGCAAGAGCGTTTGCGAGGCACTTGGCTCGGTGCTCAAGGGCGACGATCGAGCTTTTGCTGAAGTGGAGATCAAAGGCCACATCGTTAAGGGACTTTTAGATACGGGTGCGACCGTGAGTTTGATCGGATCTGGAGCACTCGAGCTTATTGAGAAGCTAGCAATAGCGTGGCATCCACAGACTTCGAAAGTGCGAGCCGCAGGGGGTGCAAGCTACACCGTACTGGGTAAGATTCGGGTCCCGATACGATACAGAGAGGAGACGCACCAGATGACACTGTATGTCTGCCCCGCCCTGGTCCAGAATCTCTACCTAGGGATCGACTTTTGGAAGAAGTTTCGCCTGGCACCAGAGATCTTAGGAGTAGAGTCGATTGAACAAGTGGAGTCAGAATTCGTGACTAAGGGAGAGCCGGTCGAACCGCACAAGTTGAGTGCCGAGCAATAGGAGCAGCTGGAGGCGATCAAGGCTGAATTTCTGGCGTTCGAGCAGCGAGGATTAGGTAAGACTCACGTAGAGCGTCATACTATCGAGCTTGTAGAAGGCACCGTACCAGTGAAGGAGCGTTTTTACCCCGTGTCCCCAGCGGTACAGCAGCTACTATTCGCGGAGGTCGACGAAATGTTGCGACTGGGAGTCATCGACCCAAGCGAGAGTCCATGGAGCAATAGGATGACGTTGGTACGGAAGTCAGGCAAAAATAGACTGTGCTTAGACGCACGCAAGCTGAACGACGTGACGGTGAAGGATGCCTACCCACTGCAGAACATTGAGTCCATCCTCAGCCGAGTAGATGACACCATCTACATCAGCAGTGTCGACCTGAAACACGCGTTCTGGCGGATCGAGTTGGAGCCCAAGAGCAGGGGATACACAGCGTTCACCATTCCTGGCTGTCCACTTTACCAGTTCCGGATGATGCCTTTCGGGCTGTGTAATGCTGCTCAACGGTTGTGTCGACTGATGGACCGGGTAATACCACAACGTCTGCGGAACCGCGTGTTCGTTTACTTGGATGACCTGCTGATCATATCTCGCACTTTTGAGGAGCATGTACAGCTGTTGAAGGAGGTAGCACAATGTTTGAAGGAGGCAAATCTCACTATCGGCTTGCAGAAATCTAAGTTCTGTTTCAAGTTCTTGAGATACTTAGGGTATATTGTTGGTGACGGAGCTCTCCGAACGGATCCGAGCAAGGTTAAGGGGATAGTCCAGATTCCCGTCCCGAGAACCACAAAACAGCTGAGGAGATTTTTGGGGACTGCAGGCTGGTACAGGCGATTCATTCGCGATTTCTCGAGCATATCTGCGCCGCTGACTGACTGCCTGAAAATCGGCAAGAAGTTTGAGATGTCTGACGACGCAGTCGAAGCGTTTCATAAGCTGAAGAAGGCACTTACCTGCACGCCAGTACTTGTACATCCAGATTTTCGGCGACCTTACTTCATCCAGTGCGACGCAAGCCACCTGGGGATTGGTGCAGTCCTTTTCCAGCGTGACGACGAAGGTGCAGATCGGCCAATCGCGTTTTTTTCAGCTAAGCTGCGTGGAGCTCAGCTGAACTATAGCGTGACGGAGAAGGAGTGTTTGGCAGCGGTTAAAGCAATCGAGCGTTTTAGGCCGTACGTGGATCTGATGCCGTTCACGGTCATTACGGATCATTCAAGTCTCCAATGGCTAATGTCACTCAAGGACCTGAGCGGGAGATTGGCAAGGTGGTCCCTAGCGCTGCAGGCGTTTGATTTTCGAATCGAGCACCGGAAAGGAAGCGACAATGTAGTAGCCGATATGCTCTCTCGACCATTTGAGGTGGAAGAACTCAACTTGTTCGCGTTCAAAACGACAGCCTTTGAGAGCGAGGAGTATCTGGAGCGGTTGGCGTTGGTGCGAGCAGAGTCAGAGCGTTTCCCAGATCTCCGGATCGAGGACGGTCTGCTTTTTAAGAAGTCACAGTTCGCTCGAGAGGATAGCAAGGAGTTCCTTTGGAAGCTGTGGGTCCCGGAAGCGCTAACCAGCACGTTGGTCCAACAGGCGCACGACAGTGATAAGGGGATGCACGGAGGCATAGCCCGGACGTTGGCAAGGCTGCGTCAATTCTATTTCTGGCCGAGGATGGCAGCGCAAGTGCGGACGCATGTGCTCGAGTGCGGAGTCTGCAAAGAGACTAAGCACAGCACGCAAATTGGCAGGCCCATGATGGGCAAGGAGGTGGTGACGGAGCGGCCGATACAGAAGCTGTATTTGGATTTTCTGGGCAGGTACCCACGCTCCCGCCAAGGCAACGCCTACATCCTCGTGGATCTGGATCATTTCAGCAAATTTGTATGGCTGAAGGCGATATCGAGCGCGACATCGGCAGCGGTCATTCGATTCCTGAGGGAAGATGTGTTCGCGGCGTTTGGAGTCCCCGAAATCGTCCACACCGACAACGGAAAGCAGTTCGTGTCGCAAGAATTTGGAGCTATGCTGGAGCACCATGGCATCAGACACGTTCGCACCGGGAACTATGCTCCGCAAGCGAACGCGTCGGAGCGGGCTAACCAGTCGGTGTTGGCAGCGATTCGGGTGCACATTGAGACCGACCAGACGGCGTGGGACGAAAGGTTGCCAGAGATCGCGATGGCGTTGCGAAGTGCAGTGCACTCAGCGACCGGAACCTCCCCATACTTCGCACTGTTCGGACAGCACATGTTGAGTCACGGCAGCGAGTATGGGCTGGCCAGGAGGCTGGGCGACGTCAGCGACTCAGCCATCAAGCCATTAGAGAGGTCGGCAAAGCAGCAGATATACCGGTCTCGCATTCAGGAAACGCTACATAAGGCGTACGAGAAGTCGGCGAGGCAGTACGATCTGAAGGCACGGGCCGTTCAATACACGGCAGGGCAAGATGTGTTCAAGCGCAATTTTGTGTTGAGTGACTTCGCTAAAAACCTCAAAGCGAAATTCTGTCGCCGCTTCATCAAGTGCCGAGTAGTGCGGCCAGTAGGACGATGCCTCTATGAGCTGGAGACACTTCAGGGCAATCCGCTCGGTGTATTCCACGCTAAGGATCTCAAGCAGTGACCCCCGAGCGTTGGATCTGTGCCCGGCTAGCTCAGTCGGTAGAGCATGAGACGCTTAACCTCAGGGCGTGGGCGATGGCCTACGTTGGGCAGCGCAGCGGACAGATGCCTCTTTAGAGGCAGCGAAAAGTGCGCCGGCAGGAATAGAAATTAAAAAAGTGCCCAAAATTAAATAGGTTGAAGACCAGTTCATAGTGAGGCGCCTGCAGCATAGAAGGTAGGCGATGAAAATGGTTATTTTAGTGAAAATTTCGCTAATAGTGTTTATTTTGTGATAGCAGCAGTGCGGTGCAGACCGGCAACCAAGTGCACACACACTCACACACACACGCAACTTCAGCGGCCATAGGAAGCAAACAGACCACCGGACGAGGATTGGCCAACCCGTCTGGGTGGTCATCAGCTTTAATTTCCGGAATAAAAATCAAGTTTGTTCTTCTTGTGCCCTAAGCAAAGCCTGCCCCTTATTCTACTAAAAGCGCGAAATCTGCCCGCGCAAAATCGAGCGCACCCACACCTACACCCTTGCGGACAGCAGCCGCCACAGGCACAGTGGGCCGCAACCCGAAGCATCAGCTGCACAAATATTTATTTATTTACGCCCGCCCCAATTATTATTTAATCCTTATTATTTATTTATTTAGTATGATTTAATTTATTATTTATTTATTTTCATTATTTATTTAATTTATTATTTATTTATTCTTTGTGTGTTTTTTTTTTGTTTATTGTTTATTTTGTTTGTCGTGTATTAGATATTTGTTTATTTTGTTTATTTATTTAATTATATTCTTTTTATTTTCTTTATTATGTTTATTTAACGTAAATTTAATATTAAGAGCAAAAATGTTAGATATAATTATATTTATAAATAAATGAATGTCTGTTTATTGTTAATGTAAAACATGTGTGAGTAGTAATTTATGTGTGGGTGGGACGATTGTGTGTTGATGTCGGGGTAAGTTGGTGTTGTTGTTGTTGTAATTTGTTAAGGGAGTTGGTAACAAAATGTAAATAGGCCAACTCATAAGTAGGGAGGGCACACATTGGGGGTAAATGTCAACACCTATTTACCCAGTATATATGTGAATTGTCCGAATATGTGAAGAATATCTGCCAGTCCGTTTGTTGTTAGTTTTTCGTAAAAATATAAATTTTTGTTAACCCGGCTCACACTGTATCGAGGTCGTATCCATCCCTGGGTAACCGATTTGCTAGCTGGCTATCGATGCAGTGTTGGGAATCAAAGGCCGGGTCATAACACTGTGGATGGTTATCGACCATAAATTTAAACCAGAGTTGCATTTTCAAAGGAAAAATTTCACTGAAAAACTTCAGCGTGTAAATGCGACCTGAATTCCGAAGAAGTTTTAAAACAGAATGAAAAAAAACTTCATGAAAAAACTTCAGCGTGTAAATGGGGTCTTAGTATAGTTAGTTTCTAGAAGAAGTTAGCCTTTAAGACTGATAAAACTTAGCCTTATACATTGAAATAAATTGTTTAAAATTTGAAATTGGTATTGGTATTTATTTATTTAATTAATTTTTTGTTTTTAATTGTTGGTCATTGATCTATCAATGGCTGATCTAATTTGCTCCGGAGGAGGCAAGGTTGGTTTGATCCGGCTGAATTCGGCTATTAATATTCGCAGCATCGTGTCAATTTCTGAAATACGCTTCACTTTTGCAAATGAAGAAGAAAACGCTTGATGTTAGATGTTGCAATGTGAACACGTATTTCACATATTCTCATAGTTCCCCGTGATGTGGCCTAGTGTGAATTGGGTATAACACCCGTGTATGTATATAGTACGACTGTACGATGCTCGCTGCTCCGAAATCGGACGAATATGTAAACAGCTTTTTGTGAACAGTGAACAGCAGTTGCTGGTGAATACTATTCACTGAATAGCTGTACGCGTAAAATTTGTATATAAAGTGTTTAAATAAGAATAAACAAAGTACATTTATTAATAAGAAAGTGGTAAAAAAAATATTTAGGGTATTCAGTAGCTATGCTATGTGCGTAAAGTGTTATATATAATACAGTGTAGCTAGTGAGTGCACTTTTTACGTTTCTTTCGTCGTATTTGTGCTAAGTCAGCTGTTTGCCAGTTCGATGACAATACAATCGATAGTTAAATTGAGTTGAGCAATTGTTGCTGAAAAAAAATAAAATTTAAGAAAAAAGTTGTTTATATTAAATATTATTATATTATTTCATTCTCCCGCACTCTTTTTGCTTTTGTCGCTTCTGCCACTGTTAAAAGCATCAGTTTAGTCTTTTAAATTAATAAATAATAAAATTTACTTACTTTTACAACCAAAACTCGCCTAGTGTGACCTAATTTCACTAATTCAATAATCTCGAAAACAGCTGTTTTTATAAATAGTCTGGCAACCACTCAATAACACATATAGTACAATAGTAGCAAACATACCCAGGGGCATGTTTGCTGTGTTAAAAATGCTTCTGTATGTTTGTTGTAAAGCATTCATATAACACTTTAGCACTTTACGCACATAGCATAGCTACTGAATACCCTAATTAAAAGAAAATGAGTGAGTACTCTATTTACATACATTTTATTATCATCACAAATACATTATTTTTTAATCTATTGCATAGCTGTTATCGGGCGCCGCGACCGAATCAAGAAATTCCATAACGATATATTTTATTTATTTTATTTATTTATTGAAAGTTGTTGACAATTCTAGAGTCAACTTTTAAAAAATAAGTTACAATTAAATAGTAGTAGTAAAAAGCCTAGGCTGAGAACAAAAATGTCTAATGACATCACCGACCGATGGGGTGTTTTATTTGCCAGTCCGGCCAGCTATGCCCCTTTCCACAGCCAAAAATGTCAGTGATATTATAGACTCTATACTTAAAACAGAGATGTTAGTAGAAAATAGAAAAGAAAAACTTAAATGTGTAAACTAAAAATTAATGTTAAAAAAAGAAAGAAAAAAAAAAAAAAATAATAATAATAATAAAAATAAATAAAATAGAATAAACAAGTAAGAAGGCTCTAGTCGGGACAGCCCGACTAGAAGATACCCTGAACCCAGTTGCAATAAATATATTAAATTTATAAAATACTTTGGTATACTGACTTAACTTCAATCGATTAAATTCGATATCTCCGGTGTTTCTTAACCGATTTGGACGAAATTTTCAGAAAAGATCTATTGTTACCCATTCTTTCAACCCTCATTTTTACATTTTCCAAATTCGATATTTTTTTGTTATCGATCACATGTGTATATCGGAAACCAGAATAGTTATCGATAATTTGAAGCAAACTTGTTCTGCTCATGGTATGAACATGGGAGAACTTATATCCCAAAGCTTATATCTCTACCTCTTGTAGTCTCTGAGATCCACGCGTTCATACAGACGGACAGACGGACAGACAGACAGACGGACAGACGGACAGACGGACAGACGGACATGGCTAAATCGACTCGGCTATTGATGCTGATCAAGAATATATATACTTTATAGGCTCGGAGATGCTTCCTTCTGCCTGTTACATACTTTTGCACAAAACCATTATACCCTTATTTACCCATTTTATGGGTTAAGGGTATAAAAATATTTATATATATATGACCCGATGAAAGAAAACAATTTAGCCAGTCCAGCAGGCTCAGCCCCGTTTCATAGCTGAGAGCGGTCATTAACTTCCCGAAGATAAACTGAAAGCAATGATTTGATTAAGGAGAGAGAGGTCTCATTAGAGAACACGTGGTATAGATTATTAAATTTGACGCATAAAACACGAAATGGACTGTGCATAGCGTAATCTGTTGTGCACGTTTTCAAAAATAACGGGCGAAAGTTTCTAGTAGGTCTGGAGGGAATAGAGAAATGGAGATGACCTAACAGAAAAGAAGAATCTATATCACCATTAATCAACTTGTGCAGGAAGGCAACACCAAGGACAATCCTACGATAGTTCAACGACGGGAGGTTAAGGAGAAGAAGCCTACTGGAATATGAAGGCAAGCGAAGGTTATTATCCCAATTTAAGCCTCGTAAGGCAAAAAGCAAAAACTGCTTCTGAACAGATTCGATACGATCCTGGTTATTTCTATACTGGGGGCTCCATATACAAGAGCAGTACTCTAGGATAGGGCGAACAAGGGAAGTGTACAGAGTTTTCGTAACGTAAGGATCGTTAAACTCTTTAGACCAACGTTTAATGAAACCAAGAACACCTTTGGCCTCATTAACAATAGTAGAAATATGAAGGCCGAATGAGAGTTTTGAGTCAAAAAGAACACCAAGGTCCTTGACTATAAAAATACGTTGCAACGGGGTACTGTCAATTAAGTAGTTGGTAATGAAGGGGTTATTTCGGCTGAAAGTCATAAACATACATTTAGAACAATTGAGAAGCAACTGATTAGTCTTACACCAAAGATGCATTGAATTTAAATCATCTTGTAAGCAAGTATGATTTAGAGAACTACAGTAGGAGAAAATAAGCTTCACATCGTCTGCGTACATGAGAATGCGAGAATGAGATAAAACAGAGGGAAGATCATTTATAAAAAGAGTGAAGAGTAAAGGACCAAGATGACTACCCTGAGGTACTCCAGAAGTAACATGAACTTGTTTCGAGGTAGCCAATCTTAGGAGTACTCTTTGTGTCCGACCCTTTAAATAAGAAGAAATCCAAGATATAAGTGAGGGAGGGAAACCAATACGGACAAGCTTGAGAAGTAATAGGTCATGGTGTACAGTGTCGAAAGCTTTAATGAAGTCTGTGTAAATGACGTCAGTTTGCATTTTCGAGAGGAAAGCATCATTTACTAAAGTTGTGAATTCTAATAGATTGGTCATGGTTGACCGATTTTTTACGAAGCCATGTTGAGCAGGGGATAAGACTGATTTGCAGAAATGTTGCAGAGATGAAGTGATAATTTTTTCAAATAATTTAGGGATAGCGGACAATTTTGCAATGCCCCTATAATTTTCAATATTGGACTTCCCACCTTTTTTGTGAAGAGGGATTATAAAAGATTCTTTCCAAAGAGATGGAAAGACAGAAGATTCAAGGGAGAGATTAAAAAGCTTAAGCAATGGGCGAAGAAGAGAAGCACTGCACTCTTTAAGAAGACAACTAGGTATATTGTCAGGTCCAGGAGAGTAAGAAGACTTTAACGAATTTAAAGCTGATAGCAGAGTGGACTGAGAGATGGTAGGAACAGGAATATAATTTGTAGAAGCAATACTATAAGGGTAAGGTATGTTAATAGGGGATGCAGAAGAGTAAGTTGATTGGAAGAAATTGGCAAAAATATTAGCGGATTCGCTATCGATGCTAGATTTATCCATCCCAAACATGAAAGATGACGGTAAAGTGGAAGATTTACGCTTAAAATTGACAAAACTATAAAATTGTTTGGGATTTAGCGTAAATTGCCGTTTGCAACAAATAAGGTAATTCTCATAGCACTGTGAATTCAGGAGAAAAAAGTTTGATTTGGCTATAATGTATTTAGACAAGTCAGCACTCAAGCCAGACCTGCTAAATTTTTTATAATATTTAGATTTATTATTTTGTAAAGTTGATAGTCTTGGAGTGAACCAAGGGGGCTTAGAAGAAACGGACAACGGAGCAGAGTAAGGGATACATTCGTCTAATAGAGAATTTAAGGTGTTATAAAAAGATTTTAAGGCAATATTTATATCAACCGAATCATATATATAAGACCAATCAGTTGCCAGAATACGTTGATTTAATAATGAGTAATTTCCTTTGCGAAAGCAACGGCGAGGCAGGTTAAACACTGGAGGAGAAGACATAACAGGATTGCTAACAGACAATGTAACTTCTAAAGTAGGATGATATGAATCCTCAGGGACAGACAGAGGGGATGACCTAGATACATTGGCAATACAGTAGTTGTTAATAAATACAAGATCGAGTGTTCTAATCAAATGATTAGAAATTGAATTGATCTGAAACAATGGAAGATCAAGCATTTCTTCTAAGAAGTCATGCTGGGCAGACGGTACAAGATAATTTATGGTGTCGAATGAAGACCAGGGGATGGTTGGTAAATTAAAGTCACCCAGTACGATGAAAATATCATTATCACGGATATGAGCAGAAACTTCTTTAATATAAGTTAGGTGTTGAAGATAAACTTGAATGTCAGAAGAAGGAGGGATATAAGAGCAAGTGATATAAACAACATGTGAAGGGAGAGTTATTTTAACAGAAATAATCTCAGCATCATTAATGGCAGAAAAACAGAAAGGTTCCGACTGGAGAGTAGCTTTAACAGCAATTAATACCCCACCACCTCGGCGAGACGGTCGATCAGCTCTATAGACGATAAAATTATTTGAAAAAAGTTCACAATTAGATATACTTGGATTTAACCAAGTTTCAGTAAAAGAAATTATATCAGCATGGAACGAAAAGCTATTCAAAAACAAGTTTTTAAGTTTTGAGACCAGACCCCTAACATTCTGATAAATAATAGATATTTCATCAGAATTTAGTTTTTTGAAACGACAGAGTTATTATTTGAGAAGGTTGCAGCTGGAAGGTTGACAGGTAAAGGCAGATTTCTTTTTTTTTGCAAAAACTCATGAACAACCGTATGAGGGGGCCAAAATTTGGGATCACATATGATTGAAAACGATTTTAAAGAGACATTAATTTTCAAAGATGATATTTCGCGAGGGGAAGAAAAGTTAAATTTCGTAATAGAGACGCTAACTTTAGTTTTGCTAGCAATATAGGCAGCAACAGAATCACAAGTTGTTTCAGCGGAAAGTCGCGACACAAAAACTTGCTTGCGAGGAGCCACTACTGTTAAAATAGGAGGTGGCTGAGGTATGGGGACAGATAGATCATTATTTACCGCGTTTATTTCGGCAGGATCCAAGACGGGAACCATACTACTAATAGCAGGGGATACCGCAGGAGATATATTCGGACAATCGCTTGGAGTTGGAGATAATGATAGAACTGGCGACAATTCTACGTTACTAGGCACGGGTGAAAGCGACGATGGTGAAGGGGCAAACATTAACGGAACATTCAAAAATTCAGACTCCAACCGGCGAGTAGACAATGACTCAAATTTAAAATTATTGAGAAATTCCAAACTCGAATCAATGTCAGTCACTAGCATGCTTGCCGTCTTTTTTAGTTTTGAAAACTGATTTCTCACAGAGTTATACATTCTAGAGAAATCAATTTGCTTATCAATGCACATAGGGCATGACCAACGCACACCACCACAGCCGGGCTTGGCTACAGCAGTGATCTTGTCACACTCACGCCCAGTAAGACCTGCACATTTAGCATGCATAAAATTCTCACACAACCAGCAATGAACAAATTGAGGCCGTGCAGAATCGTCAGACTGCTTAAATGTACAAGACTTTTTGCAGCACGACATATTTACCACTGGGGTCAAACTAACGAAAATAGGTTGCGAGAGCACAGAACTGACAAAACGGCGCACAGAAAATCTAAGAGCAATCGCACAAATTAAGAGGAATCGTAACACAAATATTTCTTGTTTGGAGCGATAAGCAACAACAAAAATGTATTAAAGCACGACAAGCAAGGCAGATAACGCTTAAACGAAACAAACACACAAACAAGTGTATGCGCAGCGAATAAACACACAAACAAGAGTAAACGCAGCGAACAAACACACAAACAAATGAGTGCACGAATAAGCGGCAGAATTGCAGAATAACAAAAACAGACACTAACAACCACACAGAACTGACGCCGCAATTGTTAAAATATAATAATTAGCAAATTAAACGACGCACAACAAGAAGCACTTTGCACAGCTTAGCTAAGCCTATGTTTTACGAACAGTAGACTGCAAAAAATAAATAAAAAGCCTGATAAACGGCGCAAAATTAATAAGTTGTTCGGAGCTTAAGTAAAACACGTCATTCACACTCAAACTGAGATCTCTCTATGTATATATATATATCTATCTTCGATCTATATGTAGAAAAATCAATGCCACTTTTCGTTGTAATTTTAAAGCTCAAAAACGGGCTCACCTATCCAAACCAAATGTTTAGGCTTAGTTCAGACTATTTAGTTAATGGTAGTTTGCACAAAATTGGTCGAGCAGTTCTTTATTTATCAAATTTTTTGTAGCAAATGAATTCAAAAAATGGCGGATCATTCTGTTAACGGGGATTTTGCTGTCAAATTGAAACTTTTTTTTGGATGTGGACTGTGCTATCAAATTGAAACATTTCTCAGTTGTTAAGCGAGCAATCGGGGTTTCATATCGTTTGCAGGTTTTTTTCTCAGTTTTTTATCGAGCAATCGGTTTTGTATATCATTTACAGGTTTTTTTTTTTATTAAATTGTCAAACGCATTTACACAAACGGTATATTTTGAACTGTTGAAGGAAAAATGCCACGAGCAAGACGAGCCAATATAGGTCGGCGAACGCGTAATGCAAATAATGTGGCATTACTAAGACAATCACAGACTACAGATGAACGCGCACAAGCTAATGCATCGCAGCGTGAACGTAATGCACGAAATAGATCTGTTGACCCTGAACTGAATCTTGCACGGCGATCACGAATACGTCGAGCAGTTTTGGCTGAAATGGTGCGTGCTGCTTTTGAATTCAAAGATTACAATTTCCTGTGCGTTTATCATTTGCGATGTCCATCAACAATGCCCCCCTAAAATTTTGGATGATTTTTTTTTTATTTACACATAGTAAATAAAATATTTTGTATATTTTTATTTAAATTAAAATCAGGGACTGCTTAAGTGCAGACAAAGGCATTAAATGGTATTGTGAGTCCTGTAGTGAGGTGGTGAAAGAATCATCAAAACTCATCAGGCAGACTCAGTTAGGCTTCAAAGCTAAGCATGTTGCATTTAATGCACTGCATAAGTCCTTCACAGAGCTTGAGTCAAATTTCAAAAATGGCAAGTTACGACTGAATCTCCGAAGCGTAAAAAGACTTCGGGTCCTAATCCGCCTACTGTCCCACCTATCCTGCCCACAAAGCCCCTTCTGGTGCCCAGCATTAATCTACCAACGGCTAGCTCATTAATGTAATTTTATTGGCCGGCAAGGACCATCACTAATAACTTTTCTTCAGATCCTGTGCATGATATCGGTTTAACAGCCTGTGCGACTATTGATCCCAATGCAGGTACAACTGGGGCTCACAAGCCTCTCGTTGTTGTACCTCTTAATAAATTTATTTTCGTGTCTAGGCTAGCATCCGATACTTCATCGGATGATGTACATTAAAAGTTGTATAGAATCCCCACATATAAGGGTTGAAAATTTAAATTTAAACATTCCCGAAGTATATCTTCTTTCAAGTTGAGTGTTCCGCCCGAACTTTTCACGACGATTTGTTCTGAAAAGTTTTGGCCGCCACAGCTCGTTGTAAAGGAGTATGTGAATAGGCGTAATGATAATTATATTAATAACTAGCGACCCGGTACGTGCATCGCTACGTATAAAGTGAAATAATACAAAAATTATTGTTGTCACTCCCAATTTCATTTATTCAAACAAAAAAATATGTTATTAGTTGCCAGCTGTTTTAAAACATAATCCAAAACATTTGGATAAACAATATATTTTGTTTTTCCATTTTGAGCAAAAATAAACAAACGGCTGGGGGTACCGACTCTGGAACAGCAACATAAAGTTGGCCATGTGAGAAACATGATTCCTCCAAATTCACACCATAAACGTGAAGTGTTTGCCTTTGGGCATTGTTGATGGACATCGCAAGTGATAAACGCACAGGATATTGTAATCTTTGAATTCAAATGGCATATCAGTTGGAATCATAGGGATACGCGGTATCAAACAAACTTCTCCTTTTGATTTACCAGTTAAGATCGTAGCTTCAATCAAGTTTGCCAATAACTTTTTCACTGCCAATCTGGTGCCATTACACAGTTTTGGTGGATTAATATTTCGCAATAATATAATCAAAGAACAAATTTTGAGATTTAAGCAATGTGGTGGCATACCAGCCGGTTCCAATGAATTTAAAAATTCAATTGGATAATTAATGGCCTCATCTTGATTCATAATACTGTCAATTGATTTTTATATGTTGTGTGTGGCAGTTTCGCTCGAATTTGAAAATTGAAAAGTGGTCTACGTAGTCGCTGGTGGTTGTTCTGCTCTTTCCATTACATTTGCTTCATTAAAACAAGTGGAAACGTTGCAGTCGGACGCAACCGACTGCGGCATACTCGATACCAGAATTAAAACCGGTAAAAAGAGGCCTGAATGCAAAGGGGTACGGATGCGGCAGGGGTTTACGCTGCCTTAAAGATTCTCCGATGCAGATGGGGATGCCACCGGCTATCTTCATACCAAATTTGGTGACTCTAGCTCAAAGTTTGTAAAAGGTGGGGAAAGGGGGGGGGACTGGGGCGGTATGGGTAGTTGTGGCATCAAAATTTTTGTTGCAGATCTTTCTGAAATGTCAATTGCTATCTTCATACCAAATTTGGTGACTCTAGCTCAAAATTTGTAAAAGGTGGGGAAAGGGGGGGGCTGGGGGCGGTTTGGGTGGGCGTGGCATCCAAATTTTTGATGCAGATCTTTGTGGAATGTCAATTGTTATCTTCATACCAAGTTTGGTGACTCTAGATCGAAGTTTGTAAAAGGTGGAGAAAGCGGGGCTGGGGCCGGTAAGGGTGGGCGTGACTTCCAAATTTGTGATGCAGATCTTTGTGGAATGTCAATTGCTATCTTCATACCAAATTTGGTGACTCTAGCTCGAAATTTGTAATAAGTGGGGAAAGGGGGGCTGGGGGCGTTATGGGTGGGCGTGGCATCCAAATTTTTGATGCAGATCTTTGTGGAATGTCAATTGCTATCTATATACCAAATTTGGTGACTCTAGCTCGAAGTTTGTAAAAAGTGGGGAAAGCGGGGCTGGGGCCGGTAAGGGTGGGCGTGACTTCCAAATTTGTGATGCAGATCTTTGTGGAATGTCAATTGCTATCTTCATACCAAATTTGGTGACTCTAGCTCGAAATTTGTAATAAGTGGGGAAAGGGGGGCTGGGGGCGGTATGGGTGGGCGTGGAATCCAAATTTTTGATGCAGATCTTTCTGAAATGTCAATTGCTTGCTATCTTCATACCAAATTTGGTGACTCTAGCTCGAAAATTGTAAAAAGTGGGGAAAGGGGGGCGAAATGGAGGGCGTGGCTCCAAAACTTTGATGCAGATTTTTGGGGGTCGTTGCCAGCTATCTTCCTACCAAATTTGGTGGCTCTAGCTCCACAACTCTGGAAGATACACGCATTCCCGTTTTTGACGAAGCGTTGGGGTGGATGGGGGCGGCTAGGGCAGTGTTGGTGGGCGTGGCATCCAATCTTTTGATGCAGTTTTTGAGGGGTCATTATCACCTATCTTGGCACCAAATTTGGTGGCTATAGCTCAAAAACTGTGGGAGATATAGTCTTTTTTGACTTTAAAATGCGGGGGGGCTGGGGGCGGAATGGGGGGCGTGGCTCCAAAACTTTTGATGCAGTTTTTAGGGGGTCATCATCACCTATCTTGGCACCAAATTTGGTGGCTCTAGCTCAAAAACTGTGGGAGATATAGCCATTTATGATTTCAAAATGAGGGGGGGCTGGGGGCGGAATGGGTGGACGTGGCTACAAAACTTTGATGCAGTTTTTTGGGGGTCGTTAACAGCTATCTTCCCACCAAATTTGGAGGCTCTAGCTCCACAACTCTGGAAGATACACGCATTCCCGTTTTTGACGAAGCGTTGGGGCACATGGGGGTGGCTAGGGCGGTATTGGTGGGCGTGGCATCCAATCTTTTGATGCAGTTTTTGAGGGGTCATTATCACCTATCTTGGCACCAAATTTGGTGGCTATAGCTCAAAAACTGTGGGAGATATAGTCTTTTTTGACTTTAAAATGCGGGGGGGCTGGGGGCGGAATGGGGGGCGTGGCTCCAAAATTTTTGATGCATTTTTTTGGGGGTTGCTAGTAGCTATCTTCTTACCAAATTTGGTACTTCTAGCTGTAAGGATGAGTGAAATATGTGAATTTATCGGTTTTGAGTTATCGAATTTATCGATTTGCCAGCCCCCCAGTTATCGTAGAACCCCCATCTTGACACTTTAATTTACTATCCCATAGATAAAGAGATTTGGAAAGTTTCAAGTCTCTAGCTTGAAGGGTGTGGAAAAAAGTTGCGTTCATACAGACGGACAGACGGACAGACACCATGACGGACATTGCACAAACTCAATATACTCTTTACCTTCGGTATCGAGTATAATAAACACTTTGGCCATTCTCAAGATGCACAGTCAAGTGAACAACCACAGGATGTCTTTCGTGCATTGGAAACGACAAAATCCTCCAGACAGCTTCATTACTAATAATGTAGCGCCCCATTTGATACTGAGTAATTTCATCATTTCTATTATCACCAGCAACACTGAAAAACATATTCCTCTTTTTTAAAAAAGAGCGAAAATATATAAAATTGAATTTTGTCTTCACCGGGTGTTTTTTTTTTTTTTTGTTTTAAATGTTTTCAAAATCTTAGTTTTTTTTTTTTGGGGTAAAATTTGGCTCTCTTTTACAAAAAAATTTTAATTATTTGATAATTTGAAAAAAAATAAGCAAAAAAAAAAAAAAAGTAAAATTGTTTTTTTTTTTTGGTTTTTTTAAAATTAAAATAAGTATTGATATTTAATATTTTTTGGGGTGGCCCGTTTTTTTTTTTTGTGTTTTCTCCGGGTGGAATTTTGGGGGGTGCGCCCCACCTTTGGAGAAAACGCACCCGAGGCCTCCATTTCTTCCCCCCACCGCTAAATCTCTCTTTGAGGGGGCGGATTTTTTGCCAGCTAAGAGATAAAAAGAGAGAGAGAGAAAGAGAGAAAAACAAAATATTCTTTACCTTCGATATCGGGAAAAAACCGTTAATGGTGTAGCATACGCATCATTTCAATTGGCGTAACGCCTAGGATTACTAGAAGATGATAAGCACTGGGATTCAACTATAGCCGAAGCTGTCATATGTCAAAATCCTACAAAAACTTAGATAACTTTTTGCAAATAATGTTAGTATTTTGTCAAATTTCGGATGCCTTAAACTTTGGAATACTTATAAAGACAGCTCGGAAGATATTTTAAAAGCCTTTAATTTTTCACAAGACAGATATATTGATGAAATGTTGAATAATGTTTTAAATAAATGTCTTAGATTACATTGAAGATATAGTACTGTCTATTGGTGGTCAAAACTTGGACTTATTATGGACTTCCATTACCAATCAGAACCGAGGGAAATTGTTCAAAATATTGAATATCATAGAGAAACAAATTACGATAATTGCGATAATTTTGTTGTTATTAATGAGCTACCCCCTGCTGAGCAAAAACAAGTATACGAAAAGATACTAAATAGCGTGGGAAGAAAAAGGAGAAATCTATTTTAGATGCACCTGGTGGAACAGGTAAAACGTATCTTTTAAATTTATTATTGGCAAAGGTACGGCAAAGTAAAACATTGCATTGGCCGTTGCCTCTTCCGGTATTGCAGCCACTTCTATTAAATGGTGGTCGCACAGCGCATTCTACACTTAAGATTCCATTTAATTTGATTCATTTAGAAACACCACAATGCTCACTTCCTCAGCAATCTAATATTGCTGCTGTGCTCAGAGATTGCAAGCTATTGTTTGGGATGAGTGTACTATAACTGTAGTTAAAAAGCTTTTGAAGCTGTAGATCGATCTGAAAGACATTCGAGATAGTGAACAATACTTAATGGGTGGCATAACTGTTCTCTTAGCTGGTGATTTTCGACAACCTCCCCAGAGATCCCCAGAGGAACAAGAGCAGATGAAATAAATGCGTGCTTAAAGTCTTCAATTTTGTGGCCCAAAATTCAGAAAATTGCATTAACGAAAAATATGCGAGTGCACTTAAAAGGTGATAGCATATCTGAGAATTTGCAAAATGCTTCTTAAAATAGGAATGGATTATTTCAACTCATGATGGCAAAATAACTTTACCATCAACTTTGTGTCATGTTGTGAAAGTATTGAAGAGCGAATCTAAAAATATTTCCGATATTACAAATATCTCTGAAAATCACTCGAATGGTTTTCAGAACGTGCTTTAATTATGAAAACAATGCATTGGAAATAAAATGAGTTTTTATTAAAATCATTTCAAGGGGTGAAGAAATGACATATAACTCCTATTGATTCTGTGACTGAAGTCGAAGATGCAGTTCATTACCCCGTCGAGTTTCTTAATTCATTAAATCCGGCTGGCCCCACTCATAAATTTGTTCATTGGTTCACCTGTAATGTTGATTCGCAACTTGAAACCACCAAAACTATGCAATGGTACAAGATTGCAAGTTAAAGTCCTTCATAAGAATGTTGTCGAAGCAATAATCCTTAATGTGTGGTATAGGTGAAACGGTTTTTATGCCGAGAATTCCATTAATACCTTCTGACTTGAATTGCCAATTCAATTTAAAAGATTGCAAATTCCTTTAAAAGTTTGCTGCCCTAACAATTAATAAAATCACAGGGACAAACTCTTAAATTAGCCGGGACCAGACTTACATACTGATTGTTTTCTCATGGCCAATTTTATGTAGCCCGCTCAAGAGTCAGTTCTCCAAAAAGTTTATTTGTATGCGCACCTTTATGGAAAAACAACCAATGTCGTTTATAGAGAAGCTCTTAATAGTTGTTAATAATTGCAAATTAAATTCAATAAGTGGATAAGGCCTACTGGGGAAACCACAATAAAAAAAAAGACAAGCCCAGATTCTCTACCTCAATGGTGGCGTGGAAAGAGAATATTAAATACTTTGCTTTAATTTGTTGTTAAATATTTTCTAATTTATTTCTATATTCTATTGCTAAAATTTAGAGTAAACTATCCGGCAGCGCAGTAAGCGGGCCACTCTACTAGTAGATAATAAAAATATCATATATACTATCTCTGCGCGACATTAATGTGTATTACCTACGCATATTAATGTTCAGTGTCAATTTTTGTACATATCTCCAGTAACTGATGACTTCCAAATAGGCATTTATTTCATCTGCGGGTTGGATTCGAGAAATGACAGGCAATGTTTGACGAAAACTCCCCATGTAGTATCAAAAAACCACCAAAAGCTGTTGATTGCATTGTTCGATTAAATGTTTTTAGTGATTTTTTATCCGCCATTGCACACTCGTCCCATTAATTGACGTTAATCGCAGAACTTTTGCCATAGCAGAATTTCTCGAAATATTGCAAGTTGGAGTTTCAATGATGCGGTCATACCCAATTGTAATAATGCTTCATTTGCAATCGTACACATATCTTCAATTATTATCAAAGTTTACACATTTCAAGGTAATCAACAAATCAGGATTTCTTGCATGAGATGAAAATACTTCCATATAAATGAATTTGTTCCACATACCCTAGTGGATTTGATTGCATACATAATCACAATTAGCATTTGTGTTTTCTGTGGATGTGCTGAAGTAGATGCATCATGAAATGCTAAATTCCAATGTGCATCATCCTACAACAAATGCAAGAGTTGACATGCTTCACGATATGTCTGACACAAATGAGCGTTGACTGTTCTCAATTCTTGAAATGATTTTGGCCATTGACGTTCACTAATAACACCGCAAATAAAACACTCAGCATTATTGGATGTACTGTGTATGTATGTATATATTCTCCCAATTGAATCTGTTTGGAAAATGCTTGATGCCCTTCGACTACAGTTCCTTGTTAAAGTCTTTGAAATTTATTCGAAGACACATTCCATGCGTAATACTGAGGCACTTCATAATATATCAAATTTATCGCAAATGTATCAGATTCACATAATTTGGAAAAGGTCGCGGACGTAGTCGCTGGTGGTTGTTCTGCTCTTTCCATTACATTTGCCTAATTAAATTAAGCACGTTGGCCATTCTCAAGATGCACAGCCAAGTGAACTGCCACAGGATCTCCATCTGGAAACGAAAAATCCCCCAGACAGTTCCATTACTAAGTTCAAAAAAAACACACCGATATATCGCTCTCTTTATTTACATACTTGCAAATATATTTAATGGACTTGATTGGATTACAATACTCCATATTTATATGAGCATTGAATATTTTTGATAATAATGGAGAGTGCGGAACCACCCAACGATTATCAACTTCAACGTCCTGGTTACGCATTCTAATGGTGGCCGTTTTGTCATAATCATTACGAGATCTACGTCGATATAATCAGTATATCATTATGTAAGAATTACAATTGCAACCTCATCAACTGTCGATGCATTGAATCGCCTTGCATGCTCTCCAAAAAGTGTTCTACCAGCTCTTATTAAGATTTTGTGATTGTCAGATGGCATACGATCGAGAGCAATTTTGAACAATTGAACTAATGCGTTGGGCTGATGGAAAAACCTTTCTAGCTCACGAATAATTTCTCGTCCTATATTCGAAACAATTGCACAACGTTGATCCAGTTCACGATTTTCAGCACCAATGAAATAAATTTGCTAAAATTGATGATCAGCGTCGGAAAATGGCAATAGCGAAACAGCTTGATGATAAATCTGGCCCTGAATCTCTAACATGTATGCAATTTTAGGTAGATTTTGGATCAGAATTTTAAAAACTTTCGATGGTGCGGGTGGAGTTTCTAATGCTGGCAATCTCACTTTGCCATTAGCACAACACATGCTGGGCGTTTCACCTGGAAACTTAGCCGCATAACAATGTGGACATATTGCGTCCATGATTCCAATGTATCCGTACATACTTTAATCAATCTGACTGTTGTAAGCAAAAGCAGCACGCACCATTTCAGCCAAAACTGCAATGAAACACCGATTGCTCGCTAAAAAACTGAGAAAAAAAAACCTGCAAACGATTTGAAGCCCCGATTGCTCGCTTAACAACTGAGAAATGTTTCAATTTGATAGCACAGTTCACATCCAAAAAAAGTTTCAATTTGACAGCAAAATCCCCGGTAATATAATGATCTGTCATTTATTGAACTCATTTGTTACAAAAAAATTTGATAAATAAAGAACCGCTCGAACAATTTTGTGCAAACTTCACACATACCATTAACTAAATAGTCTGAACACAGCCTAAACATTTGGTTTGAAAAGGTGAGCCCGTTTTTGAGCTTTAAAATTACAACGAAAAGTAGCATTGATTTTTATACTCGATACCGAAGGTAAAGAGTATATTGAGTTTGTGCAATGTCCGTCATGGTGTCTGTCCGTCTGTATGAACACAATTTTTTTCCACACCCTTCAAGCTAGAGACTTGAAACTTTCCAAATCTCTTTATCTATGGGATAGTAAATTAAAGTGTCAAGATGGGGGTTCTACGATAACTGGGGGGCTGGCAAATCGATAAATTCGATAACTCAAAACCGATAAATCCTCATATTTCGCACATCCTTACAGCTAGAACTACCAAAATTGGTAAGAAGATAGCTACTAGCAACCCCCAAAAAACTGCATCAAAAATTTTGGAGCCACGCCCACCCAATCCGCCCCCAGCCCCCCCAAATTTTAGAGTCAAAAAAGCCTATATCTCCCACAGTTTTTGAGCTATAGCCACCAAATTTGGTGCCAAGATAGGTGATGATGACCCCCCAAAAACTGCATCAAAAGTGTGGATGCCACGCCCACCCTTACCGCCCCCAGCCCCCCTTTCCCCACCTTTTACAAATTTCGAGCTAGAGTCACCAAATTTGGTATGAAGATAGCAATTGACATTCCACAAAGATCTGCATCACAAATTTGGAAGTCACGCCCACCCTTACCGGCCCCAGCCCCGCTTTCCCCGCCTTTTACAAACTTCGAGCTAGAGTCACAAAATTTGGTATGAAGATAGCAATTGACATTCCACAAAGATATGCATCAATAATTTGGATGCCACGCCCACCCTTACCGGCCCCAGCCCCGCTTTCCCCACCTTTTACAAACTTCGAGCTAGAGTCACCAAATTTGGTATGAAGATAACAATTGACATTCCACAAAGATCTGCATCAAAAATTTGGATGCCACGCCTACCCAAACCGCCCCCAGCCCCCCTTTCCCCACCTTTTACAAATTTTGAGCTAGAGTCACCAAATTTGGTATGAAGATAGCAATTGACATTTCAGAAAGATCTGCAACAAAAATTTTGATGCCACAACTACCCATACCGCCCCAGCCCCCCGCCTTTCCCCACCTTTTACAAACTTTGAGCTAGAGTCACCAAATTTGGTATGAAGATAGCCGGTGGCATCCCCATCTGCATCGGAGAATCTTTAAGGCAGCGTAAACCCCTGCTGCATCCTAACCCCTTTGCATTCAGGCCTCTTTTTACCGGTTTTAATTCTGGTATCGAGTATGCCGCAGTCGGTTGCGTCCGACTGCAACGTTTCCACTTGTTATATATAGAGGGCAATTGCAGTTTCTATATCACTACCACCCATACCACCCCAGCCACCTTCCCCCACCTTTTACAAAATTTGAGCTGGCCCTGCCCCCCCTTCGGACCTACACGTGGTTCCAGTCGGATCAGAGATTGTTTTACCCCCCCAGTGACATATCCCTAAAAATCTCGGAAGCTTAAGTAAAGTAAAAGAGAGAAAAACCTTTTTTTATAACTAAGACTTTTCATTTTGGGGTGGGAATCCGAGACGACTACTTCTATGCTGATTCGTTAAACCAGAACATCGCGCTTTTAAACCATTAAACTAGTGACCTGGTACGCCTACGCTTCTAAACAATAACCAGAACCCAACATTCCCATGCCCTGAGCTGAGCAGCAGCAAGGACAGAGCCGCTTTCGAAGTCCGACGTACTCCGTGTTCGTTTCACCTTATTTCACTATTGGCATCCAAATTTTTATACTCGATACCGAAGGTAAAGAGTATATTGGTTTTGTGCAATGTCCGTCATGGTGTCTGTCCGTCTGTCCGTCCGTATGTATGCAAGTTTTTTCCACACCCTTCAATCTAGAGACTTGAAACTTTCCAATTCTCTTTATCTATGGGATAGTAAATTAAAGTGTCAAGATGGGGGTTCTACGATAACTGGGGGGCTGGCAAATCGATAAATTCGATAACCCAATACCGATAAATCCACATATTTCGCACATCCTTACAGCTAGAAGTACCAAATTTGGTAAGAAGATAGCTATTAGCAACCCCCAAAAAACTGCATCAAAAATTTTGGAGCCACGCCCCCCATTCCGCCCCCAGCCCCCCCATTTTAAAGTCAAATAAGACTATATCTCCCACAGTTTTTGAGCTATAGCCACCAAATTTGGTGCCAAGATAGGTGATGATGACCCCCAATTTGAAATCATAAATGCTATATCTCCCACAGTTTTTGAGCTAGAGCCCCCAATTTGGTGCCAAGATAAGTGGTGATGACCCCCTAAAAACTGCATCAAAAGTTTGGATGCCACGCCCACCAATACTGCCCTAGCCGCCCCCATCCACCCCAACACTTCGTCAAAAACGGGAATGCGTGCATCTTCCAGAGTTGTGGAGCTAGAGCCTCCAAATTTGGTGGGAAGATAGCTGGCAACGACCCCCAAAAATTTGCATCAAAGTTTTGGAGCCACGCCCTCCATTTCGCTCCCCTTTCCCCACTTTTTACAATTTTCGAGCTACAGTCACCAAATTTGGTATGAAGATAGCAATTGACATTTCAGAAAGATCTGCATCAAAAATTTGGATTCCACGCCCACCCATACCGCCCCCAGCCCCCCTTTCCCCACTTATTACAAATTTCGAGCAAGGGTCACCAAATTTGGTATGAAGATAGCAGTTGATATTTCACAAAGATCTGCATCAAAAATTTTGATGCCACGCCCACCCATACCGCCCCCAGCCCCCCTTGCCCTACTTTTTACAAACTTCGAGCTAGAGTCACCAAATTTGGTATGTAGATAGCAATTGACATTCCACATAGATCTGCATCAAAAATTTGGATGCCTCGCCCACCCATACCACCCCCAGCCCCCCTTTCCCCACTTATTACAAATTTCGAGCTAGAGTCACCAAATTTGGTATGAAGATACCAATTGACATTTCACAAAGATCTGCAACAAAAATTTGGATGCCACAACTACCCATACCGCCCCCAGCCCCCCCTCCCCTTTCCCTACATTTTACAAACTTTGAGCTAGAGTCACCAAATTTGGAAGGAATATAGCTGGTGGCATCCCCATCTGCATCGGAGAATCTTTAAGGCAGCGTACACCCCTGCCGCATCCGTACCCCTTTGCAATCAGGCCTCTTTTTACCGGTTTTAATACTGGTATCGAGTATGCCGCAGTCGGTTGCGTCCGACTGCAACGTTTCCACTTGTTTTATGCATATCTTTGTGGAATGTCAATTGCTATCTTCATACCAAATTTGGTGAATCTAGCTCAAAGTTTGAAAAAACGTTGTGAAAGGGGGGCTGGGGGTGGAATGGGTGGGCGTGTCATTCAAATTTTTGATGCAGATCTTTGTGGTATGTCAATTACTATCTTCATGCCCAATTCGGTGTCTCTTGCTCAAAATTTTTAAAAGATGTTGAAAGGGGGGCTTGGGGCTGTATGGTAGGGAGTAGCATCCAATTTTTTTTTTGTGCTGGGGATGGAATGGGTGGCCGTGACTCCAAAATTTTTCATGCAGATTTTTGGGAGTTGCTAGTTGCTATCTTCTTACCAAATTTGGTAGTTCTAGCTGAAAGGATTTCCGAAATATGTGGATTTATCGGTTTTGAGTTATCGAATTTATCGATTTGCCAGCCCCCCAGTTATCGTAGAACCCCAATCTTGACGCATTTTGTCCACATTGTGATGCGGCTAAGTTTCCAAGTAAAACACCCAGCATGTGTTGGGCTTATGGCAAAGTGAGATTGCCGAATCATTGTATTCATTTATTTTTGGGACATCTCAAACGTCGAAGCACTTTTTGAGTCATAGTCATATTCAACAATACAATTCGGCATTTCAAATGACTTCTTTTGGTGCTACTAAAATTATAAGAGATAATATTATGCCAACAATTAAGGTAAATACTTCAACAGGATTGTCCCATGTACATATCAATCTAGATCATAAAGTATTCGATATTTTTAAAAATTCTGATTCAAAATCGACCTAAAACTGCATACATGTTATAGATTTAGGGCCAGATTTATCATCAAGCTGGTTCGCTATTGCCATTCCCCGACGCTGATCATCAATTTTTGCAAATTTATTTTATTGGTGATGAAAATCTTGAACTGGATCAACGTTGTGCAATTGTTTCGAATATAGGACGAGAAATTATTCGTGAGCTAGAAAAGTTTTTCCATCAGCATAACGCATTGGTTCAATTGTTCAGAATCGCACTCGATCGTATGCGATCTGACAATCACAAAATCTTAATACGGGCTGATAGAACACCTTTTGGAGAGCATGCAAGGCGATTCAATGCACCGACAATTGATGAGGTTGCAATTGTAATTCTTGGTGATCAATTTCAATCCTGTGATATTGTACTTCATTGCAGAAATGAGCAATTGCAACGTGTTTCGGAACTTCATCGTAGTTACGATGCATTACAATACCCAATATTGCATTGGAAAGGTGATGATGGTTACCATTTCAATATACCAATGATTGATCCACGAACAGGTTAATAATTAATACATTTTCAGTGTGTTGACATTTCATTTGTATAATTTTATAAAGTCACATTTTGCACATATTTTTATGTCTACATCTACAGAAAAAAGTTTGTGCCATGAAATTTTATGCGTACCGATTGATGGTTCGTCCACAAGAACAAATTTATATCCTGAGTTGTGGTAAAGTAAATATCAGTACATTGTTGATATGCATGCCAAAATTGAAACTGAACGTCTTAATTTTATTCGTTTCAACCATACCTGTTAAGTTGCCATTAGAATTACTAATCAATTAAATTATTTTGGGAAAATAGTCGTAGTGTTAATATACAGTGTGCTACTAAAGTCACCGTACCCCCTTAAAAATTGCACAAAACACACTGTTACTTGGTCAAATCTTTATTAAAATAAAAATTTTAAATGCAGATTCATTAAATAAACTATTATCTTCAAAATAGCATTAACAAAATAGTAACATTTTAATTTAGTCTTATATTATAGCTAAAAATCTACGAAAATTCAAATATTTGCGTCCACAAAAGTCTACGTACTAAATAACAGTAAACAACAGTAAACTCCAATTTACTAAGTCAAACTACAAACTTAGTATCTAGTAGGATATCCCTTCATTTTAATAACCTCTCTGAGGCGATTTGGCATTGACATGACTAATTTTTCAATATATTCAACGCCAAGTCCAGCCCACTCTTGACGCAATGCCTCTCGCAGCATACTTCTGTTGCTTATGTGGTGCTTCCGAATTTTTTTTCAAGCATATTCCACACATGCTCTATTGGTTTTATGTCGGGACTCTGTGGTGGTGTCTCCAATAAATTTGGCGTGTTGTAGAGGAGATAGAGTCGGGTGTTCATGGCTTTATGTTTAGGGTCGTTGTCTTGTTGGAAGTAGAAATCTGACCCTATACCAAGTTTATCAGCGATGAATTTCAAATTTCTTTTAAGTACATTAATATACTTATGGTGGTCCATCACGCCATCAATAAAATCAAGGTTTCCAACGCCCGAAGCAGCAATGCAACCCCAAACCATAACGCCACCGCCGCCGTGTTTTACAGTTTTTTTTTGTGTTTTTCGGGTTAAGTGCTTCTATAGGTCTTCGCCATACCCGGAGGCGCCCGTCCGAGCCAAATATATTGTATTTTGACTCATCTGAGAAGATCACCTTACGCCAAAACTCAACTGGTTTGTCTACGTACGCTTTAGCAAATTCCAAGCGCTTCTTTCGGTTTGTTAAATTAACGTGTGGCTTTTTGCGAGGAGTGTACGACTTAAAGTTGTATGTTTTGATAGTCCTACGCACAGTTTCCGGGTGTACATCCTTGTGAATACTTCTACTAAGCTCTGATGCAATCTGTACTGCACTACAGAACGGATCTTTGTCCACCAAATGCTTTATTTGACGCTTATCACGATCTGATAGTGCAGGTGGGCGGCCACATCTGCTACCATTTTTGAAAACGCCCAATTACGGTTTGGATTGTTGATTTGCTTCTGGACACTATTTTGGCTATTTCTGCATAAGATTTTTGTCCCGTTGTGTGGAGCTTCAAGATCTGCCCACGTTCTTCTAGAGTTAATTCTCTGCGTGACATTTTTACTATTAAATTTGATTATGTTGTCCAGCTTATGCAACCCACACCAAATGTTGTGAAATAAAACAACATTGCACACATTTCTCAAAAATCCCCATTATTTCTAAGAAGTTCATTGGTGCTAGACAGTGCTTAGAAGTAAGAGTACGTAGACTTGTGTGGACGCAAATATTTGAATTTTCGTAGATTTTTAGCTATAATATAAGACTAAATTAAAATGTTACTATTTTGTTAATGCTATTTTGAAGATAATAGTTTATTTAATGAATCTGCATTTAAAATTTTGAGTTTTAATAAAGATTTGACAAAGTTACAGTGTGTTTTGTGCAATTTTAAAGGGGATACGGTGACTTTAGTGGCACACTGTAGTTCGCTGGTGAAAAATGTATGATTATTTAATGATTAGGATTACAAATAATCAAAAATAATGGAAAATTACCATAAATTATTAAAAATAATGGAAATTAATTGAAAATAATGTAAACTAATCATTTTTAATATTTTCCATTATTTTCCATTATTTTCTATTATTTCGACTATATGAGACTATTTTGAGAGAAACAAATTATTTTCAACATCACATTTAAAAACAACAATGTTTCTGTACGAGATCGGCTTGTTGTTATTAAATATGATGTTGAAAATAATTTGTTTCTTTCAAAATAGTCTCAAATAGTCGAAGTAATGGAAAATAATGGAATAGCTCTTAATAATTTATGGTAATTTTCCATTATTTTTGATTATTTGTAATCGTAATCATTAAATAATTGTGTGCAACCGAAAATAATCGCAACTTTTAAACAAAAATAATCTAACTAATAATAACTACAATTAATAATCATTACTTAACAGGTATGGTTTCAACCAAGCAAAATTAAGAGCCGAAGAATATATTCATTTGCAAGATGCGATAGCGAATGATGCTAATGTTAATGACATCGGACGTTTAACCATATTGCCATCTTCGTATATTGGTAGCCCACGACATATGAACGAATATTCACAAGACGCAATGCCTTATGTACGAAAATACGGTCGACCGGATTTGTTCATTTTATATACATGCAGTTCGCAGTAATGATTATGGCAAAACGGCCGCCATTAGAACGCGTAACGAGGATGTTGAAAAATATTCAATGCTCATATAAATGTGGAGTATTGTAATTCAATCAAGTCCATTAAATATATTTGCAAGTATGTAAATAAAGGGAGCGATATGGTTGTTATCGGTGAAGCTGGTGATAATAGAAATGATGAAATTATTCAGTATCAAATAGGGCGCTACATTAGTAGTAATGGAACTGTCTGGGGGATTTTTTCGTTTCCAATGCACGAAAGACATCCTGTGGCAGTTCACTTGGCTGTGCATCTTGAGAATGGCCAACGTGCTTATTTTAATTAAGCAAATGTAATGGAAAGAGCAGAACAACCACCAGCGACTACGTCCGCGACTGCTTTTTCCAAATTATGTGAATCTGATACATTTGCGATAAATTTGATATATTATGAAGTGCCTCAGTATTACGCATGGAATGTGTCTTCGAATAAATTTCAAAGACTTTAACAAGGAACTGTAGTCGAAGGGCATCCAGGCATTTTCCAAACAGATTCAATTGGGAGAATATATACATACATACATACAGTACATCCAAACAATGCTGAGTGTTTTTATTTGCGATTGTTATTAGTGAACGTCAATGGCCCAAAATCATTTCAAGAATTGAGAACAGTCAACGCTCATTTGTGTCAGACATATCGTGAAGCATGTCAACTCTTGCATTTGTTGTAGGATGATGCACATTGGAATTTAGCATTTCATGATGCATCTACTTCAGCACATCCACAGAAAATACAAATGCTAATTGTGATTATGTATGCAATCAAATCCACTAGAATTATGGAACAAATTAAGACTTTATATGGCAGAAGATATTTTCATCATCATGCAAGAAATCCTGATTTGTTGATTACCTTGGAAATGTACAACGAAGCTTTGATAATAATTGAAGATATGTGTCTAACGATTGCAAATAAAGCATTATTACAATTGGGTATGACCGCATCATTGAAACTCCAACTTGCAATATTTCGAGAAATTCTGCTATGGCAAAAGTTCTGCGATTAACGTCAATTATTTAATGGGACGAGTGTGCAATGGCGAATAAAAAATCACTAAAAACATTTAATCGAACAATGCAATCAACAGCTTTTTGGTGGTTTTTTGATATTACTGTCAGGGGATTTTCGTCAAACATTGCCTGTCATTCCTCGATCAACTCCCGCAGATGAAATAAATGCCTATTTGAAGTCATCAGTTCTTTGGAGATATGTACAAAAATTGACACTGAACATTAATATGCGTAGGTAATACACATTAATGTCGCGCAGAGATAGTATATATGATATTTTATTATATCTACTAGTAAGTGGCCCGCTTACTTCGCTGCGCGGATAGTTTATATAAATTTTAGCAATAGAATATAGAAATAAATTAGAAAATATTTAACAACAAATTAAAGCAAAGTATTTAATATTCTCTTTTCCACGCCACCATTGAGGTAGAGAATCAGGTGCGTCATTTTTTATTGTGGTTTCCCCAGTAGGCCTTATCCACTTATTGAATTTAATTTGCAATTATTAACAACTATTAAGAGCTTCTCTATAAACGACATTGGTTGTTTTTCCGTCAGGTGCCAATACAAATAAACTTTTTGGAGAACTGACTCTTGAGCAGGCTACATAAAATTGGCCATGAGAAAAACAATCGTGTCTTAAGTCTAGTCCGGCTAATTTAAGAGTTTGTCCCTGTGATTTATTAATTGTTAGGGCAAAGCAAACTTTTAAAGGAAATTGCAATCTTTTAAATTGAATTGGCAATTCAGAATCAGAAGGTATTAATGGAATTCTCGGCATAAAAACCGTTTCACCTATACCATTGCCAGTAAAGATTATTGCTTCGACAACATTCTTATGAAGGACTTTAACTTGCAATCTTGTACCATTGCATAGTTTTGGTGGTTTCAAGTTGCGAATCAACATTACAGGTGAACCAATCTTTAAAGTTAATTTATGATGTGGCAGGCCAGCCGGATTTAATGAATTAAGAAACTCGACGGGGTAATGAACTGCATCTTCGACTTCAGTCACAGAATCAATAGAGTTATATGTCATTTCTTCACCTTGAAATGATTTTAATAAAAACTCGTTTATTTCCAATGCATTGTCATTTCTCGCAGTCAAAATAGCACGTTCTGAAAACCATTCGAGTGATTTTTCAGAGATATTTGTAATATCCGGAAATATTTTTAGAGTTAGCTCTTCAATACTTTTCACAACATGACACAAAATTGATGGTAAAGTTATTTTGCCATCATGAGTTGGAAATAATCCATTTCCTATTTTAAGAAGCATTTTTGCAAATTCACCAGATATGCTATCACCTTTTAAGTGCACTCGCATATTTTTCGTTAATGCAATTTTCTGAATTTTGGGCCACAAAATTGAAGACTTTAAGCACGCATTTATTTCATCTGCTCTTGTTCCTCTGGGGATCACTGGGAGAGTTTGTCGAAAATCACCAGCTAAGAGAACAGTTATGCCACCCATTAAGTATTCACTATCTCGAATGTCTTTCAAAGATCGATCTACAGCTTCAAAAGCACCTTTATGAGCCATAGTACACTCATCCCAAACAATAAGCTTGCAATCTCTGAGCACAGCAGCAATATTAGATTGCTTTGAAATTGAGCATTGTGGTGTTTCTAAATGAATCAAATTAAATGGAATCTTAAGTGTAGAATGCGCTGTGCGACCACCATTTAGTAAAGTGGCTGCAATACCGGAAGAGGCAACGGCCAATGCAATGTTTTTACTTTGCCGTACCTTTGCCAATAATAAATTTAAAAGATACGTTTTACCTGTTCCACCAGGTGCATCTAAAAAATAGATTTCTCCTTTTTCTGCTTCAACGCTATTTAGTATCTTTTCGTATACTTGTTTTTGCTCAGCAGTGAGGAGTAGCTCATTATTAACAACAAAATTATCGCAATTATCGTAATTTGTTTCTCTATGATATTCAATATTTTGAACAATTTCCTCGGTTCTGATTGGTAATGGAAGTCCATAATAAGTCAAGTTTTGACCACCAATAGACAGTACTATATCTTCAATGTAAATAAGACATTTATTTAAAACATTATTCACAATACTTTCATCAATATATCTGTCTTGTGAAAAATTAAAGGCTTTTAAAATATCTTCCGAGAAACTGTCTTTATAAGTATTCCAAAGTTTAAGAGCATCTGAAATTTGACAAAATACTAACATTATTGCAAAAAGTTATCTAAGTTTTGTAGGATTTTGACATATGACAGCTTCGGCTATAGTTGAATCCCAGTGCTTATCATCTTCTAGTAATCCTAGAGCGTTACACGCCAATTGAAATGATGCGTATGCTACACCATTAACGGTTTTTATACTCGATATCGAAGGTAAAGAGTATATTGAGTTTGTGCAATGTCCGTCATGGTGTCTGTCCGTCTGTCCGTCTGTCCGTCTGTCCGTCTGTATGAACGCAACTTTTTTCCACACACTTCAAGCTAGAGACTTGAAACTTTCCAATTCTCTTTATCTATGAGATAGTAAATTAAAGTGTCAAGATGGGGGTTCTACGATAACTGGGGGGCTGGCAAATCGATAAATTCGATAACTAAAAACCGATAAAACCTCATATTTCGCACATCCTTACAGTTAGAACTACCAAATTTGGTGAGAAGATAGCTACTAGCAACCCCCAAAAAACTGCATCAAAAATTTTGGAGCCACGCCCCCTTATTCCGCACCCAGCCCACCCGCGGTTTAAAGTCAAAAAATCATATATCTCAAACAGTTTTTGAGCTATAGCCACCAAATTTGGTGTCAAGATAGGTGATGATGCCCCCCAAAAACTGCATCAAAAGTTTGGATGCCACTCCCACTAATAATGCCCTAGCCACCCCCATCCGCCCCAACGCTTCGTCAAAATCGGGAATGCGTGTATCTTCGAGAGTTGTGGAGCTAGAGCCTCCAAATTTGGTAGGGAGATAGCTGGCAACGGCCCCCAAAAATCTGCATCAAAGTTTTGGAGCCACGCCCAACCATTCCACCCCCTTTCCCCACCTTATACAAACTTTGAGCTAGAGTCACCAAATTTGGTATGAAAATAGCAATTGACATTCCACAAAGATCTGAATCAAAAATTTGGGCGCCACTACCACCCATACCACCCCAGCCCCCGCTTTCCCCACTTTTACAAACTTTGAGCTAGAGTCACCAAATTTGGTATGAAGATAGCAATTGACATTCCACATACATCTGCATCAAAAATTTAGATGCCACGCCCACCCATACCGCCCCCAGCCCCCTTTTCCCACATTTTACAAACTTTGAGCTAGAGTCACCAAATTTGAAACGAAGACAGCTGGTGGCATCACCATCTGCATCGGAGAATCTTTAAGGCAGCGTACACCCCTGCCGCATCCGTACCCCTTTGCAATCAGGCCTCTTATTACCGGTTTTAATACTGGTATCGAGTATACCGCAGTCGGTTGCGTCCGACTGCAACGTTTCCACTTGTTAAACTTAAAAATGAAGTTGGGCCCCTTACAAAATGTAATAAAAGTCTTAAATAAAAACATTCAGTATTATTGGGATGAATAGTGTAAACTCTTCCCAAAGCTGAATCTCTTTTAACTCCAGGAAAATTTGGCACATCATGCCCTCGTTTTCTTCTTTGAAATTCTTTATTGTTCCATGTAAAATACGATGGAACTTCACAATATAGAAGCGTTCTTGCAAACTCATCACGTGTGCATAGCTCAAAGAAGGCTAGCAAAGTGGTTTTGGGTGTAGTGCTTAATCTGTCAAGTAATTGTTGCGGATTATTGGGGTTAAAATATATCCGTTGACCATTTTCTAAATGAACAGCTAAGTGAGTAGTAGCCGGATAACGTTCATGTATGGGAAATGCAAGGATTCTCCATACTGCTTCTGAGCTACTTATATACCGGCCACTTTCGTACATATTAATTTCATTGCGTTGGTCTTCAAGAGTAAATGATGCTTGATCACTGTCCTTGTTAACATATTTACAAATGTATTTAATAGACTTTACAGAACTACAATACTCAACATTTATGTGAGCTTCAAATGTTCTCAATATTTTTATTATTTATTTATTTTCTAACCAAAGTAGAATATGTATATGTGGTAAACCCCGCTTTTGCCATTCCACAGAGTACATGAAACATTGCACGCTTCCAAACAAAGAACCTTTTGTCAATAGTGACATTAAAGCTTTAACTTTTAAATGAAAAACTCGAGCTATAATATCGTGACGATCATGCGGTTTTTGACCCGGTAATAAAACACTTTTTATGTCATACCATTGTGGATTGCATGTGAATGTTATGAAAAGATCTGGTCGCCCATAATGGCGAACATATGTCATAGCATCTTGAGTCTTTTCATGCATATATCGTGCAGAGCTTGTAAAAGAAGATGGTAAAATTACCATCTGACCAAGTTGAGCTGCGTCAACATCTTGTTCACCTATTGCATCTTGTAGGTGTATATAGCTATCTGCTCTGAGTTTCGCTTGATTGTAGCGAATATAATTTAACCTTTCTGTTTCAATTTTAGCATACATATCAACCAAAAACTGACTAAAAAGGGAACGACAATAAATTAAATGATTTATCTCAGATTGACGAATCATTATTTTATAGCTGTAAAAGCTTAACGCAGATATCGTTTTTTTTGGTTCCTCCTTTTTTAATAATGGATTCCATTGTGGTATATCCACTGAATAGCCATCTTCGCCGTAAGGAAATAGTAAGGCATCGTATGATCGATGCACCTCACTTATACGATGTAATTTATTTTTATGGCTTTCTATAATAATATCGTGCTTTTCAAATTGCTGACCAACAATAACTAAAGCTACTTCACTTGATTGAGGTGCATTGTAAAGCCCTTTGTGAGCCCCAGCGGGTGTTCGATCAGCATGTATAACCAATTTATAGTCTTTAGTACTTCTTGGTATTTTATTGAGAGCCATTTTTAGATCTTTAACATAACGATTATGATGATGAAACATACATTGAAGATCCTTTACTACGCTGCAATCAACATTTGAAATATTTTTGCAACGCAGTTGAGCTTCCTTTTCATCATCACCGACAAAATAAATTTGAAGAAACTGCATTTCTTCATTTGGCAAAGGTTGGACACTACCAATTGAGTGATACAATTGTCCTTGGACTTTGAAGGTTGACCAACTTTCATTTATAGTTTTTGTACTTCCAAAAGAAGTCATTTGAAAGCAGCTGTTATACTTTCTTATACGATCAATGAAATGATCATGCTTGGGATGTCCACCAATTATTAAGCTTTTAAGTGGATAAGGCAAACTTTCATTTTGTGAAAGTTTAACTTTTCCTGCCTTGCAACAGATACCCAAAGGCTCATTTTTCCATTTTAAAGCATTACAATCTTTGCATATCAAATTCATACTACCAAGTTGAGTAATTTTATCTGACTTGTAAGCTTTTTCAAAATCATAGTTTAAGCCAGCCATGGCTTTAACACTCCATACACGCAAACGCCTTTCTTGACGTGCATCAGGATTATTAGCCTGATGTCTTCTCACTGCAAATCTATGAGCTTCAGGATTATTAGTCTGATCTCTTCTCTTTACAACTCTAATAACATCAGGATTATTAACACGATATCTTTTTGATGCTTCTATGCGCTTACCCCTATTAATATCACGATTTTTTTCAAAACTGTGTGTTTTAACCTTTTTTTTTTGTTTTGTCGGTAAATCGACTACGTCTTTTAATAGGCGTTTTAACATTTTCAGTTATACATTCACTTGACGTATCAGAATCTTGAGTTAATACTTCCTCTAAAGGAATATAAACATCAAAATGTCCATTCATTAATTCGCCGGTAAAACGCAATTTTTTCTCAGGATGCATATCATTTCCTAATGATAGATATAAGTTTCCATTTAGAAAAACTTGAAAATTTACAGCATAAATTTCTGCTGCTGCTTGAAGCCCACATGCAGTACCATAAGTATATGAATTTGACATAGTGCACTCATATTGGTCAGAAGAGCTATAACACTCTCCATTTATGTTCATGCTGAAGCAAGCAAAAGTTTCCCAGTTGGTAACGACAAAACAAATTAACAACTTAATTTAAAGTCAGTATTATAAATAAATAAATACTTCAAAATAAGTCAAAAATTGACTTCACTGAACAACGTTACAGCGTCTATACAAAGTATAGAATTCAATAAAGTTGAATATACCAACTTATATTATTTTAATAGAATATTCAGACTGCTTAGTTTTATTTGATTTTTAAATGCACTAAAGCAGCGTCTATATAACTATTATATAATATGCAAAATAGAAGACAACTATATATAATGTTGCTTCAATTGCTTCAATTATTGAGTCGAAAAACGACTTATTGATTTTGTTTAAAAAAATAACAACAAACCAAATTAACAACTTAATTTAAAGTAAGTATTATAAATAAATAAATACTTCAAAAAAAGTCAAAAATTGACTTCACTGTACAACGTTACAGCGTCTATACAAAGTATAGAATTCAATAAAGTTGAATATACCAACTTATATTATTTTAATAGAATATTCAGACTGCTTAGTTTTTTTTGATTTTTAAATGCACTACAGCAGCGTCTTTATAACTATTATATAATATGCAAAATAGAAGACAACTATATATAATGTTGCTTCAATTATTAAGTCGAAAATCAACTTAATTTTCTTGTGTGCAAAAAACAACAAAAGAAATTATAATACGTTGATTGTTATTTAAATATTTAAATAATAGCAATTAAATTTTTGTTTAACTTATCATAAAATACGTATTTTAAATGAACTTATATATATACGTATTTTAAAGGAATGTAGATATAGATATACGAAAATCAGAATATTGAAAAACTCACTGATCCAAAAAGTAACTTTCGATGTTATTATTATCCTTAATATAAACAATATTATTATTAAAAAAGTGGATACGTTGCAGTCGGACGCAACCGACTGCGGCATACTCGATACCAGTATTAAACCGGTAAAAAGAGGCCTGATTGCAGAGGGGTACGGATGCGGCAGGGGTGTACGCTGCCTTAAAGATTTTCCTATGCAGATGGGGATGCCACAAGCTGTCTTCGTTGCAAATTTGGTGACTAGCTCAAAGTTTGTAAAAGGTGGGGAAAGGGGGCTGGGGGCAGTATGGGTAGTTGTGGCATCAAAATTTTTGATGCAGATCTTTGTGAAATGTCAATTGCTTTCTTCATACCAAATTTGTTGACTCTAGCTCAAAGTTTGTAAAAAGTGGGGAAAGGGGGGCTGGGGGTGGTATGGGTGGACGTGGCATCCAAATTTTTGATGCAGATGTTTGTGGAATGTCAATTTCTATTGTAAAGGAGTAATTTAGCCAGGGTATGAACTCAGTCTGGCCAGGTACACCTCACAAGAATATTTATATATTTTTGGTGAGACTTTACGGTGCGCGGTTTTACAAGTTGGAAGGCACACTCAGCGGCCAGGGTATAAAGCGACTCAGCTTGACTCGCGTACGCGCGTGTACAAAAAAAACCCAAAGCGAAGAAATAGAACGAAAGAAAACAAACAGCAATTGCACTCCACTGGGTCACGGATTTGCCGGTGACCAATTTATTTAATTACTATCAAAGATTACACGTACAAAATCCTAAAACTAAACCTAACTGCATATATATATACCCATATATATGAACTATGGCGAACTATCTTTATTTAAACTCTGTCTCTTCTCGTTAACTATATTCTAAGCGCGTACACGTCCGCTCACTTCCATACATCCATCGCGACTCCTCGCCCACGCTTTGACTTCGGCCCAAGTTGCAGATTTTGTCGCTCCCCACACTTGCTCGCGACCGTGGTGGATTTAGTGATCGCAGCTGGCGCGCTGCATCTTGCGACTCTGCGTTCTGGGGCGGTTATGTTTAAATTCTTAGACGTTAAGCGTCAATCAAAATATGTACATCCAATAAATCTAAATACTCTACGCTCCTTGCGTTTATTAACTATCCATACTGCGCACTCCTTGCGTCTAACAAAACTATACCTACAATTTAAACAAACGATGCGCTTCTTGCGACTAAACAATTATAAATCTAATACAAATATAACTCTTTGTGAAGGGGCCGATGCGGCCTACTTCACACCCCCCCCTTTCTTGGGTAGCGTGACAGTTACGTGTCCGTACGCGTTCCTCGTCACGCCGTGTAGCTCCCCGTCCACCTCCACCTTGAACCTGGAACGGCGGGCTCTCGACGTACAATTTTCCAACGCCTCTGATATGGCCGCGGTGTCGGTCAGCTCGTCCTCGTCCGGGAAGACAGCCCGATTTGCGGGGCGTGTCGCCCACATTTTCGGCGGTAATACCTGCCCCTGGGTTGGCGGCTCTGTCATCCTCGCCGCCGCTGCTGATTACATAAGGGAATTGTTCGCTCATCTTGGCTATTCTGTGGGATTTATAAACACAATCGGTTAGTCTTAATTGATGAACGGGCCTTCTGAATTCAAATTTGGTTAGTGTTAATAAAAAAAACATAAAGAGATTAATTAAAACTGTGACAAGTCTGCTCTTTGTCAGGCGCTCGGTCGGGTTGGTTATCTTCTCCGTGCTCTTAGTAGCACCAACGTTTTGAGTCCTGGTCGCCATTCTCTTCTCCTGAGGTTATAGTCCCTCTGCTTAATCGGCTTGTCGTCCTTCATGATGATCCGGTGCTCAGCTACGTTGGACACCCCTTGCAGCTCATCAAAGAGAGCCAATTTCGCTTTCAATATTTCCCTTTTCTTTGGTTCCAAATCCTCTGGCCACTCGTTTTCCCTGGTTTCGACGCTTTCCACCGGTGTTATTGCGGGGCCGGGTATGACGCACCCTCCTACCTCACCGAACCGTTGTACTCCCGCCGCCGTCGTCGCGTCCACGCTGTCTTCTCGAACCGTTCCCACGGCGATACTGGGCTGAGGTGCCCCCGGGGCATCCTCCTGCTGCCCTGATCCGCCGTCCCCCTCCGGTTTACCCACAGCTGGCTCACGTTCCATCGGGATCTGCTCCTCCTCTATATCTGGTACGTCTACAGCTTCCAAAATTAACCTAGCTTTGCCACACTCGATGGTCGTCCCCACCCGGCACAAAAAGTCTATCCCTAGTATAATGTTGTCTAACATCGAGGGCATCACGAGCATACTCACCGTGACCTCTTTCCCCGCTAGACCAACCTTTACCCTCAATAGCTTTTTTACCTCTAAGGTGGACCCATCGGCCAGGCGAATTTTCGCGCAGGCGGCCAGCATCTCACCACCGCTGGTCACCTTACTGGAAAATTCCTCACTAATAAAACTCCTCGTCGCCCCTGTATCTACTGTCGCAGTCACTACTTGGTCCCCGACTCTTACAGTAGCGACTATCCGCCCGTCTTCCACTCTTAAAGGGTACTCTAGGTTCGGGACTGGTTCACGTCGGCCCCCATCGGATCCCGTCCCGGATGGTGCCGCATATCGTTTCCCGCCCTTGACTGCTGACAACACTGGCTGGTATTGACCCCCTTGGTCCCGCACTGCAGACAAAACTGTACCCGTGGATTGGGGCACTCCTTGGCGAAGTGACCCTCTTGCGAACAGTCATAGCAAAGCCTCTTCCCGTCTAGAGCCTTCGCCCGCTCTTGGCTGATCATCCCGTTTGAAATTACTCCCGTATGCCCGAGCGGTGGCGCACTCCCCACGTTACCGCTTGACCCTGACTGTGGTTGCGTCCGGAAAGGGTTAAAAAGTTTAGCGGGGGTTGCCTCGCCGGCTAATCCGTCCGAATACCTACCGCCCCCGGTCCTACCCCGTACTGCACACTCACGACTTTGTTGTCTCACGTTCTCGTACTCGGCTGCCATCTGAGTCAGCTGCGCCAGAGAGGAGAAATCCCTTCTACGAATGTACAACCTGTACTCTGGCGCCAAATTCTCGTATACCCTATGCAATTCTTGTTCTACCCTGTACCCTGCGTGGTACATCATACCCCGCAGCTCGAGCAAGTAGTCCTTGAACGGCTCGTTATCATGTTGCCGTCGTGCCCGGATACTGTCTTCTAACCTGTCGAAATACTGGGGCGGTAGAAAAAACTCCAAGAACTCGGCCTTAAATGTCGCCCAAGTCGCGTCCCTTAGCCTACTTATTGACAGCCACCGCGCTGCCTTATCCGTTAGAGCCTCGCTCATTGCCCTCGGCAACCGGTCTAAGCCTATGTCGTATGACAACGCCCTGTCCTCAATTGCCTCCAGAAAAACTAGTGGATCGGTGCATCCATCGAACCTGATACCCCACTTCCGGACTAGTTCGGGGACGACCATCCCGTTCCTATGGGTACTATAACTATCGCTAGAGTTAAGATGGGGGTTCACCTGTCTCACCGGGGTATCTTCCCCGGATGCCAGAGGTGACCCTACTCGTATATCGGGGATACATGCTGTATTCTGTGGGGAAAATTCATTATAAATCGTACTGTTGGAGGGCGGACGCAAATGTTCCGTGCCAACGGTTTGTATGGATGGGACTGCCGCATCTGATTCAGATTTCTGCCTAGGTCGTATTCCTCCAGCAGAAGTGGCAATCCGGGTTGGCGACACTGGGATCTTTGCGAACCGCAACTCCCATTCCGCTAACCGGGCCCATATATCGGTGGTATGACCACTTTGCCTTATGAAAGTACATACCAGCTTCCGGTAGTCAGTTACCGTGGCACACTTTTCCAATCCGAGCTCCCGGACGATATCCTCTAGATCCTCCTTATGGCAGTGGTAGACCCATTGCACACCCACACCGGGGTTGCTGCCTTCTACGACCTCCACTCGGGCGGGCTCGATAGTCTTGGGTTTCTCCATTTAATCCGAAAAAAACGAACGCGCAAAAAAAAAAAAACAAAAAAAAATTCCGTCTCGAACCGTGTATGTCCCGCTTCGCAAAAATTTGCACTGTCAATCTGGCACGGTTTATCGCGGTAACCGTTTTGTTACAAAAAAAAATTTTCGAAAAATTTTTTTTTTATTTTTTTTCCAAAAATTTTTTTTTTCGGTGTAAAAAGCTTTTAACTTGTCACTGTCTGTCGCGGTTATGCCTTTAATTACAAAAAAAATTTTGTCCACGGTATTACGAATTTTCTGTATATATTTTTTTTTGCAGTGTAATAAAAAAAAATTTCCTTGTTAACTGATCACTGTTTATTGCGGTTATTTTATTTTTATTGCGAAATTAATTTATTATTTTTTTTTTTTTTTTTAGTGTAATAAAACTTTTCTGTCAACTGGTCACTGTTTATTGCGATTGTTTTACTTTATTGCGAAAAAATAAAAATTTTATTTTTTTTTTTCGATCCACGGTATCACGAATTTTTTCCCGGTGTATATAAAAAAAAAAAATCTGTTAGCAAGTCACTGTTTATCACGGTTACAAAAAAAAAGGTTTTTTTTTTTTTTGTTGATTTTCGGGGTCGAAGCCCACTGTGCGAAGCGACCGCGACTTTGCAGCTGCCTGTACCAGCTGCTGTCACGCCGTTCGTTGACCGCTCACTCACTTTGCCGGCACTTTCGTTGCGCCGCAGGTGTTCACTTATGCACAGCCTCAAACGCGAACCGCTAGTTTGATCGGTGGGTCTTCTTCCACCGTCAATTTCGTTGCGCCGCAAATGTTGCTAAGGCAATGCTTCTCGAACGCGAACAGCTATTCCTATCTGCACTTGCCTTACGCCGTCACTTTCGTTGTGCCGCGACGACTGCACAAAACCACGTTCGAAAACCGTTCTCGCTGGCCACTTGTAAAGCAGGGTAACGCCGGGTATACCCGCACTTCACTTTTATGCACTTCACTTCCACACTTGTTAGTGGTATTTCTGGGGCTTTAATTCCAGCTTATACCACACCTTGCACTTTAAAGTCCCTGCTCGGGCGCCACTTGTAAAGGAGTAATTTAGCCAGGGTATGAACTCAGTCTGGCCAGGTACACCTCACAAGAATATTTATATATTTTTGGTGAGACTTTACGGTGCGCGGTTTTACAAGTTGGAAGGCACACTCAGCGGCCAGGGTATAAAGCGACTCAGCTTGACTCGCGTACGCGCGTGTACAAAAAAAACCCAAAGCGAAGAAATAGAACGAAAGAAAACAAACAGCAATTGCACTCCACTGGGTCACGGATTTGCCGGTGACCAATTTATTTAATTACTATCAAAGATTACACGTACAAAATCCTAAAACTAAACCTAACTGCATATATATATACCCATATATATGAACTATGGCGAACTATCTTTATTTAAACTCTGTCTCTTCTCGTTAACTATATTCTAAGCGCGTACACGTCCGCTCACTTCCATACATCCATCGCGACTCCTCGCCCACGCTTCGACTTCGGCCCAAGTTGCAGATTTTGTCGCTCCCCACACTTGCTCGCGACCGTGGTGGATTTAGTGATCGCAGCTGGCGCGCTGCATCTTGCGACTCTGCGTTCTGGGGCGGTTATGTTTAAATTCTTAGACGTTAAGCGTCAATCAAAATATGTACATCCAATAAATCTAAATACTCTACGCTCCTTGCGTTTATTAACTATCCATACTGCGCACTCCTTGCGTCTAACAAAACTATACCTACAATTTAAACAAACGATGCGCTTCTTGCGACTAAACAATTATAAATCTAATACAAATATAACTCTTTGTGAAGGGGCCGATGCGGCCTACTTCACACTATCTTCATACCAAATTTGGTGACTCTAGCTCGAAGTTTGTAAAAAGTGGGGAAGGGGGGCTGGGGGTGGTATGGGTGGACGTGGCATCCAAATTTTTGATGCAGATGTTTGTGGAATGTCAATTGCTATCTTCATACCAAATTTGGTGACCCTAGCTCAAAGTTTGTAAAAAGTGGGGAAGCGGAGCTGGGGGTGGTATGGGTGGGCATGGCATCCAAATTTTTGATGCAGATCTTTGTGGAATGTCAATTGCTATTTTCATACCAAATTTGGTGACTCTAGCTCGAAGTTTGTAAAAGTGGGGAAAGGGGGGTTTGGGGGCGGTATGGGTGGTAGTGGCATTCAAATTTTTGATGCAGATCTTTGTGGAATGTCAATTGCTATCTTCATACCAAATTTGGTGACTCTAGTTCAAAGTTTGTAAAAGGTGGGGAAAGGGGGGCGTGGCTCAAAAACTTTGATGCAGATTTTTGGGGGTCGTTGCCAGCTATCTTCCTACCAAATTTGGTGGTTCTAGCTCCACTACTCTCGAAGATACACGCATTCCCGTTTTTGACGAAGCGTTGGGGTGGATGGGGGCGGCTAGGGCAGTATCGGTGGGCGTGGCATCCAAACTTTTGATGCAGTTTTTTGGGGGTCATCATCACCTATCTTGGCACCAAATTTGGTGGCTATAGCTCAAAAACTGTGGGAGATATAGCCATTTCTGATTTCAAAATGCGGGGGGGGCTGGGGTCGGAATGGGGGCGTGGCTCCAAAATTTTTGATGCAGTTTTTTGGGGGTTGCTAGTAGCTATCTTCTTACCAAATTTGGTAGCTGTAAGGATGTGCGAAATATGTGGATTTATCGGTTTTGAGTTATCGAATTTATCGATTTGCCAGCCCCCCAGTTATCGTAGAACCCCCATCTTGACACTTTAATTTACTATCCCATAGATAAAGAGAATTGGAAAGTTTCAAGTCTCTAGCTTGAAGGGTGTGGAAAAAGTTGCGAACATACAGACGGACAGACGGACGGACACCATGACGGACATTGCACAAACTCAATATACTCTTTACCTTTGGTATCGAGTATAAAAATTCACTGAAACGAAAATTAACTTTCTTTGTTCACATTAAATATGAACTAAAATGCATAACCAATTCTCTTACCATTGTATGTAAAAACATAATGTTGGAAAGAGCATTACAGTTATTCATCTAAGCAACAGACACCGAGCTCTAACATACAACGCTTGCACTTAAGAGCTAGGTATACACAAAAAAAAATCAACGGTTGAATTCAACCGACGCAACAGTTACAGTAACAGTTAAGTTACTGTTGCCTACAGTTTGCCTACAATTGTAATTGTAGCTCTAACGTAATAGCTTAGCTGATATTTTTTTGTTGGAATCTATAGCCATTCCTCCTTTCCGACAAATTACATCTAAAATTTTATGTAATTTGTTGTTTTAAGGAACAACTGATAATCACAGTTAATTTACCATAAAAATTGTTACTGTAACGTAATTAGCAGTCCTGAACTGTTCAAACAGTAATATAACAGCAAAACTTGTAAAATAAAGTGCATCTGTTTTGTTGTTGTCGCAATGAACTGTGATTATGGTAAAGCTACCATAATCTACAGTACCTTTTACTGTGAGAACAGTAATATCACAACAAAACTTGTAAAATTCAATGCATATGTTTTGTTGTTGCCGCGATGAACTGTGCCCATGGTAAAGTTACCATACTCTACAGTACCTTTTACTGTGAGAACAGTAATATCACAACAAAACTTGTAAAATTCAATGCATATGTTTTGTTGTTGCCGCGATGAACTGTGCCCATGGTAAAGTTACCATACTCTACAGTACCTTTTACTGTGAGAACAGTAATATCACAACAAAACTTGTAAAATTCAATGCATATGTTTTGTTGTTGCCGCGATGAACTGTGCCCATGGTAAAGTTACCATACTCTACAGTACCTTTTAGAAATATAATATCAGTAATATAACAGCAAAAATTGTAAAATAATAATAATTTTTATATATAATGTACATATGTATCTGTTATTGCCAAGGGCAAGTGTAAGGGGCTGGGGGTGTAATACGTCGAAAGAAAGGGGCAAACATATGTTATGTTGTTGCTCTTTAACATTTTTTCATGCATATTCATCTACGTTCATATATGCATACATATGTACATACGTACATACAGATGTATGTATGTCGCGGTAAAACAAATCAGTACCGTTAGGATCATACTCGCTTTCTGGCACCGATCAAAAACGTGTGTATAATCGCCGGCAGCACGGTGTGTATTTTGTTTTTGCATCGGTCCGCTTGTAAGTATGGCTGTCGCCAATCGTCCCAAGACGCATTTGCACTGTGGGTAAAATAAGAAAAACCGCGCGAGCCACACGTAACTAATATTGTGAAAAATAAAAAAAGTGACGAACAACATTAGTGCCACCATTTTATCGATCTTGGAAATAGTAGTAAAAAAATATTTGCAATGAAATGGTAAGTATATGTGCGTTTCTTTGATAATGCGTCGCAATACAACGCACCGATCTAATTTTCGTCTGTACCTGCCCACTGTAAAATCATTTTGTGTGTTCTTTTTTTTGTTCTTCGGCTTGTGTTTGTTACAGTTATAATTTCTGCCTATTCTTTTTGTGTATACATCGAAGACGCGAATTTGGCTCACTTTAAACAAGTTTTTGCAGTGGATAGACGTTCAATATGGAAAATAATAATGAAACGCACGCCGACCTTGAATTCATTAATTCCAACAACAACGAGGAGCTTAGTGCGTTGCTCAAAGAGTGGAAGTGCGAATATTTAATAGATGTGTTTAATGGTGCGAAAATATTAATACTAGTAAATATTATAAAACAGTGAACACATAATGGATACATGTGTACATATGTACATCCATACGTACATAGCCATTTAATAAGTGAATAACTTACAAGTATGTACATATGTATGTACATATGTACGCATGTATTTATTTTAACAAAAGCAATTACATTTGCAAAATATGTAGTTTAATATAAATAAACAGTGAATATACATACATATTTTTGCATAAATACATACATTTTACATACATAAATTAATATACTTGCATATACACGCGCAATTTCGGTTCCGTTAAGGCGCATTTATGTACATACGCATATATGTATGTACATACATATTTACGTACATGCAAGAAAAAGTGCGCCTTCACGAAACAAAAATGCGTGTACGTATATGTATAAGTATTTACATTTATTTGTATGCAAGAATTTTATACTGAATTAATGTTTGTTAAAATTAAACTATTTTGCTAATGTGATGGTTTTTCTTTAAATTTTAGTATGTGCAGTCATTCAAACATGCAAACATGTTCATACATGTTGATATGCATAGTAGTACATACAGATGTGAATGTGTTCTGAGTGCTTGTGTTTTAACGCCATTGCAGCAAAAGTTGCGCGAATTTGCCAATAGTAAAACATTTTTTAATTCTCGCGTATGAAGCTATCGTTTGTATTTCTCTTTATCCAGTTTAATATATATATGTATAAATATATATACGTTAATATACATATGTATTTTCCTTTTTGTTTTAATGTGACTTGACTTCAATAACATATGTACATACATACAAGTGCATTTCTAAATTCGATATAAAAATAATTAAACAAATAAAAAAAAAAAAAAGGAAATACATGTATTAATATATTATAAATACATTTATATATAGCTGCGTGCTCTTTATTTACAAATTAGCGCAACTTATATTGTGGTGGCGGTAAACACAAATACCGAACATTGGATGCAGAAATCAAAGTGAAATTAAGATATGTAATTTAATAAATTTTTATTTTCGCCCATCCAGCTGAGTCGATAAATATAAGATCGCTGCGATTTTTAACTGAATGGGATTTGGACAAAATATTTATGAACTGTAAGCTCGGCGAAAAAATCGACTTTCGATATAAGCTTTGGGAATGGAAGCGCTCCAGGGTATGTTTCATATTTCTCTATTTATGGAAATTTATATTAATATTAAGTATTTCTTATTTTTTGTTAAGGGCTATGACAACACGCGAACATACTCCACGGTTTCCATTGGATCGAATATTGAAGATTGGAATTCCGGGTTTTCGCAGTCGAGCAGGGCGTCTTCACTTCAACTTTCTGGATTTAAAGCAGATATAGTAAGGCACTTATGTTATGTTTATAAGACAGTCCTAATAATTCTCTTTCTTAACAATTACAATTTAGGATTTTAAACGCATTTTATCAGATCATACGTCTGGAAGTTACGTGCATTAAGTATTTATTGAAGAAAATAAATTAAATGACGCAGCAAGGAAAATTCTTATTGAAGCGATAATAAGCTATTATTGCAGTAACAAGATAAAGCTATCGAAAATAGATTTTCAACAGATATCATCAGAAATTGAAAACAAATTTGGTGACGACAAGGTATGCTTTAATCGAATCAATTTTTTCTCTTGAATTCAGTCTAAATAATGATATAAACAAATCAATTTCTCAGAATATTTATTTTAATAACTCTGGATCCCGTGCGTCAGGAAGGCTCTACGATAAATACTATAACTCATTGAAGCGTATTAAAAAAAATGAGGAAAAATTTGATTTACCAAACAGTGCACTTGATATTACGGATTCAAAGAAAAAGCGAGTTGAAACTTATACAGAAGAAGGTACTGTCGTGAAAATATTGAAAATGAATATAAATAATATAATATCAATATCATTCAGAAATAATTTCGGCTGTTGAATGGCTTAAACACTATACCGATCCGTGGACCGACGTTCAAGAAAAGTGGAAAATAAGCTACGGGAAGAGAAGGGAGGAAATTGAAAAAGTAGAGGCTGCAAATGACACCATTACAGGAATTTTAGAAAAATGGAAGCTCTTTTCTCATTCGTTTGGACACAGTTTGGTACGCAAACAAAAAAACTACAAAACTTTTATTACATATCCTAACATCTATTCCAATTTATAGGTTGATATTGATTTTCATTATTTGTATCGCGGCGCAACATCTCTTATAGCCAAGTGGGTCCCATTTACAACAAAAATTATTCCAATTTTAAATAGTAAAGTAAAAGGGTCAGTCCACTCGGCATACATTGACAAAATCAATGCTGAGGAAGATGGTATTTATTATTGTTGTTCATAAATTTTTTATTTTCATATAAAATATAAAAAAAAATTCTCAGGTAAAGATTCATTGATTGCGCTCATGCTACATGTCTTGCTACCTCCTGTTATGAAAAGGACATCGTCAAAATCAAAAACTGTTGGAAAATCTACCGTTAAGGATTCACAGCTCTCTTTTTTGTTGCACGTGGTGACGTCGAATGATGTTGAAAATCAGCTACAGCAATTGAAGACTGCTTTGTATAACAGGGGTGAGACGTTGCAGCCAATTATTATTGCAATTGGCCTGACACTAAGAAAAGCCGAATTTTTGTATACTTTGATAGCATTAAGTATAAATTACCCAGTTTCTTAAGCGCATTTGACGTGTGTTTTAAAATATTTCATGCGTTGAACTTAAAATATCCGTCAGACAGTTATGAGTTTTGGTTATTTATACAAAAATATTTCTATTCAATAAGTCTAAAGGAAGACAAAGTATCTCCAAATGTTTTATGCCTAATTTGTGATTTACAGTAAATTTAAGGGTAAAGACTTTATTTAACTTATTAACTTTATTTAACTTGACATTATTATACAAGATAATTCAGATATATTTTTCATTTGCGTTAAATATACAGTTAATTCGTTTGTTAAACATTTTCAATCATTTTTAGTTTCCTAATTTATTTTGTGAAACCTTTCGAATGTTTTAAGAGTCAAATTCATTTAAATATCTTGCCAAATGGAAATACTTATGTTAGACCAAAATACTTTTAGCATATTTTGCGATATACCATGAAACTGTTTGCATTGTAAATTTAATTTTAAGTGTTTTTGTATTATAAAATTATCTATTTGTAAAATTTAAAAACTTTGAAAACAGTTTTCTTATTTAAATAAAATTATGTTTAAAACAATATATCAAGATGATCAATTTTGTAACAGTTTTTATCTTCTTCCAGCTTTTGTGATTCTTTATTACGGCTACCAAAAACTTGTCAATTTACCCGACTAAGAGTACATTTACTATTTAAATTGTAAATTTTCCATATTAATAGTAATATTACAATAAAAATAGTAAAATTAACATAAATTCAGTAAACTTACAAATTTTCAGTAATGTAAATGTACCATGCTAATAGTAACATTACAATAAAAATAATATTTTTACTATTTTTACTGTAACATCACTAAAAATTTGTAAGTTTACTGCATTTATGTTAATTTTACTATTTTTAGTGTAATATTACTGAAACATTTGTTAATTTAAATTTTTTCGGTGAATGTACTATTTTTTTGTAACTTTACAATAAAAATAGTAAATTCACCGAAAAATGTAAGATAACAAATGTTGCAGTAACATCACAGAAAAATTAGTTACTTTAATGTAAATTAGTAACTTTACAGTAAAATATGAGCATTACTGTAAAATAGTAACTTTACTGTACAAACAGTAATTGTACTGTAATCAACAGTCATTTTGAACTATTTTTGACAGTTGGCGCGTTTTTAACAATTATTTTGGTTGATTTTTACAGTATTAACAGTAAGCTTTACGTAATTTGTTACGTCAAATTATACTGTAAATATCGGTTGATTTTACTATTTTATCGGTTGGCGCATTTTCAACCAACAAAATTGGTTGATTTTAACCGACTTTTTTTTTGTGTGTATAGTTGGTGCAAATTAGGCAATGCCATTCCCTTAACTGCAGCCTCTTAGTTATGGCAAACTTAGCTTAGTGAGTGCGGAGGAGATAGGGATATTAAGATTTATGTTTGACATGCAGAGCGCGCGCATAAACAAAAGAGTGAGCGTAAATAACAACAAAGACGCATGATTGCATTCAAATTATTTTATATGTAGCGGCAGTCATAAGAGCGACGCACGCGCTGATCAAGCTTTAAGCCGCTCTTTGTGATGCAGACATGCATATATTCACTCAGCTGAGCATGCTGCTTGCAGTGAGTACCATTAACAGTTATATTTCTTCTTCTTTGTTCTTCTCTCTGTTATCTTACTGTGGCTACAAAATATTAGAAAGCTTTGTTTTGCAAGCAATCGATGCGTAAAATATAAAATTTTTTTATACCCTAAACCATGAAATGGGTATATATGTTTTGTGTAAAAGTGTGTAACAGGCAAAAAGAAGCATCTCCAACCCCATATATAAAGTATATATATTCTTGATCAGAATAAACAGCCGAGTCGATATAGCCATGACCATATGTCCTTCTGTCAGTCTGTCCGTCCGTCCGTCCGTATGTATGAACGCGTCAATCTCAAAGACTAAAAATGCTAGAAACTTCCAATTTGGATCATAACTTCTCCAAATCCATAGGCAGATCAAGTTTATTTCAAACTATCGATAACTATTCTCGTTTCCGATATACATATGGAATCGATAACGAAAAAATCTCGAATTTAGAAAATGTAAAAATAGGAGTTGAAACCTTGGATAACTTTATAACTTCTGTGAAAATTTGATCCAAATCAGCATCAACAGCCAAGTCGATACAGCCATGTGAGTCTGTCCGTCCGTCCGTCCGTCCGTATGAATGAACTATAAGAGCTAGAGTCTTCAAATTTGGAACATAACTACTCCTAAGTCATAGGCAGATGAACTTTATTTCAAACAATCGATAACTATTCTCGTTTCCGATATACATATGGAATCGATAACGAAAAAATCTCGAACTAAGAAAATATAAAAATATAAGTTGAAACTATGGAAAACTTTATTACTTCTGCGAAAATTTGATCCATTTGATTTTGATTTGGTTTGAAACACCGGAGATATTTTATATTAAAGTTAAGTCAAGAAAAACTGCACTACTGCAAGTCACTTCATACACGGGTTCAGGGTATCTTTTAACCTTCCTACATGTTTTCAGATTCGCTCATTCTCGTGTTGATATATCAATTGTCATCTTAAACTTAACTTATTCAATTTATTTAATATGCTTGTTTGCTGCAGCAAAAATTGCAAAACGGTTGGAACAACCAACCAAGGTTTAATTTTATGTAGATTGTGTGACAACATGATCCACATTAAATGTGCTGGCTTTACGGCCAAAATAAGGGACTGCTTAGTTGCAGACACAGGCCTTAAATGGTTTTGTGAGAGCTGCAATGTTGTGGAGAAGGAAACTTCCCAATGCATTAGGCAGACTCATGGAGGATTTAAGTCTATGCATGTTGCCTTCAACAATCTGCATACGGCATTTGAAGAGCTTGAGAATAATTTAAAAAATGGCAAGACGATCACTGAATCTCCGAAGCGTTAAAAGACTTCGGGTCTATCCGCCTTGTGTTCCACCTGTCTTGCCCAGCAATCCACTTCTGGTGTCTAGCATTAATCCCATAAATCCTATTGCTAGCCCATTAGTGGTATTTAACTCGCCGGCAAGAAATCCCACTAATAGCCTAACCACCGTTAGTTCTATACCACTAAATGATCTTTTACCTGAGCCCTCTGGTTCGACAGGTTAATTAATTTATTTATTTGTTTATTGTCAACTATGATCAGCTGACATAAAATACAAATTAATTTAAATTTAAATAAAATTAAAAATTTAAATTAAAAATATGTAAACTAAAATTATATATAAATCTGAAAGTTAGTTTAGGTAAAAAATTTATAAAGTTAACGTTAAAGCTCTGGGAAATTCAACAATAAAATTAGGGGTCTAACATTTGTTGCTTGGATTGGGAAAAACCCAATCAGACCAGCGTTAGATAAGTAGTTAGTGGTTAGTAGTTACGATTAGATAAAGCAATAGGATCGATCTTTTTAGTACTGGAATTGAGGACTCCAAGGATATAAGAGAATAAAGTTTGTTATAGTCAGAACATAAAACACGGAATGGTTCATGTATTAAATAGTTGCTCGAGCAACGATCAAGGCTAAGGGGTAAAAAGTTACGAGTAGCTCTAATCGGAACAGTTAATTTAATTCGACTTAATAGAACTGATGCGTCGATTTCACCATTAAGTAGGTTAGTAATAAATAATACTCCATGCATAGTTCTACGGTTTAATAGGGAGGGAAGATAAATCAAAAGGAGTCAACTTGAATACGGGGGTAAGTCAACTCCAGGAACCCAGTTAAAACTTCTAAGGGCAAAAGCAGAAATTTCTTCTGCACAGATTCAATTCTATCATGGTGAATCGTGTATTGTGGGGACCACACACAAGATCCATAGTCCAGGATGGGACGTACTAGGGATGTATAAAGCGTTTTAGTGGTGTAGGGATCGTTAAACTCTTTCGACCACCGCTTGATGAAGCCAAAGACATTAATGGCCTTATTAACCATAGACGAAATATGAGAGTCAAACTGCAGCTTAGGATCAAGAATAATGCCTAAATCTTTAATTTCAAACACGCGGTCAAGTGGTGAAGCATCAAGCAAGTAGTGAGCAGTATGAGGGGTACTTCTACAAAAAGACATGACTTTACATTTTGAACAGTTTTAATTGAGTAATATAAAAAAATAAAGTTTGTTATAGTCAGAACCTAAAACACAGAATGGTTCATGTATTAAATAGTTGCTCGAGCAACGATCAAGGCTAAGGGGTAAAAAGTTACGAGTAGCTCTAATCGGAACAGTTAATTTAATTCGACTTAATAGAACTGATGCGTCGATTTCACCATTAAGTAGGTTAGTAATAAATAATACTCCATGCGTAGTTCTACGGTTTAATAGGGAGGGAAGATAAATCAAAAGGAGTCAACTTGAATACGGGGGTAAGTCAACTCCAGGAACCCAGTTAAAACTTCTAAGGGCAAATAGAAGAAATTTCTTCTGCACAGATTCAATTCTATCATGGTGAATCGTGTATTGTGGGGACCACACACAAGATCCATACTCCAGGATGGGACGAACTAGGGATGTATAAAGCGTTTTAGTGGTGTAGAGATCGTTAAACTCTTTCGACCACCGCTTGATGAAACCAATGACATTAATGGCCTTATTGACCATCGACGAAATATGGGAGTCAAATTTTAATTTAGGGTCAAGAATAATTTGAAACACGCTGTCAAGTGGTGAAGCATCAAGCAAGTAGTGAACAGTATGAGGGGTACTTCTACAATAAGTCATGAACAATTTAAGTTGAGTAAGTTAAAACGACACCAGGCCGACAGGGCACACAAATCCGACTGTAGTAAGTTACACAGAGAAGCATCATTGTAGGAGAAACATAGTTTAACATCATCAGCAAACATGAATACAAAAGAGTTAGTTATAACAGCTGGAAGATCGTTTATAAACAAATTGTTCTTGCTCACCGTCTCCGTCCCTGCTGTCTATCGAGTCAACGCAATCCGACCGCGCGTGGTCGGCAACACCCAACCCGACAAATGAAGTCTTGCACATAGCACGCGACCGAAAGTTTTCGTGCTCCCCGTCTCTCTTAGCAACGACTGCAAGTGCTGCGCCCTCTCTAGGTCTCGCAACAGCGACTACAACCACAACTGCACCGATACCTACTTCCCGTTCAACAAGCACAACGACTGCTGCGCCGTCAGCAAATCAAACTGCAAACAGCAAAAATGTTAGGCTGGCTACGCAAACTGGTATGGATCGATACATTTATATCAAAAGAAAGCTAAGTCCGCAAAATTCTACGAATAAACCAAGAATTACCCGTAGCAATTTAAATATACCCTCGAATGATACAACATACAATAGCAATAGATTTCACATCTTGGTAGAAAACACTGATGATCTGCCTTCTGAAGCCGTTGGGGCTGTCACGAAAAAGCCAAAGCCACCCCCAATATATATACGATATAGAAATTAAAGTCCAGACAAAGTCGGAAGATAATTACAAAGTTCTGATAAAGCATCTAAACGAAAAAAATTTAATTATTATACGTATCAATTAAAAAGCTGCAAGGGCCTGCAAGTCGTAATAAAAGGCATAGAACCTGATGTAACACCAGGAGAAATAAAACAGGTGCTGCAGGAGAAAGGATTTCGAGCAAAAACAGTCATTAACATCTTAAACAGGAACAGGATGCCTCAACCACTTTTTAAAATAGAACTTGAACCAGAAACGAAGATGCTTAAAAAAAACGAGGTGCACCCAATATACAAACTTCAGCTTTTACTTCACCGAAGAATAACCGTAGAAGAACCGCACAAACGAAATGGTCCGGTACAATGTATGAACTGCCAAGAGTACGGCCATACAAAAGCCTACTGTACACTGCGCTCGGTATGCGTATACTGTGGGGAACTGCATAGCTCCACAAGTTGCCCAGCAAGTAAAGAAGACTGTAGCAAAAAATTTTGCAACAACTGCGAAGGCAAACACACAGCCAACTACAGAGGCTGCCAAGTCTACAAGGAACTTAAAAACCGTATCCATCAGCGCGTTACCACTGTACGCTCGCAACACACACCGATTACCTTCACTCCATCGAAACACAACCCAGACGTCTTCTTTTCGTCTGCAGCCTCACTTGGCCCCGAATTCTCAACCAATAACGCAACTTATGCAAGCGCCCTAAGATCTGGACTGGCTCTTCCTGCCTCTAACGCGCCGTATTTACAACCTAGAGAAGTGAGCACAAACGCTGCACAGGAGCAGCAACAAAGCAACCACGAAGCACTCATATGTACCCTGCAACAGAGCATGAACGAGTTTATGTCATTCATGAAAACAACTATGCAAGAACTAATGCGTAATCAAAATCTTTTGATACAAATGCTTGTATCACAACAGTCAAAATAATTAATGGCTGCGATACGAATATCTACGTTGAACGCTAATGGCGTCTCACAGCATAAACATGAATTAGCTCAATTCCTACTAGATAAGCACATCGACGTAATGCTACTTTCCGAAACACACCTTACAAACAAATATAACTTTAACATAAGTGGATACTTATTCTACGGTACAAATCATCCCGATGGCAAGGCACGCGGTGGTACTGGTATTTTGATCAGAAGCCGCCTCAAGAACCACTACTATAAAGAGTTTGCTGAAAACTTTCTACAGGCAACATCTCTAAAAATACATTTGGACAGTGGGAGCCAACTTACTCTAGCCGTTGTATACTGCCCCCCGCGTTATACCATATCTGAAGAACAATTTATGGAATTTTTTAACTCACTAGGAGAATGCTTTATAGCAGCAGGAGACTACAATGCCAAGCACACACACTGGGGATCTCGTCTTGTGAATCCAAAAGGAAAGCATCTCTACAATGCAATTATAAAAACTAACAACAAGCATGACCACGTTTCTCCTGGCAGACCAACATACTGGCCGACAGATCCCAAAAAACTACCCGATCTGATTGACTTTGTAGTTACCAAAAACATTTCGCGTATACTGATAAGTGCAGAGTGCCTTTCGGATCTATCATCCGATCACTCGCCAGTCCTAATAAATCTGCAACGACACCCAGAATTCATAAATCGACCCGGTAAGTTAACTTCACATAAAACTAACTGGCTCAGATACAAAAAATATATAAGCTCACACATTGAGCTTAAGCCACGTCTCGTAGATGAAGCTGACATTGATAGTTTTGTTAACACTCTGGAGACGGTCTTCGTCGACGCAGCTCGCACCGCTACGCCTCAAACACCAAATACAATACACAACCAAAGGACAACAAATCTACAAATTGAACAGCTCGTTCTTGAAAAACGGCGCTAACGACGTGACTGGCAATCGAACAGATCGCCATCGGCAAAGCAATAACTAAAAGAAGCCACAAGTAAACTCACCAAAGCGTTAAAAATCGAGGACGAGCGCGCTCAACGCCTTTACATCGAGCAATTATCAACCACCAGTACGAAAAACTCATTGTGGAGAGCTCACCCAACTCTAAGCTCACCAACAGAAACAGTAATGCCTATAAGAAACTTCGCAGGCGGCTGGGCCCGCAGCGATGAAAAAAGACCTAACACATTTGCTACTCATCTTTAAAAAGTGTTCCAACATAACCCTGCAACAAATACGTTTGCACTACCGACTGTTTCAAACGGCTCTCAGCTTCAACATGATCCAATCAAGTTTCGCCCAAATTAAATCTTTAGAATCATTAAAGAGCAACTGAACCCAAAAAAATCTCCAGGAGGTGACCAAATAACCCCAAAGATGATTATTGAGCTTCCTTATTGTACAATCTGCATAATTGCCCAGCTCTTCAATGCTATCACCAAACTTGGCCACTATTCAGACAGATGGAAAAAGTCAATCATCATTATGATACCAAAGCCTGGAAAAGATAACACAGTTCCCACGTCGTATAGACCTATAAGTTTATTATCGTGTCTATCAAAACTTTTTGAAAAATGTTTGCTGTCCCGGATAAATCCATTCCTGAATCTTCATAACATAATCCCATCACACCAATTTGGCTTTCGTGAAAAGCACGGAACAATTGAGCAGGTTAACAGAATAAAACAAGTGGAAACGTTGCAGTCGGACGCAACCGACTGCGGCATACTCGATACCAGAATTAAAACCGGTAAAAAGAGGCCTGAATGCAAAGGGGTTAGGATGCAGCAGGGGTTTACGCTGCCTTAAAGATTCTCCGATGCAGATGGGGATGCCACCGGCTATCTTCATACCAAATTTGGTGACTCTAGCTCAAAGTTTGTAAAAGGTGGGGAAAGGCGGGGGGCTGGGGCGGTATGGGTAGTTGTGGCATCAAAATTTGTGTTGCAGATCTTTCTGAAATGTCAATTGCTATCTTCATACCAAATTTGGTGACTCTAGCTCAAAATTTGTAAAAGGTGGGGAAAGGGGGGGCTGGGGGCAGTTTGGGTGGGCGTGGCATCCAAATTTTGATGCAGATCTTTGTGGAATGTCAATTGTTATCTTCATACCAAATTTGGTGACTCTAGCTCGAAGTTTGTAAAAGGTGGGGAAAGCGGGGCTGGGGCCGGTAAGGGTGGGCGTGGCATCCAAATTATTGATGCATATCTTTGTGGAATGTCAATTGCTATCTTCATACCAAATTTTGTGACTCTAGCTCGAAGTTTGTAAAAGGTGGGGAAAGCGGGGCTGGGGCCGGTAAGGGTGGGCGTGACTTCCAAATTTGTGATGCAGATCTTTGTGGAATGTCAATTGCTATCTTCATACCAAATTTGGTGACTCTAGCTCGAAATTTGTAAAAGGTGGGGAAAGGGGGCTGGGGGCGGTAAGGGTGGGCGTGGCATCCAAATTTTTGATGCAGATCTTTGTGGAATGTCAATTGCTATCTTCATACCAAATTTTGTGACTCTAGCTCGAAATTTGTAAAAAGTGGGGAAAGGGGGGCGAAATGGAGGGCTCGGCTTTGGAGCCCCTTTGATGCAGTTTTTTGGGGGTCGTTGCCAGCTATCTTCCTACCAAATTTGGTGGCTCTAGCTCCACAACTCTGGAAGATACACACATTCCCGTTTTTGACGAAGCGTTGGGGTGGATGGGGGCGGCTAGGGCAGTATCGGTGGGCGTGGCATCCACACTTTTGATGCAGTTTTTGGGGGGTCATCATCACCTATCTTGGCACCAAATTTGGTGGCTATAGCTCAAAAACTGTGGGAGATATAGGCTTTTTTGACTCTAAAATTCGGGGGGGCTGGGGGCGGAATGGGGGGCGTGGCTCCAAAATTTTTGATGCAGTTTTTTGGGGGTTGCTAGTAGCTATCTTCTTACCAATTTTGGTAGTTCTAGCTGTAAGGATGTGCGAAATATGAGGATTTATCGGTTTTGAGTTATCGAATTTATCGATTTGCCAGCCCCCCAGTTATCGTAGAACCCCCATCTTGACACTTTAATTTACTATCCCATAGATAAAGAGATTTGGAAAGTTTCAAGTCTCTAGCTTGAAGGGTGTGGAAAAAAATTGTGTTCATACAGACGGACAGACACCATGACGGACATTGCACAAACTCAATATACTCTTTACGTTCGGGATCGAGTATAATCAGAGATACGAAGTGCGTTCGAAAATAGAGAATACTGCACTGCAATATTTCCGGATGTTTCCCAGGCATTCGACAAAGTTCGGTTGGAAGGTCTGATGCATAAGATCAAAACAATGCTCCCAACAACACACATAAGCTGCTTAAGTCGTACCTCTACGACAGGAAGTTCACAGTAAGATGTAAAACTGCAATGTCTGACGAACACAGTATCGAAGCTGGTGTTCCACAGGGCAGGGTACTTGGACCAACACTGTACGTGCTATTCACAGCAGACATCCCAATAAGCAGCCGATTGACAACATCTACCTTTGCTGATGATACAGCTATTCTCAGCCGCTCCAGATGCCCAATACAAGCAACAGCGCAACTAGCCCTTCATCTGGTCAACGTGGAAAAATGGTTATCAGATTGGCGAATTAAGGTAAACGAACAAAAATGTAAGCAAGTAACTTTCACCCTTAACAGGCAAGATTGTCCACCGCTCACGTTAAACAAAACCACACTTCCAAAAGCCAACGATGTAACGTATCTGGGCGTACACTTAGACAGAAGACTTACATGGCGGCGACACATTGAAGCTAAAAGAACACATCTCAAACTGAAAGCCAATAGCCTCCATTGGCTCATCAATGCTCGCTCTTCCCTTAGTTTAGACTACAAGGTCCTGCTTTACAACTCTGTTCTAAAACCAATCTGGAAAAATGGTTCCGAGTTATGGGGGAACGCTTGCAACAGCAGCATTGACATTGTCCAGAGAGCCCAGTCAAAAATTTTGAGAACCATCACCGGGGCACCGTGGTATGTTCGGAACGAAAACATTCATAAAGACTTAAACATCTTAACAGTCAAGGAGGAAATAGCGGAACAAAAAGTAAAATATTTTAGCAAGTTCTCATCGCACACAAATCATCTCGCGAGAGGTCTCACAAGGCTGCGCAGCCGATCCCGTCTTCGTCGTAACGACTTACCAACCCAGCGATGATTTTTAGGGACGCGCAATCAGAATACAGTCAAAAAAAGAATATGTACTGTTAGCTAAGATTTATTAATAAGATTTGTATACTTATTGCTAGTTTTCTAATTGACTAGAAAAGATTCAATAAATAAACCCAGCAATCTAAAAAAAAAAAAATAAACAAATTTAATAGCAAAGGTCCAATGCGAATACCCTGGGGAACACCAGAGGTAACTAAAATAGGTTTAGATACAGACGATTTAAAAACTACTTTTTGCGTTCGGCCACACAAGTATTCCGAAAGCCACAATAAAAGTTTTGATGAAAATCCCATAATATCTAATTTATGAAGCAACAGAGAATGACTAACAGAGTCAAATGCATTACTAAAATTGGTGTAAATAACGTCAGTTTTCATTTTTTCCTGAAGCACTTTGATAACAAGCGATGTGAATTCAAGAAGGTTAGTGGTAGTAGATCTACGCCTAACATAACCGTGTTGATAAGGCGATATAATTGAACTACATCCGTGTTGCAGTTGAGAACATATAATTTTTTCAACTTTGATACACCACTATAGTTTTTAACGTTTGACTTTGAAGAATTTTTATGGAGTGGAATTATAAAGGATTCCTTCCTTATATCAGGAAACACAGTTGAGTCGACAGACAAGTTAACTAATTTATTTAAGGGCTTACAAAAGAATACAACCTGGCACTCCATCAGGACCAGGCAAGTAGCCAGGTTTGATAGAGTTAAATTCACTCAGGAGCGTGGACTCAGTAACTACTGGGACATATATGCAATTAGCATTACTGCTACTATATAAATTCGATGAGTACACTGATTGAAAGTACTCAGCAAATAGATCGGCTACTGCCTGATCAGAACTTGCTTTTGTATTATCAAGGTATACTGAGGATGGCAAGCAAGAAGACTTACGTTTAGAGTTAACAAATTTATAAAACTGTTTAGGGTCACGTGAAAAGTTTAGTCTACAACGATTAAGATAATTATTATAACAAGATGTGTTAACAGAAAGAAAACTAGATTTTGCTACTAAATACGAAGATAAATCTAAAGTCGTTCCCGATTTTTTAAATTTTTTATATGAACTTGTCTTCGCGTTTTTCAATTTCGATAGTTCTCTCGTAAACCAAGGTGGTTTATTATCAATTGAAGAACAAGTGAGGGGAACCACAATATCCATATCTATATCACTACAAGAATAAAGGCGAAACCAATTAGTATATTGAAGAAGATAATTTAATTTAGTAAAGTTAGTTTTACGAAAACAACGGGTTTTAAAAGTATTATTAGATACTGAACTAGGGTTAAGAATTTCGATGGATAGTTCTAAGGTGGGATGGTAGGTATCTTCCAGAAGCACTAGAGGGGGTATTCTACTAGCATTACTGCAATCTGAGTCCGAATCAAATATCAAGTCCAACATTCTACCACTACAGTTATGCCTCCTGTTAACTTGCGATAGGCCATCTATAAAATCATCAGAAGTGACTGGTAATACCGCCGAAGATGTGTCAATCACAGAACATACAACATGTGGCAGATTAAAATCACCAACAACTATCAGATTATCCATATCTGTCAAAAATGACGAAACAAGTTGCACTCAGATGGGATGAGTAAATGTTAAAATCGGAATGAGGAGGAATATAAGAGCAAGTAACATAAAGTGAACGGCCGTTTAGTAATATTTTAACACATAAAAACTCTATGTCCGGAAGATCCTGAGAAAGAATCTGTTCAGAGGAAATACAGGAGTCAACAGCAATGAGAACACCACCCCCCTTTCGGGAAGTGCGATCGTATCTGTACAAGTTATATTTAGAAGGAAAAACGCAAAAATCCGAAATATCTGGTTTTAACCAGGTTTCTCCTGGTCTAGAAAACTTGTGGGATAGTTCAGAGGGGGCTCAGCTTAGGCCACCAGGCGGGTCGCGGGTTGCGGATAGCGAACGGCCTTTTTATAAGGTTAGCTGCGAATAAGCGAGAATCTATGCATATAAGCAGTCCCGGACAAACAGCGGGTACGGTACCGTTCACCGTACCGGCAAGACGCTTGTGTCGCCGTCTTTAAAGCATAGCCTCACACACTCCTAACTCCCTCACACGTAACCATCTTCATCCCTTCCCCAATATCTCACTCCGGGCTGAACAAAGGTGTCATTCGAACCGTGCCGAAAGTCAACCTGGCCCGGATTAAAAACTAGCCCAGTCGTTAACGGTGAGCTCAGGCAGACGGCGACCGCCGTTCTAATTAGCCTTACCCGGGTACTGCGGATCTCTGCCCGGGTGGACCTTTTATTTAACCGCAACTCGTGGGATAGAATGAAAAACAGCAATAAAAAGTACATAGGAGTGCAGCAGGATACCCCTGCTGCCAGTGTCGCGAGACACTTTGAGGACCGCCTCCTTGACGGGGAGCGGCCCTCTAATGTGGGACCACCCTCGCGGCGCCCTAACCAGGCTCAGCCAAAAAAAAAGGCCGCAGGCGGCAATAGATACAGCGCGCGCACAACCGACGACGAGGGAAGCCCCACGTCACCGTGTCGCCCCAACTGCAGGAGGAGGAAACAAGGCTGGACCATCCCAGCCGATGCAACCGAGACTCTGCGCAGTTAGGTGACATGGCGTTGAAAAAATTGGGAGAGCCGGGCGGTTTGGATGACCCAAACCGAAAAACGCTGAACGGCTCGAAAACCAAATGGTACCTGAGATACCTTCAGCAGGGATTACCACCTGCTGAGGCACTGCGCATGGCAACGGCTGGAAAAGACTCGGCGATCCAGGTACGGGGACCAGCCCCCAAACGCCTGAGCAGTACTTTGACGCCACCCACTGCCACCCCCAAAAGGGCGTGCCCAGAGGAGCGTCCCAGCACGTCGGCAGCCGCCGTAGCAACAGCAGTGAGGTCTTCCTCTCCATTGTCCACCGAGTCTCGCATATCGTATGCAGCGATTGCAAAAAAAGTCAAGGTGGCCGTGTTACCTGTGGAATACCCGCAGGTAATGCTCAGCCATGGGGACTTGTCCGCACTAGAGGAGGCCATCCTGGACGAGGTTATCCTCACAAGATGGGACACCGCGGTCGCGTTCGCGGCCATTCATTTTCGGGTTGGCTACCTGGTCATTGAATGTTCCGACGATCACTCAGCGGAGTGGCTGAGGACCGTGGCGTCAAGACTGCAGTCGTGGAAAAGGGCTCCACTGCACTGCATGGTGGGTGATGATATTCCATCACCCCACAACATCACCATCTTCTGCCCAAGAAGCGCGGATCGGTCAACCGAATCCTTATTGGTTCTGCTGAGGAGCCAGAACAAGATCGAGACCGACTCGTGGAAGGTGTTATCGAGGAGGACGGAAGGCGGAGGTGCGCTATTGGTGATAGGCATCGATGAGGCATCCAAGGACGCGATAGTGGCGAGAGGCCACCAAGTTTCATTCCGCTACGGGACCATCCCCGTTAGCGGTCTGAAAAAGAAGAGTGTTGGCGCGAGGACCCCCGCCCAAACGACAGCCCAGGAAGCTGCAGGCTCGGCCCCCACACCTCCCACCACCACTGTTCCGAGTGCTCATCTGGCAGGTGTCTCTGATTTATCAGAGGATCTGGCAGAGGATGAGGCCCTGGCGGAGATGACGCTCGGTCCAGCAGAGCTGGAAGGGATGGATGATGAGGTGCCGATGTCCTCGCAAGAGCTCGCTGAGGAGCTTGAAACGGCAGAAGCTGACGTCACCATGACGGGCAGCGGTGATGTGGGCAGCTCCCAACCTACATCACCTGGAGCTGGAGCGGCGGATGAGTGATGGTGACATCAAACGTCACCGTCACTGGACTAGCCCAGATAAACCTCCATCGGGCTAAGGCAGCCTTTGCTGTCTTGGCCAGGATGTTTATCACCCAACATCTTGGGCTAGCCCTGGTACAGGAGCCATGGGTGAACAATGGCATAAAAGGCCTGTACACCGCTGACTCGAAGGTAATCTGGGATCAAAGAGATCCTACACCTAGAGCATGCATTATGGTAAGGCAATGTATTAATTTTACTATTCTTTCAGAATTCCTCACTAGGGACTGCGTACCTATTGCCGTAAGGGCAATTGGAAACGCCCCCCCCCACCTACCCCTATTGCGGTGGCATCTGCCTAGTGAAGGTGCACGGCTCCATAGAGCATTATCAAAGCGGGCGCCGGAGGCTAATTTAGCCTTGAAGCGTAAAGATAATACATATACGAGCACCAATATGCAAAGGTTAGAGCTTCTGTTTGAGACGCTCTTCCCATGAAGTATCCCCTGGAAACAGTGCGAATCGCTTGAAACAGAGGGTCAACACAGACCAACGGCCATTGACTGGGCATGTGCCAAGTAGGTGGTCACAGTGGAGAAAATAAAATGGGCAATTGGAACCTTCCAGCCTTACAAATCTCCTGGTCTAAATTGCATATCACCGGTATTCCTTCAGCAGGGACAGGGAATACTCCTACCCACTCTAAGGAAAATCCTGGTCAGTAGCCTAGCACTTGGTCATATACCAAGCACTTGGAGTGGAGTTAGGGTGGTCTTCATCCCCAAGATAGGGAAGACAGATACCACCAACCCAAAGTCATTCAGACCCATCAGCTTAACATCTTTTTTGTTGAAAACGTTGGAAAAGCTGGTGGATTATAACATTAGGAGTACTCTGCTTACACAGAGTCCACTGCAGGCAACGCAGCATGCATACAGAACAGGCAGGTCTACGGACACTGCCCTGTATGAGCTGCACCGTACTCTGCGGGCTGCAGTAGTAAACAAAGAAGTAGCAGTTTGTGCATTTTTAGACATTGAAGGTGCTTTTGACAACACATCACATGATGCTACCTTGAATAGAAGTGGGCTGGACAGTACAACCAGTAGATGGATTTCATCCTTACTAGGGTCCAGACAGGCTACGGCATCTATAAAAGATAATACCGTAACAGTAACAACCACAAGGGGCTGTCCTCAAGGGGGGGGTTTTATCACCCCTCTTATGGAGTATACTAGTAGACGAACTATTAAGTAGACTTGGTCAGGAGTATTCAATGTCAAGGCTATGCAGACGACATTGTGATAATAGCTCGGGGCAAGCATGAAGAAACTCTTTGTGATAATGTTCAACTGGGACTTAGGATTACGCATGATTGGTGCAGGGAAGTTGGTTTCAACTTAAACCCTAATAAAACAATCATCGTTCCGTTCACCAGTACATACAAGCTACAAAGGATGAGGGAGATTAGGCTCGCAGGGAGTCCAATAGAAACAAGCAAGGAAGTTAAGTTCCCTGTGGTCAATTTCGACAGTAAATTAACTTTGGCACCCATGTTCAGAATACGATCGCAAAGTGCTGCAGAGCGCTGTATACGTGTCGTAGCATAGCCGGGAAGTCATGGAGAAAATCGCCAAAAATAATAAGATGGCTATACCTTATGGTAGTAAAGCCCATGCACACGTACGGAGTGATTGCGTGGGGGGATAAGGCACAACAAATCACTGTGCAGAAGCAGCTTCAAAAGCTACAAAGAATGACATGTGTAGATAACACCACTCCATCACACAATTAGGCTGCAACAGAAGGCAACCCTCTTAAGAATGTCCGTTGAAGGAGTAACAAAAAGGAGTGGACATCTCTGGAAGAGGTCTACAACATGAAGCCACACACCATAAAATGGTACACCGATGGACCCCTAACGCAACAAGGATCCGGTCTTGGTGTGGTAGGCCCTCGGCTAATGTACCACGAGCCCCTAGGTATGCACACCAGCATATTCCAAGCTGAGGTATGTGCAATCGGGAGGTGTGTGGACTTTAATCTAAAGCGTAACTATCGGAATAGGGATATAGCCATCTTATCCGATAGCCAAGTAGCAATAATGGCACTTAGTAAGACCTAAATCAGGTCAAAGGTAGTTCGTGAGGTACGAACCAAGCTAGACACTCTGGGATCACAAAATAGGCTTGCCCTAAGATGGGTCCCGGGACATGTCGACATAGCGGGAACGAAGAGGCAGATAAGCAAGCAAGACTGGGGGCAGCGACACCTCTAATAGGAGCCGAGCCGTACTGTGGTATAGGAAGAAGCACAATACGGCAAGAGCTTAGGAATGAAGAGAGACTTCTTCGAAGAACGAGCTGGGAAAGGACACCAGGACTCAGACAAGCAAAGCTTCTCTTGGGTAGCTATAACCTCAAACGGTTTGAGCAAGTAATATCAATGGGTAAAAATAGACTCAGGATACTCACCGGTCTCTTCACAGGACATTATAGACTACGAGGTCACCTGGCAAAGCTAGGTATAGTCAGCAGCGAGATTTGCAGATTCTGCGAAATCGAAGGAGAAACCTCCTTGCACATTATAGCAGAATGCGTAGCCTTAGTAAGGAAAAGAAGAAGTTTTCTAGGAAAACATATTGTGCAACTTAGCAATCTAAAAACCATCGACCCAACAAAGGTACTTGCTTTTATGCAACACCTGGGCCTGATGGAAAAGCTATAGGCCAAGGAGGGGGCACAATAGATCTATTTGATCGCAGTGTATTTACCCCCAATATAATAATAATAATAATAATAATAACCAGGTTTCTGTAAGTGCAACTATTTGTGAATCAAAAGATATGCTGTTAACATATAATTTGGCAAGTTTAGTGTTAAGGCCTCTAACATTTTGGTAGGACAAGCTAATTACATTTGTTAGTTCTTTGCCGACTAGTAATCCTAATACCATTATTATTATAATTATGATTACGCCTATTCACATACTCTTTTACAACGAGCTGCTGCGGCCAAAACTTTTCAGAACAAATCGTCGTGAAAAGTTCGGGCGGAACACTCAACTTAAAAGAAGATATGCTTCGGGCGTGTTTGAATTTAAATTTTTCCACCTTAATATGTGGGGACTCGATAAAACTTTTAATGTAGGCACTAACATCATCCGATGAAGTATCGGATGCTAGCCTAGACACAAAGATACATTTATTGATAGGCACAACAACAAGAGGCTTTGGAGCGCCGGCTGAACCTACAGCAGGATGACTAGGCACACAAACTTTCGAATCTGAGGGCACTAGTAAAGAATTGTTAGCTGTGGTTAAGTTATTAATAGGATTTCTAGCTGGCGAGTTAAAAACCATTAATGGGCCAGCAATAGGCCCCGATGTGGGATTATTAATTGGCACCAGTAGTGGCTTGGTTGGCAGGACAGGTGGGACACTAGGTGGAAAAGGACCCGAAGTCTTTTCGCGTTCGGAGATTCCGTCATGATCTTGCCGTTTTTAAAATTCGCCTCAAGCTCTTTGAAAGCCGTATGCAGATTATTAAACGCTTTGTTCATAGATACAAAGCTTAGGTGAGTCTGCCTTATGAATTGAGCAGTTTCCTTCTCAACCTCATTGTAGGACTCACAATACCATTTCAGGCCAGAGTTAGCAACTAAGCAGTCCCTTATTTTGGCAGTAAAGCCAGCACATTTCATGTGGATCGCGTTGTCACACAATCTACATAAAATAAAGTCTTGGTTGGTTGTACCAACCGTTTTACAAATCTTGCTGCAGCAGGTAAACATATTGAAAAATGTAAACAATGAAATAAGCAAATCGAAATGCTAAAACAAAACAATGAAGAGTGCAAGAATATATGTATGTATTAACGTTTCAATGCAATGAGTACGTTGAAACGGTAAAAATAAAGAGAGCAAGAGAGCGTGAGCAGATAGAACCGCAATAACGTCGGATAAGAGCGGACGAAAGCGGGAGAGGACTGATGCTGAAAAGCGAGAGTAATAAAATTGACAAGCTGTTTGTTGTTAGTAGACACAGAATAAGCAAAAGCAAATATATGTATATATGTATGTATGTACGTATGTTTTCTTTAAGTAAGGCACTGCAGCGTCAGTTAAACTGCAAATTAAAGTGTATAAAAACTTGGCAAAGCTCTTTTTTTTGCAAACGTAAATATGTACACGTATATTTGCAATCCCTGTTAGAATTATTTACCAGATTAAACAAATTTAAACACCGTAAACACAAGAGAACAATAAATACTTGAGAGCACGTAAAAACACGACCGTCACCAACGAAAGACAACTTGTTATATATATTTTAGCAAAAATCGACTTCGGTCTTATATTCTATGGATACGCACCCAAAACCAGGTTGAAAAAAATACAAACAATCGTAAACAGTGGAATAAGAACGACCCTCGGCGCATTTAGGACAACACCGGTCAACAACCTACTAATTTTCTCAAAACACTCACCAATACACACAATAATAAATAAACCAAACATACACAAGTATGCACAAAAAATCGACTCAGTGGTCTCAAAAACAATAAACATCTGTCTCGCCTACAACATCACAGTCAAACCCACCAAAATAATAAAACCCAACAGACCCCCCTGGGACTTAAACCCAAACACAATAGACACAACCCTACACCAATACACCAAAAACAACACAAACCCCCTAGTATTCCAAAAACACTTTTTAGAATTTAAAAACAAACACACCCACTATCACTTTGTCTACACCGACGGGTCCAAATCCACCGACAACACCTCATTCGCCATCACAATGGAAGACTTAGTCATTAAAAGAGGGATTCTCCCCACCCACACATCGATATTTACAGCAGAAATAATAGCAATACTCGAAGCCCTTAGCACAATACTACAAAAAAACGGCAAATGAATCATATGTTCCGATTCCCTATCCTCCCTAAAACCAATACAAAACATCGACAACCTCAGCTTCTACCCAAAAACAATACGAACACTTCTGACAAGACACCAAAACAAAATAAAACTAATGTGGATCCCGAGCCACATTAACATAAAAGGCAATGCATTCGCAGATTCACACGCCAAAAATTCAATCAAATTCCCACTCACCACTACCAATAATATAAACATGACGGACATAAACAAATACTTCAAAAATCAAGAAACAAGATCAATACTGACTTACCCAACATCAAACTGGTACAGAAACATTAACCCCAACAACACAAATATTCTAAAAATTTTTAAAACCTTAAAACAGAACGAAATACCCAGACTCGACCAAATAAAATTAATTAGACTACGACTGGGACACACAAAAATCACAAACCAACACTACATTGACAAAAACATAACCAACCACTGCCCCCTATGCCAAAACAACTGCAAAATAAGCCTCGAACACGTCCTAACTCAATGCCCGTCCCTAACAACAGCCCGAACCAAATTCCTCCTAAACAAAAACCCAATAGACATCCTATCAAACCCATCCATTGAAAACATCACCCTTATAATAAGTTTTCTTAAAGAAACAAACCTTTACCACAAAAAATAACAGCAACAAGACAAAACTGCGCGTATATTCCACACCAATACCACCAACGTAACTTAAAATATAAATATCCAATACAATGCTGCAAAAAAAAAAAAAAAAAACATATACCTAATCACACACATGTAAATAACATTATGTAAATACGTACTTAATACAACACAGCTGAACACAGCACGTGATACTAAAATTCTGAAAATGCCACCATGTTCAGCGCACAAAAAAATTCATAATAATCAACCAATTGAATATGTTAAAACAGGTTATTTGTTGTAGACCTTTTTAATTTAAATTAAGTTTAAAACAGTTTTATTAAGAAGAGTAGTGTTTTATCTGTTTAATAAAACTAAGAACTTACTTTATGTACATGATCCTAAAGACTCTTTCTTTTAAATAAAAATTACATGACCGTCATATTGAATAACTGCCCATTGTTGCTCGCCACTGTCGCATTCAGTTTCGTTTCTTCAACGTGTACGGTTCGCTTCGCTCTCTGCCGTCAAAATACATTGTTCTCTAAACTCAACGTTAACAGCTCGCTTCGCTCGTCACCAAAAAAAACAACTAACAAAGTGCCTCCCAGCAACAAAAACAATTTTAATTGTGCAAAAACCCCCTTGTGCTAACCTAAATTCAACTATGTTTGTAACGCTCGACATCAAAACAAAAAACTTGTGTGTGTATCAATTCGATTCTTTAAATCCCTCAGTCTACTATAAACAACAATAATAAAAAGCAAATTAAAGTTTCCCTTGACACAGTTGGCCACTCCAATTACAACAAAATGCGCATTCAAATAAGTTGGCAACACACGAGCTGCCCTCTGCCAACATTTTCGCTGCCTCTGCCTAAAGTCTCCGTTACCCGAACTTAACTTGACTTGAACTTGAACTCAAGAAACAGCTGATCCATTCAACCTTACGGACAACACTGCTTGCTGGGTACCCTCAACTTAACTTGTCTTGACTTGACTTGACGTAACTTAATAACCTGCAGAAAACAGAATTTCAAGTTCAAGCTAGTTCACGTTTAGTTCAATTTACGTTCATGTTCTAGTTCAAACAGCTGATTGATGAGTAGCTAAAGTGGATGAGCATAGGCTAATTTGTTTAGTACAACAAGATTTTTTATTTAATAAAGCTAGCAAAGATTTTAAAGATCCGGCAAAAAAGAAGGCAGCTTGTATATCAATTGCCGCGGAATTGGAATCTCTTCGTAAGTATAATATTATTTACATAGTTGTCTTTGTTGTTTTGTACAGTTTTTCGCGCTTAAAACTGATGATATCAAAACAATGACAAACAGCTAATCGATAAGTTCATGCGCACGGTTGCATTCACGATCACGTTCACGTTCAAGGTTCAACTTAAGTTCACGTTTGGCTAATTTCGGGTATTTGCTAGAATTTCACACTCAAGTTAAGGCTCAGTTACACGAACTTGAATTGAATTGAATTCAAGTTGAATTCCGCTGAGACAACTTGTGATTCTGTTGCTGCCTATATTGCTAGCAAAACTAAAGTTAGCGTCTCTATTACGAAATTTAACTTTTCTTCCCCTCGCGAAATATCATCTTTTAAAATTAATGTCTCTCTAGAATCGTTTTCAATCATATGTGATCCCAAATTTTGGCCCCCTCATACGGTTGTTCATGAGTTTTTGCAAAAAAAAAAGAACTCTGCCTTTACCTGTCAACCTTCCAGCTGCAACCTTCTCAAATAATAACTCAAATAAGTTCTGATGAAATATCTATTATTTGTCAGAATGTTATGGGTCTGGTCTCAAAACTTAAAAACTTGTTTTTGAATAGCTTTTCGTTCCATGCTGATATAATTTCTTTTACTGAAACTTGGTTAAATCCAAGTATATCTAATTGTGAACTTTTTTCAAATAATTTTATCGTCTATAGAGCTGATCGACCGTCTCGCCGAGGTGGTGGGGTATTAATTGCTGTTAAAGCTACTCTCCAGTCGGAACCTTTCTGTTTTTCTGCCATTAATGATGCTGAGATTATTTCTGTTAAAATAACTCTCCCTTCACATGTTGTTTATATCACTTGCTCTTATATCCCTCCTTCTTCTGACATTCAAGTTTATCTTCAACACCTAACTTGTATTAAAGAAGTTTCTGCTCATATCCGTGATAATGATATTTTTATCGTACTGGGTGACTTTAATTTACCAACCATCCCCTGGTCTTCATCCGACACCATAAATTATCTTGTACCGTCTGCCCAGCATGACTTCTTAGAAGAAATGCTTGATCTTCCATTGTTTCAGATCAATTCAATTTTTAATCATTTGATTAGAACACTCGATCTTGTATTTATTAACAACTACTGTATTGCCAATGTATCTAGGTCATCCCCTCTGTCTGTCCCTGAGGATTCATATCATCCTACTTTAGAAGTTACATTGTCTGTTAGCAATCCTGTTATGTCTTCTCCTCCAGTGTTTAACCTGCCTCGCCGTTGCTTTCGCAAAGGAAATTACTCATTATTAAATCAACGTATTCTGGCAACTGATTGGTCTTATATATATGATTCGGTTGATATTAATATTGCCCTAAAATCTTTTTATAGCACCTTAAATTCTCTATTGGACGAATGTATCCCTTACTCTGCTCCGTTGTCCGTTTCTTCTAAGCCCCCTTGGTTCACTCCAAGACTATCAACTTTACAAAATAATAAATCTAAATACTATAAAAAATTTAGCAGGTCTGGCTTGAGTGCTGACTTGTTTAAACACATTATAGCAAAATCAAACTTTCTTCTCCTGAATTCACAGTGCTATGAGAATTACCTTATTTGTTGCAAACGGCAATTTACACTAAATCCCAAACAATTTTATAGTTTTGTCAATTTTAAGCGTAAATCTTCCACTTTACCGTCATCTTTCATGTTTGGGATGGATAAATCTAGCATCGATAGCGAATCCGCTAATATTTTTGCCAATTTCTTCCAATCAACTTACTCTTCTGCATCCCCTATTAACATACCTTACCCTTATAGTATTGCTTCTACAAATTATATTCCTGTTCCTACCATCTCTCAGTCCACTCTGCTATCAGCTTTAAATTCGTTAAAGTCTTCTTACTCTCCTGGACCTGACAATATACCTATTTGTCTTCTTAAAGAGTGCAGTGCTTCTCTTCTTCGCCCATTGCTTAAGCTTTTTAATCTCTCCCTTGAATCTTCTGTCTTTCCATCTCTTTGGAAAGAATCTTTTATAATCCCTCTTCACAAAAAAGGTGGGAAGTCCAATATTGAAAATTATAGGGGCATTGCAAAATTGTCCGCTATCCCTAAATTATTTGAAAAAATTATCACTTCATCTCTGCAACATTTCTGCAAATCAGTCTTATCCAATGCTCAACATGGCTTCGTAAAAAATCAGGCAACCATGACCAATCTATTAGAATTCACAACTTTAGTTAATGATGCTTTCCTCTCGAAAATGCAAACTGACGTCATTTACACAGACTTCAGTAAAGCTTTCGACACTGTACACCATGACCTATTACTTCTCAAGCTTGTCCGTATTGGTTTCCCTCCCTCACTTATATCTTGGATTTCTTCTTATTTAAAGGGTCGGACCCAAAGAGTACTCCTAAGATTGGCTACCTCGAAACAAGTTCATGTTACTTCTGGAGTACCTCAGGGTAGTCATCTTGGTCCTTTACTCTTCACTCTTTTTATAAATGATCTTCCCTCTGTTTTATCTCATTCTCGCATTCTCATGTACGCAGACGATGTGAAGCTTATTTTCTCCTACTGTAGTTCTCTAAATCATACTTGCTTACAAGGTGATTTAAATTCAATGCATCTTTGGTGTAAGACTAATCAGTTGCTTCTCAATTGTTCTAAATGTATGTTTATGACTTTCAGCCGAAATAACCCCTTCATTACCAACTACTTAATTGACAGTACCCCGTTGCAACATATTTTTACAGTCAAGGACCTTGGTGTTCTTTTTGACTCCAAACTCTCATTCGGCCTTCATATTTCTACTATTGTTAATGAGGCCAAAGGTGTTCTTGGTTTCATTAAACGTTGGTCTAAAGAGTTTAACGATCCTTACGTTACGAAAACTCTGTACACTTCCCTTGTTCGCCCTATCCTAGAGTACTGCTCTTGTATATGGAGCCCCCAGTATAGAAATAACCAGGATCGTATCGAATCTGTTCAGAAGCAGTTTTTGCTTTTTGCCTTACGAGGCTTAAATTGGGATAATAACCTTCGCTTGCCTTCATATTCCAGTAGGCTTCTTCTCCTTAACCTCCTGTCGTTGAACAATCGTAGGATAGTCCTTGGTGTTGCCTTCCTGCACAAGTTGATTAATGGTGATATAGATTCTTCTTTTCTGTTAGGTCATCTCCATTTCTCTATTCCCTCCAGACCTACTAGAAACTTTCGCCCGTTATTTTTGAAAACGTGCACAACCGATTACGCTATGCACAGTCCATTTCGTGTTTTATGCGTCAAATTTAATAATCTATACCACGTGTTCTCTAATGAGACCTCTCTCTCCTTAATCAAATCATTGCTTTCAGTTTATCTTCGGGAAGTTAATGACCGCTCTCAGCTATGAAACGGGGCTGAGCCTGCTGGACTGGCTAAATTCTTTTCTTTCATCGGGTCATATATATATAAATATTTTTTATTCTATTTTATTTATTTTTATTATTATTATTATTTTTTTTATTTTTTTATTTTTTTAACATTTATTTTTAGTTTTCACATTTAAGTTTTTCTTTTCTATTTTCTACTAACATCTCTGTTTTAAGTATAGAGTCTATAATATCACTGACATTTTTGGCTGTGGAAAGGGGCATAGCTGGCCGGACTGGCAAATAAAACACCCCCATCGGTCGGTGATGTTATTAGACATTTTTGTTCTCAGCCTAGGCTTTTTACTAATACTATTTAATTGTAACTTATTTTTTTAAAAGTTGACTCTAGAATTGTCAACAACTTTCAATAAATAAATAAATAAATAAATAAATATACCTTAAAACATTCAAATCGAGCTAAAAGTTAAATTTTTAAATTTTAAATTTTTGTAATAATTTTACATCCATAAAATAAAAATCATCTATTTGGCATAAAAAAAAAAAAAAAAATATTCACTAGTGCTTCACAAATCAGCAACAAACAACGCGTCTCGCTCATCTCATAAAACTACTCTACAACTACGCTACACTAAATATATACTTCGCTACACTAAAATATATACTACGCTACACTAAAATATATACTACGCTATACTAAATACATACTACGCTACACAAAATATATACTACGCTACACCTAATTTATACTACGCTACACTAAATATATAGTACACTACATCTAAAACTACTCTTTACTACATCTAAAACTACTCTTTACTACATCTAAAACTACTCCACACCACGTCCTGCCTGATCGAAGGGTAGCATTACTTCCAAGGAAAAATAAAGTATTGCCTGGGTGAGAGTGAACGCACGCGCGTGCTGCATGTGTGGAAGTGCACATATAAAAACACAACCCTGTTTGATAAAACTAAGAACTCACTTTATGTACATGCTCCTAAAGACTCTTTCTTTTAAATAAAAATTACATGACCGTCATATTGAATAACTGGAACCACCAAACACTTAAGATATGCCAGCTCAACGCGAATCTAGCAGCAGCCCACTTTGAATTCCTCAAAAACATTATCTCCAGTAGAAAATTCCACACCAAATGCGGCGACGCCACCTCACCCACAATAAACATCAGAACAGGAGTACCCCGAAGCAGCGTACTAGGGCTTTTAGGACCGCAGAATGCCTCTGAAATCATTCAACATTAGCTAAATGTTCTCGACACCTAGCTCAAAAGATGTAACGTTATGATTAACCCGGATAAAAAAACACACACCACGTTCACTTTCCGTAAGGGCAACCGCCCATCAGTCTACCTTGATGGCTCCCTACATAACCCCCTTCCCAAACACCTTAGACCCAACCCAAACAAGTGGAAACGTTGAAGTCGGATGCAACCGACTGCAGTATACTCGTTACCAGTACTAAAACCGCTAAAAAAGAGGCCTCATTGCAAAGAGGTATCTATCTTCCTTCCGAATTCGGTGTATCTAGCTCAAAGTTTGTAATATGTGGGGGAAGGGGAGATGGGGGCGGTATGGGTGGGCGTGGCATCCAAATTTTTGATGCAGATCTTGTTGGAATGTCAATTACTATCTTCATACCAAATTTGGTGACTCTAGCTCAAAGTTTGTAAAAGCAATAGGAAAGGGGGCTGGGGGTGGTATGGGTGGGCGTGGCATCCAAATTTATGATGCAGATCTATGTGGAATGTCAATTGCTATCTTCATACCAAATTTGGTGACTCTAGCTCGAAATTTGTAATAAGTGGGGAAAGGGGGGCTGGGGGCGGTATGGGTGGGCGTGGCATCCAAATTTTTGATGCAGACCTATGTGGAATGTCAATTGCTATCTTCATACCAAATTTGGTGACTCTAGCTCAAAGTTTGTAAAAAGTGGAGGAAAGGGGGGCTGGGGTGGTATGGGTGGGCGTGGCAACCAAATTTTTGATGCAGATCTTTGTGAAATGTCAATTGCTATCTTCATACCAAATTTGGTGACTCTAGCTCGAAATTTGTAATAAGTGGGGAAAGGGGGGCTGGGGGCGGTATGGGTGGGCGTGGCATCCAAATTTTTGATGCAGACCTATGTGGAATGTCAATTGCTATCTTCATACCAAATTTGGTGACTCTAGCTCGAAGTTTGTAAAAAGTGGGGAAAGGGGGGCTGGGGTGGTATGGGTGGTATGGGTGGGCGTGGCATCCAAATTTTTGATGCAGATCTTTGTGAAATGTCAATTGCTATCTTCATACCAAATTTGGTGACTCTAGCTCGATTTTTGTAAAAAGTGGGGAAAGGGGGGCTTGGGGCAGTATGGGTGAGCGCGGCATTCAAATTTTTGATGCAGACCTATGTGGAATGTCAATTGCTATCTTCATACCAAATTTGGTGACTCTAGCTCGAAGTTTGTAAAAAGTGGGGCAAGGTGGGCTGGGGGCGAAATGGGTGGGCGTGGCTCCAAAACTTTGATGCAGATTTGGGGTCGTTGCCAGCTTTCTTCTTACCAAATTTGCTGGCTCTACCTCCACAACTCTGGAAGATACACGCATTCCCGTTTTTGGCGAAGCGTTGGGGTGGATGGGGGCGGCTAGGGCAGTATTGGTGGGCATGGCATCCAAGCTTTTGATGCAGTTTTTAGGGGGTCATCATCACCTATCTTGGCACCAAATTTGGTGGCTCTAGCTCAAAAACTGTGGGAGATATAGATATAGATATTCAAAATGCGGGGGGGCTGGGGTCGGAAAGGGGGGGCGTTGATGCAGTTTTTTGGGGGTTGCTAGTAGCTATCTTCTTACCAGATTTGGTAGTTCTAGCTGTAAGGATGTGCGAAATATATGGATTTATCGGTTTTGAGTTATCGAATTTATCGATTTGCCAGCCCCCCAGTTATCGTAGAACCCCCATCTTGACACTTTAATTTACTATCCCATAGATAAAGAGAATTGGAAAGTTTCAAGTCTCTAGCTTGAAGGGTGTGGAAAAAACTTGCAACCATACGGACGGACAGACGGACAGACACCATGACGGACATTGCACAAAACCAATATACTCTTTACCTTCGGTATCGAGTATAATAACATAATTACAAAGAATCGGCGTACGAATCGCACGAAAAACACTCAAAAATATACAAAAACAAGTGCCGCATAGTTAATTTTGGCTATGCCAAGACTATGATGCCCTTCACACATGGATTAATTTTTTTTTACATAATTTTCAATAAATTGAATTTGAATTTATTATTTTTAAACAATTGTTGTTGTTTGGCTGTTATTGTCAGCTAGACGGTAGACAGTCAGCCAAATCAATGCTCCTCCCTCTCATTTATGTTTCTGTGCAGTTGTTGGTAATTTTTCGCTCCTATTTTTACTCTTGAGCGTCATTTACTTGTTTGTGTGCGACAACAACAACAATTTGACAATTTTTTGCGTTATAGCATTTTTGAAGCAAATGAGCTATATGTAGGTACTTGAAAGTGCACGACAGCAACAACAATTGATAGTACGATATGGTCAATTTGTATGGTGGCTATGGCGTAGAATGCTCTGATCGGGATGAAATTTCATAGTGAACAAACCCGACATGATCTAAGCAATCTGTGAAAGTTTAATCAAGATCGGTTCAGCAGTTTGGCTGGAAATCGTGTTAAAAGAGACGGACAAACGGACACGCGGAAATCAATTCCTGAGCTCGTCCTGATCATTTTGATATATAGTTTATGGGGTCTCCCATTTAAGGCGTTACAGATTCATGACAAACTCAATATACCCTGTTTCACATGTGTGAAGGGTATAAACACTCAATTACACTGTCAAACAAAATTAAACATGAGGAAACGTTAGGATTTGCAGAGCCTGATGCATCGGGTTCAAAAACTTGAGGATGGTGCTGCTGACTCACAGCTTTTAAAAACAAAGTTGGCCACCTTGGAGGCCAAGCTTGGTGCCCAGGAAAACGCAAGTGTAGCGACTGAGCTAAGGCTACACGGCGTGCCGCTAGCAGATGGGGAGCAGCTGCGTACAATATTTAACACACTTTGTTTTTCACTAGGTGCCGACCGAGGCTTCGCGACATCTTTAGGGTCAGACAATCTGCAGCGACGGTTGCTGACCCCACAATATTAATTCATTTAGACTCTGTTCACGAAAAAATTAATTTAATGCGCACGGCTGGTCACTTTAGGCGAATAAATAAACAACAACTTAGCCTTCAACAAATTGGCATTGAAACACGCGTTATGGTTCCGATTTACATTAACGAACAACTAAGCAAAGACAATTACAACATATTCAAAGAAGCGATGAGAATGAAAAATTAAAAACAACTAACTGCTGTCTTTTGCCGTCGCTCGCTTGTCCACGTAAAGCTTACGGAGGGAGGGGAAATAATCTGCATAGAGAGGGCACAACAGCTCTCTCAACTGCGCGCTGAAAGCTCGACGTTTTATTTGTGTTTTTCGATTTTGTTATTTTTCTCAATGCAGTTTAGGTGTGCTATTGGTAGGATTTTATTATCAATTTAGATGTCTTGCAATCTGAATGCGTCCAGATCGAACAGCCAAGCAATGATAAGGGTATTAAGTAAACATAAAGCTGGTCTTAAGATATGTCACTTAAATGTTCAGAGCTTATGTAATAAGATGGAGGAGTTTCGTTTTATGTTTGTGAATTCAAATGTTGATATTGTGTGTGTATCTGAAACGTGGTTTGTCCCTGAATTAGAGAACTCGTCTATTGTTTGTCCTGGCTATAATTTATATCGTTCGGATCTTGTTTGTCACGCAGGGGGAGTTGCAATATTTGTCACAAATAGACTAAAATGTAAAGTTATATGTCGACAGCCAGTTGAGAGTCCAATAGAGTCCAATAGAGTACCTTTTTATTAACATAACTAATTCTATCTGTGACAAAAAATTGCTTATTGGCTGTATCTATAGACCCAATAAGAATATTGACTACTCTAGGCTTATAGATGTGTTATCGAATATAACACTGACGTATACTGACATAATATTAGCAGGTGACCTGAACAGTAAGGTACTAAAGGAACAACATCTGGCTTATCAATAGTAAACTCGACGGAACCGACACATTTCATACGCAATACAAGCCCACTTCTCGATGTAATATTTGTTAATAAAAATGACAATATATTACATTATGACCAACTTTCCGTACCTGCCTTTTCTAAGCATGACCTTATCCCTCCTGACTTATGATATGCATCTCATATATTCAAAACAAATAATACCTTTTAGAGATTTCCAATATATTAATCAACTCTCACTAGTAGAAGCATGCTGCAATTGTGACTGGGATGCCACCTCCCTTCTGTTGACACCCAAATTACCCTGCTTCAGCTTAATATTGACTTTCTCTACAATGAGTTTCTTCTATTAAAATCTAAAATTACAAAACCAGCCTTGGTTTAATAATGATATTAAAAGTGCAATTAAACACAGGAGTGAGGCTTACGATAAATGGAAACGATATAGGACGGACTATTTCTATCGACTTTTTAAATCCAACAGACGAATCGTAAATGAATGTATTAAAAGTGCTAAGCGCAATTTCTTTAGTAATAAATTTAATAACGCAATATCAACCAAAGAAACTTGGGAAACATTAAGCAATATGGGTGTTGGAAAAGATAAATCTGTGATATGTGATGACGAAGATGTAGATATACTTAACAATAAATTTATCAACTTCAATGTTCCTATAGCTGTGAGTAATCCGTATGTAAATTGTGTGCCGTCAAACAACTGTAGCAATTGTTTTGAATTTGAATGTGTTAATCAATGTGATGTCCTGCATGTAATATCAAAAATTAAATCTAACGCTATCGGCTTGGATAACTTAAACCAAAAATTCATTAAATTACTGTTACCAAACATAATCGGCCACATCACACACATTATAAATACTGCTATTATGTCATCCACATTCCCTGAGCAGTGGAAACTGGCAAAAATTATACCAATCCCAAAACTAAACAACGAGTGTTTGAAAAACTTATGGCAGGACAGATTAATAACTTCTTAAATGTAAACTCGCTTTTGAGCAAAAAGCAATATGGTTTAAGGGCAAATATGAGCTGTACAACGGTGCTTTTAAAAGTAGTCGAGGACATTCGAGTGAGAATGGATAATAGTGAAGTAACGCTGCTTACACTACTAGACTACAGCAAAGCATTTGAAACGGTAAATCACGAAATTCTCTTGACAAAGCTTAGCAAGATGTATTATTTTAAGCCAACGGCAATTAAACTATTGTCCTCTTACTTCAAAAATAGGAAACAAGCCGTTGTAACGCAGAGTGCGACTTCAAGCTTAATGTTAGTAAAACGTGGTGTCCCGCAGGGATCTATACTAGGACCTCTCCTATTCTCAATTTATAAAAATGATTTGCCGAGTGCCCTGTCCAACTGTGAAGTACATATGTATGCTGATGATGTTCAAATGTTTGTCAGTCGTCCCATTAGTCAAATTAATCAGTGTATTGAATCGTGCAATAATGATCTGTTACGTGTTAGTGTGTGGGCTAAAGAAAATGGTTTGTGCATATATCCGTCAAAATTTAAATTATTTGCTCTTTAATGTGATTTGTTTAGTACTTTAAGTTTTAATTAAAATTTTATAGTTTCTTAAGTTAAGTTTAACTGTTTCATGTAAAATCCGATAGTGACTAGTGCATTAATTTAAAAGTGTAAAACTTGTAGCACTAGGATTGTTAAAATAAAAGTTAAATTAAAGTAAATTAAATTAAAATCTAAGTGTCTAGTTATATATAAAAAGTACATAAATACTAACGATCTTACTAACCTAATAGTAGACAGTAAATCTATAGATTTTGTTGACAAGGCCGTAAATCTCGGAAAAACGTATGGCGTTCTTCGACAACTTTCCCTGACCCAGCAATTTTTACCTGTTAAAATAAGGACAATGATTGCAAAAAGTTTAGTAATGCCAATCCTGTTTTACGGAGTAGAAATTTTTGCCAAATGCGATGCTGTGAGCCAACATAAACTTAAAGTCGCATTTAATAATACTGCTCGCTACGTCTATAGGCTGCAAAGAACTGACCACATAACGGATTACGCGAAGAAGTTGGTTATAAAATACTAGTTCTTCTCCAAAAAATAATCTTCAATTTTTAGTTTTATTCAAATTTAAATTAATTTGGATTTTATGTCAGCTGATCTTAGTTGACAATAAACAAACAAATAAATAAACCTAAAGTTTCAGTGATAAAAATTCATGAATAACCTATTAAAACGATACTAACCTCTAATTTATTCAATAAAAGAAAAAACAATTGGTGTTCTTATCGGTCACCACGCTTAAAAAGTGTAACTTGAATTAATATCAAAGAAAAAACTTGAATTAATATATATGAAAAAAAATAAAATAAATACATAAAAAATACTGCATAAATAAATAATTATAATTGCATAAGTTGATAAAAGTTGCAATGCAACAGCTTTACCGCGGCAGTCCCCGAGTGCCACGCGTAGTTTTAATTTTGAACGCAACACATTTGCCAACAAAACTTATGTAACCTGAAATTTTATTTGAACTCTTGAAAGAGAAAATATATATATTTTTTTTTCTATACTGGCATACCTGGATGGTGTGAACAAGAAGAAACTCAAAATTTTTAAATTTGATCACACAATCCAGTTTGTTCCAACTACCCGGGCTTTTTTATTTTGTTAATAATTTGATATATATGAATACAACATAGTTAAATAAATCATTTAATTTGAAGGTTTTATTCAAATTGACTTAAAAACAAGTGCGGCATAGTTAATTTTGGCTATGCCAAGACTATGATACCCTTCACACATGGATTAATTTTTTTTTTTCGCTTCTATTTTTACTCTTGAGCGTCATTAACTTGTTCGTGTGCGACAACAACAACAATTTGACAATTTTTTGCGTTATACCACTTTTGAAGCAAATGAGCTATATGTAGGTACTTGAAAGTGCACGACAGCAACAACAATTGATAGTACGATATGGTCAATTTGTATGGTGACTATGTCGAAGAATGGTCCGAGCGGGATGAAATTTCATAGTTAACAAACCCGACATGATCTTAGCAATCTTTGAAAGTTTCATCCAGATCGGTTCAGCAGTTTTGCCGGAAATCGTGTTAAAACAGACGGACAGACGGACACGCGGAAATCAATTCCTGAGCTCGTCCTGATCATTTTGATATATAGTTTATGGGGTCTCCCATCATTCCTTTAAGGCGTTACAGATTCATGACAAACTCAATATACCCTGTTTCACATGTGTGAAGGGTATAACAAGTACAAACGTTGCAGTCGGTCGCAACCGACTGCGGTTTACTCGTTACCAGTATTAAAACCGGTAAAAAGCGCCCTGATTGCAAAGGGGTATGGATGCGGCAGGGGTGTATGCTGCCTTAAAGTATCTCAAAGTTTGTAAAAGGTTGGGGAAGTGGGCTGAGGCGGTATGGGTGGGCTTGGCATCCAAATTTTACATGCAGGACTTTGGGGGTCGTTACCGGTTATTTTCGTACCAAATTTGGACACTCTCGCAGAACAACTCTGACAGATACACGCATTCCCGTAATAACGTAGCGTTAGGGCGGTTGGAGGTGGCTATGGCGGTATGGGTGGAGATCGCTATAACCTATCTTGGAAAGGATGTGCGAAATATGTGGATTTATCGGCTTTGAGATATCGAATTTATCGATTTGTCAGCTCCCTAGTTATCGTAGAACCCCAATAGATAAAGATATTTGGAAAGTTTCAAGTCTCTAGCTTAAAGGGTGTGGAAAAAAATTGCGTTCATACAAACGGACAGACAGATAGACGGACAGACACCATGACGGACATTGCACAAACCCAATATACTCTTTACCTTGGGTAACGAGTATAAAAATAAAGTCCATTTCTATAAAAATGTATTAAAATAACCTTAATCTGTGAACCAATATTTTGTTACTTGGGTGGTGTTAACAAATATATTGAAACATGGATAGTATGAAGAAAGAAAGTAGAAAACATCCTCAAAACTCGCTGAAACGAGTTCGCCGGGTTTGCTAGTATATCTATATATATAAAAGAGTTTGTCCTAAGTGATTGTTGACATTGCCACAGCCTAAACGAAAAGAGCTACAAGGCTGAAATTTTCACACAATATTTTATGCAGGTTGAAAGTGAGCACTAAGAAAGGAATTTTTATTTGGACAACTCCTTCAAGTACCTCCCATACGATTTGGAGCACTTTTTACCCATTTTAAAAATCAAATTACAATTACAACAATTACCCATTCCACTACTGTCGCCAGATTGTCGGACAAGCTGAGAGCTCGATCGCGAGCGAGAATACAAAAACAAAACAATGGGCAATGACGCCTTTGAGTCCCGCAAGCAAAGTGTCATAAAAAAAGGTTCGTACACTTGCAAGAAGCGTTTGTTGTTGTTGTTGTTGTTGTTGGGCCCGCACTGCTACTTTTTGTTGGTGTGATTGATTTAAAAAAACAACAAACAACAAAACAAAACTTGGTGCGTCTAGAAAAATTACCCACACCAGAATATTTTATGGGGGTGGATTTGCCTACTTGCTGCTTATATAACTTAGACAAAACTAACTAACATTATTAATATGTTATTGATATGCAATTGCGAACAAGCATAGGGCGTTGACATAAGTGCGCGTGTTGCTCTTAAGATAATCAGGTAATTACAAATCTCGCTCCGATCATGTTCCTTTGATGTTGCTCATTTACGTTCACTCTCTATTTTATGTGCGCGCTTTGCATGTCAATCATAAAGTTTAATAACCCTAACTCCTCCGCACACACTAAATTAAAGCTAAAGGCAATATGCAATTCACTTAGCTGCAGCCTCTTAGATATGTTTTGCGTTAATTCAGTGCGTGCGAAGAAGGTAGCGTTACTACGCTCTTTGTTAGACTTGCAGAGCGCGCGCATACATTGTAAATGCATGCATACATTGTTGACTTCTGAAGCAAGCTAAAAGAAAGCAAAAAAATGTTCACCAAATATATACCGTGCAAAAACAAACACACTAACAAATAGAAACTTAAGAAAATGTAATCTACATCAGCAGCAGTAGCATGCATTGCAAATAAAATCTTACAAAATTGATTGACTGAACTTCCCGCATATACATATAATATATACATACATATAATTGGGTCAGAAATACTTCCATCTACCTGTTACATACATTTGCACAAAAGCAATATACCCTCTGGTCTGTAGATCAAATGGTCATTCGCCAAGCAATAGCGTTCTGTGTACACATCGAGAATAGGCAAATGCAAAGAAAATACAAGCTAAACACTTGCAAGTTGCTTCGAAATACAAAGCACAAAATTTTAATACCCTATGTTTTAAAATTTCATAAACAGCCATTGCTAACAATTTGTTTTCGGTATTTAATTAACAAAATAATTTTATTTTTATACAGATTGTTTTTATCAATTATTTAATGCCAATAAGAAAGGTAATATGTATTATGAATAATACATTTTTATATATTGCATTTATTAATTAATAAGTCAATTAAGTCTATACCACCCTTTTTTACTAAGCAGCCGCAGCAACAGCAGGAGCAAAAGCATCATAAACGGCAGCAAGCGAATGCAATGCAAAGTGCGGTACAACTAATCTTTGTCTCGCACTTCGCACACTTTGCAAAAAAAAAATTCGCGACTCCGTTATTTCGTCATTTCTCTATCAGCTGTTTGTTTTTAAATGCTCTTTGTGCGCACGCTCTGCATGTCAAACATAAATCCTAATATCCCTTCCTCCTCCGCACTCTCTAAGCTAAGTTAAGCATAACTAAGAGTTTGCATTTAAGGGAATGACATTGCCTAATTTGTACCACCTACACCTAGCTCTTAAGTACAAGCGTTGTATGTAAGCTCTCGGTGTGTGTTGTGTAGAGGAATAACTGTAATACTCTTTCCCACTTTATGTTTTTACATACAATGGTTAGGGAATTGGTTATGCATTTTAGTTTATATTTATTTTGAAGATAGACAGTTACGTTTCGATTCAGTTCATTTTTAAATATAGTTTGTATTAAAGGATAACATCGAAAGTTACTTTTTGGATCAGTGAGTTATTTATTTTTCTGATTTTCGTATTATTTATATACAATTCATATAAAATACGTATTTTAATGATAAGTTATAAAAAATATTTAATTTAAAACATTAACGATCAACGTATTTTAATTTCTTTTGTGGTTTTTTAAACACAAGAAAAATAAGTCGATTTTAGACTTAATAGTTGAAGCAACATTATATATAGTTGTCTTCTATTTTGCATATTATATAATAGTTATATAGACGCTGCTTAAGTGCATTTAAAAATCAAATAAAACTAAGCAGTCTGAGTATTCTATTAAAATAATATAAGTTGGCATATTCAATTTTATTGAATTTTATACTTACCTATAGACACTGTAACGTTGTAACAATCGTTTTACAGTGAAGTCAATTGTCTCACAGCCAAATTAAAAGATGTCTATTGAAACTTTAGATATAAGTGGTGTTTTGGTGCCGCATTCAGTTGTTCGCATATTTGGTGATGGAGCCTGCCTTTTAGATCTATTTCCTACCTTTTATATGGTAGGCAAGGCTTCCATGGCACCATACGCCAACATATTGTAACCCATGTCGTTACAGACTGGGAAACTTTTGCTTGCTTCAGCATGAACATAAATGGAGAGTGTTATAGCTCTTCTGAACAATATGAGTGCACTATGTCAAATTCATATACTTATGGTACTGCATGTGAGCTTCAAGCAGCAGCAGAAATTTATGCTGTAAATTTTCAAGTCTTTCTAAATGGAAACTTATATCTATCATTAGGAAATGATATGCATCCTGTGAAAAAATTGCGTTTTACCGGCGAATTAATGAATGGACATTTTGATGTTTATATTCCTTTAGAGGAAGTATTAACTCAAGATACCGATACGTCAAGTGAATGTATAACTGAAAATGTTAAAAATCCCGTTAAAAGACGTAGTCGGTTCACCGACAAAACAACACAAACGGTACGAAAACATATAGTTGAAAAATATCTTGAAAAAAATAAGGGTAAGCACATAAAAGCATCAAAAAGATATCAGGTTAATAATCCAGAAGCTCATAAAGCTGCAAAGAGAAGACATCAGGCTGATAATCCTCAAGCTAATAGAGATGCAGTGAGACGACATCAGGCTAATAATCCTAATGCACGTCAAGAAAGGCGTTTGCGTGCATGGAGTGTTAAAGCCATGTCTGGCCTTAACTATGATTTTGAAATAGCTTATAAGTCAGATAAAATTACTCAACTTGGTAGTCTGAATTTGATATGCAAACATTGTAATGCTTTAAAATGGAAAAATGAGCCTTTGGGTATCTGTTGCAAGGCAGGAAAAGTTAAACTTTCACAAAATGAAAGTTTGCCTGATCCACTTAAGAGCTTAATAATTGGTGGACATCCCAAGCATGATCATTTCATTGATCGTATAAGAAAGTATAACAGCTGCTTTCAAATGACTTCTTTTGGTAGTACAAAAATTATAAATGAAAGTTGGTCAACCTTTAAAGTCCAAGGACAAGTGTATCACTTAATTGGTAGTGTCCGACCTTTGCCAAATGAAGAAATGCAGTTTCTTCAAATTTATTTTGTTGGTGATGATGAAAAGGAAGCTCAACTACGTTGCAAAAATATTCCAAATGTTGATTTAAGCGTAGTAAAGGATCTTCAATGTATGTTTCATCATCATAATCGTTATGTAAAAGATCTAAAAATGGCTCTCAATAAAATACCAATAAGTACTAAAGATTATAAATTGGTTATACATGCTGATCGAACACCCGCTGGTGCACACAAAGGGCTTTACAATGCACCTCTATTAAGTGAAGTAGCTATAGTTATTGTTGGTCAGCAATTTGAAAAAAGCAATATTATTATTCAGTGGATATACCACAATGGAATCCATTATTAAAAAGGGAGGATCCAAAAAAAATGATATCTGCGTTAAGCTTTTACAGCTATAAAATAATGATTCGTCAATCCGAGATAAATCATTTAATTTATTGTCGTTCCCTTTATAGTCAATTTTTGGTTGATATGTATGCTAAAATTGAAACAGACAGGTTAAATTATATTCGCTACAATCAAGCGAAACTCAGAGCAGATAGCTATATACATCTACAAGATGCAATAGGCCAACAAGATGTTGAAGCAGCTCAACTTGGTCAGATGGTAATTTTACCATCTTCTTTTACAAGCTCTGCACGATATATGCATGAAAAGAGTCAAGATGCTATGACATATGTTCGCCATTATGGGCGACCAGATCTTTTCATAACATTCACCTGCAATCCACAATGGAATGACATCAAAAGTGTTTTGATACCGGGTCAAAAGCCACATGATCGTCACGATATTATAGCTCGAGTTTTTCATTTAAAAGTTAAAGCTTTAATGTCACTATTGATAAAAGGTTCTTTGTTTGGAAGCGTGCAATGTTTCATGTACTCTGTGGAATGGCAAAAGCGGGGCTTACCACATATTCATATTTTACTTTGGTTAGAAAATAAAATAAGACCAGATAAAATCGATAAGATTATCTGTGCCGAAATACCAAACGCAGATGAGGATCCTTTGTTATTTAACATTGTTAAGTCAAATATGATTCATGGTCCTTGCGGTGCATTTAATAATAAATCGCCATGCATGAAAAATGGAAAATGTACCAAAAGGTTTCCTCGACAATTACTTAAAGAAACTGTGACTGGAAAAGATAGTTACCCTCTATATCGTAGAAGAGCGATAAAAGATGGAGGTAATGCAATTAATATAAATGGTAATTGCATAGATAATCGTTGGGTTGTGCCTTACAACTGTGTACTTTTGAGAACATTTGAAGCTCACATAAATGTTGAGTATTGTAGTTCTGTAAAGTCTATTAAATATATCTGTAAATATGTTAACAAGGGCAGTGATCAAGCATCATTTACTCTTGAAGACCAACGTAATGAAATTAATATGTACGAAAGTGGCCGTTATATAAGTAGCTCAGAAGCGGTATGGAGAATCCTGGCATTTCCCATACATGAACGTTTTCCGGCTATTACACACTTAGCTGTTCATTTAGAAAATGGTCAACGGATATATTTTAACCCCAATAATCCGCAACAATTACTTGACAGATTAAGCACTACACCCAAAACCACTTTGCTAGCCTTCTTCGAGCTATGCACACGTGATGAGTTTGCAAGAACGCGTCTATATTGTGAAGTTCCATCGTATTTTACATGAAACAATAAAGAATTTCAAAGAAGAAAACGAGGGCATGATGTGCCAAATTTTCCTGGAGTTAAAAGAGATTCAGCTTTGGGAAGAGTTTACACTATTCATCCCAATAATACAGAATGTTTTTATTTAAGACTTTTACTACATTTTGTAAGAGGGCCAACTTCATTTTCAAATTTAAAAACCGTTAATGGTATAGCATACGCATCATTTCAATTGGCGTGTAAAGCTCTAGGATTACTAGAAGATGATAAGCACTGGGATTCAACTATAGCCGAAGCTGTCATATGTCAAAATCCTACAAAACTGAGGGAACTTTTTGCAATAATGTTAGTATTTTGTCAAATTTCGGATGCTCTTAAACTTTGCAATATTTATAAAGAGAGTTTCTCAGAAGATATTTTAAGAGTCTTTCATATTTCACAAGACAGAAATATTGATCAAAGTATTCTGAATAATGTATTTAATAAATGTCTTTTGTACATTGAAGATATAGTACTGTCTATTGGTGGTCAAAACTTGACTAACTATGGACTTCCACTACCAATCAGATCCGAGGAAATTGTTCAAAATAATGAATATCATAGAGAAACAAATTATGAAAATTGCGATAATTTTGTTGTTAATAATGAGCTACTCCTTACTGCTGAGCAAAAACAAGTATACGAAAAGTTACTATATAGCGTTGAAGCAGAAAAAGGAGAAATCTATTTTTTAGATGCACCTGGTGGAACAGGTAAAACGTTTCTTTTAAATTTATTATTGGCAAAGGTACGGCAAAGTAAAAACATTGCATTGGCCGTTGCTTCTTCCGGTATTGCAGCCACTTTACTAAATGGTGGTCGCACAGCGCATTCTACACTAAAGATTCCATTTAATTTGATTCATTTAGAAACACCACAATGCTCAATTTCAAAACAATCTAATATGGCTGCTGTGCTCAAAGATTGCAAGCTTATTGTTTGGGATGAGTGTACTATGGCCCATAAAGGTGCTTTTGAAGCTGTAGATCGATCTTTGAAAGACATTCGAGATAGTGAATACTTAATGGGTGGCATAACTGTTCTCTTAGCTGTTGATTTTCGACAAACTCTCCCAGTGATCCCCAGAGGAACAAGAGCAGATGAAATAAATGCGTGCTTAAAGTCTTCAATTTTGTGGCCCAAAATACAGAAAATTGCATTAACAAAAAATATTCGAGTGCACTTAAAAGGTGATAGCATAGCTGGTGAATTTGCAGAAATGCTTCTTCAAAATAGGAAATGGATTATTTCCAACCCATGATGGCAAAATAACTTTACCATCAACTTTGTGTCATGTTGTGAAAAGTATTGAAGAGCTTACTCTAAAAATATTTCCGGATATTACAAATATCTCTCAAAAGTCACTCGAATGGTTTTCAGAACGTGCTATTTTGACTGCGAGAAATGACAATGCATTGGAAATAAACGAGTTTTTATTAAAATCATTTCAAAGTGAAGAAATGACATATAACTCTATTGATTCTGTGACTGAAATCGAAGTTGCAGTTCATTACCCCGTCGAGTTTCTTAATTCATTAAATCCGGCTGGCCTGCCTCAACATAAATTATCTTTAAAGATTGGTTCACCTGTAATGTTGATTCGCAACTTGAAGCCGCCAAAACTGTGCAATGGTACAAGATTGCAAGTTAAAGCCCTTCATAAGAATGTTGTCGAAGCAATGGTCTTTACTGGCAGTGGTATAGGGGAAACGGTTTTTATACCGAGAATTCCATTAATACCTTCTGACTCTGAATTGCCATTTCAATTTAAAAGATTGCAATTTCCTTTAAAAGTTTGCTTTGCCCTAACCAACAAGAATAGAACTTATATAGAGTCTTCATGAGGCCAAATTCTGACTGCCAGTTGGAATATGGAATCGTGGCGACACCTCTCTCTTTCGCTGCTTTTTTCTCTGCCAGCGCATTTCGTGCCCGATTATCAAGCCACTCGGCTTGTCGACTGTGCTACGCTTATTTTCCCTCATAGCACAGCCAGCCAGCCATTCTCTGTGTATATGCCCATAGCCAGCGATTTTGCAGCGCGCAGTTGCTTCTTCGCTTGCTGTTCGCCCTTCTTTTCCTTGTATAAGCATATGAGCGTGTATACGTCACACGATCATATGTTATGTTTATTTCTTATCACTTTTTGCGACGTTGCTATAGTGAAGCTATGCACTATACCCACATACATATATGTTTGCAGTTTTGCTGGAATATATGTAGGCTTTCTACTGTTAGTGATTTTGTATTTCTACATGACATATTTAATTGTATGCGTAGCATTTTTTAGGCAATTCATTGACCTTTCTCTACTATATTATCAATTCAATTTGGTGCAGAATTTGTATTTTGCCTACAAAAACTTAAAACCAAGACCTTCCAAGCAAGTCAAATATCATTTTCGCTGCTGGTCGAGCATTTGAGTAACAGCCGAACAGCAAAAGAAACAAGCGTCAATGTAAGCTATGCACTAAGTCTAGGTTTTTGGTGAACATTGGCGATAAGCAGCAAAATGATATAAGTGTATGCAGCAAAATGTATATATATATATGACTATGCAAATGTATGTGAAACATTGGCCGACCCTTTATTTTAGTTCTTAGTTTATTTTCTTTCATTCTTTATTTTCTTATATTCCGAGTTTTCGGCAAATGAAATCGACATATGCACAGCTGAATACACTTACGCAATTTGTGCGCATCGCTGCATAACTGTGTGATAGTTGCGATGGCAAAATTGTTGGAAAGTGTCATAGAGCTAAAAACATGAAAGAGTATGAATGACCAGCAATGCAAAACTGATATTTGCCTGCCTATTTTACTAGACGCTTGTTTCTTCTGCTGTTCGCCTGTTACTCAAATGCTCGACCAGCAGCGAAAATGATATTTGACTTGCTTGGAAGGTCTTGGTTTTAAGTTTTTGTAGGCAAAATACAAATTCTGCACCAAATTGAATTGATAATATAGTAGAGAAAGGTCAATGAATTGCCTAAAAAATGCTACGCATACAATTAAATATGTCATGTAGAAATACAAAATCACTAACAGTAGAAAGCCTACATATATTCCAGCAAAACTGCAAACATATATGTATGTGGGTATAGTGCATAGCTTCACTATAGCAACGTCGCAAAAAGTGATAAGAAATAAACATAACATATGATCGTGTGACGTATACACGCTCATATGCTTATACAAGGAAAAGAAGGGCGAACAGCAAGCGAAGAAGCGACTGCGCGCTGCAAAATCGCTGGCTATGGGCATATACACAGAGAATGGCTGGCTGGCTGTGCTATGAGGGAAAATAAGCGTAGCACAGTCGACAAGCCGAGTGGCTTGATAATCGGGCACGAAATGCGCTGGCAGAGAAAAAAGCAGCGAAAGAGAGAGGTGTCGCCACGATTCCATATTCCAACTGGCAGTCAGAATTTGGCCTCATGAAGACTCTATATAAGTTCTATTCTTGTTGGCCCTAACAATCAATAAATCACAGGGACAAACTCTCAAATTAGCCGGACTAGATTTAAGACACTATTGCTTCTCTCATGGCCAATTTTATGTAGCCTGCTCAAGAGTCAGTTCACCAAAAAGTTAAGTAGTATTAGCACTTGACGGAAAAACAAACAATGTCGTTTATCAAGAAGCTCTTAACAGTTGTTAATAATTGCAAATTAAATTCAACAAGTGGATAAGGCCTACTGGGGAAACCACAATAAAAAATTACGCACCTGATTCTCTACCTCAATGGTGGCGTGGAAAAGAGAATATTAAATACTTTGCTTTAATTTGTTGTTAAATATTTTCTAATTTATTTATTTTACATCTATCTTTTATTGCTAAAATAATATAAACTATCTGCGCAGCGAAGTAAGCGGGGCACTTACTATGTCGTATAAACGGAAATGTAGGATTTCATCAGATGTGGAAGTGAATACACAGGGGCTTCAACACACGGTTATTTTCAAACGTTATAATTGCTTGCATTCGAAAATCGAGCGCGCAGCGCGAGGGGGTTGGCGAGCGAAGCGAGCAGGGGGGACCCCTAGTATATATATATATATACTAGCAAACACGGCGAACTCCGTTTCGCCACCAGACGGCTTCGTTTTTAAAAAAAATTTTATTTCATTTTTCAACAGTAATGAATTCATTTCGATTACAAAAATGTAGTGTAATTTAGTTGAACTTCTCTAAGTAAAAAATGAAAGTGATTCTAAAGTAAATACTGAATCGAAGCATTATACGTGTCCGCAAATTATCCGTTTCATTGAAGTGCTCTTTGGTAAACCACATTTTTTGTTTTTTGGTCTGACGTTAACACAAACAAAGCGGATGATTTCCCAACTCAAACAATGATTTTCTAAATTTATCCCGCAAACACTAAGCGATTGGCCTTGCGACTTGTTAATTGTCATTGCGAACGCAAGGCGAACCGGAAATTGCTATCGTTTGAAGTCAAACGGAAGATCAGTAGGAATCATTGGTATTCGTGGAATACATACATTTTCACCTGCGTACTTTCCGTTAATAATGGTTGCCTCAATCAAATTCGGCATAAGTCTTTTCACCGCAAGTCGAGTACCGTTGCAAAGACGCGGTGGATTCAAATTACGCAATATCATAATAACTGAACCAACTTTGAGTTGCAAGTTATGTGGTGGAAATCCTGGTAACTCAAGAGAGTTCAAAAACTCCGTTGGATAATTTACTACATCATTGGGATTTGTAATGGAATCAACGGATTTGTAAATCACCAAATCGCCATCGATTTTTGATTGAATGGTGAAATTCAGTGCATTTACATCATTATTGTTTGCAGCGAGAATTGCTCGTTGACTTAACCAAGCATAATTCTGATGTGTCTCGTTTACACGATGCATGATATTGCTTCTTCGCTGAACGACAATATCTCGTGATGTAGTTGGATCACCAACAATAATTGCAGCAACATCATCAACGATGGGTGCATTGAATCTTCGCACATGTTCACCTGTTGGGGTACGATCCGCTCTTATGACAAATTTGTGCGTATCCGGTGGCATTCGTTCCAATGCTGTTTTGAACATATTAACCACAGCGTTATTAGCGTGAAAAAAATTGTTGTCTGTAAAGTCGGTTTACTGACGATAGTTGAACGTGACAACGTCTTAAGAAAATACTGATGGAATGGTAGCATTTTTCAAAAGAAAATTTTAATTTCATTTGTTTAATAGATTTGTATGTATATAGAGAAGGAGGTAATTGGATATTACAATGAAATTGATCAAGTTAGATTTATTTGTACGCATAAATACAATTATGTCAATACAACAAAATACTTGAATAAAATTTATTGTTTAAATTTCTACTCAATCGTTAAAATTTAAATTTTGATTTTATTATTTGTAATTTGTTATAAAAACTTTATTGCTGTAATTATCGTTACTATAAACAATTGACACCACATTCACTTTTCACTGCACTTGATACTCGATCAAAACATGTAAATGTAATATAGAATTCTGAAATGTTGGTCTGTTAGTGTGTGCGTGTGTGTGTGAAGCAAAACATAGTTGGACTTGACGAATGATGAATGATGAAGTTGGATACCCTAACCAGCTTATTTTCCATATTAATAAATTAATTATTTAATATTATTAAACTATTTTAGTAATTTCTCATTTGTTTGCTATGCGCCAACTTATACATATCAAAATATGCAACTATTTCAAATATATTATGGAACTACATATCCACAATACCACTTATATTTTAATAGGGTGTTCAACATCATAATTCTTGTTGTTAAACAGCAGAGCTGTGTGGCTCGACCGTCCGCTTCTCTGCCACTGCACCAATATTCATTTGCAGACAGAGATATTGTTGTACAACAACATATTATTTCAATATAAGAACGCCGTTCTACTGTCTGTGGAATACACCGACAGAGATTAACAGGTTTGCATGTCAGAGTGTTGTGGTTTGCTCAACCCGCGTCTATAGATGTTTACACATACAAACAAAACACTTGCACCAATCCACTCTCATATAGCTCACACCAATAGCGTATTGCTCTGCAAGCATTTGCACCAATACACTCTCATATAGCTCACACCAATAGCGTATTGCTCTGCAAGCATTTGCACCAATACTCTCTCATAGAGCTCACACCGCGCCTCAGAGCGAGGTAACGACGCATGAGTCATGTTTTTTCGTGCGTGCAGCCGGCTCTATCGAATTATAAGACGTTGTCACGTCAAAAATTGTTGCAACTGTTCAATAATTCGTCTCTTTAACTGTTGTGTTCCCTGTATGTTGCATCGCACATTCAGCTGATCCACCATCGACGAAATTAAATATATTTGCAGAAATTTATGCGGTTCATCTGGTGTTGGCACCATTGAGCTATGCAAATGATATATTTATACTCGATACCGAAGGTAAAGAGTATATTGGTTTTGTGCAATGTCCGTCATGGTGTCTGTCCGTCTGTCCGTCTGTCCGTCCGTATGGTTGCAAGTTTTTTCCACACCCTTCAAGCTAGAGACTTGAAACTTTCCAATTCTCTTTATCTATGAGATAGTAAATTAAAGTGTCAAGATGGGGGTTCTACGATAACTGGGGGGCTGGCAAATCGATAAATTCGATAACCCAAAACCGATAAATCCACATATTTCGCACATCCTTACAGCTAGAAGTACCAAATTTGGTAAGAAGATAGCTATTAGCAACCCCCAAAAAACTGCATCAAAAATTTTGGAGCCACGCCCCCCCATTCCGCCCACAGCCTCCCCGCATTTTAAAGTCAAAAAAGACTATATCTCCCACAGTTTTTGAGCTATAGCCACCAAATTTGGTGCCAAGATAGGTGATGATGACCCCCTAAAAACTGCACTAAAAGTTTGGATGCCACGCCCACCGATACTGCCCTAGCCGCCCCCATCCACCCCAACGCTTCGTCAAAAACGGGAATGCGTGTATCTTCCAGAGTTGTGGAGCTAGAGCCTCCAAATTTGGAGGGAAGATAGCTGCTAACGACCCCCAAAAAACTGCATCAAAGTTTTGGAGCCACGCCCCCATTTCGCCCCCCCTTTCCCCACTTTTTACAATTTTCGAGCTAGAGTCACCAAATTTGGTATGAAGATAGCAATTGACATTCCACATAGGTCTGCATCACAAATTTGGATGCCACGCCCACCCATACCGCCCCCAGCCCCCCTTTCCCCACTTTTTACAAACTTCGAGCTAGAGTCACCAAATTTGGTATGTAGATAGCAATTCACATTCCACAAAGATCTGCATCAAAAATTTGGATGCCTCGCCCACCCAAACCGCCCCCAGCCCCCCTTTCCTCACTTTTTACAAATTTCGAGCTAGAGTCACCAAATTTGGTATGAAGATAGCAATTGACATTCCACAAAGATCTGCAACAAAAATTTTGATGCCACGCCCACCCATACCGCCCCCAGCCCCCCTTTCCCTACATTTTACAAACTTTGAGCTAGAGTCACCAAATTCGGAAGGAATATAGCTGGTGGCATCCCCATCTGCATCGGAGAATCTTTAAGGCAGCGTACACCCCTGCCGCATCCGTACCCCTTTGCAATCAGGCCTCTTTTTACCGGTTTTAATACTGGTATCGAGTATGCCGAAGTCGGTTGCGTCCGACTGCAACGTTTCCACTTGTTGTCCTTGTATCTGTGATGGCAATCAATTAAGATGAAGCCGCCTTCTCGAATGATATTAGCTCTTGATTGTGTTGGTGTAATTGATTGGTGTGAGTGATTGGTTGTGTGTGTTGTATCTTTTACCTTGCAAGTCGGCATGAAGCCGCCTTCTCGAATGATATTAGCTCCAAAAGAAGTCATGCGAAAGCAGTTATTGTACTCCAGGATGCGTTGAAGAAAATGGTTGGAATCGGGATCAGTTCCATCGAACAATGGTTTCAGTGGCTGTGGTGGTGTAAGTTATGGATACAGTTTGACTTTTGAACTTTAACGCATTGCAATATCGGCATACAGTCGTCATTGGTCCAATATCTAAACTGTCATCATCACTGTAGTTCGCAGTGGGATCGTATTGGAATGCCAAGCGATTGTATGATGCCAATGATCTTTGTGTGCTCAAGCGTTGTCTCAATCGGGAATTTTCTCTTATTATATTTTGTTGTTCTTCGCTTAAGTTCTGTGAATACACTTGTTGCTGGCTTGCATGTCTTGTGCGGCAGCCGATGTTCGCACGTCGTACACTCGGCATTTTGGACTATGGACAGACTGGTGAATTTAACCTTAAATGCACGGTCCACATAATTTACACAGTTCAACTTACCACCTTAAAGACAAATGCCTGCTGTTAGAGTTGAATACAAATTTGCACAATACGCGTGATTGATTTGATGGTTTCCAATTGAACTGTTAGGAAACGAATAATTTTAACCACAATTTCACTGTGAACTAAATGTCACATGAAATTAACTGAGCAGAGTACAATGAGTAGCTGTCTAACAATGTATCAAGCACCGGCGCCATCTTACTTATTTTCGTGGGGGATACTCACACACCTCACGGAGCCCGAGACCTTTCGAACGAATGCAAAACCTTGGCAATCGGTTCGTGCGTTCTGGAGTTATAGCGTCAGGAAGGAAAACCCGACTTATTTTTATATAATAGATATATATATATTATTATTATTATATTGGGGGTAAATACACTGCGACCAAATAGATCTATTGTGCCCCCTTCTTGGCCTATAGCTCTTCCATCAGGCCCAGGTGTTGCATAAAAGCAAGTACCTTTGTTGGGTCGATGGTTTCTAAATCGCTAAGTTGCACAATATGTTTTCCTAGAAAACTACTTCTTTTCCTTACTAAGGCTACGCATTCTGCTTTAATGTGCAAGGAGGATTCTCCTTCCATTTCGCAGAATCTGCAAATCTCGCTGCTGACTATACCTAGCTTTGCGAGGTGACCTCGTAGTCTACAATGTCCTGTCAAGAGACCGGTGAGTATCCTGAGTCTATTTTTACCCATTGATATTACTTGCTTAAACCGTTTGAGGTTATAGCTACCCAAGAGAAGCTTTGCTTGTCTGAGTCCTGGTGTCCTTGCCCAGCTCGTTCTTCGCTGAAGTCTCTCTTCATTCCTAAGCTCTTGCCGTATTGTGCTTCTTCCTATACCACAGTACGGCTCGGGTCCTATTAGGGGTGTCGCTGCCCCCAGTCTTGCTTGCTTGTCTGCCTCTTCGTTCCCCGCTATTTCGACATGTCCAGGGACCCATCTTAGGGCAAGCCTATTTTGTGATCCCAGAGTGTCTAGCTTGGTTCGTACCTCACGAACTACCTTTGACCTGATTTCGGTCTTACTAAGTGCCATTATTGCTGCTTGACTATCGGATAGGATGGCTATATCCCTATTCCGATAGTTACGCTTTAGATTAAAGTCCACACACCTCCCGATTGCACATACCTCAGCTTGGAATATGCTGGTGTGCATACCTAGGGGCTCGTGGTACATTAGCCGAGGGCCTACCACACCAAGACCGGAGCCTTGTTGCGTTAGGGATCCATCGGTGTACCATTTTATGGTGTGTGGCTTCATGTTGTGGACCTCTTCCAGAGATGTCCACTCCTTTTTATTACAGAGGTGAACTTGAAACTTTTGACCGAACATGTGTTCGACTTTCATTTCATCCCTTGGCTGTGCCAGAAGGGGAAGTTCACCCGATAGCATATCTGCCTCTACTCGACTAAGAATGTGTCCTCTCCCAACTCCTTCACCGGACATTCTTAAGAGGGTTGCCTTTTGTTGCAGCCTAATTGTGTGATGGAGTGGCGTTATCTCCAATAGAACCTCAAGCGCTGATGTGGGACAGGTCCTCATCGCTCCCGTGATTCCTACACATGCCATTCTTTGTAGCTTTTGAAGCTGCTTCTGCACAGTGATTTGCTGTGCCTTATCCCCCCACGCAATCACTCCATACGTGAGCATGGGCCTTACTACCATAAGGTATAGCCATCTTATTATTTTTGGTGATGTTCCCCATGACTTCCCGGCTATGCTACGACACGTATACAGCGCTCTGCAGCACTTTGCGATCGTATTCTGAACATGGGTGCCAAAGTTTAATTTACTGTCGAAATTGACCCCAAGGTACTTAACTTCCTTGCTTGTTTCTATTGGACTCCCCGCGAGCATAATCTCCCTCATCCTTTGTAGCTTGTATCTTCTGGTGAACGGAACGATGATTGTTTTAGTAGAGTTTAAGTTGAGACCAACCTCCCTACACCAATCATGCGTAATCCTAAGTCCCAGTTGAACATTATCACAAAGAGTTTCTTCATACTTGCCCCGAGCTATTATCACAATGTCATCTGCATAGCCTTGACATTGAATACCCCTGTTCGCAAGTCTACTTAATAGTTCGTCTACTAGTATACTCCATAAGAGGGGTGATAAAACCCCCCCTTGAGGACAGCCCCTTGTGGTTGTTACTGTTACGGTACAATCTTGTATAGATGCCGTAGCCTGTCTGGACCCTAATAAGGATGAAATCCATCTACTAGTTGTACTGTCCAGCCCTCTTCTATTCAAGGTAGCTTTGACAGCATCATGTGATGTGTTGTCGAAAGCACCTTCAATGTCTAAAAATGCACAAACTGCTACTTCTTTGTTTACTACTGCCGCCCGCAGAGTACGGTGCAGCTCATACAGGGCAGTGTCCGTAGACCTGCCTGTTCTGTATGCGTGCTGCGTTGCCTGCAGTGGACTCTGTGTGAGCAGAGTACTCCTTATGTTATAATCCACCAGCTTTTCTAACGTTTTCAACAAAAACGATGTTAAGCTGATGGGTCTGAAGGACTTTGGGTTGGTGGTATCTGTCTTCCCTACCTTGGGGATGAAGACCACCCTAGCTCTACTCCAAGTGCTTGGTATATGACCAAGTGCTAGGCTACTGACCAGGATTTTCCTTAGAATGGGTATTCCCTGTCCCTGCTGAAGGAATACCGGTGATATGCAATCTAGACCAGGAGATTTGTAAGGCTGGAAGGTTCCAATTTCCCATTTTATTTTCTCCACTGTGACCACCGACTTGGCACATGCCCAGTCAATGGCCGTTGGTCTGTGTTGACCTCCTGTTTCAAGCGATTCGCACGGTTGCCAGGGGATACTTCCTGGGAAGTGCGTCTCAAACAGAAGCTCTAACCTTTGCATATTGGTGCTCGTATATGTATTATCTTTACGCTTCAAGGCTAAATTAGCCTCCGGCGCCCGTTTTGATAGTGCTCTATGGAGCCGGGCACCTTCACTCGTGCTTGTTATGCTTTCGCAGAAGTCCCTATAGTTCCTGCGCTTGGCCTTCCTAATCTCCTTGCTGTAGGAGGTGAGGCTTTCGCGGTATGTATCCCATGACCCGTCCCTCTTAGCTTTATTGAAGAGATGACGTGTGGTGATACGCAGTCTCTCAAGACCGTCATTCCACCATGGGGCATCTTTTTCTTTACGCGTTTTCCCTAGTGGGCAGCTTTCTTCATATGCATCTTTAATGCTACTATTTAGATTTCTAACAACTCTTTCTAGCTCACTCGTGCATCTGGGTATTCCAGAGTTTTCAGTGGCTAGGTTAAGTTCTAGGGTAGACCTAAATTTTTCCCAGTTTGTTTTCCTGGGGTTACGAGTTGGTATACTACTATCCGTATTAACCTTAAGTTTGAATAGGATAATCCTGTGATCGGACATGGATTCTTCTGAAGAGACATGCCATTCTCTGAAATGTGGCCTAAGAGACCGACTAATCAGAGTAATGTCTAATACCTCTTCTCTAACTCTAGTTACAAATGTCGGTGTCGATCCGACATTACCAATTTCTAAGTTATACTTGAATATAAAGTTGGTAAGACACTCACCCCTTTTGTTGATGTCCGTGCTGCCCCATATGGAGTGGTGCGCATTGGCATCGCAGCCGATTATAACCGGCAGCTTCTCTCTCCTGCAGTGGTCCATCAGCTTTTCTATTTCCGGTGGCGGGCAGTCCATATCACCAGCAAAATAGGCAGATGCCACCACAATAGGGGGGGCGTTTCCAATTGCCCTTACGGCAATAGGTACGCAGTCCCTAGTGAGGAATTCTGAAAGAATAGTAAAATTAATACATTTCCTTACCATAATGCATGCTCTAGGTGTAGGATCTCTTTGATCCCAGATTACCTTTGAGTCAGCGGTGTACAGGCCTTTTATGCCATTGTTTACCCATGGCTCCTGTACCAGGGCTAGCCCAAGATGTTGGGTGATAAACATCCTGGCCAAGACAGCAGAGGCTGCCTTAGCCCGATGGAGGTTTATCTGGGCTAGCCCAGTGACGGTGACGTTTGATGTCACCATCACTCATCCGCCGCTCCAGCTCCAGGTGATGTAGGTTGGGAGCTGCCCACATCACCGCTGCCCGTCATGGTGACGTCAGCTTCTGCCGTTTCAAGCTCCTCAGCGAGCTCTTGCGAGGACATCGGCACCTCATCATCCATCCCTTCCAGCTCTGCTGGACCGAGCGTCATCTCCGCCAGATCCTCATCCTCGGCCAGATCCTCTGATAAATCAGAGACACCTGCCAGATGAGCACTCGGAACAGTGGCGGTGGGAGGTGTGGGGGCCGAGCCTGCAGCTCCCGGGACTGTCGTTTGGGCAGGGGTAGTCCTTGCGCCAACACTCTTCTTCTTCAGACCGCTAACGGGGATGGTCCCGTAGCGGAATGAAACTTGGTGGCCTCTCGCCACTATCGCGTCCTTGGATGCCTCATCGATGCCTATCACCAATAGCGCACCTCCGCCTTCCGTCCTCCTTGACAACACCTTCCACGAGTCGGTCTCGATCTTGTTCTGGTTCCTCAGCAGAACTAACAAGGATTCGGTTGACCGATCCGCGCTTCTTGGGCAGAAGATGGTGATGTTGTGGGGTGATGGAATATCATCACCCACCTTGCAGTGCAGTGGAGCCCCTTTCCACGACTGCAGTCTTGGCACCACGGTCCTCAGCCACTCCGCTGAGTGATCGTCCGAACATTCAATGACCAGGTAGCCAACCCGGAAATGAATGCCCGCGAACGCGACCGCGGTGTCCCATCCTGTGAGGATAACCTCATCCAGGATGGCCTCCTCCAATGCGGACAAGTCCCCATGGCTGAGCATTACCTGCGGGTATTCCACAGGTAACACGGCCACCTTGACTTTTTTTGCAATCGCTGCATACGATATGCGAGTCTCGGTGGACACTGGAGAGGAAGACCTCACTTCTGTTGCTACGGCGGATGCCGACGTGCTGGGACGCTTCTCTGGGCACGCCCTCTTGGGGATGGCAGTGGGTGGCGTCAAATTACTGCTCAGGCGTTTGGGGGCTGGTCCCCGTACCTGGCTCACCGAGTCTCTTCCAGCCGTTGCCATGCGCAGTGCCTCAGCAGGGGGTAGTCCCTGCTGCAGGTACCTGAGGTACCATTTGGTTTTTGAGCCGTTCAGTGTTTTTCGGTTTGGGTCATCCAAACCGCCCGGCTCTCCCAATTTTGGCAGCTGCGCTTTTGGCTGCTGGTGCTGCACGCCATGTCGCCTAACAGCGCTAAGCCTCGGTCGCATCGGCTGGGATGGTCCAGCCTTGCTTCCTCCTCCTGCAGCCGGGGCGACACGGTGACGTGGGGCTTCCCTCGTCGTAGGTGCGCGCGCTGTATCTGTTGCCGCATGCGGCCTTCTTGTTTGCTGCGCCTGGTTAGTGCGCCGTGGGGTTGGTCCCACATTGGAGGGCCGCTCCCCGTCAAGGAGGCGGTCCTCAAAGTGTCTCGCGACACTGGCAGCAGGGGTATCCTGTTGCACACCTAAATACTTTTTATTTTTTATACTCTTCATGTTCCCACGAGTTGCGGAGAAATATGGGGTCCACCCGGGCAGAGATCCGCAGTACCCGGGTAAGGCTAAATAGAACAGGCGGTCGCCATCTGCCTGAGCTCACCGTTAGCGACTGGGCTAGTTTTTAATCCGGGCCCCCGGCCAGGGTGACTATCGGCACGGTTCGAATGACACCTTAGTCCAGCCCGGAGTGAGATATTGGGGAAGGGATGAAGAAGGGTACGTGTGAGGGAGTTGGGAGTGTGTGAGGCTATGCTTTGAAGACGGCGACACAAGCGTCTTGTCGATACGGTGAACGGTACCGTACCCGCTGTTTGTCCGGGACTGCTTATTTGCAAGGATTCTCGCTTATTCGCAGCTAACCTCATAAAGAGGCCGTTCGCTATCCGCAACCCGCGACCCGCCTGGTGGCCTCAGCTTAGCCCCCTCTGAACTATCCCACAAGTTCTTTAGACCAGGATATATATATATATATATACTAGATTTTTCCCGGTGCGCTTCGCTACACCTAATTCAATTAAAACTCTTAATGGTTTTTACTTTGTGTTTTATTTATTGTTGTACAACTGTTACTTATTTATAGAACATTTTGGTATACAACTTTTGTGGTTTTTCCACCTGGCGCGTAGTGAAAGCCAACATGTTCCATTTGATCGCGAAGGCGAAGCCGAACTGGGCCTTGACGATAATTTGACCGTTGATTGTCCACTCTCTGTACACCGCTCTACCTCAGGCATTCATTCGAGCGCGTTGCTCTTCGCTTTGATTTTTGCTGGATATTGAAATTCGACGTGAATCACGCGTATGCCTGCCAACCGTATTACTTTTGCGTTGTCGAGGCATTTTCTGTTTTTTTTTTTTTGTATTATATAAAATTATATTGTATATAAAAAGTTCAATGGCTATACAAAAATTTATTATTAAATTTTAAAACTTAAAAGAAAACATATTAAGACTTTTTAAAAATATTGATGTTTTTTTCTGTATGTGTTGTTAGCTTCACAGTATTCCATAGAAAGAACGAATGACAGGCAAAAACTATCAACGTGCGATGTCAATGTTTTTTAAAAACATCCGACTGCTGTTTTTATACTCGATACCGAAGGTAAAGAGTATATTGAGTTTGTGCAATGTCCGTCATGGTGTCCGTCCGTCTGTCCGTCTGTATGTGTCCAATTTTTTTTTTTTTTTTTTTTTTTTTCCACACCCTTCAAGCTAGAGACTTGAAACTTTCCAAATCTCTTTATCTATGGGATAGTAAATTAAAGTGTCAAGATGGGGGTTCTACGATAACTGGGGGGCTGGCAAATCGATAAATTCGATAACTCAAAACCGATAAATCCACATATTTCGCACATCCTTACAGCTAGAAGTACCAAATTTGGTAAGAAGATAGCTACTAGCAACCCCCAAAAAACTGAATCAAAAATTTTGGAGCCACGCCCCCCATTCCGCCCCAAGCCCCCCCGAATTTTAAAGTCAAAAAAGCCTATATCTCCCACAGTTTTTGAGCTATAGCCACCAAATTTAATGCCAAGATAGGTGATGATGACCCCTCAAAAACTGCATCAAAAGATTGGATGCCACGCCCACCAATACCGCCCTAGCCGCCCCCATGTGCCCCAACGCTTCGTCAAAAACGGGAATGCGTGTATCTTCCAGAGTTGTGGAGCTAGAGCCTCCTAATTTGGTGGGAAGATAGCTGGTAACGACCCCCAAAAAACTGCATCAAAGTTTTGGAGCCACGCCCACCCATTCCGCCCCCAGCCCCCCCGCATTTTGAAATCAAAAATGGCTATATCTCCCACAGTTTTTGAGCTAGAGCCACCAAATTTGGTGCCAAGATAGGTGATGATGACCCCCTAAAAACTGCATCAAAAGTGTGGATGCCACGCCCACCGATACTGCCCTAGCCGCCCCCATCCACCCCAACGCTTCGTCAAAAACGGGAATGCGTGTATCTTCCAGAGTTGTGCAGCTAGAGCCACCAAATTTGGTAGGAAGATAGCTGGCAACGACCCCCAAAAATCAGCATCAAAGTTTTGGAGCCACGCCCTCCATTTCGCCCCCCTTTCCCCTTTTTTTACAATTTATGAGCTAGAGTCACCAAATTTGGTATGAAGATAGCAATTGACATTTCAGAAAGATCTGCATCAAAAATTTGGATTCCACTGCCACCCATACCGCCCCCAGCCCCCCTTTCCCCATATTTTACAAACTTCGAGCTAGAGTCACCAAATTTGGTATGAAGATAGCAATTGACATTTCACAAAGATCTGCAACAAAAATTTTGATGCCACAACTACCCATACCGCCCCCAGCCCCCCTTTCCCAACCTTTTACAAATTTTGAGCTAGAGTCACCAAATTTGGTATGAAGATAGCAATTGACATTTCACAAAGATCTGCAACAAAAATTTTGATGCCACAACTACCCATACCGCCCAGGCCCCCCCCCATTTCCCCACCTTTTACAAACTTTGAGCTAGAGTCACCAAATTTGGTATGAAGATAGCCGGTGGCATCCCCATCTGCATCGGAGAATCTTTAAGGCAGCGTAAACCCCTGCCGCATCCGTACCCCTTTGCATTAAGGCCTCTTTTTACCGGTTTTAATTCTGGTATCGAGTATGCCGCAGTCGGTTGCGTTCGACTGCAACGTTTCCACTTGTTGTTTATTAGTAAAAGGCAATCTTGAGGCAAAACAATGATAAACAAGTGGAAACGTTGCAGTCGGACGCAACCGACTGCGGTATACTCGTTACCAGATTAAAACCGGTAAAAAGAGGCCTGATTGCAAAGGGGTTCGGATGCGGCAGGGGTGTACGCTGCCTTAAAGATTCTCCGATGCAGATGAGGATGCCACCAGCTGTCTTCCTTCAAAATTTGATGACTCTAGCTCGAAGTTTGTAAATGCTCGGGAAAGGGGGGCAGAATGGGTGGGCGTGGCTCCAAAACTTTTGATGATGTTTTTGGGGGGTCATCATTACCTATCTTGGCACCAAATTTGGTGGCTATAGCTCAAAAACTGTGGGTGATATAGGCTTTTCTGATTTCAAAATGTGGGGTGGCTGGGGGCGGAATGGTTGGGCGGGGTCCCAAAATTTTTAATGCAGTTTTTTAGGGGTGGCTAGTAGCTTTCTTCTTACCAAATTTAGTAGTTCTAGCTGTAAGGATGTGTGAAATATGTGGATTTATCGGTTTTGAGCTATCGAATTTATTGATTTGCCAGCCCCCCAGTTATCGTAGAACCCCCATCTCCCATAGATAAAGAGAATTGGAAAGTTTCAAGTCACTAGCTTGAAGGGTGTGGAAAAAACTTGCAACCATACAGACGGACAGACACCATGACGGACATTGCACAAAACCAATATACTCTTTACCTTCGGTAACGAGTATAAAAATGATACATTCATTAAATTACTGATGTGCACCCTCCACACAGACCCCAATCACCCCTGAAAATTTCATTGAAATCGGGCAAGCCGTCTAGGAGGAGTAAGCGAACAGGAAGTTTTGCCACTTAATTTTATATATAAGAAGAGATATAGATTCAATTTTGTATTGGACATTAACACATCCACAATAAATATAATTTCTCTTGGCTTTGACCGATAACAATTATTCTTTTTAATAATAATATTAATTACTGAGTCCCAAGGCTGGTAATTAGGGGGCAAAGTGAAGCTCTACAACATAATCATCATAACAAGATATCACTATAACTTATCTTACATCTTATGACTGTAAGATGTTCAAGAAGGCAACTCACATCGCAATATATTTTGTTCACACTACGCAGTGTTCACACCATCCAGGTTTGCTTGTATTAAGGCGCGTTTACAATGTCAGCGTGAGATTGGAAAATGTTTTGCTTCTGTCTGCCACACATATTTTTCACATAAGTTCGTCTCACTCACTCTCAATCTGTAAAGCCTTGTTGTCGCATACAACGGAAACCGAAACCGAATTCAGTACATTTGCAACTGAAATCAAAACTGAAACCGAAAATCGTAATTTTTCCGTTGCTAGCTACCGAAACCGAATTCAGTACACTTGCAACCGAAACCGAAACAAGTACTTTTGAATTTATTCGGTTGCTGCCAACCGAATATGCAGAATGCAACTGATTTGTTTTCCTCTGATTCGCCTTGTGTTCGAGACGTCGAGTGATCAGCTGATTTCTAGAAACGCAGCTAACCTAACGCTGGTCATTTATTTATGTTTTTCATGCGTAATCACATGCGCAACAATTACTATTAAAATCTTTTTCAAAACAATAATTTGCAGCAAGGAACGCTGCGATTCTTTTTTGCTCCAATGAATAATTTTGCATTTTGTAAGTGATAAACGCGATGCGGATGAAAATTAGCGAATGAAAAAAAAAGAAATATTCAGTTCAGTTTCAGTTTCAGTTGTTTGTCGCAACCCACGCAAAATCAGCCACCCACCGAAACCGAAACCGAAAATCGGATTCGGTTTCAGTTTCCGTTGTATGCGACAACAACGCTTAACCGCTTTCGCTTGCATCTCAGCTTTGAGTGGAAAAAAGCTATTCGAAAATTTTGTTTTAAAAGCTGTCAATAGATGGCATATTTTCGAAATTAGTAACATGTGCTTGATAGCTTCAAAGTTTTTACCTCTATTTTACTCAATACTGAGGTAAATTATAACAGAATTCACTATTTAATATATATTAAGTACATATTAATGAATATATAACAATAAAATCATTGTTAAATAAAAAAACAAATCGATCATTTTTGCGCCATTGCACATGTGTTAGCTTGTAACGAACCTAAAGTTACGCGGTTTTAGCTGGGCTAACTCTCGCGGTGCTGAGGGTACGTGCCAACAAATTTATATTTGTGGCGTCTGCGGCAATAATAACACAATTTGGTTTTACTTTTAATACATATATTTAAAACTGCACTCTCTGCTAGTTTTCACGTTGGGTTTTACAATTGAGTTGTGCACTTAATGATATTTCTTATTTGAGTTTAGGAAATCGCACGGATCTTGTGTCGGGGTTTTATTTGCAATGCTGGCGCTCTCGTTGCACCAAATATTCAGAGTCAATGTTACGCCTACTAAACGAGGTTTTAGCTAGCAACGCCCGAATTCGCCAGGCTCTACTATGGCCTCCTTGTTACCACAAGGATTTCGCCAATAGTCTCGCCTACTCTCAGGCTCAGGCTTTAGCTTCACCTGTCCTTCGCCAGGCTCACTTGTCTGATACTTGGTTTTAATTTGAGGTTGCTTTGCAAATGCAACGCGCCACAAGACTTGATAAATTCCGCGTATCGATTTCTCAGTAAAATGTTTGTTAATCGCTAAGGACACGATCTGCTTTGTCCTTATTGCGATATGAATCCTTTTAATTTCTTAAAAATTATCCTTTCGCGTAGGATTTCTCGCCCTCTGAGTCCTGTGTTCACTTTATGTTTCGCGCTGACTTTCCACTTCGCACTCACACTAACTTTGTATTCACTCTTGTACGAACTCTTGTACTGACTTCTGTACTGATTCTTGAACTGCCTTGCCGCTCTGTCAAAGGCGGCTCCTTTTATACCCTTGTGCTGTCTCGCTGGACCGGGGCCTGTCAGCGCTGCCAATGTCGCGCCAAAGGCAAAGGTGGCGTGATCGTTCCAGTGAGATTTGCCTAGCAACAACGTGTTTTGCGGCTCCCATGTGCCAAACACGTACCTTAGCGCTGACATCCTGTGTCAGAGCGAGACAGCATGCGAATTCGCCGCAGCTCAGGTCCGGCTGCGGCTATAAATGCAATCGCCTTCTGTGAGGCGCCATACGTGAATATGGCTCCTCACACTCCCCTCTTTCTCCGGAAGTGGAAGCCTTCCACTTAATTTTGCGTCTTTCAAATCGCGCGCCTCCGTTTTGAACCTTGGCGTCCGTTAGCAGTGTCGCTGTAGCGGTCAGCTGGTGGTCGTGTAACGCCATCTAGTGGTGCGTTGCGCCATAGCAGCCAGCTTTGCATCGCCCGGTGTTACTCGATACGGCCTGATCGATATTTGCGATGTGGCCAGATCGATATGGCCACCCGCAACTATCCAACACTATTCGGCCATGACACACAATTTGCACTTTGCAATTGTTTTGTTGTTGCTGAAAAGAATCTAAAAAGCAAAAGTAAGTAACATATTTTTGCGCCTTGCGCCATTTCCACCATATCCTAAATCATGTTCTCTTTTTCAGGCCATGCCGTTTTGCCGCTCGCGCTGGATCACACACACATTTTATGTGAGTATGCTTCCAGCAAATTTCACCCCCCTCTTGCAGTCTAATCCACCTGCTCTTCTTTAATTCTTTTTCAGGTTAAACAAAATAAACATCCGAATATATAATTATTTTTTTTTTATTATTTTTTTATATGTATTTTTTTTCGTATTATTTTGTGCTTACCCAGTTTTTGTGTTTTACACCGATATAAAGGCCCGCGTGCCTCTGACAGATATCCGCACGCGGTACCTCTGGCCATGCGCCCAAACTATGCGCGACGTGCGTCGGTCGCTGCCTCCAGCTGCGGCAGCTATCACCTCGGGTGGCCACTCTGCTCGCGCCACCTCTCTCCATCCTGGAGTCACCAGCGGTGCGTATGACTGCCGCTGTAGCACCGGGCGAGCCGGCCGTTCCCCATACGGGGACGAAGCCTGCCGACCGAACGCTGGGCGCACCGGATTGGTTGCCCAAGCGTGTGGCGGAGGCGGTGTCCCGGGACGAGGCGGCGTGCCCACCTGCAGCGGTGTCGGCCATTCCCACGGCGATGTCCGTGTTGTCGGACTGGTGGCCGTGCTGACTGGTGCCTGTAGTGCGCGTGGTGGTGACGGCGTCGGCGGTCGTGATCGCGGTGGCGTCGGTGTACGCTGTCAGAGTGGCGTCGGCGTACGCTGTCGGGGTAGCGTCGGCGTACGCGTTCGTGGTGGCGTCATTTCTCGCAGAAACTCGTGGCGTGGAAGCGCCACCTCCTCTGCCCACTTCACGACAATCGTCGCGGTGTGCTGCCACCGCCCATCCATGAAACACCTCTCCCGCGTTATGGTCGCCGTCGGTGGTGACGACTCGCCCGGATCACACTGCGGCATCTGGTCCTCGGCCTGCGGTGTCGTTTCCTCATCATCATCGGAGGATATACATATTATTTCTTCTTCGTCCTCCGAGACGACCACCCCATGTGGAAAGGGTGACGGTGGTCTAGCGGGGCGCCAGTCTGGTGGTGGAGTTTCCGGCAGTGGTGGTGTGGCGACCCGCTCGGGACTCGCTGGGCCCACGTGTTCATCCTCCGGGGTCGGCGGTGCCTCGGGGTGGCACATTCGAATCCACTCGGGATTCACCTCAACGAAATCGCCCGGCGGCGACTCCTCTCGCCTTTCGCCCTCTGGACCAGCGTCGTAATCCACCTCCCAGTCGCTGCTGTCAAAGTCTTCGCCGTAAGCCCTGCGCACCCAATCGCGCTCTTCCTCCAGCTCCTGGCGGCGGCAACGCTCCCGTTCGGCCGTCTCCCGCTCCTCAGCAGATTCCACAATAGGCGACGCCCGCAGCTCCAGCACATCTGGTGATGCCTCCCGCTGCGGCTCGACACGCGCATAGGGCTGTCCGGCCCAACGCCCTCGACGTGCTACGTTCCTGCGTCCCCTTGCGCTGGCACCCATGGCTGCCATGTCGACCCCATGCGCCTCTCCCGCTGGTGTGCGAGGATGCATCCGTGGATCACGGCCCGAAACAGGGGCTGCCCTTCTTGCTCCGGTGTTGTTGTTAAAATTCTCCATCTTAATTGTGAGTGCTCCGTTTTTTTTGTAAAATATCGCAAAGTGACCGACTGCATGGTAGTCGGCACTTTCTATACCCCTACTCCGTACGCATGTGCAACAGTGTAGGTGTGCATGTTACGGTATCCTTCCCGCCTGCGACCGCCATGTTTTGTCAGCGCTCTCTTTGCGATATCGCTAACCTTTTCCATTAACCATTTTCCTAGCAGCGTTTGCTTCGCACACCTTTCGCCGCGTTCAGGTGCGGTTTTTGTAATGCCCTTGGTTGGGCCGTGGCTCTTTTATTATTATTATTTTTTTCCCCTCTGACATCCATTCCTCCCGCCCACACATTCCTTGTTGTCTGTTATTTTTAATAAATATGTAATACCTTACATATTTATTTTTATTATTTATATACATATATGTAATGCCTTACATATTTATTTTTGTTATTGTTTAATAAATATGTAATACCTTACATCTTTATTTTTATTATTTATATAATATGTAATACCTTACATATTTATTTTTGTTATTGTTTAATAAATATGTAATACCTTACATATTTATTTTTATTATTTATATAATATGTAATACCTTACATATTTATTTTTGTTATTGTTTAATAAATATGTAATACCTTACATATTTATTTTTATTATTTATATATCTGTCAAATGTGTTGAGTAGGGAAAATATTTAATATGTATTAATACATATTCACCCCTTTTTTTTTTTTTCCAAAAAAAACCAAATCAACTAATGATTTTTTTTTTTTATTTATAGGAGGTGATGGAGATTCAGGTGAGTAAATGAGATACGTCATTAACAAGGCCAATTATTAACCGCTCTTTTCTTTTCCAGATTTTCACCACACAAAAAAGAAATACTTTTTGTTCCAGGGTCTTAAAATAATTTGTGACCCCAAAAAATTTTTTTTTTATTATCTCACCCGTTGTCCGTTCTACCTCCGTGGGGTTTTATGTCGCCTATGTGCGCGGTCCGTTCTTTTTCCCCAGTTTTCCCCTGTAATTTACAGATTACAGGTGATACAAAATTTATTATTGTATATGGTCCGGCAAATTTAGGAGCAAGCTTCGCAGCGAAGCCTTCCGCTGCATTTGACAGGTGGTGTTGTTTCACCCACACCTTGTCTCCTACGGATGGTTTCCACTGCCGTCTCCGTAGGTTGTAATGCCTTGCTTGGTCCTGAGAGGCCTTCTCTAAACTCCTGCGCACCAATTCAAAAACTTCTCTAAGTTTTTGCGCATTGTCGCTGGGTGTTTGTGTCGGTTGCCCTGTGTCGCGTGTAATGTTGTCGTACAGCCCATTTGGCAGCCTTGGTTCCCGCCCTTGCGTGATAAACGCTGCACTGTAGCCCGTAGACGCCGATACGCTGGTGTTAACGGCCAGTGACAATTCTGGCAAAAATTCATCCCAGCACCGCTGGTTATCTTTTGTGCAATCATCGTTTTTACCGTGCGGTTCGCACGTTCTGTAGGATTCTCTTGCGGTGTGTATGGTGCCGTAAATTGGTGTCGCACTCCCAATTCTTCGAGAAAGCGTTTGAAGGCTTTACTCGTAAATTGTGTTCCATTGTCCGTTATGAGAACTTTTGGTACCCCAAATCGTGCCAAAATTCTCTCTCTGAATCCCTTTTGCAAAGTGGCTCCTCAGCGGAACTAACTCAGTCCACTTAGAGAAACGGTCAAACATCACCAATAGCATTGTGTTGCCGTGTTTTAATCTTGGCAGTGGGCCAACAAAATCAGCACACACGGTACTCCATGGCTCTTCAGGAATTTGTGTCAACATCTTTCCTGCTGCTGCCATTTGACTTGGCTTGTATCGTTGACACGTTTCGCAGTTGTGCACATATGTGCGTACGTCCCTGTATAAGCCTGGCCAGTAGTAGCGTGTCGCTACTCTTGCTATCGTTTTCCGGCTTCCCAAATGACCGGCTGTGGCTGCGTCGTGATTCTCCAGTAATACATCCTTCCTTTTACCTTTGGGTACACAAAGCTTCCAAGCTTCCACATCTCCGTCTCCAGCGCGATGTGGGATGTGTCTGTACAGGTTGCCATTTTCCTCCATGTAATCCGGATATTTCCTGGGATTTTGCGCGATTTCCTTTTTTAATTTTTGAATCCATTTGCAATTTGCGTTGTCTGCCTCAATCCCTTCTGTTGCAATTTTTACTAGGCAGCATGTCTCCGGAAGTGGTTGTCTCGAAAGTGCATCGGCTACGACATTGAGGTTGCCTTTACGGTATTTGACTTCAAAGTCGTATTGTTGCAGTTCAAGCGCACAACGCGCTATTCTGCCTGATGGACTTTCAATTGAGTTTAGCCACTTCAGCGCCATGTGGTCCGTTATAACCACAAAATGGTAGCCTTCCAGGTATGGCCGCAGCTTTCTGATTCCCCACACTATGGCTAGACACTCCTTTTCAGTTGCCGAATAGTGCCGTTCGGCTCCGTTTAGTGTCCTACTGGCGTACGATATTACCCTTTCACCTTGCTCCGAAGGTTGGGTCAATATCGCACCCAGGCCATAGTTACTTGCATCCGTCTGCAAGCAAAATGTTTTTCAGAAATCCGGGCATGCCAATACTGGGGACTGAGTCAGCTTCTCTTTGACTGTGTCAAAAGCTACTTGCCGCTCCTCAGTCCACTCCCATTTTGCGCCTTTTTTCATCAATGCGTTCAGAGGTGCTACTTTCGTCGCAAAATCTGGTACGAAGCGCCTGTACCATGATGCCACGCCCAGGTATTGTCGTAACTCCTTTACGTTGCTTGGCGGCTTCAATTCTGCGATTGCAGCTACTTTCTCCGAATCTGTGCGAATTCCTTCCTCAGTGACTCTGTGGCCCAAATATTTCAACTCTTTTTTAAAGAAATCACATTTGTCCACGTTGATGCGTAGATTTGCTTCCCGCAGCCGCCGACATACCTCTTTGAGATTTTCCATATGCTCTTCGCGCGTTCTTCATCTCTGGTCCAATAACGCGATCCAAAGCCCTCTGAAAAGTTGCCGGTGCCGAGTGTAACCCAAATGGCATTACTTTCCACTGGTTTAATCCTTTGCCTGGGACTGTAAATGCTGTCAGTGGTCGGCTCGCTTTCTCCATCGGGATCTGCCAGTACCCATCTTTCAGATCCAAGCTAGTGATGAAGTGGGCTTCACGTAGCTGGTCTACTCTTGGCAATGGATACGCGTCCTTAACGGATCGGCTGTTGAGTTGCCTAAAATCCACACATAACCGCCATTTTCCATTCTTCTTTTTCACCATCACGATTGGTGCGCTGTGTGGGCTGTTGGATGGCTCTATACAACCTTTCGCAAGTAGTTCCTCTACTTGCTGGTTAATTTCCGCTTGCATTTTTGGATTCTTTGGAAAATAACGCTGTTTTATAGGCCTGTCGTCGCTCATCACAATTTTGTGTTCTGTAATTTGTGATGTGCCCTTTAGGTGTTCGAAGGCTGCGACTTCCCGCAGTAGAAATTCGTTAATTTCTTGGTCTTCGTGAAGATTTTTGCTTTCAATAGGTGGGTTTCTGGAGTCACGTGTTGCTATGTCTTGTTCGGTTGTATTCTGGACAACTGCCACCGACAGTCTCTCTTCCAGCTTTCCAACCTTGTGCCGTCGTGCCGGGATGGTGACCACCAGTCCCGCACACTGCAACACTGTGCCCATGCCAGTCAGAAAATCCCAGCCCAGCACCAAATCGTCTATCACACCAGGCATAATTAGCAACGCTATTTTCAAACTGCGATGCCCGAGTCTTATTTCGACCGTTATTTGTTCTGTTGTCCTGCTGTTATGTTCTGCTAACTTCACCTGTCTGCTTGCGACGCTTCTTCGGCCTACAGTGCTCAGTCTACAAGCTAGCTCTTCGCTAACAAAGCTGCTTGTAGCCCCTGTATCGACTGTAGCCTTATACTGACACTCACCGATCCATACGGTGGCAGTCAACTGCGTCCCTTCGTCCTTCAGGTGACCGACTAGCGTCTCGGGGCGGACCTTGGCGGCTCCCGCTCGCCCCTCGATGGCGGACGCCGCTGGCCGTTTCCCGATTGGCAACATAGTGCTGTCCGCTGACTGATTCTGCCACAGACCCAGCAGAACTCCAGCATTGGGTTTCGGCACTCTATCGCCCAGTGTCCCTCCTGTCCACACACGCGACATGCCCTTCCTGGGTTGTTTATGTGTGTCCTGGCAGGATTTTGCTGGGTCCTAGGTGTTGGGGTTGGCCGTTCGTCCATTCCTCCAGAGTGCTGGTTCTGCTCCTCCATGGCCATAAATCGTGTACGATTTGCACGATTCTGATGGTGATCGCGTCCATTTTGCTGCGTATCTCGGTGTTGTTGAGGATGTTGTTGTTGATGTTGGCTGTATTGTTGTTGGGCTGTAGCACTTTGTAGCCTCAGTTTCAGCCTATCCTTTTCTAGCTCTTCGAATTCTTCTGCCAGTTGCATCACCTGGGTCAAATCCGAGAACTGGATTGGCCGTGCGTATCCGCGCAAGTCAGGAAGGCTGTTGGTGTAAATGGTGCGCACTTCCTTCTCTGTTGAGAGTCGTAGGGGTCTCATCAGAGTCTGCATCTCCACCATATAGACTTTAAAGGGCTCATCCAGAGCTTGCCGCCGTCTGCGTACTTCGTCGTAAAAATTTTCAAAATAATCTCGAGGTAAGAAGTATTCTTGAAAGCTGTCGACAAAATCCACCCATGTAGTCCAATGCCTGTTGTTAGCTATGTACCACTTAAGTGCCATTCCTTTCAGCAACTCCGGCATTGCTCTAGGAATTAAATTTAAGTTTAATCCATATGTGTCTGCCGACCATTCCACTTGCTCCAAGAATTCGAGAGGCTTCGATAGTCCATCGAATCGAAAGCTCCACTCTCGAACTTGTTTGGCTACTTTTTGGTATTCACTTGCCCTTGCATTGGTCTGATCATGTGTGTGGGTGTGGCTACGCTCTCCTGGCTGTTGGGTTGTACTCCAGGGCGATCGGCGAGATTCCTGTAAATCTCGCGCCCTAGCCGCCGCGCTGGTGCATGGGACGCTCAGCCTTGCTACGTCTATGCCGGCAAACTCTTTCCTCTTCGTATTCCCCTTCCTCGCGCATGAATTCGGGTTCTTTATTCGGCGACTGTCGGCTGTATGTTTTCGCCAGTTCGCTAAAGCGAACGCTGTATGGAAGATTATTCTCATTTTGACTTACCCAGTCTCCGAATTGTCTTCTCATATTTTCGACAGTGCCTTCAAGCTCCAGACCGAATTCCACTCCGCATTTCACTAGTGCATCCTTTTTTAGATTGTACACCCACGAACGAACCATATTGTCAATTATTTATATGTATTTTATTAAAGAAAACTATGTGATATTAGCCGTAGATCCACAGTTGGGCGCCAGTTGTAACGAACCTAAAGTTACGCGGTTTTAGCTGGGCTAACTCTCGCGGTGCTGAGGGTACGTGCCAACAAATTTATATTTGTGGCGGCTGCGGCAATAATAACACAATTTGGTTTTACTTTTAATACATATATTTAAAACTGCACTCTCTGCTAGTTTTCACGTTGGGTTTTACAATTGAGTTGTGCACTTAATTATATTTCTTATTTAAGTTTAGGAAATCGCACGGATCTTGTGTCGGGGTTTTATTTGCAATGCTGGCGCTCTCGTTGCACCAAATATTCAGAGTCAATGTTACGCCTACTAAACGAGGTTTTAGCTAGCAACGCCCGAATTCGCCAGGCTCTACTATGGCCTCCATGTTACCACAAGGATTTCGCCAATAGTCTCGCCTACTCTCAGGCTCTGGCTTTAGCTTCACCTGTCCTTCGCCAGGCTCACTTGTCTGATACTTGGTTTTAATTTGAGGTTGCTTTGCAAATGCAACGCGCCATAAGACTTGATAAATTCCGCGTATCGATTTCTCAGTAAAATGTTTGTTAATCGCTAAGGACACGATCTGCTTTGTCCTTATTGCGATATGAATCCTTTTTAATTCTTAAATTATCCTTTCGCGTCGGATTTCTTGCCCATTGAGTCCTGTGTTCACTTTATGTTTCGCGCTGACTTTCCACTTCGCACTCACACTAACTTTGTATTCACTCTTGTACGAACTCTTGTACTGACTTCTGTACTGATTCTTGAACTGCCTTGCCGCTCTGTCAAAGGCGGCTCCTTTTATACCCTTGTGCTGTCTCGCTGGACCAGGGCCTGTCAGCGCTGCCAAAGGTCGCGCCAAGGGCAAAGGTGGCGTGATCGTTCCAGTGAGATTTGCCTAGCAACAACGGTTCCTCGTTGCTGATCACGCCTGTCGTTGGTGTGACAGTGACCACTATATCTCGTGGATGCACCGCTCACACACCAGCGGCACTTTGCCATGACATTTACGGTATGTGTTTTGCGGCTCCCATGTGCCAAACACGTACCTTAGCGCTGACATCCTGTGTCAGAGCGAGACAGCATGCGAATTCGCCGCAGCTCAGGTCCGGCTGCGGCTATAAATGCAATCGCCTTCTGTGAGGCGCCATACGTGAATATGGCTCCTCACAAGCTGAGTTCGAATAAGCTGATTGCATTGTTCCCGCTGCAATAAATGCTCTCGCGCTCAACACCGTGGAGTCCTTCTCTGCGGCTTCGCCTCTTCAACTACAGCAGCAGCAGCAGCAAGAACTGCCTGCGTCATCATTGAATTATAAGCTAATAAAATTGCTTGTTTTTTCTCCATTTTGATTCACTTTATAAATTCTTGACGCAAACATAAAACAAACATCAGCTGTTTATAGCTCATAGACAGCATAGACTGTTTTTGCTGTACATTTGCACGGCGGAACCCACAGAGCAGTTCGGCTGTTGAGCCGACTATATACATATATATAAAACTCAAATATTTATTTTTTATCTATATACTTATAGTTTATTTGCGATATATAAATAAAAAATATGAACATAAATAATATTAAATTTTCTCCTGTTTTGCTATTCATTTGCGCAAAGTTCATATTAAGTGTATACTACCCTTCCAAGTTGGACTGCATAAAGCAGATTGAAGCAAAAGTCTAAAGTTGACGATTTCATATTTTGTGCAGCAATTCTGTTTTGCTTGTTTTGTGAATACACACACACACGCACATTAATAGACTTAAATAGCGAACATGTTGAATAAGAGTATAAACAGACGAATGCTGAGTGTTGGATACCCTAATATAATATTAGTGCTATTGTTGATATGTAATTTAATAATATATTTGTAATAATTGATATTTTGATTAGAATAAGTTGGCGCTAAGCTAATAATTGAGAAATTGCTAAAAATAGTTTAATAAAATTACATATATCAATGTTATTAACGCTTCGAGCGGCAAACTTAATAATATTGCAAATAAGCTTCTTCGAAATAGCATTTTCTTGTGTTGCTGTTGTTTGGCTATGCAGCCAAATACATAGCAGCAGCATCACCGAACCATAAGCAGCAACCGCTGCTCTTATACATATATATATATATATAATGTTAATTACTCCAACAACAGCTGAACTCTTATTATGTTTCTTGAAATTGCATGCTCATTCTATGTTAACCGCTTCTTAATTATCTTGCATTGCATGCCCTTTGTATTCGGCGTTTGAGCAGCCAAAGTTAGTTATGTATGTATGTTACGATCGCTAACCACTAAAGTTTGAATTCGTTTTCGTTATCGCTGCGCATCGATCATTTTCGGATCGACTTGCCAAAATATCGTACGGAATTTAGCAGAGGCAATTTCGAGCCTGCCTGCTGATTTATATAAACTAATTCAAGTCATATTATATGCCCTAACTGGCTAAATATATTTAACAAGTAAAACAAAATTATTAATTTTTTTCGTTAACCTACGGCTAGTGAAAAAGTTTCCAAAAATGAATTCATAGACTTCTGGGTGTTTAAACCAGCGATCGGCACATTTAGCGTTTCCTAAAGCTGGCTATAAGCGAGCAATATTTTCATTTTACTCTGTACCATGTCATGCGAGACTGTGCCCTTTTTTTTCGGTACTAGTTGTCAGTCGCTAAGTGCTTGTCGTTGAGGTAAGACGTTGATGCGGACGATTTTTTTCTGTTTGTCATTTATGTTGTTTGTTTACAGTTGACTGTTCAAACATTTTCGCATCAAAAACCGCAAAAACAAATTAAAAAATACAAAAACAATAACAAACAAGTGGAAACGTTGCAGTCGGACGCAACCGACTGCGGCATACTCGATACCAGAATTAAAACCGGTAAAAAGAGGCCTGAATGCAAAGGGGTACGGATGCGGCAGGGGTGTACGCTGCCTTAAAGATTCTCCGATGCAGATGGGGATGCCACCGGCTATCTTCATACCAAATTTGGTGACTCTAGCTCAAAGTTTGTAAAAGGTAGGGAAAGGGGGGGGCTGGGGTGGTATGGGTAGTTGTGGCATCAAAATTTTTGTTGCAGATCTTTCTGAAATGTCAATTGCTATCTTCATACCAAATTTGGTGACTCTAGCTCAAAATTTGTAAAATGTAGGGAAAGGGGGGCTGGGGGCGGTATGGGTGGGCGTGGCATCAAAATTTTTGATGCAGATTTTTGTGGAATGTCAATTGCTATCTTCATACCAAATTTGGTGACTCTAGCTCGAAGTTTGTAAAAGGTGGGGAAAGCGGGGCTGGGGGCGTTATGGGTGGGCGTGGCATCCAAATTTTTGGTGCAGATCTATGTGGAATGTCAATTGATATCATCATACAAAATAAAGTGACTCTAGCTCGAAGTTTGTAAAAGGTGGGGAAAGGGGCTGGGGCCAGTAAGGGTGGGCGTGACTTCCAAATTTGTGATGCAGATCTTTGTGGAATGTCAATTGCTATCTTCATACCAAATTTGGTGACTCTAGCTCGAAGTTTGTAAAAAGTGGCGAGAGCGGGGCTGGGGCCGGTAAGGGGTGGCGTGACTTCCAAATTTTTGATGCAGATCTTTGTGGAATGTCAATTGTTATCTTCATACCAAATTTGATGACTCTAGCTCGAAATTTGTAATAAGTTGGGAAGGGGGGCTGGGGGCGGTATGGGTGGGCGTGGAATCCAAATTTTTGATGCAGATCTTTCTGAAATTTGGTGACTCTAGCTCGAAAATTGTAAAAAGTGGGGAAAGGGTTGCGAAATGGAGGGCGTGGCTCCAAAACTTTGATGCAGATTTTTGGGGGTCGTTGCCAGCTATCTTCCTACCAAATTTGGTGGCTCTAGCTCCACAACTCTGGAAGATACACGCATTCCCGTTTTTGACGAAGCGTTGGGGTGTATGGGGGCGGCTAGGGCAGTATTGGTGGGCGTGGCATCCAAACTTTTGATGCAGTTTTTAGAGGGTCATCATCACCTATCTTGGCACCAAATTTGGTGGCTCTAGCTCAAAAACTGTGGGAGATATAGCCATTTATGATTTCAAAATGCGGGGGGCTGGGGGCGGAATGGGTGGGCGTGGCTCCAAAACTTTGATGCAGTTTTTTGGGGGTCGCTACCAGCTATCTTCCCACCAAATTTGGAGGCTCTAGCTCCACAACTCTGGAAGATACACGCATACCCGTTTTTGACGAAGCGTTGGGACACATGGGGGTGGCTAGGGCGGTATTGGTGGGCGTGTCATCCAATCTTTTGATGCAGTTTTTAGGGGGTCATCATCACCTATCTTGGCACCAAATTTGGTGGCTATAGCTCAAAAACTGTGGGAGATATAGGCTTTTTTGACTTTAAAATGCGGGGGGCTGGGGGCGGAATGGGGGCGTGGCTCCAAAATTTTTGATGCATTTTTTTGAGGGTTGCTAGTAGCTATCTTCTTACCAAATTTGGTACTTCTAGCTGTAAGGATGAGTGAAATATGTGGATTTATCGGTTTTGAGTTATCGAATTTATCGATTTGCCAGCCCCCCCGTTATCGTAGAACCCCCATCTTGACACTTTAATTTACTATCCCATAGATAAAGAAACTTCGAAAGTTTCAAGTCTCTAGCTTGAAGGGTGTGGAAAAAAGTTGCGTTCATACAGACGGACAGACGGACAGACACCATGACGGACATTGCACAAACTCAATATACTCTTTACCTTCGGTATCGAGTATAAACATAATAGGAAATAAAAAACGATTGAAAATATTACGTTAAATTAATTTATTATTATGAAAAAGGAGGTTAGTGCACTGCGACCACCTGGGTCTATTGTGCCCTCATCCTAGTGTATGAGCTACAGCTCCCCGTACAGTGCAATCGATCGCAGAAACGCGATGATGTCGCCTGGACGGAGAGCCCTCATCTCCTCACTGTTTAGTGTGACCCGCCCGAGCTGAGATAATCTCAGCCGACCTATGGCAGGGCACTCCTCTAGTAGGTGTTCAGGAGTTTCGTCCCCCTCCAGACAGAGCTTGCATGTAGCCTCGTTCCCTATGCGTATCCTATGTAAATGCCTACGCAATCTGCAGTGTCCTGTCAAGAAGCCTGTGACAATCCGAAGAGAAACCTTGCTCAGCTTCAGACAGTCCTCAGTCCTCGTCTTGTTGTAGTTGCCTAAAAGCCTTTTACTCTGTCTCGCGCCCTGCGAACACAACCAGAAGTTCGCACTATCGGACCAAAGGTCAGAGCGGCTGCTCTGCTCGATGACCCCAGGGCCCAGCCCACAGAAGGGTTCCGGCCCGCAGAAAGGAGTGCTTGCACCCTTCCTGGCCATTTGGTCCGCTACCTCATTACCCGGGATTCCCGCGTGCCCAGGGACCCAATAGATGGTGACTCTATTATTAGTCCCCAACCTGTTTAATGTTTCTATACATTGCCAAACCAGCCTGGAAACTATTTTATAAGCACCTAGTGCTTTTATAGCTGCCTGACTGTCTGAAAAGATGGCTATGTCTCTGCGATCGTACCCTCTGTCGATGTTGAAAGCGGCACATCTCTCTATCGCGTGTATTTCCGCTTGGAAGATACTGGCGAACTTGCCAAGGGGTTCATGGTAATTGAGTCGAGGTCCGCAGACTCCGGCCCCGGCCCCCTCCTCTGTAAGCGAACCGTCTGTGTACCACCTAATAGCATGTGTTTTCACATTATAGGTAGTTGACAGGTTGGTCCATTCTGCCTTATTGCTAAGCTCTATGTTAAAGAGCTTACTGAAGCTAAATTGCGCCATCTGCGCATCCTGTGGGTATTCTAACAGTGAGCCTGTGGCTCCTGCAGCCGAACCGGTTGCTAATGCCCCCGTTATCCTCATATGACTTCTGCTTGCGTTGTGTTTTATGTATATATGCAGCGGTGGAAGCCCTAGTAGAACGTCTAGAGCCGTGGAGGGGCAGGTGCGCATTGCGCCCGAGATGCACGAGCATGCAAGCCTCTGGAGTTTACCCAGTTGCTTTCTCGCACCTTCCCGGTCCATGCGTCCAGCCCAGACCACTGCTCCGTAGCACACCATGGGCCTCACCATAGCAGTATACATCCACATCAGAATCTTAGGTGAAAGCCCCCAGTTTTTCCCCGCAAGAGTTCTGCAGCTCATCAGGGCTAAAGTGTCCTTCCGAACAGCGTGCTCCACCTGCTGTTTCCAGAGGAGTCTTTTATCTAGTATAACCCCCAGATATTTGACCTCCGTGGACACTGGTATAATTGTACCTCCAATGACTATGGGTCTCATAGACTTAAGCTTGTACCGATTTGTGAAGGCGACAATCGTGGTCTTTGCTGGGTTGATGTTCAGCCCCACGTCCCTACACCAGTCCAGGCTTAGTCGAAGGCCCAGGGTGACTCTATCACATAATGTGCTCTCAAAATTCCCCTTGCAGATAATGGTTATGTCATCGGCATAGCCTAGACATCGAAAGCCATTATCCGTAAGCTTAGCTAAGAGATCATCTACCACCAGACTCCAAAGGAGAGGTGATAGGACACCTCCTTGAGGACAGCCTCTGGTGGTTTGTGCTCTAATCGTCGAGTTGCTGACGGTTATTTCTGCTATGCGAGAGTCCAGGAGTTTGCCTAACCAGGAGGTGAGTCCTGATTCAACTCCTCTACTCTCAAGAGCTCTGACCACCACGTCATGCGCCGTGTTGTCACCTTCTATGTCCATAAAGGCGCAGAGTGCGACCTCTTTTGCTTTCACAGACTTCTGGAGAGTGTTCACTAGGTCAAGCAGAGCTGACTCCGTTGACATCCCTGCCCTATACGCATGCTGATGTGCATGTAGTGGCTTGGCCACTAGGTGCACAGATCTAATGTGATTGTCTACTATCTTTTCGAGGGTTTTTAGCAGGAATGAGGTAAGGCTGATTGGCCTGAAAGATTTGGGAAGAAACGGGTCTTTCTTTCCTGCCTTCGGGATGAAAATCACCCTCGCCGTCCTCCACTCCCTAGGTATGTACCCCAGGGCAATGCTCCTACGGAAGATTCTGATTAGAAATACTAAGAGAGGGTCTATACCCTTCTGTACGAGGATAGGAAGGATGCCATCCACCCCCGGGGCCTTATAGGGACTGAGTGATCCGATGGCCCACCTGATCCTATGCTCAGTTACAATTTCTGCAGCTAATCTCCACTCGGGTCTCTTCCCAGAGGTCTGTACGTAGCTGCTATCACTATCTGAAATGGTCCTACAAAGCGGGAAATGAGTTTGTAAGAGAAGTTCAGCCTTCTCTACCTCATTGTCCGTGAAAGTCCCAACCTGTCTCTTAAGGCAAAGTTCCGAGAGCACTTTCCCTTTTGAGATGGCTTTGAACACCCTTGCAGCGGGCGTGGCCTGCTCTAGAGTGGAACAAAACTTCCTGAAATGATCCCGTTTGCTATTGCGTATCTCCTTGTTATACTCAGTAAGCTTCCTGGTATAAAAATCCCATTTGTCATTACTCTTTTTAGCTGCGTTAAACAGTTTCCTGACCTCCACTCGAAGTAGTCCTAGCTTCTTAGTCCACCATGGATTATCCCTGCTGGATTTAATGCTCTTTATAGGACAGCTTGAATGATAAGCATCCAAGATAGTCTTGCCCACGTCTATATATAGCTGCTCAATCTCTTCCTGTGAGGAAGCTCTTTTACTGTAGTTTAGTCTGCTCAGATTTAACCCCAGACAGGACCGATATTGTTGCCAATCAGTCTGTCGAGGATTTCTGATGTCCTTACTAAAACTTAGGTTACTACAAATGTCGAATAGGATAATCCTATGGTCCGACAATGATGGTTCAGTAGAGACTCTCCAGTTGCGAACCAACCTGGAGCCTCCGTCATTGCCAAAGGTGATATCTAGCACCTCGGCCCTGCTTTTGGTTACAAACGTAGGTTCTGCCCCCACGTTGAAAACAGTGAGATCCTTAACTAGTAGATAATCAAGTAAACACACACCTCTGCTGTTTGTATCTGTGCTGCCCCACGTGATGCTATGTGCGTTGGCATCGCACCCCAGCAGCAATGGCAGCTTCTTGCTGCTGCAGTAGTCCACTAGAGCCTGAACCTCTAATGGAGGAGCCTCCGCCTCATCTCCCGGGAAGTACGCCGACGCCACCACGATACTTCCACGCTCTCCAGTGATCAGCACTGCTACTAAATCTTTGGTGAGAAAGTTAGAAAGACATAGAAAGTTAGTATTCTTCCGTACCAAGATACAAGCTCTTGGCGATGCCTCTCTCACATCCGCAATTACTCTTGCACTTACGTGGTAAAGGCCGCAGATCCTGCCTCTGACGACCCATGGCTCCTGGATGAGCACCAGCCCCAGGTCCAACCTGGTGACCAACCTGCCGATGACAGCCGAAGCTGCCCTCGCATGATGCAGGTTAATCTGTGCAACGCTGGTGGTCTCCATCCCTAGAGCTCTTCTTCACCCTCCGAGAGCGTCAGATATGCCTCTGACTGCGCTCCGGTGGGTATCCGCTCATCATCGGATGGCCCATCCTCACTGGTGATGTCACCATCTCCGCGGACGTTGAGTCTGGACAGGTCCAGACCCTGGAGGGACACCGAGTCTAGCTCGGCCTCCATTACCGCCAACGCCTCTGCTTCCGCTGCTCCATCTGGCGGACACTCATGCGTCGCTACGGCTGAGGCTGCTGAAGTGCCAGGCACATCGTCAGCTTTCGCATCCGCATCAGCCGCCCTCCTTCTTCCCATGAAGCTTGCATTTGAGCTGCCCAAAACGGAAGCTCAACAGCATGCCCCGGTTCTTTAGGAGAGCAAGTGCGTCATCCTCCACGCCTAGCGTCAGGATCTTGCCTCCCTCAGCCTCCTTCCACCTGAGCAGCTTCCAGGTATCAGTGCTGAGCCCTCTGTTCTGCTCCGTGAGCAACCCAAAGGACTTTGCCACCGGCTCGCCAGCCGTCCGTGGCAACAAGACGGTCACGATGTTGGGCATCGGAATCTCGTCCTTTGGGCAGGTGCAGAGCTGCACGCCCACCGCAGAGCTGATGCTAGGGACCTTAAGCTCTAGCCACTTCTTGGTCTCATCATCCATACATTCCACCAGTACCAGGCCTGTGCGAAAGTGGATGCCGTTGAAATTCAGGCTTGCGGTCCAGCCCGTCCTCATCTCCTCGACGAGGGCCAGTTCCACCGCCGTCAGCTCCTCTTTGGACAGAAGCCTCTTCGGGTGCTCGCTCGCCATTATAGCCAAGATTGTGCCCTTGGCTACGCTGGCGTACGAGGCTGCCTTCGGATGCTTCGTGTCCCTCGAGGTTCCAGAGCCCTCAGGAGCCGCGTTGCCCTTGCGCTTTGGTTTCTTATTGGCGTCATTGGGGGCCTTTGCAGGCGATGTTTGTTGCCATTGCCGCTTCTTCCCCACGCCAGCTTCCTCTCCCTTCCTCTCGCCTGGAGAAACGGTCGGGGCCCGATGCTCCAGCGCTCTCCTGCGCGCCTCCTCCGGCCTCAAGCCACGACCCAGGTACCGAAGATACCATTTGTGGCCTTAGGCCATGCCTTAGCGGGTCACCAGCCCCACCGGGTTGGCCTGGTGCCGGGATGGGCGGCATCTGCTTCCTCTTCTGCGGACCAGAAGAGGGTGATGCAGTGTCTTTCCCGCCGACATTGCTTGTGTGCGGGACAGCCACTGGGGCAGTGCCGGGCATTGCGCTCCCACCCCCTACGTTCGTCCGTTTGGTGTCCCCACTGTCCACCACTCGCGGCTTGAAAGCCTCTGCACTTCTGGAGGTGCTTTGCTTCGGGGACGAGCCCTTTGGCTTGGCAACACTCCTCGAGTGGGGGGTCTGACCCCGCGCTGTGTCAGCTTGCCACCCAAGTCCAGAGCCGCCTCTTCCATCCGCTCTGCTAGCTGTGTAGCGGTTAAGCCCCGCATATCATTAAAAAGTTTACTGTTTTCCATATATTAGGTCCCACGAGTGTGGGGGAAAGTTGTACCGGCGTGTCATAGCCCCCATTAACACGCCGGGGCCAGGTATACTCACCGAGGTGGCCAGGTATCGGTGAGGCTCCGTTCTATTACAGTCGGTAACCCCTGACTGCAAACCAACCAATGGGCACGCACCACGTAACACCCTGGCTTAGAGGAGTGAAGAGGCACCCTTGCCTAAGGACGTCACCACTGCCCGTGTGAGATGTGGGGGATAGGAAATGGGTAGGATCTTGTGTAGGAATTGGTGGTGTGTGAGACTATGTTTTAAAGACGGTCAGACAAGCGCCTTGTCGGTCCCACTAACGGTGTGGTACCCGCTGTTGTCCGGGACTGCTTATTACTACAAGTCGCTATTCGCAGCTAACCTCCACTGGAGGCCTTGCGCTATCCGCAACCTGCGACCCGTCCGGTGGCTTCAGCTAGCCCACCTCAGAGGCATCTCACAAAGTTCGTTGGTACCAGAGGTAAATTAATAATAATATATGTTTTTTATTAAAATGTTTTAATGTTATATGAATCGAAAGCGTATTACTTATTTTTTTTATTTAATTTAAATGTCACAACAAAGCAACCAAAATGTATCGGCCGCATACATACAACAAAACACTTTCTATACCTAACTCTATCGCACTTGCAAAACAGCCCCTTAACAGACTCAAGAGAGTAAAGTTAACAGAGCAGCTTAGCCCTCTCCTTCGCACTCGCACATCATATGGCAAGTACGGGCTGAGCTCGCATGACACTACCGTATTGATTGTATCATAATCTGTACGCCATAAAAAAACTAATACAAGCCCACGCTGTTCGGCTTTCGGCAGTTGTGTTGCTCCCACTTCGGCAAAGCGAATCAAGTCAGTTGCTGTTCAGCATTCACCAAGGCAAGACCTCGCTGCGCAACTTTTCAGAATGCTAAATATTTAACACTGTAAAAAACTGAAAAATTAATGCATTTTTTTCAATGAAAATATGGATGGCGAGTCACAATGTTTAATTTGCCATCGAATTTTGGATTATAATAATATATATTTTTTAAAAAGGAATTTTCAAAACACCCACAGCAATTATGAATTGCTTGAAGAAAATGAGCGAGAAAATATAAATAAAATTTCCAATAAACATTTAGACGACCTACTTAGAATAAAATGCTATAATGAAGAAAAAGACCTGGACCAAATAGTTAAAGAATTAGAATAAAAAAATAACGTGAACTTTTTTTTGATTTGCCAACTTATTCATTTCTCTCAGTGCACTGTTTTCTTCGTGCGCGAACATAGTTTTCAACACAAGCACAGAGCAATAAAAGTATAGTTGTGTGAGTTTGCCGATCGCTGGTTTACACATTTTTGTTGCTGATTGTAAAAAAAGCTTTATCTTACATGGATTGTTTTGATTTGACTTAATTATATGTTAATAGAAAATAAATTTGTTTTGTAATCATCAATCATAGATATAAATAAATATATAAATAATATGGCAAAATTTTAGAATTAAATTAAAAAAAATAAAAATATAAAAACTGAGACAGGTTCTTGTACACTTGACTTGCATACAAACATTAATGCATGCATGTGAACACACATTCACGCAACGCTGTTAAATTTTCAGAGACCCACCCCAAAAATAACAATAATCTACACGAAAATCAAATACGTGAATCAAACACGCATATAAACAGCAGAGCTGCGTGAATTGACCGTCTCAGTCGACAGCCTCTCTGCATCTAATCGTAAACAAAAATAATGCGAGAGCACCCAGTCGGCTCAACAGCCGAACTGCTCTGTGGGCTCCGCCGCACACTGGGGTGAGAGACCCTAAAAGTGACGATTAATTCAAAATACAAATTTTGGAATTGCGGAATCAAATTAATATGAAGTGAAAGAAGATAAAATTCTGCATTGGGGAGTGAAAAAATTATGGCCCTATGTCTAATAGATACCCTGTAATGTGACATCAATGTTGAAACTTTGTGTTTTCGTTTTTCGAAATACGAAAAATTTATATATTTTTGTCACTTTTGATGACGAATTTCACGCAAAAAATAAAAAAAAAAATTTTTTTGAAAATGGAAACAATAAATTTGAATCCTTAAAAATTTTCGTACATTTTTTTGAATCGAAAGTTTTTAGTAAATATTGGGAAAAAAATTTGAATAAAAAGTACCTGTAAAATTAGAGGTATTTTGATCTTTAGATAGGCAAAAGTTGCTTCAAACGTAACCAAACGTAACCATTATTTTTTTAGTTTATGTGTCACATATCTACTTAAGTGCCCACCAAGGGGTTTTGCGCCCCGTTCTGCCCCAAGAGAGTTATTTGAATTCAAAGTTGCGCGGTTAATCTCAAAACAGAGTTGTTTTTTTTATTTTTGAGTGTTGGTCACCTGTTTCGGTGAGCTGTTTTGGTCAGCTGTTTTGGTCAGCTGTAAGCTGTCTTTCAATTGTAGTTAATTAGTGAAAGATCAACTTTAAGCTCAGCTTTATTATTTAATATAGTTTACGAAGAAATGAAAAGCGAAGTACAGCGTATGCACTAGATTACTCTTATTAACTGTGAACGTGTTATTGTGATTGTCTTACTGTGTCATTATCAGGGGTGTGCCAGAAATCTCTAGAGATTTTGGCTCGAGCAGGTTTTCAAATCTCTAAAACAAAACCGTAGGTGTGCCAGAAGTTAGGGAGATTTCAATTTTCGGTAAAATTTTTCGGAGCAAATACGTAAAACGAAAATGGTCAAAAAGAGTTGCTACCTTTGAAAAAGAAAAATTGCCTAAAATGTATTTGCTATTTTAGTCATTGTTTTCAAGGTTGGCCACAGGGCATTAGTGTTAAATTTAATAAATAGTAAAATAAAAATATGTTAGGTCTTATCTCTTGTAATTCTTATATAAAATACATATTTAATATTTTGCCCGCCAAGTAACTAATGTTGCTTGACAGCCCTGCCGTGATAGCTTGCTTGAACAGCTGTTCTACGTATTTCGTGAAAATAGTCTTAGAGATTTGTTTACAGATTCATTCAAAACTCAAAAAAAATAAAATAAATGCAATGCAAAGAATTAAATGCAATTTTAATTCAACTTACATTTTGGCGGCACAATGACTTGCCATAAATTAAATTCTTCTTCTTACTGTAGACATTCACACACCTAAACCTCTAATGGAGGAGCCTCCGCCTCATCTCCCGGGAAGTACGCCGACGCCACCACGATACTTCCACGCTCTCCAGTGATCAGCACTGCTACTAAATCTTTGGTGAGAAAGTTAGAAAGACATAGAAAGTTAGTATTCTTCCGTACCAAGATACAAGCTCTTGGCGATGCCTCTCTCACATCCGCAATTACTCTTGCACTTACATGGTTAAGGCCGCAGATCCTGCCTCTGACGACCCATGGCTCCTGGATGAGCACCAGCCCCAGGTCCAACCTGGTGACCAACCTGCCGATGACAGCCGAAGCTGCCCTCGCATGATGCAGGTTAATCTGTGCAACGCTGGTGGTCTCCATCCCTAGAGCTCTTCTTCACCCTCCGAGAGCGTCAGATATGCCTCTGACTGCGCTCCGGTGGGTATCCGCTCATCATCGGATGGCCCATCCTCACTGGTGATGTCACCATCTCCGCGGACGTTGAGTCTGGACAGGTCCAGACCCTGGAGGGACACCGAGTCTAGCTCGGCCTCCATTACCGCCAACGCCTCTGCTTCCGCTGCTCCATCTGGCGGACACTCATGCGTCGCTACGGCTGAGGCTGCTGAAGTGCCAGGCACATCGTCAGCTTTCGCCTCCGCATCAGCCGCCGCCGCTTCCTCCTTCTTCCCATGAAGCTTGCATTTGAGCTGCCCAAAGCGGAAGCTCAACAGCATGCCCCGGTTCTTTAGGAGAGCAAGTGCGTCATCCTTCACGCCTAGCGTCAGGATCTTGCCTCCCTCAGCCTCCTTCCACCTGAGCAGCTTCCAGGTATCAGTGCTGAGCAATCTGTTCTGCTCCGTGAGCAACCCAAAGGACTTTGCCACCGGCTCGCCAGCCGTCCGTGGCAACAAGACGGTCACGATGTTGGGCATCGGAATCTCGTCCTTTGGGCAGGTGCAGAGCTGCACGCCCACCGCAGAGCTGATGCTAGGGACCTTAAGCTCTAGCCACTTCTTGGTCTCATCATCCATACATTCCACCAGTACCAGGCCTGTGCGAAAGTGGATGCCGTTGAAATTCAGGCTTGCGGTCCAGCCCGTCCTCATCTCCTCGACGAGGGCCAGTTCCACCGCCGTCAGCTCCTCTTTGGACAGAAGCCTCTTCGGGTGCTCGCTCGCCATTATAGCCAAGATTGTGCCCTTGGCTACGCTGGCGTACGAGGCTGCCTTCGGATGCTTCGTGTCCCTCGAGGTTCCAGAGCCCTCAGGAGCCGCGTTGCCCTTGCGCTTTGGTTTCTTATTGGCGTCATTGGGGGCCTTTGCAGGCGATGTTTGTTGCCATTGCCGCTTCTTCCCCACGCCAGCTTCCTCTCCCTTCCTCTTGCCTGGAGAAACGGTCGGGGCCCGATGCTCCAGCGCTCTCCTGCGCGCCTCCTCCGGCCTCAAGCCACGACCCAGGTATCGAAGATACCATTTGCGGCCTTAGGCCATGCCTTAGCGGGTCACCAGCCCCACCGGGTTGGCCTGGTGCCGGGATGGGCGGCATCTGCTTCCTCTTCTGCGGACCAGAAGAGGGTGATGCAGTGTCTTTCCCGCCGACATTGCTTGTGTGCGGGACAGCCACTGGGGCAGTGCCGGGCATTGCGCTCCCACCCCCTACGTTCGTCCGTTTGGTGTCCCCACTGTCCACCACTCGCGGCTTGAAAGCCTCTGCACTTCTGGAGGTGCTTTGCTTCGGGGACGAGCCCTTTGGCTTGGCAACACTCCTCGAGTGGGGGTCTGACCCCGCGCTGTGTCAGCTTGCCACCCAAGTCCAGAGCCGCCTCTTCCATCCGCTCTGCTAGCTGTGTAGCGGTTAAGCCCCGCATATCATTAAAAAGTTTACTGTTTTCCATATATTAGGTCCCACGAGTGTGGGGGAAAGTAGTACCGGCGTGTCATAGCCCCCATTAACACGCCGGGGCCAGGTATACTCACCGAGGTGGCCAGGTATCGGTGAGGCTCCGTTCTATTACAGTCGGTAACCCCTGACTGCAAACCAACCAATGGGCACGGACCACGTAACACCCTGGCTTAGAGGAGTGAAGAGGCACCCTTGCCTAAGGACGTCACCACTGCCCGTGTGAGATGTGGGGGATAGGAAATGGGTAGGATCTTGTGTAGGAATTGGGGGTGTGTGAGACTATGTTTTAAAGACGGTCAGACAAGCGCCTTGTCGGTCCCACTAACGGTGTGGTACCCGCTGTTGTCCGGGACTGCTTATTACTACAAGTCGCTATTCGCAGCTAACCTCCACTGGAGGCCTTGCACTATCCGCAACCTGCGACCCGTCCGGTGGCTTCAGCTAGCCCACCTCAGAAGCATCTCACAAAGTTCGTTGGTACCAGAGATAAATTAATAATAATATATGTTTTTTATTAAAATGTTTTAATGTTATATGAATCGAAAGCGTATTACTTATTTTTTTTATTTAATTTAAATGTCACAACAAAGCAACCAAAATGTATCGGCCGCATACATACAACAAAACACTTTCTATAACTAACTCTATCGCACTTGCAAAACAGCCCCTTAACAGACTCAAGAGAGTAAAGTTAACAGAGCAGCTTAGCCCTCTCCTTCGCACTCGCACATCATATGGCAAGTACGGGCTGAGCTCGCATGACACTACCGTATTGATTGTATCATGCTCTGTACGCTATAAAAAAACTAATACAAGCCCACGCTGTTCGGCTTTCGGCAGTTGTGTTGCTCCCACTTCGGCAAAGCGAATCAAGTCAGTTGCTGTTCAGCATTCACCAAGGCAAGACCTCGCTGCGCAACTTTTCAGAATGCTAAATATTTAACACTGTAAAAAACTGAAAAATTAATGCATTTTTTTCAATGAAAATATGGATGGCGAGTCACAATGTTTAATTTGCCATCGAATTTTGGATTATAATAATATATATTTTTAAAAGGAATTTTCAAAACACCCACAGCAATTATGAATTGCTTGAAGAAAATGAGCGAGAAAATATAAATAAAATTTCCAATAAACATTTAGACGACCTACTTAGAATAAAATGCTATAATGAAGAAAAAGACCTGGACCAAATAGTTAAAGAATTAGAATAAAAAAATAACGTGAACTTTTTTTTGATTTGCCAACTTATTCATTTCTCTCAGTGCACTGTTTTCTTCGTGCGCGAACATAGTTTTCAACACAAGCACAGAGCAATAAAAGTATAGTTGTGTGAGTTTGCCGATCGCTGGTTTACACATTTTTGTTGCTGATTGTAAAAAAAAGCTTTATCTTACATGGATTGTTTTGATTTGACTTAATTATATGTTAATAGAAAAGAAATTTGTTTTGTAATCATCAATCATAGATATAAATAAATATATAAATAATATGGCAAAATTTTAGAATTAAATTAAAAAAAAAAAAATATAAAAAATGAGACAGGTTCTTGTACACTTGACTTGCATACAAACATTAATGCATGCATGTGAACACACATTCACGCAACGCTGTTAAATTTTCAGAGACCCACCCCAAAAATAACAATAATCTACACGCAAATCAAATACGTGAATCAAACACGCATATAAACAGCAGAGCTGCGTGAATTGACCGTCTCAGTCGACAGCCTCTCTGCATCTAATCGTAAACAAAAATAATGCGAGAGCGCCCAGTCGGCTCAACAGCCGAACTGCTCTGTAGGCTCCGCCGCACACTGGGGTGAGAGACCCTAAAAGTGACGATTAATTCAAAATACAAATTTTGGAATTGCGGAATCAATTTAATATGAAGTGAAAGTAGATAAAATTCTGCATTGGGGAGTGAAAAAATTATGGCCCTATGTCTAATAGATACCCTGTAATGTGACATCAAAGTTGAAACTTTGTGTTTTCGTTTTTCGAAATACGAAAAATTATATATTTTTGTCACTTTTGATGACGAATTTCACGCAAAAAATAAAAAAAAAAATTTTTTTGAAAATGGAAACAATAAATTTGAATCCTTAAAAATTTTCGTACATTTTTTTGAATCGAAAGTTTTTAGTAAATATTGGGAAAAAAATTTGAATAAAAAGTACCTGTAAAATTAGAGGTATTTTGATCTTTAGATAGGCAAAAGTTGCTTCAAACGTAACCAAACGTAACCATTATTTTTTTAGTTTATGTGTCACATATCTACTTAAGTGCCCACCAAGGGGTTTTGCGCCCCGTTCTGCCCCAAGAGAGTTATTTGAATTCAAAGTTGCGCGGTTAATCTCAAAACAGAGTTGTTTTTTTTATTTTTGAGTGTTGGTCACCTGTTTCGGTGAGCTGTTTTGGTCAGCTGTTTTGGTCAGCTGTAAGCTGTCTTTCAATTGTAGTTAATTAGTGAAAGATCAACTTTAAGCTCAGCTTTATTATTTAATATAGTTTACGAAGAAATGAAAAGCGAAGTACAGCGTATGCACTAGATTACTCTTATTAACTGTGAACGTGTTATTGTGATTGTCTTACTGTGTCATTATCAGGGGTGTGCCAGAAATCTCTAGAGATTTTGGCTCGAGCAGGTTTTCAAATCTCTAAAACAAAACCGTAGGTGTGCCAGAAGTTAGGGAGATTTCAATTTTCGGTAAAATTTTTCGGAGCAAATACTGTAGTAGGAAGTATACACAGATGTTGTTATCGATGTATAGTTGTTAAGTGCAACGATGTATTATCATATAAGATGATCGATATAGATGTTAAATGCAACAATGTATTATCATATAAGATGATCGATATAGATGTTAAGTGCAACAATGTAAAGAAGGTTAACAGAAACTTACTTTTAACATGCAGAGACAAAAGACGGGGTCAATTGCTAAGTAACACGCGGTGACACCGGTCATACAAAAATAAGAAAAGCAATAAAGAAACTATTATATTTAACAACAAACTTAGCAAGTACGCCTGTTACAAAAATCAGAAGTGGGATCGACAATGAGTGAAATGGACGCAAACAAGTACAAGGTGGTACAGTTGAAGAAGTGGCTGGCGGCATTAGAATTGCCAACATCGGGCACTAAAGCGGAATTATTAGCCAGACTCAACAATGTTGCGATCGAAGTACGAGGAAGGGCACCGGACATGGGAAACGAGGAGCGTAATGACGCAGCGGAGGAGCCTGTAAATTTGTCCGTCGTGGAAAACAATGACAATGCAGGTGGCGGCGGCGATTTGGACGACGAAGGCAGTGGCAGTGGCAGTAGCAGAGGCAGCATCGAAGTGGGACAGCAACAGCACAATGAGGATACGCTACTGCGCGTGATTGAGGAGCTAAGGAGGGAAAACAACATTAGCAAAAGAATCATCAGCGAGCTACGAATGAAAAATGGCGGGAACAACACGAGTATTGGTGGCAGCGGTGGCGTCAGTGGCAACGCTATTAATGAGAGCAATGGCAACGCCATTAATGAAGGAGTTGGCAGCGCGATTAACGCGAGTAATGGCAACGCCGTTAACGAAGGAGTTGGCAGCGCGATCAACACATGCGGTGGCAACGTCAATAATACTGGAATTGACAACGCGAGCGGCGCAAATGGTGAAAACAATCAGCTGTTGTGGAGTGAGAACAGATTTTCAACGAAATTGCTAACATTTGCAAAGGAAGCAATTATAGAGTTCAATGGAGATGCAAACATTCACAACTGGGTGGTGCAGTTAAAAAACATCGGGAAAATTTATAGCCTTAATGAAGAGAGTATGCGCATGCTACTGACAACAAAGTTGAGAGGAAATGCACAGCGCTGGCTGCAGATGAACTCAACGCGCATTTTGGAGCCGGTGGATGAGTTGTGTAAGCAGCTGATCGACGTTTTCGGGAGTAATGAACCAAAATCGGAGTTAAGGCGCAAGTTTCAACAACGTGTGTGGCAAGGCAATGAAAAGTTTGCCGCCTATTACGAAGAAAAAATTTCATTGGCCCAGAAAATTAGCATCGATGAGGAAGAGTTGTTGGAACAATTGATTGAAGGAATTCCGATGAAGAACATGCGCGATCAAGCACGGATACAGTGTTTTATTTATCCAGAAAACATGTTGAAGGCATTTTCAAAAATCAGTTTGCCGAACAAGGAAGTGGCAAACAAAAAGGAGAAAGAGAAAACGACGCTACAGAAAGATAAGGAGACGAGATGCTACAACTGCAACATCAAAGGACATTGGGCCAGAGATTGCCGGAAACCAAAGCGCGAGCCAGGAACTTGCTACAAGTGTGGCCAAAAGGGGCATTTCATCGCACAATGCACAGAGCAGGATGGAGAGGTTACGAATAAATTTGTAAGGTATTTTAAAATATTTTTTCAAACAAATCCTAAAGTATGGTTAGTTACAGAATGCCTCATAGACTCGGGCAGCGCAGTGTCGTTTATTAAGAAGTCGTTTGTTCCTGGGAATATTGTTAAACAACCAGTATTAAAATCCTATTACGGCATAAACAAGAGCCGGCTTGAAGTATATGGAAAAATAGTTTGTTATATAATGAAAAAAACAATAAAAATTTATTTTGAGTTAATCGTAGTTGCGGAAGAGTCTATGAGTCATAATGTGGTTGTTGGGCGGGACTTTATGAATGCCTGTGGTTTGGGCATTGATACATCTGTTCTGGATTCGGTTGTGACGGGAAATTCTAAGAAGAATGAATGCGGTGATCAAATAGTAAAAACGAACAGGAATATTAAACAGGTGATGCAAAATAATCTGATAAATGCTGGTTTTAAGGAAAATAGTATAAATATAGATTCAGTGAAGAATAATGTGTTAGTTGGAGATGTTTGTGTTATAAGTGAAGATTTAGATAAAGATTTAGTTATGGATAAGGGATTATGTAAAGGTAATGTAAGTATAGATAAGGATGGTGTTATGAATAGTATGTTAGATAATGAGAATAGTGTTATGAGTAAGGTGTTAAGTAAAGAAGATAGTGTTATGAAAAATGAATTAGAGAAAGAATTAGACAAAAATCAGTGTAACTACGGAAAGGAACAGGAAGAAAGTTTTGAGAAGGAAATGTTATGCATTAATGTGGTAGATGAAGAAATTGAATATAGTTGTGGGAAACAGGTGGATCACAGAACTAGGTTAAAATTTGATAAAATGTTCAAAGAAACGTATGTTGAATCAGAAAGGCCAAGTGAGCCAGAAATAAGGTGTGAGATGAAAATAAATTTGGAAAAGTCAAAAGCGTTTAGCTGTTCACCTAGGAGACTTTCATACACAGAAAAGGAAAAATTACAAAAAATATTAGATGAGTATTTGGAATTAGGAATTATAAGACAAAGCGATTCAGAATATGCTTCACCGATAGTATTAGTTAAAAAGAAAACTGGAGATTTGCGACTATGCATTGATTATAGAAAGTTGAATAAGACATTGGTCAAAGATAACTATCCGTTACCGCTTATAGACGATTTGTTAGATAAATTAGTTAATAAGGTAGTGTTTTCAAAACTTGACCTAAAAAATGGATACTTTCACGTGAAAGTAAATGAGGAATCTATTAAGTATACATCATTTGTGACACCTTTAGGTCAGTTTGAGTTTATGAAGATGCCAATGGGATTAAAAAACTCACCAGCAGTTTTTCAAAGGTTTATTAATAAAATATTTGCTGATTTAATAAGAAAAGACAAAGTGGTTGTTTACATGGATGATATTATGGTAGCAAGTGCAAATATGGAAGATCATATAAAGACATTAAATGAGGTATTTAAGAGATTAGTTCAAAATAAGTTAGAGCTACGGTTGGACAAATGTGAATTTATGCAGGATAGTATTAAATATTTAGGGTTTTTAATTACAAGTGAAGGAATTAGAGCGGACGATAAAGGGTTAGAAGCAGTGAAAAATTTTCCAATACCGGACAAAACACAGACAGTGCAGAGATTTTTGGGATTATGCTCTTATTTAAGAAGGTTTATAAAAGACTTTTCAGTAATAGCTAAGCCGTTATATGATTTGTTAAAGAAGGATAAACAGTTTGTATTTAGGGAAAAGGAATTGGAATGTTTTGCAATGATGAAAGAAAAACTCATGCAGTCACCGGTTATAGCAATTTATGATCACAAAGATGAAGTTGAATTACATTGTGATGCTAGTTCAATTGGGTTCGGTGCAGTGTTAATGCAGAAGAAACAAGATGGCAAGCTACATCCTATATTTTATTTTTCAAAAAGAACATCGGAATCGGAGTCAAAATATCATAGCTTTGAACTCGAAGCATCGGCGATTATATATGCGTTGAGGAGGTTTAGGATATATTTACAAGGAAGAAAGTTTAAGATTATGACGGACTGTAATTCGTTAGCGCTTACGCTAAACAAAGTTGATTTAAATCCCAGAATCGCTCGATGGGCGCTGGAAATGCAAAATTATGAATATGAGTTAATACATAGAGCGGGTGACAGAATGAAACATGTGGATGCGTTAAGTAGAAGTACGAACATTATGATTATAGAAACAAATAGTTTCGAAGATAATTTAGTAATTTGTCAAGCCAAAGATACGAAAATAAAAAATATTAAAAATATGCTAGAGAAAAGTGAACACAAATGGTTTGAAATGAGAAACGGGATTGTATATAGAAAATCAGGGGATGGAAGACTCTTGTTTTATGTGCCGGAAGACATGGAAGGTCACGTAATGCATAAATATCATAATGAGCTAGGGCATATAGGAAGAGACAAAATGATGGATAGTATTACAAAAAGCTATTGGTTAAGTAATAATAAAGCAAAATGCAGCAATCATATTGAAAATTGTCTAAAGTGTGTTGCTTTTTCACCGAAATCGGGAAAAAAAGAAGGATTTTTAAACAGCATACCAAAAGGTGATAAGCCGTTTGAGTTAATACACATTGATCATTATGGACCAGTAGCGGCAGGGAGAGCAAATAAGCATATTTTAGTGATAGTCTATGGATTTACGAAATTTGTAAGACTATATACAACAAAGACAACATCAACAAGGGAAGTCATAAAGGCACTGGAAGATTATTTTAGAGCGTACAGTAGACCAAAGTGCATAATATCAGATAGAGGTAGCTGTTATACAGCAAATGAGTTTGAGGAATTTTTAGAAAAATTAAATGTTAAGCATATACTAATAGCGACAGGATCACCGCAAGCGAATGGGCAAGTAGAAAGAATAAATAGAATATTAGGGCCGATGATTGCAAAATTAACAGATGCAGAAAGAGGTCTCCATTGGGATTTAACAGTACAGCAAGTGGAATATTCGATTAACAATACACTTCATAGAAGTATTAAGCAGAGTCCAAGTATAATGTTGTTTGGAGTAGAACAAAAGGGAGAAATGGTGGATGAACTAAGAGAAAGGTTGGAAGAGGAAGACGAAACAGAGGATAATAGAAACTTAGAAGAAATTAGGAAAGAAGCGGAAGAAAATCACAAAAAAGCGCAGTATAATAATGAGAGGTGTTATGATAAGAATAAAAAGAAACCAAACAAATATAAAGTTGGGGATTTTATAATGGTTAAGAATTTTGATAGTACAGTTGGAGTGAGTAGAAAATTAATACCAAGAAATAAAGGGCCTTACGTTGTAGACAAAATATTATTATTATTATTATTATTGGAACGAGGATCATGCACTGCGACCACTAGGATCTATTGTGCCCTCTTACTATTTTGTGAGTTACAGCTCCTCAAACAGCCCGATCGATCGCAGGAACTCGACGATGTGGCATGGTCGGAGAGCCCTCATTTTCTCTGTAGACAGAAAGAGGCTCCCCAGAAGAGAGAGCCTCAGTCGGCTGATGGCGGGACACTCCTCAAGCAGGTGCTCTGGAGTCTCATCCCCCTCCAGACACAGTCTGCAAAGACTGTCTTCCCCTAACCTGAGATTATGCAGATGCTTGCGTAGTCTGCAGTGCCCGGTCAAGAAACCCGTGACTATACGAAGAGATCTTTTGCTCAACTTCAGACAGTCCTCAGTTCTCTTCTTGTTGTAGCTACCTAGCAGTCGCTTGCTCTGTCTTGCCCCATGTGAAAGCCGCCAAGCGTCCTCGCATGCGTTGAGCAGATCGATGCGACTGCTCTGACTGATAAACCCTGGTCCTAGCCCACAGAAAGGTTCAGGGCCCTGGAAAGGAGTGCTAGCTCCTCTCCTGGCCAAAATATCGGCGACCTCATTTCCGGGAACACCCGCATGTCCCGGTACCCAATAGATGGTGACTTTGTTCTTACTGCCCAACCTATTGAGTGCTTCGATACATTGCCAAACCAGTTTGGAGACGATTTTATAAGCACTAAGTGCTTTTATCGCTGCCTGGCTGTCTGAGAAAATGGCTATGTCTCTATGAACGTAACCCCTCTCGAAGTTAAAGGTAGCATATCTTTCAATCGCGTGCACTTCCGCTTGGAAAATGCTGGCGAATTTGCCCAGGGGCTCATGATACTTGAGTCGGGGTCCGCAGACTCCAGCTCCAGCACCCTCATCTGTTAATGATTCTGCTTTATTGCTAAGCTCCGTTTTAAAGAGCTTCTCAAAACTAAAAAGGCCCATCTGCGCATCTTGCGGAAAGGCCAACAGTGTGCCAGTTGCACTAGTGACAGAGGTGATTGCGTTCGCTCCTGTCAATCTCATAATAGATCTGTGCGCACTGTGTTTGATGTAGACATGCAAAGGCGGAAGTCCTAGCAGTACGTCCAGTGCTGAGGACGGGCAGGTACGCATTGCGCCCGAGATGCACGTGCAGGCAAGTCTCTGGAGTTTGCCCAGTTGCCGTTTGGTGACATCCAGGTCAACACGTCCCGCCCATACCGCAGCGCCGTAGCTGACTATGGGCCTCACCATTGCTGTGTACATCCACAGAAGGATTTTTGGGGACACACCCCAGTTTTTCCCTGCGAGAGACCTACAGCACATTTGGGCAACTGTGGCCTTGCGTACCGCATGCTCAATATGCTGTTTCCACAGTAGTCTCTTGTCCAAGATTACCCCCAGATACTTTGTCTCCGTAGAGAGTGGAATTACCGTACCCCCAACAGATATGGGTCTTATGGACTTTAACTTGTAACGATTGGTGAAGGCGACAATTGTGGTTTTTGCTGGATTGATATTCAGCCCCACGTCCTTGCACCAGTCCAAGCAGAGTTTAAGACCCAGAGTTATTCTATCACAAAGCGTGTTCTCGAAGTTGCCTTTACAGACAATGGTAATGTCATCAGCGTAGCCTTGGCATTCAAACCCATTATCTGTAAGTTTGACTAGTAGCTCGTCCACCACGAGACACCAGAGGAGAGGTGATAGGACACCCCCCTGTGGACAACCTCTGGTGGTTTGGGCCCTGACCGTCAAATTGTTGACAGTGACTTCCGCAATTCTAGTGTCAAGGAGCTTGCCTAGCCAGAGAGTAAGTCCTGGCTCAACCCCTTTTCCCTGAAGCGCCCTAACCACAACATCATGTGCTGTGTTATCAAAAGCGCCCTCTATGTCCATAAAAGCACAGAGAGCAACGTCTTTGGCCTTCACTGAGCACTGAAGACTGTTAACTAGGTCAAGGAGAGCCGATTCTGTCGACTTTCCTTCTCTATAGGCATGTTGGTGATCATGCAGGGGACTGGACACTAGGTACGAGATCCTGATGTGATTATCAACTATCTTTTCAAGGGTTTTTAGCAAGAAGGATGTCAGGCTGATCGGCCTGAAAGATTTGGGGTGAAAGGGGTCCTTTTTCCCCACTTTCGGGATAAAGATCACCCTGGCCGTCCTTCATTCCCTAGGTATGTAGCCCATAGCTAGGCTACCCCGGAAAATACGAATGAGGAACACCATAAGCTGTTCCATCCCTTTCTGTAGATGGACGGGGAGGATACCGTCCGTACCTGGGGCCTTGTAGGGACTAAGCGTACCAATGGCCCATCTTATTCTTTGCTCTGTTACTATGGCTGCAGCCAGGCTCCAGTCCGGTTTCCTGATGGGAACCGTTACGTAACAGCTGTCGATGTTGGTGATGGTTTTACAAAGTGGAAAGTGAGTTTGCAGGAGAAGTTCTGCCTTTTCCACCTCATTTTCCGTGAAGGAACCATCTGACCTCTTTAAGCAGAGTTCAGACAACACTTTGCCTTTCGAGATCGACTTAAAGACTCTCACAGCAGGTGTGGCCTGCTCTAGGTTGGAGCAAAATCTCCGGAAATGAGCACGTTTGCTGTACCGGATTTCTTTATTGTATTCTGTTAGTTTCTTGGTGTATAAGTCCCATCTGTCACTATTCTTTTTGGCTGTATTAAACAGCCTCCTGACCTCTGCTCGAAGCATACCAAGTTTTTTATTCCACCAAGGGTTATCCCTGTTGGACTCTATGGAGTTGGTTGGACAACTTGCATGATAGGCATGCATGATCGTCTCGCCAACTTCTGTCGAGAGTTGCTCTAGCTCTTCCTGAGAAGAGACCCTCCTACTATGGTTTAGTCTGCTCAGATTTAACCCCAGGTGTGACTGGTAGAGCGGCCAGTCAGTCCGCCGGGGATTCCTGATGACTTTACTAATCCTGAAATTACTACTAATGTCGAAGAGGATGATCCTGTGATCCGACATTGACGGTTCTGTTGAGACCCTCCAGTTGTAAACCAGCCCAGAGGCACCCCCATTGCCGAAAGTAATATCAAGTACTTCGGCTCTATTTTTGGTGATAAAAGTGGGTTCAGCCCCCATATTGAACACCATAAGATCATTTGCTACGAGATAGTCAAGCAAGCACTCACCTCTACTGTTGTTGTCCGTGCTGCCCCACGCAACGCTATGCGCGTTTGCGTCGCATCCCAGCAGCAATGGGAGTTTATTGCTGCTGCAGTGTGCCACCAGATCCTGAACCTCTGTTGGGGGGGCTTCCGCATTATCTCCCGGGAAGTATGCTGACGCCACCACCATACTCCCGAACTCGCCAGTGATTAGCACTGCTACAAGGTCCCTGCTGAGAAATTTAGAGAGACAAAGAAAGTTAGTGTTCTTTCGGACCAAGATGCATGCTCTTGGCGATGTCTCCCTAATATCTACAACTAGTTGTGAACTTACTTGATCCAGGCCGCAGATCCTACCTCTGACGACCCATGGCTTCTGGATGAGCACCAGCCCCAGGTCAGACCTGGAGATCAACCTGCTGATGACAGCCGAAGCTGCCCTCGCGTGATGCAGGTTGATCTGTGCCACGCTGGTGGTCAGCATCCTTAGAGCTCAGGTTCCCCTTCCGAGAGTGTCAGATAAGCCTCTGACAACGTCCCGGTGGGTGTCTGCTCATCATCGGATGGCTTCTCATCGCTCCCAGAGCCTACATCGCTGCGCACGTGTAGCCGTGACAAGTCCGAGTCCAACTCGGCTTCCCAGGCTGCAATCGCTTCTGCTTCGGCTGCCTCATCGGAGGGTGCTGCAGCAGAGGAGGTGCCAGGCACATCGTCTGCTTGCACCTTCACAGCCGTCTCTTTCGCGGCTTGCTTTTTGTGCAGCCGGCACCTCAGCTGACCAAATCTGAAGCTGACCATCATTCCCCTATTACTGAGGAGTGTTAGAGCTTCATCCTCCAAACCAAAGGTCAGCACCTTTCCGCCCTTGGTTTCAAGGCGCCTGAGAATACGCCACGTCTCGGTGAGAAGACCCTTATTCTGCTCAATGAGCAGTCCAAGGGATTTCTCCACCATCTCACCAGCCGTGCGTGGCAGGTACACCGTGACGATATTGGTCTCCGGTATCTCACCTTGCGGGCATGTGCGGAGTTCCACACCCACTGCGGCACTGATGCTGGGCACTTTCAGCTCCACTTCCTGGCATCCTCGTCCAGACAGTCCACTAGGACCAGACCATCCCGGAAAAGGATGCCATTAAAGTTGAGGCTGGCGGTCCAGCCCTTCCTCATCTCCTCTACCAGAGCTGACTCCACCGCCGACAACTCCTCCTTGGTCAGCCGCTTCCTCGGGAATTCACGAGCCAGTATAGCAAGGTTCGTGCCCTTAGCTACACTGGCATACGTGGCCGCCTTCGGTCGCTTGTAGAACCGCTTGAGGTACCTTGGCCCTCCGGAGTTGCGTTGCCTCTACTTTTCGGCCTCTTGGGGTCGATGGGGATTTCCGTAGGCGACGTATGCTGGAGAGGTCGCTTCTTCCCCGCCACGGCTTGACCGTCGATACGCCCAGCTGGAGATGCGGTCGGGGCCCGATGCTCCAGCGCTCTCTTGCGAGCCTCTTCCGGCTTCAAGCCACGCTCGAGGTACCGAAGGTACCATTTGCGACCGGATCCGCTGAGGCCTTGCCTTAGCGGGTCGCCAGAGCCGCCAGGTTGACCCGGTGCCGGTAGAGGCGGCTTCTTTTGCAGCCTCTTCTGTGGAACAGAAGAGGGTGTTGCAGCGTCTCCCCCGCTTGCTGCATTAGCCCGCGGGGCAGCCGCCGGCGCAGTGCCGGGCACTGCAGACCCACCCCCTACGTCCGTCCGTTTAGCGGTCTGCTTGGCCATGCTTTTGGGGGCCCGGCCCCCACGCGGCGTCAGCTTGCCGCCCTTGTCCAGAGCCACCTCTTCCATCCGCTCTGCTGTTTGGGTTGCGGTTAAGCCCCGCATATCATTCAAAAGTTTATTATTTTCCATATAAATCCCACGAGTGTAGGGGAAAGTAGTACCGGCGTGTCATAGCCCCCATTAACACGCCGGGGCCAGGTATACTCACCGAGGCGGCCAGGTATCGGTGAGGCTCCGTACAAATACAGTCGGTTACCCCTGACTGCAAACCAGCCAATGAGCACGGACCACATAACACTCTGGCTTAGGGGGTGAAGTGGCACCCTTGCCTCAGGACGTCACCACTGCCCGTTGTGAGATGTGGGGGGTAGGAGTTTGGTGGGAAAAACATGTGTAGGAGAAAGTGTGTGTAAGACTATGTTAAGAAGGCGGTCAGACAAGCGCCTTGTCGGTCCCACACAACGGTGTGGTACCCGCTGTTGTCCGGGACTGCTTATTCACGACAAGTCGCTATTCGCAGCTAACCTCTACTAGAGGCCTTGCGCTATCCGCAACCTGCGACCCGTCCGGTGGCCTCAGCTTGCCCACCTCAGAACCATCTCACTAGTTCATCGGCACCAGAGACAAAATATTAAAAAAAAAAAAAAAATGATAGATTTTTGATAAAAGATATTGAAGGATTTCAATTAGGTCGCAATCCGTATCAGGGCGTTTGGAGTGCGCAGAACATAAGGCATTGGATAAAAAGAAATAAATAAGAGAAAATCGTGTAAAGTAACATTTTAAATCTGTGCAATAGACCAATGTTATACTAATTAAGTTATTATGTTGTAAGTTATTGATAAGATATATAATATGATAAAAACTCAATTTAGACAACATGGGATCAGGAGATCCATAAGTCAGGATGGCCGAGTTGTAGTAGGAAGTATACACAGATGTTGTTATCGATGTATAGTTGTTAAGTGCAACGATGTATTATCATATAAGATGATCGATATAGATGTTAAATGCAACAATGTATTATCATATAAGATGATCGATATAGATGTTAAGTGCAACAATGTAAAGAAGGTTAACAGAAACTTACTTTTAACATGCAGAGACAAAAGACGGGGTCAATTGCTAAGTAACACGCGGTGACACCGGTCATACAAAAATAAGAAAAGCAATAAAGAAACTATTATATTTAACAACAAACTTAGCAAGTACGCCTGTTACAATACGTAAAACGAAAATGGCCAAAAAGAGTTGCTACCTTTGAAAAAGAAAAATTGCCTAAAATGTATTTGCTATTTTAGTCATTGTTTTCAAGGTTGGCCACAGGGCATTAGTGTTAAATTTAATAAATAGTAAAATAAAAATATGTTAGGTCTTATCTCTTGTAATTCTTATATAAAATACATATTTAATTTTTTGCCCGCCAAGTAACTAATGTTGCTTGACAGCCCTGCCGTGATAGCTTGCTTGAACAGCTGTTCTACGTATTTCGTGAAAATAGTCTTAGAGATTAGTTTACAGATTCATTCAAAACTCAAAAAAAATAAAATAAATGCAATGCAAAGAATTAAATGCAATTTTAATTCAACTTACATTTTGGCGGCACAATGACTTGCCATAAATTAAATTCTTCTTCTTACTGTAGACATTCACACACCTAACAAACACCGCACAAGCTGCCACCTTATAAAAAAAGGTTTGCTGCAATAACTTTGTTAAATTTACAACAAACTCTCCACTGCTCAATCATGCAATTTTGTTACCTAAAAGTAAGATTTTTTTATGTTTATTTGCCACAAATAAGTGTCTTTTAAATTGACCTATTAAAGACTCCGAATAATAGTTTTTGTTAAACGAACAAGGTGGCACCTCTCTTGTTAGGGACGGTTTTGCACGCTTACATGGAACGGCAAATAGTCTTAGAGATTTGTTAGAGATTTATTAATATCGAAAATCATGAATTAAAATATTTATAAAATTCGAATGTATAAATTATATATTCTATGCATTTATGAATGCAGAATGATGAGTTAACTAAACTTGGTGTGAGCGGCGATACGCCTTAATTATATTTTCTATGCATTTATGGATGCAGAATGATGAGTTAACTAAACTTGGTGTGAGCGGCGATACGCCTTGCTTTATTGATACTCAATTTTAGACTGATTATTATACTTATGTTAAGCTTAACCTAGCCCTACAAGTCGTCGGCTGCGCTGTCGGCGTCATTGTCGCTGTCAGTCTGCAAGCTGGCTGCGCGTGTGTGGTATCAGGTTGCATCCTGTGCAGCTGGCCCGCTCATGCGCTGCACTCGCTGTTGCTGACCGATAATACGCCTAGATCAGCGTTTTATCGGTGGGCAGCTGCATGGCGTGATGTATCCACACAGTGAACACTCGTTATGGGATAACTACTCCCCCTCTCGAAGATAGACCGTCCTCGGTCGGTTTTAAGTTCTTGATGATTTCCGAGATTCTTTCGGCGTTGCGGCGAGCCATGAACAGTCGGTAGAGCCAGAAAACTCCCGCTCCAGCGATGCATGCTAATACGATTACGCCCAAGGATAGCGCTGCTTTATTTCCGATGTCGACGTTATTACTGACCTCCTTGATGTAGTTTAGGTTCTCATCGCTCAGTCGGTGGATATAGGGTAGACTAAGCACTGCATTGTGTCCGCTGATGTTTAGTAGCGGGGATGCTGCAACTACCGGAAACCGATCCTGCACACTGTTGCCGTTGAAGAAACGCGTGCCATTAATTACGGCGTGCGTCTCAAAGGTAACGAGGTTCGTTCCTTCAACTCTAAACGCTGGGTGCTCGTCGTAGGAGATCATTGCATCGCGGTCATTTACAATCAAGATACCATCATCCACTACGGTAACGGGATCGAGGTGACTTGGTTGCGTCTGGCAGTGGGCGGTGCCTCCCGAGTGAAGGCCTTGCGCGCAGCTATTAGTATCCGCCTGTTTGCAGAAAGTCGCCATCGCAGTTGGAGAACAGCTTGACACGGCCCGCATCTGGCCGTCGCAATCGGCCACTAGGTTATCGTGGAGCTGGAGTACGGTACCATTGTGGGCGACTGGGAATATTGTGATCTTCTTGCAGAGTTGGTTTATTAAGGGAAAACGGATTACAAAGCTTATTATGTTATCCTTACGATCTACTTTAATGCTAGATACTTTTAATATATCAGTAACAGTGGTCCCTGTGGTTTGGTTAGTGAGAATGTTTGCAAGATCCGAATGATCCAAGATTGCCGGGTTAATTACGTTAATCTTTTCCAAAGTTAAGGTAAGCATGAGGTTACTTAATTCAGTTATTAAAATCCTATTTTGCGTTGTGAGTGATTATTCTTCGTGGAGTTTAGGATTTTGTTTACGGTATCTGTAAGCTGGTTTATTTTATCTTGTAGCTTTGAGTTTATCTGATACTGTCTATTGCTTGCAGTGACCAGCTGCGTCTGTGTTATGTCAAGCATCCTAAAGTCATCTGCGTCCGGAGTGCCAGCTACAACCTTAAGGGCTGTGCCTAAGAAATCAAGGCTCCTTACCCTGCGATGATGCACATCAAGAGCGGACAACATGTCCAGTACGTGTCCGGTGTCAATTTCCAATAACTTCCTCATATGAGAGTGTGGGAATAAATTCGTCAACTTCCCTGTCTCGCCCGCCATTGTCCTATAATCCGTGAGGTTAGTAGTATGTCGCAGGTACCCATAACTGTCCCAGAGAAGTATTTTTCCGTCCTCGATCGGTATGTAGTCCGCGTGCGTGTAGTCTGTCACCCGTGCCGTCGTTGTTACCAAAATTAAAAGTATGCAAGGTATAATCCTAAAAAAAGGTAAAATTTTAATTAAAAAAAGGGCGTGTAAAATGTCAACGGAGGTTGTCCTTATGGACCACCCTCCCCTCAACGAGGACTGTTGTCCCCAAGTCCGCCTCAACCTTTTTCTCTACGCACAGGGGTGTCAATTTGTTACCCAGTCTCCGGTTGGTCTTTAACAAAACCTTTTCGCCTACCTCGAAGATTCTGTTTTGACGTTTCTTGTTCTCCCTCGCGTTCTGTCCAAGCTGGGCCTTTTCAATTTTGTCCCTAACCTCACGGACGCATTCCGGTGAAGGGGAGACTAATATGTCTCTTGGTTTTTTTTGACGACTGAGTGAATGGAACCATTATACTCGATTGTCGCCTGCAAAATCAAGTCAACTGTGTCGACGATCCCCCTTTGAAGTTTCAAGCACCTGGAAATCTCTAGAAGTGTGCTATTGAAGCGTTCTACCTGCCCATTGGATGTGCTGTGGATTACGCCGTAATTGTTCGATAGCAGAGACCTAATAGTCTCTGATTTGAATGCGAGTTCGTTATCGCAATAAACCTGTTTCGCTAGTGGGAAGATGTTCATCAACACCAACAGAGGTGGCCTCGTATCTTCTATGGTACGAGACGCAATCGGTTGCACCACTGCGAATTTCGAAAATTTGTCAATGCAGGTAAGGAAATGCTTTTTGTCAGTGGAGAAAATGTCAATGTGTAACATCTCTCCTGTTTGAGAAGGTACTGTCGTCTGGCCGAGTTCCTGTTTTTTGGGGTGCCGGTCGTATTTTGCTTTCGTACAAATCCTACAATCCATTACTATCTCATTTGCCAGCTTTGTCATTTTCGGGAAGTAATATTCCGTCAATATTTGTCTGACATTTTCTTGCGCTGCTCTATGAGCCCGATTGTGCTCCCTGGTAACGATTTCTCTTTTGTCACTGGCGTTAAACACGTCGGCCACGAAATTTTTGCAATGCCAAAACTTCGTAGTGGGGAAAGCTTTTACCAGCTCATGCTGGAAACTAGCTAATGTCGGAAGGCTACAGTGAATTGCATTAACGACATTTCGGTTAATGACTGACTTGACCGTTTCCAAGAGGGTGTCTTTGTCGGTGAAGTTGATGGAGTGCCGAGTTTTTTCGGTGAAAAGAATGGATGTCCTTTTTAAGGGGAAACGTGCCTCCTCTAACACAATCTGATTCCGGAAGCAGTTCAAAGGCTTTTCTGTGGATTCGATTGTGTAGGAAAGTGACAACTCGCTATGAATCGTAGCCGCATCGGATTCTGGCTCTCGAGGGCATTTACGTTTTGGCGCGACAGCGCGTCAGCTACATGATTTTCTTTTCCAGGTTTGTAGAAAAGTTTGGCCCCTATTTCATCAATACGCGCCTTCCAGCGCTTAATTTTTGCATTAGGGTTACTCTCGGAAACCGAGAACGTAAGTGGCTGGTGATCCGTGAAGATATTGATATCACGAACGCCGTACAAGAAGTGTCGTAACTTTCCTAAGGCCCAAACTATGGCGAGCAACTCCCGTTCATTCGTAGCGTAGTTTGCTTCCCTATCTTTCAAACCTCTAAATATCATGGTTATAGGACGGCCGTCTTGTGACAAGACCGCACCTATTCCATATGCTGACGCATCCGTGGTTAAATCAAAAGGCTTCTTAAAATCGGGGTACATCAGAATGACGTCCTCAGACGCTAAGATATTTCTCAATTTCTCGAACGCGTTGCGCTGAGCCTCGTCGAACTGTACTGGGACTTATTTCGACTTGTATTTGCTGATAGATCCATTCTCTCCTTTGAGGATGCTGGAAATTGGTTTAGGAATTGCAGCAAAGTCTTTTATGAAACATCGATAATAGTTTGCCAAGCCCATGAAGGACCTGACACCGAATACTGAAATAGGTTCAGCGTATTCTTGAATGGCTTTTACCTTTTCTGTGTCGGTTTTTGCTCCATCTTTAGTCACAATGAAGCCGAGGTAACCTACACTCTCTTTAAAGAACTGTGACTTCTCGTATGCTACTCGCATATTTGCGTCCAACAGGTTCTTTAAAACCCAATCAACGTGTTTCACGTGCTCCGACTCGTTTTCAGAGAAGACGATGACGTCATCTACGTAAACATAGCAAGACTTTCCGATTTGCTCCCGAAGAATATCATCTATTGTTCTCTGGAAGATGCTGGCGGCGTTTTTTAAACCGAATGGAAGCCGACAGAATTCGTACTTCCCGCCATTAACGGAAAAAGCCGTTTTTTCGCGATCTCGCTCTGCCAGAGTGATCTGGTGATAACCTGCTTTCAGGTCGAGCGTCGTGAAATACTTGGCTTTGCCCAAATTTGCCAAAATCATTGTGATGCTTGGTATTGGGTATTTGTCGGCAATCGTTTTGCTATTGAGCTTCCTAAAGTCTATTCCCAGACGTTTATTTCTGTTGCCCAATTCATCCGTGCCTTTTTTGTCCACCACCCACAACGGACTGTTGTAAGGGGATCTAGACTTTTGGATAATGCCTTGTTTCAAGAGACCGTTAATCTCTAGATTGACAAAATCCTCAACGCCACGAGGGTAAGGGTACCACTTTGAGTAGATGGCGTTCTCATCGCTCGTACGTATGGTGGCTACGACAGCCGTGTTATTAGGCAGCGCCTCGTTAGAGTTCGCAAAAGCCTTCTTATTCAGGTGAAGCATCCGCAGAAAATCTGCCTTCACCGCAGGTGGTGCCTCGATTTCTTTATTCTTTGTGTGATTGACGTTCGTACATTTAAAATACTGCAACGCCTCCGAAGTTGCACCAATGTTCAGTTTACCCTCTTTGAGGCATAAAACTGCGCCCACCTGTTTTAACAGGTCGAGGCCAATGATTCCATCAAAGGTGGAGAGGGAATCAAGAAGAAAAAAAAGGTGTCGCTCCCAAAAATGGACAACTTGCATTTTTCGGCAATTTTGTTGGAGCCATGGATGGAATGGACGACAAAGGGGGATTCGACTGGGATCACGCCCTTGAGGCGTTTAAGCGGCTTGATGTAGTTTTTTGCCGATCCGGTGTCGATTAAAAAGGTCATGTTTGTCCCCGCTATTCTTCGCCGAATGAACGGCAGCAGGGATTCACCCCTAAAAAATTGGCACTGTCACTCTCATAGTCCGGACCATTTTCTTCATCTACCTCAGCTGTTGCCTCTTGCGCTGCTTCAGCATAGTTCGCTTCTTCCGTGCTTGCCTGAAAGTGGTCGACTCTCTGTCGTCTTTGGCCTGTTGCCCTATCGGAAGTAGCAGGGCGTTTGTTACCTTGGCCTTGGCTATTGTTAAACTTCGCAGAGCCTTGTGCTTGCTGATAGTTTGTAGGCTGCCTGAACTTGGAAGAAGACGGATCTACTTCCATGGGTACCGGAGCGTTCTGCGCTGCGGATTTATGCTGGGGCTTGTCGGGCCATTGACCGTTCTGTCTCTTGAAATGCGGGTTTTTGCCCTGATTACCCTGAGGGTACTGCTGCTGCTGTTGCTTTACACCTTGCTGGCGTTGGTCGGACTGCTGTTTCCTATCCTCTTGCCCTTTTGCGAAACTGGCCGCAAAAGCATATCTCTCGTGGTTTGCTTCGACCTCTTGAGCCAGCGCGAGTGCCGAAGGCAAATCTTTAGGTAGGGCCGCAAACAAAACATCGGTCAAGTTGCGTTTCAATCCCGAGATGAACACACGAAGTGCGTCACCCCTGAATTTTTCACACATGCCCATGGCCAAACTCTTATCGTACGTCATATGGGCCTTGTTTGTCAGTAAAGTGAGCTTCTTTTCTACCTCATCATAATACTGTAGGATTGACAGGCTACCCTGCCTAAGAGTGCCCATTTCCTGTTCGATGACGTGCATCGGTCGTTTGTCGCTGTAAGTGAAATCTAGTCTCGCTATAATGGCCTCGAAATTTAGCGGAGTATTAAAAGAGGCTAGAACTGCATCTGCTGGGCCTCTCACCTTACTTCTTATAATGACTACAGCCTGATAGTGTCGGGAACTGCCATCGTGTCTTTTGAAAATTTTATATGCTGCGTGTGCGGCCTGCCTCCAAGACACATATGTCTCTTGAGTTCCGTTGAACTCAGGGATGCATTTAACTGCATCGAGGGGTTCGTTGCAAACGATGTTGTCATTGATTTGAGCATCCTCAAAAACTTTTGGTTCAGGCACTGAAAGCTGGGTACTTCTCAGTCTAGTGGATATCTGTGTGATTTGTTGTTCCAATTCTGCCTTAAGTATACCCTCTCTCCTATTAAACTCTCGCGTCTGTGCCTCGAGTGCGTTCTGCACAGCGGTTTCTATCGCCGCACTTAGTTGCTCTGGGGTCATGTCTAATGAAGCTTCCTTACTCTGTTCGATGGGACTAACGGTTCTTGACACCCGCAAGGTGTCAAAGTTTTCTATTAAGTTCGTCAAAATGCTATCGTCAGTATCGTAGTGGTCTTGAGTACTTTCGACGGAGTCAGAGTCACTCATTTGTCCGTAAACAAAACTTTACACGATATCGCACGTCATGTGGTGCGCGAGAAAAAAGCAAAAAAAATAAAAATTTTTATCTTCTCTCTATTATTAAATTTTTTTTTTTTTTATTCAAGGGCGTTTCACAAAAATAGCAATCTCTTTGCTTAAACCTCGCCTTGGAGTTTAGTTATGAAAGGGGTACGAATTTTGGCACAAAATATTACTTTTACTACTTTTTCATTTCTCACTAATCAAAACACTTACATGAAAATTTCCATTATATTTTAACTCCGTGGGCCTTGTTGACGTTGCAGCTAATGATATTGTTGTACTGCTGCTACGGGTCTGCGTCCTGGGTGGTTCTATCCAATCCTCGCTCGTAGTTCGGTTGTTGTCTTTGGTGGCCTTATCTCAGCCTCACTTTATTTTGCTTCAAATGTGAAGCATGCTTTGTGTTCACTTTTTATGTAGTATACTTTTTCTTGGTGGTTCGTGTCTTATCTTCACTCTGGTTCACTTTTTATGTAGTATACTTTTTCTTGTTGGTTTTAACTTTATTTCCACTATTTGCTGCAAACGTATTCTTGTTTTTTTTATACTCGATACCGTCTGTCCATCTGTATGAACGCAACTTTTTTCCACACCCTTCAAGCTAGAGACTTGAAACTTTCCAAATCTCTTTATCTATGGGATAGTAAAGTGTCAAGATGGGGGTTCTACGATAACTGGGGGGCTGGCAAATCGATAAATTCGATAACTCAAAACCGATAAATCCACATATTTCGCACATCCTTACAGCTAGAAGTACCAAATTTGGTAAGAAGATAGCTACTAGCAACCCTCAAAAAACTGCATCAAAAATTTTGGAGCCACGCCCCCACATTCCGCCCCCAGCCCCCCCGCATATTAAAGTCAAAAAAGCCCATATCTCCCACAGTTTTTGAGCTATAGCCACCAAATTTGGTGCAAAGATAGGTGATGATGACCCCCAAAAACTGCATCAAAAGTTTGGATGCCACGCCCACCGATACTGCCCTAGCCGCCCCCATCCACCCCAACGCTTCGTCAAAAACGGGAATGCGTGTATCTTCCAGAGTTGTGGAGCTAGAGCCTCCAAATTTGGTGGGAAGATAGCTGGTAACGACCCCAAAAACTGCATCAAAGTTTTGGAGTCACGCCCATCCATTCCGCCCCCAGCCCCCCGCATTTGAAATCAGAAATGGCTATATCTCCCACAGTTTTGAGCTAGAGCCACCAAATTTGGTGCCAAGATAGGTGATGATGACCCCCTAAAAACTGCATCAAAAGTTTGGATGCCACGCCCACCAATACTACCCTAGCCGCCCTCATCCACCCCAACGCTTCGTCAAAAACGGGAATGCGTGTATCTTCCAGAGTTGTGGAGCTAGAGCCACCAAATTTGGTAGAAAGATAGCTGGCAACGACCCCCAAAAATTTGCATCAAAGTTTTGGAGCCACGCCCTCCACTTCGCCCCCCTTTTTCCACTTTTTACAATTTTCGAGCTAGAGTCACCAAATTTGGTATGAAGATAGAAATTGACATTTCAGAAAGATCTGCATCAAAAATTTTGATTCCACGCCCACCCATACCGCCCCCAGCCCCCCTTTCCCCACTTTTTACAAATTTCGAGCTAGAGTCTTAAAATTTGGTATGAAGATAGCAATTGACATTCCACAAAGATCTGCATCAAAAATTTGGATGCCACGCCCACCCTTACCGCCCCCAGCCCCCCTTTCCCCACCTTTTACAAATTTCGAGCTAGAGTCACCAAATTTGGTATGAAGATAGCATTTGACATTCCACAAAGATCTGCATTACAAATTTGGATGTCACGCCCACCCTTACCGCTCCCAGCCCCCCTTTCCCCACCTTTTACAAACTTCGAGCTAGAGTCACCAAATTTGGTATGAAGATAACAATTGACATTCCACAAAGATCTGCATCAAAAATTTGGATGCCACGCCCACCCAAACCGCCCCCAGCCCCCCTTTCCCCACCTTTTACAAATTTTGAGCTAGAGTCACCAAATTTGGTATGAAGATAGCAATTGACATTTCAGAAAGATCTGCAACAAAAATTTTGATGGCACAACTACCCATACCGCCCCAGTCCCCCCCCCCTTTCCCCACCTTTTACAAACTTTGAGCTAGAGTGACCAAATTTGGAAGGCATATAGCTGGTGGCATCCCCATCTGCATCGGAGAATCTTTAAGGCAGCGTACACCCCTGCCGCATCCGTACCCCTTTGCATTCAGGCCTCTTTTTACCGGTTTTAATTCTGGTATCGAGTATGCCGCAGTCGGTTGCGTCCGACTGCAACGTTTCCACTTGTTTTTTTTTACTTTTTATAGTCTTGTTGTGATATTCACGTCACTTCGCGATGAATTTCTTGAATCGATTTTTTCGCGTATTACGCGTTGAGATGGGTAGCGTTAAGATTCTTTAACGTCGGGCGCCAATTATATATTCTACGCATTTATGTTGTGAGTTAACTTAACTTGGTGTGAGCGGCGATACGCCTTAATTATATTTTCTATGCATTTATGGATGCAGAATGATGAGTTAACTAAACTTGGTGTGAGCGGCGATACGCCTTGCTTTATTGATACTCAATTTTAGACTGATTATTATACTTATGTTAAGCTTAACCTAGCCCTACAAGTCGTCGGCTGCGCTGTCGGCGTCATTGTCGCTGTCAGTCTGCAAGCTGGCTGCGCGTGTGTGGTATCAGGTTGCATCCTGTGCAGCTGGCCCGCTCATGCGCTGCACTCGCTGTTGCTGACCGATAATACGCCTAGATCAGCGTTTTATCGGTGGGCAGCTGCATGGCGTGATGTATCCACACAGTGAACACTCGTTATGGGATAACTTATATGCAATATGCAATTAAGCTTAAAATTACCTTTCGAAAAAGTAACACTTGTTATGCATTAGACATTTAATATTGCTTAAACTAACCAAATCTCTGACCAAATTTGTTGAGATTTCAAAACCATCTCGAACTCTGCTCTGGCACACCTTAAACCAGCTCGAGGTTGGTTTTAGGTTGGAATTCGGTTGGATTTGATGGCTGGCACACCCCTGTATATAAAATATATGTGTCTCTTCAATGTGTAATAAACAGTACGCTTTTAATTGTGTTTCTCGTCTTTAGCTAGGGTATTTGTTTGTAACCGGTATATAATAAATATATATAATAATATATTAATATATAATATGTTTCAACATTTAAGAACATGCAAATTCAATCGAATTTACTCGCCTTCAACTCTACGATATAATTAAAGACAGCGGCCAAACAAATTATACGGACAAGTTATCTTTCTGGGGTCGATCTTCAGCTAATAAAAAGGTTCCATACCGTAATGGTTGTCGCTGCATCAGGCCATGAGGTTAACATAGAATCATTCCAAGAGTACGCTAATGGAACTGCTAGATACTTTGTAAAGTTGTATCCGTGGTATTGTATGCCACCAACGATACACAAATTCTTAATTCACGGTACTGAAATTATTTCTAACGCTTTGTTACCAATTGGCCAACTCTCAGAAGAAGCTCAAGAGGCTCGGAACAAGGATTTCAAAAAGTACAGAGAGTGTTATTCTAGAAAAATGGATAGAATAAAGAGCAACCAAGATATTTTGAATATGTTTTTAATAAGCTCAGATCCAATAATATATCGAAAACGGAAGTTACCGAAAAAAAAAAAATTCACACATTTCCAAAAGAAGCTTTGTCCCTTTTAAAAGCGTCTGAAATAGATGAAAGCGAAAATGATATCGAGTCTGATTAATGTATATATATCATTTACATTTTTTTTTTATTAAATCTGTTTATATTAATAAACTTTTAATTATATTTGACCCGTTTTTTATTTCAAAGAAAAAAAGATTTTCATGCATTTTTAGCGTGTTGTTTCTATGGCAGATATATTATATAGTAAACCGATTCTTAGTATTCTTCATGAATATAGTCTCCATGTGTATATAATAGATAAGGGAAAAATTTCAGCGTTAAAATTTATGAAATTGCTATTTTTGTTGTAAAAAAAACCGAATATTAGGAAAATTTACTTAAATAAAATAATTTAAAAAATACTCTACGGAATACTCAAAAGTTAATGAATTGTACTTTTATTGATCAAATACATAATACAAAATTATAACATGGTCCAATTTTTGGACGGTTGAATTAATCGTCACTTTTGGGGTCTCTCACCCCACTGTGCGCCGTGCAAATGTACAGCAAAAGCAGACCGAATACACGAAGTACGAAGTGATTGCTCTAGAACAGTGGTGTCCAAACTCACTCAATGAAAGCGTTGCGCTTGTGTGCGAAGCAGCGAAACACGAAGTCAACGTGACGTTTTACTGCTTTACACTGAAAAAATAAAATGCGTGCGATCCAAGCATAAAAAAATTATAACATCAAAGATAAAGGGACATGCATCGTAATGGCACAATAAACAATGCGCTTTTTACCATCCTCAATAGAAAATAATTCATTTTCCCAATTGACATCAAACATTTTTTTGCAATGCAGCATAGCGAATGACTGCGCGTTTGACTTTTGAGTTTCAGCCGAACACATGAGTCGAGAGAGCAAATGCAGCCGAACACGCGCATCGTAAGAGAACAAGCTGCCGAGCGTTCTATTTATAGAATACACATACTCTCTCTCTCTATACATGTGTCGGCTGCAACGCCGGCAGAATTTTTCTTGCCAACCACGCGTGGCTGCCTTTTCAAATTTTTGACACCACTGCTCTAGAATACTCTATACTCAGTGCTTATATAAGCCTAAAGCAAGAATGTAAACAGATAGAGCGTCCAAACAGCAAAATTGATGATTTTTGTTTCGGCTAGCTACCATAAGCATGTGTGTGTGTCCCTGTCTCTATGCATGTCCATATTTTAATGTATGCGTACCATTTGCCATGGAATTCATTGACCTTTCTCTACTAATATGAATTTCGGCAAACGCTAAACAGCCATTATTTGATTAAATTTGGTGCATATTTGTATTATTTGCCTACAAAAACCATAATAACTATACTTCCAAGGCATTTTTGGTGCTCATCGAACATTTGCTGATCAGGCGCACAGCAAAAAAAAACAAGCGTCAAGCATAATAGGCAATTATCAGTTTTGCATTGCTAAAGCAGAAGCAACACAAGAAAAAGCTCTGCATAGCCAAATTAACGAGTGCAAAAGAGACATAAGTAAACGGCCACGCACTGCACCCAAAAACGAAATATTGTGTAGACACTAAGTCTAGACTTTTGGTGGGCCCAGCACCAAAATGACATGTGTGTGTGTTTTGTATTGTTTGTCATTTTCCTATGTCGCTTGTGTTCGCTCATTTGTTTTGCTGGTGCATGATACAATCAATACGGTAGTGTCATGCGAGACTGTGCCCTCTTTTTTTCGGTACTAGTTGTCAGTCGCTAAGTGCTTGTCGTTGAGGTAAGACGTTGATGCGGACGATTTTTTTCTGCTTGTTATTTTTGTTGTTTGTTTACAGCTGACTAAAAAATTTTATTTTAAGATAAGAATACATTTTCGCATCAAAAACCTTAATAATAAATAAAAAATACATAAACAAAACATAATGGGAAATAAAAAACTATTAAAAATATTACTTTAAATATATCTATATATGTTGTTTATTTGAATATGAACATTTATTAAAATGTTTTAATGTTATATGAATCGAAAGCGTTTTACTTATTTGTTTATTTAATTTAAATATCACAACAAAGCAACCAAAATGTATCGGCCGCATACATACAACAAAACACTTTCTATACCTAACTCTATCGCACTTGCAAAACAGCCCTTTAACAGACTCAAGAGAGTTAAATTAAAAGAGAGCAGCTTAGCCCTCTCTTTCGCACTCGCAAATCATATGGCAAGTACGGGCTGAGGCAGCATGACACTACCTTCTTGATTGTATCATGTGCTGGTGTAGCGATGTTACACACACATTGAAATATTTACATGTATGCTAAACACACACAGCGTGCAGTGCGTGGCCGAATACTTATGTCTCTTTTGCACTTTTTAAATTTGGCTATGCCGAGCGTTTTCTTGTGTTGCTTCTGCTTCTGCAAATTACTTGGGCAAATGCACGTGTGAATACACCTTCGCAATTTGTAGGCATCGCTGCATAGCTGTATGGTAGTTGTGATAGCAAAATGATTGGGAAAGTGTCATAGAGCTGAAAGCATGAAAGAGTATGTATGACCAGCAATGCAAAACTGATAATTGCCTTCCTATTTTGCTAGACGCTTGTTTTTTGTGCAGTGCGCCTGATCAGGAAATGTTCGATGAGCACCAAAAATGCCTTGGAAGTATAGTTTTCCTGGTTTTTGTAGGCAAATAATACAAATATGCACCAAATTTAATCAAATATTGGCTGTTTAGCGTTTGCCGAAATTCATATTAGTAGAGAAAGGTCAATGAATTCCATGGCAAATGGTACGCATACATTAAAATATGGACATGCATAGAGACAGGGACACACACACATGCTTATGGTAGCTAGCCGAAACAAAAATCAAAAATCAATTCAATGCCTAGATATCACCAAAACTGCATCTATATATATATATATATGTAAGTTGTTATTAATTCGCTCATTTGCTTTGCTGGTGCTAGGTCGACGCAATAGGATAAGCAATAAAATAAGCGCACATAAAGAATACAAGGAAAACAACGGGGGCACAGCAATCGAACAAGCCACTGCGCGCTAGAAAATCGCTGGCTAGCGGCGCATACACACAATATTGCTGGCTGGTTGTGCTATCAACAAAAATGTTGTAGAAAGTCAGCAAGAGAAGTGGCTGGCGAATCACTCACGAAACACCAGAAACGCACGAAATGCGCTCTCAGAGCGAGTGGTAGCCACGCTAGCAAGTTCCAACTGGTGGTTGGACTATCGCAAGTAAGCGACTCTATTTGTATAAATTCTTGTTGGTGGTAGCCTCGCTAGCGACATCAAGAATGGAGTACAGATAGAGCGTCCAAACAGCGAAATTCCAACCTTCAATTGGAAGTCGTAGCGTAGCTACCACCCGCTCTGAGAGTGCACTTCGTGCTTTTCTCGTGTTTCGTGTGTCATTCGCCAGCCACTTCTCTTGCTAACTTTGCTACGACATTTTTGTTGATAGCACAACCAGCCAGGCATACTGTGTGTATGCGCCGCTAGCCAGCAATTTTCTAGCGCGCAGTGGCTTGTTCGCTTGCTATGCCCCCGTTTATTTCCTTGTATTCCTTATGTGCGCTTATTTTATTGCTTATCTATCCTATTGCGTCGACCTAGCACCAGCAAAGCAAATGAGCGAGTTAATAACAACATACATATATATTTATATATATATATATATATATGCAGTTTTGGTGGGCTACAGACATTGTAATGATTTTGATTTTTGTTTCGGCTAGCTACCATAAGCATGTGTGTGTGTCCCTGTCTCTATGCATGTTCATATATTAATGTATGCGTACCATTTGCCATGGAATTCATTGACCTTTCTCTACTAATATGAGTTTCGGCAAACGCTAAACAGCCAATATTTGATTGAATTTGGTGCATATTTGTATTATTTGCCTACAAAAACCAGGAAAACTATACTTCCAAGGCATTTTTGGTGCTCATCGAACATTTCCTGATCAGGCGCACAGCACAAAAAACAAGCGTCTAGCAAAATAGGATGGCAATTATCAGTTTTGCATTGCTGGTCATATATACTCTTTCATGTTTTCAGCTCTATGACACTTTCCCAATCATTTTGCTACCACAACTACCATACAGCTATGCAGCGATGCCTACAAATTGCGAAAGTGCATTCACACGTGCATTTGCCCAAGTCATTTGCAGAAGCAGAAGTAACACAAGAATACGCTCGGCATAGCCAAATTTAACAAGTGCAAAAGAGACATAAGAAAACGGCCGCGCACAGCACGCGAAGAACGAAATATTGTTTAAACACTATTATTATTATTATTATTACGAGGGCCTTGTTGCTCTGCGACCAGATGTAAGGTCTTTTGTGCCGGCCTGTAGGATTAGGGTAGAGCCTCTATACCGAGGCTTCTAATAAAAGAGAGCACTTTGGTAGGGTCTATATGTTCCCAAATCCTGTAGGGGGGGATAAGTTCACCTCCTAGTTGTAGAAGTCGACGTATGCTTAGCTCACAGAATCTGCATGTGTCGATTTCTGAAAGTTTTAATTTCTTAAGGTGATACCTTAGGTTGCAGTGACACGTTAGGTAGCCTGTTAGAGTGCGAATTTCGCTCTTTTTTAAATTGATGATGCGTTTTGATCGCGTCATCTGGGGGACGAGAAATTGTTTGGCTTGTCTCAGCCCTGCACTGTCGGTCCAGTGGCGACTTATCTCCGTTTCTTCCCATTTCCTGACCAGTTCTTTTTTGTGTCCTTTCGAAAGTCCATAGAACGGTTCAGGGCCGATTAGTGGTGTCATCGCCCCGCGTATAGCTAGGGAGTCTGCCACCTCGTTTTCTATATGGCCTTCATGCCTTGGCACCCAGCCCACCGTTTAGATGTTTTTGGAGGCAAGGGCGTTCAGCTGCTGGAAACAGTTCTCTACAAGTCTAGAGGAGATCGTGAAGGATCTCAGCGCTATGAGCGCCGCCTGACTGTCTGAGAAAATGTAAATCCGTGCACCTTACATTTTCCTGCGAAGGCATTCACGAGCACAGATTTCTATGGCGTATATCTTTGCTTGGAAAATGGTTGGAGACTTTCCCATGGCTATGGACTTGTTGAACCTTGGTCCGAAAATACCAGCCGCGGTGTCGCCGTTTTCCAGTTTCGGCCCGTCAGTGTACCACGTTTGTGATCCACTGGGCAGAGATATTGATTTTGTTTTCCAATCATGTCTGGTGTGCAAGTCTACAGAGAAGTTTCTGTGGAAAACAAGTTTTGGTTTCTGTTCGTTAGTTACGCGCAGAATGGGCTCGTTTATTAGGGGTTCGAGAACCCGAAGATGCCCGGTAAGATCACCACTTTTTATAATAATGGGTGTGGAGACATTTTTTTGTACAAGAGAGGCACGGATAGCCTCATATGGCGTGTTGTCAAAAGCTCCTGAGATGTTTGATGAAACAGTCTATAGGGCATGTTTCCAACACGTTCAGCCCCATTGGAGTCTGCCACCATAGCCACGCGCAGGTGTGGGCACTCACCAATCCCAGAGGGGTAGGTTGGTGCCTCACTCTCTGAGATGGGCTGCTCCATAGCCACACACCCAGGAAAGTGAGTAGCCAGGAGTAGGCTGCTCGTTTCCTTTGGGTTGTTTGAGTGTGTTCCATCTGGCTTTTTCAACGTACAGATGCCGTTTGAGTTGTCCTTGGAGAGGGCTTTTTGTAGCCTGACAGCTTCCGGGAGAGTTGAAATCTGACCGCAGTGTTGGCGCCACGTAGCCCATTTTGACCTTCTCAGCTCTTTATTGTAGAGCGTTAAAGCAGATTTGTAGGAATCCCATGTGGCCTTCCCACTCTTCGCTTTATTGAAGAGCCTTCGCACAGCTTTTTTAAGATCGTCAAGGCTCTTATTCCACCAGGGAACAGCCCTTCTGATCTTACGAACTTTTTGTTCGCAGCTAACGTGATATGCCGATTCAATGTTCGTATGAAGCACAGTAGCCTCACGCTCTAGCTCGTCTATGGATATTATCGGACGGGTGGAGCAGTCTCTGGATTGCTCAAGTTAAAAACAGAAAATATCCCAGTTGGTGTTTTTGGGATTTCTAGAAACTAGGCTACATTGCAAGGCGCATCCTATATCAAATCTAATGTGCTGGTGATCTGACATAGTGATCTCACTCGCAACGTGCCAGTTTGAGACAACGGACAGCATGTTTAGACAACAGAGAGCTAAGCCGAGGACTTCCTCTCTAATTCTCTCGATTTAGTATGCCTATGTTATTACTAATAATGTACTCAAGAAGGTACTCACCTCTTTTGTTGATGTCACTGCTCCCCCAGACCGTGTGATGCGCATTGGCATCGCAAGCGGTTATCCACCGGAGCCGGTTCCTCTGGCAGTGCTCTACTAGGGCACAGGTAGCCGCCGTATGCACAACGACTGAGTCGCCGGGCAGATAGGCGGAGGCCAGCACTGCCTCCTGCTCGCCATGGGCAGTGGGTTGTAGTATACACATATATCGAGTGTACACTGTACACACTTCAAATATATTAAATAGCAACACTTTGCCCAAACATTAACATTAAGTGGGTCACCCAGCTCGCTTACATTAAGTGGGTCACCCAGCTCACCTTCAAGCGCTGGTAAAATGATCGCGTAAGGTTGCAACGCGCACAAACGATGCAGCGTCAGCACTCTCACGCTGTGACCTCATACAGACTACATATGTGCATACTCACACTCTCTTTATATTATGTATTAGACTATGTATGGCTCGCGCGCTGACTTCTCTGCCGAAGCAGCGGTCTGCCTTATACTTAGAAGTAAGAACCTTCAATTATTCAATAAAGAAACCTACTTGGAAATAGACGTGTTTTCTTTAAATGTCTGGAAAACTAAGCACACGTCTACATGGCGACCGTGACACATCCTGCAACAATTTACAAAAACAATAATTAATTTAATACAACAACTGCTGATCAACAACTCCTGTGGCTACAACGATGCGCTCGACTAACAACAAATTGCAACACAAGGCATACAATATCTGAGTGAGTAAAGTGTTTGGAGTATGGGCAAACGCGGTGGTGTAAAGAACAAAGTTACAAAAAGAATAGCACACATTAAGTGGTTATTATTCGCAAGCACAACACCACCCGCGTGGGCTACTGCCCAAAAGTTGCAAGAGGAACTTGACTTTTTAAAGTCACTTAACAAAAAAACCAAGACCAACTCCAGCACTCACTCAGATACAATAAGAAATATCAGCAAAGAAATAATCATAAAAAGTAATCCACAAAAACAGTTGCCGTTAAGGAAGAAATGTTGCCCATTGGACTGCAAGGGGCCATTGGAGTCCCCATTCTGCAAGTATACCTGCGGAACAAAGAATAACCAAAGTGTGGAAGGCTAGAACCGCCGTTCACACCATCGAGGGAAAATTAGCAAATCAAGAAGATAAAATAACAGTGTGGAAGGCATAGGACCGCCGTCCACACCATCGAGTGAAATCAGCAAGTCGACAAGATAAATTAACAGTGAGGAAGGCACAGGACCGTCGTCTTCACCAACGAGGGAGTCCAGGGAACCAAACGATGACAACAATTCCAGATATAAATATAAATAAAAAGAAATACTTTGTAAAATCGCGCGGAACCTTTTCCGCCTGATAGAGCATAGCCCGTAAAGCTATGCACAACAATAGGAAGGCAATTGTCAAACAAATCAATAAGTATCAGATATAAAAAAATTAAAAAAAAAAAAAAAAACTTTTGTTAAACTACTATTTTATATTCTTTAAAGAAAAATAATTTACTATGAAAATTATTAATAAGGACACTATTAAATAAAATATGGAAAATAAATTCATTTGATTTAAATAAAAAAAAAATATATATATATATACAATCTTGATCTAGACTTTCATGTCAGTTTTTATTGAAGATAAAATAAACGTATTAAAAAAAGGTTATCATTCACCCAAACAAATTATGGGTCTCGTAGACGTCAAATCTGTGGACTCGACAGCCAACGTAATAAATAAAGTTGACGTGTCGTCCCCAGATTTGAAATACATGCTCATACTAGTATTGATTATCGTTATTCTCATGATATTGAACACAGTGTCCAAATTATATAAAATCCATAAGAGAACTATTAAAAAAAGTACATGAATCGAGCAAACGACTTAGACAAAGTAGACAAAATATAAATTTTTACCAAAAATTATTCATTATGTTAGAAGCAAAAATAGATACAATTTATAGTAAATACTCAGACTTCCGTATATAAGCTATAAAAATTTTATCACGATTTCGTGAATATATAACCATTTATAAATTTATCTATGGAATCTATGGAAAATTATAATACATTTACATACGTTACAGTAAAGGCCATTAATTAAGAGAACCCATTTTTAGTTTCAATTGAAATCTTTAAAGTCCGCTTGCACAGATAAGCAACATGGTTGAGTCAAAATTATTGGCACTCTACATACCGTTTTTAGAACTATTAACCAGCATTCCACCTGCACACCCAAAATTAGTTTTAATCCTAAAGTGGATCAAAAATAATACAACAATACGTAGACATATGTATGAACAAATTAAGAGAATAATTGTACTGCAATATAAGAAGTTGCTTAAAAAGAATGTCAAAATGCCACAGTCAATTCACTTAGTATTTGTTGAACATACCATAAAAGTAGAACTATTGAGTTCAGAAAGTGATAGTTCCAATTAACAACAAAATGTATAAGGAATAGTTATGAGTTGGCAAGAAATAGAAAAAAAATCGAACTTATAAAACAAAAATTCGACAAGTCATATAAATGTGTCAATAAAAACACAACAATAAGAGTCGAAACGTTGTTGCACCATATTACAGTATTAACGACTGAATATAACATACTTAGCGAATTAGCATCTTCGCTAAAGAGCAAGCTAACGAATGCGCACAACGAATATTGTTTAAAAATATTACGACAATTATCTCTAAAGTTAGAGACGATAAGTGTTCGTCGTGATATTAAACTAACTATTCCCAAAAACCCTTATTTTCCAATTGAGTTTGACGAAAGTCAACTCCAGGATTTAAACGAGTCCAAGCCAACAATTGACTTTGATGAGTCAGAACAAGAGTGTTCTGATTCAGATAACACCGACAAAGAAATACAAAAACCAGACATGACAGACACAGCAAATGCCGATAGGGCATATATGAGGGAGATATCCTCCTCAATCCCAGAATTTGACGGGAAAAAGTTAAATTTACAAAGATTCTTAACTTCGTTAAGACTGATAAATTTAACAAAAGGCACTTTTGAAGGTATAGCCGTAGAAGTAATCAAGTCCAAAATAATTGGCTCGACCTTTTACAAAATACAGAACGAAATAACTATAGATGCAATAATAAAGAAATTGCAAGAATCTATTGTCGGGGAAACATCCGACGTTGTAAAAGCAAAAATGGCCAACGTATACCAGAAGGGTAAAACTGCTACGCAATTTACCAATGAAATTGATAATCAACGAAGATTGCTTGAATCTGCGTATATTGATGAGGGATTGCCAGCAGAGCTTGCTGATAAGTTCAGCACAAAAGAAGCAATTAAAGTAATGACTAAAAACTGTGACCATGGTAAACTCAAAACAATATTGGAAGCAGGGACATTCGCAACAATGAATGACGCTGTGAGTAAATACATAAACTGCAGTACTGAGATGACAGGATCTACCAATGCAATTTTATTTGCACAAAGAGGACACTCCAACCGAGGTAATTTCCGAGGAAATTATCGAGGTAGGAGCAACAACCAAGGATATAATTATAATAATTACAACAATTACAGTAATAACAATAACCGAGGACACGGAAATTTCCGAGGAAATAACCGTGGCCGTGGTAACTCCAACAGGGGATATCACAACAACCAAAATAGTAATTACCAAAACAATAATTACAGAAATAATTCGAACAATAGGCAAAATGGCAATGTCCGATATACCCAAAGTAGTTCGGAAAACCAGCAAGCCCCCTTAAATACTCCAAACCAATAAATTCAACAGTTCACGTCATCAATCTTGGTCTTAATATTTTTATAAAATTACAAAATGAGTATACAAAAACAATGTGGACGTTGCTCATTGATACTGGTGCAGACATTTCAATTTTAAAAGAACAGTCCGACATCTTTCATGACATAGATACCAATGTAACTACAAATATCAGCGGAATTGGAGAAGGTTCAACCAATTCCATTGGACTAACTTTCGTTGAATTAACAACAGGAAAATATATTATTCCACATCATTTTCATTTAGTAGATACAAATTTTCCTATTCCATGTGACGGAATCATTGGTATGGATTTCATAAAGAAATTCAATTGTCAGTTAGACTTCAAAGCAAGCGAAGACTTGTTTATACTAAGACCTCAGAATTGAAATTTTCCAATAACTATCCCTATAGTTCATACCACTGACAATAATACCACTATCTTACCATTACGATCTGAAGTTGTCCGACAAATAAAATTAGATACGAAAGATGATCATATTATGATCCCGTGTCAAGAAATCGAGAATGGAGTATTTATAGCAAGCTCCATATCCGATTCCAAAAACACATTTGTCCGCATTCTGAATACAACGGATTCAAATAAAATAATTGACCTAGACAACGTACGATACGAACCCCTAAATAATTACGTGGTAGCCACGCTAGCAAGTTCCAACTGGTGGTTGGACTATCGCAAGTAAACGACTCTATTTGTATAAATTCTTGTTGGTGGTAGCCCCGCTAGCGACATCAAGAATGGAGTACAGATAGAGCGTCCAAACAGCGAAATTCCAACCTTCAATTGGAAGTCGTAGCGTAGCTACCACCCGCTCTGAGAGTGCACTTCGTGCTTTTCTCGTGTTTCGTGTGTCATTCGCCAGCCACTTCTCTTGCTAACTTTGCTACGACATTTTTGTTGATAGCACAACCAGCCAGGCATACTGTGTGTATGCGCCGCTAGCCAGCAATTTTCTAGCGCACAGTGGCTTGTTCGCTTGCTATGCCCTTGTTTATTTCCTTGTATTCCTTATGTGCGCTTATTTTATTGCTTATCTATCCTATTGCGTCGACCTAGCACCAGCAAAGCAAATGAGCGAGTTAATAACAACATACATATATATTTATATATATATATATATATATATGCAGTTTTGGTGGGCTACAGACATTGTAATGATTTTGATTTTTGTTTCGGCTAGCTACCATAAGCATGTGTGTGTGTCCCTGTCTCTATGCATGTTCATATATTAATGTATGCGTACCATTTGCCATGGAATTCATTGATCTTTCTCTACTAATATGAGTTTCGGCAAACGCTAATCAGCCAATATTTGATTGAATTTGGTGCATATTTGTATTATTTGCCTACAAAAACCAGGAAAACTTTACTTCCAAGGCATTTTTGGTGCTCATCGAACATTTCCTGATCAGGCGCACAGCACAAAAAACAAGCGTCTAGCAAAATAGGCAGGCAATTATCAGTTTTGCATTGCTGGTCATACATACTCTTTCATGTTTTCAGCTCTATGACACTTTCCCAACCATTTTGCTATCACAACTACCATACAGCTATGCAGCGATGCCTACAAATTGCGAAAGTGTATTCACACGTGCATTTGCCCAAGTAATTTGCAGAAGCAAAAGCAACACAAGAAAACGCTCGGCAAAGCCAAATTTAAAAAGTGCAAAAGAGACATAAGTATTCGGCCACGCACTGCACGCTGTGTGTGTTTAGCATACATGTAAATATTTCAATGTGTGTGTAACATCGCTACACCAGCAAAACAAATGAGCGAACAGAAGCGACATAGGAAAATGACAAACAATACAAAACACACACACATGTCATTTTGGTGCTGGGCCCACCAAAAATCTAGACTAAGTGTCTTTAGGGGGCTAAGGCTTTGTTAGTGAAGCGTGTGTGCCTAGCGCCGCGCCAAGCTGACTCAGCCAGTGGGAGTTGGCAGTCACATGCCGACTACTGAAGACCGACCATACGTGGTGAAGAGCCACATCCTGCTCGAGGTGCCCCTGCTCTAGACGAAATATGGCGGATCTAGAGAGGACAACTCGAAAAAACCCGCAATCACTGGTGTTACCGTACCGTGCCCCTGTGATGAATGGCACTACGTTAGTGTGTCTTTTAACGTGGCTTCCGGATACCTGGCACCTCCGGTCGTATAAGTGCCCGATCCGGGGTATGAGGCTCTGCCCCGGGGGATATTTCCTTCCTCACAACTCGTTGGACCAATCTATGGAACTTACAAACGAAAATACCCCCCAAGAAGCAGGGTGCTCAAGCAGCCCCAAATCGAGTAACATCGAATCTATCCGGGAACCCGAAGAAGCTATGGACATCTATTCACAATGCTCTGGCACCGACACCATCACCAAGGAAGAGGAAGAAACCCATCTCGCCTCTCCCAAGGCTGAAAGATCAAAGCGGACCGCACTATCTGGCGCCGCAAGGAAGAGGTTGCGCAGACACCTTGCGAACGGCATACCCATGGATAAGGCCAAAAGGCTCGCTCAGAAGCCTATGGACCCTCCTAGGGCAGTGCCCAGCATGAGTGGCGCTACCAACAAGCGAGGTAGATCAGCCAACACGACCCCAGAAGAGGTGTCGACTACGAGGGCCATGATCAAAACCGCGGCCGTGACGAAGGATGTTCCTGCAAGCGTATTGCTTGCCACGGGGGCTAAAGCAGCCTCCATAGCCGCAGCTGCGGCTGGGCAAGCAACACAGTAGCAGTCACCCCAAGTCGGAGTCATGGCCTCCTTTAAGGACGTTGCCAGCTCGGCGAAGATGGCGATACTCCCTGCCGACTTCCTCAGAAATCTTCTCACGACGGAGCAGCTCAACAGCATCCAGTCCGCCATCTTGTCGAGGGTCATGGCTCTGAGACACGGCTCTGTGAAGCTGCTGTTCTCTGGCTGCACTTTCCGACCAGGGTGGATGGCCATAACATGCAGGAGTGCGGAGACAGTCGAGTGGCTGAGCACAGGGGTGCCCAAGCTCCGGCTGTGGAAGGACGCCCATATCAAGGTAGTCCCTGAGGCAGAGGCTCCACGTGCCGCCGTCTTCATTGGCTACTTTCCGCTTCCTAATGCGGATATAAAGACGGATGAGGTTTTGAAGCTCGTCGAGGGCTAGAACAGCGGCCTGCGCGTGGGAGACTGGCGTGTTTTTCACCGCGAGATGAGACAAAATATGGCCATCATTACTATAGCGCTGGACCCAGTCTCGGCCAACCGGCTAAAGTCGCTGGGGTACCAGCTCAATTTTGCGTGAGGCATGGCTACACTCAAGCCAAAGGCCACAACGCAGCCGAATGAACAGGCGTTGGCTCCTGCTCTCGCAGCGGAGAAGCCCACCTGCTCCAAGGCCATCACACCGGACACGGCTGCAACAACGCCACAGGGTGCCGCTGAGGAGACTCATGCAACTCTGGGCTGCCTGCGGCCAACAGCACAATCCGGACACCCAGCAGAAATGGGGCTAGTGGAACCGCAGCTGCCCAAGAGCCCGCAGCACCGCGGAAAATCCTGCGCCCTCCCCTCTAATGGCGCATCAAGCGCGGAACCGGGCGCGTGAACAAGGGTGTGAGGCGCACACCTGAGGAAGAGGCCCTTCTGGGCACCAACCGAGGCTGCAAGAGGGCGGACTAATGTCCTTTCCCCCTCCCCCCACTCTCACCAACACCCGGAGACACCTCAGATGTCTCCAAGCAAACCTCCATCACGCAAAGGCCACATCTGACGTCCTTTGTGAGAGGTTTGGTACAATGGACATAGCATTTATCCAGAAGCCATGGATAAATGCCGGACGTGTCCTGGGGCTAAGCACCGCATCCGGTAAACTGCTTTATGCAAACGACCAACCTCGCCCTAGAGCGGCGTTGTTAATTAACAAAAATTTAACATATGTTCCCCTATCACAGTTCATCACTGAGGACCTGGTGGCACTTTGGGTTAAAATACCCACTGCCCATGGCGAGCAGGAGGCAGTGCTGGCCTCCGCCTATCTGCCCGGCGACTCAGACGTTGTGCCTACGGCGGCTACCTGTGCCCTAGTAGAGCACTGCCAGAGGAACCGGCTCCGGTGGATAACCGCTTGCGATGCCAATGCGCATCACACGGTCTGGGGGAGCAGTGACATCAACAAATGAGGTGAGTACCTTCTTGAGTACATTATTAGTAATAACATAGGCATACTAAATCGAGAGAATTAGAGAGGAAGTCCTCGGCTTAGCTCTCTGTTGTCTAAACATGCTGTCCGTTGTCTCAAACTGGCACGTTGCGAGTGAGATCACTATGTCAGATCACCAGCACATTAGATTTGATATAGGATGCGCCTTGCAATGTAGCCTAGTTTCTAGAAATCCCAAAAACACCAACTGGGATATTTTCTGTTTTTAACTTGAGCAATCCAGAGACTGCTCCACCCGTCCGATAATATCCATAGACGAGCTAGAGCGTGAGGCTACTGTGCTTCATACGAACATTGAATCGGCATATCACGTTAGCTGCGAACAAAAAGTTCGTAAGATCAGAAGGGCTGTTCCCTGGTGGAATAAGAGCCTTGACGATCTTAAAAAAGCTGTGCGAAGGCTCTTCAATAAAGCGAAGAGTGGGAAGGCCACATGGGATTCCTACAAATCTGCTTTAACGCTCTACAATAAAGAGCTGAAAAGGTCAAAATGGGCTACGTGGCGCCAACACTGCGGTCAGATTTCAACTCTCCCGGAAGCTGTCAGGCTACAAAAAGCCCTCTCCAAGGACAACTCAAACGGCATCTGTACGTTGAAAAAGCCAGATGGAACACACTCAAACAACCCAAAGGAAACGAGCAGCCTACTCCTGGCTACTCACTTTCCTGGGTGTGTGGCTATGGAGCAGCCCATCTCAGAGAGTGAGGCACCAACCTACCCCTCTGGGATTGGTGAGTGCCCACACCTGCGCGTGGCTATGGTGGCAGACTCCAATGGGGCTGAACGTGTTGGAAACATGCCCTATAGACTGTTTCATCAAACATCTCAGGAGCTTTTGACAACACGCCATATGAGGCTATCCGTGCCTCTCTTGTACAAAAAAATGTCTCCACACCCATTATTATAAAAAGTGGTGATCTTACCGGGCATCTTCGGGTTCTCGAACCCCTAATAAACGAGCCCATTCTGCGCGTAACTAACGAACAGAAACCAAAACTTGTTTTCTACAGAAACTTCTCTGTAGACTTGCACACCAGACATGATTGGAAAACTAAATCAATATCTCTGCCCAGTGGATCACAAACGTGGTACACTGAATTGTCGAAACTGGAAAACGGCGACACCGCGGCTGGTATTTTCGGACCAAGGTTCAACAAGTCCATAGCCATGGGAAAGTCTCCAACTATTTTCCAAGCAAAGATATACGCCATAGAAATCTGTGCTCGTGAATGCCTTCGCAGGAAAATGTAAGGTGCACGGATTTACATTTTCTCAGAAAGTCAGGCGGCGCTCATAGCGCTGAGATCCTTCACGATCTCCTCTAGACTTGTAGAGAACTGTTTCCAGCAGCTGAACGCCCTTGCCTCCAAAAACATCTTAACGGTGGGCTGGGTGCCAGGGCATGAAGGCCATATAGAAAACGAGGTGGCAGACTCCCTAGCTAAACGCGGGGCGATGACACCACTAATCGGCCCTGAACCGTTCTATGGACTTTCGAAAGGACACAAAAAAGAACTGGTCAGGAAATGGGAAGAAACGGAGATAAGTCGCCACTGGACCGACAGTGCAGGGCTGAGACAAGCCAAACAATTTCTCGTCCCCCAGATGACGCGATCAAAACGCATCATCAATTTAAAAAAGAGCGAAATTCGCACTCTAACAGGCTACCTAACGGGTCACTGCAACCTAAGGTATCACCTTAAGAAATTAAAACTTTCAGAAATCGACACATGCAGATTCTGTGAGCTAAGCATACGTCGACTTCTACAACTAGGAGGTGAACTTATCCCCCCCTACAGGATTTGGGAACATATAGACCCTACCAATGTGCTCTCTTTTATTAGAAGCCTCGGTATAGAGGCTCTACCCTAATCCTTCAGGCCGGCACAAAAGACCTTACATCTGGTCGCAGAGCAACAAGGCCCTCGTAATAATAATAATAATAATAGTGTTTAAACAATATTTCGTTTTTCGCGTGCTGCGCGCGGCCGTTTTCTTATGTCTCTTTTGCACTTGTTAAATTTGGCTATGCCGAGCGTATTCTTGTGTTGCTTCTGCTTCTGCAAATGACTTGGGCAAATGCACGTGTGAATGCACTTTCGCAATTTGTAGGCATCGCTGCATAGCTGTATGGTAGTTGTGGTAGCAAAATGATTGGGAAAGTGTCATAGAGCTGAAAGCATGAAAGAGTATGTATGACCAGCAATGCAAAACTGATAATTGCCTGCCTATTTTGCTAGATGCTTGTTTTTTGTGCTGTGCGCCTGATCAGGAAATGTTCGATGAGCACCAAAAATGCCTTGGAAGTATAGTTTTCCTGGTTTTTGTAGGCAAATAATACAAATATGCACCAAATTTAATCAAATAATGGCTGTTTAGCGTTTGCCGAAATTCATATTAGTAGAGAAAGGTCAATGAATTCCATGGCAAATGGTACGCATACATTAAAATATGGACATGCATAGAGACAGGGACACACACACATGCTTATGGTAGCTAGCCGAAACAAAAACCAAAAATCAATTCAATGCCTAGATACCACCAAAACTGCATCTATATATATATATATATAAATATATATGTATGTTGTTATTAACTCGCTCATTTGCTTTGCTGGTGCTAGGTCGACGCAATGGGATAGATAAGCAATAAAATAAGCTCACATTAGGAATACAAGGAAAACAACGGGGGCACAGCAATCGAACAAGCCACTGCGCGCTAGAAAATCGCTGGCTAGCGGCGCATACACACAATATTGCTGGCTGGTTGTGCTATCAACAAAAATGTTGTAGAAAAGTCAGCAAGGGAATCACTCACGAAACACCAGAAACGCACGAAATGCGCTCTCAGAGCGCGTGGTAGCCTCGCTAGCGAGTTCCAACTAGTGGTTGGACTATCGGTCTTTGGTGGCTCTATTTAGATAGATTCTTGTTGGTGAAACTATGCTTAAGGCGTATAAGCATTCGTTAAAAACAAAAACTGAACGAAACCGTGCGTAAGCATCGTTTGGGCAAATACACGGCGTAGCATATGTTGAAGCTTTGCGTGCTGCGATGCTTTAAGCGCGTAAGCATCGTTTGGTTGGGCCTTAAGTTATCTAACTAATTCAAACGGTTACTCAAATTTGACAGTTGGGCTGGGTACGCATTGTTGTATATACATATGTATGCATGCATGTTGTGTGGGGAGCCATATTTAAAGGCAGTTAGAATTGACCGGGTGGGTTTAATTGTTTATCGTCTTTGTCTTGTGTTCTGTCAATTTTAGTCATTTGGCGGTAATCAATTACTAAACGCCACCTTTTATCATTTGAATTAGGTAATGATTTTTTTGGTACTAAAAGCAAAGGGCTATTGTATTCAGATACAGAAGGTTCTATAATATTATCTTTAATTAACTTTTCGACTTGCTTGACTATTTCCGTCTGTTGACTTTGAGGAATTCTATAATTTTTTATGTATGTTGGTTCATCGTCTTTCAATCTTAATTTTTGTTTATAAAAATTATTTGTGCTTATTGCTTCGGATTCTAGTCCAAATATATCTGTATACTTGACACAGAGTTCAGTTAATAGTTTTTTGTATGGTAACGGACAGTTTTTTCTTAACTTGAAAATAATAGTTTCATCTCTTGATAGATGATCTTTATTGAAAATTTCGTAACTATTTAGTGGTTCGTATCGTACCTTGTCTAGGTCAATTATTTTATTTGAATCCGTTGTATTCAGAATGCGGACAAATGTGTTTTTGGAATCGGATATGGAGCTTGCTATAAATACTCCATTCTCGATTTCTTGACACGGGATCATAATATGATCATCTTTCGTATCTAATTTTATTTGTCGGACAACTTCAGATCGTAATGGTAAGATAGTGGTATTATTGTCAGTGGTATGAACTATAGGGATAGTTATTGGAAAATTTAAATTCTGAGGTCTTAGTATAAACAAGTCTTCGCTTGCTTTGAAGTCTAACTGACAATTGAATTTCTTTATGAAATCCATACCAATGATTCCGTCAAATGGAATAGGAAAATTTGTATCTACTAAATGAAAATGATGTGGAATAATATATTTTCCTGTTGTTAATTCAACGAAAGTTAGTCCAATGGAATTGGTTGAACCTTCTCCAATTCCGCTGATATTTGTAGTTACATTGGTATCTATGTCATGAAAGATGTCGGACTGTTCTTTTAAAATTGAAATGTCTGCACCAGTATCAATGAGCAACGTCCACATTGTTTTTGTATACTCATTTTGTAATTTTATAAAAATATTAAGACCAAGATTGATGACGTGAACTGTTGAATTTATTGGTTTGGAGTATTTAAGGGGGCTTGCTGGTTTTCCGAACTACTTTGGGTATATCGGACATTGCCATTTTGCCTATTGTTCGAATTATTTCTGTAATTATTGTTTTGGTAATTACTATTTTGGTTGTTGTGATATCCCCTGTTGGAGTTACCACGGCCACGGTTATTTCCTCGGAAATTTCCGTGTCCTCGGTTATTGTTATTACTGTAATTGTTGTAATTATTATAATTATATCCTTGGTTGTTGCTCCTACCTCGATAATTTCCTCGGAAATTACCTCGGTTGGAGTGTCCTCTTTGTGCAAATAAAATTGCATTGGTAGATCCTGTCATCTCAGTACTGCAGTTTATGTATTTACTCACAGCGTCATTCATTGTTGCGAATGTCCCTGCTTCCAATATTGTTTTGAGTTTACCATGGTCACAGTTTTTAGTCATTACTTTAATTGCTTCTTTTGTGCTGAACTTATCAGCAAGCTCTGCTGGCAATCCCTCATCGATATACGCAGATTCAAGCAATCTTCGTTGATTATCAATTTCATTGGTAAATTGCGTAGCAGTTTTACCCTTCTGGTATACGTTGGCCATTTTTGCTTTTACAACGTCGGATGTTTCCCCGACAATAGATTCTTGCAATTTCTTTATTATTGCATCTATAGTTATTTCGTTCTGTATTTTGTAAAAGGTCGAGCCAATTATTTTGGACTTGATTACTTCTACGGCTATACCTTCAAAAGTGCCTTTTGTTAAATTTATCAGTCTTAACGAAGTTAAGAATCTTTGTAAATTTAACTTTTTCCCGTCAAATTCTGGGATTGAGGAGGATATCTCCCTCATATATGCCCTATCGGCATTTGCTGTGTCTGTCATGTCTGGTTTTTGTATTTCTTTGTCGGTGTTATCTGAATCAGAACACTCTTGTTCTGACTCATCAAAGTCAATTGTTGGCTTGGACTCGTTTAAATCCTGGAGTTGACTTTCGTCAAACTCAATTGGAAAATAAGGGTTTTTGGGAATAGTTAGTTTAATATCACGACGAACACTTATCGTCTCTAACTTTAGAGATAATTGTCGTAATATTTTTAAACAATATTCGTTGTGCGCATTCGTTAGCTTGCTCTTTAGCGAAGATGCTAATTCGCTAAGTATGTTATATTCAGTCGTTAATACTGTAATATGGTGCAACAACGTTTCGACTCTTATTGTTGTGTTTTTATTGACACATTTATATGACTTGTCGAATTTTTGTTTTATAAGTTCGATTTTTTTTTCTATTTCTTGCCAACTCATAACTATTCCTTATACATTTTGTTGTTAATTGGAACTATCACTTTCTGAACTCAATAGTTCTACTTTTATGGTATGTTCAACAAATACTAAGTGAATTGACTGTGGCATTTTGACATTCTTTTTAAGCAACTTCTTATATTGCAGTACAATTATTCTCTTAATTTGTTCATACATATGTCTACGTATTGTTGTATTATTTTTGATCCACTTTAGGATTAAAACTAATTTTGGGTGTGCAGGTGGAATGCTGGTTAATAGTTCTAAAAACGGTATGTAGAGTGCCAATAATTTTGACTCAACCATGTTGCTTATCTGTGCAAGCGGACTTTTAAGATTTCAATTGAAACTAAAAATGGGTTCTCTTAATTAATGGCCTTTACTGTAACGTATGTAAATGTATTATAATTTTCCATAGATTCCATAGATAAATTTATAAATGGTTATGTATTCACGAAATCGTGATACAATTTTTATAGCTTATATACGGAAGTCTGAGTATTTACTATAAATTGTATCTATTTTTGCTTCTAACATAATGAATAATTTTTGGTAAAAATTTATATTTTGTCTATTTTGTCTAAGTCGTTTGCTCGATTCATGTACTTTTTTTTAATAGTTCTCTTATGGATTTTATATAATTTGGACACTGTGTTCAATATCATGAGAATAACGATAATCAATACTAGTATGAGCATGTATTTCAAATCTGGGGACGACACGTCAACTTTATTTATTACGTTGGCTGTCGATTCCACAGTTTTGACGTCTACGAGACCCATAATTTGTTTGGGTGAATGATAACCTTTTTTTAATACGTTTATTTTATCTTCAATAAAAACTGACATGAAAGTCTAGATCAAGATTGTATATATATATATTTTTTTTTTTATTTAAATCAAATGAATTTATTTTCCATATTTTATTTAATAGTGTCCTTATTAATAATTTTCATAGTAAATTATTTTTCTTTAAAGAATATAAAATAGTAGTTTTTTTTTTTTTAAATTTTTTTATATCTGATACTTATTGATTTGTTTGACAATTGCCTTCCTATTGTTGTGCATAGCTTTACGGGCTATGCTCTATCAGGCGGAAAAATTTCCGCGCGATTTTACAAAGTATTTCTTTTTATTTATATTTATATCTGGAATTGTTGTCATCGTTTGGTTCCCTGGACTCCCTCGTTGGTGAAGACGACGGTCCTGTGCCTTCCTCACTGTTAATTTATCTTGTCGACTTGCTGATTTCCCTCGATGGTGTGGACGGCGGTCCTATGCCTTCCACACTGTTATTTTATCTTCTTGATTTGCTAATTTTCCCTCGATGGTGTGAACGGCGGTTCTAGCCTTCCACACTTTGGTTATTCTTTGTTCCGCAGGTATACTTGCAGAATGGGGACTCCAATGGCCCCTTGCAGTCCAATGGGCAACATTTCTTCCTTAACGGCAACTGTTTTTGTGGATTACTTTTTATGATTATTTCTTTGCTGATATTTCTTATTGTATCTGAGTGAGTGCTGGAGTTGGTCTTGGTTTTTTTGTTAAGTGACTTTAAAAAGTCAAGTTCCTCTTGCAACTTTTGGGCAGTAGCCCACGCGGGTGGTGTTGTGCTTGCGAATAATAACCACTTAATGTGTGCTATTCTTTTTGTAACTTTGTTCTTTACACCACCGCGTTTGCCCATACTCCAAACACTTTACTCACTCAGATATTGTATGCCTTGTGTTGCAATTTGTTGTTAGTCGAGCGCATCGTTGTAGCCACAGGAGTTGTTGATCAGCAGTTGTTGTATTGAATTAATTATTGTTTTTGTAAATTGTTGCAGGATGTGTCACGGTCGCCATGTAGACGTGTGCTTAGTTTTCCAGACATTTAAAGAAAACAAGTCTATTTCCAAGTAGGTTTCTTTATTGAATAATTGAAGGTTCTTACTTCTAAGTATAAGGCAGACCGCTGCTTCGGCAGAGAAGTCAGCGCGCGAGCCATACATAGTCTAATACATAATATAAAGAGAGTGTGAGTATGCACATATGTAGTCTGTATGAGGTCACAGCGTGAGAGTGCTGACGCTGCATCGTTTGTGCGCGTTGCAACCTTACGCGATCATTTTACCAGCGCTTGAAGGTGAGCTGGGTGACCCACTTAATGTAAGCGAGCTGGGTGACCCACTTAATGTTAATGTTTGGGCAAAGTGTTGCTATTTAATATATTTGAGAAGGCATTCGATCGCGTTGGCATACATGCCGTTCTTGAACAACTTGGACTCTGGGGAGTTGGTCCGAAGATTTTCCACGTAGTGAAAGCCTTTATGACCAGGCGCCTATTCCGCGTCCGAGTACATAACTCATACTCGCAATCATTCCAACTACATAATGGAATCCCACAAGGCTCCCCACTATCAGTCGTCCTATTCACAATAGCATTCGAAAAACTCAACAAAATATTATTACTCCACAAAAATATAAAATTTTCTGCCTACGCCGACGATGTATATATATACACAAACATCAAAGAGCCAAACAAAGTAATTGCAACATTATCTAAGGCATTAACCGACATTCAAAGTTGGGGAGCCCTGTCGGGCGCAACTTTGTCAATAGATAAATGCAAAATCCTACATATATGCAGAAAACAACGATGTAGTATCCCTAACTTAACCTTCGACAATAAAGCCATCAGTCATGCACATGAACTAAATATCCTAGGAATAATTTTCGACGATAAGTTTAACTTTAAGAGTCAATGTGTACAGCTCAAGCACAAACTTAACAATAGACTAAATATTATCAAATTTCTGGCATCAAAATCCTCGCACATACACACGAGTTCCTTAGTAAATGTTACTAGGGCTCTGATACTATCAAAGTTGGACTATGGGCTACCTATATACGGGTGGAGTGCCAACTCTAATATAAAAAAACTCCAGGCACCTTATCACGCAGCAGTTCGACGATCCCTCAACGCATACCCAACATCGCCTATTAAATGCATTCTAGCTGAAGCAGGCCTTCCCTCCATCCCGGATAGACTATTGGAATCTACACTTAAGCTCATCCCCAAGCTCACCTACACTCCAAACAGACTTCTCCATAAACTTTACAAAGATGCCTTGAATGCCAAAAGAGCCTACAAGAAGACTTCAACAATTCGACGTGTTGCTACCCTCGCAAAAGAATATAAAATGGAATATCTTCCGCCCCGCAAACGAGCCGACTTCCCTCCATGGCAACTCCGGGAATCATCCTTCAACACCAATCTGCACGACTACACAAAAGACGCAAACTCCAAAGCCACCTTTAAACAATTGTTCCTAGAAGAAAGGCACAAGTATGGGGATCGAAAATGGCTCTTTACTGACGGCTCCTATCGAAAGGGCACAACAGCATTTGCAGTGGTTGACTACAAAAACACAATCATGGCACGGGCAATCCTTCCCGACGGTTCAACCGTATTCCAAGCCGAAGCCTACGCTATCCTAAACGCCTGCAAAATTGCCCAGGCGGCAAAAGCCCACCATATTATATGCACCGATAGTCTAAGCACAATCGAAGCTACAAAAAACTTGAACTCCAAGAATAACATCATAATAGAAATTAGGAACCTCCTCATTAGCAGCCGAGGAAAGATAACACTACTTTGGGTACCAAGTCACATGGGTATTAGAGGTAATGACAACGCCGACGAAGCAGCACGTCTTGCCACCCACTCCCCACTCATCACAGCCAATCCATTGGAAGGGGCCCATTTAATGCGTAAGGTCACAGAACTTACTAAGGCTCACAAATTAGACAGCTGGACATCATTTCAGCATTGGTACAAGAGATTTAACATAAACTGCGTCAGTATTAATATTCCCCCAAACATTCCTAAAAACAAATGGACTGCTTTTATTAGAGCCCGGATAGGGCACACCAATTACACACACAAACACCTGCTGGAAAACACCGATCCACCAGTCTGTCCCTGTGGCTCTGCCCTTACAACAGAGCATATCATATTCTCGTGCCCCAACTACGATAGTATCAGAGCTCGGGTTTTCAACAACATGTCACCCAATACCATCTTCGCATCTCCCACTACAGAAAACATAAACAAAATTTTTAATTTTTTCAAACAATGTAACATAAGCCATAAAATCTAATAAAAGAAAAAATTCCAATGTAAACATAACAGTCATAAACTTAACACAATTAGAGTCGAAGGCCTTATTAGTTGCTAGCACTCTCAAATAAATCATAGTTCCTTTTTAGATTTAATATTCTATACTAGATCTAAGCTTATAAAATAAAAAAAAAAAAAAAATAAATAAATATATTTGAAGTGTGTACAGTGTACACTCGATATATGTGTATACTACAACCCACTGCCCATGGCGAGCAGGAGGCAGTGCTGGCCTCCGCCTATCTGCCCGGCGACTCAGACGTTGTGCCTACGGCGGCTACCTGTGCCCTAGTAGAGCACTGCCAGAGGAACCGGCTCCGGTGGATAACCGCTTGCGATGCCAATGCGCATCACACGGTCTGGGGGAGCAGTGACATCAACAAAAGAGGTGAGTACCTTCTTGAGTACATTATTAGTAATAACATAGGCATACTAAATCGAGAGAATTAGAGAGGAAGTCCTCGGCTTAACTCTCTGTTGTCTAAACATGCTGTCCGTTGTCTCAAACTTGCACGTTGCGAGTGAGATCACTATGTCAGATCACCAGCACATTAGATTTGATATAGGATGCGCCTTGCAATGTAGCCTAGTTTCTAGAAATCCCAAAAACACCAACTGGGATATTTCTGTTTTTAACTTGAGCAATCCAGAGACTGCTCCACCCGTCCGATAATATCCATAGACGAGCTAGAGCGTGAGGCTACTGTGCTTCATACGAACATTGAATCGGCATATCACGTTAGCTGCGAACAAAAAGTTCGTAAGATCAGAAGGGCTGTTCCCTGGTGGAATAAGAGCCTTGACGATCTTAAAAAAGCTGTGCGAAGGCTCTTCAATAAAGCGAAGAGTGGGAAGGCCACATGGGATTCCTACAAATCTGCTTTAACGCTCTACAATAAAGAGCTGAGAAGGTCAAAATGGGCTACGTGGCGCCAACACTGCGGTCAGATTTCAACTCTCCCGGAAGCTGTCAGACTACAAAAAGCCCTCTCCAAGGACAACTCAAACGGCATCTGTACGTTGAAAAAGCCAGATGGAACACACTCAAACAACCCAAAGGAAACGAGCAGCCTACTCCTGGCTACTCACTTTCCTGGGTGTGTGGCTATGGAGCAGCCCATCTCAGAGAGTGAGGCACCAACCTACCCCTCCCTACCTGCGCGTGGCTATGGTGGCAGACTCCAATGGGGCTGAACGTGTTGGAAACATGCCCTATAGACTGTTTCATCAAACATCTCAGGAGCTTTTGACAACACGCCATATGAGGCTATCCGTGCCTCTCTTGTACAAAAAAATGTCTCCACACCCATTATTACAAAAAGTGGTGATCTTACCGGGCATCTTCGGGTTCTCGAACCCCTAATAAACGAGCCCATTCTGCGCGTAACTAACGAACAGAAACCAAAACTTGTTTTCCACAGAAACTTCTCTGTAGACTTGCACACCAGACATGATTGGAAAACAAAATCAATATCTCTGCCCAGTGGATCACAAACGTGGTACACTGACGGGCCGAAACTGGAAAACGGCGACACCGCGGCTGGTATTTTCGGACCAAGGTTCAACAAGTCCATAGCCATGGGAAAGTCTCCAACCATTTTCCAAGCAAAGATATACGCCATAGAAATCTGTGCTCGTGAATGCCTTCGCAGGAAAATGTAAGGTGCACGGATTTACATTTTCTCAGACAGTCAGGCGGCGCTCATAGCGCTGAGATCCTTCACGATCTCCTCTAGACTTGTAGAGAACTGTTTCCAGCAGCTGAACGCCCTTGCCTCCAAAAACATCTAAACGGTGGGCTGGGTGCCAGGGCATGAAGGCCATATAGAAAACGAGGTGGCAGACTCCCTAGCTAAACGCGGGGCGATGACACCACTAATCGGCCCTGAACCGTTCTATGGACTTTCGAAAGGACACAAAAAAGAACTGGTCAGGAAATGGGAAGAAACGGAGATAAGTCGCCACTGGACCGACAGTGCAGGGCTGAGACAAGCCAAACAATTTCTCGTCCCCCAGATGACGCGATCAAAACGCATCATCAATTTAAAAAAGAGCGAAATTCGCACTCTAACAGGCTACCTAACGGGTCACTGCAACCTAAGGTATCACCTTAAGAAATTAAAACTTTCAGAAATCGACACATGCAGATTCTGTGAGCTAAGCATACGTCAACTTCTACAACTAGGAGGTGAACTTATCCCCCCCTACAGGATTTGGGAACATATAGACCCTACCAAAGTGCTCTCTTTTATTAGAAGCCTCGGTATAGAGGCTCTACCCTAATCCTACAGGCCGGCACAAAAGACCTTACATCTGGTCGCAGAGCAACAAGGCCCTCGTAATAATAATAATAATAATAGTGTTTAAACAATATTTCGTTCTTCGCGTGCTGTGCGCGGCCGTTTTCTTATGTCTCTTTTGCACTTGTTAAATTTGGCTATGCCGAGCGTATTCTTGTGTTACTTCTGCTTCTGCAAATGACTTGGGCAAATGCACGTGTGAATGCACTTTCGCAATTTGTAGGCATCGCTGCATAGCTGTATGGTAGTTGTGGTAGCAAAATGATTGGGAAAGTGTCATAGAGCTGAAAGCATGAAAGAGTATGTATGACCAGCAATGCAAAACTGATAATTGCCTGCCTATTTTGCTAGATGCTTGTTTTTTGTGCTGTGCGCCTGATCAGGAAATGTTCGATGAGCACCAAAAATGCCTTGGAAGTATAGTTTTCCTGGTTTTTGTAGGCAAATAATACAAATATGCACCAAATTTAATCAAATAATGGCTTTTTAGCGTTTGCCGAAATTCATATTAGTAGAGAAAGGTCAATGAATTCCATGGCAAATGGTACGCATACATTAAAATATGGACATGCATAGAGACAGGGACACACACACATGCTTATGGTAGCTAGCCGAAACAAAAATCAAAAATCAATTTAATGCCTAGATACCACCAAAACTGCATCTATATATATATATATGTATGTTGTTATTAATTCGCTCATTTGCTTTGCTGGTGCTAGGTCGACGCAATGGGATAGATAAGCAATAAAATAAGCTCACATTAGGAATACAAGGAAAACAACGGGGGCACAGCAATCGAACAAGCCACTGCGCGCTAGAAAATCGCTGGCTAGCGGCGCATACACACAATATTGCTGGCTGGTTGTGCTATCAACAAAAATGTTGTAGAAAAGTCAGCAAGGGAATCACTCACGAAACACCAGAAACGCACGAAATGCGCTCTCAGAGCGCGTGGTAGCCTCGCTAGCGAGTTCCAACTAGTGGTTGGACTATCGGTCTTTGGTGGCTCTATTTAGAAAGATTCTTGTTGGTGAAACTATGCTTAAGGCGTATAAGCATTCGTTAAAAACAAAAACTGAATGAAACCGTGCGTAAGCATCGTTTGGGCAAATACACGGCGTAGCATATGTTGAAACTTTGCGTGCTGCGATGCTTTAAGCGCGTAAGCATCGTTTGGTTGGGCCTTAAGTTATCTAACTAATTCAAACGGTTACTCAAATTTGACAGTTGGGCTGGGTACGCATTGTTGTATATACCAGAGACTATTAATGTAACAAGACAGGTCTTAAGAGCTGGAATGTTATGTTAACTAACAGAGTCGCAACCACGAAGCGGACAACTGGGGAAACAGCGAAAGCCACTATTTCTTATCATTTGTATACCTACTACACTCGCTACAATGTCAGCTGGTGCGAAGTCGGCCATCATTGTTTAGCTTTTTGTTGTGACTGCAAAGTGTGCGAAGCGCAAGGCATAATTAAGTGTTGCCGCACTTCGGTTCTCTTGTTGTTGTCACAAAATTTTAAATCGACAATTTTAGACTTTGCTTTTTTCGGGTTGCTGCTGCTCAACAAGAAAGGGTGGTATAGACTTTATATGAACTTTGTGCAATTTAATAGATAAACGTTAGATACTTTAATATATTGTATATTTAATATATTTATATGCTTATTAAATGTTGGCAATGAGTTTGGGTTTTCACAACTTATAAAACAAGTTGTATATAAATAAATTAACTAACACTAAAGTAAACGTATTTGGTATTCATATATTGAAAATAAACCATCAATATATTAAAATAATATATTTGAGTTATTATTGACTATAACTGAATATTAGGACAAGGGGTATTTTTACTTTGTTTAGTTTGTGCGTCTCATCTACGATAAGCCAGCGCGTTGCTTGCTTTGTTTGAGTTCTGCTTTGCGTTCAGCGGCTTGTGCATTTAAGGAGAGGCGGCGGGCCAGCGGAAAGCAAGAACGGTAAAAATGTGTTAGTATGCGTATGCATGTGCGTTTGCTTCATTCTTGCTGGGCCTTCCGAGTTTTCGGCAAATGCCTTGCACAAGTGAACAGCCGAATACACTTTCGGCATTTGTGCGCATCGCTGCATAGCTGTATGGTAGTTGCGATGGCAAAATTGTTGGAAAGTGTCATAGAGCTAAAAACATGAAAGAGTATGTATGACCAGCAATGCAAAACTGATATTTGCCTGCCTATTTTACAAGACGCTTGTTTTTTGTGCTGTGCGCCTGATCAGCAAATAATCGACCATCACCAAAAATGCCTTGGAAGTATTGTTTTTCTTAGGTTTTTGTAGGCAAAATACAAATATGCACCAAATTTAATCTAAATGTATTGGCTGTTTAGCGTTTGCGTAGAGAAAGGTCAATGAATGCCACGGCAAATGCAACGCATACATTTAAATATGCACATGTAGATATACAAGGACGCGCACACACGGGCGCTAAAAAAACAAAATATGAAAAATTATTACGCACATGCAAACACACAAAATTACACGCATAGAAGAATTGACTTAGTTGCCTAGGCAACAAGCTAGCTAGCACTGCACACCAACAAGACAGCAGTGCAAAACAAAAACAAACAACAAAAAACAGGGCGGCATGTGTATTGTAAACAAAAAAGCAATAATCAAAACAAGCGCAGCTGGTTGTCGTTAGGGGAAACCGACTTTTCTACTCGTTAATTTGTCCGCTTCGTGGTTGCGACTTGGTTTACGGCATGTTAACTTGAACAATTCTTAAAACCCATCTTTATGTTAAATAGTCTTTGGTATATACATATGTATGCATGCATGTTGTGTGGGGAGCCATATTTAAAGGCAGTTAGAATTGACCGTTTCTCACATTTGATTTAGTCTCATACCGGTGAGTATATAAGCTCGTTATTGGAAAACGCGTGCGACGAGTTTAACATTAATCGGTCTAAGTGTACAACACTGATAATGCAAAAAATATGAAAGCTGCATCAAGATATTTTCTTGGAAATGAGAAACATGTTTTGCTTTGCGCATACAATCCACTTAGTGGTAGAAGACATAGTGAAGGAGATCTCATAATTTTCCAATATTTTGGACAAAGTTAAAAGAATTGTGATGCGTTTCAAGCACAGTAGTGCATTAATGGACCAGTTGCGAAAAGCCCAGGCCGATGAGAGATTTCCGGAAGGTTGTATGAAAACCTTGCAGCAAAACGTTGACACGCGCTGGAACTCGTGCCTTGATATGCTAACATCCTTTTTAGGTCTTGCAAATAATGTGGCAATCATTCTCATAAAAAGATCGGAACATGCAAAAGGAATGCTAGAAATGCTCAAACTTGCTGTGATTTTTGTAGCCTTCTGATCCTATTTAAAGATGCGACTGAAAAAATAACCGGTGAAAAATATGTCACAGTCAACATGGTGGTCGCGTTAATTTTACTTTTGTTAAAAAAAATACAGAATACAAAAGTAGAATCTGATGAGGGATTCCTTACTAAAGAATCGCTTTGGAAATTACTGGAGAAAAGGTTCAAGCCACTTGAATCAAAAAAAGTATTGGTTAAGTCGTCAAATCTTGATCCAAGGTTTAAAAAAATTTATACTTCACCAATCGGGGTGCAAGATATTAAAAGTGAGGGTGATATATTAAAAGAATTGGTTACATTAACGCAAGGAAAACGGGTATGTCAAAAATTTAATAATTGAAATAATGAATTAAATTTCATAACTCAGTAATAAGTCAACTCACATTAATATTTCAATTCTTCCAAAAAATATATGTAATATAATATAACAAGTGGAAACGTTGCAGTCGGACGCAACCGACTGCGGTATACTCGTTACCAGTATTTAAACCGGTAAAAAGAGGCCTAAATGCTGAGGGGTACGGATGCGGCAGGGGTGTACGCTGCCATAAAGATTCTCCGATGCAGATGGGGATACCACCAGCTATTTTCCTTCCAAATTTGGTGACTCTAGCTCTAGCTCAAAGTTTGTAAAAGGTGGGGAAAGGGGGGCTGGGCCGGAATGGGTGGGTGTGGCATCTAAATTTTTGATGCGATCTTTGTGGAATGTCAATAGCTATCTTCATACCAAATTTGGTGACTCTAGCTCAAAGTTTGTAAAAGGTGGAGAAAGGGGGTTAGGGGCGGTATGGGTGGGCGTGGCATCAAAATTTTTGATGCAGATCTATGTGGGATGTCAATTGCTATCTTCATACCAAATTTGGTGACTCTAGCGCAAAGTTTGTAAAAGGTGTGAAAAGGGGTGTGGAATCGTTGGTGCAGATTTTTGGGGCTCGTTGCCAGCTATCTTCCTACCAAATTTGGTGGCTCTAGCTCCACAACTCTGGAAGATACACGCATTCCCGTTTTTGACGAAGGTTGGGGTGGATGAGGGCGGCTAGGCTAGTATTGGTGGGCGTGGCATCCAAACTTTTGATGCCTTTTTTGGGGGGTCATCATCGCCTATCTTGGCACCAAATTTTATGGCTACAGCTCAAAAACAGTGGGAGATATAGGCGTTTCTGACATTAAAATGCGGGGGGCTGGGGGCGGAATAGGTACGCGTGGCTCCAAAACTTTTGATGTAGTTTTTTGGGGGTTGCTAGTAATTATCTGCTTAGTGGTGGTCCACAAATTAAGTGCGGTGTTCAAGGGGGGGAGGGAGTCAAGTTAAATCTTTCCAAATCTCACTTGGTGGAAAGGGGGGGTTTTAACAAATATCACGTAATTTTTTTTAAATAGAAAACCATGTAAAATGTGTGAAAGTAAAGTTAAATTAAAGTAAGAAATTTTTTTTTTTTTTAATTTAATGGATTTTACAGCCAAAATTACATTTTAAAAAATCTCACGTGAGATTGGGAGAGGGGCGAGGGAGTAAAGGAAAATCTTACGAAATCTCATCAGCGGGGGTGGGGGACTCGAAAAATCCAAAAAAAAAATGCCTTACGTAATTTGTGGACCACCCCTTACCAAGTTTGGTAGTTCTAGCTGAAAGTATGTGCGAAATATGTGGATTTATCGTTTTGGAGTTATCGAATTTATCGATTTGCCAGCCCCCCAGTTATCGTAGAACCCCCATATTGACACTTTAATTTACTATCCCAGCTGCCCAAGAGCCCGCAGCACCGCGGAAAATCCTGCGCCCTCCCCTCTAATGGCGCATCAAGCGCGGAACCGGGCGCGTGATCATGGGTGTGAGGCGCACACCTGAGGAAGAGGCCATTCTGGGCACCAACCGAGGCTGCAAGAGGGCGGACTAATGTCCTGTCCCCCTCCTCCCACTCTCACCAACACCCGGAGACACCTCAGATGTCTCCAAGCAAACCTCCATCACGCAAAGGCCGCATCTGACGTCCCTTGTGAGAGGTTTGCTACAATGGACATAGCATTTATCCAGGAGCCATGGATAAATGCCGGACGTGTCCTGGGGCTAAGCACCGCATCCGGTAAACTGCTTTATGCAAACGACAAACCTCGCCCTAGAGCGGCGTTGTTAATTAACAAAAATTTAACATATGTTCCCCTATCACAGTTCATCACTGAGGACCTGGTGGCACTTTGGGTTAAAATACCCTGTAGACGTGTGCTTAGTTTTCCAGACATTTAAAGAAAACACGTCTATTTCCAAGTAGGTTTCTTTATTGAATAATTGAAGGTTCTTACTTCTAAGTATAAGGCAGACCGCTGCTTCGGCAGAGAAGTCAGCGCGCGAGCCATACATAGTCTAATACATAATATAAAGAGAGTGTGAGTATGCACATATGTAGTCTGTATGAGGTCACAGCGTGAGAGTGCTGACGCTGCATCGTTTGTGCGCGTTGCAACCTTACGCGATCATTTTACCAGCGCTTGAAGGTGAGCTGGGTGACCCACTTAATGTAAGCGAGCTGGGTGACCCACTTAATGTTAATGTTTGGGCAAAGTGTTGCTATTTAATATATTTGAAGTGTGTACAGTGTACACTCGATATATGTGTATACTACATCTCCCTCCTTTTGAAAAATAACGTAATACTATGAAGTTATTTTTAAATTTTTTTTTTTTTTTTTTTTTTTTTAGTCTATTTTATGCATATGTATTTTAATTTGAGTGCCTTAATATTAATTAATTATATTGTTTATATGTTTGAAAAAAAAATTTTTATTTTTTTATGTACGTGTATTTTATATTAATATATATATATATGTAAAAAATGTGTGTTTGTGTTGTGAAAAATAAGATTGTTTTTTTTTTTTTTTTTTTTTTTTTTATTTTTTTTTATAAAACAGTTGATCAGACTGTGCTTTCATGAAAGTTATTAACTATTGAATAATTTTAACCTATTTTTATGAACTTTTTGTTTTTTATTTTTCTTATCTTTTATAATTATATTATTTTTATCTTCTATTTTCTCTACGCTAAATGGTCCTAAGTATAGTGAATCTAGCTTATGGCCAGTTTCATTTTTTAGTATAACTTTATCTCCTACTTTCAATTCTAAATAAATTATATTCCTATCATAATATTCTTTATTCCTAGCCTTATGTTTTTCTAACATTATTCTAGCTCGTTTATATGCTTGTTCCAATCTAAATTTACTTTCCTTAGCATAGTTTTCTATGTTATATAAAGGTTCTATATTGTCTATTGTATTAAAATATTTGGGTAAGTTATTTTGTTTACTATAAACTAATTCATATGGACAATAGTTATGTGCCATAGATGGAGTCGTGTTGAAACAGTATACAAAATATTTTAGCCACACATCCCAGTCGGTTTTATCGACTGAAATGTATGAGCGAATATATTCGTTAAAAGTTCTATGACTTCTTTCTACCGTTCCAACTGTCTGGTGGTGGTGCGCTGTAGACGTTATATTGTCTATTTTTAAATTTTTGCACAATTCATTAATAATGGAATTTTTATATTCAGTTCCCATGTCCGTGATGAACGTCTTCATTGGACCGAACTGTAGTATAAAAGATTCGAATATAGCTTTAGCGACAGTATTAGCATTTTTATTAGGGATCGGAATGGCAACGAGATATTTTGTTAAATCGCAAATGAGCGTTACTGCATATTCGTTACCGTTTTCTGATCTTGGTAATGGACCAATGGTGTCAACAATTACCCTGTCGAAAGCATATATTGGTGTTTCTGTCAGTGTTAAAGGAGTCTTTGTATGTACTGTCGTTTTAGACATTTGACATTTTTGACATCTACGTACGTATTCCATTATGTCTTTTCGCATATTTTTCCATTTGTAATGTCTTTGTAATTTAGCTAAAGTTTTTGATATGCCTGTATGACCTCCTTGTATTGAATCGTCATGGAATTTAGACAGTATAGCTTCTTTTTCTATATCGTTTGATACATTGGTCACCGGCTTGAGTAGCGCTACTCTTAATAATTTTAATACATTATTGCCCATTTTTTGAATAATTCTATTGAAACATGTTCAAAGATTATGTCATTCGGTGCCATTTTTAGTTCGCGTATATCATGTACACCGGCTCTGCTTTCAAGCCGTTGGAAAAATTGACCTAAATCAATAACTCCATTTGCATACAGATCGCTAACATCTATTCTTGCAATGATTTGTTTGCCATGCTTAAAGCAACACAGCATATCTTTCGTTTGCAAGGTCACTACTTTTTGTACATCGTCATTTGTTATGACTTCATATACATTGGGCTTTGAAGCTTTATTTAGAGGTTTGTTTTGCAAATTCTCTATTTCTATATCTTTTTCATCTCCTGCGCAGGAAATTTTCTGTCTCTTCTCTTGTCTAGTAGTGACTTTTAAAATTTTTTTTGTCATGTTTTTAAGCTCTTTGATGGTTATTCTTGATAACGCATCGGCTACATAATTATCTTTCCCCTTAAGATATTCCACCGTAAACTCATATTCTTCTAAGTCAAGTCGCATTCTAGTTAATTTTGAACTTGGATTTACCATTGAAAATAAATAAGTGAGGGGCCTGTGATCTGTTTTGACAGTGAAGTGTCTACCATATATATATGGTCTGAAATGAATAATTGCCCAGTGTATTGCTGCTAATTCCTGCTCTGTTGTGTTTTTATTACTTTCACCTTTAGTGAACGGACGAGATGCGTATGCAACTGGGAGCTGAATATCATTGTAGTTTTGAGTTAAAACTGCTCCACAAGCTACTTTGCTTGCATCTGTGATTATGCAAAATTCTTTGCTAAAATCTGGATACTGTAATAATGTAGGACTCATTAATTTATTTTTTAAGTATTCAAAGGCATTTTGACATTCAAGTGTCCAGTCAAATTTGACATCCTTTTTACTTAAATTTGTTATTGGGCGAGCATATTCAGCGAAATTTTTAATAAAACGTCTATAATAATTGCAAAATGCAACAAATCGTCTAGCACTGTCTGCGTCCGTAGGGACTGGGTATTTTTCAATGACATCATACTTTTTGTCATCTGGGAGAATACCTTTGTCAGTACACTTATGACCTAGAAATGTCACTTCATGCATGAAAAATGTGCACTTGTCTGGGTGCAGTTTTAGATTGTTCTTTCTGCATAAATCGAAAACGTTTTTAAGGTTTTTGATCATATGTTGTTCGGAACAACCGATGACAATTAGGTCATCCATGTAAAGGAATGCCTGTGATGGTTCAAGACCCGAAAATGCAATTGTCATCATTCTTTGAAAAGAATTAGGTGCTATTTTTAAACCATAAGGTAATCGCGTGAAGCGATATGAGCCATTGCTCGTTGAAAATGACGTTATATTTCTTGAATTTTCTTCAAGTTCTATTTGGTGGAATCCTGACATTAAATCTAAACACGAGAAAAATTTTGCTCGGCCTAATTGATCAAGAATATAATTTATTCTTGGAAGTGGAAATTTGTCAGCTAACAGTTTCTTATATATTTGGCGGTAATCAATTACTAAACGCCACCTTTTATCATTTGAATTAGGTAATGATTTTTTTGGTACTAAAAGCAGAGGGCTATTGTATTCAGATACAGAAGGTTCTATAATATTATCTTTAATTAACTTTTCGACTTGCTTGACTATTTCCGTCTGTTGACTTTGAGGAATTCTATAATTTTTTATGTATGTTGGTTCATCGTCTTTCAATCTTAATTTTTGTTTATAAAAATTATTTGTGCTTATTGCTTCGGATTCTAGTCCAAATATATCTGTATACTTGACACAGAGTTCAGTTAATAGTTTTTTGTATGGTAACGGACAGTTTTTTCTTAACTTGGAAATAATTGTTTCATCTCTTGATAGATGATCTTTATTGAAAATTTCGTAATTATTTAGGGGTTCGTATCGTACCTTGTCTAGGTCAATTATTTTATTTGAATCCGTTGTATTCAGAATGCGGACAAATGTGTTTTTGGAATCGGATATGGAGCTTGCTATAAATACTCCATTCTCGATTTCTTGACACGGGATCATAATATGATCATCTTTCGTATCTAATTTTATTTGTCGGACAACTTCAGATCGTAATGGTAAGATAGTGGTATTATTGTCAGTGGTATGAACTATAGGGATAGTTATTGGAAAATTTAAATTCTGAGGTCTTAGTATAAACAAGTCTTCGCTTGCTTTGAAGTCTAACTGACAATTGAATTTCTTTATGAAATCCATACCAATGATTCCGTCAAATGGAATAGGAAAATTTGTATCTACTAAATGAAAATGATGTGGAATAATATATTTTCCTGTTGTTAATTCAACGAAAGTTAGTCCAATGGAATTGGTTGAACCTTCTCCAATTCCGCTGATATTTGTAGTTACATTGGTATCTATGTCATGAAAGATGTCGGACTGTTCTTTTAAAATTGAAATGTCTGCACCAGTATCAATGAGCAACGTCCACATTGTTTTTGTATACTCATTTTGTAATTTTATAAAAATATTAAGACCAAGATTGATGACGTGAACTGTTGAATTTATTGGTTTGGAGTATTTAAGGGGGCTTGCTGGTTTTCCGAACTACTTTGGGTATATCGGACATTGCCATTTTGCCTATTGTTCGAATTATTTCTGTAATTATTGTTTTGGTAATTACTATTTTGGTTGTTGTGATATCCCCTGTTGGAGTTACCACGGCCACGGTTATTTCCTCGGAAATTTCCGTGTCCTCGGTTATTGTTATTACTGTAATTGTTGTAATTATTATAATTATATCCTTGGTTGTTGCTCCTACCTCGATAATTTCCTCGGAAATTACCTCGGTTGGAGTGTCCTCTTTGTGCAAATAAAATTGCATTGGTAGATCCTGTCATCTCAGTACTGCAGTTTATGTATTTACTCACAGCGTCATTCATTGTTGCGAATGTCCCTGCTTCCAATATTGTTTTGAGTTTACCATGGTCACAGTTTTTAGTCATTACTTTAATTGCTTCTTTTGTGCTGAACTTATCAGCAAGCTCTGCTGGCAATCCCTCATCGATATACGCAGATTCAAGCAATCTTCGTTGATTATCAATTTCATTGGTAAATTGCGTAGCAGTTTTACCCTTCTGGTATACGTTGGCCATTTTTGCTTTTACAACGTCGGATGTTTCCCCGACAATAGATTCTTGCAATTTCTTTATTATTGCATCTATAGTTATTTCGTTCTGTATTTTGTAAAAGGTCGAGCCAATTATTTTGGACTTGATTACTTCTACGGCTATACCTTCAAAAGTGCCTTTTGTTAAATTTATCAGTCTTAACGAAGTTAAGAATCTTTGTAAATTTAACTTTTTCCCGTCAAATTCTGGGATTGAGGAGGATATCTCCCTCATATATGCCCTATCGGCATTTGCTGTGTCTGTCATGTCTGGTTTTTGTATTTCTTTGTCGGTGTTATCTGAATCAGAACACTCTTGTTCTGACTCATCAAAGTCAATTGTTGGCTTGGACTCGTTTAAATCCTGGAGTTGACTTTCGTCAAACTCAATTGGAAAATAAGGGTTTTTGGGAATAGTTAGTTTAATATCACGACGAACACTTATCGTCTCTAACTTTAGAGATAATTGTCGTAATATTTTTAAACAATATTCGTTGTGCGCATTCGTTAGCTTGCTCTTTAGCGAAGATGCTAATTCGCTAAGTATGTTATATTCAGTCGTTAATACTGTAATATGGTGCAACAACGTTTCGACTCTTATTGTTGTGTTTTTATTGTCACATTTATATGACTTGTCGAATTTTTGTTTTATAAGTTCGATTTTTTTTTTATTTCTTGCCAACTCATAACTATTCCTTATACATTTTGTTGTTAATTGGAACTATCACTTTCTGAACTCAATAGTTCTACTTTTATGGTATGTTCAACAAATACTAAGTGAATTGACTGTGGCATTTTGACATTCTTTTTAAGCAACTTCTTATATTGCAGTACAATTATTCTCTTAATTTGTTCATACATATGTCTACGTATTGTTGTATTATTTTTGATCCACTTTAGGATTAAAACTAATTTTGGGTGTGCAGGTGGAATGCTGGTTAATAGTTCTAAAAACGGTATGTAGAGTGCCAATAATTTTGACTCAACCATGTTGCTTATCTGTGCAAGCGGACTTTTAAGATTTCAATTGAAACTAAAAATGGGTTCTCTTAATTAATGGCCTTTACTGTAACGTATGTAAATGTATTATAATTTTCCATAGATTCCATAGATAAATTTATAAATGGTTATGTATTCACGAAATCGTGATACAATTTTTATAGCTTATATACGGAAGTCTGAGTATTTACTATAAATTGTATCTATTTTTGCTTCTAACATAATGAATAATTTTTGGTAAAAATTTATATTTTGTCTACTTTGTCTAAGTCGTTTGCTCGATTCATGTACTTTTTTTTAATAGTTCTCTTATGGATTTTATATAATTTGGACACTGTGTTCAATATCATGAGAATAACGATAATCAATACTAGTATGAGCATGTATTTCAAATCTGGGGACGACACGTCAACTTTATTTATTACGTTGGCTGTCGATTCCACAGTTTTGACGTCTACGAGACCCATAATTTGTTTGGGTGAATGATAACCTTTTTTTAATACGTTTATTTTATCTTCAATAAAAACTGACATGAAAGTCTAGATCAAGATTGTATATATATATATTTTTTTTTTTATTTAAATCAAATGAATTTATTTTCCATATTTTATTTAATAGTGTCCTTATTAATAATTTTCATAGTAAATTATTTTTCTTTAAAGAATATAAAATAGTAGTTTAACAAAAGTTTTTTTTTTTTTTTTAATTTTTTTTATATCTGATACTTATTGATTTGTTTGACAATTGCCTTCCTATTGTTGTGCATAGCTTTACGGGCTATGCTCTATCAGGCGGAAAAGGTTCCGCGCGATTTTACAAAGTATTTCTTTTTATTTATATTTATATCTGGAATTGTTGTCATCGTTTGGTTCCCTGGACTCCCTCGTTGGTGAAGACGACGGTCCTGTGCCTTCCTCACTGTTAATTTATCTTGTCGACTTGCTGATTTCCCTCGATGGTGTGGACGGCGGTCCTATGCCTTCCACACTGTTATTTTATCTTCTTGATTTGCTAATTTTCCCTCGATGGTGTGAACGGCGGTTCTAGCCTTCCACACTTTGGTTATTCTTTGTTCCGCAGGTATACTTGCAGAATGGGGACTCCAATGGCCCCTTGCAGTCCAATGGGCAACATTTCTTCCTTAACGGCAACTGTTTTTGTGGATTACTTTTTATGATTATTTCTTTGCTGATATTTCTTATTGTATCTGAGTGAGTGCTGGAGTTGGTCTTGGTTTTTTTGTTAAGTGACTTTAAAAAGTCAAGTTCCTCTTGCAACTTTTGGGCAGTAGCCCACGCGGGTGGTGTTGTGCTTGCGAATAATAACCACTTAATGTGTGCTATTCTTTTTGTAACTTTGTTCTTTACACCACCGCGTTTGCCCATACTCCAAACACTTTACTCACTCAGATATTGTATGCCTTGTGTTGCAATTTGTTGTTAGTCGAGCGCATCGTTGTAGCCACAGGAGTTGTTGATCAGCAGTTGTTGTATTGAATTAATTATTGTTTTTGTAAATTGTTGCAGGATGTGTCACGGTCGCCATGTAGACGTGTGCTTAGTTTTCCAGACATTTAAAGAAAACACGTCTATTTCCAAGTAGGTTTCTTTATTGAATAATTGAAGGTTCTTACTTCTAAGTATAAGGCAGACCGCTGCTTCGGCAGAGAAGTCAGCGCGCGAGCCATACATAGTCTAATACATAATATAAAGAGAGTGTGAGTATGCACATATGTAGTCTGTATGAGGTCACAGCGTGAGAGTGCTGACGCTGCATCGTTTGTGCGCGTTGCAACCTTACGCGATCATTTTACCAGCGCTTGAAGGTGAGCTGGGTGACCCACTTAATGTAAGCGAGCTGGGTGACCCACTTAATGTTAATGTTTGGGCAAAGTGTTGCTATTTAATATATTTGAAGTGTGTACAGTGTACACTCGATATATGTGTATACTACAACCCACTGCCCATGGCGAGCAGGAGGCAGTGCTGGCCTCCGCCTATCTGCCCGGCGACTCAGACGTTGTGCCTACGGCGGCTACCTGTGCCCTAGTAGAGCACTGCCAGAGGAACCGGCTCCGGTGGATAACCGCTTGCGATGCCAATGCGCATCACACGGTCTGGGGGAGCAGTGACATCAACAAAAGAGGTGAGTACCTTCTTGAGTACATTATTAGTAATAACATAGGCATACTAAATCGAGAGAATTAGAGAGGAAGTCCTCGGCTTAACTCTCTGTTGTCTAAACATGCTGTCCGTTGTCTCAAACTTGCACGTTGCGAGTGAGATCACTATGTCAGATCACCAGCACATTAGATTTGATATAGGATGCGCCTTGCAATGTAGCCTAGTTTCTAGAAATCCCAAAAACACCAACTGGGATATTTCTGTTTTTAACTTGAGCAATCCAGAGACTGCTCCACCCGTCCGATAATATCCATAGACGAGCTAGAGCGTGAGGCTACTGTGCTTCATACGAACATTGAATCGGCATATCACGTTAGCTGCGAACAAAAAGTTCGTAAGATCAGAAGGGCTGTTCCCTGGTGGAATAAGAGCCTTGACGATCTTAAAAAAGCTGTGCGAAGGCTCTTCAATAAAGCGAAGAGTGGGAAGGCCACATGGGATTCCTACAAATCTGCTTTAACGCTCTATAATAAATAATACAATATCTCTGCCCAGTGGATCACAAACGTGGTACACTGACGGGCCGAAACTGGAAAACGGCGACACCGCGGCTGGTATTTTCGGACCAAGGTTCAACAAGTCCATAGCCATGGGAAAGTCTCCAACCATTTTCCAAGCAAAGATATACGCCATAGAAATCTGTGCTCGTGAATGCCTTCGCAGGAAAATGTAAGGTGCACGGATTTACATTTTCTCAGACAGTCAGGCGGCGCTCATAGCGCTGAGATCCTTCACGATCTCCTCTAGACTTGTAGAGAACTGTTTCCAGCAGCTGAACGCCCTTGCCTCCAAAAACATCTAAACGGTGGGCTGGGTGCCAGGGCATGAAGGCCATATAGAAAACGAGGTGGCAGACTCCCTAGCTAAACGCGGGGCGATGACACCACTAATCGGCCCTGAACCGTTCTATGGACTTTCGAAAGGACACAAAAAAGAACTGGTCAGGAAATGGGAAGAAACGGAGATAAGTCGCCACTGGACCGACAGTGCAGGGCTGAGACAAGCCAAACAATTTCTCGTCCCCCAGATGACGCGATCAAAACGCATCATCAATTTAAAAAAGAGCGAAATTCGCACTCTAACAGGCTACCTAACGGGTCACTGCAACCTAAGGTATCACCTTAAGAAATTAAAACTTTCAGAAATCGACACATGCAGATTCTGTGAGCTAAGCATACGTCAACTTCTACAACTAGGAGGTGAACTTATCCCCCCCTACAGGATTTGGGAACATATAGACCCTACCAAAGTGCTCTCTTTTATTAGAAGCCTCGGTATAGAGGCTCTACCCTAATCCTACAGGCCGGCACAAAAGACCTTACATCTGGTCGCAGAGCAACAAGGCCCTCGTAATAATAATAATAATAATAGTGTTTAAACAATATTTCGTTCTTCGCGTGCTGTGCGCGGCCGTTTTCTTATGTCTCTTTTGCACTTGTTAAATTTGGCTATGCCGAGCGTATTCTTGTGTTACTTCTGCTTCTGCAAATGACTTGGGCAAATGCACGTGTGAATGCACTTTCGCAATTTGTAGGCATCGCTGCATAGCTGTATGGTAGTTGTGGTAGCAAAATGATTGGGAAAGTGTCATAGAGCTGAAAGCATGAAAGAGTATGTATGACCAGCAATGCAAAACTGATAATTGCCTGCCTATTTTGCTAGATGCTTGTTTTTTGTGCTGTGCGCCTGATCAGGAAATGTTCGTTGAGCACCAAAAATGCCTTGGAAGTATAGTTTTCCTGGTTTTTGTAGGCAAATAATACAAATATGCACCAAATTTAATCAAATAATGGCTGTTTAGCGTTTGCCGAAATTCATATTAGTAGAGAAAGGTCAATGAATTCCATGGCAAATGGTACGCATACATTAAAATATGGACATGCATAGAGACAGGGACACACACACATGCTTATGGTAGCTAGCCGAAACAAAAATCAAAAATCAATTCAATGCCTAGATACCACCAAAACTGCATCTATATATATATATATGTATGTTGTTATTAATTCGCTCATTTGCTTTGCTGGTGCTAGGTCGACGCAATGGGATAGATAAGCAATAAAATAAGCTCACATTAGGAATACAAGGAAAACAACGGGGGCACAGCAATCGAACAAGCCACTGCGCGCTAGAAAATCGCTGGCTAGCGGCGCATACACACAATATTGCTGGCTGGTTGTGCTATCAACAAAAATGTTGTAGAAAAGTCAGCAAGGGAATCACTCACGAAACACCAGAAACGCACGAAATGCGCTCTCAGAGCGCGTGGTAGCCTCGCTAGCGAGTTCCAACTAGTGGTTGGACTATCGGTCTTTGGTGGCTCTATTTAGATAGATTCTTGTTGGTGAAACTATGCTTAAGGCGTATAAGCATTCGTTAAAAACAAAAACTGAATGAAACCGTGCGTAAGCATCGTTTGGGCAAATACACGGCGTAGCATATGTTGAAACTTTGCGTGCTGCGATGCTTTAAGCGCGTAAGCATCGTTTGGTTGGGCCTTAAGTTATCTAACTAATTCAAACGGTTACTCAAATTTGACAGTTGGGCTGGGTACGCATTGTTGTATATACATATGTATGCATGCATGTTGTGTGGGGAGCCATATTTAAAGGCAGTTAGAATTGACCGTTTCTCACATTTGATTTAGTCTCATACCGGTGAGTATATAAGCTCGTTATTGGAAAACGCGTGCGACGAGTTTAACATTAATCGGTCTAAGTGTACAACACTGATAATGCAAAAAATATGAAAGCTGCATCAAGATATTTTCTTGGAAATGAGAAACATGTTTTGCTTTGCGCATACAATCCACTTAGTGGTAGAAGACATAGTGAAGGAGATCTCATAATTTTCCAATATTTTGGACAAAGTTAAAAGAATTGTGATGCGTTTCAAGCACAGTAGTGCATTAATGGACCAGTTGCGAAAAGCCCAGGCCGATGAGAGATTTCCGGAAGGTTGTATGAAAACCTTACAGCAAAACGTTGACACGCGCTGGAACTCGTGCCTTGATATGCTAACATCCTTTTTAGGTCTTGCAAATAATGTGGCAATCATTCTCATAAAAAGATCGGAACATGCAAAAGGAATGCCAGAAATGCTCAAACTTGCTGTGATTTTTGTAGCCTTCTGATCCTATTTAAAGATGCGACTGAAAAAATAACCGGTGAAAAATATGTCACAGTCAACATGGTGGTCGCGTTAATTTTACTTTTGTTAAAAAAAATACAGAATACAAAAGTAGAATCTGATGAGGGATTCCTTACTAAAGAATCGCTTTGGAAATTACTGGAGAAAAGGTTCAAGCCACTTGAATCAAAAAAAGTATTGGTTAAGTCGTCATATCTTGATCCAAGGTTTAAAAAAATTTATACTTCACCAATCGGGGTGCAAGATATTAAAAGTGAGGGTGATATATTAAAAGAATTGGTTACATTAACGCAAGGAAAACGGGTATGTCAAAAATTTAATAATTGAAATAATGAATTAAATTTCATAACTCAGTAATAAGTCAACTCACAGTAATATTTTAATTCTTCCAAAAAATATATGTAATATAATATAACAAGTGGAAACGTTGCAGTCGGACGCAACCGACTGCGGTATACTCGTTACCAGTATTTAAACCGGTTAAAAGAGGCCTAAATGCTGAGGGGTACGGATGCGGCAGGGGTGTACGCTGCCATAAAGATTCTCCGATGCAGATGGGGATACCACCAGCTATTTTCCTTCCAAATTTGGTGACTCTAGCTCAAAGTTTGTAAAAGGTGGGGAAAGGGGGGCTGGGCCGGAATGGGTGGGTGTGGCATTTAAATTTTTGATGCGATCTTTGTGGAATGTCAATAGCTATCTTCATACCAAATTTGGTGACTCTAGCTCAAAGTTTGTAAAAGGTGGAGAAAGGCGGTTAGGGGCGGTATGGGTGGGCGTGGCATCCACATTTTTGATGCAGATCTATGTGGGATGTCAATTGCTATCTTCATACCAAATTTGGTGACTCTAGCTCAAAGTTAGTAAATGGTGGAGAAAGGGGGTTAGGGGCGGTATGGGTGGGCGTGGCATCCAAATTTTTGATGCAGATCTATGTGGGATGTCAATTGCTATCTTCATACCAAATTTGGTGACTCTAGCTCGAAGTTTGTAAAAATTTGGGGAAAAGGGGACTGAGGGCGGCATCCAAATTTTTGATGCAGATCTATGTGGAATGTCAATTGCTATCTTCATACCAAATTTGGTGACTCTAGCGCAAAGTTTGTAAAAGGTGTGAAAAGGGGTGTGGAATGGGTGGGCGTGGCTCCAAATCTTTGGTGCAGATTTTTGGGGCTCGTTGTCAGCTATCTTCCTACCAAATTTGGTGGCTCTAGCTCCACAACTCTGGAAGATACACGCATTCCCGTTTTTGACGAAGCGTTGGGGTGGATGAGGGCGGCTAGGCTAGTATTGGTGGGCGTGGCATCCAAACTTTTGATGCAATTTTTGGGGGGTCATCATCGCCTATCTTGGCACCAAATTTGGTGGCTACAGCTCAAAAACTGTGGGAGATATAGGCTTTTCTGACATTAAAATGCGGGGGGCTGGGGGCGGAATAGGTACGCGTGGCTCCAAAACTTTTGATGTAGTTTTTTGGGGGTTGCTAGTAATTATCTGCTTAGCGGTGGTCCACAAATTAAGTGTGGTGTTCAAGGGGGGGAGGGAGTCAAGTTAAATCTTTCCAAATCTCACTTGGTGGAAAGGGGGGTTTTAACAAATATCACGTAATTTTTTTTAAATAGAAAACCATGTAAAATGTGTGAAAGTAAAGTTAAATTAAAGTAAGAAATTTTTTTTTTTTTATTTAATGGATTTTACAGCCAAATTACATTTTAAAAAATCTCACGTGAGATTGGGAGAGGGGCGAGGGAGTAAAGGAAAATCTTACGAAATCTCATCAGCGGGGGTGGGGGACTCGAAAAATCCAAAAAAAAAATGCCTTACGTAATTTGTGGACCACCCCTTACCAAGTTTGGTAGTTCTAGCTGAAAGTATGTGCGAAATATGTGGATTTATCGTTTTGGAGTTATCGAATTTATCGATTTGCCAGCCCCCAGTTATCGTAGAACCCCCATATTGACACTTTAATTTACTATCCCAGCTGCCCAAGAGCCCGCAGCACCGCGGAAAATCCTGCGCCCTCCCCTCTAAGGCGCATCAAGCGCGGAACCGGGCGCGTGAACAAGGGTGTGAGGCGCACACCTGAGGAAGAGGCCATTCTGGGCACCAACCGAGGCTGCAAGAGGGCGGACTAATGTCCTGTCCCCCTCCTCCCACTCTCACCAACACCCGGAGACACCTCAGATGTCTCCAAGCAAACCTCCATCACGCAAAGGCCGCATCTGACGTCCCTTGTGAGAGGTTTGCTACAATGGACATAGCATTTATCCAGGAGCCATGGATAAATGCCGGACGTGTCCTGGGGCTAAGCACCGCATCCGGTAAACTGCTTTATGCAAACGACCAACCTCGCCCTAGAGCGGCGTTGTTAATTAACAAAAATTTAACATATGTTCCCCTATCACAGTTCACCTGGTGGCACTTTGGGTTAAAATACCCACTGCCCATGGCGAGCAGGAGGCAGTGCTGGCCTCCGCCTATCTGCCCAGCGACTCAGACGTTGTGCCTACGGCGGCTACCTGTGACCTAGTAGAGCACTGCCAGAGGAACCGGCTCCGGTGGATAACCGCTTGCGATGCCAATGCGCATCACACGGTCTGGGGGAGCAGTGACATCAACAAAAGAGGTGAGTACCTTCTTGAGTACATTATTAGTAATAACATAGGCATACTAAATCGAGAGAATTAGAGAGGAAGTCCTCGGCTTAGCTCTCTGTTGTCTAAACATGCTGTCCGTTGTCTCAAACTGGCACGTTGCGAGTGAGATCACTATGTCAGATCACCAGCACATTAGATTTGATATAGGATGCGCCTTGCAATGTAGCCTAGTTTCTAGAAATCCCAAAAACACCAACTGGGATATTTTCTGTTTTTAACTTGAGCAATCCAGAGACTGCTCCACCCGTCCGATAATATCCATAGACGAGCTAGAGCGTGAGGCTACTGTGCTTCATACGAACATTGAATCGGCATATCACGTTAGCTGCGAACAAAAAGTTCGTAAGATCAGAAGGGCTGTTCCCTGGTGGAATAAGAGCCTTGACGATCTTAAAAAAGCTGTGCGAAGGCTCTTCAATAAAGCGAAGAGTGGGAAGGCCACATGGGATTCCTACAAATCTGCTTTAACGCTCTACAATAAAGAGCTGAGAAGGTCAAAATGGGCTACGTGGCGCCAACACTGCGCTCAGATTTCAACTCTCCCGGAAGCTGTCAGGCTACAAAAAGCCCTCTCCAAGGACAACTCAAACGGCATCTGTACGTTGAAAAAGCCAGATGGAACACACACAAACAACCCAAAGGAAACGAGCAGCCTACTCCTGGCTACTCACTTTCCTGGGTGTGTGGCTATGGAGCAGCCCATCTCAGAGAGTGAGGCACCAACCTACCCCTCCCTACCTGCGCGTGGCTATGGTGGCAGACTCCAATGGGGCTGAACGTGTTGGAAACATGCCCTATAGACTGTTTCATCAAACATCTCAGGAGCTTTTGACAACACGCCATATGAGGCTATCCGTGCCTCTCTTGTACAAAAAAATGTCTCCACACCCATTATTATAAAAAGTGGTGATCTTACCGGGCATCTTTGGGTTCTCGAACCCCTAATAAACGAGCCCATTCTGCGCGTAACTAACGAACAGAAACCAAAACTTGTTTTTCTTCATACCAAATTTGGTGACTCTAGCGCAAAGTTTGTAAAAGGTGTGAAAAGGGGTGTGGAATGGGTGGGCGTGGCTCCAAATCTTTGGTGCAGATTTTTGGGGCTCGTTGCCAGCTATCTTCCTACCAAATTTGGTGGCTCTAGCTCCACAGCTCTGGAAGATACACGCATTCCCGTTTTTGACGAAGCGTTGGGGTGGATGAGGGCGGCTAGGCTAGTATTGGTGGGCGTGGCATTCAAACTTTTGATGCAATTTTTGGGGGGTCATCATCGCCTATCTTGGCACCAAATTTGGTGGCTACAGCTCAAAAACTGTGGGAGATATAGGCTTTTCTGACATTAAAATGCGGGGGGCTGGGGGCGGAATAGGTACGCGTGGCTTCAAAATTTTTGATGTAGTTTTTTGGGGGTTGCTAGTAATTATCTGCTTAGTGGTGGTCCAAAAATTACGTGTGGTTTTCAAGGGGGGGGAGGGAGTCAAGTTAAATCTTTCCAAATCTCACTTGGTGGAAAGGGGGGGTTTTAACAAATATCACGTAATTTTTTTTAAATAGAAAACCATGTAAAATGTGTGAAAGTAAAGTTAAATTCAAGTAAGAAAATTTTTTTTTTTAATTTAATGGATTTTACAGCCAAAATTACATTTTAAAAAATCTCACGTGAGATTGGGAGAGGGGCGAGGGAGTAAAGGAAAATCTTACGAAATCTCATCAGCGGGGGTGGGGGAGTCGAAAAATCCAAACAAAAAAAATGCCTTACGTAATTTGTGGACCACCCCTTACCAAGTTTGGTAGTTCTAGCTGAAAGTATGTGCGAAATATGTGGATTTATCGTTTTGGAGCTATCGAATTTATCGATTTGCCAGCCCCCCAGTTATCGTAGAACCCCCATCTTGACACTTTAATTTACTATCCCATAGATAAAGAGAATTGGAAAGTTTCAAGTCTCTAGCTTGAAGGGTGTGGAAAAAAGTTGCGAACATACAGACGGACGGACGGACGGACACCATGACGGACATTGCACAAAACCAATATACTCTTTACCTTCGGTATCGAGTATAATTAAATATGATTAATTTTTTACAGATTTCAGATGACGAATATTCAGATGACTTTGAAGGAGCCCATATTGGAGTTATACGTCAGCTTGCCGCAAACAACATGGGAAAGTAATCCCTTAATATTTGGACAACGCATATGGCGGATATTCCAGGACTGTCGAAACTCGCATTAAGCTATCTGATTACCCCTGGTAGTTCAGTGCCTTCAGAGCGACTTGCTTCCGCCATAAAATGTGTTGTGTGTGATGCACGTAGCCGTATGACGGATTTACATGCAACGCAACGAGTTTTTTTTTATCCTTAGACAGTAAATACTGGAATTAAACAATCCTTTAATATGTTATCTTTATAATACAAATTATTAATAAGAAAATATACTTAGGGTCATGGTTGAATTATACATGGATTTGTCATGCGTAACAGAAGGAGCCTGTTGATAAGACCACGCGAGTGCAAGAGAGATAGCATAATTGCTCTCTCGATATTGCTTTATCGTCTTGTTTTTGTGAGCAAATAAGAGATAGAACGATGTGTGATTTTGTTTACATTTTTCAAAACAACACTACGACTGAAAACAGTTGCTTTTCGACTAACAACAGGCTCCTAAAAATTGAGCTCTCTCTCTCTCTCTCTCGACATAACCATGTATAATTCAACCATGCTTAGGGTGTTCAACAGCTCCGTTTCATCGTTTCATGGTTCAAGTTTGAAACGCTTAGCTCGTGAACGGCATTTTGTGTGTCAATGCGTTTCATATTTGTGCAGTCAGCTGTTGTTTGTTTACATTTATTTTACTTAAATTTTTGTCACTTTTACTGTTTACTACGCTTATATTGCCTGGATTTATAAAAAATGCCATTTAAAAGAGTTAAAGATATGCATTGCGATGCTTTAGCAAAGCAAGTTACTAGGGAAATAGAGGATATGGAAGGTGAGAAGAGCCCGTCGTTTAAATTAGGCTCGAAAAGCCAGCTTTTTGTTTGCAATTGGAATTTAGTGTGCTGTACTTTGCACAATATTTTACTGCAGGGTAATGAAACAGAAAATGTACAGGGAGAAGTGGAAGAAAACTCTGTTGGACAAATTGATGAAGAGTCTAGTGGTGTTAGCTGCGTGGCAGCAGACACGAAAAAGCAATTTTTGTATCATATGATGTTTTACTTTTGTTTGCCGGCCATCAATCATATGTGTTCATACTTTTTGCACAATAATACACCAAAAATACTGAAAAGTACTGACCATCGATAGCAAATATCGACTAAATATCGTGCTCTTCCCATCTTTACTTTGTTGAAACTTGAAACACTTTTTGTATACATAGGCCGGGGTGTTTCAACGTTTCAAGAAATTTTCTTTATATGTTGTTGTTGCGGGACGTTTTAAGTTTGAAACGTGAAACGATGAAACGAGCTTTTGAACATCCTAACTGTTAATTTTGCTTAATGAGACGGATTATAATTTGTTGGGAAAAAAACTGATATATTAAAAATATCAATATATCGATATCTTAACGTGATATCAATAATGTGGTGTTTACACTAGCACTGCTTATTTGAGTTATTGCGTTAAGGGCAACAAGCAGCTTTTTTCCCATACAAAAAGTAGTGGTGACAAAAAGTTGAGTAAAGTTTGGATGCAGTTGCTTGTACTCGATATACATTCGGTTTACTCAAAAGTGCTGCCAATTTAAGTATATAATCGGTTACATTTTTGAACTGTCACCACTGGTGCTAGTGTAAACACCACAAACAAATACACAACTGAAAAAATATAAATTATCACTGAATAACAACAGAGACGCCTTCACATAAAAAGCGACGACGAGTAGACAAAATTAACAAGCTCATAGAAATAGAGGAGCGCAAGTTGGCGGTCATGGAGCGTATGGCAGAACGAGCTGAAAATATTCAAAAAGAAATGCTAGAAATAATGAGGGCCAGTGATACATATAAATAAATTCTATGTTGTTAAAAATTGAATTTATTTATTTAAATGGAATTATTGTTGAGGAAATTTATTGCTAGGGCTTGCCTAATTGTTTCAGCACTTGGATTCATGTTGCCAAGCCAAACCTCAAACTCTGGCTGATCATTTTGGTGTGCATTTAGATGTCCTAACGCATTATACACCACACGCCTGGTTCATTCATTGCTCTAATCATCATTGCGTTGTTTTGCTCCATCGCAGATAAAATCAAACATAATTTGTTAGTGCTCATTACTTTTTAAATTTGTTTAATTAAATTTTTCGGCTTTTACAAACTCTAAGCAAAACACAGCGGTTGACGCTTAACTCAATAACTCACTTTTGAGCCAATGTAAACACCAATTCTTAGTTATTGCGTCGATGACGATATCGATAGCAAACTCACTGTAGTGTAAACATAGCATAAGAATGTATAAATGTATAGATAAATATGTGCGTCAAGTTAGCAACGACTATCGCCGGCAACGAATATCGGATGTTGACTCACGAGTAGGGACCACCGATTAATTTCGTGTTTAAGACGTTTTTCAGCATGGAATCAAATAAAAATTGATGCAGTAATGTTGAAAACTAATTATTTATTGTTTTCATGCACCGTTTGGCATATTTCAGCTTTTAATAGGGTGAAACAAGTGATTAAAAAATCGCAAATCCAGCATATTTTAAATATCTCAACTCGGAGAGGATGGCCCCGAATATGACATATAAACGTTTGAAGCCTACAATTTCACATATTTTATAAAAAAAAATTAACAAAATTAATCAGCCAGTTTTTAAGTAATTTGTGAAAGAGTGCAGCTACCTCGGTACCAGCCACATACAAAATGACCGCAAAATACATGCATGGTTCTCAAGCCTAAATAACTTTTCTCACAGAACATGGCCCCGAATGAGGCATAAACCAATTTCAAGCTACATGCATGGAGAAGCTATAACAATTTAATTTAGAAAAATCAATCAGCCAGTTTTTGAGAAAATTAATTAATTGTTAAGTAACCTCAAAAAGTTCATGCAAAGGGCCTGTCGAACTTGTAGTTCCTGCATGAACTGAACTAATGCGAAACAGAAAGCTGGCTGCTTTGGCGCGAGCTAAAGCTGACTGTCACTAAGCCTGCCATTATGACCAAAAATTTTCTTTAAAACTATTTTTCTCCCATTAAAATAACTTAATATTGCATTTAATTATGCATACATGTCATAACTTTGACGTTCTTTAGCCATTTATCACGAATTCTCTAAGTAAATAGCATTATGTACATTTTGACTTTTCAGCCAAAGCAACATATGTGCTCAAAAACTAAAATCGTTGCAAACTTTTATCTTTTTTCCAAGATAATGGCCCAAGTTGCACGGTAGTTGGGGATATAGGCCCTATTTTTCTCATTCTTTTGCCGTTTAAATCATGAAAAGTTATTGGACAGTTCTTGAGAAAAGGGCATTTATGTGTTTTTTTTTCTCATTTTATGTGAAACATGCATATACAATACATCGCGATACACGCCATCGCAAACAAGAGCTGCCATATATACAAAAAATTTGCTAATTATTGACTTATATCAATTAAAATTACTTAATATTAACTATAGTGATGCATAATTGTCATTACTTAAACATTCTTTAGCTATTTATCACGTCTTCCCTATGTAAATAGCATTATGTACATTTTGACTTTTCAGCCAAAGCAACATATGTGCATATAAGCAAATAGGTGGCACTTTTTTTGCTCAAAAACTAAAATCGTTGCAAACTTTTATCTTTTTTCCAAGATAATGGCCCAAGTTGCACGGTAGTTGGGGATATAGGCCCTATTTTTCTCATTCTTTTGCCGTTGCTAACTTGACGCACATTATTTTATTTGCCATGCAAAAAACCAGAGATGCTATTTCTGATTAATTTCAAGAATGTAATCGACCTATCGCTACAATCCTGTTATGATCAGGAAATCTGTGCAATACTTAACGAACTATGTTCGAGCATCTGTGTACAGGGCTTAAATATGTAAAACTTGTCGTTTGTCCCCATTTATATGTTTATCATCATGGAGCGGTCCGAAAAATTTTCCGGTAAATTCAAGTGCAGAGCTGGTGCTTTTCGATTAATAAATACATCGATTCTTCAAAAACTAAATGAATCGATTTTACCGATGTTAACAACGATAATCTGTCAGCTCCGTTTACATGAATTATCTTGCAGCTCCATTGTAAGCCGATTTTTGCAAATTTATGAAGTTTAAAAATCAAACGCAATATGGCTAGTTCAAACGCACACCAATTAAATTCGATGTGTTCTTTAAATGCAGCTACATTTCAAACGTCAACGACCGCGCCGAACCTCACAACAGTCTCTACCATTGCAAATAATTTCCGAGAACTGATCAAGGAGCCCAAGGAATTGGACGAAGCTTCCAACTACTTATATCAGGCACTGCTAGATGATGTAGTGGCCGGCATTTTCATAGAAACACACCATTTGCGTAAGACAGGGAATCTGACTGCGCTTGATGGCGCTATCGAGGAGAATCCAGAGTCTGCGTACCACATTTGCGAAATGCCGAATTTAGACATTTTTGGTATATCTACAGCTAAAAAGCAAATGGACTGCACATGTCCAAACTGTGATCGATTGGTAGCGGCAGCCAGATTTGCACCACATTTAGAAAAATGCATGGGCATGGGACGCATCTCATCCCGCATTGCTAGTCGACGGTTGGCGACCAAGGAGGGCTTAAACACCAGCTCCAGCTCAACATCAACTTATTTGCACTCAGGTGGTAATATCGGCGGTACCGACGACGAAGACGATGTAGACTGGTCCTCTGACAAGCGCAAAAAGAAGACAACACAGAGTTCACGTTATAATGGATCAAAAAAAAACAATGGGAAAGCATTCTAACATAGCGCTGAACTTGATGTTCATAATTGCTAAATACACACAATTATTGATAAGTACATACTGCAACCTTTTAACAAGAGTGGCACAATTCAAAACAGAAATTTATTGGCTTATTTGTTACAGAATTCCATATACAGAATTTAAAATAGCATGGCTTCGTAACTTTTTTCCTACTCAAAAATAAAAATATATTTTTTAGCCGTTTATTTTAAGTATTTTATACTCTAAACGGTGCCATTTTTTGCCACCCTTTAAGCTAGAGACTTGAAACTTGGTCCATGTGTTCGTCAAACAAAGTGTCAAGATGGGGGCACAAAGCCCACTGAGGGGCGTTTGGTGGGAAGATAGCTGGCGACTTCCACCACAGAACCGCATTAAAAATTTGGATGCCACCTTTAAAGTCAGTAATCCTCATATTTTCCACAGTTTTGAAGCTTGAGCTACCAAACTTGGTGGCAATTTAGCTGGCGACTTCCACCAAGATTATCATCATTTTTATACAATTACCAGTTGCGTCCGAATGCAACGTTCTTAATATATCTTGTTTAATAAAAATATTAATAAATATTCATTCTTATTGTTTTTATTAAATTTTTTTTATATATAAAAAGCAAGTAAATGGGTAAAAACGATATTATGGTTTTGTGCAAATGCGTTAACAGGCGGAAGCCCCACCGACCCTGTTTAGGCGCATATCAATTTAAGTTACAGCACACATACTAATGACACACAATTATAATTAAACTATGTCAATTAAATGCAGCACTATAACAAGAATTGTGTTAAGGGCTGTTTACTCTTGACTTAACTTAACGTAACTTAACTTAAGGAATATATGCGTTTACTCTCAAGTTATTAAATTGTCAGAAATCAACGTAAAGCTTAGCTGTTGGTATCGTAGGAAAGCTAGTTCAACTGCCCATCGATCAGTGGAAGGCATTATACACATTTCTTTCGTTTTTTGAAAGATATATAGGATATAACGAAAAAAGTCAAAATCACGATTTTCGATAAAGTGCCCCTGTGGTTGTCACTCCCCTTTATCTTGTCAAAATAGAGCCAATATAATGAAATAAAATGCCAAATCATTGTTTTTATTTATGCTTTTGTATTTTATGCAATTAAACACTCAAAAACAACCGAATTGAATAATTTATTAAAATTTATTACTCGTAATAAACAGTATCGCCAGCGATGCAGCGATGTATCGATTAAAGTATCGATTTATGCATCGCACGCTCAACATCGAACAAGTCGAACCACCTGCGCCCGGCCATACATTTTTCATTCCAAATCTCTGGATAAGAAATTCCAATTTTTTGGGCAAATTGGAACGCCAATCTTTTAACCTCCACTATGCTAAGTCCATGATAAAGGTCATTGCACTTTAAAATATAAAGCATCAATGCCATCTCCTGCTTTGGCGAAAAAATCTGTATAACGGCGCAAAATTCATTAGAAAAATAAACTCAAAGCAAATCGCACACACTTACAGCTTGCGGTCCCATAGTTGTGCATGTCTTCAGCACTTTCAAAATTTCATCATCACTTGCGGCTGCTACGTTCTTTATTGCGCTCACAACTTTGCCAACATATCGTACCAAATTTGTACGTGGCATTTCAAATAAATTAGCAACTTTTCTTTTCGATTCTTTATCTATTATAACCATTTTTACAGCACCGAGTAATTTCCGTGGTGAAATCATTTTGGCGCCCACACGCAATTAAGAGCAACGCGAGAGACGCAAAGTGATACGATAGTCGATACAAATATCGATAAGTGTTAAAGTGTGTCACATCGTACAGAACACGCAGAAACATAATTTCACATTTATTAATGTTAAACCCAAAATATTGAACAGAAAAAATTTTGGATTACAGATTATGAAAGGGCAAGAAAAAACGATTAAGAAAAAAATTATTTCCCTAATACAATTCCAACGCGTTGAAAAGTTACAAAGCTTACGTTGAAATATCGGTATTTTAATTTTAGTCTCTGGTGCATCCAAAACTTAGTATAAACACCAGTAGACTACATAAAAAGCAAGCCGGCACTAAGAGCTATCAATCACAGTGATTAGACCCCGCTAGCATCAAAACTCGCCAAAATATTCCGGTTGACGTACTTAGGGGCTATGACCGTCATTAGGGCTTCTCCCTTACTAAATAATTAACAAAAATATTACTCTTTCCATGCATTTCTTTGCAGAAATAGAAGTGTGTCAGCATTGTCCGCCTTAAGCGAAGCCCTGCGTTTACTAATTAAGTCCAGCCTTGCTAAACATACGCTCAGACTCCGTAGATGTGGCGGGAACACATAAAAGTTTAGAAACGATATGTTACATATTTGAATCATTATGCTGAAATTAGAGAAATGTTATTTATGTTTTTCCTTATATTTAGTGCAATTTGGTATAGTTACCTTCCAGTATTGTAGGGGATCTACATTCTCATCAGAATGCCTCGAATTAAAATATTGTCGAAGGTCAACAATGGCGTCTGCCCTTTTTGTTTTAGGCACTTCTCAATATTTTTTTGAATAAATTGGAATAGAGGTTGGCGGTTTTGAAGTGGTGGTGGCAGCTCTACTGCATGCAGTACGGAATCATCTAATGAATTTCTGAAGACGGTCATCTCATTTTCTAATAATTTTTCGGCATGCCCAGCGTTGAAAGGAGAACGGAAGCCTAGCTTTTTAAACCTTGGGTCTATCAATTCATATTTTGACAGTCGCGTTATGATATTGTCCATTAAATGTTAGCAGGCTGCTAGACCCTCACTAGACTTAAGGCTCGACTTTATGGACTCTAAAGTGTGCAAAAGACCACAAGCTATTGGAATACATAAGGATATCGTCCCTGATGTGTTAGAAGATACTTGTCTCGTAGCAGTTTCAAATGGAGCAAGTAGCTTTGAAAGGTCCGATAGGATGTCCAATTCGTCTACAGAAAATGGTTGTGGTGCTTTTGACGTATTAAGAAAAACTTTTCCGATAGCCTCATGCGTTTTCAAAATCCTCTCTATCATATAATATGCACTGTTCCATCGAGTAGGAACTTCCTGTTTGAGACTATATTTTGTTTCCCCATCTTGGTATTCTTTCAGCTGTTTATATAATAAAGGACTGGTTTTGAAATATGTCACAGTGCTTTTACATTTAGTAAGTACAGGCACCAAACAATCAAGTTTGAGACAGCCTTGAACTTCTAAATTAATAGAATGAGCAAAGAAGGGTACATTTCGTTTTTGAAGTAATTCACACGCTTTAATCATAGAGCTAGCATTCTCGGTTACTATTGCAACAATTTTGGAAGATATGTCCCACTTGTCAAAAACGGCTTGCAAAGTTTCTTTAATATTTTGTGCTGTGTGGTTTGTTTCACAAAGTAAATTGTTTGTTGACAAAACGGCAGTTTGTAGTTTAAAATCATTTGAGATGAATGTGCATGTCACAGTTATAAATGCTTCATTAGCCTGTGATGTTCAGAGATCCGTGGTAATAGCGCAAAAGTAAATTTTTTCTAATATTTCCATCGATTTAATTCTTTTTTCCTCGAATTGCCGTGCCATTAACACATTTTGCAATGTCTTACGAGATGGTAATTTATAGCGTGGATCAAAACCATTTAGTATGTCGCGAAATCCAGTGTCTTCCACAACTGAAAACGGACGCATGTCTTTGGCTATGTATCGCATGACTAAATTATCAATTATGTGTTGACAAAAGCATCAATCTTTGATGAAGAAACTGCCAAATCGCCTACGTTTAAAGTTGGATGGACCCGTTTTAAATGGTCGAAGAGATTTGATGTGTTTCCGCTTGTTTTATATACTTTTCCGCAAGAGACACACTTCACCGACTTACCATCATTGGATTTATCAAAAAAACTCCACACCTTGGATTTACCAACTCTCGGTCTTTTTAGCCCGCCGTTTTCCTCATCAGAGCTGATTATTTCTGATGTGTTGATATCTACGCATACATAGATAAATAACTTTTACTAAATATACATTGGTAATAATAAAGAAATATTATAATTACCCTTTCTTTTGAGATTCACTAAATATTTGTCCATGCTTAGAGCGATCACCCACCTTCAATTAAAGTTAATCTAGAATGCATTTTTATTAGAAAACATATACAATTTAATTTTTTTGCATTTTTCTTACCCAAATTTCTGCAACCAAGCCTCGTGTTCTGTGGTAATTTAAGTGATGTGAAAAATGCCCGCAGCATCGATAGCGACAAAAAACTATCGATGGTGGCTCAGAAAGGTAAAAATTCGATAGCTCGATAGTGCCATCGATACTTTCCCAGCTCTAGTGCAATGTCCGTCACTGCAAACGAAATCGCGTGTATCTTTGACAGTTTTTAAGATAGAGTCCCCAAATTCATATCTTCCACAGTTTTTAAGCTAGAGTCCAAATTTGGTGGTAATTCATCTGGCGATGTCCCCCAAGATGTGCATTTAAACTCTGAGCACACCAATTTTGATATAGGTATCAGACTATACCGCAGTCGGTTGCTTACGAGTGCACTTTTTCGAATGTTCTTAAAGAAAATTGTTAAGCAAAAAGAAAGGATGACTAGTCGAATATTTTTTGTAATTTATTTGCTATAGTACGCAATGAGTAAGTAAAATAAGTGCAGTTTGCTTAAAATACTTTTTTATACTCTGTTACCAAAAATAAAGAGTACTACCAATAAGAATGTATGTATATAAGTAGAGCTACCAAACACCAACAAGAAGCAGAAGCAACACAAGAAAACGCTCGGCATAGCCAAATTTAACAAGCAAAAGCAACATAAGAAAACGGCCGCGCAGTGCACGCATGTATTTTCATGTATGAATGCATGCTAAACACACACACACGTGTCATTTTGGTGCTGGGTGAAGCAAAAATCTAGACTTAGTGTCTACGTCATTTTCCTATGTCGCTTCTGTTCGTTCGTTTTGTGCGTGCAGGGCGCGGCCGTTTTCTTAGGTCGCTTTTGCTTTAGTATTTCGGCAAATGACTTGGGCAAATGCACGTGTGAATACACTTTCGCAATTTGTAGGCATAGCTGTATGGTAGTTGCGATGGCAAAATGGTTGGAAAGTGTCATAGAGCTAAAAACATGAAAGAGTATGTATGACCAGCAATGCAAAACTGATAATTGCCTGCTTATTTTGCTAGACGCTTATTTTTTGTGCTGTGCGCCTGATCAGTAAATGTTCGATGAGCACCAAAAATGCCTTGGAAATATTGTTTTTCTGGTTTTTCTTAGGTTTTTGTAGGTAAATAATTCAAATATACACCAAATTTAATCTAAATATTGGCTGTTTAGCGTTTGCCGAAATTCATATTAGTAGAGAAAGGTCAATGAATTCCATGTCAAATGGTACGCATATGGTAGCTATATATATATGTATATATATAAGTAAGTTGTTATTAATTCGCTCATTTGCTTTGCTGCTAGGTCGACGCAATAGGATAAGCAATAAAATAAGCGCACATAAAGAATACAAGGAAAAAAACGGGGGCACAGCAATCGAACAAGCGACTGCGCGCTAGAAAATCGCTGGCTAGCGGCGCATACACACAATAGTGCTGGCTGGTTGTGATATCAACAAATATGTTGTGGCAAAGTCAGCAAGAGAAGTGGCTGGCGAATCACTCACGAAACACGAGAAACGCTAGACACGCTAGCAAGTTCCAACTGGTGGTTGGACTATAGCAAGTTGGTGACTCTATTTGTATAAATTCTTTATGGTTGAATTTAATGTCGCTTCCGTCCATCTGTATGAACGCAACTCTTTTTGGGGGTAATTGTAAACAACACCCTACAAAATCTTATAAAAATATCTTAAATAAAGAATTTCAGTACTGCAGGCCGTAGCGGATATGTTTTTTAATAAAAAAAAAATGCCTTCTCTACTTGCAAACAATAATCAGCTGTAAGAGTTGAATAAGTTGGCAACGTTTCAAACTGGCGCTTAATGCCCAAATATGGAGCATAGCGTTAACCAGCGTTAACCATTCAACGCTTACTCGTTATATCGAATAAATTCGATAGCTTAAAATCAATAAGTCCACTTATTTCCCTAAAGGCTAAAGTACGTGTGAGTTTAGGCTATGCAATTCACTTAACTGCAGCCTCTTAGATATGTCACCACAACACGAGAATGAGCGAATCTGAAAACAAGTAAGAAGGCTTTAGTCGTGAAATCCCGACTAAAAGATACCCTGAACCCGTGTATTAAAATGACTTTCAGTAGTGCAGTTTTTCTTGACTTAACTTTAATATAAAATACATATCTCCGGTGTTTCTTAACCGATTTGGATCCAATTTTCACAGAAGTTTTAAAGTTACCCTATTTTTACATTTTCTGAATTTGAGATTTTTTCGTTATTGATTGCATATGTATATCGGAAACCAGAATAGTTATCGATAGTTTGAAAAAAGCTTGATCTGCCTATGGTTTAGGAGAACTTATAATCGAAATCTGAAGTATCTAGCTCTTGTAGTCTCTGAAATATTCGCGTTCATACAGACGGAAAGACGGACATGGCTATATCGACTCGGCTGTTGATGCTGATCAAGAATATATATAATTTGTGGAGTCGGAGATGCTTCTTTCTGTTTGTTACATACTTTTGCACAAAACAATTATACCCTTTGTTTCCCATTTCATGGGTTCAGGGTATAAAAATAATGTAATATTTTAGGCATCAATTGCTTGCAAAACAAAGTTTTCTAATGCTTTGTAACCACACTAAGATAACAGAGAGAAGAACAAAGAAGAAGAACATAAATGTAAATGGTACTCACTGCAAGCAGCATGCACAGCTGAGCGAATATATGCATGTCTGCAACACAAAAAGCGGCTTAAAGCTTGATCAGCGCGCGTCACTCTTATGACTGCCGCTAGATATAAAATAATTTGAATGCAATCGTGCGTCTTTTTTACGCTCACTCTTTTGTTTATGCTCGCGCTATGCATGTCAAACATAAATCTTAATATCCCTATTTCTTCCGCACTCACTAAGCTAAGCTAACCATAACTAAGAGGCTGCAGTTAAGGGAATGGCATTGCCTAATTTGCACCACCCAAACCTAGCTCTTAAGTGCAAGCGTTGTATGTAAGAGCTCGGTGTCTGTTGCTTAGAGGAATAACTGTAATGCTCTTTCCAACATTATGTTTTTACATACAATGGTAAGGGAATTGGTAATGCATTTTAGTTCATATTTAATGTGAACAAAGAAAGTTACTTTTCGTTTCAGTGAATTTTTTAATACTGTTTATATAAAGGATAATAATAACATCGAAAGTTACTTTTTGAATCAGTGAGTTTTTCAATATTCTGATTTTCGTATTATATATATATACATTCCTTTAAAATACGTATTTATATAAGTTAATTTAAAATACGTATTTTATGATAAGTTATAATAAAATTTAATTGCTATTATTTAAATATTTAAATAAAGATCAACGTATTTTAATTTATTTTGTTGTTTTTTAAACACAAGAAAATTAAGTCGATTTTAGACTTAATAATTGAAGCAAAATTTTATATACATAGTTGTCTTCTATTTTGCATATTATATAATAGTTATATAGACGCGGCTTAAGTGCATTTAAAAATCAAATAAAACTAAGCAGTCTGAATATTCTATTCAAATAATATAAGTTGATATATTCAATTTTATTGAATTCGGTACTAACGTATAGACACTGTAACGTTGTAACAATCGTTTTACAGTGAAGTCAATTGACTCACAGCCAAATTAAAATACTTCTATTGAAACTTTATATATTAGTGGTGTTTTAGTGCCGCATTCAGTTGTTGCCATAATTGGTGATGGAGCCTGCCTTTTTAGATCTATTTCCTACCTTTTATTTGGTAGGCAAGGCTTCCATGGCACCATACGCCAACATATTGTAGCCTATGTTGTAACCAACTGGGAAACTTTTGCTTGCTTCAGCTTAAACTTAAATGGAGAGTGTTATAGCTCTTCTGAACAATATTTTTTTTTTTTTTTTATTATTTACAATCTGTCTTAAGACAATTGGTAAATTTAGTTACTTATAATAAAATTAACAGGAACAGGAAGTTTCCAGTGAAACTTACTATTATACATTACTTATTTTTGTATAAAACGTTAACGTCAATTCATTTTATCTATTCGGGAGATCGAGGATGTGTAATCTTTTGAGTCTTCTTACTGTTAGAGAATTATCTGTTAGATTTAAGGCTAGGTTATTTTCGTGGTTATGAAGTCTATCAATATATTTCTTACTAAAATTATTTATTTCGTCCTTTACAAAAGGAATCCTTAAATCTTTGTGTAAGCATACATTCGAAATGTAGAACGGAGCATTAACAATGGAACGCAAAGTTTTTGATTGGTAGCGCTGCAGAACTTCAATATTCGAGTTGCTAGCAGTGCCCCAAAGTTGTATGGCATATGTCCACACTGGCTTAATTATGGCTTTATAGAGGCGAACTTTATTTTCCAGGCTAGTTTGTGATTTACGGCCTAACAGCCAGGACATTCGTTGTGTTTTGAGTTTTAGCTTTAATATGGTTTTTCCATGTAAGTCTGCGATCAAGATGCAAGCCAAGATATTTAATACAGTTTGCTTGAGGTATTGCTGTGGCGTTAAATAATACGTTTGGGCAGTCACCCTTTCTTAATGTAAATATTATTTGGACGCATTTTTGGGCATTTACTTTAATTTTCCAGCGGAGAAACCAAGATTCAATAAGGTTGAGCTCTGACTGCAGATGTTGAGAGACTTCCTCTTTTGATGAGTTTGATGCTATAATGGCTGTGTCATCAGCGTATGTTGCAACAGTTGTATCATTAGTGACCGGCATGTCAGCAGAAAATAGGGTGTTCAGAACGGGTCCTAAGACACTTCCTTGCGGAACACCTGCATTTATAGGGAAAAGTTGCGATGATTCATTTTTTTGCTGCACGTAGAAGTTTCGATTGCCCAGATATGACTTCAATAATAGGTAGTATGGTGCAGGTAGCCATTTCTTTATCATATATAGGATACTGTTGTGCCAAACTCGATCAAACTCTTGTTGAACGTCAAGAAAAGCTGCAGAGCAGTATTCTTTGTTTTCAAAAGCTGTTGTTATCTCATTTATAATCCTGTGGCATTGCTCAGGAGTTCCATGGCCTCGTCTTAATCCAAACTGATGTTCAGGAATGATGGCAAGCTCGTCCAAAGTTGGCAACATTCTCTTTAAAATTATTTTTTCAAATACTTTAGAAAATGTTGACAATAAGCTAATGGGACGGTACGACGAGAGCTCACTTTCTGGTTTGTTTGGCTTCAGGATCATGATTATTTCTGCACATTTCCATTGACTTGGGAAGTGATCAAGTCTGAGTATAGCATTATAAATAAACGTTAGAAAACGAATGCATTTTGGAGGAAGATTCTTTATGGTTAAGCCATCGATTTTGTCAAAGCCCGGTGATTTTTTATTGTTTATGCATTTAATCTCCGTTTCAACTTCCTCAAAGCGAATGTTTCGAATTGGTAAGCTCATTTGACAGGGTGAGTCAAGAAATTGTTCTACTTCCCTTTCCATTACAGTGTTAGAAATATCATTTGTCTGAAATACAGAGTGCAAATGTTGACCAAATGCATCAGCTTGTTCGTCGTCAGACCTACACCACTCGCCATTACTTTTACGAACAATTGTGTTTCTCTTAGCAGGTCGCTTAAGATATTTAGTCGCTCTCCATAAATTGTGTTCGTAGTTACTAGTGTAGGGATCTAGATTTCTAAGGTATGCAGCTAGAGATTCATTTTTTAATTCAAGCAACAATTTCTTGAGATCAGATACTGCTTTATTATACAATCTTTTGTCAGCAGGATATCGACTTTCTTGCCATCGTTTCTGAAAATTTCTTTTATTTTGTATTTGTCGCCTGATTTCAGCAGGCTAGCTTGACGATGCCTAATTGCAGGCGTGTGCATATATGCAGCTTTATGAATGGCACTGGTAAGAATCTCTACAGCAGAATCTACCTCACCTCTTGTTTTTAGCGAAATATCCAAGTTAATGGTAGATTCAAGACAGTTTTTGAAAGCATTAAATGTCTGTTGTTGCAGCGATTATTTTGTATGGCTTCAATAGCACTTGAGCTATAGTACTGTACGTCACTATTGTTGGAGAATGGTCTGAGCTTAGATCGAAACTTTCCATAATGTGCATATGTGATTGTGGAATTCCAGAGTATAATACAAAGTCAATCAAGTCAGGTATTTTTCGGCTGTCAGTAGGCCAGTATGTGGGCTTGCCAGATGTTATTATTTCTTATACATTTGTATAGCTCTCTTCCCTTTGGATTTATCAGTCTGGAACCCCACCATGGGTGTTTGGCATTCAAGTCGCCACCAACTATAAACTTCGACCCCAGTTTTTGAAAGAAATTGAAGAATTCAGATTCTTTGACGGCGAACCTTGGGGGAAGGTAAATCGCAGTTATTGTCACATCTGCATGAATACATTTAATCTCAATGGTAGTAGCCTGTATAGCGTTTTCCCTGGTGCTGTCCATAATTTTATACTTTATGCCATTTTTAATAAGAATAGTTGCGCCTCCGTGAGCTCTACCGGACGGATGATCAGCTCTGACTGTTTCATATCCCATCACTCTAAAGAATGATATACTGGTAAAGTGTGTTTCAGATATTAACATAATATGAATCTCATTCGTTTTTAAAAATAAAGATATTTCATTTACATGGTTGGAAAGCCCATTGGCGTTCCATATTCCGATATTCAGGCTTACTTGCATAACTTATTCACGAGCAACATAATCACATTGAGTAAATTATTCGTAAGTTCGGATTGTTTTTCTAATAGATGTTCTATCCTCTCAAGTGAGTTAGTTGTGTTCTTATTTCCTGACGTAATCTGGGCATAGGTTTGAAAGTCATTGGATTGTTGGGTAGGGGCTGATTTATTAGGTGGAGCAAAACTTTGGGCTATGCCGTAGTCGTTTCTTCTTTCGCGTGTATTATATATATAAATACATTCCTTTAAAATACGTATATATATAAGTTCATTTAAATTTTATTTTATGATAAGTTATAAAAAATTTAATTGCTATTATTTAAATAACGATCAACGTATTTTAATTTCTTTTGTTGTTTTTTAAACACAAGAAAATTAAGTCGATTTTCGACTTAATAATTGAAGAAAAATTTTATATAGTTGTCTTCTATTTTGCATATTATATAATAGTTATATAGACGCTGCTTAAGTGCATTTAAAAATCAAATAAAACTAAGCAGTCTGAATATTCTATTCAAATAATATAAGTTGGTATATTCAATTTTATTGAATTCTATACTTTGTATAGACGCTGTAACGTTGTACAGTGAAGTCAATTTTTGACTTATTTTGCAGTATTTATTTATTTATAATACTAACTTTAAATTAAGTTATTAATTTGTTTTGTTGATTTTTTTTTAAACAAAATTAATAAGTCGATTTTAGACTTAATAATTGCAGCAACATTTTATTTAGTTGTCTTCTATTTTGCATATTATATAATAGTTATATAGACGCTGCTTAAGTGCATTTAAAAATCAAATAAAACTAAGCAGTCTGAATATTCTATTCAAATAATATAAGTTGGTATATTCAATTTTATTGAATTCGGTACTAACGTATAGACACTGTAACGTTGTAACAATCGTTTTACTGTGAAGTCAATTGACTCACAGCCAAATTAAAATACTTCTATTGAAACTTTATATATTAGTGGTGTTTTAGTGCCGCATTCAGTTGTTGCCATAATTGGTGATGGAGCCTGCCTTTTTAGATCTATTTCCTACCTTTTATTTGGTAGGCAAGGCTTCCATGGCACCAAACGCCAACATATTGTAGCCTATGTTGTAACCAACTGGGAAACTTTTGCTTGCTTCAGCTTAAACTTAAATGGAGAGTGTTATAGCTCTTCTGAACAATATTTTTTTTTTATTTTTATTATTTACAATCTGCCTTAAGACAATTGGTAAATTTATTTATTTATTTATTTTATTTACTCCAAAGTACCAAAGAGCAACACAGTTCTCCGTTCTGGTATATTAACTTATAACTAATTAACACTAAACAACAAACAATAAGAACTCAAAACATCATCTTAAACAAGTGGAAACGTTGCAGTCGGACGCAACCGACTGCGGCATACTCGATACCAGAATTAAAACCGGTAAAAAGAGGCCTGAATGCAAAGGGGTACGGATGCGGCAGGGGTGTACGCTGCCTTAAAGATTCTCCGATGCAGATTGGGATGCCACCAGCTATATTCCTTCCAAATTTGGTGACTCTAGCTCAAAGTTTGTAAAAGGTGGGGAAAGGGGGGGGGACTGGGGCGGTATGGGTAGTTGTGTCATCAAAATTTTTGTTGCAGATCTTTCTGAAATGTCAATTGCTATCTTCATACCAAATTTGGTGACTCTAGCTCAAAATTTGTAAAAGGTGGGGAAAGGGGGGCTGGGGGCGGTTTGGGTGGGCGTGGCATCCAAATTTTTGATGCAGATCTTTGTGGAATGTCAATTGTTATCTTCATACCAAATTTGGTGACTCTAGCTCGAAGTTTGTAAAAGGTGGGGAAAGGGGGGCTGGGGGCGGTAAGGGTGGGCGTGACATCCAAATTTGTAATGCAGATCTTTGTGGAATGTCAAATGCTATCTTCATACCAAATTTGGTGACTCTAGCTCGAAATTTGTAAAAGGTGGGGAAAGGGGGGCTGGGGGCGGTATGGGTGGGCGTGGAATCAAAATTTTTGATGCAGATCTTTCTGAAATGTCAATTTCTATCTTCATACCAAATTTGGTGACTCTAGCTCGAAAATTGTAAAACGTGGGGAAAGGGGGGCGAAATGGAGGGCGTGGCTCCAAAACTTTGATGCAAATTTTTGGGGGTCGTTGCCAGCTATCTTTCTACCAAATTTGGTGGCTCTAGCTCCACAACTCTGGAAGATACACGCATTCCCGTTTTTGACGAAGCGTTGGGGTGGATGGGGGCGGCTAGGGTAGTATTGGTGGGCGTGGCATCCAAACTTTTGATGCAGTTTTTAGGGGGTCATCATCACCTATCTTGGCACCAAATTTGGTGGCTCTAGCTCAAAAACTGTGGGAGATATAGCCATTTCTGATTTCAAAATGCGGGGGGCTGGGGGCGGAATGGGTGGGCGTGACTCCAAAACTTTGATGCAGTTTTTTGGGGGTCGTTACCAGCTATCTTCCCACCAAATTTGGAGGCTCTAGCTCCACAACTCTGGAAGATACACGCATTCCCGTTTTTGACGAAGCGTTGGGGTGGATGGGGGCGGCTAGGGCAGTATCGGTGGGCGTGGCATCCAAACTTTTGATGCAGTTTTTGGGGGGTCATCATCACCTATCTTGGCACCAAATTTGGTGGCTATAGCTCAAAAACTGTGGGAGATATAGGCTTTTTTGACTTTAAAATGCGGGGGGGCTGGGGGCGGAATGTGGGGGCGTGGCTCCAAAATTTTTGATGCAGTTTTTTGGGGGTTGCTAGTAGCTATCTTCTTACCAAATTTGGTACTTCTAGCTGTAAGGATGTGCGAAATATGTGGATTTATCGGTTTTGAGTTATCGAATTTATCGATTTGCCAGCCCCCCAGTTATCGTAGAACCCCCATCTTGACACTTTAATTTACTATCCCATAGATAAAGAGATTTGGAAAGTTTCAAGTCTCTAGCTTGAAGGGTGTGGAAAAAAGTTGCGTTCATACAGACGGACAGACGGACAGACACCATGACGGACATTGCACAAACTCAATATTCTCTTTACCTTCGGTATCGAGTATAAAAATACTGCTTTAGTTACTTATAATAAAATTAACAGGAACAGGAAGTTTCCAGTGAAACTTACTATTATACATTACTTATTTTTGTATGAAACGTTAAAGTCAATTCATTTTATCTATTCGGGAGATCGAGGATGTGTAATCTTTTGAGTCTTCTTACTGTTAGAGAATTATCTGTTAGATTTAAGGCTAGGTTATTTTCGTGGTTATGAAGTCTATCAATATATTTCTTACTAAAATTATTTATTTCGTCCTTTACAAAAGGAATCCTTAAATCTTTGTGTAAGCATGCATTCGAAATGTAGAACGGAGCATTAACAATGGAACGCAAAGTTTTTGATTGGTAGCGCTGCAGAACTTCAATATTCGAGTTGCTAGCAGTGCCCCAAAGTTGTATGGCATATGTCCACACTGGCTTAATTATGGCTTTATAGAGGCGAACTTTATTTTCCAGGCTAGTTTGTGATTTACGGCCTAACAGCCAGGACATTCGTTGTGTTTTGAGTTTTAGCTTTAATATGGTTTTTCCATGTAAGTCTGCGATCAAGATGCAAGCCAAGATATTTAATACAGTTTGCTTGAGGTATTGCTGTGGCGTTAAATAATACGTTTGGGCAGTCACCCTTTCTTAATGTAAATATTATTTGGACGCATTTTTGGGCATTTACTTTAATTTTCCAGCGGAGAAACCAAGATTCAATAAGGTTGAGCTCTGACTGCAGATGTTGAGAGACTTCCTCTTTTGATGAGTTTGATGCTATAATGGCTGTGTCATCAGCGTATGTTGCAACAGTTGTATCATTAGTGACCGGCATGTCAGCAGAAAATAGGGTGTACAGAACGGGTCCTAAGACACTTCCTTGCGGAACACCTGCATTTATAGGGAAAAGTTGCGATGATTCATTTTTTTGCTGCACGTAGAAGTTTCGATTGCCCAGATATGACTTCAATAATAGGTAGTATGGTGCAGGTAGCCATTTCTTTATCATATATAGGATACCGTTGTGCCAAACTCGATCAAACTCTTGTTGAACGTCAAGAAAAGCTGCAGAGCAGTATTCTTTGTTTTCAAAAGCTGTTATTATCTCATTTATAATCCTGTGGCATTGCTCAGGAGTTCCATGGCCTCGTCTTAATCCAAACTGATGTTCAGGAATGATGGCAAGCTCGTCCAAAGTTGGCAACATTCTCTTTAAAATTATTTTTTCAAATACTTTAGAAAATGTTGACAATAAGCTAATGGGACGGTACGACGAGAGCTCACTTTCTGGTTTGTTTGGCTTCAGGATCATGATTATTTCTGCACATTTCCATTGACTTGGGAAGTGATCAAGTCTGAGTATAGCATTATAAATAAACGTTAGAAAACGAATGCATTTTGGAGGAAGATTCTTTATGGTTAAGCCATCGATTTTGTCAAAGCCCGGTGATTTTTTATTGTTTATGCATTTAATCTCCGTTTCAACTTCCTCAAAGCGAATGTTTCGAATTGGTAAGCTCATTTGACAGGGTGAGTCAAGAAATTGTTCTACTTCCCTTTCCATTACAGTGTTAGAAATATCATTTGTCTGAAATACAGAGTGCAAATGTTGACCAAATGCATCAGCTTGTTCGTCGTCAGACCTACACCACTCGCCATTACTTTTACGAACAATTGTGTTTCTCTTAGCAGGTCGCTTAAGATATTTAGTCGCTCTCCATAAATTGTGTTCGTAGTTACTAGTGTAGGGATCTAGATTTCTAAGGTATGCAGCTAGAGATTCATTTTTTAATTCAAGCAACAATTTCTTGAGATCAGATACTGCTTTATTATACAATCTTTTGTCAGCAGGATATCGACTTTCTTGCCATCGTTTCTGAAAATTTCTTTTATTTTGTATTTGTCGCCTGATTTCAGCAGGCTAGCTTGACGATGCCTAATTGCAGGCGTGTGCATATATGCAGCTTTATGAATGGCACTGGTAAGAATCTCTACAGCAGAATCTACCTCACCTCTTGTTTTTAGCGAAATATCCAAGTTAATGGTAGATTCAAGACAGTTTTTGAAAGCATTAATGTCTGTTGTTGCAGCGATTATTTTGTATGGCTTCAATAGCACTTGAGCTATAGTACTGTACGTCACTATTGTTGGAGAATGGTCTGAGCTTAGATCGAAACTTTCCATAATGTGCATATGTGATTGTGGAATTCCAGAGTATAATACAAAGTCAATCAAGTCAGGTATTTTTCGGCTGTCAGTAGGCCAGTATGTGGGCTTGCCAGATGTTATTATTTCTTATACATTTGTATAGCTCTCTTCCCTTTGGATTTATCAGTCTGGAACCCCACCATGGGTGTTTGGCATTCAAGTCGCCACCAACTATAAACTTCGACCCCAGTTTTTGAAAGAAATTGAAGAATTCAGATTCTTTGACGGCGAACCTTGGGGGAAGGTAAATCGCAGTTATTGTCACATCTGCATGAATACATTTAATCTCAATGGTAGTAGCCTGTATAGCGTTTTCCCTGGTGCTGTCCATAATTTTATACTTTATGCCATTTTTAATAAGAATAGCTTGCGCCTCCGTGAGCTCTACCGGACGGATGATCAGCTCTGACTGTTTCATATCCCATCACTCTAAAGAATGATATACTGGTAAAGTGTGTTTCAGATATTAACATAATATGAATCTCATTCGTTTTTAAAAATAAAGATATTTCATTTACATGGTTGGAAAGCCCATTGGCGTTCCATATTCCGATATTCAGGCTTACTTGCATAACTTATTCACGAGCAACATAATCATATTGAGTAAATTATTCGTAAGTTCGGATTGTTTTTCTAATAGATGTTCTATCCTCTCAAGTGAGTAAGTTGTATTCTTATTTCCTGACGTAATCTGAGCATAGGTTTGAAAGTCATTGGATTGTTGGGTAGGGGCTGATTTATTAGGTGGAGAAAAACTTTGGGCTATGCCGTAGTCGTTTCTTCTTTCGCGTGTATTATATATATAAATACATTCCTTTAAAATACGTATATATATAAGTTCATTTAAATTTTATTTTATGATAAGTTATAAAAAATTTAATTGCTATTATTTAAATAACGATCAACGTATTTTAATTTCTTTTGTTGTTTTTTAAACACAAGAAAATTAAGTCGATTTTCGACTTAATAATTGAAGCAAAATTTTATATAGTTGTCTTCTATTTTGCATATTATATAATAGTTATATAGACGCTGCTTTAGGGCCAGTTTCTCAATGTCTGGTTAAAGTAAGAATTAGCTAACGACCAGATAAATTTAACGCTCGCGTTAAGCCAATTTGGTTTTCTCAATGTATGGTTAAGTTAAATCGATATGATACTATCGCATTGATGGTGCTGCCACCCTGATCGAGCAAAATAGCTGGTTTTGTTTGGTATTTTTTGTTTTGTGACTGCCAAATTCTTCTTTCAACTCAAAAATAACAATTAAACAAGTGGAAACGTTGCAGTCGGACGCAACCGACTGCGGCATACTCGATACCAGAATTAAAACCGGTAAAAAGAGGCCTGAATGCAAAGGGGTACGGATGCGGCAGGGGTGTACGCTGCCTTAAAGATTCTCCGATGCAGATGGGGATGCCACCAGCTATATTCCTTCCAAATTTGGTGACTCTAGCTCAAAGTTTGTAAAAGGTGGGGAAAGGGGGGGGGACTGGGGCGGTATGGGTAGTTGTGCCATCAAAATTTTTGTTGCAGATCTTTCTGAAATGTCAATTGCTATCTTCATACCAAATTTGGTGACTCTAGCTCAAAATTTGTAAAAGGTGGGGAAAGGGGGGCTGGGGGCGGTTTGGGTGGGCGTGGCATCCAAATTTTTGATGCAGATCTTTGTGGAATGTCAATTGTTATCTTCATACCAAATTTGGTGACTCTAGCTCGAAGTTTGTAAAAGGTGAGGGAAAGGGGGGCTGGGGGCGGTAAGGGTGGGCGTGACATCCAAATTTGTAATGCAGATCTTTGTGGAATGTCAATTGCTATCTTCATACCAAATTTGGTGACTCTAGCTCGAAATTTGTAAAAGGTGGGGAAAGGGGGGCTGGGGGCGGTAAGGGTGGGCGTGGCATCCAAATTTTTGATGCAGATCTTTGTGGAATGTCAATTGCTATCTTCATACCAAATTTTGTGACTCTAGCTCGAAATTTGTAAAAAGTGGGGAAAGGGGGGCTGGGGGCGGTATGGGTAGGCGTGGAATCAAAATTTTTGATGCAGATCTTTCTGAAATGTCAATTTCTATCTTCATACCAAATTTGGTGACTCTAGCTCGAAAATTGTAAAAAGTGGGGAAAGGGGGGCGAAATGGAGGGCGTGGCTCCAAAACTTTGATGCAAATTTTTGGGGGTCGTTGCCAGCTATCTTTCTACCAAATTTGGTGGCTCTCGCTCCACAACTCTGGAAGATACACGCATTCCCGTTTTTGACGAAGCGTTGGGGTGGATGGGGGCGGCTAGGGTAGTATTGGTGGGCGTGGCATCCAAACTTTTGATGCAGTTTTTAGGGGGTCATCATCACCTATCTTGGCACCAAATTTGGTGGCTCTAGCTCAAAAACTGTGGGAGATATAGCCATTTCTGATTTCAAAATGCGGGGGGGCTGGGGGCGGAATGGGTGGGCGTGACTCCAAAACTTTGATGCAGTTTTTTGGGGGTCGTTACCAGCTATCTTCCCACCAAATTTGGAGGCTCTAACTCCACAACTCTGGAAGATACACGCATTCCCGTTTTTGACGAAGCGTTTGGGTGGATGGGGGCGGCTAGGGCAGTATCGGTGGGCGTGGCATCCAAACTTTTGATGCAGTTTTTGGGGGGTCATCATCACCTATCTTGGCACCAAATTTGGTAGCTATAGCTCAAAAACTGTGGGAGATATAGGCTTTTTTGACTTTAAAATGCGGGGAGGCTGGGGGCGGAATGTGGGGGCGTGGCTCCAAAATTTTTGATGCAATTTTTTGGGGGTTGCTAGTAGCTATCTTCTTACCAAATTTGGTACTTCTAGCTGTAAGGATGTGCGAAATATGTGGATTTATCGGTTTTGAGCATAGCTCGCAAATAACTATTGACACTTTTTCGTTGTCTGCTGTGTTGTGTCTTTCACTCACACAATAAAAAAGACTCAGACAGAAACTGATTTTGTCGCGTCTGACTTAGCTCGCTCGCGCTCTGAGCAAGACAGTTATTTCTGTTTTCGTTTTGCTCAAGTCAAACACTGATCGTTTGCTTGAGTTAAATGAAGCAAATTGTCTTTTGAGTATGTATGGGTAAACACGCGATTGTTGCGTTCTTTTTGTTTGCATTATACATATTAATTGCGTTTTAAATTCAGTGTGTGCGGAGCATTATATTTTTTGCAAAATGGGACGAGACGACAATAAAAAAGTTCATCATTTTTTTAGATTTGTTGTCGAAGAAAACAAATCAATATGTAATGTTTGCGGTTTTAAAATGTCTGGGACATATTTAACAAATTTAAGACGGCATTTGACATTAAAACATTCTGACATTTTTAATGAGTGGAGCAAGAGCGGGGACTCCCAATTACAAGAACGTGCAAAAAAAAAGGAAAATATCATACCAAACGAGTGAAGAATCCATTGTTTCTTCAATTATTAAAATAGTGACAACGGATGGAAAACCTTTTCTTTTTCTGGACAGTGAAGGCTTTAAGGATATAATGGATCCAATTTATAGTTCACTAGGCATGAACCCAATAACCTCGCGCAATGTAATAAATTTTGTAAAAGTCAAAGAGCAGTCAATTAAAGAAAACATAAAGGCTTTAGTTAAAGAAAAACTGGTGTCGCTCAAAATCGATGTGGCCACTAGAATGGATAAATCCATTTTAGGTGTAAATTTGCAATTAATCGATGCAAGCCTTTATACAACTGAGATCGTTGTTAAAACGTTGGGCATGATCCAACTCGCGGACTCCCACACAGGTGTATACATTAAGCAGAAAATTTTAGAAATTTTAAAGGATTATGAAATAAAATTGGAACAAATTTTCAGGTAAAATTTGAATTAAAGAAAATATATGTATGTTTTAAAATAATATTAAATTTATGCATACAGCATAACATCTGACAACGGAAGAAATATGATAAAAGCAGTTCAAGTTTTAAACGATTCTACAGAGGAATCTCTTTTTAACGATGATACGCAAGGTGAAACTGTTATGGATGAACTAGACACCATTGATTTGGCCAATATTCACCTAGTGAGATGTGCAGCACACACGTTGCAATTGTGTGTAATTGATGTAAATAAGGTGAACGAGATTAACGATAAAATTTGTTCTTGTCGCACATTATGCAAAATGCTGCGCACAGAAACTAATAGGTAAGTAATGTTTAGTTGTTTCTTAAATATATGTATATAAATACATCTTTGTGTATATATTATACATGTACAGACGTTTATTAATCGAACACAAAAAAAACATACCATCGCTTGACGTCATAACAAGATGGAATTCAACTTATTTGATGATGACAAAATTGGTCGATTTAAAGGAGTTTCTGACTACCCAGTCTTATATTTATGTTGATGCTGATTGGGACTGGATGGAGTCTTATATTGACGCCTTTAAGGAAACATATGAAGCAACCCTAAAGTTACAAGATAAAAATCTAGTTTTTAGTGAGTTTTTTATTATTTGGATGGAACTTAAATTGGCATGCGAAAATAGTCAAAATTTCATAAAAAAGAAACTATTGGCCCAGATTAAGATAAGAGAGATAAAACTTTTAGAAAATGAAGCATTATTAGCTGCGATTTTCATGGACCTAAGAGTTAATTGCATATTGAGTAATGATCAAAAACGGCTGGCAAAGCTAAATTTAAAAAAAATTGCATATAGGTTATTCGAGTTAAAGAATGTAAGTTGCAGAATGGTTAAAATTGTTGTCCTGTGTCATTTATGTTTCATGTTAGTAGTTACTTATATTAACAATTAAATTTGTCATTGTGAAAAACTAATACAAAACTAAAATCAAAGAAAGATGTTAAAATTATTATCGCTCTATTAATACAGGCAGCACAAAATGTTCCAGCGCTTGAAGCTCCTGCATCTGAAGATATGGACTTATCACTATCTTCAACTTTTTCGACTGCATCCTCGGCTGAAGAGAAGACACTCTTGTCGGCATATTTGGATGATGTCCAGACAGTGACAGAAATCAAAGAAGATTATGTCTCTGCAAAACTTATAAAAATTTATGCTGACATTGAAAGTTTTGACGCAATACGAGCCCTGACCACTATTAATTCGTACGACACGTTTTATGAGGTATACGCAATGTTTTATGGAATGTATGGTCAAAGTATGGAATCAATGGAAAGGTCATTAAATTTCCGTTTGAATGATAAAGTACTGTTCTTAACCCATTAAGTACCCATTGAAAATTTGCAATTCTTGTAAAAGTCTACTTTTTAAACTTTTTCCCCTGGCTTAAACAAAAAATTTTTTGATGCAAAAAGTTACTTCAAACAATTCTAATAGTGTCTGAAAAAAAAATTTTCAAAAATCTCTTCCCATATATTTTTTATGATTGTTTTAAAATTGCTAAAAACGACTAAAAACGACCAGACATTGAGAAACTGGCCCTTAGTGCATTTAAAAATCAAATAAAACTAAACAGTCTGAATATTCTATTAAATTAATATAAGTTGGTATATTCAATTTTATTGAATTCTATACTTTGTATAGGCACTGTAACGTTGTACAGTGAAGTCAATTTTTGACTTATTTTGAAGTATTTATTTATTTATAATACTTACTTTAAATTAAGTTGTTAATTTGTTTTGTTGTTTTTTTGAAGCAACATTTTATATAGTTGTCTTCTATTTTGCATATTATATAATAGTTATATAGATGCTGCTTTAGTGCATTTAAAAATCAAATAAAACTAAGCAGTCTGAATATTCTATTAAAAGTATAAGTTGGTATATTCAATTTTATTGAATTTTATACTTATGATTCGACGCTGTATCGTTGTAACAATCGTTTTACAGTGAAGTCAATTGACTCACAGCCAAATTAAAATACTTCTATTGAAGCTTTAGATATTAGTGGTGTTTTGGTGCCGCATTCAGTTGTTGCCATAATTGGTGATGGAGCCTGCCTTTTTAGATCTATTTCCTACCTTTTATTTGGTAGGCAAGGCTTCCATGGCACCATACGCCAAAATATTGTTGAACATGTTGTAACCAACCGGGAAATTTTTGCTTGCTTCAGCATAAACTTAAATGGAGAGTGTTATAGCTCTTCTGAACAATATGAGTGCAATATGTCAAATTCAAATACTAATGGTACTGCATGTGAGCTTCAAGCAGTAGCAGAAATTTACATATACTGTAAATTTTCAAGTTTTTCAAAATGGAAATTTATGACAAGCATTTGAGTGCACATTTTGGTGTTTATATTCCTTTAGAGGAAGTATTAACTCAAGATTCTGATACGTCAAGTGAATGTAAAACTGAAAATGTTAAAAGTCCCGTTAAAAGACGTAGTCGGTTCACCGACAAAACAGAAAAAATAGGTACGAAAACATTCATATGAAAAATATCGTGGTATCAAAAGGGGTAACCGCATGCGAGTAGAAGCATCAAAAAGACTTCTGGTTAATAATCTTGAAGCTCATAGAGTTGCAGTGAAAAGACATCAGGCTAACAATCCTGATGCACATCGAGAAAGGCGTTAGCGTGCATGGAGTGTTAAAGGCATGTCTGGCTTAAAATATGATTTTGAAATAGCTTACAAATCAGATAAAATAACTCAGCTTGGTAGTATGAATTTGATATGCAAATATTGTAATGCTTTAAAATGGTAAAATGAGCCTCTGGGTATCTGTTGCAAGGCAGGAAAAGTTAAACTTCCACAAATGGAAAGTTTGCTTGATCCACTTAAAAGCTTAATAATTGGTGGACATCCCAAGCATGATCATTTCATTGATCGTATAAGAAAGTATAACAGCTGCTTTCAAATGACTTCTTTTGGAAGTACAAAAATTATAAATGAAAGTTGGTCAACCTTTAAAGTCCAAGGACAAGTGTATCACTTAATTGGTAGTGTCCGACCTTTGCCAAATGAAGAAATGCAGTTTCTTCAAATTTATTTTTTTGGTGATGATGAAAAGGAAGCTCAACTACGTTGCAAAAATATTTCAAATGTTGATTGTAGTATAGTAAAGGATCTTCAATGTATGTTTCATCAACATAATCTTTATGTAAAAGATCTAAAAATGGCTCTCAATAAAATACCAACAAGTACTAAAGACTAAAAAATTGGTTATACATGCTGAACACCCGCTGGTGCTCACAAAGGGCTTTACAATGCACCTCAATCAAGCGAAGTAGCTTTAGTTATTGTTGGTCAGCAATTTGAAAAGCACGATATTATTGTTGAAAGCCATAATAATAAATTGCATCGTATAAGTGAGGTTCATCGATCATACGATGCCTTACAGTACCCTTTGCTATTTCCTTATGGCAAAGATGGATATTCAGTGAATATACCACAATGGAATCCATTATTAAACAAGTAAGAAGGCTCTAGTCGGGAGAGCCCAACTAGAAGATACCCTGAACCCTGTTGCAATAAATATAATATTTGGTATACTGATTTAATTTCAATCGATTCAATTCGATATCTCCGGTGTTTCATAACCGATTTAGACGAAATTTTCAGAAAAGTTTTATCGTTACCCATTATTTCAACCCCCATATTTACATTTTCAAAATTCGGTATTTTTTTGTAATCGATTCCATGTGTGTATCGGACACCAGAATAGTTATCGATAATTTGAAGCAAACTTGTTCTGCTTATGATATAGGAGAACTTATATTCGAAATCTGAAGTATCTAGCTCTTGTAGTCTCTGAGATAGGCGCAGAAAACACTGATGATCTGTCTTCTGAAGCCGTAGGGGTTGTCACGAAAAAGCCAAAGCCACCCCAATATACATACGCGAGAAAAGCTCCAGTGCTTTTGTTAACAAAGTTATCGAGCTCATAGGCAAGGATAATTTCTACATAGTTCTTCTCGTACAGGGTAAAATTCAAGAAATTAAAGTCCAGACAAAGTCGGAAGATAATTACAGAGTTCTGATAAAGCATCTAAACGAAAAAAAATGAATTATTATACGTATCAATTAAAAACTGCAAGGGCCTTGAAGTCGTAATGAAAGGCATAGAACCTGATGTAGGTTAGATTAGGTTAGGTTAGAGCGGTAGTGGAAGGCTTAAATAGCCCCCCACTCACATAGGCCATGTGTTTTGGCCCGCTGTGGTGCCGCGTTTGGACTTAATCCAAAAACCGTCTACCCAGACAATGAGCGTGTTTCACCGCCTTTGAGGGCGTGGTCCCAGCCCGAGGCTTGAATGAAATACAGGATATTTTTCGGTTTAATATCCGCAAGTTGAGTGAGGTCCGATAGGAAGAAGGACCCTAGATAGCGATTTCTGTTTTTGCAGAGTGCCGGACAGTCGCAGAAAAGGTGGGAAACTGTTTCCTCCTTCTCCTCGTCACGACAGCTTCTGCAGAAATCATTTGAAGGGGCTAGAAGTCTCGCTGCGTGAGACCCCACCAGCCAGTGCCCCGTAATGGCCCTGATTTCAGCGGCACAATCTGCTTAGGTGGATTAGGTCTGAGGAGCGCTTTTTGCAGCGCATTGGCCAGGTTTGCCTAGCAATCCTACCTGAGGCGGTGGTAAACTGCCACCCCTTGTTTGCTTCGAGTTCGAAGTGCGATCGAACTCTGAGCTTGCAGCTGGCCATGGGAATACCCCAGCCCTCCTTGTCTGTGACGAGAGGCATGGTAGTGCCATGCCTTGCCAGCTCGTCTGCTTTGCAGTTGCTTTCGATGCCTCTGTGACCGGGCACCCAAATGAGGTGTATTTCGAACTGCTCTGCCATCTCGTGTAGAGATCTGCGGCAGTTTGTGACGGATATCGAATTGGATGATATCGCTTTTAGAGATTTGATAGCCGCCTGACTATCGGAAAAAATGCAGATTCTATCTGCTGAGCATTCACATTCGGAAATGCATGAGAGTGCTTCCTGTATGGCAGCGATCTCAGCTTGAACCTGATTTAACACCAGGAGAAATAAAACAGGCGCTGCAGGAGAAAGGATTTCGAGCAAAAACAGTCATTAACATCTTAAACAGGAACAGGATGCCGCAACCACTTTTTAAAATAGAACTTGAACCAGAAACGAAGATGCTTAAAAAAACGAGGTGCACCCAATATACAAACTTCAGCTTTTACTTCACCGAAGAATCACCGTAGAAGAACCGCACAAACGAAACGGTCCGGTACAATGTATGAACTGCCAAGAGTACGGCCATACAAAAGCCTACTGTACACTGCGCTCGGTATGCGTATACTGTGGGGAACTGCTTAACTCCGCAAGTTGCCCAGCAAGTCAAGAAGACGCTAGCAAAAAATTTTGCAACAACTGCGAAGGCAAGCACACAGCCAACTACAGAGGCTGCCAAGTCTACAAGGAACTTAAAAGCCGTATCCATCAGCGCGTTACCACTGTACGCTCGCAACACACACCGATTATTTATTTATTTATTTGTTTATTGTCAACTATAATCAGCTGACATAAAATCCAATTTAATTAAAATTAAAATAAAAATTTAAATTTAAATTTGAAAAATTAAGTAAAATAAAATTATATAAAAAACTGAAAGTAAGTTTAGGTAAAAAATTTATAAAGTTAACGTTAAAGCTCTGGGAAGTTCAACAATAAAATTAGTGGTCCAACATTTGTTGCGTGGATTGGGAAAAACCCAGAAAAACCCAATCAGACCAGCGTTAGATTAGTAGTTAGTGGTTACGATTAGATAAAGCAAAAAGGATCGATCTTTTTAGTACTGTAGTTGAGGCCTCCAAGGAGACAAGAAAATAAAGTTTGTTATAGTCAGAACATATAACCCGAAATGGTTCATGAATTAAATAGTTGCTCAAGCAACGATCAAGGCTAAGGGGTAAAAAGTTACGTGAAGATCTAATTGGGACATTAATTTTAATTCGACTCAAAAGAACTGATGAGTCGATTTCACCATTAAGTAAGTTAGTAATAAATAATACTCCATGCATCGTTCTACGGTTTATCAGGGACGGAAGATTTATTAAAAGGAGTCTACTTCAATACGGGGGTAAGTCAACTCCAAGAACCCAGTTAAAACTTCTAAGGGAAAATAGAAGAATTTTCTTCTGCACAAATTAAATTCTATCCTGGTGAATCGAGTATTGTGGAGACCACACACAAGATCCATACTCCAGGATAGGACGTACTAGGGATGTATAAAGCGTTTTAGTGGTGTAGGGATCGTTAAACTCTCTCGACCACCGCTTGATGAAGCCAAGGACATTAATGGCCTTATTGACCATAGACAAAATATGAGAGTCAAACTTTAGCTTAGGATCAAGAATAATGCCTAAATCTTTAATTTCAAACACGCGGTCAAGTGGTGAAGCATCAAGCAAGTAGTGAGCAGTATGAGGGGTACTTCTACAAAAAGACATGACTTTACATTTTGAACAGTTTAAGTAAGTTAAAACGACACCAGGCCGACAGCGCACACAAATCCGACTGTAGTAAGTTGCACAGAGAAGCATCATTGTAGGTGAAACATAATTTTACATCATCAGCAAACATATAAACAAAAGAGTTAGTAATAACAGCTGGAAGATCGTTAATAAACAAATTAAATAGCAAAGGTCCAAGGTGACTACCCTGGGGAACACCAGAGGTAACAAAAATAGGTTTAGATACCGACGATTTAAAAACTACTTTTTGTGTTCGACCACACAAGTACTCCGAAAGCCACAATACGAGTTTTGATGGAAATCCAATAATATTTAATTTTTGAAGCAACAGAAAATGAAATAACAGAATCAAATGCCTTACTATAATCGGTGTAAACAACGTCAGTTTGCATTTTTTTCCTGGAACCCTTTGATAACAAGCGAAGTGAATTCAAGAAGGTTAGTGGTAGTAGATCTACGCCTAACAAAACCGTGTTGATAAGGCGATATAATTGAACTGCATGTGTGTTGCAGTTGAGAACATATAATTTTTTCAAAGACTTTAGGAATGGCGGACAACTTGGATATGCCTCTATAATTATTAACGTTAGACTTAGAAGAATTTTTATGGAGTGGAATGATAAAAGATTCCTTCCATATAGCAAGAAACACAGTTGAGTCAACAGACAAGTTAAATAATTTATTGAAGGGCTTACAAAGTGAATCCGCGCAGTATCTAAGAATATTACCTTCACTCCATCGAAACACAACCCAGACGTCTTCTTTTCGTCTGCAGCCAGATCCTCACTTGGCCCCGAATTCTCAACCAATAACGCAACTTATGCAAGCGCCCTAAGATCTGGATCTGGCGCTTTCCTGCCTCTATCACACCGTATTAGCAACCAAAACAAGCGAGCACAAACGCTGCACAGGAACAGCAACAAAGTAACCTCGAAGCACTGATATGTACCCTGCTGCAGAGCATGAACGAGTTTATGTCATTCAAGAAAAAAACTATGCAAGAAACAATGCGTAATCAAAATCTCTTGATACAAATGCTTGTATCACAGCGAATACGAATATCTACGTGGAACGCTAATGGCGTCTCACAGCATAAATTTGAATTAGCTCAATTCCTACTCGATAAGCACATCGACGTTATGCTACTTTGCGAAACACACCTTACAAACAAATATAACTTTAACATAAGTGGATACTCATTCTACGGTAAGGCACACGGTGGTACTGGTATTTTGATCAGAAGCCGCCTCAAGCACCACTACTATAAAGAGTTTGCTGAAAACTTTCTACAGGCCACATCTCTAAAAATACATTTGGACAGTGGGAACCAACTAACTCTAGCCGCTGTATACTGCCCCCCGCGTTGTACCATGTCTGAAGACCAATTTATGGAATTTTTTAACTCACTAGGAGAATGCTTTATAGCAGCAGGAGACTACAGTGACAAGCACACACTGGGGATCTCGTCTTGTGAATCCAAAAGGAAAACAGCTCTCCAATGCAATTATAAAAGCTAACAACAAGCTCGACCACGTTTCTCCTTGGAGACCAACATACTGGCCGACAGATCCCAAAAAACTACTCGACCTGACTGACTTTGCAGTTACCAAAAACATTTCGCGTAGACTGATAAGTGCAGAGTGCCTTTCGGATCTATCGTCCGATCACTCGCCAGTCCTAATAAATCTGCAACGACACCCTGAATTCATAAATCGATCCGGTAAGTTAACTTCACATAAAACTAACTGGCTCAGATACAAAAAATATATAAGCTCACACATTGAGCTTAAGCCACGTCTCCTAGATGAAGCTGACATTGATAGTTTTGTTAACACTCTGGAGACGGTCTTCGTCGCCGCAGCTCAGACAACAAATCAACAAATTGAACAGCTCGTTCTTGAAAAGCGGTGCTTACGACGCACCATTGAGTTTTTCAAAAATCATAACTTTGAACCAAATGAGATAATCGAACAATTTAAAAAGCATAGATAGATAATTAATCAACCTATAAAAGAGCGTTGAAAGAATCACGATTTTCGGCCTATTTAGGGTATCAAAGTTGAAATTGTGGAAAAATCAACTTTACGGGAAGGAAAAAATATTTTTAAATTTTTGATTTTTATTGTTTCGTTTTAATGGTTTTTATAATCTAAAATTAATATTATGATAATTAAAAATAATTTTTTTTTTTTTTTTTTTTTAATTTTTGTAAAATATTCATCACAATCCGTAAAAGATGGTATATCTAAAAGAGAAATCATCTCTGAACTATAAGTATTTTCTAATTCTTCCGTGACTTAATAATTTATGGTTGTTCAACGACATATTTGAAGTGAAAACAGTACTTGTCTCGCCAACTTCAGTCGTAGACTAATCCAGGATTATAGTTTTTTCAATATATAGTCTAATCTATTACCTGATATATACCGTTTGGATTAAGGGTTCAAGAAAAGAGTTAGCTATGCCTAACAAATTTACCTATTGTTTGTATAAGTCCAGGTCAATAAGGTCAATTTATGCAATTGGGTACTTCGCACGTGTTCGAATAAGATTGTGCCTACCTGAATGGGGGACAGTTGTACGCCAACGCACTTTCGTATTGGTGCGTACCTGGTAATTTATTTGTATATCTTGTAACTGCACCTGAATTAAGGGACCAGGATTTGACAAATGATCTCAGGTAAGCATTACAGAATGAAAAACAAAGTCAAGTATCTTCACAATAACGAACGAACAACAACAACAAAAATGGGTTTCACGGTTATATGTCATAAATTGCCCAAAAATGCATGCAACACAATTTTTCCTATGACTTTTTCACTTTTTTTACATTTAAAAAAAGGGGCAAAAACGGGCACATGAAACTTTTGCATTTAATAGAGGAATAATCAAAGAAATTAATTTAAAAAATAGCCGATATAATGTGATATAATTTTTTTATTTTCCATCAAAGTTGAGAAATAGTGAAAAAGTGGATAGTTGGTAAATATTGAATTGCCTCCAAACGCAAAGCAAACAGTATAATTTTTTTTATTCTTTTCTTAATAAATAGATCTATCAATAGAACCAAAATGATGACGATCCGTAACTTAGTTTTGAGATATTGTATCTCAAAGCCACCAAATTACCTTAAAATTGTGATTTTATGTAACACAAAAAATCAGACAACTTAAAAGCTATATCTTCTAAACAAAAAATCCGGTTACATTATGGATTGCAGATTTGAAATCGCTGGAAAATTTCCTATAAAGAAGGTTCATTCAATATTTTTTAGAGGCACATGCAATTTTTGATTTTTGACACTTGACTTGTTCTACGGGCGCCACTGTGCGACGTGACTGGCAATCGAACAGATCGCCATCGGCAAAGCAATAACTAAAAGAAGCCACACGTGAACTCACCAAAGCGTTAAAAATCGAGGACGACCGCGCTCAACGCCGTTACATCGAGCAATTAACAACCACCAGTACGAAAAACTCATTGTGGAGAGCTCACCCAACTCTAAGCTCACCAACAGAAACAGTAATGCCTATAAGAAACTTCGCAGGTGGCTGGGCCCGCAGCGATTTGCTATTCATCTTCAAAAAGTGTTCCAACCTAACCCTGCAACAAATACGTTTGCTTCAAACGGCTCTCAGCTTCAACATGATCCAATCAAGTTTCACCCGAATGAAATCGTTAGAACCATTAGAGAGCAATTGAACCCAAAAAAATCTCCAGGAGGTGACCAAATAACCCCAAAGATGATTATTGAGCTTCCTTACTGTGCGAACTGCATAATTGCCCAGCTCTTCAGTGCTATCACCAAACTTGGCCACTATCCAAACAGATGGAAAAAGTCAATCATCATTATGATACCAAAGCCTGGAAAAGATAACACAGTTCCCACGTCGTATAGACCTATAAGCTTATTATCGTGTCTATCAAAACTTTTTGAAAAATGTTTGCTGTCCCGGATAAATCCATTCCTGAATCTTCATAACATAATCCCATCACACCAATTTGGCTCTCGTGAAAAGCACGGAACAATTGAGCAGGTTAACAGAATAACATCAGAGATACGAAGCGCGTTCGAAAATAGAGAATACTGCACTGCAATATTTCTAGATGTTTCCCAGGCGTTCGACAAAGTTTGGTTGGAAGGTCTGATGCATAAGATCAAAACAATGCTCCCAAACAACACACATAAGTTGCTTAAGTCATACCTCTACGACAGGAAGTTCGCAGTAAGATGTAACACTACAATGTCTGACGCACACAGTATTGAAGCTGGTGTTCCACAGGGCAGCGTACTTGGACCAACACTGTACGTGCTATTCACAGTAGATATCCCAATAAGTAGCCGATTGACAACATCTACCTTTGCTGATGATACAGCTATTCTCAGCCGCTCCAGATGCCCAATACAAGCAACAGCACAACTAGCCCTTCATCTGGTCAACGTGGAAAAATGGTTATCAGATTGGCGAATAAAGGTAAACGAACAAAAATGTAAGCAAGTAATTTTCACCCTTAAGAGGCAAGATTGTCCACCGCTCACGTTAAACAACACCACACTTACAAAAGCAAACGATGTAACGCATCTTAACTTAGATCGTAACTTAGACAGAAGACTTACATGGCGGCGACACATTGAAGCTAAAAGAACACATCTCAAACTGAAAGCCAATAGCCTCCATTGGCTCATCAATGCTCGCTCTTCTCTTAGTTTGGACTACAAGGTCCTGCTTTACAACTCTGTTCTAAAACCAATCTGGACCTATGGTTCCCAGTTATGGGGGAATGCTTGCAACAGCAGCATTGACATTGTCCAGAGAGCCCAGTCAAAAATCTTCAGAACCATCACCGGGGCACCGTGGTATGTTCGGAACGAAAACATTCGTAAAGACTTAAACATCTTAACAGTCAAGGAGGAAATAGCGGAACAAAAAGTAAAATATTTTAGCAAGCTCTCATCGAACACAAATCATCTCGTGAGAGCTCTCACTAGGCTGCGCAGCCGATCCCGTCTTCGTCGTAACGACTTACCAACCCAGCGATAATTTTTAGGGACGCGCACTCAAAATACAGTCAAAAAATAGAATGAACTGTTAGCTAAGATTTATTAATAAGATTTGCATCCTAATTGCTAGTTTCAATAAATAAGCCCAGCAATTAAACAAAAAAAAAATCTGAGTTAAATCATTAAATTTATTGTCGTTCCCTTTATAGTAAATTTTTGGTTGATATGTAAGCTTAAATTTAAACAGAAAGGTTAAACTATGTTCGCTACAATCAAGCGAAACTCAGAGCAGATAGCTATATACATCTACAAGATGCAATAGGCCAACAAGAGGTTGACGCAGCTCAACTTGGTCAGATGGTAATTTTACCATCTTCTTTTACAAGCTCTGCACGATATATGCATGAAAAGACTCAAGATGCTATGATATATGTTCGCCATTATGGGCTACCAGATCCTATCCATAACATTCACATGCAATCCACAATGGAGTGACATCAAAAGTGTTTTATTACTGGGTCAAAAACCGCATGATCGTCACGATATTATAGCTCGAGTTTTTCATTTAAAAGTTATATCTTTAATGTCACTATAGAAAAGGCACTCCATCACAGGGAGTACTGCCTTATAGCCTTTCTAGACATTGAGGGCGCTTTCAACAACGTCGTACCGGGCGCAATCACCGAGGCTTTGTCGGAGCTGGGGGTTGGACACCGCATTGTGGAACTGATTAATAAACTGCTTAAATGCAGGATCGTCAGGGCCACACTGGGGTCTTCGACCATTTCCAGGTCCGTCAAGAGAGGCACCCCACAAGGAGGTGTTCTCTCCCCTCTCCTTTGGAATGTGGCTGTTAACAGCTTGCTGCGCTCCTTGGAGGGAGGGGGCTGTCGGGTGATAGCCTACGCGGATGACGTCGCTACAGCCTTCTCGGGTAAATTCCCCCAAAGTTTGTGCGAGCGTATGACCACCGCACTTCGAACCCTGTCCTCATGGGCCACTTCAAAGGGACTTGGGCTAAACCCAGCCAAAACTGACTTAGTCCTCTTCACTAGGAAGTATAAGATACCTCCCTTCAAACCCCCAACCCTAAACGGTGTGGATTTCGCCTTCAGTAAATCCGCTAAATACTTAGGGCTCTCTCTAGACAGCAAACTAGGCTGGAATCTTAACACCGAAGAACGGGTTAAGAAGGCCTCAGTCGCTTTGTATGCATGCAAGAAGTCCATCGGACTAAAAGGGGGAATGGCACCCCACATCACGCTGTGGCTGTAAACAGCCATCGTTCGGACCATCCTACATTACGGAGTGTCAGTATGGTTGCCAACGCTTTCTAAGAAGACATCAGTCCACAAGCTTGGCAAAGTACAGCGTGCCGCTGGACTGATCACAACAGGGGCCCTCAGAACGACCCCAACTGAGGCTCTGGACAATATACTAAATCTCCTACCAATAGGGAAGGGAAGCACTCTCTTGCATTTCCGAATGTGAATGCTCCGCAAATATAATCTGCATATTTTCCGATAGCCAGGCGGCTATTAAATCTCTAAAAGCGATATCATCCAACTCGATATCTGTCACAAACTGCGGCAGATCTATACACGAGATGGCAAAGCAGTTCGAAATACACCTCATTTGGGTGCCCGGACACAAAGGCATCGAGGGCAACTGCATAGCAGATGAGCTGGCAAGGCATGGCACTTCCATGCCTCTCCTCACAGACAAGGAGGGCTGGGGTATTCCCATGGCCAGCTGCAAGCTCAGAGTTCGATCGCACTTTGAACTCGAAGCTAACAAGGGGTGGCAGTTTACCACCGCCTCAGGTAGGATTGCTAGGCAAACCTGGCCAACGCGCTGCAAAAAGCGCTCCTCAGACCTAATCCACCTAAGCAGATTAGGCTGTGCCGCCGAAATCTGGGCCATTACGGCACTGGCTGGTGGGGTCTCACGCAGCGAGACTTCTAGCCCCTTCAGATGATTTCTGCAGAAGCTGTCGTGACGAGGAGGAGGAGGAAACAGTTTCCCACCTTTTCTGCGACTGTCCGGCACTCTGCAAAAACAGAAATCGCTATCTAGGGTCCTTCTTTCAAATTGCGGATATTAAATTGAAAAATATCCTGTCTTTCATTCAAACCTCTGGCTGGGACCACGCCCTCATAGGCGGTGCGACACGCTCATTGTCTGGGTAGACGGTTTTTGGATTAAGTCCAAACGCGGCACCAAAATGGGCCAACACGTGGCTTATGTGAGTGGGGGGCAATCGAAACCTTCCACTACCGCTCTAACCTAACCTAACCTAATGTTACTATTGACAAAAGGTTCTTTGTTTGGAAGCGTGCAATGTGCAATTCATGTACTCTGTGGAATGGCAAAAGCGGGGCTGACCACATATACATATTCTACGTTGGTTAGAAAATAAAATAAGACCAGATAAAATCGATAAGATTATCTGTGCCGAAATACCAAACGCAGATGAAGATCCTTTGTTATTTAACATTGTTAAGTCAAATATGATTCATGGTCCTTGCGGTGCACTTAATAATAAATCGCCATGCATGAAAAATGGAAATTGTACCAAAAGGTTTCCTTGACAATTACTTAAAGAAACTGTGACTGGAAAAGATAGTTACCCGCTATATCGTAGAAGAGCGATAAAAGATGGTGGTAATGCAATTAATATAAATGGTAATTGCATAGATAATCGTTGGGTTGTGCCTTACAACTGTGTACTTTTGAGATTTTTTGAAACTCACATAAATGTTGAATATTGTAGTTCAGTAAAGTCTATTAAATACATTTTTAAATATGTTAACAAGGGCAGTGATCAAGCATCATTTCCTCTTGAAGACCAACGTAATGAAATTAATATGTACGAAAGTGGCCGTTATATAAGTAGCTCAGAAGCGGTATGGAGATTACACACTTAGCTGTTCATTTAGAAAATGGTCAACGGATACATTTTAGCCCCAATAATCCGCAACAATTACTTGACAGATTAAGCACTACACCCAAAACCACTTTGCTAGCCTTCTTTGAGCTATGCGTACGCGATGAGTTTGCAAGAACGCGTCTTTATTGTGAAGTTCCATCGTATTTTACGTGGAACAATAAAGAATTTCAAAGAAGAAAACGAGGGCATGATGTGCCAAATTTTCCTGGAGTTAAAAGAGATTCAAATTTGGGAAGAGTTTAAACAATTCATCCCAATAATACAGAATGTTTTTATGTAAGAAGCCAATTTCATTTTCAAATTTAAAAGCCGTTAATGGTATAGCATACGCATCATTTCAATTGGCGTGTAAAGCTCTAGGATTACTAGAAGATGATAAGCACTGGGATTCAACTATAGCCGAAGCTGTCATATGTCAAAATCCTACAAAACTGAGAGAACTTTTTGGAATAATGTTAGTATTTTGTCAAATTTCGGATGCTCTTCAGAAGATATTTTAAGAGCTATCATATTTCACAAGACAGAAATATTGATCAAAGTTTTGAGAATAATGTATTTAATAAATGTCTTATTTGCATTGAAGATATAGAACTGTTTATTGGTGGTCAAAACTTGACTTATTATGGACTTCCACTACCAATCAGATCCAAGGAAATTGTTCAAAATAATAAATATCATAGAGAAACAAATTATGAAAATTGCGATAATTTTGTTGTTAACAATGAGCTACTCCTTACTGCTGAGCAAAAACAAGTATACGAAAAGATACTACATAGCGTTGAAGCAGAAAAGGAGAAATCTATTTTTTAGATGCACCAGGTGGAACAGGTTAAACGTTTCTTTTATGTTTTTTATTGGCAAAGGTACGGCAAAGTAAAAAATCTGCATTGGCCCTTGATTCTTCCGGTATCTAACAACCTGTACAACCGCACTGATCTCGGAGATTACAGGAGCTAGAAACAGTCGGTAAAAACAATAAAGTTCCTGCCCAACAAATAATGCCGAAAATAGCTAAAGTTTCCAGCTCGTACGAGTGGTATCTTGACTCTGCAGGTGAAGTAGTTTTGCTATAGTGTTCTATTACCTGGGGCTTGTCATTAATTTTGTGTAATAAAATTGCACCATAGCCACTGCAACTTGCATCCGTATGCAACTCAATTGGATATTTTGGGTCATATATAAGAAGGACTGGTTTATCGGTAAGAGTAGAAATAACCTTTTTTCGTATCTGTTCATGTTCCGTTTTCCAAATAAATTTATTTTTGTCTGACTTTAAAAAATATAACGGTTTCATCAACTGTGAAAATCCCTTAATAAACGGTCGGAAATAAGTTGCTAATCCAATAAATTGCCTAAGTGATGTGACTGACTGTGGAGGCGGAAGAGCAGTCAACGCAACAATTTTCTGAGGGTTTGGGCGAATTTCACCAGCACTAACGTTGTAGCCTAAATATTGAACCGATGTTTTTTATTTATTTATTTATTTATTGTCAGCTAAGAGCCGCTGACATTAAAATGAAATCAAAATTAATTTAAATTAAAAAATAGTTAAAATAATTAAATTTAGTAAAATATAGAATAATATATAAATCTGAAAATATATTTAAAAGTTAACGTTAAAGCTCTGGGAAATTCAATAAAAAATTGAGTAGTCCAACATTTGTTGCGAGGATTGGGAAAAACCCAGAAAAACCCAATCAGACCAGCGTTAGATTAGTAGTTAGTGGTTACGATTAGATAAAGCGAAAAGGATCGATCTTTTTAGTACTGGAGTTGAGGCCTCCAAGGAGACAAGAGAATAAAGTTTGTTATAGTCAGAACATATAACACGAAATGGTTCATGAATTAAATAGTTGCTGAAGCAACGATCAAGGCTATGGGGTAAAAGTTACGTGAAGATCTAATTGGGACATTAAATTTAATTCGACTCAAAAGAACTGATGAGTCGATTTCACCATTAAGTAGGTTAGTAATAAATAATACTCCATGCATAGTTCTACGGTTTAACAGGGAGGGAAGATTTAGCAAAAGAAATCTACTTGAGTACGGGGGTAAGTCAACTCCAGGAACCCAGTTAAAACTTCTAAGGGCAAATAGAAGAAATTTTTTTCTGCACAGATTCAATTCTATCCTGGTGAATCGAGTATTGTGGAGACCACACACAAGATCCATACTCCAGGATGGGACGAACTAGGGATGTATAAAGCGTTTTAGTGGTGTAGGGATCATTAAACTCTTTCGACCACCGCTTGATGAAGCCAAGGACATTAATGGCCTTATTGACCATGGACAAAATATGAGCGTCAAACTTTAATTAAGGATCAAGAATAATGCCTAAATCTTTAATTTCAAACACGCGGTCAAGTGGTGAAGCATCAAGCAAGTAGTGAGAAGTATGAGGGGTACTTCTACAAAAAGACATGACTTTACATTTTGAACAATTTAAATTGAGTAAGTTAAAACGACACCAGGCCGACAATGCACCCAAATCCGACTGTAGTAAATAACACAGGGAAGCGTCATTATATGTGAAACATAGCTTCACATCATCAGCAAACATATATACATAGGAGTTAGTAATAACAGCTGGAAGATCGTTAATAAACAGATTAAATAGCAAAGGTCCAAGGTGACTACCCTGGGGAACACCAGAGGTAACAAAAATAGGTTAAGATACCGACAATTTAAAAACTACTTTTTGTGTTCGACCACACAAGTACTCCGAAAGCCACAATACGAGTTTTGATGGAAATCCAATAATATTTAATTTTTGAAGCAACAGAAAATGAAATAACAGAATCAAATGCCTTACTATAATCGGTGTAAACAACGTCAGTTTGCATTTTTTCCTGGAACCCTTTGATAACAAGCGAAGTGAATTCAAGAAGGTTAGTGGTAGTAGATCTACGCCTAACAAAACCGTGTTGATAAGGCGATATAATTGAACTGCATGTGTGTTGCAGTTGAGAACATATAATTTTTTCAAAGACTTTAGGAATGGCGGACAACTTGGATATGCCTCTATAATTATTAACGTTAGACTTAGAAGAATTTTTATGGAGTGGAATGATAAAAGATTCCTTCCATATAGCAGGAAACACTGTTGAGTCAACAGACAAGTTAAATAATTTAAGTAAGGGTTTACAAAGTGAATCCGCACAGTATCTAAGTATACAACCTGGCACTCCATCAGGATCAGGCAGATAGCCTGGTTTGATAGAGTTAAGGTCACTTAGAAGCGTACACTCAGTTATAACTGGGATATATATGCAGTTAGACGATTGAACTTGAAAAGGATAGGAATGGCTGGTTCTATGTAAATTCGTTGCATATACTGATTGAAAATACTCAGCAAATAGATCGGCTACTGCCTGATCAGAACTTGCTTTTGTATTATCAAGGTATACTGAGGACGGCAAGCAAGAAGACTTACGTTTAGAGTTAACAAATTTATAAAAATGTTTAGGGTCACGTGAAAAGTTTAGTCTACAACGATTAAGATAATTATTATAACAAGATGTGTTAACAGAAAGAAAACTAGATTTTGCTACTTAATACGAAGATAAATCTAAAGTGGTTCCCGATTTTTTAAATTTTTTATAAGATTTTGTCTTCGCGTTTTTCAATTTCGATAGTTCCCTCGTAAACCAAGGTGGCTTATTAACACTTGCAGAATAAGTGAGGGGAACGCAAATATCCAAAAGCGCATTCAAAGACCTATAAAATATGGCAATGGCAGTTTCTGTATCACTACAAGAATAAAGACGAGACCAACGAAAGCAACGGGTTTTTAAAGTATTATAAGATATTGCACTAGGGTTAAAAATTTCTATGGATAGCTCTAAGGTTGGATGGTAGGTGTCTTCCGGAAGCACTAGAGGGGGTATTCTACAAGCATTACTGCAATCTGAGTCCGAAACAAATATCAAGTCCAACATTCTACCACTACAGTTATGCACCCTGTTAACTTGCGATAGGCCTAACTCCAGTAGGCCATCGATAAAATCATCAGAAGTGACTGGTAATATCGCCGAAGATGTGTCATTCACAGACCATACAACATGTGGCAGATTAAAATCACCAACCACTATCAGATTATCCATATCTGTCAACAATGACGAAACAAGTTGCAGGGCACTAAGATGGGATAAGTAAATGTTAGTATCAGATTGAGGAGGAATATAAGAGCAAGTTACATAAAGTGAACGGCCGTTTAGTAATATTTTAACACATAAGAACTCTATGTCCGGAAGATTATGAGAATGAATCTGTTCAGAGGAAAAACAAGAGTCAACAGCAATGAGAACACCACCCCCCTTGCGGGAGGTGCGATCGCATCTGTACAAGTTATATTTTGAAGGAAAAACGGAATAATCAGAAAAATCGGGTTTTAACCAGGTTTCCGTGAGTGCTACTATATGTGAATCAAATGATAAGCTGTTAACATATAATTTAGAAAGTTTAGTGTTAAGGCCTCTAACGTTTTGATAGGCCAAACTAAGTTGTTTTGTTAGTTTTTTGCCACCGAGGTGGAGGCAACTGGGTGGCTAACAGGCTGTGCACTACTAATCCTAATGCCCTTATTATTATTACTTCGCCTATTCTCATACTCCTTTACAACAAGCTGCTGCGGCCAGAATTTTTCTGAACAAATTGTCGAAAAGAGTTCAGGCGGCACGCTCAACTTGAAAGAAGATATACTTCGGGCGTGTTTAAATTTAAACTTCTCAACAATAATAAGAGCAGAATCAATTTTACTTTTAACATAAGCTGAAACATCATCCGATGAAGTATCGGATGCCAGCCTGGACACAAATATAAATTTGTTAAATGGCACAACAACAAGAGGCTTGGGAGCCCCAGTTGTACCTGCATTGGGATCAATAGGCGCACAGGCAGTTGAACCGATTTCATGCATAGGATCAGAAGAAAGGTTATTAGTAATGGTTCTTGCCGGCGAATTAAATAACATTAATGGGCTGGCCGTTGGTTGATTGATGCTGGGCACCAGAAGGTGCTTTGTGGGGATGATAGGTGGGACAATAGGCGGATTAGGTCCCGAAGTCTTTTTACGCTTCGGAGATTCTGTCGTAACCTTGCCATTTTTGAAATTAGACTCAAGCTCTGTAAAGGAGTTTTGCAGTGCATTAAATGCAATATGCATAGCTTTGAAGCCTAAATGAGTCTGTCTCATGAATTTTGAAGACTCTTTAACCACCTCCCTACAGGGCTCACAATACCATTTAAGGCCTGTGTCTGCAATCAAGCAGTCCCTGGTTTTGGCAGTAAAGCCAACACATTTCATGTGGATCATGTTGTCGCACAATCCACACAGAATAAAATCTTGATTGGTTGTTTCAACCAATTTGCAGTTTTTGCTGCAGCAAACAAGCATTATGAAATATGTAAATAAATTTACTAAAGAAATCGATATGCTACAGCAAAACAAGGTAGAGTGCAAGTATGTAAGTATAAACGTATCGAAGCAATGAGCACGATACAACGGTTAAAATCAAGAGAGCGGTTGAGTGAAAGAGCGTGAGCGCAAATGCAGATAAATACAACCGCCAGATAAGAGCGGACAAAGCGGGAGAGGTGCTGGAGAGCGAGATCAAGCAAATAGACAAGATGTTTGTTGTTAGTAGAAGAAGAATATATAAAACACAAAGTATGTATATAAAACCGCAAATATATGAGTGTATGTATGTACGTATGCTCGTTTGTTTTCTTTTCAAGCACTGCAGCGTCAATTCGACTGCAAGTTAAATTAAATGAATATTCAACAAGAAAACTTCAATAATGCACGCGCAAATACACACAACGTACACTTGCGATCACTGTTAGAGACGTTTACCAAAATAAACCGAATAAAACACCGTACACAAACACAAGAAATTAATAAATTATTAAGAGCACTCAAAAACACATCCGTCACCAACGAAAGACAATTGACAAGAAGGAACACTTTGTAACGTTGAATGAAAACCCGGCCTCTGTCAGAATGTCTAGAACAATTTGTAGTCTTTCTAACGCCTTACATTGTGTTGAGGCAGTTATCATGATGTCGTCCATATAGACGATAACATAAGAATTTGCAAGATCCCCTTGCGCCTGCATTACTAAACGTTGAAAAACCGAAGGCGCATTTTTAAGCCCGAATGGAATAGATAAAAACTCATACTGGCCATCGGGTGTCACAAAGGCTGTATACTCAATTGAATCCGCATTTAAAGGAATTTGGTAATAGCCACTAGCCATATCTAAAAATGTAAAATAATAAGTTCCTCGAAGTCTATTTATTTGATCCTGTATGAGTGGCAACGGGTATTTATCAGCGACTGTGTTTGAATTTAACTCTCTATAGTCAACACAAAGTCTATCCGAACCATTTTTTTTCTTAGCCAGTAATATAGGGTTTGCATAAGGTGAACAGCTTGGTCTAATTATATTGCATTTCAGCAGTTCGTCAATTTTTTCTCGAACTAAATCTCGCTCGCATGGGCTTAATCGATATGGCCTTCTTTGAACTGTTTTTCTTGGATCAATTAATCTTATTTTCATTTCGCCTATAAAAGAATTTTTTTTTTTTCATTATCAATATCGGTTGACTCACTGCCGGTACATAAATTAATTATTTTGGTTCTTGAAGTTTTAAATTGGTTTGATGAAATGACAATATCAAAACCCCGATTTAGTATTTCGCGACCAATGACAATATCGTTTTGCATATGATCATCGCCTATTACATAGAACAAAATTTCAATGCAATTATCATCAATTTTTACGTTACTTAAAATTTGTACAGTACTACACATTCCATTACTGCCTATGCCTTTTAGCATAACAATATTATTAAATCTTTTATCAGAAAATTTAGTAATTAGCTTTTCTTTCAGCAGCGAGCATTCCGCTCGCGAATCAAAGGTGATTTCGAAAATTTGGCCTCTATGGTTTATGAATCCCTTAGGTACTGCAACACTGCACTGCTCCACTCGCTTTTCTCTGTTGAATTTTTTGTTCCCATCAGCTTCCTTTTTTGCACATTGGGTAGATATGTGACCCTGTTCACCGCACTTGTAGCAAGTTACACTTGATTTTCCGCGTTGTTGACCATCATGTCTGTCATGTCGTTCTTTGTCATTGGCAAACTGATTTTGTTGCTTCCTAAGTCTGCATTCAAACATTTTGTGTCCCAATTTTCCGCAGAAATGACATTCCATCGATGACTGCTTTTGCCGTTTAGGATAAGTTTCTGTTTGTTGCTCCATGAAACCATTTTTCCGTTTATTAAAAGTGAACGCTTTTAATTCGGACTGTAAATCGCCTCTGGTTCGAACATTTGATGTAAAACTTAAACGCTGCAAACGTTACAGACACAGCATTTCTTCCGTTTCCATTTGGCGCCATTTCGTCGTTAGTTCTGTAACCATGCGGCTTGCATGGACTGCAAGACACTGGCGGCTGGTGTTTCTATAGTGTCAAAGCGATGGATGAACAGTTCTTTAAACTCGAGCCAGGCTATGTCAGCGTAACACACTTGGGAGAGCCATTGCGAAGCGCTGCCCTCTAATGCTGAACTTAATGCCACTACCAACGCACTACCTTTCAATGCATTTTCTTGCAAAATTTCAACGGTCTTACACCACGATTGCGCCTGCCTTGTCTGGGTTGAAATTGGGTAATTGCACCGCTGTACTTTTCCCTGTATGAGATGCCGTTGTTTGTATGGCCCGCACAATTATTACGAAAGGGGAGGTTAGTGCACTGCGACCACCTGGGTCTTTTGTGCCCTCATCCTAGTGTATGAGCTACAGCTCCCCGTACAGTGCAATCGATCGCAGAAACGCGATGATGTCGCCTGGACGGAGAGCCCTCATCTCCTCAGTGTTTAGTGTGACCCGCCCGAGCTGAGATAATCTCAGCCGACCTATGGCAGGGCATTCCTCTAGTAGGTGTTCTGGAGTTTCGTCCCCCTCCAGACAGAGCCTGCATGTGGCCTCGTTCCCTATGCGTAACCTATGTAAATGCCTACGCAATCTGCAGTGTCCTGTCAAGAAGCCTGTGACAATCCGAAGAGAAACCTTGCTCAGCTTCAGACAGTCCTCAGTCCTCGTCTTGTTATAGTTGCCTAAAAGCCTTTTACTCTGTCTCGCCCCCTGCGAACACAACCAGAAGTTCGCACTATCGGACCAAAGGTCAGAGCGGCTGCTCTGCTCGATGACCCCAGGGCCCAGCCCACAGAAGGGTTCCGGCCCGCAGAAAGGAGTGCTTGCCCCCTTTCTGGCCATTTGGTCCGCAACTTCATTACCCGGGATTCCCGCGTGCCCAGGGACCCAATAGATGGTGACTCTATTATTAGTCCCCAACCTGTTTAATGTTTCTATACATTGCCAAACCAGCCTGGAAGCTATCTTATAAGCACCTAGTGCTTTTATAGCTGCCTGACTGTCTGAAAAGATGGCTATGTCTCTGCGATCGTACCCTCTGTCGATGTTGAAAGCGGCACATCTCTCTATCGCGTGTATTTCCGCTTGGAAAATACTGGCGAACTTGCCAAGGGGTTCATGGTAATTGAGTCGAGGTCCGCAGACTCCGGCCCCGGCCCCCTCCTCTGTAAGCGAACCGTCTGTGTACCACCTAATAGCATGTGTTTTCACATTATAGGTAGTTGACAGGTTGGTCCATTCTGCCTTATTGCTAAGCTCTATGTTAAAGAGCTTACTGAAGCTAAATTGCGCCATCTGCGCATCCTGTGGGTATTCTAACAGTGAGCCTGTGGCTCCTGCAGCCGATCCGGTTGCTAATGCCCCCGTTATCCTCATATGACTTCTGCTTGCGTTGTGTTTTATGTATATATGCAGCGGTGGAAGCCCTAGTAGAACGTCTAGAGCCGTGGAGGGGCAGGTGCGCATTGCGCCCGAGATGCACGAGCATGCAAGCCTCTGGAGTTTACCCATTTGCTTTCTCGCACCTTCCCGGTCCATGCGTTCAGCCCAGACCACTGCTCCGTAGCACACCATGGGCCTCACCATAGCAGTATACATCCACATCAGAATCTTAGGTGAAAGCCCCCAGTTTTTCCCCGCAAGAGTTCTGCAGCTCATCAGGGCCAAAGTGCCCTTCCGAACAGCATGCTCCACCTGCTGTTTCCAGAGGAGTCTTTTATCTAGTATAACCCCCAGATATTTGACCTCCGTGGACACTGGTATAATTGTACCTCCAATGACTATGGGTTTCATAGACTTAAGCTTGTACCGATTTGTGAAGGCGACAATCGTGGTCTTTGCTGGGTTGATGTTCAGCCCCACGTCCCTACACCAGTCCAGGCTTAGTCGAAGGCCCAGGGTGACTCTATCACATAATGTGCTCTCAAAATTCCCCTTGCAGATTATGGTTATGTCATCGGCATAGCCTAGACATCGAAAGCCATTAACCGTAAGCTTAGCTAAGAGATCATCTACCACCAGACTCCAAAGGAGAGGTGATAGGACACCTCCTTGAGGACAGCCTCTGGTGGTTTGTGCTCTAATCGTCGAGTTACTGACGGTTACTTCTGCTATGCGAGAGTCCAGGAGTGTGCCTAACCAGGACGTGAGTCCTGATTCAACTCCTCTACTCTCAAGAGCTCTGACCACCACGTCATGCGCCGTGTTGTCAAAAGCACCTTCTATGTCCATAAAGGCGCAGAGTGCGACCTCTTTTGCTTTCACAGACTTCTGGAGAGTGTTCACTAGGTCAAGCAAAGCTGACTCCGTTGACATCCCTGCCCTATACGCATGCTGATGTGCATGTAGTGGCTTGGCCACTAGGTGCACAGATCTAATGTGATTGTCTACTATCTTTTCGAGGGTTTTTAGCAGGAATGAGGTAAGGCTGATTGGCCTGAAGGATTTGGGAAGAAATGGGTCTTTCTTTCCTGCCTTCGGGATGAAAATCACCCTCGCTGTCCTCCATTCCCTAGGTATGTACCCCAGGGCAATGCTCCCACGGAAAATTCTGATTAGAAATACTAAGAGAGGGTCTATACCCTTCTGTAAGAGGATGGGCAGGATGCCATCCACCCCCGGGGCCTTATAGGGACTAAGTGCTCCGATGGCCCACCTGATCTTATGCTCAGTTACAATTTCTGCAGCTAATCTCCACTCGGGTCTCCTCCCAGAGGTCTGTACGTAGCTGCTATCACTATCTGAAATGGTCCTACAAAGCGGGAAATGAGTTTGTAAGAGAAGTTCAGCCTTCTCTACCTCATTGTCCGTGAAAGTCCCATCCTGTCTCTTAAGGCAAAGTTCCGAGAGCACTTTCCCTTTTGAGATGGCTTTGAACACCCTTGCAGCGGGCGTGGCCTGCTCTAGAGTGGAACAAAACTTCCTGAAATGATCCCGTTTGCTATTGCGTATCTCCTTGTTATACTCAGTGAGCTTCCTGGTATAACAATCCCACTTGTCATTATTCTTTTTAGCTGCGTTAAACAGTTTCCTAACCTCCACTCGAAGTAGTCCTAGCTTCTTAGTCCACCATGGGTTATCCCTGCTGGATTTAATGCTCTTAATAGGACAGCTTGAATGATATGCATCCAAGATAGTCTTGCCCACGTCTATAGATAGCTGCTCAATCTCTTCCTGTGAGGAAACTCTTTTACTGTAGTTTAGTCTGCTCAGATTTAACCCCAGACAGGACCGATATTGTTGCCAATCAGTCTGTCGAGGATTTCTGATGTCCTTACTAAAACTTAGGTTGCTACAGATGTCGAATAGGATAATCCTATGGTCCGACAATGATGGTTCAGTAGAGACTCTCCAGTTGCGAACCAACCTGGAGCCTCCGTCATTGCCAAAGGTGATATCTAACACCTCGGCCCTGCTTTTGGTTACAAACGTAGGTTCTGCCCCCACGTTGAAAACAGTGAGATCCTTAACTAGTAGAAAATCAAGTAAACACTCACCTCTGCTGTTTGTTTCTGTGCTGCCCCACGTGATGCTATGTGCGTTGGCATCGCACCCCAGCAGCAATGGCAGCTTCTTGCTGCTGCAGTAGTCCACTAGAGCCTGAACCTCTAATGGAGGAGCCTCCGCCTCATCTCCCGGGAAGTACGCTGACGCCACCACGATACTTCCATGCTCTCCAGTGATCAGCACTGCTACTAAATCTTTGGTGAGAAAGTTAGAAAGACATAGAAAGTTAGTATTCTTCCGTACCAAGATACAAGCTCTTGGCGATGCCTCTCTTACATCCGCAATTACTCTTGCACTTACGTGGTTAAGGCCGCAGATCCTGCCTCTGACGACCCATGGCTCCTGGATGAGCACCAGCCCCAGGTCCAACCTGGTGACCAACCTGCCGATGACAGCCGAAGCTGCCCTCGCATGATGCAGGTTAATCTGTGCAACGCTGGTGGTCTCCATCCCTAGAGCTCTTCTTCACCCTCCGAGAGCGTCAGATATGCCTCTGACTGCGCCCCGGTGGGTGTCCGCTCATCATCGGATGGCCCATCCTCACTGGTGATGTCACCATCTCCGCGGACGTTGAGTCCAGACAGGTCCAGACCCTGGAGGGACACCGAGTCTAGCTCGGCCTCCACTACCGCCAACGCCTCTACTTCCGCTGCTCCATCTGGCGGGCATTCATGCGTTCCTTCGGCTGAGGCTGCCGAAGTGCCAGGCACATCGTCAGCTTTCGCCTCCGCATCAGCCGCCGCCGCTTCCTCCTTCTTCCCATGGATCTTGCATTTGAGCTGCCCAAAGCGGAAGCTCAACAGCATGCCCCGGTTCTTTAGGAGAGCAAGTGCGTCATCCTCCACGCCTAGCGTCAGGATCTTGCCTCCCTCAGCCTCCTTCCACCTGAGCAGCTTCCAGGTATCCGTGCTGAGCCCTCTGTTCTGCTCCGTGAGTAACCCAAAGGACTTTGCCACCGGCTCGCCCGCCGTCCGTGGCAACAAGACGGTCACGATGTTGGGCATCGGAATCTCGTCCTTTGGGCAGGTGCAGAGCTGCACGCCCACCGCAGAGCTGATGCTAGGGACCTTAAGTACTAGCCACTTCTTGGTCTCATCATCCATACAATCCACCAGTACCAGGCCTGTGCGGAAGTGGATGCCGTTGAAATTTAGGCTTACGGTCCAGCCCTTCCTCATCTCCTCGACGAGGGCCAGTTCCACCGCCGTCAGCTCCTCTTTGGACAGAAGCCTCTTCGGGTACTCGCTCGCCATTATAGCCAAGATTGTGCCCTTGGCTACGCTGGCGTACGAGGCTGCCTTCGGATGCTTCGTGTCCCTCGAGGTTCCAGAGCCCTCAGGAGCCGCGTTGCCCTTGCGCTTTGGTTTCTTATTTTTATTGGCGTCATTGGGGGCCTCAGCAGGCGATGTTTGTTGCCATTGCCGCTTCTTCCCCACGCCAGCTTCCTCTCCCTTCCTCTCGCCTGGAGACACGGTCGGGGCCCGGTGCTCCAGCGCTCTCATGCGCGCCTCCTCCGGCTTCAAGCCACGACCCAGGTACCGAAGATACCATTTGCGGCCGGCTCCGCTTAGGCCATGCCTTAGCGGGTCGCCAGCCCCACCGGGTTGACCTGGTGCCGGGATGGGCGGCATCTGCTTCCTCTTCTGCGGACCAGAAGAGGGTGTTGCAGTGTCTTTCCCGCCGACATTGCTTGTCTGCGGGACAGCCACTGGGGCAGTGCCGGGCACTGCGCTCCCACCCCCTACGTTCGTCCGTTTGGTGTCCTCACTGTCCACCACTCGCGGCTTGAAAGCCTCTGTACTTCTGGAGGTGCTTTGCTTCGGGGACGAGCCCTTTGGCTTGGCAACACTCCTCGAGTGGGGGGCCTGGCCCCCGCGCGGTGTCAGCTTGCCACCCAAGTCCAGAGCCGCCTCTACCATCCGCTCTGCTAGCTGTGTAGCGGTTAAGCCCCGCATATCATTAAAAATTTTTCTTTTGTCCATAAATTAGGTCCCACGAGTATGGGGGAAAGTAGTACCGGCGTGTCATAGCCCCCATTAACACGCCGGGGCCAGGTATACTCACCGAGGCGGCCAGGTATCGGTGAGGCTCCGTTCTATTACAGTCGGTATCCCCTGACTGCAAACCAGCCAATGGGCACGGACCACGTAACACCCTGGCTTAGGGGAGTGAAGAGGCACCCTTGCCTAAGGACGTCACCACTGCCCGTGTGAGATGTGAGGGATAGGAAATGGGTAGGATCTTGTGTAGGAATTGGGTGTGTGTGAGACTATGTTTTAAAGACGGTCAGACAAGCGCCTTGTCGGTCCCACTAACGGTGTGGTACCCGCTGTTGTCCGGGACTGCTTATTACGACAAGTCGCTATTCGCAGCTAACCTCCACTGGAGGCCTTGCGCTATCCGCAACCTGCGACCCGTCCGGTGGCTTCAGCTAGCCCACCTCAGAACCATCTCACAAAGTTCGTTGGTACCAGAATGGCCCGCACAAGTTCAATTAAATTTTTATTTTAAAATTCCATGATGGTACGCCATGGTCCATCTACTGTTGAAGGTATAGGGCCAGATCCCACTTATGATGTCGTAGTGTGCTCGTCTTCCATTAGAGCGAAGAGCGTTTCGATCTTTACACAGGCGGAACTCAAGCACACTGACTGCTCGTTTTTCTAACTGCCTATGCAATTCCCTTGAACCACACTCGGCGACAACGGCGTGCCGTATGGAAAACAACCAGTGGTGGCGGATAAAGGAAAATGGAAACACTTGTTAGTTTTTATTATATTGTGGTTGCGCCAAAACATCGGAATTATATGCATATAAAAATGTATGTAAAATATACATACATATATAGAGGCAACGGACGAAAGGAAAATGAGCAAGAATTATTTTATTGGGAAAGCTTTAACGGGCTGCGTTTAAGACTTAATAAAAATACTTGGAAATTATATTGCTAATCTGGTTTAAAAAAAGTGGTGAGAATATGCTTGTAGATGTGTATGTGTGTGTAGATGAATGCCACCGTAGCTTGCTGGGGCGAGCGATAATTATTATCATCAATAATTAATCCGGCTCGAAGGACCATGAAAACGTCGAAGGGTGGAATATTTATAGTTACGCACACACGACAAAATTAGCAAACGCAAATGAATAAAAGAATAAACACTTTAAACTTTTCGGTATTTTGAGCGTGGGCGTAGAACTTCTTTTATTGGCATTAAAACCAGTACTAACATAAAAGCCTACTGAGCATGCTCAGCAAGCTAATTACATTAAGTTAACATTAACAGGAATGTAATAAAGGGAGAGAGTGCGAGCTTTTATGCAAGATTCAGGTGGGGAGCTGCAGATGCCGCTGCCTACTTTCCGGCTTGAACATATATATGTAAGCTAAAATTTAAACAGAAAGGTTAAACTATGTTCGCTACAATCAAGCGAAACTCAGAGCAGATAGCTATATACATCTACAAGATGCAATAGGCCAATTCGCCATTATGGGCGACCAGATCTTTTTTTAACATTCACATGCAATCCACAATGGTATGACATAAAAAGTGTTTTATTACCGGGTCAAAAACCGCATGATCGTCACGATATTATAGATCGAGTTTTTCATTTAAAAGTTAAAGCTTTAATGTCACTAATGACATAAGGTTCTTTGTTTGGAAGCGTGCAATGTTTCATGTACTCTGTGGTATGGCAAAAGCGGGGTTTACCACATATACTTTTCTACTTTGGTTAGAAAATAAAATAAGACCAGATAAAATCGATAAGATTATATGTGTCGAAATACCAAACGCAGATGAGGATCTTTTCTTATTTAACATTGTTAAGTCAAATATGATTCATGGTCCTTGTGGTGCATTTAATAATAAATCAACATGCTTGAAAACTGGAAAATGTACCAAAAGGTTTCCTCGACAGTTACTTAAAGAAACTGTGACTGGAAAAGATAGTTACAATCTATATCGTAGAAGAGCGATAGAAGATGGTGGTAATACAATTAATATAAATGGAAATCATTGGGTTGTGCCTTACAACTGTGTACTTTTGAGAACATTTGATGCTCACATAAATGTTGAGTATTGTAGTTCTGTAAAGTCTATTAAAAACATTTGTAAATATGTTAACAAGAGCAGTGATCAAGCATCATCGTAATGAAATTTATATGTACGAAAGTAGCCGTTACATAAGTAGCTCAGAAGCGGTATGGAGAATTCATGCATTTCCCATACATGAACGTTTTCCGGCACAATCATTTAGAAAATTTTTAACGAATAAACTTAAGCCCCAATAAGCCGCAACAATTACTTGGCAGATTAAGCATTATACCCAAAACCACTTTGCTAGCCTTCTTTGAGCTATGTGTACGCGATGAGTTTGCAAGAACGCTTCTATATTGTGAAGTTCCATCGTATTTTACATGGAGCAATAAAGAATTTCAAAGAAGAAAACGAGGGCTTGATGTGCCAAATTTTCCTGGAGTTAAAAGAGATCCAAATTTGGGAAGAGTTTAAACAATTCATCCCAATAATACAGAATGTTTTTATTTAAGACTTTTACTACATTTTGTAAGAGGCCAACTTCATTTTCAAATTTAAAAACCGTTAATGGTATAGCATTCGCATCATTTCAATTGGCGTGTAAAGCTCTAGGATTACTAGAATATGATAAGCACTGGGATTCAACTATAGCCAAAGCTGTCATATGTCAAAATCCTACAAAACTGAGAGAACTTTTTGGAATAATGTTAGTATTTTGTCAAATTTCGGATGATCTTAAACTTTGGAATACTTATCAAGAGAGTTTCTCAGAAGATATTTTAAGAGCCTTTCATTTTTCACAAGACAGAAATATTGATGAAAGTATTGTGAATAATGTATTAAATAAATGTCTTATTTACATTGAAGATATTGTACTGTCTATTGGTGGTCAAAACTTGACTTATTATGGACTTCCACTACCAATCAGATCCGAGGAAATTGTTCAAAATAATAAATATCATAGAGAAACAAATTATGAAAATTGCGATAATTTTGTTGTTAATAATGAGCTACTCCTTACTGCTGAGCAAAAACAAGTATACGAAAAGATACTACATAGCGTTGAAGCAGAAAAAGGAGAAATCTATTTTTTAGATGCACCAGGTGGAAAAGGTTAAACGTTTCTTTTATGTTTTTTATTGGCAAAGGTACGGCAAAGTAAAAAAACTGCATTGGCTCTTGCTTCTTCCGGTATCTAACAACCTGTACAACCGCACTGATCTCGGAGATTACAGGAGCTAGAAACTTTAAATTTTAGAATGTCAAGTTTATTTTAATCGATACACACACGCATACATTAAACAAGTGGAAACGTTGCAGTCGGAAGCAACCGACTGCGGTATACTCGATAACAGGCCTTATTCCAAAGGGGTACGGTCACGGGAGGGGTTAACGCTGTCTCAAAGATTGTCTGATTGGTGACTCTAGATCAAAGTTTGTAAAAGGTGGGTCAAATTTTTGCTGCAGATGGTTATGGGATGTCAAATGCTATAATCCTTCCAAATTTGGTAACTCTAGCTCAAAGGTGTTGGAAGGGGGGATGGGGGCGGTATGAGTAGGCAAGGCATCCGAATTTTTGATGCAGATCTTTGTGGAATGTCAATTGCTATCTTCATACCAAATTTGGTGACTCCAGCACAAAGTTTGTAAAAGGTGGTGAACATTTTTGATGCAGATATATGTGGTATGTCAATTGCTATCTTCAAACCAAATTTGGTGACTCTAGCTCAAAGTTTTAAAAGGTGGATCAAGGGGGGCTGGGGGTGGTATGGGTGGGCGTGGCATCCAAATTTTTGCTGCAGATCTTTGTGGGCTCTCAATTGCTATCTTCCTTCCAAATTTGGTGACTCAAGCTAAAAGTTTGTAAAAAGTAGGGAAAGGGGGCCTGGGGGCGGAATGGGTGGGCGTGGCTCAATAACTTGGAAAGATACACGCATTCCCGTTTTTGACGAAGCGTTAGGGCGCCTAGGGTAGTATTGGTGGACGTGGCATCCAAACCTTTGATGCTGTTTTTCGGGGCTCGTCATCATCTATCTATCTTGGCACCAAATTTGATGGCTCCAGCTCAAAAACTGTGGTAGATATAGGCTTTTCCGTTTTCAAAATGGGGGGGGAACGGGTGGGTGTGGCTCCAAAACTTTGATGCAGTTCTTTGGGGGTCGTTACCAGCTATCATCCTACGAAATTTGGTGGCTCTAGCTCAAACACTATGAATGATACACGCATTCCCGTTTTTAAGGAGATGGTGGGGCCGAGGGGGGCGGCTAGGATGGCATGAGTGGGCATGGCATCCAAAGTTTTGATTCAGTTTTTGGGGGGTCATCATCACCTATCTTGGTACCAAATTTGACGGCTCTAGCTAAAAAACTGTGGGAGACATAGGCTTTTTTGACTTTTAAATTTTGGGGAGCAATGGGTGGGCGTGGGTTAAAAGTTTTTGATGCAGTTTTTTGGGGTTGCTAGTAGCTAACTTCTTACCAAATTTGGTAGTTCTAGCTGTAAGTATGTGCGAAATATGTGGATTTATCGGTGTTGAGTTATCGAAATTATTGCCAGCCCCCAGTTATCGTAGAACACCAATCTTGACACTTTAATTTACTATGCCATAGATAAAGAGAATTGGAATTGGAATTGTGCGCATGCGGCAGGACAGACCGACACCATGACGGACATTGCACAAACCCAATATACTCTTTACGTTCGGTATCGAGTATAATCAAATAGGAATGCCCTAGTCGAGGAAGTTCGACTAGAAGAAGTATGTATGTATGTAAGTAATGCTGAGCTACTGGATACATGTTTAAACTTTAATCTTCGATATCTCTGGTGTTTCAAAACGCTACCGATGAAATTTTCACATAGTTGAGAAACAAGGGTTTAGGCATCCTTGTTCTTTTAAAATATTATTATTGAAATATGTAAAATCAGTCATATTTTTCAATGTTTTGATGCCAACTTTCTTTTATGGGACAACATAAATAACTTTTCTGGTGGCAGCACTGAATATAAATCGCTATCTCTGAGGCTTAAGCTTACTGCGTGGAATTATGCGATTGTAATCTAGTTAAATGGGGAGAGTTGTCGAGTCAAATAAGTAGCAGAACGTGAGCGCTATTCATGTTATTCAAATAACCTTCAATTAATACAACATATATTGGTATTTTTAAAATATGCAATTATTAACTTTATTGATTTTATTTGGATACTTTTTTTGATGCCCAGTGGCTAAGCAAAATGAAATGAATTTGAAAGGAAGTGAACTTATCTTTTCAGTGCCAGGTATAAGTTTTTACGCTTAATCCTTAAATTTAATAATAATGTGAATGAATACATATCACATTTTCAGATGATCCCGAAGTCAAGTCAGTTTTCTTTTCAACAAAAACTGGCAATGATTGCAAATCAGACTACAGATTCACGCATAAAGACCCCAAAAATGACTCATTGAAAGTTAAATTGGACTTAATGGAAAACCAAAAACACAATGTAATACAAGTTTATAGTGTTCTTGAAATTAAAGACCAAGTAATCACGAAAAGTTGTGATTTAAAGATTGATTCTCAAGGAAATGAAACAAAGCAGCCGAAACCTATATTATCGAAAACAATACCCATGGCTTGCAATAGCGAAAAGCGCGGAAAAAATTATGGTAATAATTCTACAGCTGAATCAGATGATTATTCGAATATGGGCTGCAGAAAACTTTAATGACAAAAAACTGACCCAATGGACTCATGCCGTGTACTCTCGGGTAGATACAGAGCATGCCGAGTTAAAGGCTTATTTAAAAGATGAAAGAAACAGCTACGTAAAAGATAACAGTTTGCATATAGATGCCACATTGTCGACTTACGAGTTTAACGATGAGTTTGAATTGCCTGATAGCACTATGGTATGGTCGGATTGAGATAAGTGCTAAAATGCCTGTTGGCGGATGGCTAATTCCCTGTATGTTTTTATTTATTTTAAGAATCTTTTATAATCACCACACACTTACTGCTACAACCGAACGACACGGAAGTTGAATCTGATTTTACCTCACACATTAGTGTCGGCTGGTCTAAGGTGTCATTCGAACCGTGCTGAAAATCAACCTGGCCGGGGGCCCAGATTAAAAACTAGCCCAGTCGCCAACGGTGAGCTCAGGCAGATGGCGACCGCCTGTTCTAATTAGCCTTACCCGGGTACTGCGGATCTCTGCCCGGGTAGACCCTATATTTCTCCGCAACTCGTGGAAACATGAAAGGATTATATAAAAATAAAAGGTATTTAGGAGTGCAGCAGGATACTCCTGTGGCCAGTGTCGCGAGACACTTTGAGGACCGCCTCCTTGACGGGGAGCGGCCCTCCAATGTGGGACCACCCCCACGGCGCCCTAACCAGGCGCAGCCAACAAGCAGGCCGCAGGCGGCAATAGATACAGCGCACGCATAACCGACGACGAGGGAAGCCCCACGTCACCGTGTCGCCCCAGCTGCAGGAGAAGGAAGCAAGGCTGGACCATCCCAGCCGATGCGACCGAGACTTAGCGCAGTTAGGCGACATGGCGTGCAGCACCAGCAGCCAAAAGCGCAGTAGCCAATATTGGGAGAGCCAAATGACCCAAACCGAAAAACGCTGAACGGCTCGAAAACCAAATGGTACCTTAGGTACCTTCAGCAGGGACTACCCCCTGCTGAGGCTCCGCGCATGGCAACGGCTGGAAAGGACTCGGCCAGCCAGGTACGGGGACCAGCACCCAAACGCCTGAGCAGTACTTTGAAGCCACCCACTGCCACCCCCAAGAGGGCGTGCCCAGAGGAGCGTCCCAGCACGTCGGCAGCCGCCGTAGCAACAGCAGTGAGGTCTTCCTCTCCATTTTCTACCGAGACTCGCATGCAGCGATTGCAAAAAAGTCAAGGTGGCCGTGTTACCTGTGGAATACCCGCAGGTAATGCTCAGCCATGGGGACTTGTCCGCATTGAAGGAGGCCGTCCTGGACGAGATTATCCTCACAGGATGGGACACCGCGGTCGCGTTCGCGGGCATTCATTTCCGGGTTGGCTACCTGGTCACTGAATGTTCCGACGATCACTCAGCGGAGTGGCTGAGGATCGTGGCGTCAAGACGGCAGTCGTGGAAAGGGGCTCCACTGCACTGAAAGGTGGGTGATGATATTCCATCACCCCACAATATCACCATATTCTTCCCAAGAAGCGCGGATCGGTCAACCGAATCCTTGTTGGTTCTGCTGAGGAACCAGAACAAGATCGAGACCGACTCGTGGAAAGTGCTATCAAGGAGGACGGAAGATGGAGGTGCGCTATTGGTGATAGGCATCGATGAGGCATCCAATGACGCGATAGTGGCGAGAGGCCACCAAGTTTCATTCCGCTGAGGGACCATCCCCGTTAGCGGTCTGAAGAAGAAGAGTGTTGGCGCGAGGACTGCCCCTGCCCAAACGACAGCCTCGGGAGCTGCAGGCTCGGCCCCCACACCTCCCACCACCACTTTTCCGAGTGCTCATCTGGCAGGTGTCTCTGATGTATCAGAGGATCTGGCCAAGGATGAGGACCTGGCGGAGATGACGCTTGGTCCAGCAGAGCTGGAAGGGATGGATGATGAGGTGCCGATGTCCTCGCAAGAGGTAACTGAGGAGCTTCAAACGGCAGAAGCTGACGTCACCATGCATCACCCGGAGCTGGAGCGGCGGGTGAATGATGGTGACGTCAAACGTCACCGTCACTGGGCTAGCCCAGATAAAACTCCATCGGGCTAAGGCAGCCTCTGCTGTCTTGGCCAGGATGTTTATCACCCAACATCTTGGGCTAGCCCTGGTACAGGAGCCACGGGTAAACAATGGCATAAAAGGCCTGTACACCGCTGACTCGAAGGTAATCTGGGATCAAAGAGATCCTCTCCTAGAGCATGCGTTATGGCAAGGAAATGTATTAATTTTGCTATTCTTTCTGAATTCCTCCTTAGGGACTGCGTACCTATTGCCGTAAGGTCAATTGGAAACGCCCCCCACCCCCCTTTTGTGGTGGCATCTGCCTATTTTAAATAGAAAAGCTGATGGACCACTGCAGGAGAGAGAAACTGCCGGTAATAATCGGCTGCGATGCCAATGCGCACCACTCCATATGGGGCAGCACGGACATCAACAAAAGGGGTGAGTGTCTTACCAACTTTATATTCAAGTACAACCTAGAAATTGGTAATGTCGGGTCGACACCAAGATTTGTAACTAGAGTTAGAGAAGAGGTATTAGACATTACTCTGATTAGTCGGTCTCTTAGGCCACATTTCAGAGAATGGCATGTCTCTACAGAAGAATCCATGTCCGAACACAGGATAATCCTATTCAAACTTAAGGTTAATACGGATAGTAGTATACCAACTCGCAACCCTAGGAAAACGAACAGGGAAAAATATAAGTCTACCCTAGAACTTAACCTAGCCACTGAAAACTCTAGAATACCCAGATGCACGGGTGAGCTAGAAAGAGTTGTTAGAAATCTAAATAGTAGCATTAAAAATGCATATGAAGAAAGCTGCCCACTAGGGAAAACGCGTAAAGAAAAAGATTCCCCATGGTGGAATGACGGTCTTGAGAGACTGCGGATCACCACCCGCCACCTCTTCAATAAAGCAAAGAGGGACGGGTCATGGAATACATACCGCGAAAGCCTCACCTCCTACAGCAAGGAGATTAGGAAGGCCAAGCGCAGGAACTATAGGGACTTCTGCGAAAGCATAACAAGCACGAGTGAAGGTGCCCGGCTCCATAGAGCATTATCAAAACGGACGCCGAAGGCTAATTTAGCCTTGAAGCGTAAAGAAAATACATATACGAGCACCAATATGCAAAGGTTAGAGCTTCTGTTTGAGACGCTCTTCCCAGGAAGTATCCCCTGGCAACAGTGCGAATCGCTTGAAACAGAGACCAACGGCCACTGACTGGGCATGTGCCAAGTCGGTGGTCACAGTGGAGAAAATAAAATGGGCAATTGGAACCTTCCAGCCTTACAAATCTCCTGGTCTAGATTGCATATCACCGGTATTCCTCCAGCAGGGACAGGGAATACTCCTACCCACTCTAAGGAAAATCCTGGTCAGTAGCCTAGCACTTGGTCATATACCAAGCACTTGGAGTAGAGTTAGGGTGGTCTTCATCCCCAACATAGGGAAGACAGATACCACCAACCCAAAGTCATTCAGACCCATCAGCTTAACATCTTTTTTGTTGAAAACGTTGGAAAAGCTGGTGGATTATAACATTAGGAGTACTCTGCTTACACAGAGTCCACTGCAGGCAACGCAGCATGCATACAGAACAGGCAGGTCTACGGACACTGCCCTGTATGAGCTGCACCGTACTCTGCGGGCTGCAGTAGTAAACAAAAAAGTAGCAGTTTGTGCATTTTTAGACATTGAAGGTGCTTTTGACAATACATCACATGATGCTACCTTGAATAGAAGTGGGCTGGACAGTACAACTAGTAGATGGATTTCATTCTTACTTGGGTCCAGACAGGCTACGGCATCTATACAAGATAGTACCGCTACAGTAAAAACCACAAGGGGCTGTCCTCAAGGGGGTGGTTTTATCACGTTTCTTATGGAGTATACTAGTAGACGAACTATTAAGTAGACTTGCGAACAGGGGTATTCAATGTCAAGGCTATGCAGACGACATTGTGATAATAGCTCGGGGCAAAAACGAAGAAACTCTTTGCGATAATGTTCAACTGGGAATGAGGATTACGCATGATTGGTGTAGGGAGGCTGGTCTCAACTTAAACCCTACTAAAACAATCATCGTACCGTTCACCAGAAGATACAAGCTACAAAGGATGAGGGAGATTAGGGAGTCCAATAGAAACAAGCAAGGAAGTTAAGTACCTTGGGGTCAATTTCGACAGTAAATTAAACTTTGGCACCCATGTTCAGAATACGATTGCAAAGTGCTGCAGAGCGCTGTATGCGTGTCGTAGCATAGCCGGGAAGTCATGGGGAACATCGTCAAAGATAATAATATGGCTATACCTTATGGTAGTAAGGCCCATGCACACGTACGGAGTGATTGCATGGGGGGATAAGGCACAGCAAATCACTGTGCAGAAGCAGCTTCAAAAGCTACAAAGAATGGCATGTGTAGGAAACACGGGAGCGATGAGGACCTGTCCCAAATCAGCGCTTTAGGTTCTATTGGAGATAAACCACTCCATCACACAATTAGGCTGCAACAGAAGGCAACCCTCTTAAGAATGTCCGTTGAAGGAGGTTGGAGAAGACAAATTCTTAGTCGAGTAGAGGCAGATATGCTATCGGGTGAACTTCCCCTACTGGCACAGCCAAGAGACGAAATGAAAGCCGAACACATGCTCGGGCAAAAGTTTCAAGTTCACCTCTGTAACAAAAAGAAGTGGACATCTCTGGAAGAGTTCCACAACATGAAGCCACACACCATAAAATGGTACACCGATGGATCCCTAACGCAACAAGGCTGCGGTCTTGGTGTGGTAGGCCCTCAGCCAATGTACCACGAGTCCCTAGGTATGCACACCAATATATTCCAAGCTGAGGTATGTGCAATCGGGAGGTGTGTGGATTTTAATCTAAAGCGTAACTATCGGAATAGGGATATAGCCATCCTATCCGATAGTCAAGCAGCAATAATGGCACATAGTAAGACCGCAATCAGGTCAAAGGTAGTTCGTGAGGTGCGAACCAAGCTAGACACTCTGTCTCTTGACACCGGTCTCTTGACAGGACATTGTAGACTACGAGTTCACCTGGCAAAGCTAGGTATAGTCAGCAGTGAGATTTGCAGATTCTGCGAAATGGAAGGAGAATCCTCCTTGCACATTATAGCAGAATGCGTAGCCTTAGTAAGGAAAAGAAGTAGTTTTCTAGGAAACCATATTGTGCAACTTAGCGATTGAGAAACCATCGACCCAACAAAGGTACTTGCTTTTATGCAACACCTGGGCCTGATGGAAGAGCTATAGACCAAGAAGGGGGCACAATAGATCTATTTGGTCGCAGTGTATTTGCCCCCAATATAATAATAATAATGTGCGAGGCAATCCAAAATTACTCGACTGTGCTCACAACGAAATTGGAGGAAAAATTCTTTTTGCCAGTGTCTTCAGCAAAATGAATGCCGATCGCGTGTTGCTAGAGTCAATGATGAACATTCCACTTAAATCAGGCTCCCATTACGGTGATGAATTCCACAATTTCACAGTGATTAAACACAGGGATCGTATTATATACAAAGTTGATGGAATTACCTATGGCAAAATAACAGATAAGATGATTATACAAGACATTAATCGATCTGAGGTAAATACATAAACGATACTAAATAATTTAATATAAACAATATATTTTAAACAGTGCTACATCGTACTAGGGATGACTGCGGGAGGAAAATTTAATTTCAAGGATGAAAATGTTAACCCAGAGTATACCGACAACATAAAAATTTCGACACCCCAGGCATCACTTAAATTTTATGAAAATAAATCTAAAATTGAGACAACATGGAAGCATCCTAAATAAGTGATTGATCATGTACACGTTTATTCAACGCATCCTGATGAAAGTTAATTTTCTTGTATTTTTTAAGTCTCTGCTGGTTCCAGTTATTCAATATTTAATCTAAACAAAATTATTGTATATAATAAAAAAAACAATTCTATCACTGTTCCAGTGCTTATGCTTCGACGGCATGTAGGTTCTGACTTAATTTTTCTATTTTGACATTATGTTCGAATTTTATACTCGATACAGAAGGTAAAGAGTATATTGAGTTTGTGCAATGTCCGTCATGGTGTCTGTCCGTCCGTATGGTTGCAAGTTTTTTCCACACCCTTCAAGCTAGAGACTTGAAACCTTCCAAATATCTTTTTGAATGGCCGGGACAGATAAAGTCTCAAAATTGGGGTTTAACGATAACTGGGGGATGGTAAATCGATAAATTCGATAGCTAAAAATCGATAAATCCACCTATTTCCACATCTAAGAACTACCAAATTGAGTAAAAAAAGATAGCTACCTGCAACCCCCAAAACACTGCATCAAAAATTTTGGAGCCACGCCCACCCATTCCGCCACCAACCCACCCACGCATATTTAAATCAAAAAAGCCTTTATCTCCCACAGTTTTTGAGCTAGAGCCACCAAATTTGGTGCCAAGATAGGTGACGATGACCTTCCAAAAACTGCAAAATAACTTTGGATGCCACGCCCACCAATACTGCCCTAGCCTCCCGCATCCACCCCAACGCTTCATCAAAAACGAGAATACGTGTATCTTTCAGAGTTGTGGAGCTAGAGCCCTCAAATTTGATAGGAAGATAGCTGGTAACGACCCCCAAAAATCTGCATCAAAGTTTTAAAGCCAAGCCCACCCATTCCGCCCCCAGCTTCCCACCCATGATGACCTCCCAAAACCTGCATCTAAACTTTGGATGCCACGCCAACCAATACCGCCCCCAGCTGCCCAAACGCTTCGTAAAAAACGGAAATGCGTGTATCTTCCAGAATTGTGGAGCTAGAGCCACCAAATTTGTTAGGAAGAAAGCTGGCAACGACCCACAAGAATCTGCATGAACTGCATCAGTCATGGTGTCTGTCCATCAGTCCGTCCGTATATGCACAACTTTTTTCCACACCCTTCAACCAAGAGACTTGAAACTTTCCAATTCACTTTATCTATGGCATAATAAATTAAAGCGTCAAGATTAGGGCTCTACGATAACTGGGGGGCTGGTAAATCAATAAGTTCGATAGCTCGAAACCGATAAATCCACATATTTCGCACATCCTTACAGCTAGAACTACCAAATTTGTTACGAAGATAGCTACTAGCAACTCCCAAAAAATGCATCCAAAATTTTGGTGCCTTTATCTTCCACAGTTTTTGAGCTATAGCCATCATTAAGATAGCAATTGACATACCACATAGATCTGCATCAAAAATTTGGATGCCACGCCCACCCATACCACCCCCAGCCCCCCTTCCTATTGCTTTTACAAACTTTGAGCTAGAGTCACCAAATTTGGTATGAAGATAGTAATTGACATTCCAAATAAGATCTGCATCAAAAATTTGGATGCCACGCCCACCCATACCACCCCCAGCCCCCCTTCCTATTGCTTTTACAAACTTTGAGCTAGAGTCACCAAATTTGGTATGAAGATAGTAATTGACATTCCAAATAAGATCTGCATCAAAAATTTGGATGCCACGCCCACCCATACCGCCCCCATCTCCCCTTCCCCCACATTTTCAAACTTTGAGCTAGAGACACCAAATTTGGAAGGAAGATAGCTGGTGGCATCCCCATCTGCATCGGAGAATCTTTAAGGCAGCGTGCACTTCTGCCGCATCCATACCCCTTTGCAATGAGGCCTCTTTTTAGCGGTTTTAATACTGGTAACGAGTATACTGCAGTCGGCTGCATCCGACTTCAACGTTTCCACTTGTTTGGGTTGGGTCTAAGGTGTTTGGGAAGGGGGTTATGTAGGGAGCCATCAAGGTAGACTGATGGGCGGTTGCCCTTACGGAGAGTGAACGTGGTGTGTGTTTTTTTATCCGGGTTAATCATAACGTTACATCTTTTGAGCTAGGTGTCGAGAACATTTAGCTAATGTTGAATGATTTCAGAGGCATTCTGCGGTCCTAAAAGCCCTAGTACGCTGCCTCGGGGTACTCCTGTTCTGATGCTTATTGTGGGTGAGGTGGCGTCGCCGCATTTGGTGTGGAATTTTCTACTGGAGATAATGTTTTTGAGGAATTCAAAGTGGGCTGCAGCTAGATTCGGTTTGAGCTGGCATATCTTAAGTGTTTGGTGGTTCCAGTTATTCAATATGACGGTCATGTAATTTTTATTTAAAAGAAAGAGTCTTTAGGAGCATGTACATAAAGTGAGTTCTTAGTTTTATCAAACAGGGTTGAGTTTTTATATGTGCACTTCCACACATGCAGCACGCACGCGCGTTCGCTCTCACCCAGGCAATACTTTATTTTTCCTTGGAAGTAATGCTACCCTTCGATCAGGCAGGACGTGGTGTGGAGTAGTTTTAGATGTAGTAAAGAGTAGTTTTAGATGTAGTGTACTATATATTTAGTGTAGCGTAGTATAAATTAGGTGTAGCGTAGTATATATTTTGTGGAGCGTTGTATGTATTTAGTATAGCGTAGTATATATTTTAGTGCAGCGTAGTATATATTTTAGTGTAGCGTAGTATATATTTAGTGTAGCGTAGTTGTAGAGTAGTTTTATGAGATGAGCGAGACGCGTTGTTTGTTGCTGATTTGTGAAGCACTAGTGAATGTTTTGGTAGTGAGCGAAGCGGATCGTACACGTTGAATTGAGAGCACAGTATATTTTCCAAATTAGTTGGTATAGAGCGTTGCGAACCGTTCACGTTGAGGAAACGAAACTGAATGCGACAGTGGCGAGCAACAATGGGCAGCGAAAAAATCGTCAGTAGTGAGAGGCGAAAGCAGCGGCGAGCTAGGCAGAGGCAGCGAGAATGTTGGCAGAGGGCTGCTAGTGTGTTGCCAACCAGCGAGAGCCGAACGCAGCGGCGAGTTAAGGCTCCGTTACCCGAACTTAACTTGACTTGAACTTAAATTGACTTGAACTTGAACTTGAACATAACTTGAGTGTGAAATTCTAGAAAATACCCGAAATTAGCCAAACGTGAACTTAAGTTGAACCTGGAACGTGAACGTGATCGCGATTAGCTTTTTGTCATTGTTTTGATATCATCAGCTTTGAGCGCGAAAATCTGTACAAAACAACAAAGACAACTATGTAAATAATATTATACTTCCGAAGAGATTCCAATTCCGCGGCAATCGATATCCAAGCTGCCTTCTTTTTTGCCGGATCTTTAAAATCTTTGCTAGCTTTATTAAATAAAAAATCTTGTTGTACTAAACAAATTAGCCTATGCTCATCCACTTTAGCTACTCATCAATCAGCTGTTTGAACTAGAACATGAACGTAAATTGAACTAAACGTGAACTAGCTTGAACTTGAACTTGATATTCTGTTTTCTGCAGGTTATTAAGTTACGTCAAGTCAAGTCAAGTCAAGTTAAGTTGAGGGTACCCAGCAAGCAGTGTTGTCCGTAAGGTTGAATGGATCAGCTGTTTCTTAAGTTCAAGTTCAAGTCAAGTTAAGTTCGGGCAGCGAAAATGTTGGCAGAGGGCAGCTCGTGTGTTGCCAACTTATTTGAATGCGCAGTTTGTTGACTTTGGAGTGGCCAACTATGCTTTTTATTGTTGTTTATGGTAGACTAAAGGATTTAAACAATCGAATTGATACACACACAAGTTTTTTGTTTTGATGGCCAGCGTAGCAAACACAGTTGAATTTAGGTTAGGTTAGGTTAGAGCGGTAGTGAGAGGTTCAAAAAAGAACCCCCCACTCACATAGGCCATGTATTGGCCCGTTGTGGTGCCGCGTATTGGACTTTATCCAAAAACCATCAACCCAGACACAGAGTGTGTCACACCACTTTCGAGGGCGTGGTCCCAGCCCGAGGCTTGAATAAAAGACAGGATATTTTTCGGGTTAATATCCACCAGCTGAGTGAGGTCCGATAAGAAGAAAGAACCAAGATAGCGATTTCTATTTTTGCAGAGTGCCGGACAGTCGCAGAAAAGGTGGGAAACAGTTTCCTCCTCCTCCTCGTCCCGACAGCTTCTGCAGAAATCGTTGGAAGGGGCTAGAAGTCTCGCTGCGTGAGTTCCCACTAGCCAGTGTCCCGTAATGGCTCTAATTACGGAAGCACAGCCTAATCTGCTTAGGTGGATTAGGCCTGAAGAGCGCTTCTTGCAGCGCGTTGGCCAGGTTTGCCTAGCAATCCTGCCCGTGGCGATGGTAAGCTGCCATCTTTTGTTAGCTTCGAGTTCGAAGTGCGATCGAACTCTAAGCTCACAGCTGGTCATGGGAATACCCAAGCCCTCCTTATCTGCGAGGAGAGGCATGGTAGTACCATGCCTTGCCAGCTCGTCTGCTTTACAGTTGCCCTCGACGCCTTTATGTCCGGGCACCCATATGAGGTATATTTCGAACTGCTCTGCCATCCCCTGTAGAGATCTGCGGCAGTTTGTGACGGATATCGAATTTGATGATATCGCCCTTAGGGATTTGATAGCCGCCTGGCTATCAGAAAATATGCAGATCCTTGCTGCAGAGCATTTACTTTCGGAAATGCATGAGAGTGCCTCCTGTATTGCAGCGATCTCGGCTTGAAACACACTGCAGTGGTCAGGAAGGCTGAACGATTGGCTAATAGATAGCTCTTCGCAAAAGACGCCTCCCCCTACCCGGTCGTCTAGCTTAGAGCCATCGGTGTAAATTTTTACAGAATCTGTCGGCCCTAGCGTGGCTGAGAGCCAATCCTCCCTTGGGGGGATTAGTGTATGGAAAGGGGTTTTGGGGAATTCCTGAGGACAACAATAGTCCGTGTTTGAGGGGATAAGCAAGTTACCCACTAGAATATTGGAGTGTCCGAACTTCTGCTCGGACCATTGCTTGGTTTCTCTCATGCGTAGGGCAGAGAGAGTTGCTACTCATTTCCCCATTTGGTCTATTGGTAAGAGATTTAGTATATTGTCAAGAGACTCAGTTGGGGTCGTTCTGAGGGCTCCTGTTGTGGTCAGTCCAGCGGCACGCTGTACTTTGCCAAGCTTGTGGACTGATGTCTTTTTAGACAAAGTTGGCCACCATACTGACACTCCATACAGTAAGATGGGCCGAACGATGGCTGTGTACAGCCACAGCGTGATGTGGGGTGCCATTCCCCATTTCAGTCCAATGGACTTCCTACATGTATATAGTGCGAGTGAGGCCTTCTTAACTCGTTCTTCTGTGTTAAGATTCCAGTCTAGTTTACTATCGAGAGTTAGCCCTAAGTATTTAGCTGATTTACTGAAGGCAAGTTCCACCCCATTCAGGGTTGGTGGTCTGAGGGGAGGGATCTTATACTTCTTAGTGAAGAGCACTAAATCCGATTTAGCTGGGTTTAGGCCAAGTCCCTTTGCTGTAGCCCATGAGGACAGGGTTCGAAGTGCAGTGGTCATAAGCTCGCACAAACTTTGGGGGAATTTACCCGAGAAGGCTATGGCAACGTCGTCCGCGTAAGCGATAACTTGACAGCCCCCTCCCTCTATGGAGCGCAGCAAGCTGTTAACAGCCACATTCCAGAGGAGAGGGGAGAGAACACCTCCTTGCGGGGTGCCTCTATTGACCGATCTGGAAATGGTCGCAGACCCAAGGGTGGCCCTGACGGTCCTGCGTTTGAGCAGCTGATCAATCAGATCCACAATCCGGTGCCCCACTCCCAGCTCCGACAATGCCTCGGTAATCGCTCCCGGTGCGACGTTATTGAAAGCGCCCTCGATGTCTAGAAAGACTATAAGGCAGTACTCCTTGTGGTGTAGTGCCGTTTCCACTGTGGAGATGACAGCATGAAGCGCTGTCTCAGTAGATTTTCCTTTTTGATAAGCATGTTGTGCTTGGGAGAAGTGATCAGTCTTGATCGAGTCTCTGATATGTAGGCCCAGTACCCTTTCTAGTGTCTTGAGTAGAAAGGACGTTAGGCTTATGGGACGAAAGTCCATTGGGGTCGTGTGTGAGGCTTTACCAGCCTTGGGGATGAAGACGACTTTAGATTCGAGCCATGGCTTGGGGATCAAACCTGTCGTTAAGATGTCTGAGAAGATTTTCTGGAGCCAGTTTATGGCAGTATCCCCTGCATACTGCAGTTGGGATGGGATAATTCCATCGGGCCCAGGGGATTTAAAGGGCGAGAAACTTTGAATGGCCCATGAGATGATATCTTTGGAGAAAAGGTCAGTGGAGTCATACTCGTGACATTCTCTGTAGATAGGGGGTCGTGCTCCTACGACTGAGCAACCGGGAAAGTGGGTTTCAACCAAAAGTTCCAGAGACTCTAGACTGGTCGTTGTCCACGAGTCATCGGGTTTTTTGAGGAAGCCCACGGTTGCTCGAGTGCTGGAGAGAACTTTCCTGAGACTAGCGGCTTCTGTAGTGTTCTCGATTGTTGAGCAGAAATTCCGCCAAGTGGAGCGCTTAGCTTGTCTAAGTTTCTTTTTATATGAGGTAAGTTTGGCTTTATAGAGACTCCATGATTGGTCGTCCCCCCTGAACCTTGCTTTGTTAAGGACTTGCATGCCTCCGTGAGCTTGTTGGTGAGTAATTCAGTGTACTCGGGTGAAGGGAGCCCCACGGGGGGGTGCTCTGGGACAAGTCTTGCTAAAGATTCTTTGAAAATGGTCCAGTTCGTGCGTTTAACGTTTCTGCACCATCTAGGCTTGGGTATATCGAGAGAGAAAACTATATCGATACATCTATGATCAGAAAAAGAATGCTCGTCAAGCACTCTCCATCTAATGAGTCTTTGGTGAAGGGAGGCTGTGGCTAGCGTCATGTCTAAGATCTCTTCCCTATTTCTTGTAATAAAAGTCGGGTTGGTACCAATATTGCAAATGTTCAAATTAGTTGAGAGGATATAGTTAAAGAGTAACTCACCCCGTTCATTTATGTCAGTGCTTCCCCACTGATGGTGATGAGCGTTGGCGTCGCATCCTATGATGAGCTCAGTGTTTGTCGCTTCGCAGTCGGCGATTAGCGCAGTTGGTGTGGAAGTGGCCCCTGATGGTCATGGGCCATGTAAGTTGAGCTGAGCCAGATATGTCCCGACTTCAGCTCAAGACACGCAGCAGTGGTGTCGCCATTACTGAAATTAGGGAGCAGAAAAATGTCTAGGTGTTTTCTAGCAACTATGCAGGTGCGGACTTTACCTTCATTGCGGGCTACAAGTATCTTGTAGTCCTTAGTCCCCAGTCCAGAAACCTTGCCACCGCAGACCCAAGGTTCCTGGATGAGGACAATGTCTGCTCCGCATTGGCTTATACGGAGCAGCAGAGCGGCTGCTGCCACCTTACAGTGGTGAAGGATGATCTGAAGGAGTCTCAGAGACATCTTCAGGCTTCCTCTCCACCACAGTGAGATTTGCCTCCTCGTCCGTGTCGTCGTCGAAAAGTCTTATCATATTGGCCATGTCGTCGGCTAAGTCAGAGCCCTCTGACTGGTGGTCGGCCTGGGCGTCTGCCTCTTTATCCGGCTCGTCACTTTCGGTGACTGTGCTTTGGATACCATTGGCTGTGGTATCGCTAGCTTTCGCCGGGGGCTGCCCACTCGGGGCTGAGACGTCATCCAACACCGTAACGTCATCGTGGGCCAAAGGCTTGCTAGCCGCATCCTAACGGTAGACACGGATCGCTATCGGCTTGAAGCCGTAGTGGGCCGCTCCGTTGGACGCGGCAAGGGCCTTGACTGACTCGTCATTTATGATGAGGATCACCTGTCGGCTGTTGCCTTCCGGCTCCTCGACTTTGGCGATCCTCCAATCCTGAGTAACCAAGTCGGGGTTACTGAGCTGCAAGAGTTTTAGGATCCTCTCAGGCTCCTCGGGCTTGGCGGAAACCCAAACTCTAGCTCGGGGTCTGCTGGGCACGTCTTTCCAGTCGACCGCCTCTAGCTTTTCGCCGGGATAGACCTCTCCCAATAGAGCAACAGCTTTTTTGTACAATGCTGCGGTTTCTTCGTCCTCGCAGGCAATTGCTTTAATATTGCCCTGATACCATCCGGCATCTGAGCAACGGGGTGGCGGTCCACCAGACAGCTCCATCAGGTCGACGACCTTGTCTTGGAGCTCGTTCTCGATGGCCCCCCACCTGTTCCGCTGGATGTGTCCCTCTTTGTGGCCCTTGTCGAGGACACCAATGAGGAACTTCTCCTTTGCGGCTTCGGCGAAGGACCGCGTGAGCAGCTGGGGCTGCGGGGGTGGCCTGATCCGCTTGGCTAGCGGGGCCTTCTCCTCAACGGAACGTTGACGCTTCTGTTTGGCTTTAACAGAAGTGGCCGGGATCGCTGGCTTAAAATCCGGAAGGATTTTTTTAGCCCACTCGACCAGGTTGACCCCGTCGGGGGATGAGGGCTGGGCGGTCAGGCTTTCTTGTAGAATTTCTGCCGCGCGCCGCCGGTCCTGAATGGACGGTTTACTTGCCGCTGTGGTAGCGGACCCCAAGGCAGTCGCCTGCGTCACGGACCGGGAAGCTGGTGTTGCAGACTTATGCTGCAACCTCCGAGCTCCAGGAGCCGCTCCAGGTCGACGTCCGGGGTGTGAGGACAAATGGCTTGTTCGCCCTGCACCAGTGCCGCTGGTGGCGTTGCGAGCACCTGCTGGCGTACCAGGCGTCGGAAAGGGGGTGCTTGCACCGGTAGAGGTGCTACCACTAATAGAGGGATTGGCGTTTCCCACCGGTTTTTTAAGTGATCCGGACACTGGGTTTTTGTTTTTTAAAATTGAGCTCATTGGTCCCACGAGTAGACGGGAATGGAAAGTCACCCGCGACATAGCCCGTGTGCCGCGGGAAGCCTATTTAAACTGGAGGTCGGCAGGTATCCAGAGTTCGCAAAGTAACGACCGAGCACCCCCTAGGCCACGAGTCCCTCGGCACAATGCTGTTCCACCTTGGACTGGGGTAATTTTATAGAGCTTTCTTCTCTCGCCCGACTACCATTCGTCAGCACCCTTGGCAGATACATGACCGTACCAAGAGCCTGCTTCCAGCCGCCCTCGCGTGGAGAGTATAGTCGCACTTCCAGTTGTGAGCCGCAAGGACGGCACGCACCGCACGGTCGCGCATTCAAATTGGCGGTATGAATGCGTTACCCTGCGGCACGCGTTTTTCCCCTTGTTGCTCCAATTGGCTGACGGCCTGAATTTAGGTTAGCACAAGAGGATTTTTGCACAATTAAAATTGTTTTTGTTGCTGGGAGGCAGTTTGTTAGTTGTTTTTTTTGGTGACGAGCGAAGCGAGCTGTACACGTTGAGTTTAGAGAACAATGTATTTTGACGGCAGAGAGCGAAGCGAACCGTACACGTTGAAGAAACGAAACTGAATGCGACAGTGGCGAGCAGCAATGTGCAGCGAAGAAATCGTCAGTAGCGACAGCCGAGCGCAGCGGCTGTCAGAGGGCAGCTCGTGTGATGCCAACTTATTTGAATGCGCATTTTGTTGTAATTGGAGTGGCCAACTGTGTCAAGGGAAACTTTAATTTGCTTTTTATTGTTGTTTATAGTAGACTGAGGGATTTAAAGAATCGAATTGATACACACACAAGTTTTTTGTTTTGATGTCGAGCGTTACAAACATAGTTGAATTTAGGTTAGCACAAGGGAGTTTTTGCACAATTAAAATTGTTTTTGTTGCTGGGAGGCAGTTTGTTAGTTGTTTTTTTTTGGTGACGAGCGAAGCGAGCTGTTAACGTTGAGTTTAGAGAACAATGTATTTTGACGGCAGAGAGCGAAGCGAACCGTACACGTTGAAGAAACGAAACTGAATGCGACAGTGGCGAGCAACAATGGGCAGTTATTCAATATGACGGTCATGTAATTTTTATTTAAAAGAAAGAGTCTTTTGGATCATGTACATAAAGTAAGTTCTTAGTTTTATCAAACAGATAAAACACTACTCTTCTTAATAAAACTGTTTAAAACTTAATTTAAATTAAAAAGGTCTGATTATTATGAATTTTTTTGTGCGCTGAACATGGTGGCATTTTCAGAATTTTAGTATCACGTGCTGTGTTCAGCTGTGTTGTATTAAGTACGTATTTACATAAAGTTATTTACATGTGTGTGATTAGTTATATGTTTTTTTTTTATTTTTTTTTTGCAGCATTGTATTGGATATTTATATTTTAAGTTACGTTGGTGGTATTTGTGTGGAATATACGCGCAGTTTTGTCTTGTTGCTGTTATATTTTGTGGTAAAGGTTTGTTTCTTTAAGAAAACTTATTATAAGGGTGATGTTTTCAATGGATGGGTTTGATAGGATGTCTATTGGGTTTTTGTTTAGGAGGAATTTGGTTCGGGCTGTTGTTAGGGACGGGCATTGAGTTAGGACGTGTTCGAGGCTTATTTCGCAGTTGTTTTGGCATAGGGGGCAGTGGTTGGTTATGTTTTTGTCAATGTAGTGTTGGTTTGTGATTTTTGTGTGTCCCAGTCGTAGTCTAATTAATTTTATTTGGTCGAGTCTGGGTATTTCGTTCTGTTTTAAGGTTTTAAAAATTTTTAGAATATTTGTGTTGTTGGGGTTAATGTTTCTGTACCAGTTTGATGTTGGGTAAGTCCGTATTGATCTTGTTTCTTGATTTTTGAAGTATTTGTTTATGTCCGTCATGTTTATATTATTGGTAGTGGTGAGTGGGAATTTGATTGAATTTTTGGCGTGTGAATCTGCGAATTCATTGCCTTTTATGTTAATGTGGCTCGGGATCCACATTAGTTTTATTTTGTTTTGGTGTCTTGTCAGAAGTGTTCGTATTGTTTTTGGGTAGAAGCTGAGGTTGTCGATGTTTTGTATTGGTTTTAGGGAGGATAGGGAGTCGGAACATATGATTCATTTGCCGTTTTTTTGTAGTATTGTGCTAAGGGCTTCGAGTATTGCTATTATTTCTGCTGTAAATATCGATGTGTGGGTGGGGAGAATCCCTCTTTTAATGACTAAGTCTTCCGTTGTGATGGCGGATGAGGTGTTGTGGGTGGATTTGGACCCGTCGGTGTAGACAAAGTGATAGTGGGTGTGTTTGTTTTTAAATTCTAAAAAGTGTTTTTGGAATACTAGGGGGTTTGTGCTGTTTTTGGTGTATTGGTGTAGGGTTGTGTTTATTGTGTTTGGGTTTAAGTCCCAGGGGGGTCTGTTGGGTTTTATTATTTTGGTGGGTTTGACTGTGATGTTGTGGGCGAGACAGATGTTTATTGTTCTTGAGACCGCTGAGTCGATTTTTTGTGCATACTTGTGTATGTTTGGTTTGTTTATTATTGTGTGTATTGGTGAGTGTTTTGAGAAAATTAGGTTTTTGGCTGTTTTGCTGGTTAGGAGGTTGTATCTGTCGGTGATGTGTGGAATGTTAGTTACCGCCAGTAGGTTGTTGACCGGTGTTGTCCTAAATGCTCCGAGGGTCGTTCTTATTCCACTGTTTATGATTGTTTGTATTTTTTTCATTCTGGTGTTTAAATTTGTTTAATCTGGTAAATAATTCTAACAGGGATTGCAAATATACGTGTACATATTTACGTTTGCAAAAAAAAGAGCTTTGCCAAGTTTTTATACACTTTAATTTGCAGTTTAACTGACGCTGCAGTGCCTTACTTAAAGAAAACATACGTACATACATACATGTATACATATATTTGCTTTTGCTTATTCTGTGTCTACTAACAACAAACAGCTTGTCAATTTTATTACTCTCGCTTTTCAGCATCAGTCCTCTCCCGCTTTCGTCCGCTCTTATCCGACGTTATTGCGGTTCTATCTGCTCACGCTCTCTTGCTCTCTTTATTTTTACCGTTTCAACGTACTCATTGCATTGAAACGTTAATACATACATATATTCTTGCACTCTTCATTGTTTTGTTTTAGCATTTCGGTTTGCTTATTTCATTGTTTACATTTGTCAATATGTTTACCTGTTTTAACAAGATTTGTAAAACGGTTGGTACAACCAACCAAGACTTTATTTTATGTAGATTGTGTGACAACGCGATCCACATGAAATGTGCTGGCCTTACTGCCAAAATAAGGGACTGCTTAGTTGCTAACTCTGGCCTGAAATGGTATTGTGAGTCCTACAATGAGGTTGAGAAGGAAACTGCTCAATTCATAAGGCAGACGCACCTAAGCTTTGTATCTATGAACAAAGCGTTTAATAATCTGCATACGGCTTTCAAAGAGCTTGAGGCGAATTTTAAAAACGGCAAGATCATGACGGAATCTCCGAAGCGCAAAAAGACTTCGGGTCCTTTTCCACCTAGTGTCCCACCTGTCCTGCCAACCAAGCCACTACTGGTGCCAAGTAATAATCCCACATCGGGGCCTATTGCTGGCCCATTAATGGTTTTTAACTCGCCAGCTAGAAATCCTATTAATAGCTTAACCACAGCTAACAATCCTTTACTAGTGCCCTCTGATCCCACAGCTTGTGTGCCTAGTTATCCTACTGTAGGTACAGCCGGCACTCCCAAGCCTCTTGTTGTTGTGCCTATCAACAAATTTATCTTTGTGTCTAGGCTAGCATCCGATACTTCATCGGATGATGTTAGTGCCTACATTAAAAGTCCCCACATATTAGGTTGGAAAAATTTAAATTCAAACACGCCCGAAGCATATCTTCTTTTAAGAGTGTTCCGCCCGAACTTTTCACGACGATTTGTTCTGAAAAGTTTTGGCCGCCACAGCTCATTGTAAAGGAGTATGTGAATAGGCGTAATGATAATTTTAATAAAAATGGTATTAGGATTACTAGTGCACAGCCTGTTAGCCACCCTGTGGCCTTCACGTCGTCGGCAAAAAACTAATTAGCTTGGCCTACCAAAATGTTAGAGGCCTTAACACTAAACTTGCCAAATTATATGTAAACAGCCTACCTTTTGATTCACAAATAGTTGCACTTACTGAAACCTGGTTAAAACCCGATATTTCTGATTATTCCGTTTTTCCTTCTCAATATAACTTGTACAGATGCGATCGCACTTCCCGCAAGGGGGGTGGTGTTCTCATTGCTGTTGACTCCTGTATTTCCTCTGAACAGATTCATTCTCAGGATCTTCCAGACATAGAGTTTTTATGTGTTAAAATATTATTAAACGGCCGTTCACTTTATGTAACTTGCTCCTATATTCCTCCTCATTCCGATTTTAACATTTACTCATCCCATCTGAGTGCCCTGCAACTTGTTTCGTAATTTTTGACAGATATGGATAATCTGATAGTGGTTGGTGATTTTAATCTGCCACATGTTGTATGGTCTGTGAATGACACATCTTTGGCGGTATTACCAGTCACTTCTGATGGTTTTATAGATGGCCTACTGGAGTTAGGCCTATCGCAAGTTAACAGGGTGCATAACTGTAGTGGTAGAATGTTGGACTTGATATTCGTTTCGAACTCAGATTTTAGTAATGCTAGTAGAATACCCCCTCTAGTGCTTCCGGAAGATACCTACCATCCTACCTTAGAACTATCCATCGAAATTCTTAACCCTAGTTCAATATCTAATAATACTTTAAAAACCCGTTGCTTCCTTAAAACTAACTTTAATAAATTAAATTATCTTCTTCAACATACTAATTGGTCTCGCCTTTATTCCTGTAGAGATATAAAAACTGCCATTGCCATATTTTATAGGACCTTAAATTCGCTTTTGGATATTTGTGTTCCCCTCACTTGTTCTTCAAGTGATAATAAACCACCTTGGTTTACGAGGGAACTATCGAAATTGAAAAACGCGAAGACAAAATCTTATAAAAAATTTAAAAAATCGGGAACGACTTAAGATTTATCTTCGTATTTAGTAGCAAAATCTAGTTTTCATTCTGTTAACACATCTTGTTATAATAATTATCTTAATCGTTGTCGACTAAACTTTTCACGTGACCCTAAACAGTTTTATAAATTTTTTAACTCTAAACGTAAGTGTTCTTGCTTGCCATCCTCAGTATACCTTGATAATACAAAAGCAAGTTCTGATCAGGCAGTAGCCGATCTATTTGCTGAGTATTTTCAATCAGTATATGCAACGAATTTACATAGAACCAGCCATTCCTATCCTTTTCAAGTTCAATCGTCTAACTGCATATATATCCCAGTTATAACTGAGTGTACGCTTCTAAGTCACCTTAACTCTATCAAACCAGGCTATCTGCCTGATCCTGATGGAGTGCCAGGTTGTATACTTAGATACTGTGCGGATTCACTTTGTAAACCCTTACATAAAGTATTTAACTTGTCGGTTGACTCAACGGTGTTTCCTGCTATATGGAAGGAATCTTTTACTATTCCACTCCATAAAAATTCTTCTAAGTCTAACGTTAAAAATTATAGAGGCATATCCAAGTTTTCCGCCATTCCTAAAGTCTTTGAAAAAATTATTTGTTCTCAACTGCAACACACATGTAGTTCAATTATATCGCCTTATCAACACGGTTTTGTTAGGCGTAGATCTACTACCACTAACCTTCTTGAATTCACTTCGCTTGTTATCAAAGGGTTTCAGGAAAAAATGCAAACTAACGTTGTTTACACCGATTTTAGTAAGGCATTTGATTCTGTTATTTCATTCTCTGTTGCTTCATAAATTGAATATTATCGGATTTCCATCAAAACTCGTATTGTGGCTTTCGGAGTACTTGTGTGGCCGAACACAAAAAGTTGTTTTTACGTCGTCTGTATCCAAACCTATTATTGTTACCTCTGGTGTTCCCCAAGGTAGTCACCTTGGACCTTTGCTATTTAATTTGTTTATTGACGATCTTCCAGCTGTTATTACTAACTCTTTTGTTTATATGTTTGCTGATGATGTAAAACTATGTTTCACCTACTATGATGCTTCTCTGTGCAACTTACTACAGTCGGATTTGTGTGCGCTGTCGGCCTGGTGTCGTTTTAACTTACTCAATTTAAACTGTTCAAAATGTAAAGTCATGTCTTTTTGTAGAAGTACCCCTCATACTGCTCACTACTTGCTTGATGCTTCACCACTTGACCGCGTGTTTGAAATTAAAGATTTAGGCATTATTCTTGATCCTAAATTAAAGTTTGACTCTCATATTTCGTCTATGGTCAATAAGACCATTAATGTCTTTGGCTTCATCAAGCGGTGGTCGAAAGAGTTTAACGATCCCTACACCACTAAAACGCTTTATACATCCCTAGTACGTCCCATCCTGGAGTATGGATCTTGTGTGTGGTCCCCACAATACTCGATTCACCAGGATAGAATTGAATCTGTGCAGAAGAAATTTCTTCTATTTGCCCTTAGAAGTTTTAACTGGGTTCCTGGAGTAGACTTACCCCCGTATTCAAGTAGACTCCTTTTGATTAACCTTCCCTCCCTATTAAACTGAAGAACTATGCAAGGAGTATTATTTATAACTAACCTACTTAATGGTGAAATCGACTCATCAGTTCTTTTGAGTCGAATTAAATTTAATGTCTCAATTAGATCTTCACGTAACTTTTTACCCCTTAGCCTTGATCGTTGCTTCAGCAACTATTTAATTCATGAACCATTTCGTGTTATATGTTCTGACTATAACAAACTTTATTCTCTTGTCTCCTTGGAGGCCTCATCTCCAGTACTAAAAGGATCGATCCTTTTTGCTTTATCTAATCGTAACCACTAACTACTAATCTAATGCTGGTCTGATTGGGTTTTTCTGGGTTTTTCCCAATCCTCGCTACAAATGTTGGACTACTCAATTTTTATTGAATTTCCCAGAGCTTTAACGTTAACTTTTAATTATATTTTCAGATTTATATATTATTCTATATTTTTATTTTAATTAGTTTAACTATTTTTTAATTTAAATCAATTTTGATTTCATTTTAATGTCAGCTGCTCTTAGCTGACAATAAATAAATAAATATATAAATAAATAAATAAATAAATAAAATAAGTGCCTTAAAGATGAAAACGAGGGTGGATGTGTTGCAATTGAATTTTGGGGATGAAAGGCATTTTACTATATTTAGTCTTTTGTGAAGAGTTGGGATTGTGTTCTCTATATGTGTGCCCCATTTGTATTTTTGGTTTATGTTAAGTCCAAGAATTCGCATCTTTGTAACTCTAGGTATTATGTAGTTGTGTGTTGTTATTTGGACCATGCAATTGTGTTTTTGGCAAATGTGTATGTGTTTACATTTGTTTGGGGAGAGGGTAGCTCCAGATTGTGTGCACCACTTCTAGATATTCCTAAACAGAGTGTTTAGGTTGGTGGTCTACGTAAAGTAGACTGTCTGTAACAGATTTTCCTTGCTTAAAGCCCATTTGGTGTTGGTGAAAGAGATTGTTGGCGATAGCAAACCACCAAATTCTGTTTGCTACTATTTTGTCTAGGAGTTTGCTGATGCATGGGTTGAGGGAGATAGGTCTTTATAAGTTAATGGATGTTTTGTCGGTGTTGGGCTTTAGTATGGGAATTGTTAGGCTAGTTTTGTAGGTTTGTGGGAGGTAGTTTTGTAGGATATTGTTAAAGTGGTTGAGGAGTCTTTGTTTAAGGGTAGGCGAACAGTTCTTGATCATGGGGTATGAAATGCGATCTTCTCCTGGTGTTTTACCCGAAAGTTTGGATAGTGCGGATTGCATTTCAATCATAGTGATTTTTTTTTTTCTATCATCTTAGCTGTTTGTGGGGGTGTGTTATTTGTTGGTGTGTATTTTGATGAGTATTTTATGTTGGAGAATTCGGGTGGGAAGTTTGTGTCTCTGGACTCATTTTCCCAGTGTTGGGCGAATGTGTTAGCTATTTCTTGTTTGGCTGTTATGTTTAGGTGGGTTTGTGGGTCTTTAATAGCGTGTATGGCTTTGGAAGGGTTTAACCCGCAGAATGTTCTGATGTTGGTCCAGATTTTTAAGGTGGGTGTGTTTGGGTTTATGTCTCCTGTAAATTGGGCTGTAGACTTTTGTTTTGATATTTTTATTTCCCTTTTGTAGCAAGCATTGGCTTTTCTAAATGTTATTATGTTTGTTTGGTTGATGTTTCTTTTGAGGATTTGCCATGCTTTGTTTTTTTCTTTTTTTAAATCTGTTAGTGTGTTGTTCCACCATGGGACATTGTTTGGGTGGTGTGTGCTGCCTGTTTGTGGTATACTGTGATGTGCTGATTGAACTATAATTTTATTTATGTTGACTGTCTCTTTGTTTATGTTGGTCGATATATTAATTTTTGTATTGAGATCGTTTGTAAGGTAGCAGAATTTCTGCCAGTTGGCTTTGTTTAGGTTGAATTTTGGTTTTTAGGGTCTGGGTTGTTTTGCTGGAATATTGTTATTAATATTGGAAAGTGGTCGCTTCCGTTAAGGTCGTCAGTTATTTTCCATGTCGTGTCTGTAATAATGTCTGACGTGCAGAGTGAGAGGTCTATGTGAGAGAAAGTGTTGTGCGTTGAGAAGTGTGTAGGTGATTTGTCGTTAAGTAGTGTGAAGTTGGAGTTTTGTATAAATGATGCGATTGTATTACCTTTTTTGTTGATCCCCATAGTGTGCCAACTGTTGAAGTCGCCCAGTATGAGGGTGTTTTTTTTTTATTGAGGACGTTTCTAAGGCTAGTAAGGTTAAAATTTTGTCTTAGTTGGATTGAGGTTGAGATTATTTTTATTTATTTTTTGGACGAGACTTCCACGCAGATTGCGTCGAAGTCGTTTGCTAAGGGCAAAGTTTTTGTTTGTAAAGAATTGTGCGTGAGTATTGCTACTCCACTATAGTGTTGGGAGGTATTAAGCCCAATCTACATTGGCGCGAGACGCGAGGCGAGACTTGCGATCGAATTCGATAGCGTGGATACTGGCTGCAGAATATCGCATGTCTATTTACATTGACGCGACACTTCGGGCGTGCTTTTGTTTAAATTTGCAACCCTGTTCAATAAAACATGGCAGCCCTGTTCACCATAACATGGCAACACTTACCAAAAAAGCAAACAGAAAATATTTCATTTGTGCTATGTTTTCAATTAAAAATATAATAATTTATTCTGCAATACGCTTGGCCGCAAAAATAAAAAAGGATGTTTTAAAATATGCAAAAAGTATTTCACATTAACAGCAGCTGATCAGCTGCGTTGGTAAAGCGTGATCAGCTGCTTTTCACGCTTCGCCAACGCGAGGGTTTTTAATATTTTCGAAATTGAAAGCAAGAGACGCGCGACGTCTAGCGCCATTGTAAACAAACACATTGACTCTCATGAAATGAAAATGGTTGCGACACTCGCTTTCGAACATCGCTTCGCGGCCTCGCGCCAATGTAAATAGGACTTTAAGGGAGTGTAGTGAGTAGTTTATGGGTATGGGAATGTTTGTTGTAGCTTTTAGGTGGGTTTCTTGTGCTATTATGTTCGGATTGAAGTTTTTTATTACTGTTTGTAGCTCACTGTAGTTGTTTATGTATCCGCGTATATTCCATTGTATGCATTTTAGAGACATAGTATTAGATGTAGCTTAAGTAGAGTTATAATTGAATGGGTAAGTGCAGGGGCGGTTTACGAAAATAGGCGCCCTAAGCCTGACCTGAGCGCCCCCTGTGCTTCATAAAATAATCGAACACGCAAAGGATAGAATTAATAATTTTTTTATTCAAGAATTAAGCGCACGCTTTCTCGCTTTCAAGCGTGCGAATTTATCTATGATTGCATCGGTCTCTGCCATATCCACAAGCTCTGAGTTTGCAGATAAGAAAGCGAGACTAGAGAGCCGGCTCTGACCCATCGTATTTCTTAAATAAGTTTTAATCCTTTTCAACGTTGAAAAGGAACGTTCCCCGGTTGCGTTGCTTGAGAAAAGGGTGAGACACATCCGAAAAACAACATCCAAATACATTTCCGAACATGTTGCAACAATATTTTTCTCCCGAATAATCTTTAAAAGTGTTCCAATGTTGTATTGCTCCTCCGTCAATCCGATTTCCCGGATAAAATTCCGGAAATGTAAAAATGCCTCGCGAAAATCGACATCAAGATCGGTGGAGTATGTCGTCTGTAAGTCTACGCACTGTGCGATGATCTCTGCATCCGCAAGTGATGGCAAACGGCTGAGAAAGCCAAAGCGAGCGTTGACGTTCTTGTATGCGAGGCTTCTCTTTTCTAATTCGCTTGACAATCAATCGAGTATGACGAGAAATGTCTTTACACGCATGTTTTGTTTTCCGTCCAATATCGCTTCATTGCCGTTTGCCTCGTCGAACCTAACAGTCCTTCCTCTGCTCCGCTGATTTTCATGCGCATATTCGTTGCATTGAGATAGCTCTTTTGCTTTCTCTTCATAATGGTCGAAACGATCACGCAAACCGACAACAAATGCTTGGAGGGCATCATAAAGTTGTATGACTGTGCTCAAATCGATGTTGACGCGTTGAAGACTTTTATTGGTTTTTTCGAATCGCTCCAAAATATCGCTCCAAGTCACAGCAATTATAGCGGTCTCGAGCAAACCAAATTGATGCGACAATCCTTCTGCCTCGGCTTTTGTGGATGGTTTTTCGGAACTATTTTCTGCAATATCTTTGAGAGCGTCTCGCAGACTCTCCCACGATTTCGCGAGTGCTCGACATGCTTCCGCTCTTGCTGACCATCTTGTGCCGGACAGACTTTTGGGCAAGAGCATTCCAGGCTCATTCTCGACCTTCGATTTTATTTGTGCCAACCTGGCCGTAGATGCACTAAAGAATGTGTAGACGTGTTGCACGAACATAAAAAATCTGGTTGCTCTCGAACAGCAATCAGCAGCTGCTTGACCTACTAAATTGAGGGAATGCGCTGCGCATGGGACGTAAATCGCCAAAGGATTGCGTTCAATAATTTTGGCTAGTACCCCACCGTAACAACCCGACATATTGCTCGCATTGTCGTATGATTGTCCACGGCAATCTTTTATGTCGATATCTTGGTCAAACAATACCTGCATAATCGCCTGCTCTATCTTAGTAGCGTGGTGATCTTCAATAGGTATTAATTGCAAAAAACGTTCTACGGGCTCTCCGTTCTTGCATACGTACCGGATAATGAACGTTAGCTGATCTGAATGTGAAATATCAGGAGTGGAATCTACACTGATCGCATAATATTTAGAGGCCTTTACATCCAAGATCAATTTTTTTAACAGCTCATTGTATATCATCGCAATAAATTCTTCGCAAATATCCTTAGAAAAATACGATACGTTTCCTTTTCCTGGATTTCCGAATCGATCTATATGACTTTGGAGAAATGGATCGTTACGAGCCATCAATTCGAGAATACCTAAATAATTTCCATTGCTGACCGATCCAAATTTCTCGTCTGTTCCTCGAAAAGCTAAGCCTCGGGTTTCAAGAAACTTTATAGCAATTATAACGCGATTCAATACTTGTCGCCAGTAATTACATTCTTGAAGGTGTTGCATATTTAACTTGCTGTCAATCTTTCCCAATATATTTCCTCGCAGCACATGCTTTTGTGTATTTTCTCGATGACCACGACTTCTCTCGTGCTCAGCTATTCGCACATAATTTTTCCAATCGTTGAAGCCTTCTGTAAACGCGTTCATTGACGTCGAGAATAGCATGCAAGGTATGCAATATACGCAACCTTTCGAGTGGGAATATGCTAACCATTCTCGTTGGTGGATTTCACCATTTGATGTTTTTTGGAAAAACATTTTTGCCGTACAATATCTTGATTTTGACCCATAATCGCGTTTCGAAGCCTGAAAATTATTCGATTTCGGATCCTATTGCTCTAACGGATTTCGTAAAATGATATCAATCATTTCCGAATTTCTTGCTGGCCACAACCCAGGATCAGAAAAATCATCAACGCCACAAGTTTCAGCTGCAGAAGTTGCAGTATTCGTAACTTCGTCGATTATTTCCTCCACCTCTTCATTTTCGACAACAGGCTCTACATGCAAACGCGGTATTTTCTAAAATCAGGAGAATGTGGGAAAAATTGCAGGATACGGTAAGGCAGGAAATATACATAAGACTGCGATATTTAAAAAACATTTTTTATTTTTCCAATCGCCAACGAAGATAAATGGAAATTACAAACGTCCGCGGAAGAAGGTTTTCAAACCAATTAGAAAGGTTTCCTCATTATTTTTGCCGTTTTTGCTTTTGAGACCCACAGGATTCTTTGCTAAGCTTCATCTTATACTTTTACGAGTGATTGTAATTAACTATTTCAAATTTAAAATTTTATAAAACGTTGGCGATAAAAAAATAAATAATAAATTTAAATAACAGTCTTTTATGTATGTTAAATGAATTGTCAGGGTTCGTCGAATAGTTACCTCGCCCGAACCCTCAGCTGCAGCAGAACTGGATGCTTGTGCCGTTGCTTGAACTGTTTCTCGATTCGAGGAAAAACTGTCAATTCGCGGAATTTTTTTGGTTAGAAGGGATTCTTTTTCCTCCTTTTCTTTCGTCAATTTACGGCGCTTTGCGCCACTCATTTTATTGCCGCTCATTTGCCCTTGTTCAGCTGTACGCTGTACTACAAGGTTGGGTAGGATTGGTAGGAAATTATTTCGCGGATATATTTAACAAAAACAAAGAATTGAGCTGTTAAGCAATATTCTGATTATCTCATTCTTTCATTGAAGATTGATGGTCGCCGATCGGTACTTGCACACAGGGTTTGCAATTACTACTTCTTAGCAGCACGAGCGAGAAAAAATATGGCTGTGCTCTCGCTACCGCTCTGACTTTTGATTTCATCTGTAGCAGAGCCATAGCCGAACGACGAAAAAGAATATGCTCAGAGAAAATAACGGTGCTTTACGAAACAGCTACTGAAATAACGATCACAGAATTGCAGCAAAAACTAACGAATAAGTATATGCTCTGCTCTCGTTGTAGTTTTGTCGCTTCATAGTCGGTAGCAACAGCAATAGCAAGAAATGAAACGTTTTGCTATGCTTAGATTTAGCAGTAGCCGAAAAAAGAGAGCGAGATGAAAGCAGAGCAAATGAAAAAGTTGTATGTGTTACGGCTCTTGTCTGTGTTTCTTTTTGCTGCACTTCTGTGATCGTTCTTTCAGTCGCTGTTTCGTAAAGCACCGTTATTTTCTCTGTAACAGACGAGAGCCGTAGCACATACAACTTTTTGGCTACCGCTTCAGCTACGCATAAAAAAACGTTTCATTTCTTGCTATTGCTATTGCTACCGACTATGAAGCGACGAAACTTCAACGAGAGCAGAGCGGAACATATAATTTTGGTTGTTCGGGTATGGCTCTGCTACAGATTAAATCAAATTTTCGAATTTCGCCAGCTCGTGGCGCCCCCTCTGCCACGGCGCCCTAGGCCCGGACCTAAATGGCCTAGTGCATAAACCACCCCTGGGTAAGTGTGAGGGTGTTTACAGTGAGGTTGGTTTTAAATATGGCTTTTGAGTAGAGGGTACGCAAAAACAGAGTCTGTGACTATCAATGATCTTCGCTGACTCTGCTTGGGGCGCACCACTCTGTTGTTTAAGGGCTTCTTGTTATTAATAATCGTCTTCGTCTGACATAGGTTCGAATTGTTCGGTGGATTCGTGTTGAGAATTTTGGATTTTAATTCCGTTTTCCCTTGCAATTGCTTTTTTTATGGTTTCTTGTTGATACTCGATACCGAAGCTAAAGAGTATATTGAGTTTGTGCAATGTCCGTCATGGTGTCCGTCCGTCTGTCCATCCCTCCATCTGTCCGTCTGTATGTTCGCAACTTTTTCCACACCCTTCAAGCTAGAGACTTGAAACTTTCCAGTTCTCTTTATCTATGGGATAGTAAATTTACGTGTCAAGCTGGGGGTTCTATGATTACTGGGGGGCTGGCAAATCGATAAACTCGATAACTCAAAACCGATAAATCCACATATTTCGCACATCCTCACAGCTAGAACTACCAAATTTGGTAAGAAGAAAGCTGCTAGCAACCCCCAAAAAACTGCATCAAAAATTTTGGAGCCACGCCCCCCCATTCCGCCCCCAGCCTCCCCGCATTTTAAAGTCAAAAAAGCCTTTATCTCCCACAGTTTTTGAGCTATGGCCACCAAATTTGGTGCCAAGATAGGTGATGATGACCCCCCAAAAACTGCATCAAAAGTTTGGATGCCACGCCCACCAATACTGCCCTAGCAGCCCCCATCCACCCCAACGCTTCGTCAAAAACGGGAATGCGTTTATCTTCCAGAGTTGTGGAGCTAGAGCCACCAAATTTGGTAGGAAGATAGCAATTGACATTCCACATAGATCTGGATAAAAATTTGGATGCCACAATTACCCATACCGCCCCAAGCCTCCCCTTTCCCCACCATTTACAAACTTCGAGCTAGAGTCACCAAATTTGTAAGGAAGATAGCTTGTGGCATCCCCATCTGCATCGGAAAATCTTTAAGGCAGCGTACACCCCTGCCGCATCCGTACCCCTCTGCAATCAGGCCTCTTTTTACAGGTTTTAATACTGGTATCGAGTATGCCGCAGTCGGTTGCGTCCGACAGCAACGTTTCCACTTGTTTTTGATTGCAGTTCTTGTTCTTGCCGATGTTTTGAGCGGCAATATTTTGGCTGGGTTAGTTTTTGTTGTTGTTGGTGTGTTTTTTTGTGATAATTCTGTTGGAGGCTTCGGTATTGTTAGTTGTATGTCTGAGAGCATGTCGTCGTAGCGTGTGAGTAGCCGAGCGTGGCTAGAGCACGTCGGTTGGTCGGCTGTTGGTGGCTTAGCGGGCGGGGTGAGGCTTGGTGCGCTCTTGGTAACTGTAGCGTAAGTTGATGTTCCGTGTTGGTGTCTCTCTTTGTAGAGTATTGGGCATGCTTTGTCGAATGCTGAGTGTTCGGAGTTGTTGCTGTTTATTCTCGATACCGAAGGTAAAGAGTATATTGGTTTTGTGCAATGTCCGTCATGGTGTCTGTCCGTCCGTATGATTGCAAGTTTTTTCCACACCCTTCAAGCTAGAGACTTGAAACTTTCCAATTCTCTTTATCTATGGGATAGTAAATTAAAGTGTCAAGATAGGGGTTCTACGATAACTGGGGGGCTGGCAAATCGATAAATTCGATAACCCAAAACCGATAAATCCACATATTTCGCACATCCTTACAGCTAGAAGTACCAAATTTGGTACGAAGATAGCTATTAGCAACCCCCAAAAAACTGCATCAAAAATTTTGGAGCCACGCCCCCCCATTTTCAAGGTAGAGACTTGAAACTTTCCAATTCTCTTTATCTATGGGATAGTAAATTAAAGTGTCAAGATGGGGGTTCTACGATAACTGGGGGGCTGGCAAATCGATAAATTCGATAACCCAAAACCGATAAATCCACATATTTCGCACCTCCTTACAGCTAGAAATACCAAATTTGGTACGAAGATAGCTATTAGCAACCCCCAAAAAACTGCATCAAAAACTTTGGAGCCACGCCCCCCATTCCGCCCCCAGCCCCCCCGCATTTTAAAGTCAAAAAAGATTATATCTCCCACAGTTTTTGAGCTATAGCCACCAAATTTGGTGCCAAGATAGGTGATGATGACCCCCCTAAAAACTGCACCAAAAGTTTGGATGCCACGCCCACCGATACTGCCCTAGCCGCCCCCATCCACCCCAACGCTTCGTCAAAAACGGGAATGCGTGTATCTTCCAGAGTTGTGGAGCTAGAGCCTCCAAATTTGGTGGGAAGATAGCTGTTAACGACCCCCAAAAAACTGCATCAAAGTTTTGGAGCCACGCCCACCCATTACGCCCCCAGCCCCCCGCATTTTGAAATCAGAAATGGCTATATCTCCCACAGTTTTTGAGCTATAGCCAACAAATTTGGTGCCAAGATAGGTGATGATGACCCCCTAAAAACTGCATCAAAAATTTGGATGCGACGCCCACCGATACTGCCCTAGCCGCCCCCATTCACCCCAACGCTTCGTCAAAAACGGGAATGCGTGTATCTTCCAGAGTTGTGGAGCTAGAGCCACCAAATTTGGTAGGAAGATAGCTGGCAACGACCCCCAAAAATCTGCATCAAAGTTTTGGAGCCACGCCCTCCATTTCGCCCCCCTTTCCCCACTTTTTACAATTTTCGAGCTAGAGTCACCAAATTTGGTATGAAGATAGCAATTGACATTCCACAAAGATCTGCATCACAAATTTGGATGCCACGCCCACCCATACCGCCCCCAGCCCCCTTTCCCCACTTTTTACAAATTTCGAGCTAGAGTCACCAAATTTGGTATGAAGATAGCAATTGACATTTCACAAAGATCTGCATCAAAAATTTGGATGCCACGCCCACCCAAACCGCCCCCAGCCCCCCTATCCCCACTTGTTACAAACTTCGAGCTAGAGTCACCAAATTTGGTATGTAGATAGCAATTGACATTCCACATAGGTCTGCATCAAAAATTTGGATGCCTCGCCCACCCATACCGCCCCCAGCCCCCCTTTCCCCACTTATTACAAATTTCGAGCTAGAGTCACCAAATTTGGTATGAAGATAGCAATTGACATTTCACAAAGATTTGCAACAAAAATTTTGATGCCAGAGCTACCCATACCGCCCCCAGCCCCCCCTTTCCCTACATTTTACAAACTTTGAGCTAGAGTCACCAAATTTGGAAGGAATATAGCTGGTGGCATCCCCATCTGCATCGGAGAATCTTTAAGGCAGCGTACACCCCTGCCGCATCCGTACCCCTTTGCAATCAGGCCTCTTTTTACCGGTTTTAATACTGGTATCGAGTATGCCGCAGTCGGTTGCGTCCGACTGCAACGATTCCACTTGTTTTTCATTATTTTGTTTACTTCGCACGAGTTCTCTTAAGCTTTCTTCTTCGGGTATTCCTGTAAGGTCATTGGAGTACATTACTGCCTTCGAGAAGTTGAGAGAGTTGTGTTCCGTTATTTCTATTTTTATGTCGTTGCTCAGTGAGCATAGTTGAATCAACTTGGTTGCTTGCATGTAACTTTTAGTTTTTATTAGAAAAGTTCCATTTTGCAGCTTTTTACATGTTTCGAGTTCGCTGGAGCAAACGTTGTCGATCACTTTTTTTATTAGAAAAGGTGATACGTTGTTTAGCCCCTCTGTGCTGTAAAGACAGCACGTAAGCGTGTAATAACAAGGTATTTGGGTCCGATGGATGTTGTTTTGAGTTGTATTGTTTTGTCGATCTTGATTTGGTCGGTGGCGGGTGAACCACTACGGTCCGGCGGCTCGTTCATGGTGATTGGGTGCCTTTGCACCGGGTTAAGTTTTGGTTTTTCTTGTTGTGGATGTGTTAAGTTAAGTGTTGCTGTGATTGTTTTAGTTTTTGGCTGCGGTTAAGTTGTAGCTGGTAGTTGGAAGCACGTCTATGTTGAACGAGAGCGAGAGTCGTTGATTTACTAATTTGTAGTCTTAACTAAAAGAGCATTTTTTTTTCAATTCGTATGATCCTGCTCGAAGTTATACTGTCAACGGGGACGCATTTTATATTCGACAGGCCACAGGAAATAACGTCGCAATGACCGAGTTCTTAATATTTTGATTTAAAAACTTCAGAAATTCTTTGTAAAATAAAATTACTAAAATTAAAAAATAAAATAAAAGAAATATATTAGTTTTAAGGCCCATTCCCAGCAGCTGCGAAACGGAATTTTTATGTGCAACTCTATATAAAAAAAACAGTTGTAAGAAATTTTCTTGTCTGTGTTCCGTTTTTAAATTCCCAGCAACCATCAGAAAAGTTAATCGATAGTGCCGATAGTGGAAAAATTGTGGATTTTAAAATCAGCTGTTCTTAAAAACGGAATAATATCTTTACAATTATTACGGGCAGCATATGAAATGGACGCACAAGAAAATTTAAAACGAAAGCGGTTTGAAAGCTTTTTTCGAGAAGATAAAATCGCATTAATCAATGAGCATGAAAAAAAAAACTATTAAATTTAATTATAAATGAATTCAATGTTTTGTTTAATTTAAACAGCAGCAACAAGAATTTATAAATATGTATAAATTCTTGTTGACACCAGCCAAATTATTTTGCTAAGGAACAGAACCTTCGCTTGAGTTTACATATTCCTTAATGTTATTTGTAACAAATTTTGCACAGCCATCCATTTGGCGGTCAAAATTCCAAATGCATTTTCAATGCAGCTCGACTGAGCCTATAATTAAAAACACGTTCGGGTGCGCTGAGTGAGCGCGACCCGTATGGCTTCGTAATCCTCTTGTGTATAGGAAACACATCGTCTGCAACAATAAAATATGGTGTGTCAACTCCATTGAGAACGTTGTCTGGCGGAATATTTAGACTATCTGCCAATATTGCTTTCCCAAGCGAGCAAAGCGAGAAGGCGCTCAATTTGAACAATTTAATCAAATAACGTGACCAACAAATATTCACATTTTGCCATACAAATATTTGGCACAGCTGGTCACTCTTACTTCATGTGGAACCTCACGTAAAAATTTACCACTTTCCATAAATGAAATTTCTTTTTCCTGGGAATGGGCCTTTAAGCGGAAAAAAAATTATTATAAATAGGCTAGTTTTTTTGCCGAGGAAGCCCATGTAACTCCTAAAGCCGTGCAATACAAGACCAAATAAATCAAAAGACAAACCAAAAGAGTTTTTGATGTATTAACATCTATACGCGCAGTAGCGTGACTATTAAAAGTCACACACAAACAAACTTCTCTGCCGTAACTCAAGTGCATACCTCGCTGCGTTAATTCGCTGCTGTAACTCGCTGCTATCACGTTGCTCGTTCTTTGCATTCGTTTTGTTGATGTGTTAACATCTATACCCGCGGGTAGCGCAAAACAAGAAAGTCAATTCGCTGCAATAATTCTCTGCGTTAATTCGCAGCCGTAAGTCGCTGCCCTAACTCACACAGATAGGCAGTCCAAAATTGAAATAGTATGTGGTTGTTGTACAATAATTGTTTCTGCTTGCAATCGAATATTGGTTTTGCGGCAGAGAAAAGTGGTTGTAAAAGACGAAGTCTCGCTCGTGAATTAAGGAACTTTGTCTGTTGCTTTGCATTCGCTTTGTTTTGTTTGTGCTTAACTGTAGAGAGACTCACGCGGTCCTGCTGTTTATGTTATACCGACAAACAACCACAAAAGAAAATACTATTACGTACAAGCTTATTTAATTGTAGGTGCAGGGTTTCTGGGTTGGCAATTATTAATATATTTAGTTATAATAGAGAATAATGGGCTGGCAATAATTAAATTTAGCTATAATAAAAAGTGTGAGTCTGTGTGCATTCACAAAAGAAGCAAAACAGAAATGCACCAGACGAATGATGAATGTTGGATACACTAATAAAATATAAGTGCTATTGTGGATATGTAGTTATAGAATATATTTGCAATAGTTGCATATTTTGATTATTTGATTAGCAAAGGTTGGCGTTAGCACACATTTGAGAAATAACTAAAAACAGTTTAATAACATATCATCTTCCAACATTATAAGAGTATCCAACATTTATCATTCGTCTAGTACAATTCTGTATTGCTTCTTTTGTGAATACACACACTTACAGACTAACATAGCGGACTTCTTTAGTAAGAGAATGAACTGACAAATGACTGATGAACCCAAATTTAAAAAGTAAACCCAAATTCAATAAAATATTATTTTTGTTCCAGACAACGTGCTCATAGCAATAATACAGTTACAAACACACCAACAAACAGGTGTTAACACATCGCCAGTGAGTTCCAACACTCATTAACCTTTTTTTTATTAAAGTAGTGGTTAAAATAAGACTTGTTTGTCCGGTACATATATTGTTGATTTATATGTAACGGATAAGCTGGTTCGATCGTTAAAAGCACTTTCTTTTAATTTTTTTTTTTGCACCGCGACCAAACAGATCTTTTGTGCTCCCTTCTTGGCCTATAGCTCCTCCATCAGGCCCAGGTGTTGCATAAAAGCAAGTATGTACCTTTGTTGGGTAGATGGTTTCTCAATCGCTAAGTTGCACAATATGTTTTCCTTGAGAACTACTTCTTTTCTGTACTAAGGCTACGCATTCTGCTATAATGTGCAAGGAGGATTCTCCTTCCATTTCGCAGAATCTACAAATCTCGATGCTGACTATACCTAGCTTTGCTAGGTGACCTCTTAGTCTACAATGTCCTATCAAGAGACCGATGAGTATCCTTAGTCTATTTTTACCCATTGATATTACTTGTTTAAACCGTTTGAGGTTATAGCTACCCAAGAGAAGCTTTGCTTGTCTGAGTCCTGGTTTCCTTGCCCAGCTCGTTCTACGCAGAAGTTTCTCTTCATTCTTAAGCTCTTGCCGTATTGTGCTTGTTCCTATACCACAGTACGGCTCGGGTTCTATTAGGGGTGTCGCTGCCCCCAGTCTTGCTTGCTTATCTGCCTCTTCGTTCCCCGCTATGTCGACATGTCCCGGGAACCATCTTAGGGCAAGCCTATTTTGTGATCCCAGAGTGTCTAGCTTGGTTCGTACCTCACGAACAACCTTTGACCTGATTTCGGTCTTACTAAGTGCCATTATTGCTGCTTGACTATCGGATAGGATGGCTATATCCCTATTCCGATAGTTACGCTTTAGATTAAAGTCCACACACCTCCCGATTGCACATACCTCAGCTTGGAATATATTGGTGTGCATACCTAGCGGCTCGTGGTACATTAGCCGAGAGCCTACCGCACCAAGACCGGAGCCTTGCTGCGTTTGGGATCCATCGGTGTACCATTTTATGGTGTGTGGCTTAGTTTTGTCGACCTCTTCCAGAGATGTCCACTTCTTTTTGTTACAGAGGTGAACTTGAAACTTTTGCCCGAGCATGTGTTCGGCTTTCATTTCGTCCCTTGGCTGTGCCAGTAGGGGAAGTTCACCCGATAGCATATCTGCCTCTACTCGACTAAGAATGTGTCTTCTCCAACCTCCTTCAACGGACATTCTTAAGAGGGTTGCCTTCTGTTGCAGCCTTATTGTGTGATGGAGTGGTGCTATCTCCAATAGAACCTCAAGCGCTGATTTGGGACAGGTCCTCATAGCTCCTGTGTTTCCTACACATGCCATTCTTTGTAGCTTTTGATGCTGCTTCTGCACAGTGATTTGCTGTGCCTTATCCCCCCATGCAGTCACTCTGTACGTGTGCATGGGCCTTACTACCATAAGGTATAGCCATATTATTATCTTTGACGATGTTCCCCATGACTTCCCGGCTATGCTACGACACGCATACAGCGCTCTGCAGCACTTTGCAATCGTATTCTGAACATGGGTGCCAAAGTTTAATTTACTGTCAAAAGTGACCCAAGGTACTTAACTTCCTTGCTGGTTTCTATTGGACTCCCTGCGAGCCTAATCTCCCTCATCCTTTGTAGCTTGTATCTTCTGGTGAACGGTACGATGATTGTTTTAGTAGGGTTAAGGTTGAGACCAACCTTCCAGTTGAACATTATCACAAAGAGTTTCTTCATGGTTTCCCCGAGCTATTATCACAATGTCGTCTGCATAGCCTTGACATGAATACCCCTGTTCGCAATTCTACTTAATAGTTCGTCTACTAGTATTCTCCATAAGAAACGTGATAAAACCCCCCTTTGAGGACAGCCTTTTGTAGTTGTTACAGATACGGTACTATCTTGTTTACATGCCGTAGCCTGTCTGGACCCAAGTAAGAATGAAATCCATCTACTAGTTGTACTTTCCAGCCCTCTTCTATTCAAGGTAGCATCATGTGATGTGTTGTCAAAAGCACCTTCAATGTCTAAAAATGCACAAACTGCTACTTCTTTGTTTACTACTGCAGCCCGCAGAGTACGGTGCAGCTCATACAAGGCAGTGTCCGTAGACCTGCCTGTTCTGTATGCATGCTGCGTTGCCTGCAGTGGACTCTGTGTAAGCAGAGTACTCCTAATGTTATAATCCACCAGCTTTTCCAACGTTTTCAACAAAAACGATGTTAAGCTGATGGGTTTGAATGACTTTGGGTTGGTGGTATCTGTCTTCCCTATCTTGGGGATGAAGACCACCCTAACTCTACTCCAAGTGCTTGGTATATGACCAAGTGCTAGGCTACTGACCAGGATTTTACTTAGAGTGGGTAGGAGTACCTGTCCCTGCTGGAGGAATACCGGTGATATGCAATCCAGACCAGGAGATTTGTAAGGCTGAAAGGTTCCAATTGCCCAATTTTCTCCACTGTGACCACCGACTTGGCACATGCCCAGTCAGTGGCCGTTGGTCTGTACTGACCCTCTGTTTCAAGTGATTCGCACTGTTGCCAGGGGATACTTCCTGGGAAGTGCGTCTTAAACAGACGATTTGCATATTGGTGCTCGTAAATGAATTGACTCTACGCTTCAGGGCTAAATGAGCCTCCACTTGTTATGCTTTCGCAGAAGTCCCTATAGTTCCTACGCTTGGCCTTCCTAATCTCCTTGCTGTATGAGGTGAGGCTTTCGCGGTATGTATTCCATGACCCGTCTCTCTTGGCTTTATTGAAGAGGTGGCGGGTGGTGATCCGCAGTCTCTCAAGAACTTCGTTCCACCATGGGACATCTTTTTCTTTACGCGTTTTCCCTAGTGGGCATTTTTCTTCATATGCATTTTTAAAGCTACCATTTAGATTTCTAACAACTCTTTCTAGCTCACACGTGTATCTGGGTATTCTAGAGTTTTCAGTGGCTAGGTTAAGTTCTAAGGTAGACCTAAATTTTTCCCAGTTCGTTTACCTTAGGTTACGAGTTGGTATACTAGTATCCGTATTAACCTTAAGTTTGAATAGGATTATCCTATGATCGGACATGGATTCTTCTGAAGAGACATGCCATTCTCTGAAATGTGGCCTAAGAGACCGACTAATCAGAGTAATATCTAATACCTCTTCTCTAACTCTAGTAACAAATGTCGATGTCGATCCGAAATTACCAATTTCTAAGTTATACTTGAATATAAAGTTGGTAAGACACTCACCCATTTTGTTGATGTCCGTGCTGCCCCATATAGAGTGGTGCGCATTGGCATCGCAGCCGATTATAACCGGCAGCTTCTCTCTCCTGCAGTGATCCATCAGCTTTTCTATTTCCGGTGGCGGGCAGTCCACATCACCAGCAATATAGGCAGATGCCACCACAACAGGGGGGGCGTTTCATATTGCCCTTACGGCAATCGGTAAGCAGTCCCTAGTGAGAAATTCAGAAAGAATAGTAAAAATAATACATTTCCTTACCATAATGCATGCTCTAGGTATAGGATCTCTTTGATCCCAGATAACCTTCGAGTCAGCGGTTTAGTTATAGAATATATTTGCAATAATTGCATATTTTGATTATTTTGATAAGCAAAGGTTGGAGTTAGCACACAATTGAGATATAACTAAAAACAGTTTAATAACATTGTTATCGCGTGAACGCGACAAATCAGCTATGGCCAAACTCTAGGGTCGGCAAACCGTTTGATACGTACTAGATCACTAAACGCGTAGATTTAGTTTTAGTTATTTGATGTTCTTTCAGTCTTAAAAATAATTATTCGACATTGACTTATAGCGTCTCGTGTTCTTAGAGCGAAAAAACTAGTATCTGCCTGTACTGTAAACCGCGATCGATTCATTTCGCAACTGATTTGCATGTTTCATTTTCATCAGCTTTTGTTCATTTCTTTATAACTTACAGTTATTTCTCTCTCAATTTCTTATTCTACGGTGTGACGTTGTGACGTCACAAGTATTCAGCTATCTATCGATGACGACAATTACCATAACGCGAGTGAAAAATCTAATAGTTTTTAGATTTATAAAAAAACAAAGTACAAAAATGAGACGCGGTTATTTCTTTAAAATTGACAGCGAGTTTAATATGTGTGGTGGCTTCAAGTGTAATACGACAATTAAAAAAGCTTAGCCTAATACAGTTGCGTGGGCCACAGACGGCCACACGCAACACAAATTCGCCGTCGGCAGATTGCCGATCGGCCTGAAAGCTTACATAGCTTAAGAGCGACTTCATTTTTTCTCTTAAACTAACTTAAGCTATGTTTACAAACTATGAATAAAATTGTTCTGCTCCAACATTCCGGCCCCGTTGACGAGCTCCGGTCTTCAACATCCATCTAAGGGAAGTGGTGCCAGCCTGTGTACCGGTCGTTTTATGACGCCGGCCGGAGTCCTAATTTCGGCCACCCGCACCTTGCCGTCCTCGCCTGCGATTGCGCGTGTCACGCGCCCGGCGATCCATCGTTGCGGAGGGGTGCTGTCTTCGTGCACCAGAACGACCGCCCCTTCGACCAGATTGGCCTCGCCTCTGCTCCATTGGGCTCGCTGCTGCAGGCTGAGCCGGTAGTCTTTGGACCACTTGCGCCAGAAGTGCAGTTTGAGCTCCAACAACTGTTGCCACCGCTTCAAGAATGCGGGTACGCGCTTGTTGTTGGGCTCCTCGGGCGTGAATCCTGTGGGCAGCCCAAGCAAAGGCTGCCCGATGAGCAAGTGCCCTGGGGTTACTGCTTCCCCGTCGTTGGGATCGCTGGTGTTTGCCACGAGCGGCCTGGAATTGAGCAACGCTTCGACATCCACCAGATGCGTGCTCAACTCGTCCGGTGTCAGCTTGGCGTTGCCTGCTCCTCGCACCAGCCTGTGTTTGGCAGCTTTCACTGCTGCCTCCCACAGTCCGCCGAAGTGTGGTGCCCTTGGAGGGATAAACCTCCATTGCACCGCTCTCTGTGCTGTGTACTCCTGCAGCTTTTCCTCGCTCTGGTGGAACGCTGCTTGCAGCTCCCTCAGCACGTTGCTCGCTCCGACAAAATTTGTCGCGTTGTCGCTGTACATCGTCTCCGGGAGCCCTCGTCTCCCAATGAACCTTTTGAAAACATTTAAAAAAGCGTCAGTGGACAGATCTGTTACCAGTTCCAAGTGGACTGCCTTTGAGGCGAAACAAACAAAAACGGCAACGTACATTTTTACGGGTGGTCTACCTCTAATCCTGTAGCTCACATGAAAAGGCCCACAGAAATCTACACCAGATACCTTGAATGGCCGACCTTCACGGAGGCGATCTGCTGGCAGATTTCCCATGATTTGCCCCAATAATTTTGGCCTATAGCGAAAACAGTGTACGCAACTTCTAACAGTTGCAGTACATGCGCTACGGGCATTGACCACCCAAATTTGCTGCCTTAATAATCCAACAAGAACCTTGGCACCAGCATGGTAGTGCCTAAGGTGCAAATACCTGATGAAAAGACTGACGAATTCAGAACTCTTTGGTAACAACAAAGGGAACTTAGCGTCGTACGAAATAGGGCCATGTAGCAAACGTCCTCCTACTCGAATTAATTCACATTTAATACCATTTTCCACAGTCTCGTGAATAAATGGATTTAATGCTTGCAGCATTGGAGCTAATACTGCCGATTTTTTTAACAAGTTAAACTCACTGCCGTAAGTTGTGCTTTGGTCGACTGCGATCAGCTTCAAGAATCCAATTTTTCTTTCTGAAGCAGATACAGCGAGCGAATCACTTCTAAGTTGCTTGAAACAAAATCGAAGCACATAAGCCATTATACGGACCAGCTTAGAAAACCTTGACTGACGGCTTATCAGTTGCAAAATGCAATTAGAGTCAGCGTCTGATACCCCCAGTGCACATTGAACCACAAGGAACTCACAATATTGTTAATATCCGTTCCTCTTGAAACTAAGTCTGCTGGATTAGAATCAGTTGGAACGTGACGTTACACGACTCCAGTTGACAACTTTTGGGCTTCTGCAACTCGATTCGCGACAAATGTACCCAACGTACCCGAATCACGCTCCAACCAATATAATGTGACATGAGAATCTGACCAGAAATTCACGCTTTCTATCGTGAATTTGGTCATCGTGCTCGACACAACGTACAGCCAGAAAGGGTGCTGACGCTGTACCATATGTAACAGTATTCAACCTGTATGCCTGTAGACCTTGCGATTCATTTTCTCTCCACAAGACAAGTTGAAAGTTTCTGTCTTGCTCAGAAACATTTATCTGCCTGTACATTTTTGAAATATCGGAAGTTACGGCTTATTTGTTCAACCGAAAGTTGACCAACGTTGAATACAACTCCCTCTGAATCGTTGGCCCCACCATAAGTGTTTCGTTGAGCGAAGCTGCTGTTGATGTCTTGCTAGACGCGTCAAAAACAACTCGAAGCTTGGTTGAGGTACTTTCAGGTCGCCGAACGCATTGATGAGGAATGTAGTAATGCTGTTCTGGAGGAGCAGACTTCAGAATGGACATATGTCCCAAATCCAAATACTCTTTCATGAAGTCATGATACATATTTTTAAGGGTTTCATCCCTTGACAGTTTGCGCTCAAGTTGCAAAAAACGCCTTTCAGCAGTTTGAAAGGACAGGCCAAGAACCTTGGGATCGGTCTTAAAGGGAAGATTAACTTGAAAGCGACCGGTAGTTAACCGTTGCACAGTTTTTGTGAAGTGCAATTCACAGGCCTGCTGTTCAGCTGTTTGTCGGATAGCCTTCGACTCGATTGGACATTGATCCAATTCCCAAAAACGATTAACTAAAGAGTCGAGAGAACAGATAGAAACTTGAGCTACTGCAATATTACTATACTGTTGCCGAGGCACTTGTCCAGTATATTTGCCCGCTACAATCCAGCCGAGCAATGTTTTTTGCATTATGGGCAGCTCGGAATGTAGTTTTATTTGCCCAACGCACAATAATCCATAAAACAATTCCGCTCCCAATAGCACATCTACCTTCGCTGGCTTATAAAATTCGGGATCTGCCAACTTAATATTTTTTGGAATTTTCCAAATATATGGATAGAGCCTGTCCAGGCTGAGATGTGGATATCGATTTCAGTACCCAGCACTCAGCGGAAAACGTGTGGGAATTCAAACGAGATTGAAATGATGCACATACCTTATTGTTGCTATTAGTGGTTGCCCCACCTACCATTGAGATAGCAAGGGAAGTTGGCTCGCGTTTAAGCCGTAGCCTCTGGGCCATGCTCTCAGACATAAAATTTATCTGCGAGCCACTGTCCAGCAACACTCATGCTGGATGCAACTGTCCAAACCTATCTTTTATATTTACGATGGCGGTAGCAAGAACGACTTGATCCGCATTACGCATGTGACCAACATATGCCTCTGAAGTTGAGGCTTGAAGTGCAGCTGCCTCACTTTGTACTGGTGTGTTATACCTATGAAGCAAAGAGTGATGAGGCTTTGAACACACACGACACTTCGACGCCTTGCAGTTCGCAACTATGTGTCCCACGGTCAAACAATTCAGACACATCTTTTGAGTTTTTACGTACTCAAATCTTTGCATCACAGAAATAGCACTGAATGACGGACAAGAATATATATTGTGATCTGCAGACTTGCAATAAGTGCATGCAGACGACGACCTATGCGCTGAGCTAGCACATGCAAATGAAGATTTTTGTTGAGGCTTTCTCACTTCACTGCGTACTTTTGATTTGTCACGAGTTGACTCTTCTGCAGCCAAATATTGGTACCTCCTATTTAACTGCTTAGCACAATCTTCCCAAGATGGCAGCTTATCATAATCAAGCTGCTCCTCAAAACGAGACTTAGTCTTATGGTCTACTTTAGCCATGACCATATGAATAATCATTGCATTTGAAATGTCTTTGTCGTCACCCAAAGACGACAGCGATGCATAAATCGCAGACACTGCATCTATTATCGATCTTAAACTCGACGCAGATGGTTTTGTCATGCTTGGCAACTCGAATAACTGGGCAACTGTGTCAAAAAATATAAGGCATTTATTGTCGTAAACTGACTTTAGACTAGCAAGGGCCTTAAGCCGAGTGTCCACTAGCAAGTTTTCTTGCGGAAGTTGCTTCTAGAAGTGTTTTTGTCGTGTAAACACGTATTAGAAGTCGACTTCCAGAAGTTTTTGCTTGCAAGAAAAACTTGCAGAATTTATGTGGAAATTCGTGTTCGTTGCTTGCGGAAGTAAGTTGCGCAACTTGCAGTCAACTGCGAGTGTATTGAAGACTTGCGGAAGAAGTCGGGTTTTGTTTTGTGTTTTTTTTTATAAAAAAAAAAGAAAAAATGGAAAGTAATAAATTTATTTGGAGCAGAGAAAAAATACATTTGGTTTTGGAACACCAAGAGTGTTACCCAGAACCAGACCTGTTAAGTAATGATTATTAATTGTAGTTATTATTAATTAGATTATTTTTGTTTAAAAGTTGAATTAATGATTAAATTGCGATTATTTTCGGTTTCACACAATTATTTAATGATTACGATTAGAAATAATCAAAAATAATGGAAAATTACCATGAATTATTAAAAATAATGGAAAATAATTGAAAATAATGGAAAATAATCGTTTTAATATTTTCCATTATTTTCCATTATTTTGCATTATTTTGCATTATTTTCCATTATTTCGACTATTTGAGACTATTTTGAGAAAAACAAATAATCTTCAACATCATATTTAATAACAACAAGCCGATCTTGTACAGAAACATTTTTGTTATTAAATGTGATGTTGAAAATAATTTGTTTCTCTCAAAATAGTCTCAAATAGTCGAAATAATGAAAAATAATGGAAAATAATGCAGAATAATGGAAAATAATGGAAATAATGGAAAATAATGGAAACCATTATTTTCCATTATTTTCAATTATTTTCCATTATTTTAATAATTCATGGTAATTTTCAATTTTTTTGATTATTTGTAATCGTAATCATTAAATAATCATACATTTTTCACCAGCGAACTATATAATCATTACGACTATTTTCCAAAAATAATTTAATTGATTAGTAATTCTAATGGCAACTTAACAGGTCTGCCCAGAACTATGGGACACGTCCTCCAAAGACTATAAAAATAAAATTAAAAAGCAAAACGCTGTAAAGGCAATAGCCAATGCTATAAACGCTCCAGAAGAAGAGGTGAAAAGAAAACTACATAACCTCCGAACGCAGTTCGGTCAAGAGGTCAGCAAAGAAAGAAAAAAAAAAAGTGGTCAAAGTGCTGAAGATGCATATGTTAGCAAGTGGGAATTCTATCGTGACATGAAATACATGACAACATCTCATGTATCCTGCTTTTGAATACTCGTTTGAATTACAGATAAAATGTACTCAAAATCATTATTCGTCATTCTCAGGAAATTTTTCAGCTGCATGCAATCTTCACTCCGCAATTCATCCAGCAATGTATTTTGGAAACTTAAATCCACTCGTCGCAGAAACCAATCTCTCACCCAAACTCTTCTTTTTGTTTCTTTTTTTTTAATAATTTGTTTTTTTCTTATTAAATATGCTGCGATGGCAGCTGCCATTCTTACTTTCCCACAAGACATTTTTATACTGACGCTCTTTAAAGAAGCTACTCTACTCTCTAATCTACTGCAAGCTGTACTCACATTGTGTGTAAACACGTCTGCAAGTTCTTGCTGCAAGTTCGTCCTAAAACTTCTACAAACTACTTCTGGAATCAAACTTCCGCAAGTTTTGGTTTCAGTGTAAACACCTCAGCAAATACTTTCAGAAGTTCTTCCGCAAGTAACTTGCTAGTGGACACTCGGCTTAAGCAAGTCAAGCGGTTGCTGCAGCCACTTTGTGGGTACAGCTATAAAATATGCGGGGTGCGGGGGTTAAACAAAGTAAAGAGAGAATTTGGAGCGAGCGCGCGCACAAAACGAACAGACGATCAAGCCAAGCTTTACCCGCAAGCAAAGCGGGGATGAAAAGCACAAGCGGCAAAATTTGGCGCGAGCGCACGCATAGACAAACCAATGTATAAAATAAATGCAAGCGCAAGCAAAGAGCGAAGAAAGGTTAACGAACGAGCGAACAAGCAGAGGTTAATGCACAAAAATGTTAAACAAAGTTTGTGTGTATGTGCGAGTGCAAACATATGTTTTTAATGTATGTACATTTATTGTTACGTAGCGATTAGTTGAGAAGCGAAAATAAGAAAAAAACACTTTGCAGTTGCACAAACACACGAACTATATGAAACGCAATAAATAGACCACCGTTTGAAACCTTAATTTTGTTTCTTGTATTAAATTTTTATTTATTCACTTTTTTATATATGTATGTAAATATGTTGCCGTTTTGTTTATTTAAGTCAAATACACAAAGTGCCAGAAATTGAGCTGTTTCTTCGTGTATAAACGTATGTACACACATATAAGTATCACAAACTTGTGATATTTTTTGTCGACTGTGGCGACACATTGAAGTAAAATTTTTAAGCTCAATTTTTGGCACAGAATACCTGGAGACTTTCTAGCGATTCAATAGAAAGTGTTCTTCCTTTATTCTCCATGGACAATCCTGATTATGCAGCGTCCAAAATGGCAAAGTCCAAAAAGGCAAAAGCAGCAAAATCCAAAAAAAGTATTTGTGTTGAGTCTTCAACACACGCGAAACCTGAGCCACCAACGCGAAACAAACAAACAAATGAAATAACCGAAGTCCCTGCTCGGGCGCCAATGAAAAATCTAATAGTTTTTAGATTTATAAAAAAACAAAGTACAAAAATGAGACGCGGTTATTTCTTTAAAATTGACAGCGAGTTTAATATGTGTGTTTAATACGACAATTAAAAAAGCTTAGCCTAATACAGTTGCGTGGGCCACAGACGGCCACACGCAACACAAATTCGCCGTCGGCAGATTGCCGATCGGCCTGAAAGCTTACATAGCTTAAGCTTCATGTTTTCTCTTAAACTAACTTAAGCTATGTTTACAAACTATAAATAAAATTGTTCTGCTCCAACAGCGAGCTTTTTACGCGGTAACATTCCCCCCCATGCAAACTGTTACGCACGACCGTGAGTTTGCACCTCTTGTGCTTGCGTTCGGACTCTGAGCTTCGCCAGTTTGATGACCGGTCGGGTAAGCAGTCCAGCAGCGGTGCGCACCACTGCGCTGCGTGCTTGGCCATCCTTTGCAGTGTGTAGCTCTAATACTACGCCTTTTCTCCAGTGCATCTTCGGATTCACCTCGTCCACGATGATCACTACGTCGCCGCATTCAATGGGATTATTTGGTTGGCCGCACCATTTGGCTCTCAGTGTGAGATGTGGAAGGAATTCCTTTATCCAGCGTTTGCAAAACCTCTCTGCTATAGTGCTTGCGAATCTGTAGGACTTCGACAACAGCACTCCCAGCTCGCCCTGGTCATCCTTCGGCGCTATTGCACACGTCTTGCCTCTCAGAAAGTGATTCGGTGTCAGCACGTCAGCATTTACAGATTCTAAGGGCATGTAAGTTAGCGGCCTGGCGTTCAGTGTACTATCGATTCTAGCGAGTGCGGCTCGCAGCACAGGGTCTGCAACATATGTACGTCTCCTCTAGTATATCCGATAGTCGGGATAAATGACCAATTAATATCGGAGTATTTTTGCTCTAGCTCGTCTGTCGATATTCGTTCAATCTCTTGTGCTAGCACCTTGCTAGCGCCTCTGAAGTTCGTGCCGTTGTCCGACAAGATCTTCCTGGGTTCACCTCGTCTCGCTACACATGTTTCGAACACAAGAGAAAGGCATCCGTTGATAGCGAGTTTGCCAGCTCAATGTGCACTGCGCGCACTGTCAAGCACGTAAATAGCACGCCCCATCGTTTCTCTCGTCTTCTGCCTACTGTGACTTCCAATGGTCCAAAGTAATCGACTTCGGTGCATGAAAACGGAGGCATGCTCACGGCCAATCTTTCTGGTGGCAGATCGCCCATCTCCGGGGTTGTAAGCGTGGCTCTCGTGTTGGAACATCTTTGGCACGATTTAATCACTGTGCGCATTATGGCTCTCAGACCCCGTATACAGCACTGCTGTCTCATCTCGTTAATCGCAACCTTGCTCATGTGATGATGAAACTTGCGATGATTAAAGTCCACGAGCAGCAGCGTGATACCATGCTGGCCTGTCAGGATTACTGGACGTTTCGTTTCCACCATAAAGCCTTCGATGGCGTTGATTCTTCCGCGCACTCTCAGTACGCCCGACTCGTCTAGGTAGGGGTACAACTTGAAGATTGAGCTACATCTTCTCACGTAACCTCCGCGTTGCAGGCAGGCAATCTCCTCGCCGTATGCTTCGGCCTGTACAGCCTTATAAATGACGTTGTATACGCCAGTGATGCTGTTTGAGCGTACCAGGCTAGTGTACTCATTCTCCGATTCCTTTTTGTATATTTTGCTCATAAATCGAATTACGTTTCTAAGCGCATTTCTGAACCTCTCCCACTTGCTGAAGCGGGTCACATCTGGCAACAGCGCTGCCAAGCCAGGCTTCTTCTCAGCGACCACGTGTACCAGGTGTACGTGCTCTAGTTCGGTATCTTTGAAGTCTAGGTTTGTGATAGACCAGTTGTTTGAGTCTTCTCCTAGAAATGACGGCCCAGTGAACCACCGTGCGCTACTGTGGAAACGCAGCTCCTTTGTCCACTTCGTGCCATCGTCTGCAACGTTTAGGTGTGACGGCACCTACCTCCATTCGCTTATGTCTGACACCTCTAATATTTCGCCAACCCGCAGGGCTACGAATTGGTGGTATTTTCTCGCGTCAGATCTTATCCAGTAGAGCACGTTCTTAGAGTCAGTCCAGAATAGAGGTGGGCACGGGCTGGGCTTTTATCGGGTACCCGTGGGCACCCGCGGGTAACCGTGGGTACGGGCTGAAAAATCATATTTCGGGTTGGGTGCGGGCGGGTGTGGGTTAGTCCGTTCAACCCGCTTTACCCGAAATAAAGTTAGTAAATATGTATATTGGTAAATATTCTGGTAAATACTTAAAAGTTTCCTTTTTTTGTAACTTTGTGTACAAACCCTCCGTTTAAAGAGTTAATTTTTTTATCAGATGAAAGAAAAGATCATGTTTTAGAAACAGTGAAATGCATGATGATTGAATATCGCGAAACGTTAAAAGACAATCTTGATGACTCGCAAACTGAAAACTCTTCGCCAAACACGAGTCACGAGTTTCAAGAGTTTTTTGACACGCATCAACCAAAAAAACTAAAACTTGACAAAAATGCCATTGATTTAGAAATTGAAAAATATTATGCCAAAACTTCTCATTCTTGTCAATTCTAGAATTTTGGAAACCAGCAACTGACCTCAAAATATTGCAAGTTGTGGCTAAAAATATATTATGCATTCATCTGGTAAAATTCTCAATGAAAGACGCACAAAACATTCAAGTGGGAATTTGGACAAGCTTCATTTTTAGTACAAAAATATGTAATTTTATTTAATAAAAATAAAAAATTAAGTTTTTGAAAAAAGTTATAAATTTTTCGGGCGGGCGGGTTGTGTTCGGGTATGATATTTTTTATTGCCATCGGGTACGGGTAAAGATTGGCGCTGCGGCCCATGGGCTGGATCGGGTCGGGCGCAAAAAATTAGGCCCATGCCCATCTCTAGTCCAGAACGTTCGTTTCTGCATCTTTACAGACATCTGCGCTTCTAAATAGCTGGCTAAGCGTTGGCCTAGTATAGCTGCCATTAATTCCATGCGTGGGATCGAGATTGGTTTCAAGGGCGCTACTCTCGTCTTTGAAGCCACTAGGGAGCAGATGGCGACGCCAGTTCGCAGGAATGCTACGGCAGCGTATGCGTCGATGCTTGCGTCTGTAAATATGTGTAGTTGTACATTAGTGTTGCTTGTTATGTTTAGACAACGCTGTATCTTTATGTCGCCCACTAGCTGCAGTTGGTCGAGCCAGTGACGCCATTTTGACCTTTCATTTTCGTTTATGGGCTCGTCCCAGCCCACTGCTGATCTCCATATGGCTTGAAAAATTATTTTTGCTTGGATGACGTAGAACCCAAGGAGACCTAGCGGGTCGAACACTGACATCACGATGCGTAACACTTGGCGCTTTGTTGTTGGGAACTTGTCCTCGTATATGGATTCATCGAACTTCAGAACGAACGTAAACTTGTCCGTTGCTGGTGTCCCCCACATTCCTAGAACAAGCCCGTGCTGCTGTTCCTTTGCATCGAATCCCCATGCTTCTTGTTCTGCTGCGCTTTCGACTGCCAACGCGCACGCTACTTCTGGCGAGTAAAATCGCCAGCTACGCATTTCAAAGCCGCCTTCAGCATGAATGGACCTGACTTGCAGCGCCATCTCAGTAACTTCCGCCTCCGTCTCGCCACTTTGCAGCCAGTCGTCAACGAAAGTATTTCTCACCATCGCTTCTGCTGCTTGGGGGTAGTCCTTGGCAAAACGTTCTGCATTCTTATTCTTTACGAAGATTGCTGCTACGGGGGTGCAGGAAGCACCAAAGGTCATAACTTGCATGATATACCTGTCTGGTTCGCGAGTGCGATCGCCATATCTCCAAAGAAATTGTTGTGCTACTTGATCCTCTCGCCGTATTTTAACTTGATGGAACATTTCTCTTATATCGCCACACACAGAACGGCCTTTTCTCTGAATCGAATCATCACGCCTACCAGCGATGGTGTCAAGTCAAACCCTTTTAAAAGTGAAGAGTTGAGAGCGACCCGTCTACTCTGGCAGCGGCGTCCCATACAAGTCTCAGCTTACCCTTATTCGTCTGTATGGGTACCTTTAGCAGATGCCGATGAGCTTGTATGGTGGCAGCGTCTAACGTCTGGCTCGGCAAGTCTAAGCTGCATATAGTGCGCACATTACTCAGCGTGTATTAACGTGCCTCCTTGTCTCTCGCGGATATGCTGAACGAAACTCTCTTCGAGGCTGGTTCCTTCTGTGTAATGTCGCCAGTCCACCTCAGGCACAGCTCATCTGATGGTCCATCGATCTGCAACTCCTCGGCCACTCTTGCTTCTAAGAGTGTGCAAGCTGATCCTTCATCTATTAGTGCATATGTGTGCGGCATCTTGGATGGCCCGTACAGTGTAACAGGCACGTACCGGAACAACGCTTTGTCGCTCTGTATGTAAAATAACAGCGCTATTAACACGGTTTTCTGGAGCTCTACTCACGTTTCCATATTTGTTCTCGTGCAACAGCGGGTGGTGCACCTTGGTACACCCGTCGACTCGGCATCTCTCCTTGGTCTTACAGTGTTTTGAAAAGTGTTTACCAAAGCATAGCCAGCAAAGTTTGTTCTCCTTGACAAACCTCCATTTGTTTTGTAAACTCAAATTCCTGAACTCTTCGCATGATTCCAGCTTGTGCTTCTTCCCGCATTTGTGACATTCTCCTGATGCAGTTGACTCTGTGTCATTGTCGTTGTAAATCATTAGTCTGGAACGTGCGTGCTTATTAGTCGACTTGGTCTCGCGTTGGTCGTCTGCTGTTGTTATTGCCATAACGGAGCTCGCGCATGATGCTAATTTAAACAGCCAGTCGTCGAATGTCGCTATATCTACTTTCGCTAGTGTACAGCTATATCGTGCCCAATCCAGCTTCAAGTCACACGGCAATTTATCCAGAAAATTGCGCAGAAGCATTGGGTCTCTGAGGTAGTCGGCAAGTCCTACGGCGCATACTGTTGCGCAGTAATTTTGCACTGCTAACGCCAGATGAACCAAGGACTCTAGATTGCTGGTGGCTCCATTCTAAGCTTCGTGTGTAGGCTCTCATAGATCGCATCTGGTCTGCCGTAAAGCATACGAAGAGTGTTCAAAGCTTGTGGCACTGTCGCTGGCACCATTAACTTGCCACGCTCCGCTTCAAGGGCAGCTCCACGTAGACATTTTTGTAACCGGATCAGGTTCTCCTGATCTGTGAATCCACACCTCTCATTCGATTGGTTGTAGTTAGCGATGAACATCGGCCACTCCTCTGGGCTACCAGAAAAGCTAGGTAGATCTCTACTGATCACCTGTCTTGTCGCTAACTGTGATGCTGTAAGAGACACATCCTGAGTAGAGTTAATGTTCGTACTATATGTTGGTATTTGCTGCTGCATGTAGCTGCCGAGGCATGCTCTCGCTACATGTGGAGTCTGGTACTCGTTTTGTGGCGGCGTTGATGCAGTTGCGTTTGGCCTTTCTGCCCGTTGTTGCCTTTCGTCGATGTACGTATTCGGAAGTCCCGAACGCGGGGCTTGCGTTGCTCTTTCGATCACTGTTGATCGCTCCCGATCTTCGCAGATTCCATACACCGTTGAATGCAACACGCCGTCAAGCAGAGTTAAGCCTGGGCCTGCTCTTGTTGTCTGGTAAGCATCTCTGCTGTGTTTTGGGGTCACGTGTCTCTCTTCCCACGCCGCTCACGCTCCTAGTTGTGTCCATGTGACTTCAGCAGCTATGGACGAGTTGGCTGTGGCAATTGTCTTCACTAAATTCACACCCACGTGCGTACCGCCTGCTCGATCCTTTTCCACACTGCTGTTTGCAATCACCTGCGATCCCAGCGACATGGCTCCATTGACCACCGTCGCCACACCAAGTAGTGAGTGCGTGTCCTTCTCAGGCTCATGTACGGGCAGCATGCTCTCGTCTGCGTTCGCAATGTTGTGAGCAGCGCGTGGTTGGTTGCTTCCAGGCTTGTGTTATACAGTTGCAAGTTTAACCTCACTTTCGCGGCTGAATTAGCTCAAGTGCAGGTTTAAGTTCACGTTTATACGGAATTCACCAATTGCCGTTCAACCGTTATTCGAATCCAAGTTGAAATTTTACCGTTTCCAAAGTGTAAGGCAAATTCAATAGATAGCAGTTTTTTCGAATGTTATCGCGAGAACGCGACAAATCTGCTATGGCCAAACTCTAGGGTCGGCAAACCGTTTGATACGTACTAGATCACTAAACGCGTAGATGTAGTTTTACTTATTTAATGTTCTTTCAGTCTTAAAAATAATTATTCGACATTGACTTATAGCGTCTCGTGTTCTTAGAGCGAAAAAACTAGTATCTGCCTGTACTGTAAACCGCGATCGATTCATTTCGCAACTGATTTGCATGTTTCATTATACTCGATACCGAAGGTAAAGAGTATATTGAGTTTGTGCAATGTCCGTCATGGTGTCTGTCCGTCTGTCCGTCTGTATGAACGAAACTTTTTTCCACACCCTTCAAGCTAGAGACTTGAAACTTTCCAAATCTCTTTATCTATGGGATAGTAAATTAAAGTGTCAAGATGGGGGTTCTACGATAACTGGGGGGCTGGCAAATCGATAAATTCGATAACTCAAAACCGATAAATCCACATATTTCGCACATCCTTACAGCTAGAAGTACCAAATTTGGTAAGAAGATAGCTACTAGCAACCCCCAAAAAACTGCATCAAAAATTTTGGAGCCACGCCCCCACATTCCGCCCCCAGCCCCCCCGCATTTTAAAGTCAAAAAAGCCTATATCTCCCACAGTTTTTGAGCTATAGCCACCAAATTTGGTGCCAAGATAGGTGATGATGACCCCCCAAAAACTGCATCAAAAGTTTGGATGCCACGCCCACCGATACTGCCCTAGCCGCCCCCATCCACCCCAACGCTTCGTCAAAAACGGGAATGCGTGTATCTTCCAGAGTTGTGGAGCTAGAGCCTCCAAATTTGGTGGGAAGATAGCTGGTAACGACCCCCAAAAAACTGCATCAAAGTTTTGGAGTCACGCCCACCCATTCCGCCCCCAGCCCCCCCGCATTTTGAAATCAGAAATGGCTATATCTCCCACAGTTTTTGAGCTAGAGCCACCAAATTTGGTGCCAAGATAGGTGATGATGACCCCCTAAAAACTGCATCAAAAATTTGGATGCCACGCCCACCAATACTACCCTAGCCGCCCCCATCCACCCCAACGCTTCGTCAAAAACGGGAATGCGTGTATCTTCCAGAGTTGTGGAGCTAGAGCCACCAAATTTGGGAGAAAGATAGCTGGCAACGACCCCCAAAAATTTGCATCAAAGTTTTGGAGCCACGCCCTCCATTTCGCCCCCCTTTCCCCACTTTTTACAATTTTCGAGCTAGAGTCACCAAATTTGGTATGAAGATAGAAATTGACATTTCAGAAAGATCTGCATCAAAAATTTGGATGCCACGCCCACCCCTACCCCCCCCCCCCCCCTTTCCCCCCCTTTTACAAACTTCGAGCTAGAGTCACCAAATTTGGTATGAAGACAATTGACATTCCACAAAGATCTGCATCAAAAATTTGGATGCCACGCCCACCCTTACCGCCCCCAGCCCCCTTTCCCCACCTTTTACAAACTTCGAGCTAGAGTCACCAAATTTGGTATGAAGATAACAATTGACATTCCACAAAGATCTGCATCAAAAATTTGGATGCCATGCCCACCCAAACCGCCCCCAGCCCCCCTTTCCCCACCTTTTACAAATTTTGAGCTAGTCACCAAATTTGGTATGAAGATAGCAATTGACATTTCACAAAGATTTGCAACAAAAATTTTGATGCCAGAGCTACCCATACCGCCCCAGTCCCCCCCCCTTTCCACACCTTTTACAAACTTTGAGCTAGAGTCACCAAATTTGGAAGGAATATAGCTGGTGGCATCCCCATCTGCATCGGAGAATCTTTAAGGCAGCGTACACCCCTGCCGCATCCGTACCCCTTTGCATTCAGGCCTCTTTTTACCGGTTTTAATTCTGGTATCGAGTATGCCGCAGTCGGTTGCGTCCGACTGCAACGTTTCCACTTGTTTTCATCAGCTTTTGTTCATTTCTTTATAATTTACAGTTATTTCTCTCTCAATTTCTTATTCTACGGTGTGACGTTGTGACGTCACAAGTATTCAGCTATCTATCGATGACGATAATTACCATAACGCGAGCATTTTACCATGCAGGGCTGCGTTGCAGTTTTGCGCGGTAACAAACATATTGTCTTCCAACATTATAAGAGTATCCAACATTTATCATTCGTCTTGTGCAATTCTTTATTGCTTACAGACTAACATCGTGGACTTATTTAATAAGAGAATGAACTGACGAATGATGAGCCCAAATTCAAAAAGTAAACCCGAATTCAATAAAATATTATTTTTGTTCCAGAAAACGTGCTCATAGCAATAATACAGTTACAAACTCACCGACAAACAAGTGTTAACACATCGCCCGTGAGTTCCAACACTCATTGACTTTTTTTTTAAAAGTAGTGGTAAAAATAAGACTAGTTTGTCCGGTACATATATTGTTGTTTTATATGTAACGGATAAGCTAGTTCGATCTTTATCAGCACTTTTTGTATTTTTTATTTTATTTATTTTGAATATGAATACTTTCAAAAATGTGAATTTTGTGTTTTTAACCCTCAATTTCTCAAAATCTTAATGTGAAACGCAAATTCTGAACCTGAAATCGTGTTTAAATTATCTTATATCCTAAACAATTTTCAGAACATTTTTTATCCTGTGACTTTAATTTATATTGCATAAACACGGACATAATCGACAATCAGTTTTGGCTGCTTCCAAGTAGAAAGCCATTCGTCCTGGTTTTGCCAAAATTTGAGTTTCGCTTGTGGGTGTTTATTGATCCATGGCTTCTCAAAGTTAGCGGTGCTCAACTTGTCAACAAAATCACCAAAACCACCTACTGAAAGGCCCAGCGTGATGTAAAACTGATTTTGAAAATAGAAGATTTAAATTAAGATAAAATATTATTTACTACATTCATTATAAAGATGTATTTATTATATTGGTTGTGTGCAACGTCCATCAAGCTAGAGGTTCAATCTTAAGCTAGAGACTTCCAGCTCTGGTTGCAAGTTGCCCAAGACAGAGGAAGAGCAAAACGTGGGGCAGATATTAAGGGCAGGTTAAATTACCTGCTTAAAAAGTTTTTGCCTCTCAAAGCCATCGATATGAAGAAAAAGCCCGAATATTACTCGGAATTCTTTTTTACACAAAATATTACACTGGCAACGTATGTTCCAAAAAAGTATAAATTTGTGATTATAATGAGTTCTTTAAATCATTCGGCTGAAGTCCGTGATGATAAAAAATAAAAACCTGAAATTATACACCATTATAATAATACGAAAGCAGGTGTTGATGCACTGGACCAGCTTGAAGCAACATACACATGCAAGCGCCAAACAAAACGCTGGCCAGTTGTATTATTTGCTAATATGATTGATGTTTCAGCATATAACGCATATGTTATATGGACAGAAATTAATCCTGAATGGAACAGCAATAAATACTTCAAACGTAGACTGTTTTTGGTGGACTTGGCTACAGCGTTAGTAACTCCTCACACCGCTCGCAGAAAAAGAATGCCGTATGGGCCGTCCGCAAGGCAAGTTGTCCAGAACATCTAGGACGCAGTTGAAAAAGACTGTGCTGCACCATCTAATATCTCAAAGGCCCCAGATAGTCCCTCGGCTTTGGGAAAAAGACAAAGGTGCTTTTTTTGCCCGCATTCCATAAATTCAGCTAAACACTCAACAGTTTGCAATAAATGCAAAAAATTTATATGTCAAAAACAAGGTGTTAAGACAATTATATGCCAAAATAGTCAAGAATAACTTTTAAGAACTCAAAAACAATGAATTTTGAATTATTATACTGAAAACTATGAAATAAAATGTAATTTCCTTATGGCTGCATACTTATTTCCATTGGGTCATTTTGACCCACAATTTGTATATGTGGGGTAGAGTTTGAATTTGTGCAGAAGGGTTAACAAAAATAGAACTGAAGTACTAGACATGACTTTGCTAATAGGAGAGTGTCCAGGCCAATAAAGGGTCTTTTAAGGGTTTCCACAGCAATACCAGACTATAAAATTATTCTATTCTGTTAGTGAAGGATATTTTTTTATGTATCTACATTTTTTTTAAATTTATTTAAAAACTGTCATGTAATGAAATTTTTGGACAAAAATAGACTGGCAACACTACCAATCCATTCCAAAACTGAATTTGAGTTGAGATTGTGGCGGCAGGATCAGATTTTTGGGAGACGTTACCGGCTATCTATCTCCCTACCAAATTTGGTTACTCTAGCTCAAAAGCTGTAAAAAAGGTATTTCCTGTTTTAAAAAGGCGAAGGTCCGGAGGTGGCAGATCTGGTCGTGGTATCCAAAGTTTTGGATGCTGATGTTTTTAAGAGGCGGGTGGCTAGGGGCGGCAGATTTCTGGGGGAAGTAACCTGCTATCTCTTTAACTATTTTGATGACTGTTTGAAATATGTTTTTTATCGATTTGCACCTTTAGGTGTATTGAAATTTTATCGATTTTCTAGCCCTCCTGTAGGCGTAACGCTCCAGGTTTCAAGGGTGTCAAAAAAAGTTGCCTTCATGCGGAAAGATGTACAGATACCATGACGGATATAACATAATACTTTTTACTTTTGGTCAGAGTATTATGAGGGAAGATGCCATGTGCACTGTGCATTGAATATAACGAGACTTTAGAGCACATTCTAGGAAACTGCCCGGCAGTAGGAATAGAGACAAACTTAGCTGTGGTCCCTGTAAGACCATTAAAGATAATCGCATACCTGCATCTGATAAGACAGGAAGTAGAGAGAAGCACAATGAGCACTAACTCCAATCCATAATAATAATATCACGCAGATCCGAAATCGGCCATTGACTCTCCTTGGGCAAGAACGGGAGTCCAGAGCCTATTGCTGTATGCCCGGTTAGTGTGCTATAAGTCATTTGACGGATGCTTGATTGCATATGCTTACGGTTTCAGTCCTGCAGGTGACCATATAAGAATAACTTATACGTGTTTCTTAACTGAATTTAACAATTTTCACAGATGATTTATATTATTTAATCAACGATATTGAAATATGCTAAATGTTTCAAGATAATATTTTTGTTGTTTTTTATAATAAATGTATTTCGGAAACGGATAAAGCTATTAATATTTTAAAGCCAGAAATTGTATACACTCGAAAAGGCTACTCGATTGTGAACTAACATCTTACTACAGATCTTGAATTTGTATGGCAATTATGTGACATCATTGGCCGATCTTCCCGATTTCAATAAATTATCTTACCTAGCCCTTGTCCAAAACTTTAGCTCGATGGCTTAAAAACTGAGAGACTAGTTTGTATGGATACAGACGAACACTGCTATATTGAATCTGATCGCGATACCGAACAAGAATTTTTGTATTTCATGGGGTCTTTGAAATTCTATATATATATATGTGTTTCACATTTAAGAATAAAATAAATATGCGTTTTTACAAGTGTTTAATTAAGATCAGACGCCTCGGCCACAAACTAAGCGATTAGCGCCTGAGCGATTCACTCTCGATCGATGTAAATTATTAAAACGTATTAAACAAAATAGAAATTTCGAGGTGTTCTAAATAACTCGAGCAATGTCGGCCAGATTGCTCGGGAGAGCATTGTTCTGTAGCTCAGTCGCTTACCGCTCAGTGCGTGGTCAGTTTTAAGGTGTATGTTATATATTTTTACCATGCGATCAAAGGGCGCCATCGGCCCACCACGACGCCAGCTGGGGTTAAGGCCCGATTCCGCGAAGCCTGTGAACAAGTCTCCATAATCTTCACCATCAATTGAAAACTGCAAACTGTGACTGCTCCACACCAGGCCATATACATGAAATGCATCGCCAAAGTGGATGCTTTGCCGCTGTTGCACCATGAAATCTTCTCGTTGGGATGCCTCAGTAGAAAGCACTGCCCCAGCAAGTATTGTTCTACCATCGATTAGTTTGCCGTGGGGCATACGTAGTTGATCGTTGCCCCGGGCCATGGCCACCCGCAACTGACCTATAATAAAGTTATCGAAAATTACAAGTGGAAACGTTGCAGTCGAACGCAACCGACTGCGGCATACTCGATACCAGAATTAAAACCGGTAAAAAGAGGCCTTAATGCAAAGGGGTACGGATGCGGCAGGGGTTTACGCTGCCTTAAAGATTCTCCGATGCAGATGGGGATGCCACCGGCTATCTTCATACCAAATTTGGTGACTCTAGCTCAAAGTTTGTAAAAGGTGTGGAAAGGGGGGGGGGCCTGGGGCGGTATGGGTAGTTGTGGCATCAAAATTTTTGTTGCAGATCTTTGTGAAATGTCAATTGCTATCTTCATACCAAATTTGGTGACTAGCTCAAAATTTGTTAAAGGTGGGGAAAGGGGGGCTGGGGGCGGTTTGGGTGGGCGTGGCATCCAAATTTTTGATGCAGATCTTTGTGGAATGTCAATTGTTATCTTCATACCAAATTTGGTGACTCTAGCTCGAAGTTTGTAAAAGATGGGGAAAGGGGGGCTGGGGCGGTATGGGTGGGCGTGGAATCCAAATTTTTGTTGTAGATCTTTGTGGAATGTCAATTGCTATCCTCATACCAAATTTGGTGACTCTAGCTCGAAATTTGTAATAAGTGGGGAAAGGGGGGCTGGGGGCGGTATGGGTGGCAGTGGAATCAAAATTTTTGATGCAGATCTTTCTGAAATGTCAATTGCAATCTTCATACCAAATTTGGTGACTCTAGCTCATAAATTGTAAAAAGTGGGGAAAGGGGGGCGAAATGGAGGGCGTGGCTCCAAAACTTTGATGCAGATTTTTGGGGGTCGTTGCCAGCTATCTTCCTACCAAATTTGGTGGCTCTAGCTCCAAAACTCTGGAAGATACACGCATTCCCGTTTTTGACGAAGCGTTGGGGTGGATGGGGGCGGCTAGGGCAGTATTGGTGGGCGTGGCATCCAATCTTTTGATGCAGTTTTTGAGGGGTTATCATCACCTATCTTGGCACCAAATTTGGTGGCTATAGCTCAAAAACTGTGGGAGATATAGGCTTTTTTGACTTTAAAATTCGGGGGGCTGGGGGCGGAATGGGGGGCGTGGCTCCAAAATTTTTGATTCAGTTTTTTGGGGGTTGCTAGTAGCTATCTTCTTACCAAATTTGGTACTTCTAGCTGTAAGGATGTGCGAAATATGTGGATTTATCGGTTTTGAGTTATCGAATTTATCGATTTGCCAGCCCCCCAGTTATCGTAGAACCCCCATCTTGACACTTTAATTTACTATCCCATAGATAAAGAGATTTGGAAAGTTTCAAGTCTCTAGCTTGAAGGGTGTGGAAAAAAATTGGACACATACAGACGGACGGACACCATGACGGACATTGCACAAACTCAATATACTCTTTACCTTCGGTATCGAGTATAATAAACAAAATTAATTTGTGGAAAAAGGCGAACCAGATTCGTAGCCAGTTTGACCATACGTCTCCAAGAGCGGCTCCAGTAGCAGTAAAGGCAAAAGCCAATCTCCTTTGGGGAGCTTGGCGCGAATCTCTACGCGTCCATACATAAAGCTAAAAGATTCTCTAGTGCTCAGGCGTGGCACCACTACCGGGGGCATTATAAGAGGTCCACTTGTCAATAGCACACATTCCTTTTGCCTATTGTGGGTCCCAGTGCATCGATCGGACAAGTCCAGATAAGCATTTGAAATGTGCAAATCTGGTCGATAGCTGGACCAAAGTTTAGGCTCGATAATAAGTTGGCCACTACGAATGCTTGCCCTGCCATCGTACAGCACAAATTCGGCATCTGCATTGTCAAGTGGTGCCCGAACTTCGTGAAGCCAAATACTTTCATTAAGAATTCCAAAATCTTCGTCGAATATTAAATTGCCTCTGCAGATGGGATTGGCAGGTGGAGGTGACACCACTGTTTCACTTGACTCAACGCAAGAAAAAGTCGAGGACTGTAAAATCGTATGCACTACCTTGGATTTGGGTGTTGATATTGATAGAGTCTTGGTGTAACTCCTTATGCAAGCATCAGGTAAAAAATCGCCAGACAATTGGCAAACCTGCTGCGGCAGAGCCTGATGACGGTATATGGCATTGCCATGCTGCACATTTGTCCATACATAGATCGTGTCATGTTCTCTCAATGGAAATCTTAAAAAGTTATGTTGCCAGCGTCCATTCTGCGCATTACGAACTTGGGCTTTATACTCGCCCTCCTCGAAATCTGTGAAGTTACGATTTCGGTTCACATTAAAGTCCACTCTTTTGACGCCAGAGTCGTCTGTAAATGCAAAATTCCAAGTAAATGAAAACAAATAACAAAATCAATAAATGGTGCAGCAGAGAGAGGAAAAAAAAACCACCTGGAATGGAGACACGAAAACCGTTTTCCAAAAGCTCCACTAAGACATTAGGCACTTTGTAACAACTGATGTCTACAACCCACATAACAATTATCAGCCACATCAGCAGCATTTCTGAATATAATCTATCCTGTCTACACATTCTTTACACGTCGTGTTTGACTCCACTAACAGACTGAGTCCGGCACTTTCAGGCGGGTTTTAGCACATTTTTATACGTTGTACCTATTTTATCGAAAGGGGACTATTGATATTTATACTCGTTACCGAAGATAAAGAGTATATTGGGCTCGTGCAATGTCCGTCATTGTGTCCGTCCGTCTGACCGTATGTTCGCAACTTTTTTCCACACCCTTCAAGCTAGAGACTTGAAAATTTCCAATTATCTTTATCTATGGCATAGTAAATATAAGTGTCAAGATTTGAGTTATACGATAACTGGGGGGGGCTGGCAAATCAATAAATTCTATAACTCAAAACCGATAAATCCACATATTTCACACATCCTTACAGCTAGAACTACCAAATTTGGTAAAAAGATAGCTACTAGCAACCCCCAAAAATATGCGTGAAAAATTTGGGAGCCATGCCCACCCATTTCGCCCCCAGCCACCTCCGCATTTTTAAGTTAAAAAAACCTATATCTCCCACAGTTTTTTAGCTAGAGCCACCAAATTTGGTGCCAAGATAGGTGATGATAATCCCCAAAAACTGAATCAAAGCTGCCACGCCCACCCATACCGCTTTTGCAACCTCCACCCCAACGCTTCGTTAAAAACGGGAATGCGTGTATCTTTCAGAGTTATTGAGCTAAAGTCACCAAATTTGGTATGAAGATAACTGGTAACGACCCCGAAAGATCTGCATCAAAAATTTGGGTGCCACGCCCACCCATACCACCCCAGCCCACTTCCCCAACCTTTTACAAACTTTGAGATACATTTACCAAATTAGGAAGGAAGATAGCTGGTGTCATCCCCATCTGCATCGGAGAATCTTTAAGGCAGCGTGCACCTCTGCCGCATCCGTACGTCTTTGCAATCAGGCCTCTTTTTACCGGTTTTATTACTGTTAACGAGTTTACCGCAGTTGGTTGCGTCCGACTGCAACGTTTCCACTTGTTTTAATGTGTTCATATATATTTATCACATTTAATAAAACTTATCTTCGATTTTATGTATTGAAAAATTATTTTATCCCAGCATATGCGAGATGCTTTAATGATGTTTATTGATTTAGTTTTAAGAACGTGACTATAGAATCAGGTGCATCGATAACTTGCCTCGTTATTGTTTCATAATACTGCATTAACACTAAAGTCGTTAAAAAGAATTAAATTACGGCGATAAGTCGTTTAGATTGGCAAAAAGTCTGTAGAAGCAGTTATTTTTAATAGCTTTTAATTAATTTCACTTGAGGGTGAGTAACGCAAAAAATAAGTATAAATTAGGTTTTGAAGGCACTCTAAAAATCACACTCATATGGCCTAGTGGTTAGGATACTCGACTCATAACCGGGAGGTCCGGGTCCGAATACCGGTGTGGAAATATAGATGTTTGAATTTTCTGTCAGATATAGTTTTGTTTTAATAGCTTATTATTAGCTTTAAGATCCTGATTCAAATCCCAGTAAGGGCATATGGATGATTTTAGTCTTTTGTCAGATTTAGTTTATTTAACTTTGCTTTTTACTTTTTATTGGATAAGTAATATTTAGTAATAATTATAGTTATATCAAACATAATATAAAAAATAAATAATATAAAAAATACGCTTTTTAAAAACATTAAATTAAAAAGTTAAAAATATATATAGTTTAAAAAACTAAAAAAAATACGCTTTTTAAAAACATTGAACTAAAAATTTAAAAAATAATTTCTAAAAATAAGCTTAAAACAATAATGATCGAAAAATTCTTGTATTATTGTGAAGGTATTTCACGTAACCAATAGTGTTCACGTTTTCGAATGCCAAACAAGTATAAAGTGCATACAGATTTACTCATTTAAGTTTACATTTTAATGCATTTTTTATATACTACATTTTGCAGCAGTAATTTTTTTTGTTTTCTGCTTTTCCAATACTTTAAACCAGAGGTGTCCAAACTCACACAATGAAAGCGTTGCACTTGTGTGCGAAGCAGCGAAACACGAAGGCAACGTGACGTTTTACTGCTTTACACTGAAAAAATAAAATGCAAAAAAAATTATAACATCAAGATGAAGCGACATGCATCGTAATGGCACAATAAACACTGAGCTTTTTACCATCCATATTCTTAATGAAAAATAATTCATTTTCCCAATTGACATCAAACATTTTTTTTTGCAATGCAGCATAGCGAATGACTGCGCGTTTGACTTTTGAGCTTCAGCCGAACACATGAGTCGAGAGAGCAAATGCAGCCGAACACGCGCATCGTAAGAGAACAAGCTGCCGAGCGTTCTATTTATAGAATACACATACTCTCTCTCTCTCTCTATACATGTGTCGGCTGCAACGCCGGCAGAATTTTTCTTGCCAACCACGCGTGGCTGCCTTTTCAAATTTTGGACATCACTGCTTTAAACACAACTTTCTCCCTCAAACGGCTCAGAATATTCAAATCATTTTGATCGACTGCTGCATACTTTCCGCTATCGCACTCGCTCACACTTATTGAAGCAAAGACAAAACCAATGCAAAACAGAAAAGCGACTTTTTGAGACGAAAAAGCTCCTTGGAAGCTCTTACCAATTGCAGTGTCTTAATAAAGTTTTTGGTTAGGGAGAGTGCACACCGGAGCCAACCAAACGTTTTTTTTGTCGTAACGAACATGAATATATAGCTTCTTGTGGCTGAGTGCCCACCAAGTCCGACAAAAAGTCTGAATAAAAAAAAAACTGTTTTCTTGTCAGACCAACAAAAAGCGTTTTGTTTGCTCCGGTGTGCACTCTCCCTAACACGCAACGAAGAATTAAACGCTTAACTTGCTATTAGGGGATTCCCCAAGTTCAGAATTATTTAAGCTCAATGTAAACTACATGAAAACATTGAAACGTTTATTGTTCATGTTATAGAGCTTTTGCGCCTAATTCACGTTTTAGAATAGTCAATGCACCAAAAATGTTGTTCACGTTTTGGGGTGTTCACGTTTTAGAGTGATCACGTTATCGAGCGTGCGCTGTATATTTATTTGTTTACTTTTACCATCGAGCATAGACATACTAGAGGAATAATCGCTTACGGGGTTTTTGCGTATTGCATTTGCTGTTAATTTGTGCGAGAAACCCCATGAGAACCCATAGCACTTCGACTGTCAAGCCGACTGTGCGCTCTCGCATTCTTGCTTGATAGCAGCACTAACCTAATAATGTTATTGATATTACACTACTAGCACTGGTTCTGGGCCAAGGTATACACACATTAACACAATGAATTGGCTGTTCAAAAAGCCAATTTAAAGGAGAATGGAGGAGCAAATCGAGAATGATGCGTGCGGTCATAAGCCTGATGAAATAGAGCAAAAGGATGCAAAGAAAAAGACTGCAGAGACTACATTCCGCACACACCGGCAGCTGGAGTCGCCTTGAGCTGCAATCATTTATCAATTGAAAGTATGTAATAAAATTTATTCAATACATTATTCATTGAATAAAATGTCTTACCTTATGAAATTTGTGCGCCTTTATAATCAGCTGTTTGGTTTTGTCTAGATTTGGATGCGGATGTGCCACAAGAAAATAAAAAAAGTAACTCAGCGAAAAAACTATCGGTACTTAAGAGTGCAATCGATTGTATGCCAGCTTTACTTCGCGAGCGGCTGTCCATTCATAAAAATAAAATAATTGTAAGTATGTGTACCAAACTAATTTGCAAACTTTAAGATTGTTTAATAATTGAGTAGGCCAAAAATTTAACAGAAAACGCAAAGTTTTCATTGTTTTCGTCTATACCTTCTGTCCAGACATTCTGAAAACTAAAACAAAGCTGTTATGTCTTAGCGTATATTGTTAACAATTAGACGGGCGGGTTAAGGTTTTTTTCCGGTTAAAGTTCAAGTTTTAAAATTTATGCTGCCACTGCTTCAGGTCATGGATATACTGGACATTGACGAAGCTTTAAAGGATGATTCATATATGTAAGTCCGTGTTTTCTTTTGAAGTTGTTACAATGGATGTTAATACTTACACCATCTGATTCCTTAAAAATAGTTTTCTGGCAGAAAAAACAAACGATGATATCACAAACATACTGCAGCAGTGGAAAGCAAATAATCAAGAGTGGTCGCAATCGCAGCTACACACAAACGAACAGGGTACGTACATGCATCAGAGAAGTACACATGTACATATGTACGTATGTATGGCAAATCACGTATTGCAATCCGTGTAGCCCTTTAAAGCATATACATGTATATTCGTATAATCATACTATGAAGTAGACAATCTGAAAACTACATATGTATGTATAATATGTATCAATTAACATTGCAAACAAATTGTTGCTATTGCTGCACTTTGCTTATGTCCCTTCAGTCACGTTGACTAGGCCAAACATAGTGTTTGGACTAGTCCACATGAGCTACTACTAGTCCACGCCTATGCCATTTCAATGTATTTCTCCTATTCCATTTAACACGGGAATGTCATAGGAGTGGACGTATCGGCCGCCTATGCAGCCACGTCGACTAGTCTATAAAACAGACCATGTGGACTAGTCTATAGAGTAGACCATAGGGACTTGTCAAAAAACAGACCAAATGGACTAGTATTAAAAGAATCTGTGGTAAACAGATGCCCACGAGATAAATATTACCTATAATTTATATTCAAATTATGTATGAAAGTGTAAGAAGTAATAGAATACAAATAATTTAGATTAAACTTACCGATTATGAAATATGATGGTCTATGGGACTCGAACCTGGAGTTCTCGTTCACTAAGCAGATGCCTTAGCCATTGCGCTGTTGCCAAACATACTTCATAAGCAGTTAGTTATATTGTAAAGTGAAAAATGTATAAATTGGTTTTCATTCGTTCGTTTTTTTGCCGCTGCAACGAACATCAACGAAGCGCAAAATTGTGTTCGTTTTTCATGATTCGTAAAATTTACGTTTTTGTTCCGCATCCACGTCTGCATCCACTTTGACGCATCCATGAACTGGTTCACGTGGAATAGGCAGTTTATATACAAATGCTCAATGACAATTTTAAAAAGTGTTTTCGCCCGCTGCATCTACACAGACTGGTTCAATGTTAGCCTATGTGGGAAAGTCGTGGGCTAGGCTTAAACAACAACAACAACAACAAACACTTGCCCAACCAATGTAATTTTCTACACCCGCTTGGACTAGTCCTTGACTTGTCCATTATAGCTAGTCAATGGACTAGTTTATATACATATGCAACTAGCCCATACAAAACCGTAGGGCTATTATAGTAATCAGTCTACACTTTAATATACAATTTAAATAAATTATGATTATGATGATTGCAAAGTAACCTTTACATTGTGTTGCACAATTTTTTTGCAGTTTTGTAATACATAATAGCAAATGAATACTTCTATGTACATATGTATTTACATTTTGCGAAATTAAAAATAAGTCTGTTCGAAAGCTGCACTAGGTTGCCCTAGTGTACACTAGTTCACAAAAGTGTTCGATAGCTGCACTTTTTTACACTAAACTGTTCTGCCCTGTGTTTTTTAATGTGCCCTGACTTACAGTTTTCTGCACTTTTCTACACCACCATAAATCAAGAGCAGAAAAGTGTAGAACAACAAAACAGCTGTTTTGTGTCAGTTACGGTTTTGAGCTCTTCAAATCAGTTTAACATTGCAAGTTTTAAGAATAATACAAAATGTCAAATGAGTTTATTTTATAACTTTTTATACAATATGCATAGCCTGAAGTATATTCAGAGCAGGAAGCAGCAGCTGCCGCACCCAATGAAAATAAAGAAAAGGCTATTTGGGTAAATTCAAGCACAAAATTCCTCTTGTAGCTCGGAAATGCGTTTGAAATTCTTTATCCGTGTAGATTGGAATAGTTTTTGTCAAATAGTCCATCACACAAATTCTTTTTCCTATCGGGAAATCTAAAAAAAACACTGAAAATTTTTCATTCACAACGAAAACTTAAGCATTGTCTACGCAAATGAATGACAAATAAATCATGGCGGGCAACGAGAACGGTTAAGCTGCATTCACACTACATAGTCGACAAACAAGTCACCATCGATAACAACTAAGACCCCTTTTACACGATGAAGTTTTTTCATGAAGTTTTTTTTGTTGTTGGCAAAGGGAGTAGTGGGGTATCAGCTGCATGCAATGCTTCATGACTTGTGAAGCAATGATTTATTTTTCTCATTTTGCTTTGCCTTATTCCGATTGCATGTAAACACAGAGTTGCACAGTGTTTGATGTGAATAATAAAGTTATCGATACGAAATATCGCACAAGCAAATACTAGCGCCAATAGTAAATACATTGTTTTGGTTAAGAAATTATTAATAAAAATATTCACTGAATCCATTTTATTTACTTGTTACTTCTTAAATCAATTATATGTTAACAAATAAAACAATCGATGGCAAAGATGTATGTTTATCGACCATAAATTTAAAACAGAGTTGCATTTACAAAGAAAATGCTGCATGAAAAAACATCATCGTGTAAATGCGACCAGATTTGCGAAGATGTTTTAAAACAGAATGAAAAAAAACTTCATGAAAAAACTTCATCGTGTAAAAGGGGTCTTAACACTGGTAACTTTGAATTGCTGGGAGATTAAGAGCAGCTAGAAGTTTGATCATTGTGATGTTTTTTTTTTTGAGGTTAAGTGCTGAAGGAGATGGATTATGTGAAATGATGGGGCTAAATTTAGCTTTGTGCTGGTTGAAGGTCGTGTCAAAATTATTGTCGAGTGCTGGACCAGTGGGTACAAAGTGCGTTGGCTATTTTGTTTTTGTCTAGTATGTTATGTGTGTGGTCATTGGGGTTAATGAGGCAATGGATATCATGATGCGTTTTTAAACCGCAGGAGCGGTTTATGAATGACCATATTTTGGAAGTGGATGTGTTCGGGTTTATTTGAGCAGTAAAATTTTGAATAGAAATTCGTTTCCTGATTTTTATTTCACATGTGAGTCTGGCATTGGCTATTTTGTAGGTAAGAATGTTTGTTATATTGATAGTTCTATTTAGATTAACCCATGCTTTTCGGTTTTCGTCTTTTAGTTGTTGAAAATCTTTGTCCCACCATTGTACAGTTTTCTTTTTATACTCGATACCGAAGGTAAAGAGTATATTGAGTTTGTGCAATGTCCGTCATGGTGTCTGTCCGTCTGTATGAACGCAACTTTTTTCCACACCCTTCAAGCTAGAGACTTGAAACTTTCCAAATCTCTTTATCTATGGGATAGTAAATTAAAGTGTCAAGATGGGGGTTCTACGATAACTGGGGGGCTGGCAAATCGATAAATTCGATAACTCAAAACCGATAAATCCACATATTTCGCACATCCTTACAGCTAGAAGTACAAAATTTGGTAAGAAGATAGCTACTAGCAACCCCCAAAAAACTGCATCAAAAATTTTGGAGCCACGCCCCCCCAATCCGCCCCCAGCCCCCCCGAATTTCGAAGTCAAAAAAGCCTATATCTCCCACAGTTTTTGAGCTATAGCCACCAAATTTGGTGCCAAGATAGGTGATGATGACCCCTCAAAAACTGCATCAAAAGATTGGATGCCACGCCCACCAATACCGCCCTAGCCACCCCCATGTGCCCCAACGCTTCGTCAAAAACGGGAATGCGTGTATCTTCCAGAGTTGTAGAGCTAGAGCCTCCAAAATTGGTAGGAAGATAGCTGTTAACGACCCCCAAATAACTGCATCACAGTTTTGAAGCCACGCACACCCATTCCGCCCCCAGCCCCCCCGCAATTTGAAATCAGAAATGGATATATCTCCCACAGTTTTTGAGCTATAGCCACCAAATTTGGTGGCAAGATAGGTGATAATGACCCCCAACAAAACTGCATCAAAAGTTTGGATGCCACGCCCACCGATACTGCCCTAGCCGCCCCCATCCACCCCAACGCTTCGTCAAAAACGGGAATGCGTGTATCTTCCAGAGTTGTAGAGCTAAAGCCTCCAAACTTGGTGGGAAGATAGCTGGTAACGACCCCCAAAAATCTGCATCAAAGTTTTGGAGCCACGCCCACCCATTCCGCCCCCAGCCCCCCGCATTTTGAAATCAGAAATGGCTATATCTCCCACAGTTTTTGAGCTAGAGCCACCAAATTTGGTGCCAAGATAGGTGATGATGACCCCCTAAAAACTGCATCAAAAGTTTGGATGCCACGCCCACCAATACTGCCCTAGCCGCCCCCATCCACCCCAACGCTTCGTCAAAAACGGGAATGCGTGAATCTTCCAGAGTTGTGGAGCTAGAGCCACCAAATTTGGTAGGAAGATAGCTGGCAACGACCCCCAAAAATCTGCATCAAAGTTTTGGAGCCACGCCCTCCATTTCGCCCCCCTTTCCCCTTTTTTTTTTACAATTTTCGAGCTAGAGTCACCAAATTTGGTATGAAGATAGCAATTGACATTCCACAAAGATCTGCATCAAAAATTTGGATTCCACGGCCACCCATACCGCCCCCAGCCCCCCTTTCCCCACTTATTACAAATTTCGAGCTAGAGTCACCAAATTTGGTATGAAGATAGCAATTGACATTCCACAAAGATCTGCATCAAAAATTTGGATGCCACGCCCACCCTTACCGCCCCCAGCCCCCCTTTCCCCATCTTTTACAAACTTCGAGCTAGAGTCACCAAATTTGGTATATAGATAGCAATTGAAATTCCACAAAGATATGCATCACAAATTTGGATGTTACGCATACCCTTACCGGCCCCAGCCCCCCTTTCCCCACCTTTTACAAACTTCGAGCTAGAGCAGCGACCGGCAAAGTTAGCGTTTCCTATAGCTGGCTATAGGGCAGCAATTTTTTCGTTTTACACTGTACGCTATAAAAAAAACTAATACAAGCGCACGCTGTTCGGCTTTCGGCAGTTGTGTTGCTCCCACTTCGGCAAAGCAAATCAAGTCAGTTGCTGTTCAGCATTCACTAAGGCAAGACCTCGCTGCGCAATTTTTCTGAATGCCAAATATTAAACACTGCAAAAAAACTAAAAAATGAATGAATTTTTTTTTAATGAAAATATGGATGGCGAGTCCCAATGTTTAATTTGCCACCAAATTTTAGATTGTAGCAATATATATTTTTTAAAAAGGCATTTTCAAAACAAGCACAGCAATTATGAATTGCTTGAAAAAAATGATTTGATTTGCCAACATATTCATTTTTCTCAGTGCACTGTTTTCTTCGTGCGCGAACACAGTTTTCAATACAAGCAAAGAGCAATAAAAGTATAGATGTGTGAGTTTGCCGGTCGCTGAGCTAGAGTCACCAAATTTGGTAGGAAGATAGCAATTGACATTCCACAAAGATATGCATCACAAATTTGGATGTCACGCCCACCCTTACCGGCCCCAGCCCCCCTTTCCCACCTTTTACAAACTTCGAGCTAGAGTCACCAAATTTGGTAGGAAGATAGCAATTGACATTCCACAAAGATCTGCAACAAAAATTTGGATGCCACGCCCACCCTTACCGCCCCCAGCCCCCCTTTCCCCATCTTTTACAAACTTCGAGCTAGAGTCACCAAATTTGGTATATAGATAGCAATTGAAATTCCACAAAGATATGCATCACAAATTTGGATGTCACGCCCACCCTTACCGGCCCCAGCCCCCCTTTCCCCACCTTTTACAAATTTTGAGCTAGAGTCACCAAATTTGGTATGAAGATAGCAATTGACATTTCAGAAAGATCTGCAACAAAAATTTTGCTGCCACAACTACCCATACCGCCCCAGCCCCCCTTTCCCAACAAACTTACAAACTTTGAGCTAGAGTCACCAAATTTGGTATGAAGATAGCCGGTGGCATCCCCACCTGCATCGGAGAATCTTTAAGGCAGCGTAAACCCCTGCAGCATCCGTACCCCTTTGCATTCAGGCCTCTTTTTACCGGTTTTAATTCTGGTATCGAGTATGCCGCAGTCGGTTGCGTCCGACTGCAACGTTTCCACTTGTTTCTGTATTGATGTGATTGGGGTATGGTTTGGTTGGCCGCGTGAATTATGATTTTAGTTATAACAGCTGTTTCTTGAATTATGTTTGTGCTGGGGGTTTTTCTATGGAGAATTTTTTGTAAGCTCCGTAAAAAGAGGCCAGTTCGCTTGTTTTTGGTTGAATGTTGCTCTTTTGGTGAGATTATTGTTGATGTTGTATTCGTAGGATAGGTAATGTATATGGGAAAGTGATCACTACCTGAAAGAGAGTTATCTTTATTCCATGTGGAGTTTAGTTTAAGAATGGGTGATGCAAGGGGCAGGTTTATGTGCGTGAAAGTATGGTGATTTGAGAAATGTGTTGGTCAGCCGTTATTAAGTGTTATTAATGATGATTGGTTAATAAATTAGAAAAGTGTGTTTCCTCTAAACTTGATTTTGGAGTGTATTCTTACTGCTATTGTGGCAAAGTCAAATGAATTAACGGTTACTTTTTGTTGTATGGAATTATAGACTAGGATAGCTACACGTCCATATCCGTTTGTGGCCATGTTGTCGTGGTATATTGTATAGTTGATTGGAATGGAAATGTTTTGTTTGGAGTGGAGGTGAGTTTCTTGACGGGATATTATTTTTGGGCTATGTTGTTTGATGAGTATTTGCAACTGATTATAGTTGTTAGTATATCCTTTTAGGTTCAATTGGAGTACTTTTAATATTATTGACGTTAGGTTTTTTTAATTTTCTTTTTATGAATGTTGGATGAATGTGCCCCCCAGGTGATTTTGATCGTGGAATGGGGTTACTTATTTTTGTGTCCGTGACCTCCATGGTCCGCCCGGGGTACATCATGTATCCCGAGTGGGCCGTAGTTGTCGCGGACACTTTATAAATAGATTAATAGAAGTTAAATGCTATCGCTGTCACTGAAGAGTAAATGTCTAATTTTTTGGTTGTTTTTCCTTGTTTATCTTTTGATTTTAAATTTTTTGCCATAGAGTTTAGCTTATTTGAAAATATTCGAAGTTTAAGTTCTTCTGATAGGAATGAGCTGAGCGTTGTTGTTGATTGTGGTGCTGAAGTTGATGGGTTTTCGTAGGTGTAGGGTGTGGTGTCCATGGCTGTTTCGAGGTCGTCGTATGTTATTAAATTTTTTTTTGGTTGCTGGTGAGATTGGGTATGTTTTTGTTGATTTTATTTGGATTGGATACACTGGATGCTGGCATTGCGGGTATTGTGTATTGTTTGGCCGATTGTTCTGCTTCTACTGTAGAGTATGGTGTTGATTGATGTCAGTGTCTTAAGTAGTAGATTCTACAGTCTTCTTTATAATTTACTTTTTCAAGAGTTTTATAAAGGCTGGGCATGATTTATCCATAGGGCTGTGTTTGTTTTGGCTGTGAAGGTCATATTTGCAGCTTATGCAAGCTTTCTCTTTGGTGCAGGTTTCGTTTTCAGCGGTGTGTTGTTCGGCAGAGCAGTTGATGCATATTTTGGGAGATTTGCATGTGGTTGTGGGATGTCCAAGTCCTAGACTATTGCGACATTTAAGTGGGAGTGGTATGTAAGAGCGTACTCGCTCATATCCAATCATGATTGTCTCTGGCAGTGAGAGTGATGCGCAGGTTAGACTAATGAGTCCGGTTTCTCTATGTGTATTGTTTTCCATTTGCTGTATTTTACGTATTTCTGTGACGTTTTGCGGCTTAAGTTCTTTTAATATTTCTTCATCGTTGATATTGCGTAACTCGTTTGAGTAAATTGCTCCCTTGGAGAAGTTAAGAGTCTTGTACTCGCTAAATGATACGGGGAAGTCGGTGAAGGTGGTTAACTTTAAGAGTTTTTAGGCTTGTAGTGTGTTTTTGGTTTTAATTAGCAAGGCTATTTTTGTCTTTAAACATGTTTCCATTTCTCCGTTGCATTTTTAGTGAATAATCGCTTCACATATATTTAAGATGTAAAAATATAAATTAATCGGAAAAGGATCCATTCATTAATATAATTAAATTCAAGAGAGCCCATTTGGGACTAAATGAGTAAGAATATGCAAATATTTAGACTAAGGTTTATTAGAGTAAAAACATTATAACAAACAAGCAAAAATAAACACGTTGAAAAAAAAAAACAAGTGGAAACGTTGCAGTCGGACGCAACCGACTGCGGGATACTCGTTACCAGTATTAAAACCGGTAAAAAGAGGCCTGATTGCAAAGGGGTACGGATGCGGCAGGGGTGAACGCTGCCTTAAAGATTATCCGATGCAGATGGGGATGCCACCAGCTGTCTTCTTTCCAAATTTGTTGACTCTAGCACAAAGTTTGTAAAAGGTGGGGAAAAGGGAACTGGGGGCGGATTGGGTGGGTGTGGCAGATCTTTGTGGAATGTCAATTGATATATTCATACCAAATTGGGTGACTCTAGCTCAAAGTTTGTAATAGGTAGGGAAAGGGGGCGGTATGGGTGGGTGTGGCATACAAATTTTTGCTGCAGATCTTTGTGGAATGTCAATTGATATATTCATACCAAATTGGGTGACTCTAGCTCAAAGTTTGTAAAAGGTGTGAAAGGGGGGGGGGCTGTGGATGGTATGGGTGGGTGTGGCATCCAAATTTTTGCAGCAGATCTTTGTGGAATGTCAATCGCTATCTTCATACCAAATATGGTGACTCAAGCTCACATTTTGTATAAGATGGGGAAAGGGGGACTGGGGCTGGTTTGAGTAAGCATGGCATCCAAATTTTTTATGCGGATCTTTCTGGGATGTCAATTGCTATCTTCATACCAAATTTGGTGACTCTAGCTCAAAGTTTGTAAAAAGTGGGAAAAGGGGGCTGGGGGTGGTTTGGGTGGGCGTGGCATCAAAATTTTTGGTGCAGATCTTCGTGGAATGTCAATTGCTATCTTCACACCAAATTTGGTGACTCTAGCTCAAAGTTTGAAAAAGGTAAGGAAAAGGGGGCGGAATGGGTGTGCGTGGCTCCAAAACTTTGATGCAGTTCTTTGGGGGTCGTTACCAGCTATCTGCCTACCAAATTTGTTGGCTTTAGCTCCACAGCTCTGGAAGACTCGCATTCTCGTTTTTGACGAAGCGTTTGGGCGGATGGGGCGGCTAGGGCAGTATTGGTGTTCGTGGCATCCAAACTTTTGATGCACTTTTGGGGGGTCATCATCACCTATCTTGGCATCAAATTGAGTGGCTATAGCTCAAAAACTCTGGGAGATATAGGCGTTTTTGACTTTAAAATGCGGGGGGCTGGAGGCGGAATGGGTGGGCTTGGCTCCAAAATTTTTGATGCAGTTTTTTGGGGCTTGCTAGTAGGTATCTTCTAACCAAATTTGGTAGTTGTAGCTGTAAGGATGTGCGAAATATGTGGATTTATCGGTTTTGAGTTATCGAATTTACCAATGATCCAGCTATCGTAGAGCCCCAATCTTGACACTTTAATTTACTATGCCATAGATAAAGAGAATTGGAAAGTTTCAAGTCTCTAGCTTGAAGGGTGTGGAAAAAACTTACTCGTTTTAGTAAATTGCTCCCTTGGAGAAGTTAAGAGTCTTGTACTCGCTAAATGATACGGGGAAGTCGGTGAAGGTGGTCAACTTTAAGAGTTTTTAGGCTTGTAGTGTGTTTTTGGTTTTAATTAGCAAGGCTATTTTTGTCTTTAAACATGTTTCCATTTCTCCGTTGCATTTTTAGTGAATAATCTATATATATAAAAGAGTTTGTCCTGACTAGAATGGAAGAGCCACAGCCTAAACGAAAAGAGCTAGAAGGCTGAAATTTTCACACAATTTTCCATGTTTGTAGTAAGTGAGCACTAAGAAGGGAATTTTTATTTGGATAACTCCTTCAAGTACCTCCCATACGATTTGGAGCACTTTTTACCCATTTTAAAAAACAAATTACAATTACAACAAGTACCCATTCCACTACTGTCGCCTGATTGTCGCACAAGCTGAGAGTTTGATCGCGAGCGAGAATACAAAAACAAAACAAATGCGCAGTGACGCCTTCGCGTCGCACAAGCAAAGTCATAAAAAAAGGTTCGTACACTTGCAAAAACGAAACGGATTTCCGCTTCTTAATGAATATGTGCATACACAATTAAGTGAACAATGCGCTTGAAAATAATTTTCATAATTTTATGTACATGTATCACTTCGCACAGTGCAATTTTTTTTATTTTTTTTTTTCAAATTTGTGTGCCTTTGACAATTGATTTACGACCCAAGTAGCGTTTGTTGTTGTTGTAAGTGTTGTTGTTGGGCCCGCACTGCTACTTTTTGTTGGTGTCATTGATTTTAAAAAAAACAACAACAACATAACAAAACTTGGTGCGTCTAGAAAAATTTCCCACACCAGAATATGTTATGGGGGTGGATTCGCCTACTTGCTGCTTATGTAACTTAGACAAAACGTAACACACAAACATTATTGATATGTTATTGATATACAATTTCGAATAAGCAAAGGGCGTTCACATAAGCGCGCGTGTTGCTCTTATGATAATCAGATAATTTGAAATCTCGCTCCGATCATGCTCCTTTGTTGTTGCTCATTTACGTTCACTCCCTATTTTATGTGCGTGCTTTGCATGTCAATCATAAAGTTTAATAACCCTAGCTCCTCCGCACACACAATAAATTAAATCTTTAGGCAATATACAATTCACTTAACTGCAGCCTCTTAGATATGTTTTGCATTGATTCAGTGCGTGTGAAGAAGGTAGCGATACTACGCTCTTTGTTTGACTTGCAGAGCGCGCGCATAGATAAGAGAGTTAGCCGAAATAGCCAACAACGAAGGCGCGATTTAAAAATAATTTGTCATCTAGCGCCGAACATGAAGAGCGATGCGCGAGCGTGTTCAAGTTTAAAGCTGCCTCTTTGGGTTTGGGACCAGCAGCGCTCAATTCATGATGCAGGTGTTGAATTGCCGACTGTCAGCACAACACGAGAATGAGCGAATCTGAAAACAAGTAAGAAGGCTTTAGTCGAGAAATTCCGACTAAAAGATGCCCTGAACCCGTGTATTAAAATGACTTGCAGAAGTGAGTTTTTCTTGACTTCATTTTAATATATTTATAGGGGTAAGCGCATAGAAGCATCAAAAAGATTTCAGGTTAATAATTCTGAAGCTCATAGAGTTGCAGTGAGAAGACATCAGGCTAATAATCCTGATGCACGTCAAGAAAGGCGTTTGCGTGCATTGAGTGTTAAAGCCATGTCTGGCTTAAACTATGATTTTGAAAAAGCTTCCAAGTCAGATAAAATTACTCAACTTGGTAGTATGAATTTGATATGCAAACATTGTAATGCTTTAAAATGGAAAAATGAGCCTTTGGGTATCTGTTGCAAGGCAGGAAAAGTTAAACTTTCACAAAATGAAAGTTTGCCTGATCCACTTAAAAGCTTAATAATTGGTGGACATCCAAAGCATGATCATTTCATTGATCGTATAAGAAAGTATAACAGCTGCTTTCAAATGACTTCTTTTGGAAGTACAAAAATTATAAATGAAAGTTGGTCAACCTTCAAAGTCCAAGGACAAGTGTATCACTTAATTGGTAGTGTCCGACCTTTGCCAAATGAAGAAATGCAGTTTCTTCAAATTTATTTTGTTGGTGATGATGAAAAGGAAGCTCAACTACGTTGCAAAACTATTTCAAATGTTGATTTAAGCGTAGTAAAGAATCTTCAATGTATGTTTCATCAGCATAATCGTTATGTTAAAGATCTAAAAATGGCTCTCAATAAAATACCAACAAGTACTAAAGACTATAAATTGATTAAACATGCAGATCGAACACCCGGTGGTGCTCACAAAGGGCTTTACAATGCACCTCAATCAAGCGAAGTAGCTTCAGCAATTTGAAAAGCGCGATATTATTATTGAAAGCCATAATAATAAATTAAATCGTATAAGTGAGGTGCATCGATCATACGATACCTTACAGTACCCTTTGCTATTTCTTTATGGCGCAGATGGCTATTCAGTGGATATACCACAATGGAATCCATTATTAAAAAAAGAGGAACCAAAAACAAAGATATCTGCGTTAAGCTTTTAAAGTAATAAATTAATGATTCGTCCATCTGAGTTTAATCATTTAATTTATTGTCGTTCCCTTTATAGTAAATTTTTAGTTGATATGTATGCTAAAATTGAAACAGAAAGATTAAATTATATTCGCTACAATCAAGCGAAACTCAGAGCAGATAGCTATATACATCTACAAGATGCAATAGGCCAACAAGATGTTGACGCAGCTCAACTTGGTCAGATGGTAATTTTACCATCTTCTTTTACAAGCTCTGCACGATATATGCATGAAAAGACTCAAGATGCTATGACATATGTTCGCCATTATGAGCGACCAGATCTTTGCATAACATTCACATGCAATCCACAATGGAATGACATCAAAAGTGTTTTATTACCGGGTCAAAAACCGCATGATCGTCACGATATTATAGCTCGAGTTTTTCATTTAAAAGTTAAAGCTTTAATGTCACTATTGACAAAAGGTTCTTTGTTTGGAAGCGTGCAATGTTTTATGTACTCTGTGGAATGGCAAAAGCGGGGTTTACCGCATATACATATTCTACTTTGGTTAGAAAATAAAATAAAACCAGATAAAATCGATAAAATTATCTGTGCCGAAATACCAAAAGCAGATGAGGATCCTTTGTTATTTAACATTGTTAAGTCAAATATGATTCATGGTCCTTGCGGTGCATTTAATAATAGATCGCCATGCATGAAAAATGAAAAATGTACCAAAAGGTTTCCTCGACAATTACTTAAAGAAATTGTGACGGGAAAAGATAGTTACCCGCTATATCGTAGAAGATTGATAGAAGATGGTGGTAATGCAATTAATAATTGCATAGATAATCGTTGGGTTGCGCCTTATAACTGTGTACTATTAAGAACATTTGAAGCTCACATAAATGTTGAGTAATGTAGTTCTGTAAAGTCTATTAAATACATTTGGAAATATGTTAACAAGGGCAATGATCAAGCATCATTACTCTTGAAGACCAACGTAATGAAATTAATATGTACGAAAGTGGCCGTTATATAAGTAGCTCAGAAGCGGTATGAAGAATCCTTGCATTTCCCATACATGAACGTTTTCCGGCTATTACACACTTAGCTGTTCATTTAGAAAATGGTCAACGGATATATTTTAACCCCAATAATCCGCAACAATTACTTGACAGATTAAGCACTACACCCAAAACCACTTTGCTAGCCTTCTGTGAGTTATGCACACGTGATAAGTTTGCAAGAACGCGTCTATATTGTGAAGTTCCATCGTATTTTACATGGAACAATAAAGAATTTCAAAGAAGAAAACGAGGGCATGATGTGCCAAATTTTCCTGGAGTTAAAAGAGATTCAGCTTTGGGAAGAGTTTACACTATTCATCCCAATAATACAGAATGTTTTTATTTAAGACTTTTATTACATTTTGTAAGGGGCCCAACTTCATTTTTAAATTTAAAAACCGTTAATGGTATAGCATACGCATAATTTCAATTGCCGTGTAAAGCTCTAGGATTACTAGAAGATGATAAGCACTGGGATTCAACTATAGCCGAAGCTGTCATATGTCAAAATCCTACAAAACTGAGAGAACTTTTTGGAATAATGTTAGTATTTTGTCAAATTTCAGATGCTCTTAAACTTTGGAATACTTATCAAGAGAGTTTCTCAGAAGATATTTTAAGAGCCTTTCATTTTTCACAAGACAGAAATATTGATGAAAGTATTGTGAATAATGTATTAAATAAATGTCTTATTTACATTGTGCTGTCTATTGGTGGTCAAAACTTGACTTATTATGGACTTCCACTACCATTTAGATCCGAGGAAATTGTTCCAAATATTGAATATCATAGAGAAACAAATTATGAAAATTGCGATAATTTTGTTGTTAATAATGAGCTACTCCTTACTGCTGAGCAAAATGAAGTATACGAAAAGATACTACATAGCGTTGAAGCAGAAAAGGGAGAAATCTATTTTTTAGATGCACCTGGTGGAACAGGTAAAACGTATCTTTTAAATTTATTATTGGCAAAGGTACGGCAAAGTAAAAAAATTGCATTGGCCGTTGTTCTTCCGGTATCGCAGCCACTTTACTTAATGGTGGTCGCACAGCGCATTCTACACTTAAGATTCCATTTAATTTGATTCATTTAGAAACACCACATTGCTCAAATCAAAGCAATCTAATATTGCTGCTGTGCTCAAAGATTGCAAGCTTATTGTTTGGGATGAGTGTACTATGGGCCATAAAGGTGCTTTTGAAGCTGTAGATCGATCTTTGAAAGACATTCGAGATAGTGAATACTTAATGGGTGGCATAACTGTTCTCTTAGCTGTTGATTTTCGACAAACTCTCCCAGTGATCCCCAGAGGAACAAGAGCAGATGAAATAAATGCGTGCTTAAAGTCTTTAATTTTGTGGCCCAAAATACAGAACATACATTAACGAAGAATATGCGAGTGCACTTAAAAGGTGATAGCATAGCTGGTGAATTTGCAGAAATGCTTCTTCAAATAGGAAATGGATTATCTTTGTGTCATGTTGTGAAAAGTATTGAAGAACTAGCTCTAAAAATATTTCCGGATATTACAAATATCTCTCAAAAATCACTCGAATGGTTTTCAGAACGTGCTATTTTGACTGCGAGAAATGACAATGCATTGGAAATTAACGAGTTTTTATTAAAATCATTTCAAAGTGAAGAAATGACATTTAACTCTATTGATTCTGTGTCTGAAATCGAAGATGCAGTTCATTACCCCGTCGATTTTCTTAATTCATTAAATCCGGCTGGCCTGCCTCAACATAAAATAACTTTAAAGATTGGTTCACCTGTAATGTTGATTCGCAACTTGAAACCGCCAAAACTGTGCAATGGTACAAGATTGCAAGTTAAAGTCCTTCATAAGAATGTTGTCGAAGCAATTATCTTTACTGGCAATGGTATAGGGGAAACGGTTTTTATACCGAGAATTCCATTAATACCTTCTGATTCTGAATTGCCAATTCAATTTAAAAGATTTCAATTTCCTTTAAAAGTTTGCTTTGCCTTAACAATTAATAAATCACAGGGACAAACTCTTAAATTAGCCGGACTAGACTTAAGACACGATTGTTTTTGTCATGGCCAATTTTATGTAGCCTGCTCAAGAGTCAGTTCACCAAAAAGTTTATTTGTATTAGCACCTGACGGAAAAACAACCAATGTCGTTTATAAAGAAGCTCTTAACAGTTGTTAATAATTGCAAATTAAATTCAATTAGTGGATAAGGCCTACTGGGGAAACCACAACATTCTCTACCTCAATGGTGGCGTGGAAAAGAGAATATTAAATACTTTGCTTTAATATTTTGTGAAATATTTTCTAATTTATTTATTTTCTATCTATATTCTATTGCTAAAATTTATATAAACTATCCGCGCAGCGAAGTAAGCGGGCCACTTACTAGTCGCTTCACATATATTTAAGCTGTAAAAATTTAAATTAATCGGAAAAGGATCCATTCATTAATATAATTAAATTCAAGAGAGCCCATTTGGGACTAAATGAGTAAGAATATGCAAATATTTAGACTAAGGTTTATTAGAGTAAAAACATTATAACAAACAAGCAAAAATAAACACGTTGAAAAAAAAAACAAGTGGAAACGTTGCAGTCGGACGCAACCGACTGCGGCATACTCGTTACCAGTATTAAAACAGGTAAAAAGAGGCCTTATTGAAAAGGGGTACGGATGCGGCAGGGGTGAACGCTGCCTTAAAGATTATCCGATGCAGATGGGGATGCCACCAGCTGTCTTCTTTCCAAATTTGTTGACTCTAGCACAGTGATGTCCAAACTCACACAATGAAAGAGTTGCGCTTGTGTGCGAAGCAGCGAAACACGAAGGCAACGTGAAACATTTTTTTGCAATGCAGCATAGCGAATGACTGCGCGTTTGACTTTTGAGCTTCAGCCGAACACATGAGTCGAGAGAGCAAATGCAGCCGAACACGCGCATCGTAAGAGAACAAGCTGCCGAGCGTTCTATTTATAGAACACACATATTCTCTCTCCCTATACATGTGTCGGCTGCTACGCCGGCAGAATTTTTCTTGCCAACCACGCGTGGCTGCCTTTTCAAACTTTGGACAACGCTGCTCTAGCACAAAGTTTGTAAAAGGTGGGGAAAAGGGAACTGGGGGCGGATTGGGTGGGTGTGGCAGATCTTTGTGGAATGTCAATTGATATATTCATACCAAATTTGGTGACTCTAGCTCAAAGTTTGTAATAGGTATGGAAAGGGGGACTGGGGGCGGTATGGGTGGGTGTGGCATTCAAATTTTTGCTGCAGATCTTTGTGGAATGTCAATCGCTATCTTCATACCAAATATGGTGACTCAAGCTCACATTTTGTATAAGATGTGGAAAGGGGGACTGGGGCTGGTTTGAGTAAGCATGGCATCCAAATTTTTTGTGCGGATCTTTCTGGGATGTCAATTGCTATCTTCATACCAAATTTGGTGACTCTAGCTCAAAGTTTGTAAAAAGTGGGAAAAGGGGGCTGGGGGTGGTTTGGGTGGGCGTGGCATCAAAATTTTTGATGCAGATCTTCGTGGAATGTCAATTGCTATCTTCACACCAAATTTGGTGACTCTAGCTCAAAGTTTGAAAAAGGTAAGGAAAAGGGGGCGGAATGGGTGTGCGTGGCTCCAAAACTTTGATGCAGTTCTTTGGGGTTCGTTACCAGCTATCTGCCTACCAAATTTGTTGGCTTTAGCTCCACAGCTCTGGAAGACACGCATTCTCGTTTTTGACGAAGCGTTTGGGCGGATGGGGCGGCTAGGGCAGTATTGGTGTTCGTGGCATCCAAACTTTTGATGCACTTTTGGGGGGTCATCATCACCTATCTTGGCATCAAATTGAGTGGCTATAGCTCAAAAACTCTGGGAGATATAGGCGTTTTTGACTTTAAAATGCGGGGGGCTGGAGGCGGAATGGGTGGGCTTGGCTCCAAAATTTTTGATGCAGTTTTTTGGGGGTTGCTAGTAGGTATCTTCTTACCAAATTTGGTAGTTGTAGCTGTAAGGATGTGCGAAATATGTGGACTTATCGGTTTTGAGTTATCGAATTTATCGATGATCCAGTTATCGTAGAGCCCCAATCTTGACACTTTAATTTACTATGCCATAGATAAAGAGAATTGGAAAGTTTCAAGTCTCTAGCTTGAAGGGTGTGGAAAAAAATGGACACATACGGACGGACAGACTGACAGACGGACAGACACCATGACGGACATTGCACAAAACCAATATACTCTTTACCTTCGGTAACGAGTATAAAAAAATGTATAGTCAATGACTTTTTTAATAAGGAAGGGTACGTATCCAAATGTTTTGTTGTCCGTTCTATTTATGTTGATGTTAATTGATATGTTTTTATACCCTTAACCCATAAAATGGGTAAATAAGGGTATAATGGTTTTGTGCAAAAGTATGTAACAGGCAGAAGGAAGCATCTCCGACCCTATAAAGTATATATATTCTTGATCAGCATCAATAGCCGAGTCGATTTAGCCATGTCCGTCTGTCCGTCCGTCTATCCGTCTGGCCGTCTGTATGAACGCGTGGATCTCAGAGACTACAAGAGCTAGAGACTTCAGGTTTGGGATATAAGTTCTCCTATGCCATGAGCAGAACAAGTTTGTTTCAAATTATCGATAACTATTCTGGTTTCCGATATACACATAATATCGATAACAAAAAAATATCGAATTTGGAAAATGAAAAAATGAGGGTTGAAAGAATGAGTAACGATAAAACTTTTCTGAAAATTTCGTTCAAATCGGTTAAGAAACACCGGAGATATCAAGCTTAATCGAATGAAGTTAAGTCAGTATACCAAAGTCTTATATAAATTTAATATATTTATTGAAACTGGGTTCAGGGTATCTTCTAGTCGGGCTCTCCCGACTAGAACCTTCTTACTTGTTTTTTTTCAAATTGTTTTGTGAACTTGCACGCTTGGTTTTTGTTGTTTTAAACTGATTAGCACTTGTTTTCGAATGTTGGTTACACGTCTTGACTACTCAAAGCTAAGAGTGAAACAGAAATCATATTTTTGTATTCAATTTTTCTTTGTCTGCAGAATTAAGGTAAATAAAAACACGCTCATGCAATAAAAATGGTTATCTGCCAAAATTTTATTCTCTAACATAAATTTAGCAGCTCTTAATAACTGTTCGACAAAAATGTATCACTATAACTCAGACGAATCCTTTTAAGATGTGCATATTTCATGGGCAAAACATTATTATGCATTTAAATAGAATTTAACAATAATTGAATAGAAATTTTTAGATAAAAGCTTAAATTTGGGCACAGCTTAAAATGTGTTTATTGCACAAAGCCAAAATTGTTTTGATTTTAATAAAAAATGTTTCATTAATGAAATGTGGAACACTTTTTTCCAAATCAAATGCTGACATCAGTTGATTTCGTTAGTATTACGTGGTCATGACAGCTGCAACACGCAGAAAATTTAAAATGAAAATCCAGAAAGTTGCATGTGATTAGTTACACCGTTGAGGAATCACCTAATTGAAATTTTTCTCACCATTAAAAAGTGTGGCTAAGCGTTTTTAGACAAGTATGCATTCACAAAAGCACGCAATAAGACAACACTGTTTAAAGTCTTACGTTAAAAATTACAGAGGTATATCCAAGTTGTCTGCCTTTCCTAAAGTCTTCGAAAAAATTATATATTCTCAATTGCAACACATATGTGGTTCAATTATATCACCTTATCAACACGGTTTTGTTAGGCGTAGATCTACTACCACTAACCTTCTTGAATTCACTTCGCTTGTTATTAAAAGGTTTCAAGGAAAATGCAAACTGACGTTGTTTACACCGATTTTAGTAAGGCATTTGATTCTGTTAGTCATTCTCTGTTGCTTCAAAAATTGAATATTATTGGATTTATATCAAAACTTTTATTGTGGCTTTCGGAGTACTTGTGTGGCCGAACACAAAATGTTGTTTTTAAATCATCTGTATCTAAACCTATTTTTGTTACCTCTGGTGTTCCCCAGGGAAGTCATCTTGGACCTTTGCTATTTAATCTGTTTATTAATGACCTTCCATCTGTTATTACTAACTCCTATGTATATATGTTTGCTGATGATGTGAAGCTATGTTTCACATATAATGATGCTTCTCTTTGTAACTTGCTACAGTCGGATTTGGGTGCATTGTCGGCCTGGTGTCGTTTTAACTTACTCAATTTAAATTGTTCTAAATGTAAAGTAATGTCTTTTTGTAGAAGTACCCCTCATACTGCTCACTACTTGCTTGATGATTCCCCACTTGACCGCGTGTTTGAAATTAAAGATTTAGGTATTATTCTTGATTTTAAATTAAAGTTTGACTCTCATATTTCGTCTATGATAAATAAGGCCATTAATGTCATTGGTTTCATCAAGCGGTGGTCGAGAGAGTTTAACGATCCCTACACCACTAAAACGCTTTATACATCCCTAGTACGTCCCATCCTGGAGTATGGATCCTGTGTGTGGTCCCCGCAATACCGGATTTACTAGGATATAATTGAATCTGTGCAGAAGAAATTCCTCCTATTTGCCCTCAGAAGTTTTAACTGGGTTCCTGGAGTTGACTTACCGCCGTATTCAAGTAGACTACTTTTAATGAATCTTCCCTCCCTTTTAAACCTTAGAACCATGCATGGAGCATTATTTTTTACTAATCTTCTTAACGGTCAAATCGACAGCACTTTTGAGTCGAATAAAGTTAAATGTACAAATTAGATTTACCTGTAACTTTTTACACCTTAGCCTTGACCGTTGCTCGAGCAACTATTTAATTCATGAACTATTTCGTGTTTTATGTTCTGACTATAACAAGCTTTATTCTCTTGTCTCTATTCTAAGTACTGAAACGATCGATCCTTTTTTCTTTATCTAATCTTAACCACTAACTTCTAATCTAACGCTGGTCTGATTGTGTTTTTCTGGGTTTTTCCCAATCCAAGCAACAAATGTTGGACCACTAATCTTATTGTTGAATTTCCCAGAGCTTTAACGTTAACTTATTAAATTTGTTATCGCTAAATCGCTATTACATGAATGAATGAATAATAATGGAAACGTAGATATAATACAAAATGATTATAAAAACCTCGCTCCCTGCTTTAAAGGCTCAACTTTTTGAATTTAATCGCAGCCACGACGGGTTTCGGGACAATTCCTCTTAGACAGTAAATTGTTGGTCAGTCGTTTGAAAGAACTAGATGAAGTTTGCGTGCTGGAAAGTACCCAAAATATCGATATAAATATGAAAATTGGTCTTCCTCTAAATTAATTAACTCAGGGGCAATTTAAGCCTGAACGGTTGATGGCGCTTTTGGCACGCTAAGATGATAAAAGTCAGTCACTTAATTTGTCTTGTTTGTCAATCGGTTTTTCGCACTGCATGCATTTTCAATGTTGACGCAATGCTTCACACGATTTCTACAGAGTTTCCACAGTTGGGCGTTGGTTGAAATTTCGCAGAGTTTCCAAATTTCTGAATATTTTGGAACCTCGGTTTCGGTTCCAAACCCGGGTTCGTCGATTAAAAAAAATGAAAAGACATTTGTTGACTATTAATGAAAACATTTTCATTAAATTATTATTATTTTTATTAAATTTATTTTTATTATTAAATTATACGCAAATAAAGATCAATAATGAGCACACACTTATTCCATGTTGTATTCATATACATAAAAAATTTTAATTTACTGCATTAATATTCGGTTTTTTTTTTTCAACTTCAAACACGAATAAAATGATTAAAACCAAGAATAATGAAAATTGCAAAAATGGTAAATTAAAGCTTGTTAAATCAGCTTTTCAAAGAGGTATATATATCTAGACTTTGTTTTGAACTAATAAAGAAAATATGCATAAACAAAAAAGGCCAAAATTTGCGCAACATTAATATTCGTTTTTTTTTTTATAAAAGTAAAAAAATCTGTTTTATCTTAGAAAAAAACTTAATCTAATATTTAGTATGATACCCATTATATTGTATGGTATCGCCTAGGCATTTTGGAAAAGTTTTTAGAATTTTTTGGGTATATTCATGCCCAGTTTAAGCCCACTCTTCCTGAAGCTGTTCTTCTAATACGGATAAAGACGATATTGGCGTTCTGTGCACACGGCGGACCAACTCACTCCACAAATTTTCAACAGGATTTAGATCTGGCGATATGGGTGCCTTTTCCAAGACTTTTGGGCAGTTGTATAACAGCCCAGTCTCCATTTTATAGGCGGTTTGCTTTGGGTTATTGTCCTGATATAACTTGAACGAGCTGCCAATACCCAATATCTCCACCGAAGGATTCAAATTTTGGTTCGAAATTTTCAAATAATGGTCTTAGTTCATTTTGCCATCAATGAAAATGAGATTCCCCGCTCCTTTTGTGAAAATCGGGCCTATCCCTATACACTACCCTCACCGTGGTTCGCGGTTGGTCTTAAGTAATTCTTCTGCAGCTCAGTATCCGGCTTCCGCAGCACCATGACCTGGTTGGATGATTTTATTTTCGCTGACGAAGCAAATTCAGCCTATTAGGCAGTGGTGGCAAGTCCATGGTGCTGCGGAAGCCGGATACTGAGCTGCAGAAGAATTACTTAAGACCAACCGCGAACCACGGTGAGGGTAGTGTATAGGGATAGGCCCGATTTTCACAAAAGGAGCGGGGAATCTCATTTTCATTGATGGCAAAATGAACTAAGACCATTATTTGAAAATTTCGAACCAAAATTTGAATCCTTCGGTGGAGATATTGGGTATTGGCAGCTCGTTCAAGTTATATCAGGACAATAACCCAAAGCAAACCGCCTATAAAATGGAGACTGGGCTGTTATACAACTGCCCAAAAGTCTTGGAAAAGGCACCCATATCGCCAGATCTAAATCCTGTTGAAAATTTGTGGAGTGAGTTGGTCCGCCGTGTGCACAGAACGCCAATATCGTCCTTATCCGTATTAGAAGAACAGCTTCAGGAAGAGTGGGCTTAAACTGGGCATGAATATACCCAAAAATTCTAAAAACTTTTCCAAATGCCTAGGCGATACCATACAATATAATGGGTATCATACCAAATATTAGATTAAGTTTTTTTCTTAGATAAAACAGATTTTTTTTACTTTTATAAAAAAAAAACGAATATTAGTGCTGCGCAAATTTTGGCCTTTTTTGTTTATGCATATTTTCTTTATTAGTTCAAAACAAAGTCTAGATATATATACCTCTTTGAAAAGCTGATTTAACAAGCTTTAATTTACCATTTTTGCAATTTTCATTATTCTTGGTTTTAATCATTTTATTCGTGTTTGAAGTTGAAAAAAAAAACCGAATATTAATGTTATCCACTGTAAGTATAAATATTTAGCAAAATTCCATTTAAGTTTATTAACATAATATCCTCAAGGACGTTTTCGTCAATCGATGCCCTTGTGTCCGACAACACAAATTTGAGAGTGGAAAATGCTCGAACGGTGTCGTCACTGGTGTCGCCGCAGTAGATGACCAATTTTGTGGCGCCTTAATGCCGACTTATGCATCGACTGCGAGCAAACCACAACAACATATACATAAGTATAAGATCAAAACGCATTGGAAAAGTGTGCATAAATATATGTACATTCATATGTATGTATGTGATACATTCAATGTATGCACTCATAGCTAACTCAGTTCTGTACAGCGTGCCGGGTTTATTTTTTGTGGCGACAGGCTGACGCACAAGCTGAAACAGATCGTCACATTTGGTAACAAATGTACATGCATAACCTTTTTCCACGAAATTGTGGGCGACCTTCGGGCTTCATGCCGGGCGCGCACAGCCCGTATGCAAAATGCATGTACTTTGTATTTGGAACCGGTGGACAAAAATGGAACCGGTTCGGTTCACGGTTCCAATACATTTCTTGGGTGCGGTTCAGGGTTCGATTCCACATACCGAAGAACCCGCAGAGAACCGATTCCACAGTGTTCGGTTCCGGACCGGTTTGCAGCTCTGATACTACGTTCGTTTGATGGCGCACATCGTATATAATGGAAACGTAAAATTGAAAAAATATGCATTCAAAAAATAAAATTTCCTGTCATTTTAGTCTTATGGTCTTTTATAGATTTGCAACATAATCGATAAAGTGACTCGACGTTGGAAGCTGAAAACTTTATATATATATATGCTTACAAATGGCTATTAAACAATGATTTGTTGATAATTACATTGGATACTTAACACCAAAAAGAGTTTTTTAAGCAAAACGAATTAAACTAAAAGGCAAGTAAACGCGGTGTTAATGACCAGTTGGAGGAGATCAACAATTACCTGCACAAATTAGTTCTAGAATTCATTAACAACAGTTCAAACGGTCCCACCGATTTTCCGAGAAATGCTAGCGCTGTTGCCACTGTTAACATCTGTGCAACCGATAACGTGGAGCAAGTAATTGATAATACGCAATTATGCCCAGACGATGAGCAATTGCTGATGATTAATGAAAATGTCCTTTTTGAAACCGAATTAGTCAAGCACTAATTTGTTAAAAAACAAGTAGAAACGTTGCAGTCGGACGCAACCGACTGCGGTATACTCGTTAAAACTGGTAAAAAGAGGCATGATTGCAAAGGGGTACGGATGCGGCAGGGGTGTACGCTGCCTTAAAGATTATCCGATGCAAATGGGGATGCCACCAGCTGTCTTCCTTCAAAATTTTGTGACTCTAGCTGAAAGTTTGTAAAAGGTGGGGAAAGGGCGGCTGGGACAGTATGGGTGGGCGTGGCATCCAAATTTTTGATTCAGATCTTTGTGAAATGTCAATTGCTATCTTCATACCAAATTTGGTGACTCTAGCTCAAAGTTTGTATAAGGTGGTGGAAGGGGGTCTGGGGGCGGTATGAGTGGGCGTGGAATCCAAATTTTTGCTGCAAATCTTTGTGGAATGTCAATTGCTATCTTCATACCAAATTTGGTGACTCTAGCACAAAGTTTGTAAAAGGTGGGGATAGGAAAGGGTGGGCGTGGCTCCAAAAGTTTTTTGGGGTTGCTAGTAGCTATCTGCTCACCAAATTTGGTAGTTCTAGCTGTTAAGATGTGCGAAATATGTGGATTTATCGGTTTTGAGTTATCGAATTTATCGATTTGCCAGCCCCCCAGTTATCGTAGAACCAATCTTGACACTTTAATTTACCATCCCGTAGATAAAAAGAATTGGAAAGTTTCAAGTCTCCAGCTAGAAGGGTGTGGAAAAATGTTAAGTTCATACAGACGGACAGACGGACAGACACCATGACGGACATTGCACAAAACCAATATACTCTTTACCTTCGATAACGAGTATAAAAATAGCTGTGTCTCTAATTTTATGTAGAATGCGTTATATTTGAAATTTATCAAACAAAAAAAAACGTAATGACAAAACAATGCTGGTGATACATAAGTACTTACTCTTTAATTTTTTGATGTGTAAACAACTATTTGCTCGGGGGTAAAAATCTTGTTTCAAATACATACAAAGAATCTTACGTAAGAAGTCCTAACCCAGCAAGCATTTTTCATCGCGGAAGAGTCGCAGGCAATCCCCCTAGAAGATGAATTTGTCGCGGATGATCGTCGCGTTCTGATCGCAGGCGACGCAGCGGGGATTGAAAAATATACCCTACGGCGATATCTTCCAAACGGCTCGCTAGAGAATCTTCTAAGACGATTCGCTAATGAGTCGCGCAATAAGACTCTCTAGTAAACCGTTTGGTGAAAAGAGAAAAAAAATTTTAAAGCGTATAATTTACACTTCCATTTTTGAATCAAAAATTTTTCATATCGCTCATTGCTTTGCATCGCAACGGACGTGTTTTTTTTATGCGCTTCGCTTTTTTACTATTGTGCGTTTTATTTCTGCTATTAAGTTCGCGTCTTTGTGTAATCTAATAGTTTTGTGACTTTGTGTTTTGTCGGTTTGCCTAAACCCAAAGTGGACAGTAAATTAACAATTTAATTTGCATTTGTTTTAAAGTGAGTCCAAACACAACAACAAACTGCAGTCCAGCATACTGAAAGATTTGCTCAACATGCTGCCGCCTGCTTTTGTTTTGTTTTTGTGTTTTTACGCTCACTCTCTCTCTTTTTTTCAAGCGCTTCGCTCCCAGTGCATTAAACCGTTTCTTGATCGTTTACTCTAACGCGCTCTTTTGTGTTGGTGTTGGTCGCGGTCAAACTTTTCTCCGTTGCTTGTTGCTTTCGGTGGTCGCGCTCGCGCCGTTTTTGTTTGTGAAGCTGTGAAGTAAGTTTTGTTTGTAGCTTTACTATTTGCACATTAGGGTGGACCTGTATTTTAATCATAACAATTTTCTGCAGCGATATTTTTTATTTGTATTTTTCTTTTCTTTTAATAAACTAAATAAAAATGTCTGTCTGCTGCTATGCGAATTGTCAAGTCCGCGCAAACTCAAAAATGGGTTTTGTTTGCTGCTGGATGTGCACAAATGTTGCTCATGAGCAATGTGCTGGCATTAATGGCCGTGTCTCAGACCTCTTGAAGGTTACTAATTTAGAGTGGCCGTGTTGGTCATGTTTGGAGAAAAAAAAGACATTACAAGCTTTATAGAAACTCAACTTGGCTTAGAGGCCGTTTTCTGCCAGTTGAATAAACTGTGTGAAAAATTCTCATCGGTTCAAAGAAACCTTAACGAGAAAAATCTCGAACAGGATTCTCCTAAGCTTAAAAAGGCCAACGTTGGGCAGTTATCAGGCTCTGTGATGTCGGAAAATACTCCAAACGCTCCGATACCACAGTGTAAAGTAAATAAAGTAAATAAAAATCTTCATGTCCCTTCTACTAAAGTTATTGAGAACTTAGATGATATACCAATAACTCCCATGGATATTGTGTTATCTGATCCCGATCTTTCGGTTCCTTTGGTGGTTAGTAGTGTTGATGTTAATCAACAAAAAAACTCTATCAAACTTAAAGAGCCAAATATTCAATTATACGAGACTGAGTCTTCCAAACGAGCCTCAGTAGAGGATATAATTAAAAAATTTTTTGCTGTTCCACCTAAAAACAAATATTTGTTTCAAGGCTTCCCCCTGATTTAACATCAGATGATGTCAAGGTCTATATCAAGGCCAAATCGAATGCCAATTTCACGGTGGAGAAATTTAAATTTGCTTATGATCGGAACATTTCGTCTTTTAAAATCAGTGTTTCGAATCAAGATTTTTGCACTATATGCTGCAAAGAATTTTGGCCAGAACACATAATTGTGAAAGAGTATACTGCAAGGATAAAAAATCGGCCCCCGATTGTATCTACCCTTCCGGTGGTTGGCTCTAAGGTAACTCTCCCAATTACTGATAGTTCAAAAAACTAACATCCTCCTTCTTACTTGGCTATCAGAATGTAAGAGGTCTTTGTAGTAAACTCTTTAGTTTTTACCTTAATAGTCTTTCTTTCCCTTTCCATGTCATTGCCTTTACTGAAACGTGGTTAAGGCAAGACATTCTCAATTCCGAAATTCTATGTAGTACATATTCTATTTACAGAAAGGACCGTACTCTTCGGCGTGGTGGTGGAGTGCTTATTGCTGTGAATGTAGACTTTCCTTCTGAAACAGTCGTATTAGATAGTTCTTTTGGTACAGAGTTTATTGCTGTAAAGCTAAATGCTTACGGTATTAACATTTTTATCACTTGTTCGTATATACCTCCTTCCTCTGATCTCTCTATCTATGAGACACATCTATCTGCTATCCATTCTGTCTCTGCCTTGCTTTCTGATCGCGATTTTCTTGTAGTTCTTGGTGATTTCAACATTGCTGAAGCTACTTGGATTTCTTGTCCTGACTCTGGTGCCCTGACTCCCACGGCCCCGAATGAAGTTGTAATCGACCTACTTGAAATGTCATTGAGTCAAAATAATGCTATCCCAAATTCTCTTAATAAAATGCTTGATCTGATTTTTGTTTTGGATTCATCATCTTCATCCGTTTCCCGTTGCCAGCCTATATCTTATCCAGAAGACTTATACCATCCTACGTTGGAGCTGTTGATTAATTTACCTTCCCGGACGCGTTGCAATATCAAGATACCTTTGAGTCGAGTTCGTCAATTTCGGAAAACTGATTTTGAGGGACTCGCTCTGCTTTTATCCCAAACTGACTGGTCTACGAGTCTACGAGTCTGACGACTTGGACGTGGCAATCAGTATTTTTTATAATACCTTATATTCTTTATTTGATTTATGTGTCCCGGTTGCTAAGCTAAACAGGTCTAACAAACCTGTGTGGTTTACCCGAGAGTTGACAATTCTCAAAAATCGAAAATCTAAACTCTACAAGAGATTTCGAAAAAACGGCTAATCGGTAGCTTATTCTGAATACTTGATTGCTCGTGCCAGTTTTGATATCTTAAATAACCAATGTTATAAGAATTACCTGACTCGGTGTAGATTACAGTTTCAGCAGGATCCAAAGCGGTTTTTTGATTTTGTTAATGCGAAGCGTAGGTCATCGACACTCAAAACGGAAGTATTCTTTGAGGAAACAAAGGCCAATTCTGATCAGGAGATTGCAAATATATTTGCCTAATTTTTTCAAACGACTTATAGCTCATTTCAATCTCAAGTCGATTTGCCTTACCCTTATCGGGTTAATGGCTCGAATCGCATCTTTGGACTAAAAATCACTGAAAACTCACTTTTAAATAATCCACATGTTTTGAAACCTATATGTTCCCCATGACGGAGTGCCAAGCTGCGTGCTTAGACACTGTGCTCATGGTCTTTTAAAGCCGTTGCTTAAAATGTTTAACTTGTCCCTGGAGTTAGGCTCCTTTCCAAAAATTTGGAAAGAGTCATTTATTATTCCTCTCCATAAAAAAGGAAACAAATCTAATGTTCAAAATTAAAGTGGTATCTCCAAGTTGTCTGCTATTCCTAAGATTTTTGAAAAATTAATAACCTCCCATCTTCAACACCTTTGCAAATCTATTATTTCACCGTGCCAGCACGGATTTATGAAACAAAGATCTACTACCACTAACCCACTAACTTGTTAGAATTTACTTCATTTGTTATCAAGGGTTTTCAGGACAAATTGCAGACTGATGTTATTTATACTGATTTTAGTAAGGCTTTCGACTCTGTAGATCATCGTCTCCTAATACATAAACTAGAACTCTTGGGCATTTCAAATATTCTAGTTCTTTGGATTAAAGACTACCTAACTCTTAGAACTCAAAGGGTTTTATTTAAAGGGTCCGTTTCCAAGACGGTTCAGGTCACATCAGGCGTTCCACAGGGTAGTCATCTTGGTCCTTTCTTATTTATTTTGTTTATAAACGATCTTCCATCAGTTATAAAGTTCTCTCGGGTTTTGATGTACGCTGATGATGTAAAATTATGCACGTCGGCTGCAACTCCCCTTGCTGCTCAACAGCTTCAAAGAGATTTAGACAACTTTCAAATGTGGTGTAAAGTAATTAATTGCAGTAAATGTAAAGTAATGTCATTTTTTAGATATTTGCCCTTTTTTAATATATATTTTCTTGACAACAAACCACTAGATAGAATTGAATGGTTTGACGATTTGGGCATCGTTATGGACCCAAAGCTTAAGTTTGACAAGCATATTTCTTCAATTTCCAATCGAGCATCTGGTGTCTTGGGGTTCATTAAGCGCTGGTCGAAGGAGTTTAACGATCCCTTCTTAACAAAAACTCTGTATACTTCTCTTGTACGACCGATTCTGGAATATGGATCTTGTATATGGTTTCCGAAATACGAAATTCATCAGAATAAAATGGAATCGGTACAAAAACAATTTCTGCTCTTCGCACTTAGAGGTCTTAACTGGGACAGTAACAATAATTTGCCGTCTTATCGTAGTAGACTTTTACTAATAGATCTTCCTTCTCTGAGTGATCGTAGAATAATGCTATCATTTTCATTATTTCACAAATTAATTAATGGTGAAATTGATTCTTCTGAATTAATTAACCAAATTAACTTTGCTGTTCCTATTAGAAATACTACAAATTTTGTACATATATCTCTTCAAACTTGTAATTCTAATTATGCTCTAAATAACCCTTTTCGTATTCTGTGTTCTATTTATAACGATCTTTCCCACTTAATACACAGTGCCACTCCTACTTGCTCTATTAAAAAGTTAGTTTTGAGTCATTTGTCTAAATGTTCGCGATCATCGTAACCGCACGATAAGCGGAGCGCCCCTCGGTCAGATGGGCGGGAGGTGGATCGCTTTTTGCGTGGGTCCACGCGTTAACAAGCCGGTGCTTGGTATCGTTGGACCACTTGATTGTACTGTTCGTTAGTACATCTACGTCCAATAATAATAAAGTTAAGCATTAGAAACTTTAAATTATCTAAAATAATTTTTGAACCGAAATAATACATCCCGATATCAGTACTCAACACCACATTGGTTGGCAATTCATGTACAGTTGTATAGTATAAGCTACTATAAATTGTTATTAATTTTTTTGCTTGAGGAATATTAGTAGCAGCATTGCTTGATAGCTCTTTTGTTTATGGTTGTCAATTATCACAGCTTTACCAGATTCCTTGAATATATTCAAGAGATATATTTTGTGTTTATAGTATGTATTATTTATTATTTGTATAATTTTAAATTAATACCTTTGCCGCGACTCGAACCTGAGACCTGCGCTGCTGCCGATCATGTCATACAAGCAGTTAAGTCTAAGGTTAAACATTCACTGAAACACATTTTAGCTCGTTGTCTGTTTGTTTTGAAAAAACGGAACATTCCATGCAAAAATCAGTAAATAATCGTCTCTTCTGCGAGATTTTCTAAGATTCTAACAAGATTTTTATCAAAAAAAAAAAAAAATGTGTACAGAAAGTCAGTAAATAATCGTCTAAAGCAGCGATGTCCAAAAATTGAAAAGGCAGCCACGCGTGGTTGGCAAGAAAAATTCTGCCGGCGTTGCAGCCGACACATATACAGAGAGAGAGAGTCCAGCAAGCATTTTGAATCATTAGGGAGTCTTTTCGGAGTCGCCATATGATTCAAAGTAAACATTTATGCGCTCTTTTTCCGATCAAAAATGATACTTTCGTCGGGAGAAAATGGTTCCCTATAGCGACTCTTCTTGAGGGGTCGCTTGTGAGCGCAGTTTCGACTCATTTTCGATTCCTATTTCGAATCAAAAGCGGTTCATTTTCCAGTTAGAAACTAGTCATATTTCATATCAATTTCGACTCGCATTTCGAATCTAAAGACCCATTCCCAGCAGCTGCGAAACGAAATTTTTATGTGCAACTCTATATAAAAAAAACAGTTGTCAGAAATTTTCTTGTCTGTGTTCCGTTTTTAAATTCCCAGCAACCATCAGAAAAGTAAATCGATAGTTCCGATAGTGGAACAATTGTGGATTCCAAAATCAGCTGTTCTTAAAAACGGAATAATAGCTTTACAATTATTTCGGGCAGCATATGAAATGGACGCACAAGAAAATTTAAAACGAAAGCGGTTTGAAAGCTTTTTTCGAGAAGATAAAATCGCATTAATCAATGAGCATGAAAAAGAAAAACAATTAAATCTAATTATAAATGAATTCAATGTTTTTTTTTAATTTAAACAGCAGCAACAAGAATTTATACATATTTATAAAAATATAAATATATTTATAAATATGTATAAATTCTTGTTGACACCAGCCATATTATTTTGCTAAGGAACAGAACCTTCGCTTGAGTTTACATATTCCTTAATGTTATTTCTAACAAATTTTGCACAGCCATCCATTTGGCGGTCAAAATTCCAAATGCATTTCCAATGCAGCGGCGACCTTGACTGAGCCTATATTTGAAAACAAGTTCGGGTACGCTGAGTGAGCGCGACCCGTATGGCTTCATATTCCAATTGTGTAGAGGAAACGCATCGTCTGCAACAATAAAATATGGTGTTTCAACTCCATTGAGAACGTTGTCTGGCGGAATATTTAGACTATCTGCCAAAATTGCTTTCCCAAGCGAGCAATGCGAGAAGGCGCTCAATTTGAACAATTTAATCAAATAAGTTGACCATCAAATATTTACATTTTGCCATACAAATATTTGGCACAGCTGGTCACTCTTACTTTATGTGGAACCTAACGTAAAAACTTACCACTTTCCATAAATGAAATTTTTTTTCCTGGGAATGGGCCTTAAAGCGAGTCTTTTTCGAGTCGTATTTTTTGACAGCTTGTTAAAAAATAAAAAAATTTTTTTTTTTATTGTTTATTATCGGATTAACATTTTTATTTTATTTTATAAGTCTAATTGATATTTCTTACAATTGAGTATAACAGCATTCCATGTATTATAATTGTTTTAATTTTAATGTTAATGTAAATGGTAATGTTTATGATAATGCAAATGCTTATTATAAATTACACAATTTTTACTTATTTATTACCCAACGAGGGTTTGAACCGGGGACGGCGTCAGGCGTCATTGACTAGCATAGCCTAATTGTCCATAAGTTCTATTTATGATACAAAGCATATTTCAATTACCTGCATGTTCATATTTTGACTTCCTTACATTTCGTGCATGGAATAATTTTTGGAGCATGCAAGCGAGTCGCTTTTGAGTCGCCAAGCTGTTCAAAGTAATCGTTTTTACTGAAGTCACGACAAAGTAAGCATATTTGAATCGCTGGCATGCTCAATTTTTGATTGCTTCAAATTTTAGGCGATTCATCATATTTAAAGCATACATGCGAGTCGTTTTCGAGTCGCTTTTTAATCGCATAAGCGATTAATCGTTTTTAAAGCATGAAAATTACTCCAATTAGACTCATAATTGGGTTTCTGATCAAAACACTCATAAATAAAATTGCTTGCAGGTTAGTTTTTTCTCAATTGTGTGCTAACGCCAACCTTTGCTAATCAAAATATGCAATTATTGCAAATATATTCTATAACTACATATCCACAATAGCACTTATATTTTATTAGTGTATCCAACATTCATCATTCGTCTAGTGCTTCTCTTACTAAGCACAAACAAAACAAAGCGAATGCAAAGCAACAGATACAGCGTTCGTTAATTCATGAGCGAGTCTATGATGAAATAAGTATAAGGTTGTCTCGTCGGCAGAAGCTGTCCCTTAGCGTATGCTAGCAATAAAAGCGAGTGAAACGCACACTTTACATTGAGTGTGAATGAAATATTGAGGGTGTTCACAAGTTATCGTAAAATTGTAAAGCGTAAATTTACCACACGTAAGCTAGTGAGCAACCCCTTGTGATTCACTGTAGTAATTGTTGTGTTAAAACAGCTGTTTTGACAAGTGACATTTGAGTGCCAAAATTTTATTCGTGACAAAATATACACAAAACGAAAACTTAATAAAAATGCCAAGACAAAGTGAGCGACAAGCTTTGAAAAATCGAAAAATAGACTTGGCCCTTTAGGAAATGGAATGCATTGATTTGTAAATGTTCTCAAATATATTTTCTCATAACTGATACTTGAATCTTACTGACTATTTTTATATGTGACCGCATATTTTTAGACAAAAATCTCGATATGGCTCGATACCAAGTATTTTTACTCGATACTTTGAATAATTTTACAGCACTTCAACTCATCACAACTTTACTATTTTACGACAGTTTTTTAAACATACCCTAGGGCATGTTTAATCGTCGTAATTTTTTCTCATGTGTTTTGTTGTTGCGTTGTAAACTTTTGGATTTACAATTTTACGCTTTACAATTTTACGACAGCTAATGAATACCCTCATTGTGTTGATTAACCCTTAGCTGGTCCCTGGGGTTAAAATCGCCCAATATAAAACAGAGCGGTGAAGTTAGTTTTTATAATTTTATTTTTAATAATTTTGAATTAGCAATAAGTAATTCTTTTTGATTTTGAATGCTAAGTTTTTTGTTCAGGTTCTTAATTCTAAAATTACAAAAATTACAGTTAACTAATTTTTTTTTCTGCTTAAGGGCAGATCAATTTTGGAAGCAGTTTTATTTAGTATTTTATTACAAAAAACATTTTTCTATTGCAGATATCTTTACTTATCTTGGCTCTCTAGCTGCGCATCTTGCAACACTTTCATTAGGTTCATTATTGTTTCCATTTTTTAGGCCTGTACGCATGAGCCCCGTACAACTCCCGTACCGTATACATGAGCTTTACGACCGTAACAACAAGTGTTGAAAAAGACACATATTGTGGTGGTAGGCTAATAACTTTTTTTCAATAAATTGGAAATGCAGCTGTGTTTTGTACACTTGAATTCAAAATAATGATTCACGACCAACGCGCGCTACTTTTGTGTTTGAGTACAGCTAACGCCCTGCTGCTGGCGGTTGTTAAAAAAAAAAGGCAGGCTGCAAAACCAAAAAGCATTTTAGTGAACCCATATTTGATGGGCAAAGCTGAGATTACCAAATATAATGCTAAACATAACTGAAACCACTCAAAAGACTCAAAGCAAATTCACCTTACTGATCTATACCCTGTATTAGATCAGTGGCAGTACAATCCAGTTTATATGTTATTTAAATTGTATCTTATTAATTAATTAATATATTTTTATTCACTACGCAAGAAGCGCAGCATTGACTGCCAAAACAATAAGTATGGCTTTATTGGAGCCTGATCATCTTTGTTAATATTATCCGAAAAATGTATATGCCGGCTCTTGCCCGACATGTTGCTTTTTTACGACCGTAAAAAGCTGCTGAAATCTATTTACTGTCGTAACATTTTAATATGATATTTTAACATTTTCATTGTTCAACACTACCATACCACCAGTAGCTAACAGAACTGCATACCGAAAATGTTAGTACGGTACTGACGCTGTACGAGACCATTTTTTTATATGAAGTTTTTACAGTACGGGCGCTGTACGGGCTTCTGCGTATAGGCCTTTTAATAGGATTCATTTGACTTTATATGCCGTACTTTGTTGTGGTGATACTAAGGGCCCCTTTATCCTCTTGCTTATTTAAGGCATGCTGCACATAGCTATTAAACGTGTGGTTTACCTCGCCATGCATTTTCGTAAAGTAATTTTTTGTTTTGTTTTTTGGCACGCGATTCCGCTTAACTCGTTGGTTGTTCGGGTGATGCTATCACGTCACTTGTCGAAGACGCCACCTCCGTTGAAGCATTTCGCAATGAATCGTAGCTGTCTTCAAATCCAAAGGTAAATGATGGCGAATTGGTTTCCGGCGCTGGAGTAAAGGTACCAATGATTGCGACATCTGCCCTGGCGCAGCAGATACCAAGAATCATTCATCGAAAAACTCGTGCGTTGCCTTCAAATAGAATAGAACAATATTTGAATTTAACCATGGCTCGCAAATAACAGTTGAGCGTTTTTTTCTTTACACTCAATAACAGTGCAGAAGCGAAAATACTCAAAAAATTCGTTCTCACTCTGAGCAAGAGTCTATTGTTCTATTAATTTGCCTTGTTGACAAAAAAATGAATTTTTTTATATTGAATATTTATTTAATTTTTACTTATTAATAAGCTTAATAACTAACAATGCATTTTAATGTTCTGCGCTTATTGAACTTCGACGTTCAGTTAACATGAAATGGAGGGCTGAAAATGCACGTTCAACGGAAACCTAGGTTGCCGGCGTAGATAGTACAACTTGTGCGAGCGCAGTCAAATGTGGCTGTCTGAGTTTGACATCATTAAAAAAATCTAGTATATTAAAATTTATTGGCAAGCGACCATACATTATGTTGAAATTCTCAATATCACCATAAATTTTAACAAGTTTTTCATAAACAGGCTCTTCCTTGCTTCCATATAGGCCGAAAACAGCGAACTCTCTCCAGTTGAGGATACGTTTAATGTATTTGAAGATAATGAGGAATTAAAAAGATCTTCATGTTCATGAGTTACAAGCGCTGAATGTGCCTAAAATAATAAAGCAGTAATAAATTTAACATAGTTCTTTGATTTTAGTTAAGGAAAAGTATTAGTTTTTGGCGAACACAATTTTAATTATTAATTCAAGTTTTTCAGAACTGAAACAGGACAACAATTACAGTCAAACTACAATATACAGCTTACTTGTTTCAACTCGATTAAACGATATGTTATTTTCTTCAAATTTTGTGTTGCCAATACTTTTTGACTATGCGTCAACATACAGTTTACCCGCGGATCCATGTAAATCGCAGATAACAAAAGTTCATTTTCTAACAATTTCTTTTCCCTTACTTTTATCTGAGCGGATAGTTTTTTTTTATGAAATTGATACTTTTCTCACATTTTAATTTCAGTTCCATCCATAGTATAAAGAACTCACTTTAAACTAAATTTGTATCCTGAAGCTTTAAGGTCGCCTCATATGTGTCTTTGAACGCTTCAATGTACGTCTCCATCCAATCCCAGTCAGCATCTACGCAAATTTTAGTCTGCGAAGTCAGGAACTCCTTCAGGTCAAATAATTTGGTGACCATTAGATAGGTCGAATTCCATTGTGTTATAACATCGAGCGTTGGAATGTTTTTTTTTGTTCTCGATTAAGAAACGTATATATGTTTTTAGAAAAAACAAAAAGTTATTACTTACCTATTTGTTTCTGTGCGGAGCGATTTGCACAACGTGCGACAGGAACTAATTTCATCCCTGATCTCCTTCACCTTGTTCACATCAAATACGCATAATTGCAGAGTGTGTGCTGCGCATCTCACAAGGTAAATATTATCCATTTCAATGGAATCAAGTTTTTCCATGACAAAAAAAAAAAATTTAAATTTTTACCTGAAGACTTGATCTAGTGTTATTCCGTAATCATGTAGGATTTCTAAAACTTTTCCCTTCATATACATCCCAGTGTGTGCATCCGCTAGCTGAATCATCCCTAAAGTCTTTACAACGATTTCAGTTTTAGATAGGCTTGCATGAATCATTTGTAAATTCACACCAAGAATGGCTTTATCCATTCTAGTGGCAACATCGATTTTGAGCGACACTAGCTTTCCCTTTACTAAAGCCCTTATGTTGTCTTTGATAGATTGCTCTTTAACAGACACAAAATTCATGATGTTTCGGGACGTTACGGGGTTCATGCCAAGTGAGCTATAAATTGGGTCCATGATTTCTCTAAACCCTTCACTATCCAGGAATAGAAATGGTTTTCCTTCTGTGGCGATAATTTTTATCTAAAGAAGAAATGATTCCTTCTTCACTTGTGTGATACGAATTTTTTTATTTTTTTTTTTTCAATTTGGTTTCTTTCGCAGTTCTCTGTATCATTCCACTCATTAAATATTTCCGCATGTTTTGTTGTTAAATTTCGTTTTAAATTTGTAACATTAATACCAGCCAATTTCAATCCGCAAACATTACATGTTGATTTATTTTCTTGTGGACTAAATTTAAAGAATTTGTGCACTTTTTTATTTAATTGCCTTCCCATTTTGCATATAATGTAATTCTTTACCGTACGCACTCAATTCACAAACGCAACTAAAATATTTCGCAAATGCAACACTTGATACATACTATTTAGCAGTAACAAAGTTTTGCTTCATTTCACTCAAGAAAATACTCGCACTCTAAGTGTAACAAAAGAGAAAAGAAAAAAACGATTGTAGCCGAGCGCAAGCGAGCAAAGCGAACAGCCGATGAAGCCGTTGCTCGCGAGCATTTTTCTCAAATACTCAGTAAAGAGAATTATTTGAAGACAACGCAAAACGCTCAACTGTTATTTGCGAGCTATGAATTTAACATAAAAAAAAAAAAAAAAAAAAAACAACTATGTAAATAATATTATACTTACGAAGAGATTCCAATTACGTGGCAATTGGTATCCAAGCTGCCTTTTTTTTTTGCTGGACCCTTAAAATATTTCCTAGCTTTATTGTATAAAAATTCGTTTTCTTGGACCACACAAATTAGCCCAAGCTCATCCATTTTAGTTGCTCATCGGTCAGCTGTTTGAACTGGAACATAAACGTAACTTCAACTTGAACTTGAAATTCTGTTTTATGTAGGTTGTTAAGTCAAGTAAAGTCAAGTTAAGTTGAGGGTAACCACCAAGCAGTGTCTTTCGTTAAGTTGAATAGATCAGCTGTTTTCTAAGTTCAAGTCAAGTTAAATTGAAGTCAAGTTAAGTTCGGGTAACTGAGCCTTAAAACATGCATATGATAAATAATGCAAAATTTCATGCATTAAAATTTGTATTTCCTTATGAATTCAAAAACTTTATATGTAGCATTATTATACTTTATATACAGTTCGAAAGCTTTAATTTTATTAATTTAAATCCCCATATGCTTGAAATTTCAATTGTCTATGTATAAAGCATATGAAATTAGAATGAATGCGGCGAAAATTATTGCAAATTGCACCCGATACCTTCCCAAATAACGTATTCTACGTTAAAAAAAAAAAGAAGAAAATCTAATCAAATTTATTTTTGTTTAAATTAACCAATCAAAACTAATAAGCTTACATATATCTCATTTATCAAGCCTACAAACTTAATTCAAAGACGTTCACTCGACCCAAGCACAGATCACAGGCGTCGGCAAATCTGGAGACACAATTTGTAAGTATTAAATATATTCACCTTTATTTCCATTGTAAGCCTCGAAAAAAAGACCTCGTATTACGGCAGTTAAAAAATAGTGTTCTTGTTGAGGTCATCGTTACCTATCCGAAGTCTGTAGTCACATTTCAGGTATTCTGTAAGTCAAATTACGGCGACATTTTATTGAAAGGATTATAAATGTAGTCTCCGTTTCCGTTGACGACAAAAGAAAACAAAAATTGCGTATTTACGGAAAAAAAATTTAAATAAAAATAAATATATCGAAGAATTCTAGTATTATTGGAAAAAGAACGTGGGCGCTTTGTGATATATTTTGCGTATTTCGAGCGCCGTACGCTTTTTCCCCAATGATTCTAGCATTTTTCGATCATTATTCTTTTAAGCTTATTTTAAAAATTATCTATTAAATTTTTAGTTCAATGTTTTTAAAAAGCGTACTTATTATTTAGTTCTTTTAAACTATTGACAATTTCGCGCTTGTGGCGTGATTGGGATGATTTTTGTACAATTAAGGGCTGTACGCAGACGCCTGTACAGCTCCCGTACAGCAAAAACTTCATATAAAAAAAATGGTCCCGTACAGCTTCAGTACAGTACGTACATTTAAGGTCTGCAGTTCTGTTAGCTACTGCTGGTACGGTAGTGTTGAACAATGAAAATGTTAAAATGTTATGTTAAAATGCTACGGGCAGTAAATAGCTTTCAGCAGCTATTTACGGTTGTAAAAAAAGCAACAACATGTCGGGCAAGAGCCGGCATATACATTTTTCGGATAATATTAACAAAGATGATCAGGCTCCAATAAAGCCATACTTATTGTTTTGGCAGTCAATGCTGCGCTTCTTGCGTAGTGAATAAAAATATATTTATTAATTAATAAGATACATTTTAAATAACATATAAACTGGATTGTACTGCCACTGATCTATGGCAGGGTATAAATTATTAGAAGCAGGGCGTTAGCTGAACTCAAACACAAAAGTAGCGCGCGAATCATTATTTTGAAATCAAGTGTACAAAACACAGTTGCATTTCCGATTTATTTACAAAAAACAATTAGCCTACCGCCACAATATGTGAATTTTTCAACACTTGTCGTTACAGCCGTAAAACTCATGTATACTGTACGGGAGCTGTACGGGGCTCATGCGTACAGGCCTTTATTAATAATTGGGTTGGTGTGAATACAGATATTGTTTACAATTAGTTTGAGATATGCATAAGTAGTTTGGTGTGGATACAGATATTGTTTACAATAAGTTTGAGATATGCATAAGTAGTTTGGTGTGGATACAGATATTGTTTACAATAAGTTTGAGATATGCATATGATTTGGTGTGGATATGGATATCTTACTCCTCCAACCTTAAAAAATTTGCCTGTCCTCAGGCGGCTATTATGTTTGGATAAAGTGATGGTTGCCCGAATTTTGTTTCTATTTGTTCCTTAATTATTTCTTGCTATTTGGCTTTTGATATTTTACAATGAATGTTTTGGGTAAGCTTTTATACTGATATGTTAAATACAATAATATGCTTAAAATAGTAATTGTTAAACATGTTAAAGTTATTATTTGAAATGTATTATTATATTTCCTTTATTTATTTATTTATTTGTTTATTGACATAAAATCCAAATTAATTAAAATAAAAATAAAATTAAAAATTAAAATTAAAATTATGTAAAATAAAATTATATATAAATCTGAAAGTAAGTTAAGGTAAAATATTTATAAAGTTAGCGTTAAAGCTCTGGGAAATCCAACAATAAAACAAGTGGTAAAGTTGCAGTCGGACGCAACCGACTGCGGTATACTCGATACCAGTATTAAAACCGGTAAAAAGAGGCCTGATTGCAAAGGGGTACGGATGCGGTAGGGGTGTACGCTGCCTTAAAGATTCTCCGATGCAGATGGGGATGCCACCAGCTTTCTTCGTTTCAAATTTGGTGACTCTAGCTCAAAGTTTGTAAAATGTGGGGAAAAGGGGGCTGGGGGCGGTATGGGTGGGCGTGGCATCTAAATTTTTGATGCAGATGTATGTGGAAGGTCAATTGCTATCTTCATACAAAATTTGGTGAATCCAGCTCGAAGTTTGTAAAAAGTTAGGTGAGGAGGGGCTGGGGGTGGTATGGGTGGGCGTGGCATCCAAGTATGTGATGCAAATCTTTGTGAAATATCAATTGCTATCTTCATACCAAATTTGGTGACTCTAGCTCAGTTTGTATAAGGCGGGGAAAGGGGGGCGGAATGGTTGGGCGTGGCTCCAAAACTGTGATGCAGTTATTTTGGGGTCGTTACTAGCTATCTTCCCACCAAATTTGGAGGCTCTAGCTCCACAACTCTGGGAGATACACGCGTTCCCATTTTTGACGAAGTGTTGGGGCAGCTGGGGGCGGCTAGGGCAGTTTTGGTGGGCGTGGCATCCAAACTTTTGATGCAGTGTTTGGGGGGTCATCATCACCTATCTTGAAACCAAATTTGGTGGCTCCAGCTCAAAACCTGTGGGAGATATAGCCATTTCTGATTTCAAAATGCGGGGGGGCTGGGGACGGAATGGGTGGGCGTGGCTCCAAAACTTTGATGCAGTTTTTGGGGGTCTTCCCACCAAATTTGGAGGCTCTAGCTCCACAACTCTGGGAGATACACGCACTCCCGTTTTTGACGAAGCGTTATGGCAGCTGGGGGAGGCTAGAGCAGTATTGGTGGGCGTGGCATCCTAACTTTTGATGCAGTGTTTGGGCGGTCATCATCACCTATCTTGGCACCAAATTTGGTGGCTAAAGCTAAAAAAAAACTGTGGGAGATATAGGCTTTTTTAACTTTAAAACGCGGGGGGCTGCGAGCGAAATGGGTGGGCGTGGTTCCAAAATTTTTGATTCAGTTTTTTGGGGGTTGCTAGTAGCTATCTTCTTACCTAATTTTGTAGTTCTAGCTGTAAATATGTGTAAAATATGTGGATTTATCGGTTTTGAGTTATCGAATTTATCGATTTGCCAGCCCCCCAGTTATCGTAGAACCATCATCTTGACACTTTAATTTACTATCCCATAGATAAAAAGAATTGGAAAGTTTCAAGTCTCTAGCTTGAAGGGTGTGGAAAAAACTTGCAACCATACGGACGGACAGACACCATGACAGACATTGCACAAAACCAATATACTCTTTACCTTCGGTATCGAGTCTAATTAGTGGTCCAACATTTGTTGCGTGGATTGGGAAAAACCCAGAAAAACCCAATCAGACCAGCGTAAGATTAGAAATTAGTGGTTACAATTAGATAAAGCAAAAAGGATCGATCCTTTTAGTACTGGAATTGAGGACTCCAAGGAGACAAGAGAATAAAGCTTGTTATAATCAGAACATAAAACACGGAATGGTTCATGTACTAAATAGTTGCTGGTGCAACGATCAAGGCTAAGGGGTGAAAAATTACGAGTAGCTCTAATCGGAACAGTTAATTTAATTCGACTTAAAAAAACTGATGAGTCGATTTCGCCATTAAATAGGTTAGTAATAAATAATACTCCATGCATAGTTCTACGGTTTAACAGGGAGGGAAGATTAATCAAAAGGAATCTACTTGAGTAACGGGGTAAGTCAACTCCAGGAACCCAGTTAAAACTTCTAAGGGCAAATAGAAGAAATTTCTTCTGCACAGATTCAATTCTATCCTGGTGAATAGAGTATTGTGGAGACTACACACAATATCCATACTCCAGGATAGGACGAACTAGGGATGTATAAAGCGTTTAAGTGGTGTAGGGATCATTAAACTCTCTCGACCACCGCTTGATGAAACCAATGACATTAATGGCCTTATTGCCCATAGACGAAATATGAGAGTCAGACATTAATTAAGGATCAAGAATAATGCCTAAATCTTTAATTTCAAACACGCGGTCAAGTGGTGAATCGTCAAGCAAGTAGTGAGCAGTATGAGGGGTACTTCTACAAAAAGACATTACTTTACATTTAGAACAATTTAAGTTGAGTAAGTTAAAACGACACCAGGGCGACAGCGCACACAAATCCGACTTTAGTAAGTTACACAGAGAAGCATCATTGTAGGTGAAACATAGTTTTACATCATCAGCAAACATATATACAAAAGAGTTAGTAATAACAGCTGGAAGATCGTTAATAAACAAATTAAATAGCAAAGGTCCAAGATGACTACCCTGGGGAACACCAGAGCTTACTAAAATAGGTTTAGATACAGACGATTTAAAAACTACTTATTGTGTTCGACCACACAAGTACTCCGAAAGCCACAACAAAAGTTTTGATATAAATCCAATAATATTCAATTTTTGAAGCAACAGAGAATGACTAACAATCAATCAAATGCCTTACTAAAATCGGTGTAAACAACGTCAGTTTGCATTTTTTCCTGAAACCCTTTGATAACAAGCGAAGTGAATTCAAGAAGGTTAGTGGTAGTAGATCTACGCCTAACAAAACCATGTTGATAAGGCGATATAATTGAACTACATGTGTGTTGCAGTTGAGAACAAATAATTTTTTCAAAGACTTTTGGAATGGCAGACAGCTTGGATATACCCCTATAATTTTTAACGTTTGACTTTGAAGAATTTTTATGGAGTGGAATTATAAAGAATTCCTTCCATATATCAGGCAACACAGTTTAGTCAACAGACAAGTTAAATAATTTATTTAATGGCGCACAAAGAGAATCCGCGCAGTATCTAAGAATACAACCTGGCACTCCATCAGGACCAGGCAAGTAGCCAGGTTTGATAGAGTTAAATTCACTCAGAAGCGTGGACTCAGTAATTACTGGGACATATATGCAATTTGACGTTTGAACTTGAAAAGGATAGGAATTAATGCAAGTATATAAACTTGTTGAGTATACTGATTGAAAATACTCAGCAAATAGATCGGCTACTGCCTGATCAGAACTTGCTTTTGTATTATCAAGGTATACTGAGGATGGCAAGCAAGAAGACTTACGATTAGAGTTAACAAATTTATAAAACTGTTTAGGGTCACGTGAAAAGTTTAGTCTACAACGATTAAGATAATTATTATAACAAGATGTGTTAACAGAATGAAAACTAGATTTTGCTACTAAATACGAAGATAAATCTAAAGTCGTTTCCGATGTTTTTAAATTTTTTATATGATCTTATCTTCGCGTTTTTCAATTTCGATAGTTCCTTCGTAAACCAAGGTGGTATATTATCACTTGAAGAACAAGTGAGGGGAACACAAATATCCAAAAGTGAATTCAAGGTCCTATAAAATATGGCAATGGCAGTTTCTATATCACTACAGGAATAAAGGCGAGACCAATTAGTATGTTGAAGAAGATAATTTAATTTAGTAAAGTTAGTTTTACGAAAGCAACGGGTTTTTAAAGTATTATTAGATATTGAACTAGGTTAAAAATTTCGATGGATAGCTCTAAGGTAGGAAGGTAGTTTGATCATTGATTAATTTTTTTGTTTGAATATAAGATAAAGGTTCAATTTTTGTTAAGTTATTACTTACATAAATATTTTGTGTAAAATCTAATCTTGATTTTTTTATAGAAATTTCGTTAATTTGTGTTTCGCAATTAAAAATTTTTATAATGTTATGTCCTTTTGTTTTGATTTCATGATTCATACAGTTTTGATTAATAATAGATTCGGGCAAATTCCATGTTAAAATTATATTTGGTTCGATATAATTTTTTTGAAAATTTTTATTTGTTTTAGTGTATTTACACTCTGTTGATACTTGTTTGACAATACCTATTATACAGTTATTAATTATTTGATTTTTGGCTGTTGGGCCATATACTTTATTATTATTTATCAAATATTTTTCCTGAATTGTTTCTGTTAAAATATTATTATTTTCATCTGGGTATGGTATTATATCAAAAATAGGTGTCTTAATAATTTCTTGCGGTATATGCGATATAATGTAAATTTCTTTTGTATCATATTTTAGCCAAGTAGATGTTTTAATGTTAAGTATTTTATCTGGTGTTATGTGTAATAAGGCATCATGCTTTAGTAATTTGGGATTAAATATTCCTAATCTTGATAGTTGCATTCAAAACTCTATGTCCTCTATATATTCGGTGAAATGTTCTAAATTGAAAATTAGCATGTCTAACATCTTGTATCTTTCTTCATTTGTTTTATATGTTTTCATTGTTTCGATAAATTTGTTTACTGTGTTTAGTTTTTGACATGTTACAAATATGACATTCATTTATAATATTCTGTATTGTCTTTTGATAATCTGGATAGTAAAATTTTTCTTTAAACCAATTTTTTGTTTTTTCTATCCCTGGATGTAATAACTCAATGTGTCTGTTTAATATTAGTTCTTTGAACTCTGCGTACGTTTGTAAGTCTGTTAGCTTTAAATAACTCTTCAGTGCTTTTATTTTGCTTTCTGGATTAATTATTTCTACAAATGCTCTTTGGAAAATTGGAAAATCTTTGTCATCATGAGAATATAAAACACTATTTTTAACGCTTAAATATTCTTTTATGATTTCCTTTGCTTTCGCGTTTGTTATTTCTGTATATGTTATTTTAATATTTTTCTTGTGAAAATAATTAGTTACCTGTGTCTTATTTTCAATTCCCGTAATCAATTCAATTTGTCTGTTATAATAGTTTAACGGTCTTTCTGTGATTTGGATGTACCCTTGATTGTCTTCTTGTGCACTATGAATTGTTGCACAGCTGGTTTGGCTTTCTTCCTCTCCTAATAGATTTTCGTTTAGTTGTACGCGTGACAATGCGTCCGCTACATGATTTTCTTTCCCTGGTAAACACTTAATTGTATAATCAAATTTATTTAATTTTATTTTCCACCTTTGGAGTTTCATATTGGGTTCTTTTATATTGTTTAACCATACTAATGGTTTGTCATCGCTTAAAATCTCAAATTTCCTACCATATAAAAATGTTATAAAAGTTTTTGTTGCCCATACAACTGCTAGCAATTCTTTTTCTATGGTTGAGTAATTTATTTTGTGTTTATTAAAAGTTATACTCGCGAAACATATTGGCTTATGATTTTGTGTAAGGACTGCTCCTAAAGCTACGTTACTGGCATCCGTTGTAAGACAAAATGGTTTGTTATAATCTGGATGTATTAAAATGGGGTCAGATTTTATAAGTAATTTTAATTCTTCGAATGCTAAGATGTATTCATCTATAATATCTACTGTTGCTCCTTTTTTTAATTTAAGTGTCATAGGTTTGACGATATTTGCAAAGTTGGGAATGAATTTTCTATAAAATCCACATAATCCTAAAAATTATTTTATTTCTTTTGGAGTCTTTGGTATGGGATAATTCATCACTGCATTTATTTTGTTTGGATTTGGTTTTATACCTTCTGTTGTTACAATATGTCCTAAAAATTCAGTTTCCCTATTTTAGAAATTCACACTTGTCTAATTGCAATTTTAAGTTGGCTTTCCTTAGTTTTGTGAATACCTTATTTAGTGACAAAATGTGCTCTTCCAATGAAGTGGAGTAGATTATAATGTCATCTAAATACACTAGACAATTTTTGTAGATTAGATCTTCCAATAAATTGTTCATACAACGTTGAAAAGTTGCTGGTGCATTTTTTAGACCAAACGGCATACGTGTGTATTCTTAATGCCCATGTTTAGTGGAAAATGCTGTTTTTGGTATTGACTTAGGGTCCATTTGTATTTGATGATAGCCTTTTGCTAGATCAAGAGTTGTGAAATATTGGCATCTGCCAAGTTTATCTAAAATTTCGTAAATAATTGGAATTAGAAATTTGTCGTCAATTGTGATTTCATTTAGAAATCTGTAGTCAATTACTACTCTATATTTTTGTTTACCTGAGGCATCCAATTTTTTGGTATTACGAAATTGAATTCTAAGTCTTCAACTGAAGGTGGATCTAGGCACTCTGGTGGTGGTTCTTCCTCTACATTTATATTTGGATCATATTTAAATAGGAATCTGTATTCTCCTAATGTTACTGCTCCCTCTTCATAATAAATTTTTGCTTTGCAAGCTTCTAAATAATTTCTTCCAAGTAATAAATCATATCGATTTGAAAACTTATGTAAATAAAATTTCTGTTTGAATGGACAAATTTTACATGAACCTATTGTAATGCATTCTGTTAGTTTTATATTACCATTTATTGTTTGAATATTTAGTTCTTCGTTGTTAATTGGAAAGTGTAAATAATTTTTATTCATTATATTAATAGTAGACCCTGTGTCTGTTACACACTTTAATGGGTTGTCATTCATAATCACAATTATGAATGGATTATTATTATTTATTCGTCAGAGGCAACTGCTTGAAAATTTTCGGTGCTGTCCATTTTTTGACACTCCGCTGTTACTTTCTCTTTGTCTTTTCTGGGGTTGGTTTTGAAATTTAAATGATTGTGCATTTGAAGCTACATTGTTTGGATAATTCATTGGATTTTGTTGTCTACCCTGATGTAGTTTTTGTTGAAATTCATTAAATGTTTGTTTGTTATTTTGTGGACTGCCTGCACGTGAGTTATTGTAATTATTGTTTGGATAGTTGTGATTAACTTTGTTAGTGGGATAAGTAGGTGTACTTTGGTTAAAATTTTCTTGATATTTTTGACTCTTCTATGAACTTACGTAGATTTCCGTATTAGTGTGTGTTGTATAGCTGTCTCAGTAGTTCCTCGATCGGTGTTTGTGTTTTATATTCCTCCGTTAATGCTCTCTTTAGTTCCGTCCAGTTATTGGCGAATGATAATTGTGAAATCCGTTGTGCCTCCCCGACGACTTGTACTTCTATGGCTCCATAAATAATGCTTTGTTGATAAAGGTGTATTTTATATTCAATCCTCCTGATGAATGCGCTTAATTCGTCCTGATTTCCATGAAACTGTGGCACTTGCCTTATTTGCGACAAGGCCTGATTAACCTCTACGTCACTTAGGCCCAATATCTCAATGTCCGGTTAAATTTTCGTTTAGCTAACTGCCGCATTATTTTGCTGGTCGAGTTAAAACAGTTTGGTTTTCTCAAAGCCAAAATAACCTTTCATCGATAAGTAACTATCGCCTTAACAGCGTTGCCACATATATACACAGCGTTGCCATTTATAGCGAGTGGCTCAGCTGTTTTTTGTTATTGTTTTGGTTGGTGACTGGCAAATTTTGCATATTTTAAATATATAAAATATAAAATAAAAATGAACACGCCTGAATGCAAACGGTTCCGTGGGAAAAACTTTTCGATCTCTGAGGAGCATTTGTTGGTGGAATTAGTGGAGTCGCATCAGCATATTTTAGAGTGCAAGAAGAGCGACGCCGTTACGTGGAAGCAGAAGGACGAAGCCTGGCAGAAACCTATTACTATGGCAAGCCAATTGATCTACAATCCTTGCAAGAATGATTTTACTGTAGATTTTTTTAGCCTGAACCGCTGAACAAATTTGGCATCATCCAGATCAGTGAAATAGTTCACCCTATCCCTATAACTTCTCGAGTTATTAACTCTTGGCTCTGTTTCGTCAAATTGCGTCTCCATTGAATGAATATAAAAAACTCTGCTGTGCGATGCCATTTTTCTTTAATAACAAAATAAATATACAATTCAAGGGACAGCTGTTTGCTTTAGCGATGATTCTTATCGATATATCGTGACTTATACGCGCTTTAAATTTTAACCAAGACCCAGCCTTCCGGTTAGTTTGTTTCTCATATACTCCTAACCGAATATTGAGAGACTCAAATTCGACTAAACTTAGAATAAGTTGACTAACCGGACATTGAGATATTGGGCCTTAGTACGGCTGTCATTTTAAATTTTTGTTTGATTGTTTTTAATATCTTCAAATACTTTACTGTTTTTGCGTGTATTGGTTTTTAATTATTTGATCACTATTAACTGTGTTAAGTTCACAATGTTCTTTCGCGGATCAGTGTGTTTTTTAAGTATTGGTTTTTAATTATTTTAACACTATTAAATGTGTTTTAAGTCACGTCTGTTCTTTAGCGGATAAGTGTGTTGTTTTTTTCACTTATCCTACTGGCTGCGCCAATAATAAGTTTGCGTATTAAATGTGACAAAAAAAAAAAATAAAAACACTGTTTTATTTTATATTATCACTAATAAGCACTTTATTAATTTATTGAAGTATTGACAGTTATGTTTTACAAGAATACGAATGCGAGACGTCTTTCTCGTTTTAAACTTAAAATCAAACTCGAATCTCAAAGTTCTTGCTTTGAGTTAAATACCATAAGTGGCTATCTTTTGTTTTGGCTTCTTTCCATGCTGAAGCCGAAATATGTTTATATTGACAATTTCGCGCTTGTGGCGTGATTGGGATGATTTTTTTTACAATTATTAATAATTGGGTTGGTGTGAATACAGATATTGTTTACTTTAGTTTGAGATATGCATAAGTAGTTTGGTGTGGATAAAGCTATTGTTTACAATAAGTTTGAGATATGCATAAGTGGTTTGGTGTGGATATGGATATCTTACTATGTGTATTTATTATAGCTGTATAAATCGATGTTCTTTAACCCTATATCTACCTATTTCAAACAAAAGGTGTCTTTTGACAGTTAATTACTAATGGAAAAGCTTTTAAAGTTACTTAGTTTTTAATTCTTGTTTTGTCAAAATTAATATTTATTTATTCTTATTTATGAACTTAGCTATCTTTCAGTATTCAGGTATGGAATATTATTAATGAAAAATAACGATATAAAAACGATGTAACAAAAATTTTTCCTTATTCAATACAAAACTTTTTACAGATGAATGGTTGGTCTTCTTAGCACTTGCCACATGAGTATTTTTAACACTGGGAACAAATTGTAATTGCTCAGAGCATTCTTCATTTATATTATTCACTTCATGCAATATTTTTTTTATCCTCCCTAGTTTTGACATCAAAAGGAACCAAACGGTAGAAATAGGTATAACATATACATATCTTGATTTTCAGGATGAGTGCGAGGATTATGATACCACTAAATTAAATTAACAACTATTTTATGAACTGTCAAAAAATAAAATTTGAAAAAATTTTACAACTTAGGAAATAATTTCATGTCAAAGTTTTATTAAGTGTCTTTTGACACCTTTGGTAGGAATAGTTTTTAAATCCTCTCTGAAAGTATGCGTAGTCGATTTGACGACGTACGTCTGGCTGAGAACTTATGTGTTTTAAACTATCAACAACTCTTTTTTTGGTTTTATGCAATGTCCGTCACGCTATCTATCCGTCCGTCTGTGGGAGCTCAATTTTTTTGACACCCGTAGAGCTAGAGACTAAAAGCTTTGCCAAGATCTATGGGCTGGTCAGATCATTTGTCAAGATTGTGTTGCTACGCCTACTAAATCGATAAGTCCACACATCCTTACAGCTAGAGCTACCTAATTTGGTAAGCAAATAGCTACTGGCGTATTCCAAGCCCATCGCATTTCGAAATCGGACAGGCCCATGTCTTCTACAGTTTTTGAGCTAGAATGGCCAAAATTAGTGCCAAGATGGGAGATAACGTCCCTGCATCAACAATTTTTAGGCCACGCCCACTACATCCGCCCCCTACCACTTGTAAAATCGGAAATGCTTGTATCCTTGAAAGTTTTTAAGCTAGAATCACAAAATTTTTAGCAGGCTGTGTCCCTTTACGTCATTAAAGTATTTTTAAACGTACAGCCCACCTCCTCTGCCCTCTTACTCCTCCTTTGCAAGCAGTTTCCTTACCACCCGTTTTAAAACTGGTATTTCGCAGTCGGTTGCGTCCGAATGCAATGTTTACACTTGTTTTTTTTTTCTTTGTTTCAGTTAGATCATATGTTTACATTTACATGTTTGCCATACAAATTAAAGATATGCTTTTAGTATTGCGTTGTCGGCTTGGTGCAGCTATAACGAACTGAATATAAATTGTTCAAAATGTAAAGTCATGTCTTTTTGTAGAAGTACCCCCCATACTGCTCAATACTTGCTTCACGGTTCACCACTTGACCGCGTCTTTGAAATTAATGACTTACGCATTATTCTTGATCCTAAATTAAAGTTTGACTCTCCTATTTCGTCTATGGTCAACAAAGCCATTAATGTCATTGGCTTCATCAAGCTGGGCTCGAAAGAGTTTAATGATCCCTATAGAACTAAATCGCTTTATACATCCCTAGTACGGCCCATCCTGAAGTATGGATCCTGTGTGTGTCCCCGCAATACGGGATTCACCAGGATAGAAATGAATCGGTGCAGAAGAAATTCGATCTGTCTGCACTTAGAAGTTTTAGCTGGGTCCCTGGAGTAGACTTACCCCCTTATTCAAGTGGACTTCTTTAAATAAATCTTCCCTCCCTTTCAAACCGTAGAACTATGCATGGAATATTATTTATCACTCATCTTCTTAACGGTGAAATCGACTCACCAGCGCTTCAGACTCATCAGTTCTTTTGAGTCGAATAAAGTTAAATGTACAAATTAGATCTTCCCGTAACTTTTTACCCCTTAGCCTTGACCGTTGCTCGAGCAACTATTTAGTTCATGAACCATTTCGTGTTATATGTTCTGACTATAACAAGCTTGTCTCTTGTCTCCTTGCTGTCCTCAATTCCAGTATTAAAACGTTCGATACTCTTTTCTTTATCTAATCTTAACCACTAACTACTAATCTAACACTTGTCTGATTGGTTTTTTCTGGGTTTTTCCCAATCCAAGCAACAAATGCTGAACCACTAATTTTATTGTTAAATTTCCCAGAGCTTTAACGTTAAATTTTTCATTTTTTTTACCAAAATTTGCTGTAAGATCTAAATACAGTGTCGGACAATACTATAGCACCCCTCTAGGCCATTTTTTTCATTAGACTTTTTTTTTTATGAAAACGATGCTGTAGATATATTGTATTAGTGTTTATACTCGTTACCGAAAGTAAAGAGCATATTGGGTTTGTGCAATGTCCGTCATGGTGTCTATCCGTCCGTCCGTATGTTCGCTACTTTTGTCCACATCCTTCAAGCTAGAGACTTGAAACTTTCCACCACATTTGGTGCCAAGATAGGCGATGATGACCCCCGAAAAATTGCATCAAAAGTTTGGATGCCACGCCCACCCATACCGCCCCCATTCCCCTTTCCCCCTCCTTTTACAAACTTTGAGCTAGAGTCAAAAAATTTGGTATGAAGATAGGAATTGACATAACTCAAAGATCTGCATCAAAAATTTGTATGCCACGCCCACCCATACCACCCCAGCCCACTTCCCCAACCTTTTAAAAAATTTGAGATACATTTACCAAATTTGGAAGGAAGATAGCTGGTGGCATCCTCATCTGGATCGGAGAATCTTAAAGGCAGCGTACACCCCTGCCGTATCCGTACCCCTTTGCAATCAGGCCTCTTTTTACCGGTTTTAACTCTGGTAACGAGTATACCGCAGTCGGTTGCGTCCGACTGCAACGTTTCCACTTGTTTTAATTTATTATTGCATAAATAATGATAAACAAAAGAGGTTACAGATTTACGAAAGAAAATGGTTTTTGGATTCAAATTGTTTGTTTATCAATTGTCTCATACTTACCTCTTTTGTTTATCAATATTCATAACATAAGTAAATAAAAAGCTCTAACACAATAAATCAACAGCATCGATTTCATTAAAAAAAGTTAAATGAAAAAAATGTCCTAGGAGGATGCTTTAGTATTGTCCGACACTGTATATATTTTTTTTTTAATTGCAATTTTAATTTTATTATTTTAATTTATTTTAATTTTATTATTTTAATTTGAACTAGTTTTATTTTATGTCAGCTGCTTATAGCTGTCAATAAGCAAATAAATAAATAAATAACAACTGTATATATTTATCGACGTGCCGAAAATACCTGCCTTGCAAATTTTGAAATACAAAGCTGATCCGGATTTGAATGGCAAGCAATACGACATAATCATCGATAGCAAGAACAAGTATAGATGTTTTATTTAATGTTTTTTAAGCAAGAGCTTTTGGATCGCTTAATCGATATAGCTATGAACACTTTTCAAAGCTTAAGTTATATTCTGTTCTGTTAAGTTTGCAAATATCTGTGAATATGGTTTGGTCGGTTTGTTGGTGCTACAATAGAAAATCTATAAAACCTTTTACTTCAAATAGTATTAACAAAATATTTTAAACATGTTTAAAGATAATGTTATAAATCTGTTAAAAAAAAACACCAAAATATCGATAATCGAAATAGCGAATGGCAACTAGCAATTTACTCACGAAGATAGGCAATTTTGTTCCAGAATTTTTATTTATGAAGGGGCTCCTTCCTGCTTGCTTTGCTTGCCAACCCCCTCGTTCGCTTCGCTCACTTGAATTTTCCCTTCCTGCATCAGGTCTCTTAATTTCTTTTGCAAATGTTTTAATTTTTGATGGAATATGTATTGAGTCATTTACCATTTCATTTTTTCAAATTAGCCATAATTCTAATCTTTAGCTACTACACACAGCTGCCCTGCTCTCGCAGGATACCAAATCGTTCATCTTGGGTTAGAATTATTTTGTTTTTGAAGGTCTTCCTTGTAAACCACGTTCCTTGGGTTCCTCCTGGAGCAAGTGTTAATAAATTTTAAGGACAGCTGACCCTTGAGCAAGCAACATAAAATTGTCTACCTTTTCTTATGTCGATACCAGCAACTTTTAAGGTCTGACCCTGCGATTTGTTTATCGGGATCGCAAAACATACCTTCAATGGGAACTGTAGTCTTTTAAATTCAAATGGGTATTCCGATGGAATCAATGGAATCCTTGGTATGAAAACGCGATCTGCCAGTAAGAACTGTTGCTTCTATAACGTTACGATGTACTGCTTTAATTTGCAGTCTTGTGCCGTTGTATAGCTTAGGAGGCTTCAAATTTCGCAGCAACATGACAGGTGCTCCAATTTTTAAGATCAGCTTATACTATGCTGGAAGTTCAGGAAGATTGAGTGAATTAAGAAGATCTGCTGGTTAGTGTACAGCATCATCTGTATTCAATACCTGATGAAATAATGTATATATACTTTTTCTTTTTCTTCAAATAATTTTAAAAGAATTTCATTTATTTCATCAGCTTTTTCATTTTTGGGCGTTAAAATGGCACGTTCACATAACCAATCAATCGATTTGTCTCTGATGAGAGGAATTCCTGGATAAACATGAGATATTAATTGATCCAGAGAATTGACTACAGTTCGTAAGCCTTCAGGAAGAATTATTTCATCATCCATCGATGGAAAATCATCATTGCCAATTTTGAGCAAAGTGTTAGCAAACTCTTGCTCTTAAGAGAAAGCATTATTACATGTGAACATATACACGAAAATGTAATGCAGGTTTGCGCAAATGCATATATTTTACATAAATCGAAAAACGATAAAAGAGTAGTATTTTTAGGGCAACTAAACTTATTTGATACAGTGTTTGTTTGCTCTGATGAATCTCCTCTTACATGTACTCTCATATTTTCGTTAAGAGAAATCATTTTTACATGTGAACATTGACTCGAAGATTTAATGCAGGCTTGGATTTCGTCAGCTCGTGTTCCTCTTGGTATCACCGGTAGAGTTTGACGAAAATCTCCGGCCAACAGAACTGCAATTTTTCCCATGAGGAAATCGTTTTCTCTGATGTCTTTGAGTGTTCTATTAAAAGCTTCAAAACTACATTAATGAGCCATTGTACTTTCGTCCCAAACAGTTAAATTAAATTCTTTCAATTATTATTATTATTATTATTAACATTGATAGATAAACTTACAAAGCTTAACTAACATAGAAATGATAGCACTGTCTGCTGAGGCCTTCGGCTATATTAACGTAATGTTACACAGTAGTATTTCTTATATAATAAATTAATAGGGTACATATATTTATAGAATTTATTTTATACGATATAATATATTAGGAGTAGTAGTAATATTTGTACATTTTTTTTTTTACATGCTTTTATTTAACTTGACTTGTCTGTCTGTCTGTATGTTTGTACCGGAATCTTGTAATCAAATTTTCACCAAGTTCCCGACTACTCAGAGCTCTGAAATTTTCACCATGTTTTTAAAGTTTTTGGCGCGATAAAATATGTAATATCATGTAAAAACCACGAAAAACAGTTTTCCCCTTTGCTTAACTTACTAATTAGACTGTCAAATATGACAAGCTTTGGTGGCATGAAGGGAAGCCTGCCGCTTCACAGGTCGAAGATCGTGGGTTCGAGCTCCGACCGAGACATACTTTTTTTTTGTATTATTTAAACTTTTTATTTTTTTTTTTAAATAGCAAAAACATGTTTAATATTTATGTATTGCATGGATGATGATAAAAAATCTCGATTACAAATGTTTGCAAGAAAGCGTATAAAAGCATGTCTTCAAAATTTTTTTTGATTTACTTGTTTTTTGTATATTTGGTGGTAAATGTTCGTCTGTTTTAAATATTCAATTATTTTATTAATGTTTTCTTTGTTGACGTTTGCCAAACAGGAAGAAGGTTTCGTGTTACCAAAAACATTATTTCTGAGTTGTATAAAGGTGGGACAAAGATTCAATAAATGCTCTGTGTTTATTACTGTATTCGAGTTACAATATGGACAATTTGGAGAAATATTTTTATCTATATAATATTGATTTGTAATCTTTGTGTGGCCTAATCTTAATCTTATTATTTTAATTTGATCCAGTCTACTAATTTTATTTTGAGGCATGTGGTGTAGAAAGTCATTAATATTAATATTTTTCTCTTTGATATTACGATACCAATTTGAACATAATGAAAAAGTTAGTTGTTGCTTTTTATACATTTCTTTTTTTAGGTACTTGGGTGTATCTGTGGGGTTTATGTTTAAAGTAAACACTAGAGGCATTTGAGTTACAGCTTTTGCAGCTTGATCAGCAAACTTGTTACCTTTGATGTCTGAATGACCTGGTATCCAAGCTAGTTTAATTTTGGGAGAGAATTTGGTTAATAAAGATCTTATTTGTGTAGGGTATAGGTTGTTGTTATTCAAGTTGGATATCGCATTCAGAGATGACGAGTCAGAGCAGATAATGAAGTTGTTCTTTTTATTTTTTACCATTTCTATTGCTTCCAAAATTGCAATTATTTCTGCTGACATAACTGATGAAAAGAAAGGAAGGAGTCCAGACTTTAAAACACAATTTTCTGTAGTTACTGCATAACCGATTAAATAATCTATTTTTGAGCCGTCAGTGTATATAAAAGTGTGATTCTTAAATTGGCTTTTTATGAGTTCAAAGCATTGTTTGTAGATTTCAGGCGAAGTGATTTGCTTGTTATATTTTCGAAGATCTGTGAGGATGAGTGTATTTGAGAAAAGCCAGGGAGGTTCGATGATATTTCATTTTTGTTGGGGCAAAAGGTATCGTGTGGGTGTTACAAAAATATATTGTTTTGGCTATGGTAGATGGAATTGTTTTGTGTTTCATTTTTGTGTAATTTTGTACTAGTTTGGAAATTGGGGTATTATAGGAGTTTAGTAGATTTTTGTAAAATGTCGACGTAAGATAGTCCCTCTTAGTTTCTATTTCAGGGATATTGCTTTTGTTACTCCTATTAATGTAATCGTGTTACAGTTAAATTTAGAACTGGCTAAGCATTTTATGATGTCCAATCTTTTAGAAAGTGATTGTCTTAAGTGGTCGATATGTGAGTGCCAGTTGTATCTTTTATTTATGATTAATCCTAGCATTTTAATTAAAGTGACATGGGGGATTTGAGTTCCGTTGCATGATGTAGTACACTTACAGTTTTGTTTTTTAAATATATGTAGCTGTTTGCATTTATTTAGGGATAAACTGGCTCCTGAATAGGTGCACCAATTTTCTATATTTGTGAAAAGCGCGTCTAGGTTGAAAGTTGTGTTTTTTTGATTTTTTTGAAATTAATGATTAATTGAAAATCATCAGCGTAAGCACAGAATTGTATGTTTTTTTGAAATGCAATAATATTTGACAACTTGTTATAAGCAATAAGAAATAATATAACAGATAACGGTGACCCCTGAGGGATTCCGTTCTCCAATGTATATGCGTCAGACATATCTAATCCCACTTTTACAATGATTTTGCGCTTTTTCATAAAGTTTTTTATGTAATTTACTATTTTAGGGCCTAGTCTCCATTCATATAGTTGATCCAAAATAGTATGAACACCTATTCTATCAAAAGCCTTTTTAAAATCAAGGGATATGATAGAAAGGTGTCCCTTATTTTTGATTGATTTGGCTATAAGGTGATCTGCATAAATCAGAGCATCAGTGACCGACTTTCCTTTTTTGAAACCTATTTGGTTTTCATGAAGCAGTTTTCTTTGGGTTGTCAACCACCAAAGCCTCTTCGCTATGATTTTTTCCAAGGTTTTTGCTAGGCAACAATTTAGTGAAATTGGTCTATATGAGGAAACTTTGTCTGCTTGCGGTTTTATTATTGGAATGGTTAGGTTTGTTTTATATGTTTGTGGAATAATACTATTGAATATGTTGTTATATAATTTTATGATTCTGTGTTGAAAATTTGTGGATGTGTATTTTATCATGGGATAAGATATTCTATTGATGCCGGGTGTTGTACCCTTAAGTGATTGGATGGCTGAGAAAAATTCGGACTAGACTATTTCATTTTATATTTTTAAAGCAGTAGGGTTGGTAGAGTAGTTGAGTTGAATATTTTTATGTTTGTTGTCTACAAATTGTTGACTGAAGTTATTGTCTTGAGAATTTTCTGACCAATATTGAGCAAATGTGTTTGCAATTTTTGTTTTGGATGTAGTTTTTTGATTGTTTGTTGGTATATTAATACAATGAATGGCTTTTGAAGAATTTAATCCACAAAATCTTCTAATGTTGGACCAAATTTTAGTTGTTGGGGTAGATGGTTGGATCTCAGATGTAAATTCTATAGTTGATTTTCTTTTTGTAATTTTTAATTCTCTTCTAAATTGTGCGTTGACTTTTTTAAAATTTAAAATATTTTCTTTCGTAATGTTTTTTTGTAATTCTCTCCAAGTTTTGTTTTTATTTTCTCTGAGATCTGCTAATCTTTTGTTCCACCATGGCACTTTATATTTGAATGTTTTAGGTGAGGTTTGAGGTATGCTATAATGAGTGCTTTGTAAAATTATTTTACTTATATTTTCTTTGTTAATGTTGTTGCTTATTGGTGTTTCTATGTTCATTTGTTCAACTATCGTTTCGTACTTCGTCCAGTTTGCTACTTTTATTTTAAAATAAGGTCGAGTACTATTTTTGTTTTGGTCTTGTGGGAATAATGTTATCCAAACAGGGAAGTGGTCACTTCCGCAAAGGTCGTTTATTGTGTTCCAGTTTGCATAAGGAGTAAGTCCAGAAAAACAGAAAGTCAAATCTATGTGTTAGTATTGAGAGATTGGAGTTGTCTATTTACTTTGCTATTGTTTTCCCTCTATTATTGCTTCGCGGCGAGCCCCATCTGGGGTGCCAACTATTGAAGTCTCCAGTAATAATTACTTGAGAGCTTTGAATGTTTAGTACTCTTTCTAGATTATTGTATGAAATGTAGTTGAAGGTGATATATAAGATGAAATAATGGTAATATTTTTATGGAGTCTATTTCTATAGCTACTGATTCGAAGTCTGTGTTTATATTAAGTTCAGAATGTTTTATGGATTCGTGTACTAAGAGTGCCACTCCTCCAAACCGATTTGTTGCAATGTTTGTTATCATCTTGTAATTGATGGGCGTGGGTATGGTGTATGTGCTTTGAATGTGCGTTTCTTGTAATGAAATTATGTTTGGTGATTGTTCTTTTATTAAAATCAGTAGTTCACTGTAATTATTTAGATAACCTTTTATATTCCACAGCAGAATTGATAGCGACATTTATGATTTAGGGTTTAACATATAATATGTGTGGTTTGTGAAGAGAAAACGTGCGATAAAACGCACTGTATGTTTTCTACAGTGAACTGTTTTGTGTGTTTGTTATTTGATCTCGGTGCGGCCGGCGAAGAGAGGAAATCCTCCCACACCACTAAGGAGAGAGCAAGTCCCCCACACCTTCGTTTTACTGAAGAAGATGAAATTCTTACTCTCCCCCGAAGCAAGGAGAGAAAAATTCCCTCTCATCGTCGGCCACACTGAGATCAACAACCGTTTCTTGATTTTTTACGAGGTGTCGCTCATTTCGTCTACGTCAGAGTCTGAGAGTTTTTTTTTCCGTATTTTGACTTCTTTCTTTCTTTAGAGTTTTTGCTTTGGCCTTACCTTTGAGTTGGTCAAGTTTTCTTTTTGAAATATTTTTTGGTAACATTTTTATCTTACTTCTAATGGGTTTTAAAGATAAATTTTCAGTGGCAGCTGTTGTTGATTCAGTCTCCATGAGAGTATCCATGCCGGAGTAGGATACCAGAGTTCTTTTGTTGGTTGGCGTGTTTTTTGTAGCTATGGTGCTGGTTTCAGCTTCAGTGTTTGGTGGTGCTCTTATTGGAGTTGCTTGTTGTGATGCTACTGCCGCATACGTCTGCTGTTGGTGATGGGTAGAGTTGTATATGTTGTGTGCTGTTTTGGTGTCCACTTTACGCAGCATTTAATCGCAACGATTTCTTGCTCTTTCAAAAAGACTGGGCATTTTTTGTCAATGGATCGATGTGTTTTGTCTGCGAATTTTCTTATGGTGCTATTAATGCAGCACGGTTCATTTTGGCATGGAATTTTTTCGTCGGTTTCTTGATGATTTTGTCCACAATTGAAGCATAGTTTGTCTCCGTGACAAACTTTGAGAGTGGGTCTTGTTTTGGTCATCTCATATCCAATTCGTATGTACTCTGGAATAGTGTGGGTGGCAAACGTAACAATGAGTAAGCCAGTCTCAATAAGTTCCTCTCCTCTCTTCTTTTTAATTTTTCTTATTTCACACACTGCTTGTGATTTTAGTTCTTTTAGAATTTCTTCCTCACTTATTGATCTGAGTTCGTTTGAGTAGATAACGGCTTTACATTGATTGAGCGTGCTATGCTCTGAGATGGTTACTGCGATTGTACTAGAGAGTTCCAAGATTGAGCCGTTGCGCATTTTTTTGCATTGGTCGACTTCGCCGTCACAGGTATGGTCAATCATCTTTTTAGTTAGGAAGGGTGACACGTTGGCCAGAGTCTCCTCATTATCAGTACTCCGTTTCATGATAAGGTATTTAGGTCCTGGTACGTGAATGTCCTTATTGGTATATGATTTGTATCGATCGGGGGGGTCTGGTGGATGTCCCATTTTGGATGGTTGAATAAAATTTAACCGTCCCGGTTGATTTTGTTTGTTTGTTGTTTTTTTTTTTCTTTGGTTTTCTTTTCGTTTGTGTAAAACAAAGATAAGGAGATTGAGCGATAAACGAAGTGTTAAGGTAAACTGCGCTGCTAAGAAATTTACGTCTGCTCGTTTTGAAGAACAAAAGTGAACTGAAATTCTTTCAATACTTGCGCCATGTTACTTTGTTTCGAAATATTACAAAGAAGTGTTTCAGTTTAATTCGTATTCAAAGACAACTTGAATGTAGAGTGTGCCGTTTTACCGCCATTCAATAAAGAAGCTGCTATTCCGGAGGAAGCGACGGATAGTGGTACATATCGTCTTTTTCAAATTGCAGCAAGTAGTAAATTTAATAGAAATGCTTTGCCGGTACCACCAGGAGCATCTAAAAAGAAGACTTTGCATTCATTATTATTGACGCTTTTCATAATTAGATCATGAACATTCAATTGCTCAGGCGTCAGCATTGGTTCGAAGTTCGCCACCTCTTTCGCTAAGGTAATGATATCATAGCTAGTTTCACTGAGCAATTCTCGATTAATGTTTAGTGATTGGTCTCTATTGGGTTGTGGTAGACCATAAAAACTTGGTCTTCAATAAGCACCAAACATTTATTGAATATCTTATCCATTATTTGTGTGCTTGTATTTGTTTTTCTGTTTGATTAATAATATTTTCAGATAGGCTCATTTAATATTTATCCCACAAAAATTGTGCGTTTGAAATGTGGCAATAGATAAGCATAGTTGTAAACAGGTCTCCTATTCGATAAGGCGTTTTACCTAATACAGCTTCTTCCAAAGTTAAATCCCAGTGTTTATCATTTTCGAGCAAACCAAGTGCAAGGCATGCAGATCTGTATGTTTCATTCACAACACCGTTTACTGTTCTTATATGCTCAAACGATAATGGGCCCCGCACCGTACAGAGAAGGGGTCAAAGGTGAAAACAATCGATATTATTGGGATGAATGGTATAAATTCGTCCCAGAGCACTGTCTTTTTTATATGTCTGGCCACCCCGGAACGTTCTTTCCTCTTTTTATTCTTTGAAATGCATTATTTTTCCACGCATAATACGATGGTACCTCAACATAAAGTAATGTTTGCGCAAATGCATCTACTTTACATAAACCGAAAAACGATAAAAGATTAGTTATTTTAAGGCAATTTATCATACTTGATACAGTGTTTGGTACAATCGTACCGCTCCAACGCTTCGTCAAAAACGAGAATGCGTGTATCTTCCAGAGTTCTAGAGCTAGAGCCACCAAATTTTCCACAGCGCTCATTTTTCATGCACGGTGAATTCATGTTGAGTATGCCGCATGGTCCATGAATCATATTTGGTGTCACAACATCATGAAGAAGTGGATCTGTTTTGTGGTCTGGAATTTCTGCTCGAGTAACATTATCCACAATGTCAGATAAAATTCGATTTTCCAACCAAAGTAAAATATGCACTTGTGGTAGTCCGCGTTTTTGCCATTCAACGGAATACACGTAGCAACGCACTGGTCCAAATAATTGGTCTTTTATTAAAAGTTTCAAAATTTTTTTAATTTTGAGATGGAACACTTGTAATAATATCGTGCCAATCGTGGGGTATTTGTCCAGGTAGCAATAAACATGCAATCTCCTTCCACTTGGGATTACATGTGAAAGCTATAAAGAGATCTGGACGCCCATAATGTCTTATATATGTCATCGCATCTTGGGTTCTTTCATGCATGTATCTAGGACTACCAGTAAATGTTGAAGGAAGCACTACCATTATATATATATTCTTATATATATATTCTTAAGAGGATGTTTTGTCACAGGCTCATGAAGTGGAATATCTATCGAGTAACTATCTTCTCTACGACAAAAAAGAAGTGGATATTGTAAAGCATCATAAGATTTATGCACTTCACTTATTTTTTAAAATTTATTATTGCGACTTTCTATTATTATGTGGCGGTGTTCGTATTGCTCGCCAACAAATACAACAGCTATCTCGTTTGTAGATGGTGCATTGAAACGGCCTCTATGTGCATTTGCTGGAGTACGATCTGCATGTATTACGACATTTAAATTTTCACCACTATCGGTTGCATTTTCTAAAGTCTTTTTAAACTACTTAACATAAATATTGTACTGATGCATCATATTTTGTAACTGTTTAATTAATGGCAGTTACGACATCTTAAAATTACAACAAAATAAATTTGCAAAAATTTAGGCACACTTTGTGGTTCTGGCAAAAGGCTTCCAATAAGGTAATATACCTGCCCTTGAACCTTTAAAGTTGGCATAAACCCACCTTCAACTATTTTTGTTTCCCCAAACGACGTCATTTGAAAACAACTGTTGTATTTTCTGATGCGATGCATGAAATGCGCTTGATATGGATAAAGATCCATAATTAAGCTATTAAGGGGCTCTGGCATTAAATCATGCGGAGGAAGCTGTACTTTACCTGAAAAACAACACATTCCTGATGTTTCGTCTTTCCATTTCATCGTATTACAATAAGTGAAAATATTAACCATATTACCAATATTGATACTCTTCTTTTGCTCATACTCAATTGTATTGACGTAGTTCAGTCCTGATAGAGCCTTAGATTTCCGTTCTTTATGGACAGTTGTTTCAGAGTTCCTTGCACTCTTCTTTTGTTTTTTTCTCGTTTCATTTGTTACTCGAGATCGACGCTTTTTTGCTCCTGATATCTGTGGCACAATTATTTCTTCATCTCCAACATCGCTTTCATTAGGAACATACACATCAAAGTGACCGTTCGAAAGATCGTTTGTGAAATGGAGTCTAGCCACGGGATGTAAACTGTTTCCAATTTCATCGTAAAGGTCACCATTACAATAACTTTCAAAACTAAAATTTTGCTTGCTGCCACCAATTCACAAAGCGACCCAAAAGTATATTGACGGGGCATCTCCCTTTCATATTCGTCAGCACTTCTATAATTATCTCCTACATCGTTGTGCGTCGGGACCTTGTAGTTGGCCAAGTTATGCACTACATGCTCCACGATGAACTCTCGAACTTCTCTCGCGAATTTATCACCCTCATAGACACAGCGTGAAATAGACCGGAAGAAACACGAACCATCTCCAGTAATTGGAATGACGGTGTGTGGTACCAATATACCTTCCACATTCGGCATTTGAGATGCCATATTCATAAATAATAATATAACGAATTAGCATAAATAATAATTTACTGTAAACAGTAGTATCACTTACCTTGTGATAGCAATGGCAATAAAAGTTGCAGTTTATTTCACACTTCAGTAGATTTTACAATTTAAAATGTCACACTTAAATCACTTTTAACATTTGCAATCAAAATTGATTTGACAGCTTACGATAAGCAATGAGATCTATCTAACTTTAAAATCAAATGAAGAGAAAATTTATTTTTGAAAATTGGTAAAAAGTGCTCAAATTGGCTAGTTTTTGACAAAGTACGACTAAAATTTGAAATATTTCAAAGCACCCCAGTTTAATTTTTTTGAAAGCTATCTGAATATGCAAAAAAATATTTTCTGTCATATAATAGTATTAATAATTTGCTTTATTTGCCGTTTGAAATTAACATTTTGCTTAAAGCTAGCTTTACATTATGAATCAGAGTTTATATATTGCATCTTTACAGCTGAGATTTTAACATGAATTATATTTACATTTGAAGTTATATTTTTATTTTTAAAGAATGATTAAGGAAATATTTGGCAGAGAAAAACCTTAAATTTGAACTTAAATATACTAACTTACGGACTACTGATATACCTAGCTTTTTATGCCATAATTAATTGTTGTTATTATTATTAAATTTACAAGTAGCATTTGATATATGTGTATTTATCATTTTGACTTTAGCTTCATTATGGACATTTATCGCTGCGTAATAGAAGGGTTTGTTAAGAATCATTTTCAGCAACTTATTTTGGGCAGTTTGAATTTTTTTAAGGTGTGTTTGTGCACAGCTACCCCATATCTGGCATCCATATAACATTTTTGGTTAAAATATTGATTTATATATAATTATTTTGTTGTGCAATGATAAATTTGACTTACGATTTATAAAGGGATATAGTATACGCGTGGTTTTATTAATTTTATCTATGGTTTTACCGATAAGTTCGCTAAATATAAGTTTTTTGTCCAGGCAAATGCCAAGATAATTTTTTTTTCTGTCATATATGGCAGGGCATTGGAGCAGGCACTTTTTTCGAATTGCTCCGCTCCAGCTCCGCTCCGGTTGAAAAATTTTGCTCCAGTGCTCCGCTCCGCTCCGAGAATTTTTTTTTTTTAATTAAATATTTGAAGCCTTGAATTTGTTTTTATTTTATCATTATAATAAATTAAATAATCATTATAATAAATAAAAATGCATAAGTTTAATGAAATGAAATATTTAATTTTCAACATTGTTTCTGTAAAACAATATAGCGCTCAGTAAGTCTTCTTTAATACACTGGCGCAAGTCACTTAATATGATTTTCATAGATGAAAATAACCTCTCTACACTAGCCTGTGAAGTTGGCATACTCGACGCGACTTTACAAGCATGCTTAATTTGTTCAGGATAGTGTTCAATAGCATCGTACACATTATCGGCCTTTAGTCTGCCCAAATTCTCAACCGATTCACAATATGTATCAAATTTTTTTTTGAAGTGTTCAATATTCGACATTTGTACTTTAAGAATGATTTTTCTTTTTTCTTGGCTGTCCAGATATTTTTCAAAATCGTCATCGTCTGATGAAGTTGAAATCAAGGAGCAATCAGCTTCTTCAGTTTGCCGCAAGCAATCAACATCAGCAATTTTGTGCAATCTGACAGATATATCAAACAAGCCATTTTTTGCTAGTTTAGTTTGCTCATTTGTTAGCAAAATCCTATAACGTGGGTCAGCGTAAACTCCTGCTAGGAAATGTGTGTTGAAGAATATTTTATTCTCTCGTTTTTTCATTGCAGTGACAATGTCCAATGCTATTTGCCCAGATTGCTCCGAAAAAAATTTCTTCAAATAGCACCATTCTTTAAAAAAAAGTCCTGGAGTCAAATTCGTAGACTGTAAATGAATGGTTGCAGCATATGGCTTAGACAGCAAATCGCAAAGCTGTTGCACATCCTTCCAATCGCTCTCTGAGAAGTCGAACTCTGTTGCACCCGTCGCAGCTGCCTAAAACAGATATATTTTCATATAAAAATAAATTTTAAATTATTTATTCAATTTCTTATGTACATTATTATTATTATTATTATATTGGGGGTAAATACACTGCGACCAAATAGATCTATTGTGCCCCCTTCTTGGCCTATAGCTCTTCCATCAGGCCCAGGTGTTGCATAAAAGCAAGTACCTTTGTTGGGTCGATGGTTTCTAAATCGCTAAGTTGCACAATATGTTTTCCTAGAAAACTACTTCTTTTCCTTACTAAGGCTACGCATTCTGCTATAATGTGCAAGGAGGATTCTCCTTCCATTTCGCAGAATCTGCAAATCTCGCTGCTGACTATACCTAGCTTTGCGAGGTGACCTCGTAGTCTACAATGTCCTGTCAAGAGACCGGTGAGTATCCTGAGTCTATTTTTACCCATTGATATTACTTGCTTAAACCGTTTAAGGTTATAGCTACCCAAGAGAATCTTTGCTTGTCTGAGTCCTGGTGTCCTTGCCCAGCTCGTTGTTCGCAGAAGTCTCTCTTCATTCCTAAGCTCTTGCCGTATTGTGCTTCTTCCTATACCACAGTACGACTCGGGTCCTATTAGGGGTGTCGCTGCCCCCAGTCTTGCTTGCTTGTCTGCCTCTTCGTTCCCCGCTATTTCGACATGTCCAGGGACCCATCTTAGGGCTAGCCTATTTTGTGATCCCAGAGTGTCTAGCTTGGTTCGTACCTCACGAACTACCTTTGACCTGATTTCGGTCTTACTAAGTGCCATTATTGCTGCTTGACTATCGGATAGGATGGCTATATCCCTATTCCGATAGTTACGCTTTAGATTAAAGTCCACACACCTCCCGATTGCACATACCTCAGCTTGGAATATGCTGGTGTGCATACCTAGGGGCTCGTGGTACATTAGCCGAGGGCCTACCACACCAAGACCGGAGCCTTGTTGCGTTAGGGATCCATCGGTGTACCATTTTATGGTGTGTGGCTTCATGTTGTGGACCTCTTCCAGAGATGTCCACTCCTTTTTATTACAGAGGTGAACTTGAAACTTTTGACCGAACATGTGTTCGACTTTCATTTCATCCCTTGGCTGTGCCAGAAGGGGAAGTTCACCCGATAGCATATCTGCCTCTACTCGACTAAGAATGTGTCCTCTCCCAACTCCTTCACCGGACATTCTTAAGAGGGTTGCCTTTTGTTGCAGCCTAATTGTGTGATGGAGTGGCGTTATCTCCAATAGAACCTCAAGCGCTGATGTGGGACAGGTCCTCATCGCTCCCGTGATTCCTACACATGCCATTCTTTGTAGCTTTTGAAGCTGCTTCTGCACAGTGATTTGCTGTGCCTTATCCCCCCATGCAATCACTCCATACGTAAGCATGGGCCTTACTACCATAAGGTATAGCCATCTTATTATTTTTGGTGATGTTCCCCATGACTTCCCGGCTATGCTACGACACGTATACAGCGCTCTGCAGCACTTTGCGATCGTATTCTGAACATGGGTGCCAAAGTTTAATTTACTGTCGAAATTGACCCCAAGGTACTTAACTTCCTTGCTTGTTTCTATTGGACTCCCCGCGAGCCTAATCTCCCTCATCCTTTGTAGCTTGTATCTTCTGGTGAACGGAACGATGATTGTTTTAGTAGGGTTTAAGTTGAGACCAACCTCCCTACACCAATCATGCGTAATCCTAAGTCCCAGTTGAACATTATCACAAAGAGTTTCTTCATACTTGCCCCGAGCTATTATCACAATGTCATCTGCATAGCCTTGACATTGAATACCCCTGTTCGCAAGTCTACTTAATAGTTCGTCTACTAGTATACTCCATAAGAGGGGTGATAAAACCCCCCCTTGAGGACAGCCCCTTGTGGTTGTTACTGTTACGGTACTATCTTGTATAGATGCCGTAGCCTGTCTGGACCCTAATAAGGATGAAATCCATCTACTAGTTGTACTGTCCAGCCCTCTTCTATTCAAGGTAGCTTTGACAGCATCATGTGATGTGTTGTCGAAAGCACCTTCAATGTCTAAAAATGCACAAACTGCTACTTCTTTGTTTACTACTGCCGCCCGCAGAGTACGGTGCAGCTCATACAGGGCAGTGTCCGTAGACCTGCCTGTTCTGTATGCGTGCTGCGTTGCCTGCAGTGGACTCTGTGTGAGCAGAGTACTCCTTATGTTATAATCCACCAGCTTTTCTAACGTTTTCAACAAAAACGATGTTAAGCTGATGGGTCTGAAGGACTTTGGGTTGGTGGTATCTGTCTTCCCTACCTTGGGGATGAAGACCACCCTAGCTCTACTCCAAGTGCTTGGTATATGACCAAGTGCTAGGCTACTGACCAGGATTTTCCTTAGAATGGGTAGGAGTATTCCCTGTCCCTGCTGAAGGAATACCGGTGATATGCAATCTAGACCAGGAGATTTGTAAGGCTGGAAGGTTCCAATTGCCCATTTTATTTTCTCCACTGTGACCACCGACTTGGCACATGCCCAGTCAATGGCCGTTGGTCTGTGTTGACCTCCTGTTTCAAGCGATTCGCACGGTTGCCAGGGGATACTTCCTGGGAAGTGCGTCTCAAACAGAAGCTCTAACCTTTGCATATTGGTGCTCGTATATGTATTATCTTTACGCTTCAAGGCTAAATTAGCCTCCGGCGCCCGTTTTGATAATGCTCTATGGAGCCGGGCACCTTCACTCGTGCTTGTTATGCTTTCGCAGAAGTCCCTATAGTTCCTGCGCTTGGCCTTCCTAATCTCCTTGCTGTAGGAGGTGAGGCTTTCGCGGTATGTATCCCATGACCCGTCCCTCTTAGCTTTATTGAAGAGATGACGTGTGGTGATACGCAGTCTCTCAAGACCGTCATTCCACCATGGGGCATCTTTTTCTTTACGCGTTTTCCCTAGTGGGCAGCTTTCTTCATATGCATCTTTAATGCTACTATTTAGATTTCTAACAACTCTTTCTAGCTCACTCGTGCATCTGGGTATTCCAGAGTTTTCAGTGGCTAGGTTAAGTTCTAGGGTAGACCTAAATTTTTCCCAGTTTGTTTTCCTGGGGTTACGAGTTGGTATACTACTATCCGTATTAACCTTAAGTTTGAATAGGATAATCCTGTGATCGGACATGGATTCTTCTGAAGAGACATGCCATTCTCTGAAATGTGGCCTAAGAGACCGACTAATCAGAGTAATGTCTAATACCTCTTCTCTAACTCTAGTTACAAATGTCGGTGTCGATCCGACATTACCAATTTCTAAGTTATACTTGAATATTAAGTTGGTAAGACACTCACCCCTTTTGTTGATGTCCGTGCTGCCCCATATGGAGTGGTGCGCATTGGCATCGCAGCCGATTATAACCGGCAGCTTCTCTCTCCTGCAGTGGTCCATCAGCTTTTCTATTTCCGGTGGCGGGCAGTCCACATCACCAGCAAAATAGGCAGATGCCACCACAATAGGGGGGGCGTTTCCAATTGCCCTTACGGCAATAGGTACGCAGTCCCTAGTGAGGAATTCTGAAAGAATAGTAAAATTAATACATTTCCTTACCATAATGCATGCTCTAGGTGTAGGATCTCTATGATCCCAGATTACCTTTGAGTCAGCGGTGTACAGGCCTTTTATGCCATTGTTTACCCATGGCTCCTGTACCAGGGCTAGCCCAAGATGTTGGGTGATAAACATCCTGGCCAAGACAGCAGAGGCTGCCTTAGCCCGATGGAGGTTTATCTGGGCTAGCCCAGTGACGGTGACGTTTGATGTCACCATCACTCATCCGCCGCTCCAGCTCCAGGTGATGTAGGTTGGGAGCTGCCCACATCACCGCTGCCCGTCATGGTGACGTCAGCTTCTGCCGTTTCAAGCTCCTCAGCGAGCTCTTGCGAGGACATCGGCACCTCATCATCCATCCCTTCCAGCTCTGCTGATAAATCAGAGACACCTGCCAGATGAGCACTCGGAACAGTGGCGGTGGGAGGTGTGGGGGCCGAGCCTGCAGCTCCAGGGACTGTCGTTTGGGCAGGGGTAGTCCTTGCGCCAACACTCTTCTTCTTCAGACCGCTAACGGGGATGGTCCCGTAGCGGAATGAAACTTGGTGGCCTCTCGCCACTATCGCGTCCTTGGATGCCTCATCGATGCCTATCACCAAAAGCGCACCTCCGCCTTCCGTCCTCCTTGACAACACCTTCCACGAGTCGGTCTCGATCTTGTTTTGGTTCCTCAGCAGAACCAACAAGGATTCGGTTGACCGATCCGCGCTTCTTGGGCAGAAGATGGTGATGTTGTGGGGTGATGGAATATCATCACCCACCTTGCAGTGCAGTGGAGCCCCTTTCCACGACTGCAGTCTTGACACCACGGTCCTCAGCCACTCCGCTGAGTGATCGTCCGAACATTCAATGACCAGGTAGCCAACCCGGAAATGAATGCCCGCGAACGCGACCGCGGTGTCCCATCCTGTGAGGATAACCTCATCCAGGATGGCCTCCTCCAATGCGGACAAGTCCCCATGGCTGAGCATTACCTGCGGGTATTCCACAGGTAACACGGCCACCTTGACTTTTTGTGCAATCGCTGCATACGATATGCGAGTCTCGGTGGACACTGGAGAGGAAGACCTCACTTCTGTTGCTACGGCGGATGCCGACGTGCTGGGACGCTCCTCTGGGCACGCCCTCTTGGGGGTGGCAGTGGGTGGCGTCAAATTACTGCTCAGGCGTTTGGGGGCTGGTCCCCGTACCTGGCTCACCGAGTCTCTTCCAGCCGTTGCCATGCGCAGTGCCTCAGCAGGGGGTAGTCCCTGCTGCAGGTACCTGAGGTACCATTTGGTTTTTGAGCCGTTCAGTGTTTTTCGGTTTGGGTCATCCAAACCGCCCGGCTCTCCCAATTTTGGCAGCTGTGCTTTTGGCTGCTGGTGCTGCACGCCATGTCGCCTAACAGCGCTAAGCCTCGGTCGCATCGGCTGGGATGGTCCAGCCTTGCTTCCTCCTCCTGCAGCCGGGGCGACACGGTGACGTGGGGCTTCCCTCGTCGTAGGTGCGCGCGCTGTATCTGTTGCCGCATGCGGCCTTCTTGTTTGCTGCGCCTGGTTAGTGCGCCGTGGGGTTGGTCCCACATTGGAGGGCCGCTCCCCGTCAAGGAGGCGGTCCTCAAAGTGTCTCGCGACACTGGCAGCAGGGGTATCCTGTTGCACTTCTTATGTACATACCTCTTCACAATAATTTTTAAATTTAAGGAATCTCGATATCATCAAATAAGTGGAGCCCCAACGTGTTGATGTGTCCGAAGATTGCGTTAAGCCATAACGTTTCAACAAAATTGTCCGAATTAGTGGTGTACGCAACTTAGTTACAGCTCGTCTAATTTTTTCTAAATACGATTTTGCATAGGTTGAATTGAGGCCAGTCCATATAGCTAGTTGAAGAGAATGAATTACGCATCGCATAAGCTGCACTTCCGTGTCGGACTCATGAATCCAATCAGGCAATATAAATTCAGGGTTTGACTCCCATTCTTGATATAAACTATTCTCCCCACTGAAAACAATTTCGTTCTGTTCTTCATATTCGCAATTTTCGTCTGGAGAAGGGTCAGCAAAAGTATTAACGGCACGCACCATATTTGCTGCATTGTCCACACATATGCTTAGAACTTGGTTTTGTTTTAGTTCAAACTTTTGCAAAATTTTCTTCACTGCAGTTTTTAAATATTCTGAACCATGTTGGTTTTCTGTGTCGACAATGTCTAACATCCTTATTTCCATTTTATTTTTATTTTTATTAAAATATTGAACATTTACGGCCAAAAAATTACGATACCCCCGCGTTGCTGCATCCATTTTTATGTATAAAAGTTTTCCTTTCAATTCTTCTTTTATTTCTGTTTGAAGATTTTCTGCGTATTTAAGAACTAATTGACGCACAGCATCATAGCCAAGTGAAATACCTAATTTTTTAGCGTTAAACATTCTCAATGGAGCAGACGCGAGACAAATCATTTCCACTATGCCTTCCTCAAATTTCTTTATGTCCATATTTATAGTTATGTTGGATGATTTAAAACATTTATTAATTGTTGTTTGTTTTAGTTTTTCACTTTCTGATTGTTTATTTTTCAAGTTTTGCACAACACTTTCATACTGTTTTAAATGTTGCCTCTTTACATGGCGCAAAATATTAAATTTTTTTAAGTGACCTCCACTATCAGCATTAATCTTTAAATCACAATTGTCAATTAAGCATTCGGCACGTATTATTTTTTCGTCTTCTTTTACAAATTTAAATATATGATCCAAATCAGTAAGATTAATTCTTGAATCAATTATTGTATCGCTATTTAATTTATTTTTCGACATTTTTAAATCAAATAAGTGCAACCACGACTGCATGATGGCAACTTTATAAAGAGACTGAACAAGAATATGAATGAAATTTACAGTTTGCATTTGCTTGAAGTGTCTAAGAAATCCAACAACAAATAACCAAACACAAAATAAATACGACGCGACGGCGACGTTGTAATAACGGTAGTTTTGAGCGAAAAACCTACAGACCAGCGTTCTTGTACTCTACTTCGTGTGTTGTTGTTTTCTTTTTTTTTAGTATGAAATGTAACAAAAAGAACGACGAAAAAATTTAAAATAAAAGAAGAAAGAAATATATGTTGGAGCACGGTATACAGACTAAGGGTAATGCATGTATTGGTGCGCAAAAAAAGTTAACGGTTTCCGATCAACTGTTGCTCTCTCAGTACGATGGTCACTCTTTAGGCTATTCGTTCTAAATATTTTTCAGAGCTAGAATGTACTTTGCTATTAATACTTTGAAAAGATTTGCTAATATTAAGAACAATATTTCAAGATAAAACTATAAATTAGATTCATTGGACTTTATATTAATTTCACGGGAGAAACGGGCAATCAAATTAAAAATTTCATTCCGAAAAACATGCACCGCACCCCATAGTGCGAGTCGAAAAAATGTAAGCAAAGATACTCGTGACGTCACAAGTATTCCAAATTCTACTGCGTAATATAACGGAACTGCTGATTGCGTTACCCTTAGTCTGTATATCGTGATGTCGGAGTGTAGTACCTAGTTGTAACTGTTTATTGCTTGATTTACGATTAAATGGAATAAATAATAACTGTACATGGATTTTGAATTGTGTCAATCATTTTTTTGTGGTTTAGTAAAGACAAGTTACGGGTGGTCTTCTGTTCTTTAGTTGATTTATTGCTGTTGCTCATTACTTGTTAATATTTCCCGTTAGGACATTTGGAACGGAAATCGGGGCAACAACGCGTCGGCGTTGTCCCGTGCGTAGTGCAGTTGACGTCGTCTGATTTGCATAATTTTGACTGAGAGAGTACAAGAAGGATCATGGGTTGATCTAGAGCAGTGATGGCCAACAAATTTTAAAAATTTTAATCCCTATGCACAGTGCAGCGCTTTTTTGTTGTTGTTTGTTAATCCCTATGCACTTTGCATATGCACTTTGCATAGGGATTAATATTTGTTTGCCATCACTGATCTAGAGGGCATAATTATTTGAGCGATAAAAGCAAACAGACGTGTCAATCGCAATTCGCTACGATTATCTGTTGAAGACATTTAAAATGAGTTCGGATTCGAAATATATAAAAAATTAACCAAAATTCAAAGGAAAATTTTTTTTGGAGCGGAGCTCAAAAATACCGACAGTTGCTCCGCTCCGTGCTCCATTAAAAGTGCTCTGCTCCATTGCTCCGCGCTCCGGCGCTCCGCTCCGCTCCAATGCCCTGATATATGGGATATAAGCCACAACATTTTCCAAATATTTTGGTTTTGCAAACTTATTTAAAAAATTGAAATAAGGAAATATTTAAAAAGCTAAAATCTAAAAACATTTTAAATTTCATGGCTCTTCGTTAAAATTTGGCTAAGATTAAGCTCTTCAAAAGCTTGCCATGCATTTTTATACTCGTTATCGAAGATAAAGAGTATATTGGGTTTCTGAAATGTTCGTCATGGTGTCTGACCGTCTGTCTGTCCGTATGTTCGCAACTTTTTCCACACCCTTCAAGCTGGAGACTTGAAACTTTCCAATTCTCTTTATCAATGGGATAGTAAATTAAAGTGTCAAGATTGGGGTTCTACAATAACTGAGGGGCTGGCAAATCGATAAATTCGAAAACTCAAAACCGATAAATCCACATATTTCGCACATCCTTACAGCTACAACTACCAGATTTGGTTAGAAGATAGCTACTAGCAACCCTCAAAAAACTGCATCAAAAATTTTGGAGCCATGACTATCCATTCCGCCCCCAGCCCCCCGCATTTTGAAATCAGAAAAGCCTATATCTCCCACAGTTTTTGAGCTTGACCCACCAAATTTGGTGCCAAGATAGGTGATGATGACCCCCCAAAACCTGCATAAAAAGTTTGGATTCCACGCCCACATATACCGCCCTAGCCGCCCCCGTCCGCTCCAACGCTTCGTCAAAAGCGAGAATGCGTGTATCGTCCAGAGTTATAGAGCTAGAGCCACCAAATTTGGTAGGAAGAAAGCTGGCAACGACCCCCAAAAATCTGCATTAAAGTTTTGGGGCCAGGCCCACCCATCCCTCCTCCCTCTCCACACCTTTTACAAACTTTGAGCTAGAGTCACCAAATTCGGTATAAAGATAACAATTGACATTCCACATAGATCAGCAGAAAAAATGTGGATGCCATTCCCACCCATACCGCCCCCAGCCCTCTTTCCCCACTTTTTACAAACTTCGATCTAGAGTCACCAAATGTCGTCTGAAGTTAGCAATTGACATTCCACAAAGATCTGCATCAAGAATTTGTATGCCACTCCCACCCATACCGGCCCAAGCCCCCCTTTCCCCAACCTTTTATAAACTTTGAGCTAGAGTCACCAAATTTGGAAGGAAGATAGCTGGTGGCTTCCCCATCTGCATCGGAGAATCTTAAGGCAGCGTTCACTCCTGCCGCTTTGCAATCAGGCCTCTTTTTTTTTTACCGGTTTTAACTCTGGTAATGAGTATACCGCAGTCGGTTGCGTCCGACTGCAACGTTTCCACTTGTTTCTATAGTTATAGAATTTGAAAATTTCCAGTCTTATCCAGAATCCTCGCTATCAAATCTCTATCCCTTCAAAATTTCATTACAATAGGTCCAGTAGTTTGGTCTGAGCGTTTCTCTTTAAAAACTGACTTCTCTTATATGATATAGATTCAATTATATACCAATCGGGAATTTAATCAGAACAGGCCATTTTAAGATATTACGTCCAGCGACTAATATAAAGATATTTAAAGAAAACCCCTTAAAATGCTATGATCGTTTTATGAACGGCATATAAAGGTAATTAATTAATCTCCAAATTACCTGATACATTGGAAAAATTCTTTAAAAAATCTGTGCAAAATTTTCTTAAATAGGTATAGGTAATGTCTTTAATTTTATTTCTTAAGCTTGATTTAAAAATTTCTGGTAAAATAATAATAATTTTTAAATATTTCATTGAAATCAGTCCAGAAACACAGGGAGATATCGCAAATTTTGTGCAATTTCCTTTTTGGTGTCAGTCCGTCTGTATAACCGCCATTTTTTTTGTCACCCGTAAAGGGCTGTTACGCATTCTGGCTGGGAAATAATTTAAAATCGATAAATCAACATTTTTCCCACATCCGTACAGTAAATATTATGTCTATTGTTCTTTAAACAGTTAAACAGTTTTCAAAACTCAATATTTTATTTGTTAACAATTACATGTATTTTGACAAGAAAAATGTACAATATTTTTGATTTTTTGTATATAAAGGAAAAATGTTTGTTAATTTCGGTAAATGGGTATAGTATCATAGTTTTATTAAGTAATATAAACAGATGGATAACTTCATTGTTGATTTGAGCAAAATTAATTGTTTAAAAATTAAGAGTGGCATAAGTATTAAGACAAATTATTTAAGTGTCAAAAATATAAAAAAAACTTAATGTCAACATAGAAATTATAACAAATTAATTAAAAATGTACCCTCCCTTAGCGTCTATTACTGATTTTACCAGATTTTGAAATGGTAGTTGGTTGTTAAACGCACTGTAATGTTTAAAAAGGACGAAATTATCAAAAAACTTAAATTTGTTTGAAAAACTCACAGATTATTTGTTCGATTGGTGATAAGCAAGCGTGTAATATTCGTCACGAACACTTGGTTGCATGTTGGTTGCGCAGCCCGCATGCAAATCTATACAAAAACGGCTTTCGACAATGTTCGCTTCCAACAAATATTATGGTTTTTTGTTTGTCGGTCTTGGTGGGCACACAGCCATATGAAGCAATGGATTCATGTTCTTTTCGACATAAAAAAATGTTTAATCCTGTTATGCTTGTTTGTAGCACTGCTTTCCTTATTGCGAATATTCCCGCTTGGAATAGTCCGGGAGTATGTATGACTGCTGCGCTGTTTATGGCCGTCTGCTCTGCTCCTGAGCGCCAGTAATCTTTTGCTTAGAGCGTGGGCGTGTAGTTTAAATTTTTTCTTGGCGTCATATAGTCTGTTTCGACTTGGATCCCACTTCCAATTGTACTATGGCCGTAGTTGTGTATCGTCATGTTACTTATTGTGCAGAGCCGTGGTGCAGTCTATTTTGTTCTTAGGCGTTCACGGAGTTGACATTCAGTATGGTCTGTAATGCCTTAGTTGGTGTAGTCCTGAGCGCCCTTGTGAAACATGTAAGTGCATGTCGCTGGGTTTTTTTTTTTTTTACTATCTCCAGGTATTTGATACTTTCTTTTGGTATCAGCGTCTTATCGTTTATTTTCGGTGGAGTCCAGCGAAGTACCTTGCATCTCTTGGTGAAGAAATTGAGATCCGTCTTGTCCGCGTTGATAGTTAGACCGGCTTCCATGATCCATGCTTGTATCTCTTTGAGGGTGTAGTCCATGACTGATTTGATTGTCGATGGACACTTGCCCGTGATAAAAATGCTTATGTCGTCCGCATAAGCGGTTATCTTCGAGGCTTTCCGTTTGAATTTCTTTAGAATGTCGTTTACTACCAGGTTCCACAGTAAGGGTGAGAGCACTCCTCCTTGGGGAGGCACTTTGCTTCCCTGATTGCGGTACTGGTTCCCCATTCTGCTAGTATTCTTCCTCTACTGCTTCTGCTGGAGTCACAGTTCTAAGGCTGTGCATTATTGCTCCCTTCGACACATATTAAATGCGCCCGAGATGTCCAGAAATGCGCCGGGCGTATTCAGTTGTGGTGTAGTCCTTTCTCTATGATTGCTACGAGGGAATGTAGCGCTGTTGGTTCTGATCTAGAGTCATCTCTGTATGCTCTCTGTTGTGGAGATCAGTTTTTCAGCGTTTTTAGTAGGAACGAAGTCAGGCTAATAGATTTGTAGTCTTTTGGCAGCACGTGGCTACATTTCCCCGGCTTAAGGCCCATTCCCAGCAGCTGCGAAACGGAATTTTTATGTGCAACTCTATATAAAAAAACAGTTGTCAGAAATTTTCTTGTCTGTGTTCCGTTTTTAAATTCCCAGCAACCATCAGAAAAGTTAATCGATAGTTCCGATAGTGGAACAATTGTGGATTACAAAATCAGCTGTTCTTAAAAACGGAATAATAACGGAACGGGCAGCATATGAAATGGACACTGTGAGGAGCCATATTTATTTATAGCGCCTCACAAAAAGCGATTGCCTTTATAGCCACAGCCGGACCTGAGCTGCGGCGAATTCGCATGCTGTCTCGCTCTGACACAGGATGTCAGCGCTAAGGTACGTGTTTGGCACATGGGAGCCGCAAAAACACGTACCGCAAAAGTCGTGGCAAAGTGCCGTTGGTGTGCGAGCGGTGCATCCACAAAATATAGTGATCACCGTCACACCAACGACAGGCGTGATCAGCAACGAGGAACCGTTGTTGCTAGGCCAATCTCACTGGAACGATCACGCCACCTTTGCCCTTGGCGCGACATTGGCAGCGCTGACAGGCCCCGGTCCAGCGAGACAGCAGAAGACTATAAAAGGAGCCGCCTTGGACAGAGCGGCAAGTTAGTTGCGTACAAGTCAGTTCAAGAGTCAGTACAAGAGCAGTTCAAGAATCAGTACAAGAGTAAATACAAAGTTTGTGAGAGTGCAAAGTGGAAAGTCAACGCGAAACATAAAGTGAACACAGGACTCAGAGGGCAAGAAATCCTACGCGAAAGGATAATCTAAGAATTAAAAGGATTCATATCGCAATAAGGACAAAGCAGATCGTGTCCTTAGCGATTAACAAACATTGTACTGAGAAATCGATACGCGAAAGTTGTCAAGTCTTGTGCCGCGTTGCATTTGCAAAGCAACCTCGAGTTAAAACCAAGTATCAGACAAGTGAGCCTGGCGAAGGACAGGTGAAGCTAAAGCCAGAGCTTGAGAGTAGGCGAGACTATTGGCGAAATCCTTGTGGTAACAGGAGGCCATAGTAGAGCCTGGCGAATTCAGGCGTTGCTAGCTAAAACCTCGTTTAGTAGGCGTAACATTGACTCTGAATGTTTGGTGCAACGAGAGCGCCAGCATTGCAAATAAAACTCCGTCACAAGATCCGTGCGATTTCCTAAACTCAAACAAGAAATATCATTAAGTGCACAACTAAATTGTAAAAAACCCAACGTGAAACTAGCAGAGAGTGCAGTTAAATATATGTATAAAAAGTCAAACTAAATTGTGTTCTTATTGCCGCAGCCGCCACAAATATAAATTTGTTGGCACGTACCCTCAACACCGCGAGAGTTAGCCCAGCTAAAAACCGCGTAACTTTAGGTTCGTTACAACTGGCGCCCAACTGTGGATCTACGGCTAATATCACATAGTTTTCTTTAATAAAATACATATAAATAATCGACAATATGGTTCGTTCGTGGGTGTACAATCTAAAAAAGGATGCACTAGTGAAATGCGGAGTGGAATTCGGTCTGGAACTTGAAGGCACTGTCGAAAATATGAGAAGACAATTCGGAGACTGGGTAAGTCAAAATGAAAATACTCTTCCACACAGCGTTCGCATTAGCGAACTGGCGAAAATATACAGCCGACAGTCGCCGAATAAAGAACCCGAATTCATGCGCGAGGAAGGGGAATACGAAGAGGAAAAGGAGTTTGCCGGCATAGACGTAGCAAGGCTGAGCGTCCCATGCACCAGCGCGGCGGCTAGGGCGCGAGATTTACAGGAATCTCGCCGATCGCCCTGGAGTACAGCCCAACAGCCAGGAGAACGTAGCCACACCCACACACATGATCAGACCAATGCAAGGGCAAGTGAATACCAAAAAGTAGCCAAACAAGTTCGAGAGTGGAGCTTTCGATTCGATGGACTATCGAAGCCTCTCGAATTCTTGGAGCAAGTGGAATGGTCGGCAGACACATATGGATTAAATTTAAATTTAATTCCTAGAGCAATGCCGGAGTTGCTGAAAGGAATGGCACTTAAGTGGTACATAGCTAACAACAGGCATTGGACGACATGGGTGGATTTTGTCGACAGTTTTCAAGAATACTTTTTACCTCGAGATTATTTTGAAAATCTGTACGACGAAGTACGCAGACGGCGGCAAGCTCTGGATGAGCCTTTTAAAGTCTATATGGTGGAGATGCAGACTCTGATGAGACCCCTACGACTCTCAACAGAGAAGGAAGTGCGCACTATTTACACCAACAGCCTTCCTGACTTGCGCGGATACGCACGGCCAAACCAGTTCTCGAATTTGACCCAGCTGATGCAACTGGCAGAAGAATTCGAAGAACTAGAAAAGGATAGGCTGAAACTGAGACTACAAAGTGCTACAGCCCAACAACAATACAGCCAACATCAACAACAACAGAGTCAACAACACCGAGATACGCAGCAAAATGGACGCGATCACAACCAGAGTCGTGGAAATCGTACCCGATTTATGGCCATGGAGGAGCAGAACCAGCACACTGGAGGAATGGACGAACGGCCAACCCCAACACCTAGGACCCAGCAAAATCCTGCCAGGACACACATAAACAACCCAGGAAGGGCATGTCGCGTGTGTGGACAGGAGGGACACTGGGCGATAGAGTGTCGAAACCCAATGCTGGAGTTCTGCTGGGTCTGTGGCAGAATCGGTCAGCGGACGGCACTATGTTGTCAGTCGGGAAACGGCCAGCGGCGTCCGCCAGCGAGGGGCGAGCGGGAGCCGCCAAGGTCCGCCCCGAGACGCTAGTCGGTCACCTGAAGGACGAAGGGACGCAGTTGACTGCCACCGTATGGATCGGTGACTGTCAGCATAAGGCTACAGTCGATACAGGGGCTACAAGCAGCTTTGTTAGCGAAGAGCTAGCTTGTAGACTGAACACTGTAGGCCGGAGAAGCGTCGCAAGCAGACAGGTGAAATTAGCAGACGGACATAGCAGCAGGACAACAGAACAAATAACGGTCGAAATAAGACTCGGGCATAGTGATGGCACGATTAATCATATGATTAGTATTAATCGGTTAATTTCTTTCAATCAACGATTTAATTGTATCGAAACTTTCGTTGCAATTAATCGCAAGATTAACCGATTTATTTGAAAATAATCGAAATTTTTGAAGGTTTTTTTACGTATGAATCTGCCTTAAGCAATATCGATTTTAAATCAAAGGAGTGAAAAATAATTTATCGATATGCAGCCTTCGCAGTAGTAAGTATTTGATTACAATCATCAGCCCATCTCTACGTTAAACGCGTGCGCGCTTTATTCGTTCCTGTTTCTTGTTTTACAAGTTTTGCCTTTCAGTGTTATTTCAATAATTGATAATAAATAATATAATAATTATCATGGCTCCAGCAAAGAGCGAAGTATGGAAGCATTTTACGAAGGAGAGCATTTCAACAGTGAAATGTGGCTTGTGTGGCAAGCTGTTGAAGTGTTCGAATAATACATCAAATATGCTTCAGCACTTGCAACTAAAGCATGCAAAGGACGCCAAAAATCTAAAGGTTTGTCAACCGTCTAAGAACGTTGACGAATTCAACCATCAAACAACATCAGGCACCGTAGAAACAGCCAGCACCAGCCAAAATGTTACACCAAATTATAGGCAGCCAGCTCTTAGGACCTGTTTCTCAAATGTGCAAAGCTATGCATCAGGCGGTACTAAGCATCAAAAATTGACACAATCAATAATGGAAATGATTGTCACCGACAATTTGCCATTTTCCCATGTCGAAGGTAGGTGTTCAGTGCCTTGGCAACGATCAAACAAGCAATAAATGCTTGGTGATTTTTTTGATCGCATTTAATGCTTGATGAAATGTTTAATCGTTGCCAGGGCACTTAAAACGTGAATAAATCGGTATTATTCATTATTTAACATCGAAACCTATTGCATGTAAAAGGTTCAAAAAATTTATGAAAATAAATTTTCCACTGTATACAGTACCATGCAGAAATACCATCAAGGCATACATGGAAAATAGCTACAAAACTGAAGCTGAAAATTTCAAAACGAAGCTATCAGAAATTTCGAATATGTGTTTGACTACGGATATATGGACCGACACTGAAATGAACAGCATGCTCGGTGTGACAGTTCACGGTTTGTTTGGAAGCCAGCAATTTTCTGCAACAATTGGTGTCTTTAAATTAAACGAAGCCCATACAGCTGTACACATTTCGGACGTATTGGAAAAATCATTGCTCGAATTTTCAGTTAATAAAGAAAACGTAATGGCCGTGGTAACGGACAATGGCGCTAATATCGTAAAAGCAATTCATGATTCTTTTGGGAAAAGCCGTCATATTCCGTGTTTTGCACATACGTTAAATTTAGTTTGTGACAATGCTTTAAATACGCCTGAAGTTGTTGATGTTATCTCAAAATGCAAAGCAATTGTAACTTGGTTTAAACGGAGTGTAAAAGCCAATGATGATCTGCGAAGATTGCAATCTCGTGAAGGTATTCCTGAAGGTAAAATGCTAAAACTTATTATGGACGTAAAAACTAGGTGGAATTCCACATATTATATGCTGGACCGATTTATTAAATTAATATCCTATATAAGCCAAATTCTGTTGAACTATTACGACGCACCACCCATGATAACAACAAAAAACAAAGAGGAAATTGTAGAAATAGTGCAATTGTTGAGGCCCTTAGAGGCCATGACCTCACAAATAAGTGGGGATAAATATGCCACATTAAGTCATATAATCCCACTTACTCATTGTGTGCGACTACAAATACTTAAAATACATTGTGTATGCCCAACAGCAAAAAAATTGATGGAAGTCATTTTAGCTCAACTCAACCGTCGCTTTGGGGAAATCGAGCATTCATATCTTGTAGCAGCTTCAACAATACTAGACCCGAGATTTAAAAAAATACACTTCCAGGATCCACTAGCTATATCCAAAGCTATGAAGCGCATACGAAAGGAAATGGATGACATTCTTACAGAAGACAGCATTGGGAGTAGCAGTGAAGCTTCTTCTACTGCTGAAGTAGAATTTGATTTTTGGGCGCTTCACAAAAATTTAGCTCATAAAAAATATAGGAAGGACGATGAATTGACGCAAGATGAGCTGAGCTATTATTTGAATGCTCCAGTCTTGGAATTGAAAAGAAATGTTTCTGACGGTTGGGATGAAATGAAATCGGTATATCCGAAGCTTTATATTGTTGCGCAAAAATATTGCTTCTTGCTAGGAACATCCGTTCCAGCAGAACGCTTATTTTCTAAAGCTGGGGCGACCGCAACAGAAAAAAGAAATAGACTAACCACAAAGCGTTTATCAAAATTACTATTTTTAAATTCAGTATATAATAATAATAATCAATAAACATTTTTCAATAATAATATAATATATGTATAATAATAATATTTTTTTAATTATAAGTATAATTATTAAAAAAAAAGTATTGTTTGTTTAAGATTACAATAAACATATAAAATTTATATTATTATTAGTAGAATTTTTATATTACTTTTTCTTATGATTTTATTAATAAAAACAATCCAGTTTTTTTTGCCATGTAAAATTAACCGAAAAATCCGATTAATCGGTTATTTATTTCCAATTAATTGCAATTATTATTTTACCCTTTCAATTAATCATTTGATTAATTTATCGGTTAATAAAAAAAAATTGCCATCACTACTCGGGCATCGCAGTTTGGAAATAGCGCTGCTAATTATGCCTGGTGTGATAGACGATTTGGTGCTGGGTTGGGATTTTCTGACTGGCATGGGCACAGTGTTGCAGTGTGCGGGACTGGTGGTCACCATCCCGGCGCGACGGCACAAGGTTGGAAAGCTGGAGGAGAGACTGTCGGTGGCAGTTGTCCAGAAGACAACCGAACAAGACATAGCAACACGTGACTCCAGAAACCCACCTATTGAAAGCAAAAATCTTCACGAAGACCAAGAAATTAACGAATTTCTACTGCGGGAAGTCGCAGCCTTCGAACACCTAAAGGGCACATCACAAATTACAGAACACAAAATTGTGATGAGCGACGACAGGCCTATAAAACAGCGTTATTTTCCAAAGAATCCAAAAATGCAAGCGGAAATTAACCAGCAAGTAGAGGAACTACTTGCGAAAGGTTGTATAGAGCCATCCAACAGCCCACACAGCGCACCAATCGTGATGGTGAAAAAGAAGAATGGAAAATGGCGGTTATGTGTGGATTTTAGGCAACTTAACAGCAGATCCGTTAAGGACGCGTATCCATTGCCAAGAGTGCACCACATTTTAGACCAGCTACGTGAAGCCCACTTCATCACTAGCTTGGATCTGAAAGATGGGTACTGGCAGATCCCGATGGAGAAAGCGAGCCGACCACTGACAGCTTTTACAGTCCCAGGCAAAGGATTATACCAGTGGAAAGTAATGCCATTTGGGTTACACTCGGCACCGGCAACTTTTCAGAGGGCTTTGGATCGTGTTATTGGACCCGAAATGATGCCACATGCGTTTGCATATTTAGATGACATTATAGTCATCGGAAGAACGCGCGAAGAGCATATGGAAAATCTCAAAGAGGTATTTCGGCGGCTGCGGGAAGCAAATCTGCGTATAAACGTGGACAAATGCGATTTCTTTAAAAAGGAATTGAAATATTTGGGCCACAGAGTCACAGAAGAAGGAATTCGCACAGATTCAGAGAAAGTTGCTGCAATCGCAGAATTGAAGCCGCCAAGCAACGTAAAGGAATTACGACAATACCTGGGCGTAGCATCATGGTACAGGCGCTTCGTACCAGATTTTGCAACGAAAGTAGCACCTCTGAACGCATTGATGAAAAAAGGCGCAAAATGGGAGTGGACTGAGGAGCGGCAAGTAGCTTTTGACACGGTCAAAGAGAAGCTGACTCAGTCCCCAGTATTGGCATGCCCAGATTTTTCAAAAACATTTTGCTTGCAGACGGATGCAAGTAACTATGGCCTGGGTGCGATATTGACCCAACCTTCGGAGCAAGGTGAAAGGGTAATATCGTACGCCAGTAGGACACTAAACGGTGCCGAACGGAACTATTCGGCAACTGAAAAAGAGTGTCTAGCCATAGTGTGGGGAATCAGAAAGCTAAGGCCATACCTGGAAGGCTACCATTTTGTGGTCATAACGGACCACATGGCGCTGAAGTGGCTAAACTCAATTGAGAGTCCATCAGGCAGAATAGCGCGTTGGGCGCTTGAACTGCAACAGTACGACTTTGAAGTCAAATACCGTAAAGGCAACCTCAATGTCGTAGCCGATGCACTTTCGAGACAGCCACTTCCGGAGACATGCTGCCTAAGGAAAATCGCCACAGATGGGATGGAGGCAGACAACGCAAATTGCAAATGGATTCAGAAATTAAAAAAGGAAATCGCACAAAATTCAAGGAAATATCCGGATTACATGGAGGAAAATGGCAACCTGTACAGACACATCCCACACCGCGCTGGAGGCGGAGAGGAGGAAGCTGGGAAGCTTTGTGTACCCAAAGGTAAAAGGAAGGATGTATTATTGGAGAACCACGACGCAGCCACAGCCGGTCATTTGGGAAGCCGGAAAACGATAGCAAGAGTAGCGACACGCTACTACTGGCCAGGCTTGTACAGGGACGTGCGCACATATGTGCACAACTGCGAAACGTGTCAACAATATAAGCCAAGTCAAATGGCAGCAGCAGGAAAGATGTTGACACAAATTCCGGAAGAGCCATGGAGTACCATGTGTGCTGATTTTGTTGGCCCACTGCCAAGATCAAAACACGGCAACACAATGCTATTGGTGATGTTTGATCGTTTCTCTAAGTGGACTGAGTTAGTCCCGCTGAGGAGCGCAACCACAGCCACTTTGCAAAAGGGATTCAGAGAGAGAATTTTGGCACGATTTGGGGTGCCAAAAATTCTCATAACGGACAACGGAACACAATTTACGAGTAAAGCCTTCAAACGCTTTCTCGAAGAATTAGGAGTGCGACACCAATTTACAGCACCATACACTCCGCAAGAGAATCCTACAGAACGTACGAACCGCACGGTAAAAACGATGATTGCCCAATTCACAAAAGATAACCAGCGGTGCTGGGATGAATTTTTGCCAGAATTATCACTAGCCGTTAACACCAGCGTATCGGCGTCTACGGGCTACAGTGCAGCGTTTATCACGCAAGGGCGTGAACCAAGGCTGCCAAATGCGCTGTACGACAACGTTACACTCGGCACAGGGCAACCGCCACAAACACCCAGCGACAATGCGAAAAAACTTAGAGAAGTTTTTGAATTGGTGCGCAGGAGTTTAGAGAAGGCCGCTCAGGACCAAGCAAGGCATTACAACCTACGGAGACGGCAGTGGAAACCATCCGTAGGAGACAAGGTGTGGGTGAAACAACACCACCTGTCAAATGCAGCGGAAGGCTTCGCTGCGAAGCTTGCTCCCAAATTTGCCGGACCATATACAATAATAAATTTTGTATCACCTGTAATCTGTAAATTACAAGGGAAAACTGGGGAAAAAGAACGGACCGCGCACATAGGCGACATAAAACCCCACGGAGGTGGAACGGACAACGGGTGAGATAATAAAAAAAAAAAAAAAAAAACTTTTGGGGGCACAAATTATTTTGAGACCCTGGAACAAAAAGTAAATTTTTTTTAAATGGTGAAAATCTGGAAAAGAAAAGAGCGGTTAATAATTGGCCTTGTTAATGACGTATCTCATTTACTCACCTGAATCTCCAGCACCCCCTATAAAAAAAAAAAAGCATTAGTTGATTTGTTTTTTTTTGGAAAAAAGAGGGGTGAATATGTATTAATACATATTAATTATTGTCCTTACTCAACACATTTAACAGATATAAATAATAAAAATAAATATGTAAGGTATTACATATTTATTAAACCATAACAAAGATAAATATGTAAGGTATTACATATATATAAATAATAAAAATAAATATGTAAGGTATTACATATTTATTAAAGCATAACAAAAATAAATATGTAAGGTATTACATATATATAAATAATAAAAATAAATATGTAAGGTATTACATATTTATTAAACCATAACAAAAATAAATATGTAAGGTATTACATATATATAAATAATAAAAATAAATATGTAAGGTATTACATATTTATTAAACAATAACAAAAATAAATATGTAAGGTATTACATATTATATAAATAATAAAAATAAATATGTATGGTATTACATATTTATTAAAAATAACAGACAACAATGAATGTGTGGGCGGGGAGAAAGGTGTGCGAAAAAAAAAAAAATAATAATAAGAGCCACGGCCCAACCAAGGGCATTACAAAAACCGGACCTGAACGCGGCGAAGGGTGTGCGAAGCAAACGCTGCTAGGAAAACGGTTAATGAAAAAGGTTAGCGATATCGCAAAGAGAGCGCTGACAAAACATGGCAGTCGCATGCGGGAAGGATACCGTAACTTGCACACCTACACTGTGGCACATGCGTACGGAGTAGGGGTATAAAAGGTGCCGACTACCATGCAGTCGGTCACTTTGCGATATTTTTTACAAGGAAACACTCACAAGATGGAAAACTTTAGCAGCAACAAGGAAGCAAGAAGGGCAGCCCATGCGTCGAGCCGTGACCCACGTGCGCACTCTCGCACACCAGCGGGGGATGTGCGTGGTCGACGCGGCGGCCATGGGTGCCAGCGCCAGAGGGCGCAGAAACGTGGCGCGACGAGGGCGTTGGGCCGGACAGCCCTATGCGCGTGTCGGACCGCAGCGGGAGGCGTCGCCAGACGTGTTGGAGCTGCGGGCGGGAGTGGGTGCGCCGGGCATACGGCGAGGACTTCGACAGCAGCGACTGGGAGGTGGATTCCAGCGCTGGTCCAGTGGGCGATGTTGAGGAGTCGCCGCCGCCAAGGGACTTCATGGAAGTGAACTCAGAATGGGTACGCATGTGCCATCCCGAGGCACCACCGACGCCAGAGGATGAGCATGTGGGCCCAGCCAGCCCGGAGCGGTTCGCCACACCACCACTACCCGGGACACCACCGCCAGACTGGCGCCCCGCTAGGCCACCGTCGCCATTCCCACGTGGGGTGGACGCCTCGGAGGATGAGGAGGATGAGGACGAGGAGGTTATTTATATATCGTCCGACGAAGAGGAGCAGATACCGCCGAACGATCCGGGTGAGTCGGCACCACCGACGGCGACCATAACGCGGGAGAGGTGTTTTGTGGATGGGCGATGGCAGCACACCGCGACGATTGTCGTGAAGTGGGCAGAGGAGGTGGCGCTGCCACGCCCCGAGTTTCTAAAAGAAATGACGCCACCACGACCCCGTACGCCAACGCCACCCCGACAGCGTACAAAAACGCCACCACGAACACGGACGCCGACGCCGCCACCACCACGACCGCGCACGCCGTCACCACCACGCGCACTACCGGCACCAATCAACGCGGCCACCAGTCCGACAACAAAGACATCGCCGTGGGTGTGGCCGACACCGCTGCAGGTGGGCACGCCGCCTCGACCCAGGACACCGCCTCCGCCACCAACATGGGCGCCCAATGCGGCACGCCCAGCTTTCGGCCGGCAGGTTTCATGCCCATCTGGGGAACGGCCGGCTCGCCCCGTGCTTCAGCGGCAGGCGTCCGCACCACTGCCGATTCCAGGATGGAGAGAGGTGGCGCGAGCCGACTGGCCATCAGAGGTTGTAGCCGCCGCAGCTGGAGGTAGCGACCGACGCACGTCGCGTATTGTTTGGGCGCACGGCCAACGATACCGCGTGCGAATTTCGACCCGAGGCACGCGGGCCTTTGTGGCAGAATAAGAAAAAAAAAAGAGAGCAAAATACCACAATAAAAAAAAAATGGAAAAAAAAATATGTCTTGCATATTCATTTAACCTGAAAAAAAATATAAAGGAAAACAGGTGGATTAAACTGCAGGAGGGGGGGTGAAAGTTGCTGGAAGCATACTCACATAAAATGTGTGTGTGATCCAGCGCGAGCGGCAAAACGGCATGGCCTGGAAAAAAGAGAACATGATTTAGGATATGGTGGAAATGGCGCAAGGCGCAAAAATATATTACTTACTTTTGCTTTTAGATTCTTTTCAGCAACAACAAAACAATTGCAAACTGCAAATTGGGTGTCATGGCCGATTAGTGTTGGATAGTTGCGTGTGGCCATATCGATCTGGCCACATCGCAAATATCGATCAGGCCGTATCGAGCAACACCGGGCGATGCAAAGCTGGCTGCTATGGCGCAACGCACCACTAGATGGCGTTACACGACCGCCAGCTGATCGCTACAGCGACACTACTAACGGACGCCAAGGTTCAAAACGGAGGCGCGCGATTTTAAAGACGCAAAATTAAGTGGAAGGCTTCCACTTCCGGAGAAAGAGGGGAGTGTGAGGAGCCATATTCACTTATAGCGCCTCACAAAAAGCGATTGCCTTTATAGCCGCAGCCGGACCTGAGCTGCGGCGAATTCGCATGCTGTCTCGCTCTGACACAGGATGTCAGCGCTAAGGTACGTGTTTGGCACATGGGAGCCGCAAAAACACGTACCGCAAAAGTCGTGGCAAAGTGCCGTTGGTGTGCGAGCGGTGCATCCACAAAATATAGTGATCACCGTCACACCAACGACAGGCGTGATCAGCAACGAGGAACCGTTGTTGCTAGGCCAATCTCACTGGAACGATCACGCCACCTTTGCCCTTGGCGCGACATTGGCAGCGCTGACAGGCCCCGGTCCAGCGAGACAGCAGAAGACTATAAAAGGAGCCGCCTTGGACAGAGCGGCAAGTTAGTTGCGTACAAGTCAGTTCAAGAGTCAGTACAAGAGCAGTTCAAGAATCAGTACAAGAGTAAATACAAAGTTTGTGAGAGTGCAAAGTGGAAAGTCAACGCGAAACATAAAGTGAACACAGGACTCAGAGGGCAAGAAATCCTACGCGAAAGGATAATCTAAGAATTAAAAGGATTCATATCGCAATAAGGACAAAGCAGATCGTGTCCTTAGCGATTAACAAACATTGTACTGAGAAATCGATACGCGAAAGTTGTCAAGTCTTGTGCCGCGTTGCATTTGCAAAGCAAACTCGATTTAAAACCAAGTATCAGACAAGTGAGCCTGGCGAAGGACAGGTGAAGCTAAAGCCAGAGCTTGAGAGTAGGCGAGACTATTGGCGAAATCCTTGTGGTAACAGGAGGCCATAGTAGAGCCTGGCGAATTCAGGCGTTGCTAGCTAAAACCTCGTTTAGTAGGCGTAACATTGACTCTGAATATTTGGTGCAACGAGAGCGCCAGCATTGCAAATAAAACTCCGTCACAAGATCCCTGCGATTTCCTAAACTCAAACAAGAAATATCATTAAGTGCACAACTAAATTGTAAAAAACCCAACGTGAAACTAGCAGAGAGTGCAGTTAAATATATGTATAAAAAGTCAAACTAAATTGTGTTATTATTGCCGCAGCCGCCACAAATATAAATTTGTTGGCACGTACCCTCAACACCGCGAGAGTTAGCCCAGCTAAAAACCGCGTAACTTTAGGTTCGTTACAACACACAAAAACTTTTAAAACGAAAGCGGTTTGAAAGCTTTTTTCGAGAAGATAAAATCGCATTAATCAATGAGCATGAAAAAGAAAAACAATTGAATTTAATTATAAATGAATTCAATGTTTTGTTTAATTTAAACACCAGCCAAATTATTTTCCTAATGAACAGAACCTTCGCTTGAGTTTACATATTCCTTAATGTTATTTCTAACAAATTTTGGATAATCTTCCAGGCGTCCCCTAGTGCTATCCGACCCAAGATCAGGAGTGCTTTCAATTTGATACGCCTTTTGATCCTGAGTCCTTTAATCAATTGTATTAAGGCGCTTAAGTAAGTTGTGCAGATAACAGCAGGCTGAAGCTATTTTTTGTGTTCTTTCAGGGTGACAGTCAAAATGCCAAATCCATTTTCAATGCAGCGGCAACCTCGACTGAGCCTATAATTAAAAACACGTTCGGGTACGCTGAGTGAGCGCGACCCGTATGGCTTCATAATCCTCCTGTGGAAACGCATCGTCTGCAACAATAAAATATGGTGTTTCAACTCCATTGAGAACATTGTCTGGCGGAATATTTAGACTATCTGCCAAAATTGCTTTCCCAAGCGAGCAATGCGAGAAGGCGCTCAGTTTGAACAATTTAATCAAATAAGGTGACCAACAAATATTTACATATTGCCATACAAATATTTGGCACAGCTGGTCACTCTTACTTTATGTGGAACCTAACGTAAAAATTTACCACTTTCCATAAATGAAATTTTTTTCTGGGAATGGGCCTTTAGGCAGGAAAATTACCCGTGCCGTCCTCCAGGCCACCGGCACATAGCCGTAACTAAAGCACCCCGTTATTCCACATGTTTGACCTAATGCAGCAGGGCCGGGAATATCCCGTCTGGACCCGGTGATTTGTAGCTCTCAAAGGAGTCTATAGCCCTAATTTTATGTTCAGAAATTTCCACCCTTGTGGTTGGATATATCGTTTTTTTATTTGCGTTGAATTCATTGCAGTTAGGGAATTGTGCCTCCAGGAGCACATTTGCCGCATCTTCACTATTTTCCGTCCATCTGCCATCTTCGGTTATTTTTGCTTTGTACTATCTGTTGGCGAGCTAGCAGCTTCCTTAACCTTGAGCTGTCTTCTCAATGCCAGAACAGAAGTTTTGTCCTGCGTATGTTTTCGCTAATCGTACTTTTTCTTAAAGTCTTGAAGCCTTTTTCTGTATTCCATCCATACTATCTCTTCTTCCGCTTGTTTTGCGAGTTTGAAAAGTTCTAGTACGTCTTTTCTTGTCTCTTGAGCTCTGGAGTCCACCATGTGTGTTGTGTCTCTACTTCTGTTTGGACGGCCTACATGTTTTATGATAGGCCGCCATCAGATTATTATTGACTGTAGAGACTTTTAAGGTAGGTTTCTTTCATCCTCTTAACCGAAGTGCTCCCATTCCGTGTTTCGCGTGCTTCTATACACTATTATCTCCACTATTTGTTCAAAATTAACAAGGAATTGAATGTACCTGTAGTCCGAGAAGGAGTGTCTACTAAGGACTCTCCAAACTTTTACCACGGTATTCGTTACCGACGCGAGGGTCATATCTTAGACGTTGGATGAGGTAGGACCAACCTATCTTAAGATTAGTTTGAAGTATGAAGTCAAGCAGTGACTCACCACTTTCGTTGAAGGCTCTGCTTCCCCATACCGTGTGATGTACGTTGGCGTCTGCTCCGATGATGAGGACTTGCTCTTTTGGCTGAGCCTCCGTCACCAGTCGAGTGAGCTCTTGAGGTGGTGCGTCGATTTCTTGCGATATATAGAAGGATGCCATCAATATTGGTTCATCTCTACCGCCTTCTAGCGCTACCACCGTGAGGTCGTCAGTACTGTAATTAGACAATAATTTAGCAGTCGAGCTCTTGGGGTGCGTTGATGTCATGCGCCATATAGCAGGATGCCATCAAGATTGGCTGCTACCTTCTAACGCTCACCGTCAGGTCGTCAGTACTGTAATTAGACTATAAGTAAGCATAGATATCCTTCCTTACTAGGATTGCGGTCCTTGCTCTTCTCACTGTTGTAGGGTAGAATATGTTGTAGTTAGGATTTTTCAGTCCAGAAATTTTGTTTCCCGACGCTATCCAAGGCTCCTGGACTAAGGCAACGTCGGCGCCATGTTCCGCTTGTTCTCGAAATGTGACCTTCGATCTTTTGGTCGGCCCACTTCTGCTGGCGGACCGCATCAACTGTGATATATCGAGGGCGGCCTTGTACTGGGTTTTAGCTCTCATTCCCTCCTTTGACCTTTTGAGCCCGACTCTACTGGAGGAAATGGTACTCTCTGGATCCTCATTCTCTGAAGTAAGAGACCCTCCATGTGATTCGCAATCCGAGTCTCCATGGACTGCGGTATCGCACCACATTTTGGGTTTTAGTTGTGTTTGTGTGTTGGCAGTAGCTTTGTAACCGTCCTGGCCTGCTCTTATCAGTACATTTGAGATGAGTACAGTTGTTGGCGCTACGCAGAGAGGATTTCTCCCCCCGTGCCCGCCGGTGGTAGCACCCTTTTCCACCAACGTTTGGGTTGACATCATAACTCGTGTTTGATCCTCCTTCATCTGGGGGGTCTACCCATAGTATTTAAAAATTACTGCCAAGGACCTCGAACCATCCACAGTACCTTCGTTTGTTTTGTGGGCAGGATGGCATGTGTTGCTTCGGTTAGCCCCTCGCCCTCGCAGTGTCTAAGCCTTTGAGTGGTTTGGAGCTCCACTCCGCCGGGCATTGAAGCCCTTGCCTTGGTTTACCCCCTACCCTCGCAGTGCTGAGGCCTTTGAGTGGTATAGAGCTCGCCTTAGCTAAGTAGCGATGCTTGTTTCCTCGGCTTGCCGCGCATCCTCGTGGTGCTGAAGCCTTCGAGTAGTTTGAGTATTTTCGCCCAAATATGTATATACCATCAAATATGCAAAAAATGAGTAACTTTTTACAAAAATGAAGTTAAAAACATAGTGGCGCAAAGTTAATTTTGGCTATGCCAAGACTATGATACCCTTCACACAGCCAAATCAATGCTCCCCCCTCTTATGTTTCTGTGCAGTTGTTGGTAATTTTTCGCTAATTTTTTTACTCTTGAGCGTCATTTACTTGTTCGTGTGCGACAACAACAATTTGACATGTAGGTACTTGAAAGTGCACGACAGAGAAAACAATTGATAGTACGATATGGTAAATTTGTATGGTGGCTATATCGTAGAAGGCTCCGATCGGGATGAAATTTCATAGTGAACAAACCTGACATGATCTAAGCAATCTGTGAAAGTTTCATCAAGATCGGTTCAGCAGTTTGGCCGGAAATCGTGTTGAAACAGACAGACGGACAGACGGACAGACGGACAGACGGACAGACGGACGGACAGACGGAAATCAATTCCTGAGCTCGTCCTGATCATTTTGATATATAGTTTATGGGGTCTCCCATCATTCCTTTAAGGCGTTACAGATTCATGACAAAGTCAATATACCCTGATTCACATGTGAAGGGTATAAACATGACTGAAAACCTAATATTTTTTCAGAATTTTGTTCAAAATTTAAACTTATTTTATTTCGATATTTTACAAACGAAATCAAGTGGAAACGAAGCAGTCGGATGCAATTGACTGCGACTTACTCGATGCCTGTTGAAAAACGGGCAATAAGAGGCATGATTCTAAGGAGGTACTTATGCGGTAGGGGTGTACGCTGAATTCAAAGATTGGCTGATACAGATCTTTCGGGGGTGCCACCGGCTATATGGCCACCAAATTTGGTGACTCTACCTCAAAAACTGTAAAAGATACACGCATTCCCGATTTTGAATAGGCGGTGGGGCGAGGGGCATAGTTTGGGGGCGTGGCATCAACATTTTTGTTACAGATCTTTTTGGGATGCCACCAGATACTTCCCGCCCAAATTTGTATCCAAAGTTTTGAGGAAGATCTTTGGGGATCGTTACCATGTATCCTTCTACCAAATTTGCTGGATCTAGGTCAAAAACTGTGTTAGATACACGCATTCCCATTTTTAACGTAGCGGTGGGACAGCTGGAGCTGCTTGGTTGGTCTGGGTGGGTGTGGCATCCAAAGTTAAGCTCTAGTGTTTTGGTGGCCGTCATCACTTAATTTTGCTCTAAATTTGGTAACTCTAGCTCAAAAACAGAGGTAACTACACGCTATTATGCGTGTTTAAAAGTTGGTGGCTGGGGGCGATATTGATATGCGCGGCATCCAAAGTTTTTTTGCAGATCTTTGGAGGTCGTTACCAGCTATCTTCCTACCAAATTTGGTGACTCTTGCTTAAAAATTGAAAAAGATAGATGAATTCCCGTTTTTGATGTGGCGGTGGGGACGCTGGGGGCAGCTAAGGTGGTATGGGTGGGCGTGGTATCCAAATTTTTGATGCAGTTTTTTGAGGGATATCGTCGCTTATCTTGACATCAAATTTGGTGGCTAAGCCTCAAGAATTGTGGAAGTTATAGGCATTTTTGATATCAAGCTTCGGGGGGCTGGGGGCGGAATTGGTGGTCGTGGCACCAAAATTTTAGATGCAGTTGTTTGGGGGATGCCAGTAGCTATCTCCCTACCAAATTCGGTTACTGTAAGGGTGTGGGAAACATAAGGATTTATCGATTTTGATTTATTGAATAAATCGATTTGCCAGTCGTGAAACCCCAATCTGTTTACCTTCGGTATCGAGTTTAAACAACTGAGTTATCCCTTGAAAAGTTGGGGTCACTGGTACCCGTAGCCTTTAAAGTACAGTATATATCTCAATGAAAGCCTTCACAGTTCTTTTTATATACTTAACTCATGGAATGCGTTAAAAGGGCATAAAGGAGGGTTTACAATGTCAGCTTGGTTTGGATTGAACTTTTTAAAAATCTGAAATGTACGCTGATAGTTAACAATGTCAACGTGAACATGTTCGAATTTTCGAAATTGTTAAACAGCTGTCTATGAATTATGAACAGCTGATGTTTGTTTTATGTTTGTGTCAAGAATTTATAAAGTGAATCAAAATGGAGAAAAAACAAGCAACTTTATAACCTTATAATTCAATGATGACGCAGGCAGTGCTTGCTGCTGCTGCTGTAGTTGAAGAGGAGAAGCCGCAGAGAAGTGCTCGACGGTGTTGGGCGCGAGAGCATTTGTTGCAGCGGGAACAATGCAATCAGCTGATTCGAACTCAGCTAACACTTGTGAAATGACGAAAAAATTAACGGTTTGTTTTTTAATTTAAAAACGGTTTTATTGTTATATATTCGTTAACATATACCAAATAAATATTAAATAGTGAATTCTATTATCATTTACCTCAGTTTTGAGCAAAATTGAGGCAAAAACTTTGGAGCTTTCAAGCACGTGTTACTAACTTCGACAATACAACATCTATTGACAACTTTTAAAACTAAATTTTCGAATAGCTATTTTTCACTCCAAGCTGAGGTGCAAGCGAAAGCGGTTTCAGATTGAGAGTGAGTGAGACGAACTTATGTGAAAAATATGTTTGTCAGACAGGAACAAAACATTTGCCAATCTCAAGCTGACATTGTAAACGCGCCTTAAAGCTTTTGTGCAAATGTATTAAAAACGCAGAAGAAAGCTCAATAGGTGCGGATATTTACACGCTGTTATTAATTCCACCTGTAAAATAACTTACATATTTGTTATTTATTAATTTATAAAATAAAATCAAAACTAATTTTAATTATGTATAGCTAAAATAATTATATTAAAAGTATAATATAGAATCTTTAAATCTAAGAGAATAAATTCATGTTTTCGTTTATTTGCGCATTTCTCTTAAACTACTGATCCGATAAAGTTCCGGTTTTAATACTCGATACCGAAGGTAAAGAGTATATTGAGTTTGTTTAATGTCCGTCATGGTGTCTGTCCGTCCGTATGTGTGCAAGTTTCTTTCACACCCTTCAAGCTAGAGACTTGAAACTATCCATTTATCTTTGGCAAAGTAATTTAAATTTTCAAGATGTCCTACGATATTTGGGGGCTGGCAAATCGATAAATTCGATAACTCAAAACCAATAAATCCGCATATTTCGCCCATGCTTACAGCTAGAATTAGCTGCTAGCAAGCCCCCAAAAATCTGCACCAAAAATTTTGGAGTCACGCCCACCCATTCTGCCCCCAGCCTCCTAACCCCATGTTTTACAAACTTTGAGCAATAGTCACCCAATTTGGAAGGAAGATAGCATTTGACATTTCCCAAATATCTGCATCAAAAGTTTGGATGCCACGCCCACCCATTCCGCCCCGAGCCCCCATTACCTCACGTTTTACAAACTTCGAGATAGAGTCACCAAATTTGGAAGAAAGATAGCAATTGACATATCCCAAATATCTGCATGAAAAGTTTGGCCACGCCCACCCGTACCGCCCCCAGCCCCCTTCTACCAGCTTTTTAAATTTTGAGGTAGAGTTCTCAAATTGTGTAAGAAGATAGCGTTTGAAATCTCATAAGGATGGGCAACAAAAATTTGGATGCCATGCCCACCCATACTGCTCACAGCCCCCTTTTCCCCACCTTTTACAAACATCGAGCTAGAGCCACCAAATTTGGTTTGAAGATAGCAATTGAGCACTAAGGTTGTTGATCATAGGTTTATTCGAAGTTCCAAAATACAGAGTCAGTTCTACCAGTTGGCTTCTTATTGGAGCAGGAGAAGTTGTTCTTATACTACGAATCCCCCTTATTCCATCTGACTAACTTTTTCAGTTAAAGAGACTTCAGTTCCCTCTTTAGTTATATATTTTGCTAGATTAAATTCTATCCTGGTGAATAGAGTATTGTGAGGACCACACACAAGATCCATACTGCAGGATGGGACGTGCTAGGGATGTATAAAGCGTTTTATTGGTGTAGAGATCATTAAACTCTTTCGACCACCGCTTGATGAAGCCAATGACATTAAAGGCTTTGTTGACCATCGATGAAATATGAGAGTCAAACTTTTATTTGGGGTCAAGAATAATACCCAAATCATTAATTTGAAAGATGCGGTCAAGTGGTGAAGCATCAAGCAAATAGTGAGCAGTTTGAGAAGTACTTCTACAAAATGACATGACTTTACATTTTGAACAGTTTAAATTCAGTAAGTTAGAACGCAGAATGCACCCAAATCCAACTCTAGAAAGTTACACAGGGAAGCATCATTCTAGGTGAAACATAGCTTCACATCGTCCGCAAACATATATACATGGGAGCTAGTTATAACAGATGGAAGGTCATTAATAAACAGATTAAATAGCAAAGGTCCAAGATGACTTCCCTGGGGAACACCAGAGGTAACAAAAATAGGTTAAGATACAGATGATTTAAAAACAACTTTTTGTGTTCGGCCACACAAGTACACCGAAAGCCACAACAGAGAATGACTAACAGAATCAAATGCCTTACTAAAATCGGTGTAAACAACGCACGTGGGGCCTTTTCTCGGATAGCTTATCAAAAATCATTTTTTTCATGAACGCGTTTGGCAAAAGTGAAATATGTAATCGATAGAGAATACTTCAAAGATTATGGATCCAAAAGATTTTTTAAATCGGTTAATAATTATGGGTGGTAGAGCTCCTCAAAGTTGAGTAATTTTACGTGAGTACGAAAAAATTACAATTTTTACAAAAATTTACCACTTTCGAACTGAATATTGGGCGACGTACACAACCGATCTTCGATCTTTTTTCTTTATCTGAAAAGTATGTTCAATCTCAGTGTTTTTCTGTATACAGTTTAAATATAGCTGAAATACTTATTAAATTAGAATCGTTTAAAAAATACACTAAATTTTGGCATTTTTTGAACTTGCGTGGACTATAACAAAAAAGTATCTCAGAGTCACGGTGGGACCACATGCATTTGAAAGCTATAATATATACCTTTCATATGTATATAGTCACAATCTGCGAAAATCTGCATTTTGGAAACGCGGCAGGTATAAGGAAGAAGAAGAGCGCATACAAATTTGGCTGTAGCGTGTGTGCTGTTTATTGACAACATTTCTAAATGTTGTATTATAAGTACTACCTGTCTATATATATCCCTTCTAATCTTTTTTTCCTTCCTATCCTTTCTAATTATCTGAATGGAAAAGGTCTGAGGAGGCAGGTAAATATAATTGTAGTTGATGGAAAGTTGCGGTACTACAGGTTATTTTTTTTTTAATTTCTGTATTTCCCCGTTTACCTATTTTTAATGTAAATCAATACCTTAGGTATATATTGTTTTTTACCTAGCTAATTGGAAAAGGGTTATACCAATTTTGCTTGCTTACCTAGCTAACTCAAAAATATGGTATAAAGTGCAAAATATGTCACTTGATGGCAACAGTTATTTCATAACTTCATAAGAGGAAACACTTGTTGTTTATTGCTGCGAACAATAAGAAATTTTCAGATTGAATAGTATTTTTCAATATAATTCACGAAATTTTGATAAATAAGCGCAATAATGGATTTAACAAATTCAAAGATTTTTGAACTTTTTCGTGCTTCTGAAAATATTAACGATTTTCAAGTGGCATTGCTTAAAGAGATTGGCGTACTCGAAAACGCTAGTTGTGCGCTTCAGACACAAATTAAATTCATTCACGCTAACTTGAAGCGAAAATGGAACTTGGTCCATAGAACCATGTCGGCTTTCATAAAAAAGCATGAAAATTGGTTGGAGGAATGTACAACATTCGGATATTCAGAACAGGAAGAAGTTTACCCATCGACTAGCCGAGGAAGAGGAAGGCCGCAAAAAAGTATGGAGAAGTGTTCATGTGTTACAAGGAAACGTAAGCTTGAGGATGCTACGGATAGCTTAACAGCTGAACATCTGTCGGAAGCACTTTCATCCAAGTACAATATGAAGGAACAAGAGAGGACAAGAGCGACAATTACGAAAGCTGTGCAGGTCGCCAGTCCTTTACGGCTGAATAGGATTAAAGAAAGTATTCCAACGCCACCAAACTCAGTCGTCATTAAGTACACTGATGAAGAAGCGTTTTCCCTATTTATGGACTTGGGACTGACTAAGGAGAAGTATGATATTTTACGCAGCTCCTTAAAAAAACATAACGTCAAAGTTCTTCCCGGATATAAAAAAATTGTATTTGCCAAAAAGGAAGCAGTGCCACCTAATACAATAATAACAGAGACATCTGTAGAAGTAAAACTCCAGGATTTAATGGATCACACTGCTAGGCGTATAGTTGAAAGTTTGCCTGATGGAGAGGTCGAGCTTCTTCCTGAAAATCTGACTCTACTCAATAAGTGGGGATGTGATGGATCGTCTGGACAAAGCATATACAAACAAATTATACAGACAGATGACGAAACTATTTCTGATGAAAATATGTTTATGGCTTCTGTAGTTCCCTTACGCCTTAGGAGTGAAACTTCTGAACATTGGAAAAATCGCCGACCATCATCGATTCATTATTGTCGCCCTATTTTCTTCAAATATGCGAAGGAGTCGTCTGAATTGATTAAATCAACTGTAACCGACATACAAAATCAAATTAGCCAACTGAAGCCCACTGTTTTTCAAACCAAGAGTGGAAAAACATTCACGGTCAAGTTTGATTTCTTCCTGACAATGATTGATGGAAAAGTCTTAAATGAAATTACAAACACCTCCTCAACATTGAGGTGTCCCATTTGTAAAAAAACTCAAAAAGACTTTCACAGTTTAGACGACTCAACGGGTGAGGAGAACTGCTACGAATATGGAATTTCTCCGTTGCATTGCAGAATAAAGTGTATGGAATTTATTCTGAAGCTCGCGTACACACTTCCTCGGCCAGGAGAAACAAAAACGGATAATTCGCCTAGTGAGGATATACAGAGAAGAAAGGAAGTTATACAAGCTGAGTTCTCTCGGAAGCTAGGAATAAAAGTTGACTGTCCAAAGCACGGATACGGGAATACGAATGATGGAAATACTTCGAGGAGATTTTTTGAAAATGATCAAATAACAACTTTGATAACAGGTGTTCATAATGAGATCATTAAAAGGTTGCTGTTATCCTAAATGTTATAAACTGCAAAGAAATGATAGATGGTGCAAAATTTGGCGAATACGCATCAAAAACAGCTCAACTTTTGACTGGATTGTATCCTCAGAAAAAAATAACCCCCACGGTACATAGGATTTTGGCTCATGGAAAGGACTTAATAGAATATCAGTGCTTACCTATTGGAGAGCTGTCCGAAGAAGCACAGGAATAAAAACACAAGGACTACAAGAGGTTCAGATACACTAATACGTGCAAAATTTCTCGGGTGCGACAAAATGGAGACCTTTTCAACATGCTGGCAGCCTCATCGGATCCACTTCTTGCATCGCTGAGACATGTGCGATCACGAAAGGATTTGGAAGATAGCAACTATAGTTCCGAAATGTTGAGTTTATTAGATGTTAACCTTACTAGCATTAATGTTGATGATTATTTGGTTGAAAATCAGCCATCGATAGCAAATATTAAAAATTAACCTCAAAAAATCACCCAAAAATAAGAATTTAAATTTTATCTATTTAAGTTAGAAAATCTAATAAAAACAACAAAAAATGCGAAATAGTCATTGAAGTTATAAAAAATTTTCAGTTATGATTAAAAACAACTAAAAACTTTGACCTTGAATATTTAATCACCATGGATACCTAGCACTCTTGGCGAACATTCATTTTAAAGCTTGAAAAGTCATCTATTAATTGCTTTTTAAATTTTTGACATCGCTTCATTAGTTTAGAAGATATGATTTTTTGTGCACAGTGGGGCCTTTGCTCATTTAGCTTATCAAAAATCATATCTTCTAAACTAATGAAGCGATTTCAATCATAGCATTTTAAGGGGTTTTCTTTAAATATCTTTATATTAGTCGCTGGACGTAATATCTTAAAATGGCCTGTTCTGATTAAATTCCCGATTGGTATATAATTGAATCTATATCATATAAGAGAAGTCAGTTTTTAAAGAGAAACGCTCAGACCAAACTACTGGACCTATTGTAATGAAATTTTGAAGGGATAGAGATTTGATAGCGAGGGTTCTGGATAAGACTGGAAATTTTCAAATTCTATAACTATAGAAACAAGTGGAAACGTTGCAGTCGGACGCAACCGACTGCGGTATACTCATTACCAGAGTTAAAACCGGTAAAAAAAAGAGGCCTGATTACAAAGCGGCAGGAGTGAACGCTGCCTTAAGATTCTCCGATGCAGATGGGGAAGCCACCAGCTATCTTCCTTCCAAATTTGGTGACTCTAGCTCAAAGTTTATAAAAGGTTGGGGAAAGGGGGGCTTGGGCCGGTATGGGTGGGAGTGGCATACAAATTCTTGATGCAGATCTTTGTGGAATGTCAATTGCTAACTTCAGACGACATTTGGTGACTCTAGATCAGAGAACTGCAACGAGTCAAACATTTTTGTTCATACTCGAGTACTGACGTGTACTTTGCTTGATTCTGTCAGTTTGATTCAAGTACATGTATCGAACCGTTCGTCTTCAACTCAGCGTCGACGAACAAGTTTTAATCATTACCGTTCAGCTCATACATGATTTGTTAACGAACGTTCGCGTCGCAAGCAATAACCGAAAATGAATCATACTTCGTGTTCGGGTTGCACATCATACCCGAATACTGATTTACTCATACCATTGCCGTTCACATTTTCATTGTTTTGCTGACAAGTGGCGTGTCATTAAGAATAATTAAATTTAAATTAAAGAATCTCTTGTTAATATGGAGCAAAACAATAAAACAATCACCGACAAAATTCAGTGCGGTACATATACATTAAGTGGTCAACGCAAAGGGCGAAGTTCTCTATGGAACATTTTGGCAGAAATAAAAAATGAAATAGATGAAGTTGTGCCCGGTTTTGTTTATTGTCGTACTTGTTCGGCTGTTTTAAAATACAAAAACGGACAAACTTCGAATTTGCACAGGCATAAGTGTTGCAAGGCTGCAAATAAGACAATTGTCTTAACACAAGTGTCTGCTGAGGACAAAATCGAGGCAACCAAAGTTTGCGCTAATTGGGTGACGGAAGATTGCCGACCGTTTTCTGCAGTAAAAGGTGCTGTTTTTGAATTAAATTAAATTACATTAAAAATAATTATTAATTAATTAACTAAAAGGTGCTGGCTTTATCAAAATGGTAAAATTTTTTGTAAAGCTCGGGTCTTTGTACGGCGAGAGTATAGATGTGGATGACCTCATTCCGGATCCGACAACAGTGTCGAGGAACGTGCAAAAGGCAGCAGATGAGAAAAAAAGAGAGCTGCGAGGGGAGATAACAGAAATTGTCCGCAGTGGAGGAGCATCAGCCACAATTGACATGTGGACAGACCATTATGTGCAACGTAATTTTTTAGGCGTCACGTTACACTACGTAGACAACAATAAATTTAATGGACTTGTGATTGGGATGAAGTCAATGGAGTTTGAAAGGACAACCAGTCAAAACATTATGAAAAAGTTGAAAAGCGTATTTCAACAATTTGGCGTGGACAACATAGAGCCAGTTAAATTTGTAACTGATAGGGGATCAAACATTATTAAGGCTCTGGAAAACAATACCAGAATAAACTGCAGTAGCCACTTGCTGTCCAACGTACTGGAAAAATCATTTTCAGTTTGCACGGAGCTGGCAGAGACCACAGAAGCGTGCAAAAAAATAACAAAGTACTTTAAAAAAGCAAATCTGCAACACCTTTTAGCGACGTCGCTAAAAAACCAGTGCCCAACAAGATCGAACTCCCATTATAGGATGCTTAAGTCCATCCATGATAACTGGGCTGATATTAATAGAATTTTGGCACAAAAGGACGAAAGTCGACGACTACTCAATGTTAACATAACCGTTGTTCAATCATTAGTAGAGGTTTGTGAGCACCTGGAAATTGTTTTTAAAAAACTGCAGTTCACAAAAGCACCATCGTTGTGCTATGTTATCCCGTCAATAATGACTATTAAGCAAAATTTATGCCCAAGCCCAGAGGACATTCCAACGATAGCAAACTTAAAATTAAACATTTTGGAAAATATTGAGAATATATGGATGGTTAATTTAAGTATTTGGCATAAAGTTGCATTTTTTTTGTACCCGCCAGCTATAAGCGTGCAAGAAACTGAACTCAATCGGTTAAAAGAATTTTGTGTTGACTTAATTTTGTCAAACACACATAAAAATGTCCCATTAACGCCCTCAACTCCAACATCAACCTCCATATTTTCGTTTGATTCGAACAGCCTCACTGATAGCTTTGCCGAAACTGAAGAAACTGAAGAAGTTCCGCTCTCAAACAGCTCAGGCGATGCCTTTTTTTTTCACAGTTAATGGGCAAGCCGGCTATTAAAACAATCGAAACTCCTAGCGAAGAGGTCAATAGATATGCTTCAGAAAAAGTTGAGATGTCTGCTAGTTTTAAGTTGCTTGAGTGGTGGACAAGCAATAAAACAAAGTTTCCATTTTTGTATGAAGTTGCTATGCAAATACATTCAATACCAGCTAGTAGTGCAGCGGCTGAGAGATCATTCTCGTTAGCGGGAAATATTATTACAGAGAAGCGCAACAGGCTTGCACCAGGCTCTGTTGACAGCTTCATTTTTCTAAACTCAATTTATAAAAATAATAATGGAGAAATTTAATTAATAATGTTAAAATAATTAATAATGTTAAATAAAATTCGATACGAAATTATTTTTGAATAAGAAAATATGTATCTTTTGATTTATTTAAATTTTTTATTTCAAATAATTAAATATAATGAAGTTTGTTATGTTATCTCTAATATGTGTTTCAAATATATTTTTTCACTTTTATCTTGAACACATTGTGTGTACACATCAAACCCTTCTAACATACGATTCATACCCAAAATCATACATTTTTACTCGAGTATGCCTCACATGATTTAAATCAATCGAACATTACTCGAGTAAAATTGCCTTTACTCGAAGCTTACACTATGTTCGTTTCAGTGAATCGTCACGCAACAATGATCTGACACGGTTTGATTGTAACCGAAGCAGCCCATACCGATACTCGGTCGTGATTGTCTAACACGAGACGGTTCACGTTGAATCGATTGAAAATGTTTGGTCAAGTGACTTGATTTGATTTGATTGCATTTTTGGCAAGAGTGTTTGCTCATACTTAATCATACTCGTTGCAGTTCTCTGCTCAAGATCGAAGTTTGTAAAAAGTGGGGAAAGAGGGCTGGGGGCGGTATGGGTGGGCTTGGCATCCACATTTTTTCTGCTGATCTATGTGGAATGTCAATTGTTATCTTCATACCGAATTTGGTGACTCTAGCTCAATATTTGTAAAAGGTGAGGAAAGGGGGGCTGGGGGTGGTATGGGTGGGCGTGGCATACAAATTCTTGATGCAGATCTTTGTGGAATGTCAATTGCTAACTTCAGACGACATTTGGTGACTCTAGATCGAAGTTTGTAAAAAGTGGGGAAAGAGGGCTGGGGGCGGTATAGGTGGGCATGGCATCCACATTTTTTCTGCTGATCTATGTGGAATGTCAATTGTTATCTTTATACCGAATTTGGTGACTCTAGCTCAAAGTTTGTAAAAAGGTGTGGAAAGGGAGGAGGGATGGGTGGGCCTGGCCCCAAAACTTTAATGCAGATTTTTGGGGGTCGTTGCCAGCTTTCTTCCTACCAAATTTGGTGGCTCTAGCTCTATAGCTCTGGATGATACACGCATTCTCGTTTTTGACGAAGCGTTGGAGCGGACGGGAGCGGCTAGGGCGGTATATGTGGGCGTGGCATCCAAACTTTTTATGCAGGTTTTGGGGGGTCATCATCACCTATCTTGGCACCAAATTTGGTGGGTCAAGCTCAAAAACTGTGGGAGATATAGGCTTTTCTGATTTCAAAATACGGGGGGCTGGGGCGGAATGGATAGGCGTGGATCCAAAATTTTTGATGCAGTTTTTTGAGGGTTGCTAGTAGCTATCTTCTAACCAAATCTGGTAGTTTTAGCTGTAAGGATGTGCGAAATATGTGGATTTATCGGTTTCGAGTTTTCGAATTTATCGATTTGCCAGCCCCTCAGTTATTGTAGAACCCCAATCTTGACACTTTAATTTACTATCCCATTGATAAAGAGAATTGGAAAGTTTCAAGTCTCCAGCTTGAAGGGTGTGGAAAAAGTTGCGAACATACGGACAGACAGACGGTCAGACACCATGACGGACATTGCACAAAACCAATATACTCTTTACCTTCGGTAACGAGTATAAAAAATCCCGATCGATCAACAATTCGAGTTGGAGCATACCGAGCAATCTGCCACTTGCTGACCCGTACTTCAGCAAACCAGGCAAAACGATCTGTTGATTGGAGCAGAGCATTCTTACTCAATACTGCTCCCTCAGCAACACAGAATATTACATTCTGGACCAACTATGCAAAAGACCGAATTCGGTTGGATTGTTGCAGAAAAAGTTAAGGCAGCAAATTAATCATCAGTCATTTGTGCGGCAGCAACTAATGAGGAAACTAATGAACTATTAGAACGATTTTGGACGCTGGACAACATGGAAACAGCAGAGAGACACCGAACACCTGTTGAGGCCCATTGCGAAAAGCATTTTTTGGAGAATTTGCAATTAGCAGTGGACGGCCGACTCATTGTGAAGCTTCCATTTTCTGAACACTATTCAGCCCTGGGAGATTCCATGGAGATTGCGACAAAACGATTTTTATATTTGGAGCGCAGAGCTAATGCAGATACGTGGAAGCAATAAGCAGTGTTCATGTCGGAATTTGAGAATCTAGGACACATGAAAGAAGTGTCACCACAATAGATTCCCAGAAGTCGTTACTTCATCCCTCATCATTGTGTGCAAAAACCAGATATCCGCACTACAAAGCTACGAGTAATTTTTGACGCAGCCTGCTAAACGTCGACAGGAAAGTCATTTAACGACATATGGCAAGTAGGACCCACTGTGCAAAGTGGCCTAATGTCAATCTAGTTAAGATTCAGAACACACAAATATGTGTTCACTGCGGACATTGAAATAATTTACCGCTAGATTGGGTCAATCCGGAGAACAAATTTCACCAGATGATTGTTTGGAGAAACAATCCCAAGGAGCAGCTAAGGTACTAAAGACTCAAAACAGTTACCTACAGTTAACTTACGAAAATGGTGCTTGAACAACGAGCAACTGTTGCAAGGGATACATAAGGACGACATTGCAAGCGAAGTAAACTTCGAGGACACAGTGGACAGTTACAGGATCAAGACATTGGGTCTTTTTTGGATGCCCAAAATCATCATTCCGAGTAACCTGGAAAAGAAATCTAAGCATATAAGCCTGACAATATCCCCATCTACAATAGGTGAAGAATTGTACACTTGCAGACACAGTCATTCGTTCCACAAGTTGCAACGCATTGTGGCTTACATGTTGCGCTTCTGTTACAAAAAATACAGATCAGCAACTTCTACACTCTGCATCAAAGAATTGGATTACGCTCGCAACCTAATTTTGCGGACAGTACAACAAGTTGAATTCACTGCTTATCTCAAAATGTTGCGACGCTACAATACGGTGGACAAAAAAAGTCCTATTTCATCGCTGTGGCCTATACAAGGTGCAGACGGTCTTATGCGAGTTGGAGGTCAATTGGAGCAAGCCCCACTCCCATATAATGCGAAACATCAGATTTTATTGCCTTACAATGCTCCAATTGTAAAATTGCTATTTCGTGAGTTGCATGAAGATAAAATGCATTGCGGCGCTCAAGCCTTACGAGCAACGGCAAGACAACAATAATGGATCCTGAACGACAAAACAATGTCAAGAAACATCATTCACAACTGCGTGAAATGCAACCAACAAGTATGAAGCTCTTATAGAGTCGTCATGAGGCCGAATTCTGACTGCCAGTTGGAATATGAAATCGTGGCGACACCTCTCTCACAGAGCGCTGTTTCTCTGCCAGCGCATTTCGTGCCCGAGTTTCAAGTCACTCGGCTTGCCGACTGTGCTACGCTTTTTTTCTCTCCTACCACAGCCAGCCAGCCATACTGTGTGTATGCGCCAGTAGCCAGCGATTTTGCAGCGCGCAGACCCTTGTGTTTTGGGCTGATCGCCTGTTATCACATGCTTATGAGCGTGTGTATTCTTCATATGATCATATGGTATGCCTCCTTCCTTTTCGTTCTTGTGACCTAGCTGTAAAGCAGCAATACACAAATGTGTATTCATATCAACATACATATATTTCATATGTTTTGCAGGTTTTGTGGTCGGGGCTTTGAAGTGATTTTTGCTATTTTGTTTGGGCTGGGTTCCATAATCAATTTTGCGACGTTGCCATAGCTTCATAGCACTATATCCACATACATATATATTTCCATGTTTGCAGTTTTGCTGGGATAAAAGCTTTGTAGCGATTTTTGTTATTTTGCTTGGGCTGTCTAGTGTTAGTGCCTTTGTATATCTACATGGCATATTTTAATGTATGCGTAGCATTTGCCATGGCATTCATTGACCTTTCTCTATTATCAATTAAATTTGGTGTATTTTGCCTACAAAAACCTAAAAAGCAATACTTCCAAGGCAGTCAAATATCATATTTTGTGCTGATCGACCATTTGCATTATCAGGCGAACAGCAAAATAAACAAGCGTCTAGTAAAATAAGCAGGCAATTATTAGTTTGGCGGTATCCCTTGCAACAGTTGCTCGTTGTTCAAGCACCATTTTCGTAAGTTAACTGTAGGTAGCTGTTTTGAGTCTTTAGTACCTTAGCTGCTCCTTGGGATTGTTTCTCTAAACAATCATCTGGTGAAATTTTTTCTCCGGATTGACCCAATCTAGCGGTAAATTATTTCAATGTCCGCAGTGAACAAATATTTGTGTGTTCTGAATCTTAACTAGATTGACATTAGGCCACTTTGCACAGTGGGTCCTACTTGCCATATGTCGTTAAATGACTTTCCTGTCGACGTTTAGCAGGCTGCGTCAAAAATTACTCGTAGCTTTGTAGTGCGGATATCTGGTTTTTGCACACAATGATGAGGGATGAAGTAACGACTTCTGGGAATCTATTGTGGTGACACTTCTTTCATGTGTCCTAGATTCTCAAATTCCGACATGAACACTGCTTATTGCTTCCACGTATCTGCATTAGCTCTGCGCTCCAAATATAAAAATCGTTTTGTCGCAATCTCCATGGAATCTCCCAGGGCTGAATAGTGTTCAGAAAATGGAAGCTTCACAATGAGTCGGCCGTCCACTGCTAATTGCAAATTCTCCAAAAAATGCTTTTCGCAATGGGCCTCAACAGGTGTTCGGTGTCTCTCTGCTGTTTCCATGTTGTCCAGCGTCCAAAATCGTTCTAATAGTTCATTAGTTTCCTCATTAGTTGCTGCCGCACAAATGACTGATGATTAATTTGCTGCCTTAACTTTTTCTGCAACAATCCAACCGAATTCGGTCTTTTGCATAGTTGGTCCAGAATGTAATATTCTGTGTTGCTGAGGGAGCAGTATTGAGTAAGAATGCTCTGCTCCAATCAACAGATCGTTTTGCCTGGTTTGCTGAAGTACGGGTCAGCAAGTGGCAGATTGCTCGGTATGCTCCAACTCGAATTGTTGATCGATCGGGATTTTTTATACTCGTTACCGAAGGTAAAGAGTTTGTTGGTTTTGTGCAATGTCCGTCATGGTGTCTGTCCGTCTGTCCGTCCGTATTTGTGCAAGTTTTTTCCACACCCTTCAAGCTAGAGACTTGAAACTTTCCAATTCTCTTTATCTATGGGATAGTAAATTAAAGTGTCAAGATTGGTTCTACGATAACTGGGAGGCTGGCAAATCGATAAATTCGATAATTCAAAAACGATAAATCCGCATATTTCACACATTCTACTGCTAGAACTACCAAATTTGGTAAGAAGATAGCTACTAGCAACCCCCAAAAAACTGCATCAAAAATTTTGGAGCCACGCCCACCCATTCCACCCACAGCCCCCACGCATTTAAAAGTCAAAAAAGACCATATCTCCCACAGTTTTTGAGCTAGAGCCACCAAATTTGGTGCCAAGATAAGTGATGATGACCCCTCAAAAAATGCATCAAAAGTTTGGATGCCATGCCCACCAATACCGCCCTAGCCGCCCCCATCCGACCCAACGCTTCGTCAAAAACGGGAACGCGTGTATCTTCCAGAGAAGTGGATCTAGAGCCACCAAATTTGGTAAGAAGATAGCTGGCAACGACCCCCAAAAATCTGCATCAAAGTTTTTGAGCCACGCCCACCCCTTTCCCCACCTAGAGTCACCAAATTTGGTATGAAGATAGCAATTGACATTTCACATTGATTTGCGTCAAAAATTTGGATGCCACGCCGACCCATTCCGCCCCCAGCCCCCCTTTCCCCACTTTTTACAAACTTCGAGCTAGAGTCACCAAATTTGGTAGTTAGATATCAATTGACATTCTACAAAGATCTGCATCAAATATTTCGATGCCACGCCCACCCATACCGCCTCCAGCCCCCCTTTACCCACCTTTTAGAAACTTTGAGCTAGAGTCACCAAATTTGGAAGGAAGATAGCTGGTGGCATCCCCATCTGCATCGAAGAATCTTTAAGGCAGCGTACAGCCCTGCCGCATCCGTACCCCTTTGCAATCAGGCTTTTTATACTCGATACCGAAGGTAAAGAGTATATTGGTTTTGTGCAATGTCCGTCATGGTGTCTGTCCGTCTGTCCGTCTGTCCGTCTGTCCGTCCGTATGGTTGCAAGTTTTTTCCACACCCTTCAAGCTAGAGACTTGAAACTTTCCAATTCTCTTTATCTATGGGATAGTAAATTAAAGTGTCAAGATGGGGGTTCTACGATAACTGGGGGGCTGGCAAATCGATAAATTCGATAACCCAAAACCGATAAATCCACATATTTCGCACATCCTTACAGCTAGAAGTACCAAATTTGGTAAGAAGATAGCTATTAGCAACCCCCAAAAAACTGCATCAAAAATTTTGGAGCCACGCCCCCCCATTCCGCCCCCAGCCTCCCCGCATTCAAAAGTCAAAAAAGATTATATCTCCCACAGTTTTTGAGCTATAGCCACCAAATTTGGTGCCAAGATAGGTGATGATGACCCCCTAAAAACTGCATCAAAAGTTTGGATGCCACGCCCACCGATACTGCCCTAGCCGCCCCCATCCACCCCAACGCTTCGTCAAAAACGGGAATGCGCGTATCTTCCAGAGTTGTGGAGCTAGAGCCTCCAAATTTGGTGGGAAGATAGCTGTTAACGACCCCCAAAAAACTGCATCAAAATTTTGGAGCCACGCCCACCCATTACGCCCCCAGCCCCCCCGCATTTTGCAATCAGAAATGGCTATATCTCCCACAGTTTTTGAGCTATAGCCACCAAATTTGGTGCCAAGACAGGTGATGATGACCCCCTGAAAACTGCATCAAAAGTTTGGATGCCACGCCCACCGATACTGCCCTAGCCGCCCCCATCCACCCCAACGCTTCGTCAAAAACGGGAATGCGTGTATCTTCCAGAGTTGTGGAGCTAGAGCCACCAAATTTGGTAGGAAGATAGCTGGCAACGACCCCCAAAAATCTGCATCAAAGTTTTGGAGCCACGCTCTCCATTTCGCCCCCCTTTCCCCAATTTTTACAATGTTCGAGCTAGAGTCACCAAATTTGGTATGAAGATAGCAATTGACATTTCAGAAAGATCTGCATCACAAATTTGGATGCCACGCCCACCCATACTGCCCCCAGCCCCCCTTTCCCCACTTTTTACAAATTTCGAGCTAGAGTCACCAAATTTGGTATGAATATAGCAATTGACATTTCACAAAGATCTGCATCAAAAATTTGGATGCCACGCTCACCCAAACCGCCCCCAGCCCCCCCTTTCCCCACTTTTTACAAATTTCGAGCTAGAGTCACCAAATTTGGTATGTAGATAGCAATTGACATTCCACAAAGATCTGCATCAAAAATTGGGATGCCTCGCCCACCCATACCGCCCCCAGCCCCCCTTTCTCCACCTTTTACAAATTTCGAGCTAGAGTTACCAAATTTGGAAGGAATATAGCTGGTGGCATCCCCATCTTTATCGGAGAATCTTTAAGGCAGCGTACACCCCTGCCGCATCCGTACCCCTTTGCAATCAAGCCTCTTTTTACCGGTTTTAATACTGGTATCGAGTATGCCGCAGTCGGTTGCGTCCGACTGCAACGTTTCCACTTGTTTTTTACCGGTTTTAATTCTGGTAACGAGTATACCGCAGTCGGTTGCGTCCGACTGCAACGTTTCCACTTTTTTTTTTTGTTTTTGGTACAAAGTAAAGAACTGACCTTTTATTCATGAAAGTAACAATATTTATAGGAAAAAACAGCTTGTTGCATGCATATGTGTTATATCAATATAAATTGGGTTATTGTGAACGCAGCAATTGCTTGTCAATGCAGAATTGCATATTGGCAATTTCTGCGTTGACTGACCGCGTTTTTGGTAACTCGTTCTGCGTAGTAGGTTTCGCTATGATCAGCAGTTTTTTGTACTTAAGACAATAAAACTTATGGTGTTGCATATTATTGACCTAGTTAAGTTATAATTGTCTGTCATATATTTTGTGTGCTGTAACTTAAATGTATATTTACACCTAAACACAGAAGATGGCAAAGATGAAGACTTACGTTTTTAGTTAAAAAATTTCTAAAACTGTTTAGGATCACGTGAAAAGTTTAATCTACAATGATTAAGATAATTATTATAACAAGATTTGTTAACAGAAATAAAACTAGACTTTGCTATTAGATACGAAAGTAAACCTATTTTAATTCCCGATTTTGAAAATTTAGTTTCAATTTCGATAATTCCCTCGTTAATCAAGGTGGTTTATGATCCAGAGAGCTGGTTTGATCGTGATCGAATCGGTCCGATCAAACTCGCTTCAATCTGATCACAACCAGTACAGCCCTTCGCAACAACATGTTCGATCAAGTTCCGTACACAATACGAAACAATCGTTCAGTTGGCATAATTGCTTTGCTTACTGATCGCAACTGATTTTTAGGTTCGGGTATGATGATCGAAAATGATTGTAAAGTAAACGACGATCAGGTCGAACGATGCATAGAAATTCAGATTTCGCTCATGTTGTGATTGAATAGAGTAAACCAATCAGATCGATAGATGCGTTGTAAAATGTGAGCCACTATATGGCTGTGGCTCTCTGCTTAGTTCAACCAGCACCGTAAAAAATATTAATGTGGTTGCATATTTGTGTTTTTTGAGGAAATGAGTTGTGATGTATAAAGTTAAAAAAACTATATCATTTCATTTATTTCCTAATCTAATAAAAGCATAGCAATGCTTAAAACTAACAAAATAAGAACAAATTAAATTTAAATTAAAGTCAGTTATATATTTAAAACATCTGATTCTTATAAACCAAAATTTTTATAAAAAGAATTTAAAAATAATAAGCTATAAACGGAACCTGGTCCTAACCTATTTCGTTTCTCCGTTATAACGTTTCCGATTATGAAAAGTAAACTGCAGGTTTTTAGCAAGTGCACGACAAGTTCGGCTTGGGTTGAGTCGAACCGCCCGATCACGATCAAACAGCGTGATTGTGAGCAACCTGATAGTGACAAAAATTTTTGATCACTCTTTGTTGCTCATACTAAACGTTCGATCACACAAATGTACGAATCGATTGACAATGATTCGAACTGAATGTTCGCTTTGATCACACACACTTAAGATCATTCTTTTTTGTTGAAGCAAAGTTTTTATTCACAAAAAATCCAATCAATGATCGGGTATGCAAGAAAAATTTTTGATTGTTGCAGCTCTCTGTTATGATCACTTAAAGAACAAGTGAGGGGAACACAAAAATCCAAAAGCGAATTCAAGGTCTTATAAATTATTGCAATGGAAGTTTTTATATCACTACAAGAATAAAGGTGAGACCAATTAGTATGTTGAAGAAGATAGTATAATTTAGTAAAGTTAGTTTTACGAAAACAACGGGTTTTTAAAAAATTAGATTCTGGACGAAGGCTAAAAATTTCGAAGGATAGTTCTAAGGTTGGATGGTAGGTATCTTCCGGACATTACTGCAATTTGAGTCCGAAACAAACATCAAGTATAATGTTCTACCACTATAATTATGCACCCTGTTAACTTGCGATAGGTCTAACTCCAGTAGGCCATCGATAAAATCATCAAAAGTGACTGGTAATACCGCCGAAGATGTGTCATTCACAGACCATACAAAATGTGGCAGATTAAAATCACCTACCACTATAAGATGATCCGTATCCGTCAACAATGACGAAACAAGTTGCAGGGCACTCAGATGGGATGAGTAAATGTTAATATCAGAATGAGGAGGAATATAAGCACAAGAAACATACAGTGAACGGCCGTTTTATAATATTTTAACACATAAAAATTCTATTTCCGGAAGATTGTGCGAATAAATCTGTTCAGAGGAAGTACTAGAGTCAACAGCAATGGGAACACCCCTTGCGGGAAGTGCTATCGCATCTGTACAAGTTATTTTTAGAAGGAAAAACTGAATAATCTGAAATATCGGGTTTTAACCATGTTTCTGTAAATGCGATGATTTGCGAATCAAGCTATATTCTGTTAACATATAAGTTAGCAAGTTTAGGGTTAAGGCCTCTAACATTTTAAAAGGCTAAGCTAATTACATATGAAGGTTTTTTGCCGCCGAGGTGGAAGCAACAGGGTGGCTAATAGGCGGTGCACGACTAATTCTAATACCATTATTATTGTTAGTATTATTTAGGGTATTCAGTAGCTATTCTATGTGCGTAAAGTGCTAAAGTGTTATATGAAAGCCTTACAACAAACACAAAGAAGCATTTTTAACACAGCAAACATGCCCCTGGGTATGTTTGCTACTATTGTACTATATGTGTTATTGAGTGGTTGCCAGACTATTTATAAAATCAGCTGCTTTCGGGATTATTGAATTAGTGAAATTAGGTCACACTAGGCGAGTTTTGGTTGTAAAAGTAAGTAAATTTTATGATTTATTAATTTAAAAGACTAAACTGATGTTTTTAACAGTGGAAAGGAAGAAAAAATACGAAATGATTTTCAATTCAAAAATTTGCAGCTGGGAAAAGAGGATAGCATGCAAAAATTAGAGCTAGAAGTAAAATATAAGAATGCTTAAGTGTTGATATAAATAAAAAAACATTTATTTTCTGAATAATAAAGAAAGTTTTTCAATTATTATGTATGAAAACAACAACTTTTTTCAGCTTATCAATTGCTCAATTCAATTTAACTTTCGATTGTATTGTCATCGAACTGGCAAACAGCTGACTTAGCACAAATACGACAAAAGAAACGTAAAAAGTGCACTCACTAGCTACACTGTATTATATATAACACTTTACGCACATAGCATAGCTACTGAGTACCCTAATTATTTCGCCTATTCACATATTCCTTCACAACGAGCTGCGGCGGCCAAAACTTTTCAGAACAAATCGTCGAGAAAAGTTCGGGCGGAGCACTCAACTTCAAAGAAGATATACTTCGGGCATGTTTAAATTCAAACTGTTAAACAATAATAATTGGAAAATTAATTTTACTCTTAATATAAATGCAGTTACGTCATCCGAGGAAGTATCGGATGCTAGCCTAGAGACAAAAATATATTAGTTTAAAGGAACAACAACAAGAGGCTTGTGAGCCTCAGCTGTACCTAGAGTGGGATTATAAGGAACGCAAGCTGATGAACCGAAGGGCTCATTTATGGGATCGGAAGTTATAAACTTAATAATAGAGCTTCATGCCCTTTTATCAAATCATGCGCACGCTTCCCATGCGCTTACCTTAGGTTATGGTGGTAGTGAGAGGTTCGAAAACCCCCCACTCACATAGGGCATTTATTGGCCCGTTGTGATGCTGCATCTTGGACTTCACCCATAGAAAAACCCGTCTACCCAGACACAGAATGTGTCACATCGCTTTCGAAGACAGGATATTTTCGGGCTAGTACCCGCCAGTTTAGAGAGGTCCGATAAGAAGAAAGAACCAAGAAGGCGATTTCTGTTCTTGTAGAGTGCTGGACAGTCGCAGAAAAGGTAGGAAACAGTTTCTCGACAGCTTCTGCAGAAATCATTAAAAAGGGATGGAAGTCTCGCTGCGTTAGTCCCTATAAGCCTGTGCCCCGTAATAGCCCTGATTACGGCAACACAGCCTTATCTGTTTAGGTGGATTAGGTCTTAGGAGCGCTTCTTGCAGCGCGTTGGCAATGTTTGCCTAGCAATCCCACCCGTGGCGGTGGTAAGCTGCCATCACTTGTTAGCTTCGTGTTTGAAATGTGATCGAACTCTACGCTTGCAGCTGGCAATGGGGATACCCAAGCTCTCCTTATCTGTGAGGAGAAGCATGGTAGTACCATGCCTTGCCAGCTCGTCTGAGGTGTATTTCGAACTGCTCTGCCATCTCTTGCAGATATCTGCGGCAGTTAGTGACTGATATCGCATTAAGAGATTTTATAGCCGCCTAGCTATCTGAAAATATGCAGATCTTAGCTGCAGAGCATTTAGTTTTAGTATTGCAGCGATCTCGGCTTGAAACACAATGCAATGATGGAGAAGGCTGAGAGATTTACTGCTGGGAGGCTCTTCGCAAAATACGCCTCCCCCTACCCGGTCGTCTAGCTTTGAGCCATCGGTGTAAATTTTAACTGAGTTTGACGGCTCTGGCGTGCCTGAGCACCATTCGCCTCTTTGGGGGATTAGTATGTGGAAAGGGGTTTTGGGGAATTCCTGTGGACAGCAATAGTCCGTGTTTGAGGGTTAGTGAGTTTCCTACAAGAATATTGGAGTGTCCGTAGTTCTGATCGGACCACTGCTTTGTTTCCCTATTGCGTAGGGCAGAGAGAGTTAGAGTGGTAGTGGAAGGTTTCGATTGCCCCCCACTTACATAAGCCACGTGTTGGCCCATTTTGGTGCCGCGTTTGGACTTAATCCAAAAACCGTCTACCCAGACAATGAGCGTGTCGCACCGCCTTTGAGGGCGTGGTCCCAGCCCGAGGTTTGAATGAAAGACAGGATATTTTTATACCCTTAACCCATAAAATGGGTAAATAAGGGTATAAAAGTTTTGTGCAAAAGTATGTAACAGGCAGAAGGAAGCATCTCCGACCCTATAAAGTATATAGATTCTTGATCAGCATCAATAGCCTAGTCGATTTAGCCATGTCCGTCTGTCTGTCCGTCTGTCTGTCTGTATGATCGCGTGGATCTCAGAGACTACAAGAGCTAGAGACTTAAGATTTGTATATAAGTTCTCCTATACCATGAGCAGAACAAGTTTGCTTCAAATTATCGATAACTATTCTGGTTTCCGATATACACATAATATCGATAACAAAAAATATCGAATTTGGAAAATCTAAAAATGAGATTTGAAGTAATTGGTAACGATAGAACTTTTCTGAAAATTTCGTCCAAATCGGTTAAGAAACACCGGAAATATCGAGCTTAATCGATTGAAGCTAAGTTAGACCCCTTTTACACGATGAAGTTTTTGCGTCTGAAGCATTCGTTTGTAGGCAAAGGGAGTAGAGGGGTTACAGCTGCAAGCAATGCTTCATGACTTTTGTAGCAATGATTTATTTTTCTCATTTTGCTTTGCCTTATTCCGATAGCATGTAAACACAGAGTTGCACAGTGTTTGATGTGAATAATAAAGTTATCGATGCGAAATATCGCACAAGCAAATATTAGCCCCAATAGTAAATACATTGTTTTGGTTAAGAAATTATTAATAGTAATGTTCACTGAATCCGTTTTATTTACTTGTTACTTCTTAAATCAATTATATGTTAACAAATAATACAATCGATGGCAAAGACGTATGTTTATCGACCATAAATTTAAATCAGAGTTGCATTTACAAAGAAAATGTTGCATGAAAAAACTTCATCGTGTAAATGCGACCAGATTTGCGAAGATGTTTTAAAGCAGAATGAAAAAAAACTTCATCAAAAAACTTCATCGTGTAAAAGGGGTCTCAGTATACCAAAGTTTTATATAAATTTAATTTATTTATTGCAACTGGGTTCAGGGTATCTTCTAGTCGGGCTCTCCCGACTGGAGCCTTCTTACTTGTTCAATTTAATATCCGCAATTTGAAAGAAGGACCATAGATAGCGATTTCTGTTTTTGCAGAGTGCCGGACAGTCGCAGAAAAGGTGGGAAACTGTTTCCTCCTCCTCCTCGTCACGACAGCTTCTGCAGAAATCATTTGAAGGGGCTAGAAGTCTCGCTGCGTGAGACCCCACTAGCCAGTGCCCCGTAGTGGCCCTGATTACCGCGGCACAGCCTAATCTGCTTAGGTGGATTAGGTCTGAGGAGCGCTTTTTGCAGCAAGTTGGCCAGGTTTGCCTAGCAATCCTACCTGAGGCGGTGGTAAACTGCCACCCCTTGTTAGCTTCGAGTTCAAAGTGCGATCGAACTTTGAGCTTGCAGCTGGCTATGGGAATACCCCAGCCCTCCTTGTCTGTGAGGAGAGGCATGGTAGTGCCATGCCTTGCCAGCTCATCTGCTATGCAGTCGCCCTCGATGGCTTTGTGTCCGGGCACCCAAATGAGGTGTATTTCGAACTGCTTTGCCATCTCGTGTAGAGATCTGCGGCAGTTTGTGACAGATATCGAGTTGGATGCTATCGCTTTTAGAGATTTAATAGCCTCATTTGCGTAGCATTCACATTCGGAAATGCATGAGAGTGCTTCCTGTATGGCAGCGATCTCAGCTTGAAATACGCTGCAGTGATCAGGAAGGTTGAACGATTTGTTGATAGACAGCTCCTCGCAAAAGACGCCTCCCACTACCCGGTCGTCTAGCTTAGAGCCGTCGGTGTAAATTCTTACTGAGGCGGTCCGCCCTGGCGTGCCTGAGCACCAATCCTCCCTTCGGGGGATTAGTGTGTGTAAAGGGGTTATGGGGAATTCCTGAGGACAACAATAGTCCGTGTTAGAGGGGATAAGCAAGTTACCCACTAGAATATTAGAGTGTCCGAAAATCTGCTCGGACCACTGCTTATAGGCCGAATACACGTGCAGCATGCTGCGCGCAGCCTCGTGTACGTGTGAATTTAAGCAAAGCATTTCTCTTTGCTTAAGTCTCTTACATGTGACCGAAATGGGTTATGTGTGAGCGAATGAGAAGGTTATAGAAAGCTTTATGATTTATTATTATTATTTTATTAGAAAATAATAATACTCAAATATATTTTATTTACTTATATTTATTTAATTTAAATATATTTTTTTTTACTTTGAATAGCATTTGCACATTTGTCCAGTACAATACAAATATTAATTCGTACATATACAGGCATATACTCTAAATATATTTAAAATACAAACACAAAATCTAGTATTTCATATAATGCATCGAGGTTCACTTTGCATAAAATGAAAATCAACAGCAAATAAATACAAACACTTGTCGTAGTTAAATTGTGCAGCTGTACGAAATTAAAACCATTTAAAATTAATTAAAGAGACCGTCTTTGCATACGTCAATGGGCGAAAATATCAAAAGAGCCCACGCAAAGATAAGAGAGTGGGCGTAAATGAGCAACAACAAACACACATGCTGCGTGCAAAATATCAAATCATTTTGATATTTGGCTCGCAGCATAAGAGCGATGTGCGCGCTCTTGTCAAACTTTGAGCAGCCTCTTTGGGCTTTTGATCAAGAGCGGACTCACATGCACGACAACCACAGTCACATTTTGTAAATGTATTCGTAGGCTGCGCGCAGCATGCTGCACGTGTATTCGGCCTATTAGTTTCCCTCATGTGTAGGACAGAGAGAGTTGCTACTAATTTCCTCATTTGGTCTATTGGTAGAAGATTCAGTATGTTGTCAAATGCCTCAGTTAGTTTTGTTCATCACAAACAACCCAAAGGAAACGAACAGCCTACTCCTGGCTACTCACTTTCCTGGGTGCGTGGCTATGGAGCAGCCCATTTCAGAGAGTGAGGCACCAACCTACCTCTCTGGGATTGGAGAGTGCCCACACCTGCACGTGGCTATGGTGGCAGACTCCAATGGGGCTGAGGGAAGGGAACCCCCCTATCGCTCAGAACGTGTTGGAAACATGCCCTATAGACTGTTTCATCAAAATAGCGTACAATGGGCTATACAGAGTTTCAGTCCATACAAATCCCTTGGACCAGATGGAATATATCCGTGCTTGTTGCAGCGGGGACTGCACCAACTCGCAATCTCCCTGGTCCGTTTATTCCGAGCTAGTCTCTTGTTTGGACACATACCAAGCAAATGAGCTAAAGTCAAAGTTGTGTTTATTCCTAGAAAGGGAAGAAAGATTCCCAATTGCCTAAGTCCTATAGACCGATTAATCATAGCTCCTTCTTCCTTAAAACTATGGAGAAGATAATTGACCAGCACATCAGGGAGGTGAATCTCAAGCATCTTCCCTTACATAAGTACCAATATGCGTACCAAGCTGGTAAGTCAACTGAGACTGCCATTCACTGCCTTACAACAACCGTTGAAAAGGCCATTGGCGCTCAACAAATAGCACTATGTGCCTTTTTAGACATCTCAGGTGCTTTTGACAACACGTCATATGAGGCTATCCGTGCCTCTCTTGTACAAAAAATGTCTCCATACCCATTATTAGGTGGATTCTGGAAATGCTTAAATCCAGAATCATAACTGTAGACCTTGGAGGAACCATGACCTCAATCACAGCCACAAGGGGGTGCCCTCAAGGGGGAGTACTCTCTCCTCTCTTGTGGACTCTGGTCATCGACGAGCTACTCTATAAGCTCAATAACTTAGTCATCTATATAGTGGGCTGGCATGAGCAAACCATCTCGGACCGCATGCAGCAAGCCCTTAATATAGCCAGCAGATGGTGTCAGGACAAAGGATAGTCCATAAACCCGTCTAAAACTGTTTTAGTTCTATTTACCAGGAAAAGGTCTCTTTCTCTAACAAGACCATCCCTAAATGAATCCACCATTGACTTTTTGATTGAAGCCAACTACTTAGGAGTTACACTCGACTCCAAGCTCAACTGCAATGTACACCTTGAAATGACCATAAATAAAGCCACTCGAGCATACTTCGCTTGCAACTGGCTTTTAAGTAGAACATGAAGCCTAAGTCTCAAAATGATCTACTGGTCTTTAAACACTGTGGTAAAACCGATCCTAACCTATGCATATCTTGCTTGGTGGACAAAATTTACCCAGAAGACAGCTGCGGCTGCACTTACCAAATTACAACGACTGGTCTGCATAGGTATCACTGGAGCCATCCGGACATGTCCCACTGCAGCACTTGGAGTCATAACTGGCATACCCCCTCTACCCATCACCCTGAAAAAGGAGGCCTGCCTGGGGGCACTTCGCCTTCAAAAATTCACCAATATAAAAAGTGCTGATCTTACCGGGCATCTTCGGGTTCTCGAACCCCTAATAAACGAGCCCATTCTGCGCGTAACTGACGAACAGAAACCAAAACTTGTTTTCCACAGAAACTGCTCTGTAGACTTGCACACCAGACATGATTGGAAAACAAAATCAATATCTCTGCCCAGTGGATCACAAACATGGTACACTGACGGGTCGAAACTGGAAAACGGCGACACCGGGGCTGGTATTTTCGGACCAAGGTTCAACAAGTCCATAGCCATGGGAAAGTCTCCAACCATTTTCCAAGCAAAGATATACGCCATAGAAATCTGTGCTCGTGAATGCCTTCGCAGGAAAATGTAAGGTGCACGGATTTACATTTTCTCTGACAGTCAGGCGGCGCTCATAGCACTGAGATCCTTCACGATCTCCTCCAGACTTGTAGAGAACTGTTTCCAGCAGCTGAGCGCCCTCGCCTCCAAAAACATTTTAACGAGGTGGCAGACTCCCTAGCTAAACGCGGGGCGATGACACCACTAATCGGTCCTGAACCGTTCTGTGGACTTTCGAAAGGACACAAAAGAGAACTGGTCAGGAAATGGGAGGAAACGGAGATAAGTCGCCACTGGACCGACAGTGCAGGGCTGAGACAAGCCAAACAATTTCTCGTCCCCCAGATGACGCGATCAAAACGCATCATCAATTTAAAAAAGAGCGAAATTCGCACTCTAACAGGCTACCTAACGGGTCACTGCAACCTAAGGTATCACCTTAAGAAATTAAAACTTTCAGAAATCGACACAAGCTGATTCTGTGAGCTGGAGCCAGAAACATCCGAACATGTTCTATGTGAATGCCCCTCGCTAAGCAGACGTCGACTTCTACAACTAGGAGGTGAACGTATCCCCCCCTACAGGATATGGGAACATATAGACCCTACCAAAGTGCTCTCTTTTATTAGAAGCCTCGGTATAGAGGCTCTACCCTAATCCTACAGGCCGGCACAAAAGACCTTACATCTGGTCGCAGTGCAACAAGGCCCTCTTAATAATAATAATAATAGTTGTAAAGGAGTAATTTAACCAGGGTATAAACTCGGTCTGGCCAGGTACACCTCACAAGAATATTTATATATTTTTGGTGAGACTTTAACGTGCGCGGTTTTTACAAGTTGGAAGGGGAAATGCCAGCTTCGACACCAACGCGACGGCTGACACACTCAGCGGCCAGGGTATAAAGCGACTCAGCTTGACTCGCGTACGCGCGTGTACAAAAAAAAACCCAAAGCGAAGAAATAGAAAGAAAGCAAACACACAGCAATTGCACTCCACTGGGTCGCGGACTTACCGGCGACCAATTTATTCAATTTCTATAAAAGGGTTATATACACAAGAAAGCCTAAATCTAACTGCATGTTCATATATGCTTATATATATGAAACGTAGCGAACTATCCCCTCTTACCTTATCTTTACTAATCTCTATATCTTTGCTACTGACGCCCTATTCCTCTTTTCTACTACTCTTCGTTAACTATTTTTTCCTCAAGCGCGCGCACGTCCGCTTACTTTCATATATAAATCGTAACTCCCTCGCCCACGCTTTGACTTCGGCCCAAGTTGTAGTTTTTCTGCTCCCCACGCTTGCTCGTGACCGTGGTGGATTTGGTGATCGCAGCTGGCGCGCTGCATCTTGCGACTCTGCGTTCTGGGGCGGTTATATTTAAATCATCAGACGTTAGGCGTTAATCAAAAATATGTACATTCAATAAATCTAAATCTTTTACGCTCCTTGCGTTTATTAACTATCCATACTGCGCACTCCTTGTGTCTAACAAAACTATACCTACAATTTAAACAAACGATGCGCTTCTTGCGACTTAACAATTATAAATCTAATACAAATATAACTCTTTGTGAAGGGGCCGATGCGGCCTACTTCACACCCCCCCCCTTTCTTGGGTAGCGTGACAGTTACGTGTCCGTACGCGTTCCTCGTCACGCCGTGTAGCTCCCCGTCCACCTCCACCTTGAACCTGGAACGGCGGGCTCTCGACGTACAATTTTCCAACGCCTCTGATATGGCCGCGACCGCGGCGTCGGTCAGCTCGTCCTCGTCCGGGAAGACAGCCCGATTTGCGGGGCGTATCGCCCACATTTTCGGCGGTAATACCTGCCCCTGGGTTGGCGGCTCTGTCATCCTCGCCGTCGCTGCTGATTACATAAGGGAATTGGTCGCTCATCTTGGGTATTCTGTGGGATTTATAAACACAATCGGTTAGTCTTAGCCTTCTGAATTCAACTTTGGTTAGTGTTAATAAAAAAAAACATAAAGAGATTAATTAAAACTGTGACAAGTCTGCTCTTTGTCAGGCGCTCGGTCGGGTTGGTCATCTTCTCCGTGCTCCTCTCCCTCTTGATAGAATGGCTTCAGTTGCGCAATGCTGGCGAGTTTGCTCTTTCTTTGTCCTTCCTTTACCAGTCGCGCGATATTCGGTGATACGAACTTTTCCACGAGGAATGGGCCATCGAACTTGGGAGCGAGTTTCGCCGCGAACCCTTCACTGGCTTTAGAAAATTGGTGTGCTCTTAGTAGCACCAACGTTTTGAGTCCTGGTCGCCATTCTCTTCTCCTGAGGTTATAGTCCCTCTGCTTAATCGGCTTGTCGTCCTTCATGATGATCCGGTGCTCAGCTACGTGGGACACCCCTTGCAGCTCATCAAAGAGAGCCAATTTCGCTTTCAATATTTCCCTTTTCTTTGGTTCCAAATCCTCTGGCCACTCGTTTTCCCCGGTTTCGACGCTTTCCACCGGTGTTATTGCGGGGCCGGGTATGACGCACCCTCCTACCTCGCCGAACCGTTGTACTCCCGCCGCCGTCGTCGCGTCCACGCTGTCTTCTCGAACCGTTCCCACGGCGATACTGGGCTGAGGTGCCCCCGGGGCATCCTCCTGCTGCCATGATCCGCCGTCCCCCTCCGGTTTACCCACAGCTGGCTCACGTTCCATCAGGACCTGCTCCTCCTCTATATCTGGTACGTCTACAGCTTCCAAAATTAACCTAGCCTTGCCACACTCGATGGTCGTCCCCACCCGGCACAAAAAGTCTATCCCTAGTATAATGTTGTCTAACATCGAGGGCATCACGAGCATACTCACCGTGACCTCTTTCCCCGCTAGACCAACCTTTACCATCAATAGCTTTTTTACCTCTAAGGTGGACCCATCGGCCAGGTGAATTTTCGCGCAGGCTGCCAGCATCTCGCCACCGCTGGTCACCTTACGGGAAAATTCCTCACTAATAAAACTCCTCGTCGCCCCTGTATCTACTGTCGCAGTCGCTACTTGGTCCCCGACTCTTACAGTAGCGACTATCCGCCCGTCTTCCACTCTTAAAGGGTATTCTAGGTTCGGGACTGGTTCACGTCGGCTCCCATCGGATCCCGTCCCAGATGGTGCCGCGTATCGTTTCCCGCCCTTGACTGCTGACAACACTGGCTGGTATTGACCCCCTTGGTCCCGCACTGCCGACAAAACTGTACTCGTGGATTGGGACACTCCTTGGCAAAATGACCCTCCTGCGAACAGTTGTAGCATAGCCTCTTCCCGCCTAGAGCCCTCGACTGCTCTTGGCTGATCATCCCGTTTGAGATTACTCCCGTATGCCCAAACTGTTGCGTACTCCCCACATTACCGCTTGACCCTGGCTGTGGTTGCGTCCGGAAAGGATTAAAACGTTTGGCGGGGGCTACCTCACCGGCTAATCCATCCGAATACCTATTAACCCTGGTCCTACCCCGTGCTGCACGCTCGCGGCTTTGTTGACTCACGTTCTCGTACTCGGCTGCCATTTGAGTTAGCTGCGCCAGAGAGGAGAAGTCCCCTCTACGAATGTACAAACGGTACTCTGGTGCCAAATTCTCATATACCCTATGCAATTCTTGTTCTGCCCTGTACCCTGCGTGGTACATCATACCCCGCAGCTCGAGCAAGTAGTCCTTGAACGGCTCGTTATCATGCTGCCGTTGTGCCCGGATACCGTCTTCTAACCTGTCGAAATACTGGGGCGGTAGAAAGAACTCCAAGAACTCGGCTTTAAATGCCGCCCAAGTCGCGTCCCTTAGCCTACTTATAGATAGCCACCGCGCTGCCTTACCCGTTAGAGCCTCGCTCATTGCCCTCGGCAACCGGTCTAAGCCTATGTCGTATGACAACGCCCTGTCCTCAATTGCCTCCAGAAAAACTAGTGGATCGGTGCATCCATCGAACCTGATACCCCACTTCCGGACTAGTTCGGGGACGACCATACCGTTCCTATGCGTACTATAACTATCGCTAGAATTAAGATGGGGATTCACCTGTCTCACCGGGGTATCTTCCCCGGATGCTAGAGGCGACCCTACTCGTATATCGGGGGTACATGCTGTTTTCTGTGAGGAAAATTCATTATAAATCGTACTGTTAGAGGGTGGAAGCAAATGTTCCGTGCCACCGGTCTGCATTGATGGGATTGCCGCATCTGATTCAGACTTCTGCCTGGGTCGTATTCCTCCAACAGAAGCGGCAGTCCGGGTAGGCGACACTGGGATCTTTGCGAACCGCAACTCCCATTCCGCTAACCGGGCCCATATATCGGTGGTATGACCACCTTGTGTTATAAAAGAACATACCAGCTTCCGGTAGTCAGTTACCGTGGCACACTTTTCCAATCCGAGCTCCCGGACGATATCCTCTAGATCCTCCTTATGGCAGTGGTAGACCCATTGCACACCCACACCGGGGTTGCTGCTTTCTACGACCTCCACTCGGGCGGGCTCGATAGTCTTGGGTTTCTCCATTTAACCGAAAAAAAAACGAACGCAAAAAAAAAATTCCGTCTCGAACCGTGTATGTCCCGCTTCGCAAAAATTTGCACTCTTAATCTGGCACGGTTTATCGCGGTAACCGTTTAGTTACGAAATTAAAAAAAAAAAATTTTATTTTTTTCGAAATTTTTTTTTCCGGTGTAAAAAAAACTTTTAACTTGTCACTGTCTGTCGCGGTTATTCCTTTTATTACCAAAAAAAAACTTTGTCCACGGTTTATATATTTTTTTTTTTGCAGTGTAAAAATTTAATTTTTTTTTTTTTGTAACTTGTCACTGTTTATCGCGGTTATTCTATTTTATTACGAAATAAAAAAAAATATTATTTTTTTTCGATCCACGGTATTACGAAATTCTGTTAGAAGGTCACTGTTTATCACGGTTGCTCTATTTTTTTTTCCCAAAAAAAAAATCATTTCATTTTTTTTTCCACTGTACGTTTATACGATCGAGGCCCACTGTACGACAACTTCACGTTAGTCCGATACTCGACCAGAACCGATGGGACAATTCCGCACTCAGAACAATAGTCAGTTTTAATTTGCTGATTTTCGCGGTCGAAGCCCACTGTGCGACGCGACCACGACTTTTGCAGCGGCCTGTACCAGCTACTGTTACGCCGTTCGTTGACCGCTCACGCACTTTGCCGGCACTTTCGTTGCGCCGCAGGTGTTCACTTATGCACAGCCTCGAACGCGAACCGCTAGTTTGACCGGTGGGTCTTCTTCCACCGTCAATTTCGTTGCGCCGCAAATGTTGCTAAGGCAATGCTTCTCGAACGCGAACAGTTATTCTTATCTGCACTTGCCTTACGCCGTCACTTTCGTTGTGCCGCGACGACTGCACAAAACCACGCTCGAAAACCGTTCTCGCTGGCCACTTGTAAAGCAGGGTAACGCCGGGTATACCCGCACTTCACTTTTATGCACTTCACTTCCACACTTGTTGGTGATATTTCTGGGGCTTTAATTCCAGCTTATACCACACCTTTGCACTTTAGAGTCCCTGCTCGGGCGTCACTTGTAAAGGAGTAATTTAACCAGGGTATAAACTCGGTCTGGCCAGGTACACCTCACAAGAATATTTATATATTTTTGGTGAGACTTTAACGTGCGCGGTTTTTACAAGTTGGAAGGGGAAATGCCAGCTTCGACACCAACGCGACGGCTGACACACTCAGCGGCCAGGGTATAAAGCGACTCAGCTTGACTCGCGTACGCGCGTGTACAAAAAAACCCAAAGCGAAGAAATAGAAAGAAAGCAAACACACAGCAATTGCACTCCACTGGGTCGCGGACTTACCGGCGACCAATTTATTCAATTTCTATAAAAGGGTTATATACACAAGAAAGCCTAAATCTAACTGCATGTACATATATGCTTATATATATGAAACGTAGCGAACTATCCCCTCTTACCTTATCTTTACTAATCTCTATATCTTTGCTACTGACGCCCTATTCCTCTTTTCTACTACTCTTCGTTAACTATTTTTTCCTCAAGCGCGCGCACGTCCGCTTACTTTCATATATAAATCGTAACTCCCTCGCCCACGCTTTGACTTCGGCCCAAGTTGTAGTTTTTCTGCTCCCCACGCTTGCTCGTGACCGTGGTGGATTTGGTGATCGCAGCTGGCGCGCTGCATCTTGCGACTCTGCGTTCTGGGGCGGTTATATTTAAATCATCAGACGTTAGGCGTTAATCAAAAATATGTACATTCAATAAATCTAAATCTTTTACGCTCCTTGCGTTTATTAACTATCCATACTGCGCACTCCTTGTGTCTAACAAAACTATACCTACAATTTAAACAAACGATGCGCTTCTTGCGACTTAACAATTATAAATCTAATACAAATATAACTCTTTGTGAAGGGCCGATGCGGCCTACTTCACATAGTTTTTTTCATAGGACAGTTAAGGCAGCGAATTGTTTTGACACTTTCCTCCTGAATCAGGAGTCTTGATATACTATGTAATGGATGATCCGTAGTTATACTCGATACCGAAGGTAAAGAGTATATTGAGTTTGTGCAATGTCCTTCATGGTGTCCGTCCGTCTGTCCGTCTGTATGTGTCCAATTTTTTTCCACACCCTTCAAGCTAGAGACTTGAAACTTTCCAATTATCTTTATCTATGGGATAGTAAATTAAAGTGTCAAGATGGGGGTTCTACGATAACTGGGGGGCTGGCAAATCGATAAATTCGATAACTCAAAACCGATAAATCCACATATTTCGCACATCCTTACAGCTAAAACTACCAGATTTGGTTAGAAGATAGCTACTAGCAACCCTCAAAAAACTGCCTCAAAGTTTTGGAGCCACGCCCACCCATTCCGCCCCCAGCTCCCCCGCATTTAGAAATCAGAAATGGCTATATCTCCCACAGTTTTTGAGCTAGAGCCACCAAATTTGGTGCCAAGATAGGTGATGATGACCCCCCAAAAACTGCATCAAAAGTTTGGATGCCACGTCCACCCATACCACCCCCAGCCCCCCTTTCCGCACCTTTTACAAAATTTTAGCTAGAGTCACCAAATTTGGTATGAAGATAGCAATTGACATTCCAGATAGATCTGCATCAAAAATTTGGATGCCACGTCCACCCATACCACCCCCAGCCCCCCTTTCCCCACTTTTTACAAACTTTGAGCTAGATTCACCAAATTTGGTTTGAAGATAGCAATTGACATTTCACAAAGATCTGCATCAAAAATTTTGATGCCACAACTACCCATACCGCCCCCAGCCCCCCCTTTCCCCACTTTTTACAAACTTTGAGCTAGAGTCACTAAATTTGTAAGGAAGATAGCTTGTGGCATCCCCATCTGCATCGGAAAATCTTTAAGGCAGCGTACACCCCTGCCGCATCCGTACCCCTCTGCAATCAGGCCTCTTTTTTACCGGTTTTAATACTGGTATCGAGTATGCCTCAGTCGGTTGCGTCCGACTGCAACGTTTCCACTTGTTTTAAATGTATGTTTGCAAAATATAAGATTTTAAAAAAAATGTCTTGGGTTGCCGCATTAAATAAAAATATTTTACAAGAATCTAGAAGTATAAAGTTTCAAATAAACATTTATTGCATGTGATATATATTTTGTTTGTTTGTTAAGCTATATATTAGAGGTCTGCATGGCTGCACTCACTACATACGCCAAATTGAATGGATTCGAATTGAATTGAGTTTAGTGAGTTCGAGGCAAACAACGAAACGAATGAATATCAACATCGGTGCGTGTTGCTTCATTCCATACGGCACTCAGTAAAAGTGAATTAGAATAAATGAAGCGTAAAACGGAATGAACAATTTGGCAAAGCCGAAGACACTCGAGTTACTCGAGTTGTAGTGTTATGCTTTCATTTCGTTCGAGTCGAGGGAAGCGCGCGGTCAACAAAAATGGACGGGGGAAAAAAAGCGGACGAGATTGTATGTTGTTTATGTTTTTTTTTTTATTGCTGTTGTTTTTATGTATACATATAATATATGTATTTTGGCTTATAACTTGTTTTGTTTGTAATGTTTTAGCTTAGATTAATTGCTGTGTATTTATTTGTGACCTGTCTATAAGTGTTTTCTGTGTGATTTTTTTTAGATTTAATTTAATATGCTTAAAATATATGGGTTGAAAGGAAGAATAATTCAGATCATATAACATCATGTAAAATATTCTGCATCCCAGCGAGCAGCGCGGCTTCGGAGCGAACCTTTTCAAACGCTAGAAATTTAATTACTAAAAAGCGTTGTCTAATAGCCACAAATCCAGACAACATAAACAAAATAATGTTTTTACACACAAATAAAAATTAAATATAAATATAACATATACATATATATATTGTAATAAGCTTAATAAAATCAAATTACATTTAGGGTGTTCACTTTGTGTTGGAAAAGTGTAAAAGTGCAAGCCATCCCAACAACTATTTGTACAGAATCGAGTTTACACTTTTGGCTAGACCCCTGCCTATGACTAAAATATCGTTGTACTTTTACAACGATTTCAGTGTTTAAAAATGATACAAAAGTGAAAACGTGTTGCACAATACAAGCAATTTTCTGGTATTTTTTTGGTGTAATTTTGTGCTTAAGGTGCTAAATCAAAACAAACAGCTGTTCATTGTGGAAAGGCGCTAAAAGTAAAATAGGGTTGATTTGCTAATTTTCTTAAATAAACCAGTTTATGGGATGCTGTCCGTTCTAGGAGTGATGCTTTCACGCTTTTAAAGGGAAATTTTAAATTTATTTATTTATTGCAAGCAGCAAATTAAATAACACAAATAGCAAACTCAGCTCAAACGATAGCGAACAGCTGATTGTGAAACTTGACTTGTTTTGTTCAATTGGGTGTTCACGACAGCGGTGTTGCAAAGTTACACTTTTGCACATTTACAACACAAAGTGAACACCCTAATTGAATTTCGTTTTTCCATTCTTTTATTTTCTTACGCACGAAAACAAAACAACAACAAGCCGGCGTGGCATTCGAATGAACTCGAAACGCAAACTCTTATTCTCACACATTCCCACTCATTCAACTCGTCTTTTTACATCCATCCACAGCTTGAGTGTGACACGGACATTTCTCAAATATTCAAGAATTTGTACCTGTTGAAATCATGTTAAAAATTTGAGTGTCTGTGAACTTCATGGTCAATGCTGGTTCTGTAATCTTTTTTTTCGTCCACTTTTTTAAATCGTAATAATGTGCCGCTTGATCTTAAAGTTCTAGAATGTGCCTCCATTCTCGCGCATAAATTCTTTTAAATTGCTAGTGTAAGACTCGTCATCTCGCAACATAGCCAGTTAAAAATTTGCGCAAAATATCTTTCTTTGTATTATTTTAAAAGCAATGGATTATTATCACTAATGATTACTAATGGATTTCCTGCGATTGTTCAGGTGAACGCCGCCAAGGTATTCCAGTATATGGCAAGTCTAATCAAGATGTGTTGTGCGGCACCCCAAGATGAAGTGCACAAAGTGCTTTAATAAATAAAGTCATTAGCTAAGTGTACTGAACTTAGTTGAGCAATACAACTATAGCTATTTTTTATTTATTTTATTTTTTAGTTTTCTAAATAAATTAAGTACTTTATAAATATTTTTCTGCATTTAAGCCTTAAGGCATAATGTTAGTTTTATTTACAATGGCGTCGCACTTTCTATACCTTGAATCTCTAACGGCAGCTGGTTCCAGTGCCAAAAATCTAAATTTTGTTTTTTCTTATTAATTTTGTACAATATCTGAAAAATACTGTCCTAAATTAAAAAGGTGTTATTAATTTGTTTAATATTTTATATAAATTATTTAATATTTTTAATGCAGTATTTGACGGTTTTAAGCTAAAGCTGGTGGGAAAACAAAAAAAAAATTATTTGGCAACTCTAGCAGCTATCTGCCAACTGTCTGGCAACTATTTGTGACTGGCAGCAATCAAAAATCATCCCCAAATTGTTTTTAAAAAGATTGCCATTAGCGAGACTATTGGCCACCATCCGGTGGCAGAAAATTTGAATACAGACCATGCAGCGAAGGCTTCTCAAATGTGCATCTGATCCGCTTTCGCAATAGTTATGAAAACAAATCAAATTTAATTTAACATAACTTTGAGGGCGATTTCTTGTCCTTTCTTGATTTGTTATATGTAGCTCTGCCATTTTTTAGATGATGCCGCTTTTAGGCGTTGCCACCGGGCATAATTACAACTGCCCACAAATATTTTCACAAATTGCAAAACAAGTAAAAGAATTTCACAGTTAAACTTGTTTTAACTTCAAAGAGCTATTGTTTTTTAGTGCTTGATTAAAAGAAAACAGGAGTGTTTCCATAAAAATATTTTTTAAATACATTACTAAGAATTCTGTTTAAGAAATGTGGCATTGCTGACCCTGACATCAAAAAATGTGATTCGCACTAGGTGGCAGCATAAGATTTCAGACGATTTCAATCCGCTCAAAATCACTGAGCGTTTTGGTTTGTGGCAGGTCGAAATGAAATTGCCGTGAAATTCGGGCGGAAGCGTTTTCTGTGGCACCCCTGTATGTGTTTTCTTTGAGACGATGATGAGGGTTCTTTTGAATTTTTAATTCAGTGCATTAAAGTCAAAGTTCATAGAACAATAATAGTCTCAAATGTAAGGTCACGGATCTTATTCAACACATAACGGGCTATACTATTAAACGCAATTCAAAAACTCTGCCAACTTACTGCTGGCACATTGCCCAAAATGCTCAATACCACAAAATAACGTGGACGTATGGGAAGTGGCATGCAGGAACTTGTAAGACTTGATTTGATTTTTGTCTCTTAGCTGTTGAAGTGTATTTTTCGTCTAGAAATTTTCTATGCAGTTATATTTAAAGAGTTCACAGTTGGCTTGGTCGTTTTGATAGTTTGGAAGGGGCTGTGTACGGTCGGGGTAGAATTTAGTGGTAAGTTTCGTGGATATAGGGAAATGGTTGCTCCCGTACAAGTTGTGTGGTGGGTAGGTAGGTGAGCTATCGTTAAGAACTAGAAAGGCTGGGAAAGCGATCAAATAGATAGCTGAAATTCGTTAAATCCACATTATTCCCACACCCTTACATCTAGAGTTGTCAAACTTGGTAAGAGGATAGTTACTTATTTCTATATCACGCCCACCCATTCCGCCCCCAGCCCCCCGCATTAAGAAATCAGAAACCAACTTTGGTGCCAAGATAAGTAAAGAATTTCCCCTAAAAAACTGCATCAAAAACTGCATCAAAAAACTGCATCAAAAACTGCATCTCCCTTCGACCCATACCCCCCGCTTTTGAAATCGAAATTCTCCATCAGAAATCCTACTTTTTTAGTTAGAGTAACCCAATTTGGTCGCAATTTAGCTGGAGATGTCCCACAAAACGTGCATCAATCCCCTGAGCGTACCCGATTTATACATTAATCAGAGTATACCGCATTCGGTTGCGACCGACTGCAAAAGTTCATTTGGTTAAGCTTAGCTTTGTGCATTTATGTTACATAGCAGCTTAAGCCCGACTGAATGATTGCTTAAAATTTGTATGACAGCTTGAGACTGTTTAACCTAGAAGGTGATATGTTTTGGTTTATGGTTATTATGGCTTTTAATTAATATTCGTTTCTCACTTATATTGCAGGCACATATTTCTCAAGCACATAATAACTCCACGCTCACTCCAACTTTAGGAACGCTCAATCTGGAAATTGGAGGACTTGTCACAAACATGCATAAGTCATTTTTACAAGATACCTCACCGCCATCTTCTATTTGTTCATCGATTAACATCGGTCAAATGAACAATTCGCTTATTAGCTCTGCCGACTGCACTAATCTTAGCTTTCTGCAATCGAACAAAAGCATGGTATTTACAGAAGGCAATACTATAACGGAACAAAACTTGACAGCACTTATAAGCGATAGGGAATACACGCTTAGTGATATTATCAGGGATCGAAAGGTGCTAGAATCGCTTAGCATGTCCGTAGATGGCACATTAATCAAGGATTCGCATATTGGCCAAATCGATGACATATCGCTAACAACGCTAAGCAAAACAGCATCCGCCTGCAGCACAATGGACAACAGCACCGACAGCATGTCTATGCCAAATGATCAGCAGATGCATACCCAAGTTAATTCACGGGCTCTTTTGACCAAAGCGATGATGATGTGCGATGAGATGATTGGCGATACAACATTTAGTCTGGTAGATAGTTTAACAACACCCGCAAAAGAATTTCCTGATGAGGGACTTAATACTGCGGGGTTGAAGCGGCCACCAGAAGCACACACACCACTTTTTAATGAGACACACCTACTTGAGCAGCGACAGGAAAACAATACATTTACTGAAAGCTGTCAAAGCCCTGACGATGTACACTGTGAGACGCCAGAAAACGTTGAAAAGAAATTGTCATCCATTCATATGCAATCCACGCCATTACCCACAACCAGCGGTCTTTTTCAAAACTACAACAACAATATAAACAACAACAATAATAAACAGCTAAAATATACGCCGAAAGGGCGTGAGGAAATTACTAACATATCGCCCATTGTAGGCAGCACAACGCATCGCAAAAACTACATCAGCCGGCAACTGCTTAACCATACCTTTGAGCCACAAACTCTAGAAGATCCTTTAATACGTCTAGAATTAGAGCCTGACTGCCCCAACAACCAAAAGTTTTTGCTAAGTGATATGGAACCCATTGACAAAATCGAGCAACCTGCTCATAATGCCACCTTCAACATGTCCGAGGAGCACAAGCAGAAGGCTTGCGCTGTGAATCTGGCCAATGCAGAGGTGGGGTTAATTGCACATCAATGTGATGAAGAGCAGTTTGAGCACATGCTCGCTGAGCTGGGAAAAGTCAATGCGCTCAATGCAGACCAGCTTAAGATGCAAAAATCACTAAACAGTATCAAGCGGCGTTTTCATAAAGATGACCATACCATTCAAGATGATCAGCAACAGGTAGAAAATCTTGATCATGTTACGCTTAAATCATCACAGTCACATCTAACGACCACTAACAGTCATAACAACAGCCAATCTATTATTAGCGGTGAACGATTGCTTAACCGTCGTAGTCGCCTATATGACGATGTCAATCTAAGCGTAATGCAAAACAATAATGTCAGTGCCGACAGCTGCAATTCCACATCGTTTATTGTTTGCCGAAATGAGGTTGAGCCCCTCCAAAAGACTGAGGAGAACAAGGCGGACGTGCAAGTCGATCAACAGTCGGTCTCAGAATTGGCTTGCTATAAAATGGCCGGGCGTCAAACAAGAGACCGCGAGCGCTTTAAGACAATTAAATTAACTAAGGGTATGCGCGCTTTTGATGAACAGCTGGGCAGCATTGTAGTGCCTTGCATTGATGATGAAAAGTCAGACATCCAGTCATTGAATATGATTGGACCATATCAGCGACAAAAATCGCCATGCATGCGCGTTTCACGTTTCGATCAGACATCTTCGAATAACATGACTGAGTCAGCGTGCATTGGCAAGGCTAGCAACAATAATTTGACCTACAAAAAGCCAATGGAGAAATCATGGGTTATAAATCCACACCAGCATTCTGAATCCGATCAAATTAAGCCAATACAGGCACGATCGCTGTCTCGGCCACGCTACATCGTTGATTTAAAGAAGCTGCAATCTGTGAGCAAAACAATATCCGCTGGGGCCGGTTTAAATGCAACCACATCAGTCAACATAACATCAAAAGCTACGGAAGCTGAGTCCTCACTTGGCGACTCGATGGGGCTGGCAAGTCCAATGGGAATTAAATCGAAGTCGTTTCATAACCTTTCATCCAATCTAAGCGCCTTTGTAGGTGGTGATGATGCATCTGCACTTGAACAACAAGCAAGTGTTTGTGGAACAATTCGACGACCCAGCGTTCAAACCAACAAGCTCCTTAGTGGATCACGAGCATCGCATCTGGAGGAGGTACACATATAATGTAGACTGTTAAATCGTGACACAAATTAATAAATTTATATTTAGCAGGATCAAAGTTCTATATTTAAGGTTCCCATGTTAATAAGCGGATTGCGTGCACCATCGGTGGGAGGTGCAAAGAGAGCAGGAGGAAATGGACTTGCCCGTCCTTCGTCCGTTTTTTATAGACTGACCGTGAAAGCCATTGATAATATTGAAACACCTGAGGCGAGTCAACTAAAAATAAATGTAAAAAGTGATTAATTGTCAAATAATCTTGCTTACAGAGCCTCTCCTCTGCATCGTCGCGTAGCAGTCTATATTGCAAGGACAAAAAACCAAATGACCCTTGCCATACGAATGCACTAAGCTTGAAGCTGACCCAAATGACCACCGGAGCAACGGGAATACCGAAGCCTTCGGGTCTGCGGCGGCCGACGCAGATGAAACGCAGTGGATTACCGCGTCCCTCAACCCAAGCAAGGCGTTGACCTAAATTATATGATCATCTAAAGTTTAAAAAAGTGCATTTTAATTTGTAAATGCTTCATTAACCTAGAAATAAAAATTTCACCATTATGCACTATGTGTTTTGAGGTGTTAGACCGTTTATAAATGGCCTTTTGCCTTCACTACTTAAAACTAAGTTAAAACACAAGTTTGCATTTCATTAAAAGAAATTTAAAATTTTTTTTACTGAACAAAGCGTGCCATTTGACGAGTAAAAAACACATTTTGCCTTAATTGAAAATAATAAAAACATAATGAAGCTGGAACTAATAGTATATATTTTTTTATAAAAAAAGCTATATTTAACACATTATAATTAGATTAATATTGTACAATAAAAAAACTAGCTGAGAGGCTAGTCCACACGAAACACACTGTAATTGTATTATGTAACAAATAAACTCAAAAGTCATAATACATAACGTTTACAAGCGAAATAACATATGTTGAACAAGTTTTAATACTAATGTTATTAATCTGTATTATTTATACTCGTTACCGAAGGTAAAGAGTATAATTGGTTTTGTGCAATCGTCCGTCATGGTGTCTGTCCGTCCGTCTGTAGTCTTTAATACTTATCGTTTTTTTTTGGATCGCCTTTCGATTCCCTTGGCGTCTCTCGCGTTGCTCTTAATTGCGTGTGGAAAAATTTTATTATTATTTAGTTAAAACAATGTTAAATGAATTTGTTATGATTTGCAAGAAGAGCAAGAAAAAGTTTTATTAAGAAAAATGAAGAAAAATTAATAAAATGAATTTATTATGAGTTGGCATAAAACTTGACTTAATTTTTTGTAGATTTGCTTAAAACCTTGCGCCCTTTTAAATAGCAACATGACACAATTAAGACAGATAACGCATTGCGCAGATGACGTCACATATGATGCATATTACCAAGGCATATATTCAACACATGCATTGTGACAACAATAACAAGTTTCTGGGCAATCTAAAAATTTATTGTTCTTGTGTGTGCGATGTTGAGCGTGCGATGCATAAATCGATACATCGCTGCATCGCTGGCGATACTGTTTATTACGAGTAATAAATTTTAATAAATTATTAAATTCGGTTGTTTTTGAGTGTTTAATTGCATAAAATACAAGAGCATAAATAAAAACAATGATTTGGCATTTTATTTCATTTTATTGGCTCTATTTTGACAAGATTAAGGGGAGTGACTACTACAGGGGCACTTTATCGAAAATCGTGATTTTGACTTTTTCATTAAATCCTATATATCTTTCAAAAAACGAATGAAATGTGTATAATGCCTTACACTGATCGATGGGCAATTGAACTAGCTTTCCTACGATACCAACAGCTAAGCTTTTACGTTGATTTCTGACAATTTAATATCCCAAAAACCTTAGGGGTGTTCACTATTAGGGCTTCTCCCTTATATATTTTTTTTATAAAAAAGCTATATTTAACACATTATAATTAGATTAATATTGTACAATAAAAAAACTAGCTGAGAGGCTAGTCCACACGAAACACACTGTAATTGTATTATGTAACAAATAAACTCAAAAGTCATAATACATAACGTTTACAAGCGAAATAACATATGTTGAACAAGTTTTAATACTAATGTTATTAATCTTATTTTTATACTCGTTACCGAAGGTAAAGAGTATATTGGTTTTGTGCAATGTCCGTCATGGTGTCTGTCCGTCTCGTCTGTCTGTCTGTCTGTCTGTCTGTCTGTCTGTCTGTCTGTCTGTCTGTCTGTCTGTCTGTCTGTCTGTCTGTCTGTCTGTCTGTCTGTCTGTCTGTCTGTCTGTCTGTCTGTCTGTCTGTCTGTCTGTCTGTCTGTCTGTCTGTCTGTCTGTCTGTCTGTCTGTCTGTCTGTCTGTCCGTCTGTCTGTCTGTCCGTCTGTATGAACACAACTTTTTTCCACACCCTTCTAGCTGGAGACTTGAAACTTTCCAATTCTCTTTATCTACGGAATGGTAAATTAAAGTGTCGAGATTGGGGTTCTACGATAACTGGGGGCTGGCAAATCGATAAATTCGATAACTCAAAACCGAGAAATCCACATATTTTGCACATCCTTACAGCTAGAACTACCAAATGTGGTGAGCAGATAAATACCAGCAACCCCAAAAAAAATTGAATAAAAAAATTTTGAGCCACGCTCCCCCCCCCCCCGCAATATTAAGTTAAAAAATCCTATAAATCCCACAGTTTTTGAGCTATAGCCACCAAATTTTTGCAAGATAGGTGTAGATAGGTGATCAAAAATTTGCATACCACGCCCACCAATACTGCCCTAGCTGCCGCCAACCGCCCCAACGCTTGAGTCAAAAACGAGAATGCGTATATCTGCCAAAGTAATGGAGCTAGAGGTAGGAATAAAGCTGGCAACGACCCCCAAAAATTTAGCATCAAAGTTTTGGAGCCATGCCCACCCATTCCGCCCCCCTTTCCCCACCGTTTACAAACTTTGCGCTAGAGTCACCAAATTTGGTATGAAGATAGCAATTGACATTCCACAAAGATTTGCAGCAATTATTTGGATGCCATGCCCACCCATACCGCCCCCAGCCCCCCTTTCCGAAATTTTACAATTTTGAGCTAGAGTCACCAAAATTTCGTATAAAGATAGCAATTGACATTCCACAAAGATCTGTAGCAAAATTTTGGATGCCGCGCCCACCCATACCGCCCCCAGCGCCCTTTCCCCACATTTTACAATTTTGAGCTAGAGTCACCAAATTTCGTATAAAGATAGCAATTGACATTCCACAAAGATCTGTAGCAAAATTTTGGATGCCGCGCCCACCCATACCGCCCCCAGCGCCCCTTTCCCCACTATTAACAAACTTTGAGCTAGAGTCGCCAAATTTGGAAGGAAGATAGCTGGTGGCATTCTTATCTGCATCGGAGAATCTTTATGCCAGCGTACACCCCGGCCGCATCCGTACCCCTTTGCAATCAGGCCTCTTTTAACCGGTTTTAAAACAGGTAACGAGTATACCGCAATCGGTTGCGTCCGACTCCGTTTCCACTTGTTTTATTATTATTATTATAATTTTTATTTTAGTTTATTGTCAACTAAGATCAGCTGACAAAAAATCCAACTTAATTTAAATTAAAATAAAATTAATAATTGAAATTAAAATTAAGGAAAATAAAATTATATTAACTATTGGTATCGTTGGAAAGCTTGTTCGATTGTGCATCGATCAGTCTAAGCCTTAGACTGCGTACACACGTTGCCTTTTTATCGCTGCAACTTTGGGCTTGTAGGCAAGGGAGGTGAGGAAAGCAGTGTTTGTAAAAAGTTGCACTATGACGAAGACGTGCAACTCTTAACGTGCGTTCCCTTTTGTGCTTATTCCGATTTGTTGCCTGCAGGGTTGTAATTTTCAATAATCACTTGGCTTCAGGGTTGTTTATTTCGATAATTATTTACAATTACGGTTATATGTTGTTTTTGTTCAAAGTTACAAAGCATAAAAGAAAGTATGTGGACTCAAGCGAACACGGAATTGTTGCCGTCAAATTATTTGAGCTATAAACCGATAATCAAAATATATCAGTGCGGCACAATCGAAAATGTTATCGAAAAGAAGCAGCAACTAAAAAGCATCGTGTGTGTGTGAGTTGCAACTCGAAGCAACTTTCAAAAGAAAATCAACAAGAATGCATGCGTTAAAAAAGCACCGTGTGTACGCAGTCTTAGACTGTAAGGCATTATATAAATTTCATTCATGTTTTGAGACATATTAAACATTTAATGAAAAATGTTTTAGTTTTATTTATATATTTATTGTCAGCTAAGAGCAGCTGACATTAAAATGAAATCAAAAATAATTTAAATTAAAAAATAGTTAAAATAATTAAATTAAGTTAAAGATAGAATAATATGTTAATCTGAAAATAAAATTTAGGTACAAATTTACACGTCAAAGCTCTGGGAAATTCAATATAAAATTTAGTAATTCCAACATTTGTTGCGTGGATTGGGAAAAACCCAGAAAAACACAATCAGACCAGCGTTAGATTACCAAGTTTGGTAGTTCTAGCTGCAAGGATGTGCGAAATATGTGGATATATCGGTTTTGAGTTATCGAATTTATCGATTTGCCAGCCTCCCAGTTATCGTAGAACCCCAATGTTGATACTTTTATTTACTATCTCATAGATAAAAAGAATTGAAAAGTTTCAAGTCTCTAGCTTGAAGGGTGTGGAAAAAGTTGCAACCATACGGACGGACAGACGGACAGACACCATGACGGACATTGCACAAAACCAATATAAACCATGCGATGTCCGTCATGGTGTCTGTCAGTCTGTATGAACGCAACTTTCTTCCACACCCTTCAAGCTAGAGCAACGATCGGCAAACTCACACAACTATACTTTTATTGCTCTTTGCTTGTATTGAAAACTATGTTCGCGCACGAAGAAAACAGTGCACTGAGAAAAATGAATAAGTTGGCAACTCAAATCATTTTTTTCAAGCAATTCATAATTGTTGTGCTTGTTTTGAAAATGCCTTTTTAAAAAATATATATATTATTATAATCTAAAATTCGATGGCAAATTAAACATTGTGACTCGCCATCCATATTATCATTGAAAAAAAAGAATGCATTCATTTTTCAGTTTTTTACAGTGTTAAATATTTAGCATTCAGAAAAATTGCGCAGCGAATGCTGAACAGCAACTGACTTAATTTGCTTTGCCGAAGTGGGAGCAACACAACTGCCGAAAGCCGAACAGCGTGCGCTTGTATTAGTTTTTATACTCGATACCGAAGGTAAAGAGTATATTGGTTTTGTGCAATGTCCGTCATGGTCTGTCCGTCTGTCCGTCCGTATGTGTGCAAGTTTTTTCCACACCCTTCAAGCTAGAGACTTGAAACTTTCCAATTCTTTTTATCTATGGGATAGTAAATTAAAGTGTCAAGATGGGGGTTCTACGATAACTGGGGGTTACGAGTATACCGCAGTCGGATGCGTCCGACTGCAATGTTTCCACTTGCTTATGATAATTTCATTCCTCCGTTTTGTTGTAAGTGTTAAGTAATTATAAGTTATGGCCAGTTCGGAGAACTTTTTGTTGCTCTTTGGCAAAAAGAATGAATAAATAAATAAATAAGTCAAGATAGCGTCCCTATGGTGGTCACCCCCCTTAATCTTGTGAAAATCCACCAAAAATAATAAAATCAAGTGCGCAATCATTTTTTTTATATATGTTTTTGTATTTTGTTCAATTAAACAATGAAAATCAAACGAAATTTGTTATGATCCGGCCTTATTTTTCCAACACTGTATCGATAGCCAGCTAGCAAATTGGTTACCCTGGAATGATTTCGACCTCGATACAGCGTGGGCCGGGCTAACAAAAATGAATTATTTTTCGAAAATCCAACAACGATCGGACTTGCAGCTACTTTACAGACTTCTTCTCACAATCGGACAATTTGGGGTATCTAAGGTAAACCGGTGTTAACATTTACCCCTTATGCTTGCCCTTCCTACCTATGAATTGGCCTATTTACATTTTTATGGCCAACTCGTCTGGGTGGTCATCATCTTTAAATCAAATTTCAAGTTTGTTATACATACAAATGTATATGCTCGTTGTATACATAAATGCATGGAAACTTTATTTTTTGTATATTTTCCATCAAAACCATTTTAATAGCGGTCAAAAAATTTAATTTGTTATGATCCGGCCTTATTTTCCCAACACTGTATCGATAGGCAGCTAGCAAATCGGTTACCCAGGGATGGATACGACCTCGATACAGCGTGAGCCGGGTTAACAAAAATTTATATTATTACGAAAAACTAACAACAAACGGACTAGCAGATATTCTTCACATAGTCGGACAATTTACGGATACACTGGGTAAACAGATGTTGACATTTACCCACAATGTGTGCCCTCCCTACCTATGAATTGGCCTATTTATATTTTGGTACCAATTCCCTAAACATATAACAACAACAACAACACCAACTTACCCCGACATCAACACACAATCGTCCCACCCACACATAAATTACTACTCACACATGTTTACATAAACACTAATAACAATAATTTATTTATATATTAGTTTAAACATCTTTGCTCTTAATAAATAAATTTATATTATATAAATCACTAGTAAGTGGCCCGCTTACTTCGCTGCGCGGATAGTTTATATAAATTTTAGCAATAGAAGATTGAGGTAGAGAATATTGTGGTTTCCCCAGTAGGCCTTCTCCACTTATTGAATTTAATTTGCAATTATTAACAACTTTTAAGAGCTTCTTTATAAACGACATTGGTTGTTTTTCCGTCAGGTGCTAATACAAATAAACTTTTTGGAGAACTGACTCTTGAGCAGGCTACATAAAATTTGCCATGAGAAAAACAATCGTGTCTTAAGTCTAGTCCGGCTAATTTAAGAGTTTGTCCCTGTGATTTATTAATTGTTAAGGCAAAGCAAACTTTTAAAGGAAATTGCAATCTTTTAAATTGAATTGGCAGTTCAGAATCAGAAGGTATTAATGGAATTCTCGGTATAAAAACCGTTTCCCCTATACCATTGCCAGTAAAGATAATTACTTCAACAACATTCTTATGAAGGGCTTTAACTTGCAATCTTGTACCATTGCACAGTTTTGGCGGCTTCAAGTTGCGAATCAACATTACAGGTGAACCAATCTTTAAAGTTAATTTATGTTGAGGCAGGCCAGCCGGATTTAATGAATTAAGAAACTCGACGGGGTAATGAACCCTTCAATTTCAGTCACAGAATCATTAGAGTTATATGTAATTTCTTCACTTTGTGAGGTAGGCCAACATTAGCCTCCCTCACAATTTATTATTAAAGAATATATTGTCATTTAATGAAGCTAAGTACATGAAGTACAAATGAGAAGAAGTCGTTCTCACCCTTATATTATAATTTATTAGTTATTAAGAGTAATTAACAACTTGTTAACGTTAACATTACAATCATTCATTCTTTATGATATTATAGTTTACCATGTTACAATTATGTTCATTAGCTTTTAATAACATTTCGGCTCAAGCAACTTAACAGAATATTCGAACGGCCAGATCGGCGAAAGATGATCGAAGGGTACGTGCGCTCTCACGACCCACGATCCACAATCGCGACCCACGCGAAGAAGGAAGGCGCGCTCGGGCTGAGCACGCGACCGGCGAGTGAGTCAGAAATTCTGGTCGAAGGCGTGTAGACGTGTCGGCGGAATAATTGATTAAGGGCAAGGTTAAACGGTTGCCAAGTACAGTTGACGAGAGCGAAAACGGAATAGAAGCGTAGCCAAGACTAAAGTAAGCATAATATAGAACGTCTAAGGAAGGCATATAGAAATAAAGGTTCGAAAGACAGAAATACTCTAACCCCAAAACCACGTGTATCTATCATTAGATTGAGTCGTTTCGATTCGCGTTATAAAGTGCTTCGCCAGCTGATGGCGTTCGCCTCAGCTTGGAAGCTTGTGGACTTTGTGGTAGGAGTGCGGTGACAATCCACTCGCCAGCCCAAATCGCCCAGGCATTCCAGTAGCGCGTATTAATGGTAGTTTACAAGCCCATGGTAATCACCTGGGCTTCGAAAGAGTAATAACTGAGGCTTTTGGTAGGAGTGCGGTGACAATCCACTCGCCAACCCAGATCACCCAGTAAGATCAGTGACGCGACCTTTTGCATTATGACGCTGACGAACTTTACCTCCAGTTAGCAATTGTGTTTCAGCAAATATAAATATTGCTTGTAACGCGAGCCTTGGCCAGACTGAGATCTGTACCTCGGCTCAAAATCACTACTTTACAAGTGGCGCCCGAGCAGGGACCTAAGCTAAAGAGGAGTAGAGCAAATCGGGAATAAAGACCCCAGAAGCAATACTTGAAAGTTCGAAAGTCGTGAATTCGTGTATATCCGGTCATACACTGTTTTACTGCACGTGCATAAAACAAGGGAAAAAAACGGTATCATTCGAGAATCTTCTTTTGCGCAATTGTCGTGGCGCAAAGATGTTGACGGTCGAAACGGGCGCACCGATTAAACAAACGGGATCGCACAAAGCAAGCGATTAAGTCGGGCCATTTGCGGCGCAACGAAAGTGACGGTGGAAGCGTGCGCACCGATTGCATAGCGGAATTTGTTTAAGTGCCAGTGGTTGGTAACAAGTCGCGGCGCAGCGAAGTTGATGGTGAAGTGGACGAGCCGATCACCTAACGGCATAACGCGCGCGTCGACAAGCCAAGTACAGCACGCATCAAATTATCAAAAGCGGAGTGGTTTTTTTTTTCGCAACGGCAAATAGCAAACAGTGGGACGAGAACAATCGGGAAAGCAAAACTGAACAGTGGGACAAGAGTGATGGGAAAATAAATGTGAGCGGATGAGTGCAACCGCGAAGTGGAATAAAAATTAAATAAATTAAAAAAACATTTTAATGAAATAATTAAAAAAAAAAAAAACCAATAATAATAATAAAAATAATATATATATAAATTAAAAAAAAAAATTAATAAATAAATACATATATATAAATATATAAATAAAAAAAAATTTTTTAATGAAATAATTAAAAAAAATAATAATAGTAAAAATATATATAAATGAAAAAAAAGGGTGTAAAATTAAATAAAGTTAAACGGAAAAAAAAGGGGTCTTGACGAAATAAAATCTAAATAAAACTAATAAAACCGAATTACAACCAGGAGCAAATAATATACCCGAACCAGCTATGAGTGAACGCGAGAGCACAGAGTTAGAGAACTGCAGTAACCCAGGCGTAGGCGTGCGATGGGTGTACCACTGCCGAAAGGAGGACTTGGAGAAGATTGCGCACGAACTCGGCCTGGACAAACTCGGAAAGGTAGAAGAGTTGCGGAAACGGGTATGTAGCTTTATAAAAGAAGGGACCCATAATTTGGGGATGCGGACACGTTTGACGGAATGGGAGTCGAGGTTTGCCAAGACCCAAGAATCGCCCGGCCTTTCCGCCGCAGAACCACGAACGCGCCAAAAATCAGAATCTGACCTGTTGACACTGTCGGGGTCACCCGGGGGATTGTTTACGCTGCACAGCCACACACAATATATGCCGCCCAGTGAGCAGAAGATATGGATTGAATCCTCACCTGGTATACATGTGGTGCCACCAGTTAACCCCCCTGTGAATAGTACCCAGGTGGGGCAGGTGGACTGCAGACAGAGTTTGGGAGCCGGCGACGCGGAGTTTGGCAGTCATAGACAATATATGTTCTTCCCTGAGCTAGTTCGCAGTTGGGGAATCAAGTTAAACGGATGCACCGACCCACTCACATTTCTAGGAGCGATTGAAGAACGGGCGATATCCCACGAGGTTAGTCTAGATCGTGTGGCCAAGGTTATGAGCGAAGCATTGACAGATAAGGCGGCACTCTGGTTCACAACCAGTCGACTAAGAGATATGACGTGGGCCACTTTCAAGAAAGAATTCTTGGAATTTTTCTTGCCCCAAGGTACTTCCAGAGGCTGTAAGACGAAATCAGAGCTTGTCGGCAGCGTAGTGGCGAAGGGTACTGTAACGAACCTAAAGTTACGCGGTTTTAGCTGGGCTAACTCTCGCGGTGCTGAGGATACGTGTTATATTCAGAGTCAATGTTACGCCTACTAAACGAGGTTTTAGCTAGCAACGCCTGAATTCGCCAGGCTCTACTATGGCCTCCTTGTTACCACAAGGATTTCACCAATAGTCTCGCCTACTCTCAGGCTCTGGCTTTAGCTTCACCTGTCCTTCGCCAGGCTCACTTGTCTGATACTTGGTTTTAATTCGAGGTTGCTTTGCAAATGCAACGCGGCACAAGACTTGACAACTTTCACGTATCGATTTCTCAGTACAATGTTTGTTAATCGCTAAGGACACGATCTGCTTTGTCTTTATTACGATATGAATCCTTTTAATTTCTTAAAAATTATCCTTTCGCGTAGGATTTCTCGCCCTCTGAGTCCTGTGTTCACTTTATGTTTCGCGTTGACGTTCCACTTTGCACTCACACTAACTTTGTATTCGCTCTTGAACTGACTCTTCAATTGACTCTTGAACTGACTTGTACGCAACTAACTTGCCGCTCTGTCCAAGGCGGCTCCTTTTATAGTCTTCTGCTGTCTCGCTGGACCGGGGCCTGTCAGCGCTGCCAATGTCGCGCCAAGGGCAAAGGTGGCGTGATCGTTCCAGTGAGATTGGCCTAGCAACAACGGTTCCTCGTTGCTGATCACGCCTGTCGTTGGTGTGACGGTGATCACTATATTTTGTGGATGCACCGCTCGCACACCAACGGCACTTTGCCACGACTTTTGCGGTACGTGTTTTTGCGGCTCCCATGTGCCAAGCACGTACCTTAGCGCTGACATCCTGTGTCAGAGCGAGACAGCATGCGAATTCGCCGCAGCTCAGGTCCGGCTGCGGCTATAAAGGCAATCGCTTTTTGTGAGGCGCTATAAGTGAATATGGCTCCTCACACTCCCCTCTTTCTCCGGAAGTGGAAGCCTTCCACTTAATTTTGCGTCTTTAAAATCGCGCGCCTCCGTTTTGAACCTTGGCGTCCGTTAGTAGTGTCGCTGTAGCGATCAGCTGGCGGTCGTGTAACGCCATCTAGTGGTGCGTTGCGCCATAGCAGCCAGCTTTGCATCGCCCGGTGTTACTCGATACGGCCTGATCGATATTTGCGATGTGGCCAGATCGATATGGCCACACGCAACTATCCAACACTAATCGGCCATGACACCCAATTTGCAGTTTGCAATTGTTTTGTTGTTGCTGAAAAGAATCTAAAAGCAAAAGTAAGTAATATATTTTTGCGCCTTGCGCCATTTCCACCATATCCTAAATCATGTTCTCTTTTTTCCAGGCCATGCCGTTTTGCCGCTCGCGCTGGATCACACACACATTTTATGTGAGTATGCTTCCAGCAACTTTCACCCCCCCTCCTGCAGTTTAATCCACCTGTTTTCCTTTATATTTTTTTTCAGGTTAAATGAATATGCAAGACATATTTTTTTTCCCATTTTTTTTTTATTGTGGTATTTTGCTCTCTTTTTTTTTCTTATTCTGCCACAAAGGCCCGCGTGCCTCGGGTCGAAATTCGCACGCGGTATCGTTGGCCGTGCGCCCAAACAATACGCGACGTGCGTCGGTCGCTACCTCCAGCTGCGGCGGCTACAACCTCTGATGGCCAGTCGGCTCGCGCCACCTCTCTCCATCCTGGAATCGCCAGTGGTGCGGACGCCTGCCGCTGAAGCACGGGGCGAGCCGGCCGTTCCCCAGATGGGCATGAAACCTGCCGGCCGAAAGCTGGGCGTGCCGCATTGGGCGCCCATGTTGGTGGCGGAGGCGGTGTCCTGGGGCGAGGCGGCGTGCCCACCTGCAGCGGTGTCGGCCACACCCACGGCGATGTCTTTGTTGTCGGACTGGTGGCCGCGTTGATTGGTGCCGGTAGTGCGCGTGGTGGTGACGGCGTGCGCGGTCGTGGTGGTGGCGGCTTCGGCGTCCGTGTTCGTGGTGGCGTTTTTGTACGCTGTCGGGGTGGCGTTGGCGTACGCGGTCGTGGTGGCGTCATTTCTCGTAGAAACTCGTGGCGTGGCAGCGCCACCTCCTCTGCCCACTTCACGACAATCGTCGCGGTGTGCTGCCATCGCCCATCCACAAAACACCTCTCCCGCGTTATGGTCGCCGTCGGTGGTGCCGACTCACCCGGATCGTTCGGCGGTATCTGCTCCTCCTCGTCGGACGATATATAAATAACCTCCTCGTCCTCATCCTCCTCATCCTCCGAGGCGTCTACCCCACGTGGAAATGGCGTCGGTGGCCTAGCGGGGCGCCAGTCTGGCGGTGGTGTCCCGGGTAGTGGTGGTGTGGCGAACCGCTCCGGGCTGGCTGGGCCCACATGCTCATCCTCTGGCGTCGGTGGTGCCTCGGGATGGCACATGCGTACCCATTCTGGGTTCACTTCCATGAAGTCCCTTGGCGGCGGCGACTCCTCAACATCGCCCACTGGACCAGCGCTGGAATCCACCTCCCAGTCGCTACTATTCCAGTCGTCGTCGTACGCCCTGCGCACCCACTCGCGCTCTTCCTCCAGCTCCTGGCGGCGGCAACGCTCCCGTTCGGCCGCCTCCCGCTCTTCAACCGATTCAAAAATGGGCGACGCCCGCAGCTCCAGCACATCTGGAGATGCCTCCCGCTGCGGCTCGACACGCGCATAAGGCTGTCCGGCCCAACGCCCTCGTCGCGCCACGTTTCTGCGCCCTCTGGCGCTGGCACCCATGGCCGCCGCGTCGACCACGCACACATCCCCCGCTGGTGTGCGAGAGTGCGCCCTCCTTCCCTCGGTGTTGCTGTTGTTTCCGTTCTCCATTTTGTCGGTGAGTACTTTTGATACTTCTAAATTTTCTCAAAGTGACCGACTGCATGGTAGTCGGCACCTTTTATACCCCTACTCCGTACGCATGTGCAACAGTGTAGGTGTGCAAGTTACGGTATCCTTCCCGCATGCGACTGCCATGTTTTGTCAGCGCTCTCTTTGCGATATCGCTAACCTTTTTCATTAACCGTTTTCCTAGCAGCGTTTGCTTCGCACACCCTTCGCCGCGTTCAGGTCCGGTTTTTGTAATGCCCTTGGTTGGGCCGTGGCTCTTATTATTATTTTTTTTTTTTCGCACACCTTTCTCCCCGCCCACACATTCATTGTTGTCTGTTATTTTTAATAAATATGTAATACCATACATATTTATTTTTATTATTTATATAATATGTTATACCTTACATATTTATTTTTGTTATTGTTTAATAAATATGTAATACCTTACATATTTATTTTTATTATTTATATATATGTAATACCTTACATATTTATTTTTGTTATGGTTTAATAAATATGTAATACCTTACATATTTATTTTTATTATTTATATATATGTAATACCTTACATATTTATTTTTGTTATGCTTTAATAAATATGTAATACCTTACATATTTATTTTTATTATTTATATATATGTAATACCTTACATATTTATTTTTGTTATGGTTTAATAAATATGTAATACCTTACATATTTATTTTTATTATTTATATCTGTTAAATGTGTTGAGTAAGGACAATAATTAATATGTATTAATACATATTCACCCCTCTTTTTTTTTCAAAAAAAAAAAAATCAACTAATGCTTTTTTTTTTTTTATAGGGGGTGCTGGAGATTCAGGTGAGTAAATGAGATACGTCATTAACAAGGCCAATTATTAACCGCTCTTTTCTTTTCCAGATTTTCACCATTTAAAAAAAATTTACTTTTTGTTCCAGGGTCTCAAAATAATTTGTGCCCCCAAAAGTTTTTTTTTTTTATTATCTCACCCGTTGTCCGTTCCACCTCCGTGGGGTTTTATGTCGCCTATGTGCGCGGTCCGTTCTTTTTCCCCAGTTTTCCCTTGTAATTTACAGATTACAGGTGATACAAAATTTATTATTGTATATGGTCCGGCAAATTTGGGAGCAAGCTTCGCAGCGAAGCCTTCCGCTGCATTTGACAGGTGGTGTTGTTTCACCCACACCTTGTCTCCTACGGATGGTTTCCACTGGCGTCTCCGTAGGTTGTAATGCCTTGTTTGGTCCTGAGCGGCCTTCTCTAAACTCCTGCGCACCAATTCAAAAACTTCTCTAAGTTTTTTCGCATTGTCGCTGGGTGTTTGTGGCGGTTGCCCTGTGCCGAGTGTAACGTTGTCGTACAGCGCATTTGGCAGCCTTGGTTCACGCCCTTGCGTGATAAACGCTGCACTGTAGCCCGTAGACGCCGATACGCTGGTGTTAACGGCTAGTGATAATTCTGGCAAAAATTCATCCCAGCACCGCTGGTTATCTTTTGTGAATTGTGCAATCATCGTTTTTACCGTGCGGTTCGCACGTTCTGTAGGATTCTCTTGCGGAGTGTATGGTGCCGTAAATTGGTGTCGCACTCCTAATTCTTCGAGAAAGCGTTTGAAGGCTTTACTCGTAAATTGTGTTCCGTTGTTTGTTATGAGAATTTTTGGCACCCCAAATCGTGCCAAAATTCTCTCTCTGAATCCCTTTTGCAAAGTGGCTGTGGTTGCGCTCCTCAGCGGAACTAACTCAGTCCACTTAGAGAAACGGTCAAACATCACCAATAGCATTGTGTTGCCGTGTTTTGATCTTGGCAGTGGGCCAACAAAATCAGCACACACGGTACTCCATGGCTCTTCCGGAATTTGTGTCAACATCTTTCCTGCTGCTGCCATTTGACTTGGCTTATATTGTTGACACGTTTCGCAGTTGTGCACATATGTGCGCACGTCCCTGTACAAGCCTGGCCAGTAGTAGCGTGTCGCTACTCTTGCTATCGTTTTCCGGCTTCCCAAATGACCGGCTGTGGCTGCGTCGTGGTTCTCCAATAATACATCCTTCCTTTTACCTTTGGGTACACAAAGCTTCCAAGCTTCCACCTCTCCGCCTCCAGCGCGGTGTGGGATGTGTCTGTACAGGTTGCCATTTTCCTCCATGTAATCCGGATATTTCCTTGCATTTTGTGCGATTTCCTTTTTTAATTTCTGAATCCATTTGCAATTTGCGTTGTCTGCCTCCATCCCTTCTGTGGCGATTTTCCTTAGGCAGCATGTCTCCGGAAGTGGCTGTCTCGAAAGTGCATCGGCTACGACATTGAGGTTGCCTTTACGGTATTTGACTTCAAAGTCGTACTGTTGCAGTTCAAGCGCCCAACGCGCTATTCTGCCTGATGGACTCTCAATTGAGTTTAGCCACTTCAGCGCCATGTGGTCCGTTATGACCACAAAATGGTAGCCTTCCAGGTATGGCCTTAGCTTTCTGATTCCCCACACTATGGCTAGACACTCTTTTTCAGTTGCCGAATAGTTCCGTTCGGCACCGTTTAGTGTCCTACTGGCGTACGATATTACCCTTTCACCTTGCTCCGAAGGTTGGGTCAATATCGCACCCAGGCCATAGTTACTTGCATCCGTCTGCAAGCAAAATGTTTTTGAAAAATCTGGGCATGCCAATACTGGGGACTGAGTCAGCTTCTCTTTGACCGTGTCAAAAGCTACTTGCCGCTCCTCAGTCCACTCCCATTTTGCGCCTTTTTTCATCAATGCGTTCAGAGGTGCTACTTTCGTTGCAAAATCTGGTACGAAGCGCCTGTACCATGATGTTACGCCCAGGTATTGTCGTAATTCCTTTACGTTGCTTGGCGGCTTCAATTCTGCGATTGCAGCAACTTTCTCTGAATCTGTGCGAATTCCTTCTTCTGTGACTCTGTGGCCCAAATATTTCAATTCCTTTTTAAAGAAATCGCATTTGTCCACGTTTATACGCAGATTTGCTTCCCGCAGCCGCCGAAATACCTCTTTGAGATTTTCCATATGCTCTTCGCGCGTTCTTCCGATGACTATAATGTCATCTAAATATGCAAACGCATGTGGCATCATTTCGGGTCCAATAACACGATCCAAAGCCCTCTGAAAAGTTGCCGGTGCCGAGTGTAACCCAAATGGCATTACTTTCCACTGGTATAATCCTTTGCCTGGGACTGTAAAAGCTGTCAGTGGTCGGCTCGCTTTCTCCATCGGGATCTGCCAGTACCCATCTTTCAGATCCAAGCTAGTGATGAAGTGGGCTTCACGTAGCTGGTCTAAAATGTGGTGCACTCTTGGCAATGGATACGCGTCCTTAACGGATCTGCTGTTAAGTTGCCTAAAATCCACACATAACCGCCATTTTCCATTCTTCTTTTTCACCATCACGATTGGTGCGCTGTGTGGGCTGTTGGATGGCTCTATACAACCTTTCGCAAGTAGTTCCTCTACTTGCTGGTTAATTTCCGCTTGCATTTTTGGATTCTTTGGAAAATAACGCTGTTTTATAGGCCTGTCGTCGCTCATCACAATTTTGTGTTCTGTAATTTGTGATGTGCCCTTTAGGTGTTCGAAGGCTGCGACTTCCCGCAGTAGAAATTCGTTAATTTCTTGGTCTTCGTGAAGATTTTTGCTTTCAATAGGTGGGTTTCTGGAGTCACGTGTTGCTATGTCTTGTTCGGTTGTCTTCTGGACAACTGCCACCGACAGTCTCTCCTCCAGCTTTCCAACCTTGTGCCGTCGCGCCGGGATGGTGACCACCAGTCCCGCACACTGCAACACTGTGCCCATGCCAGTCAGAAAATCCCAACCCAGCACCAAATCGTCTATCACACCAGGCATAATTAGCAGCGCTATTTCCAAACTGCGATGCCTGAGTCTTATTTCGACCGTTATTTGTTCTGTTGTCCTGCTGCTATGTCCGTCTGCTAATTTCACCTGTCTGCTTGCGACGCTTCTCCGGCCTACAGTGTTCAGTCTACAAGCTAGCTCTTCGCTAACAAAGCTGCTTGTAGCCCCTGTATCGACTGTAGCCTTATGCTGACAGTCACCGATCCATACGGTGGCAGTCAACTGCGTCCCTTCGTCCTTCAGGTGACCGACTGGCGTCTCGGGGCGGACCTTGGCGGCTCCCGCTCGCCCCTCGCTGGCGGACGCCGCTGGCCGTTTCCCGACTGACAACATAGTGCCGTCCGCTGACCGATTCTGCCACAGACCCAGCAGAACTCCAGCATTGGGTTTCGGCACTCTATCGCCCAGTGTCCCTCCTGTCCACACACGCGACATGCCCTTCCTGGGTTGTTTATGTGTGTCCTGGCAGGATTTTGCTGGGTCCTAGGTGTTGGGGTTGGCCGTTCGTCCATTCCTCCAGTGTGCTGGTTCTGCTCCTCCATGGCCATAAATCGTGTATGATTTGCACGATTCTGATGGTGATCGCGAACATTTTGCTGCGTATCTCGGTGTTGTTGACTCTGTTGTTGTTGATGTTGGCTGTATTGTTGTTGGGCTGTAGCACTTTGTAGCCTCAGTTTCAGCCTATCCTTTTCTAGTTCTTCGAATTCTTCTGCCAGTTGCATCAGCTGGGTCAAATTCGAGAACTGGTTTGGCCGTGCGTATCCGCGCAAGTCAGGAAGGCTGTTGGTGTAAATGGTGCGCACTTCCTTCTCTGTTGAGAGTCGTAGGGGTCTCATCAGAGTCTGCATCTCCACCATATAGACTTTAAAAGGCTCATCCAGAGCTTGCCGCCGTCTGCGTACTTCGTCGTACAGATTTTCAAAACAATCTCGAGGTAAAAAGTATTCTTGAAAACTGTCGACAAAATCCACCCATGTCGTCAAATGCCTGTTGTTAGCTATGTACCACTTAAGTGCCATTCCTTTCAGCAACTCCGGCATTGTTCTAGGAATTAAATTTAAATTTAATCCATATGTGTCTGCCGACCATTCCACTTGCTCCAAGAATTCGAGAGGCTTCGATAGTCCGTCGAATCGAAAGCTCCACTCTCGAACTTGTTTGGCTACTTTTTGGTATTCACTTGCCCTTGCATTGCTCTGATCATGTGTGTGGGTGTGGCTACGTTCTCCTGGCTGTTGGGCTGTACTCCAGGGCGATCGGCGAGATTTCTGTAAATCTCGCGCCCTAGCCGCCGCGCTGGTGCATGGGACGCTCAGCCTTGCTACGTCTATGCCGGCAAACTCCTTTTCCTCTTCGTATTCCCCTTCCTCGCGCATGAATTCGGGTTCTTTATTCGGCGACTGTCGGCTGTATGTTTTCGCCAGTTCGCTAATGCGAACGCTGTGAGGAAGAGTATTTTCATTTTGACTTACCCAGTCTCCGAATTGTCTTCTTTTATTTTCGACAGTGCCTTCCAGCTCCAGACCGAATTCCACTCCGCATTTCGCTAGTGCATCCTTTTTTAGATTGTACACCCACGAACGAACCATATTGTCAATTATTTATATGTATTTAAAAAAACTATGTGGTATTAGCCGTAGATTCACAGTTGGGCGCCAGTTGTAACGAACCTAAAGTTACGCGGTTTTAGCTGGGCTAACTCTCGCGGTGCTGAGGGTACGTGCCAACAAATTTATATTTGTGGCGGCTGCGGCAATAAGAACACAATTTAGTTTGACTTTTTATACATATATTTAACTGCACTCTCTGCTAGTTTCACGTTGGGTTTTTACAATTTAGTTGTGCACTTAATGATATTTCTTGTTTGAGTTTAGAAAATCGCACGGATCTTGTGTCGGGGTTTTATTTGCAATGCTGGCGCTCTCGTTGCACCAAATATTCAGAGTCAATGTTACGCCTACTAAACGAGGTTTTAGCTAGCAACGCCTGAATTCGCCAGGCTCTACTATGGCCTCCTTGTTACCACAAGGATTTCGCCAATAGTCTCGCCTACTCTCAGGCTCTGGCTTTAGCTTCACCTGTCCTTCGCCAGGCTCACTTGTCTGATACTTGGTTTTAATTCGAGGTTGCTTTGCAAATGCAACGCGGCACAAGACTTGACAACTTTCGCGTATCGATTTCTCAGTACAATGTTTGTTAATCGCTAAGGACACGATCTGCTTTGTCTTTATTACGATATGAATCCTTTTAATTTCTTAAAAATTATCCTTTCGCGTAGGATTTCTCGCCCTCTGAGTCCTGTGTTCACTTTATGTTTCGCGTTGACGTTCCACTTTGCACTCACACTAACTTTGTATTCGCTCTTGAACTGACTCTTCAATTGACTCTTGAACTGACTTGTACGCAACTAACTTGCCGCTCTGTCCAAGGCGGCTCCTTTTATAGTCTTCTGCTGTCTCGCTGGACCGGGGCCTGTCAGCGCTGCCAATGTCGCGCCAAGGGCAAAGGTGGCGTGATCGTTCCAGTGAGATTGGCCTAGCAACAACGGTTCCTCGTTGCTGATCACGCCTGTCGTTGGTGTGACGGTGATCACTATATTTTGTGGATGCACCGCTCGCACACCAACGGCACTTTGCCACGACTTTTGCGGTACGTGTTTTTGCGGCTCCCATGTGCCAAACACGTACCTTAGCGCTGACATCCTGTGTCAGAGCGAGACAGCATGCGAATTCGCCGCAGCTCAGGTCCGGCTGCGGCTATAAAGGCAATCGCTTTTTGTGAGGCGCTATAAATAAATATGGCTCCTCACAGTTCAAAGACTATTTAATTGACATTAGGGGACTTATGTATCACGCAGGATATGGGTCAGCACAAGAGTTGGACAGAATTTATGAAAACCTAGCGCCGGAGTATAGATTATATATCCGCAGAAGAGATTTCGTGACGTTGGGGCAGCTAACGCAGATGGCCGCCGAATTCGAAAACGTCCGAAATCAGAGCCGCAGGGAAGCAGAGGGTAGTCAGGCGTTAGGCGTTAAAGATCATGGCGCGACAGGGGGGACAGGCATTCCCGTCACCCGAAGGAACCCGTTTAAAAATCCGACGCCTGTACAACCGACCAGTCCTGTAAGGGGGATTCCAAACGGTGGGATCGGTCACGAGCAGCGTAGACCCTACGACGGGAGACGCCTGTGCTATAAGTGTTCGCAGGGCGGGCATTTTGCTAGAGAATGCCTCAATCCGCGAGTACTGTTCTGCAGATCGTGTGGTACACAGGGGGTAAGCAGCGCAGAGTGTTGTCAGAAACAGCCGGGAAACGAGCAGCGGCGGCATCCGGAGTGGGATCGGATAGGCGCCGGTGTCAGTCGTTCCCAAAATTAGAGTACCCACTGAGTGTCCAGGACAGTCGTATACTCGCTACTATTAAGGTTGGAAGGTACGTAGCGAAGGCGACAGTTGACACAGGGGCCACCAGGAGTTTTGTGAGCGAAAGGTTTTTTCGAAAGGTGGCAGACGAAGGCAAGTTACTAGCAGCGGATGCTAAGGCGCGCTTAGCGGATGGTTCAAGCATAACCATAGAAAAGATATTGCGGGTAAAGGTTGGATTAGCAGGAGACGAGGCGACGATAAATATGCTCGTTATGCCGTCTATGTTGGACAACGTGATTTTAGGTATGGACTTTCTGTGCAGGATGGGTACGAAAATCCAATGCGGAAAAGCGAACCTTGTTCTCGAAGCGATGGAGGAACCAACCCCGGGGGTTGGCAGTACCACCGTGGATCGGATAACAAGGAAGAAAGGCAAAATGGTCGGCAGCGAAAGGAAAGAACAAAGAGATATACCAGGGGCACCCAAGGTGGATGACGCCGTGAAAGCTAAGCGAGAGGAAAATCAGGAGATGGCGCCGGGCGCCAAGGAGTCTCTACTAGGTCGGCTGGAAGATCCAGGCAAAGAAAAGCTTAACCCAACGAGCCCGGTGCGCACAGCGCTTCCAATACAAAAGGAAAATCCGAGGAAAGGCGAAAGGCATCCCATGGGCAGGGCACATGTGGAGGGAGACGAGGATCCAAAGGTAGGATTATCTGGCACGGGGAAAGCGAAGTCAGGGATGCAACCGAGTGCATTAACAGAAGGAGGGTTGGAATGGCCAGCAGATCTGGAGCCGGCGTTACAGGAATTCTTGGAGACGGAGTTAGCACTTTTCGAAGGACTCAAAGGCGTGTCTAATATAGCCGAGCATTGGATTGTGATGAGGGATGATAAGCCAATAAAGCAGAGGTATTATCCCAAGAACCCAGCTATGCAGCGAGTTATCGACGATCAAGTGAACGAACTGATAGAAGCCGATGCAATAGAGCCGTCCAGGAGTCCTCACAGTGCGCCTATAGTGCTCGTCCGTAAAAAGACAAATGAATGGCGAATGTGTATTGACTACCGCCAGCTAAACGCACATTCAATACCCGACGCGTACCCAGTGCCCAGAATAAACCATATCTTGGAAAGGCTGAGGCACGCACGTTACATATCTGCGTTGGATTTAAAACACGGATATTGGCAAATTCCAATGGCAGCGGATAGTCGGGAATGCACGGCGTTTACGGTACCCGGCCGAGGATTGTTCCAGTGGCGAGTCATTCCGTTTGGTTTGCATTCGGCAGGTGCGACATTTCAAAGAGCATTGGACACAGTAATCGGCCCGGAGATGGAACCCCATGCGTTCGCCTACTTAGACGATATCATAGTGATCAGCGAGACGAAGGAGCAGCATACGGCAAACCTAAAGGAAGTTTTTCGTCGGCTGAGGGCAGCAAATTTGAAGCTGAACAGGAAGAAGTGTTCGTTCTTCCAGAGGAAGCTAGTATACCTGGGACATTTAGTGAGTGACGAGGGAATCCAGACTGACCCGTCGAAGGTGGAAGCGATTAACAATTTGAAGGCCCCAGCAAACTTGAAGGAGCTCAGACGGTGCTTAGGCATAGCATCGTGTTATCGGCGATTCGTGCCTAACTTTACGACGGTAGTGCAGCCGATGACAAGCTTGTTGAAAAAATCCCGAAAGTTGTCGTGGAACACGGAACAGCAGGCGGCATTAGACAATCTCAAACACTGTCTGACGACCGCTCCTGTCCTGGCATATCCGGATTTCGCTGAGAAGTTCACACTACAAACGGATGCAAGCGATTACGGCCTCGGAGCAGTGTTAACGCAAACTATCGACCAGCAGGAGAGAGTCATAGCGTACGCGAGTCGTAAGTTGTCGAAAGCAGAAGAAAATTACTCGGCGACCGAAAAGGAGTGCCTGGCAATAGTGTGGTCGATCCGGAAGTTAAAATGTTATCTGGAGGGATATCGTTTCGATGTTATCACGGATCATATGGCGCTAAAGTGGTTGGATTCCATAGAGAGCCCGTCGGGAAGGATCGCGCGCTGGGCGTTAGAGCTCCAGCAATACCAGTTCGACGTACGGTATCGGAAGGACAAACTCAACGTGGTGGCAGACGCGTTGTCTCGAGACCCGTTAGAGAAACTCCAGCAAGCCGTGGTTCAACAATTACCAGGAAAGTGGATTCAAGGAATGAAGGATAAAGTCGCCAAGGAACCAACCAAGTATGCGGATTACGTCGAGGAAAATTGACAGTTATACCGGAACTTAGGCTATCGCGCGGACGATGAGGACGCGAGTGCTTAAAGAGTGCCACGACGCGCCGAAGGCAGGTCACCAAGGAATTCGCAATACGATTATGAGGTTATCACAGCGTTACTACTGGCCGGGAATGTTTCGTGATGCAGCCAGGTACGTTAAGTGCTGCGAGAGATGTCAGATATTCAAATCGGAGCAGAGGAAGCCAGCCGGACAGATGCTAACCCGCCAGGTGGCAGAGCCGATGGCCATCCTGTGCGCGGACTTCGTGGGCCCTTTGCCACGCTCAAAACAGGGTAACACGATGCTTTTGGTATTTCACGACGCATTCACGAAATGGGTGGAACTGGTCCCCTTGAGACGAGCGACGGCAGCAACACTACAAAGAGCATTTCGCGAGCGAATCTTATGCCGTTTCGGAGTACCAAAGAGATTCGTGTGTGACAACGGAGTGCAGTTCACGAGTCGAAACTTCAAGGCATTTTTGAATTCCAACAACGGTCTTCGAAAGACCAAGGGAGGAACTATAACCTAAGGCGGAAGGAATGGCGACCCACCATCAACGATTTAGTCTTATTAAGAGCACACCAGCTATCCAAGGCTAGCGACGGATTCGCGGCAAAATTAGCCCCGAAATACGAAGGCCCGTTCCACGTTACAAATTTCGTATCTCCGAAAGTCGTGCGTTTGGTGAAAGAGGGGGAACGGAAGAGCAGAATCGCTAGCATAGGGCAACTAAAACCATTCCATCGAGAAGACGAAGATCCCGAAGTGAGCCGCTCCCCAGTTTAAAAGGCTGAAATTGAATCGGGAAACGAGTTTTTTTTTTATATTTAAAAAGGAGGACTCTGACACCACCATCCGACGAGAGTATGAAGACGGCGTCTACGGAAAATACGTGGAAGCTCACGTGGAAGACGCAGAAGATAGCGATCGCTCGGAGGTATCAGACCCAGATCCAAGATCGCAGCAGCAGTCGCGTGACCCACGGCGGAGCCACCCCCGATATGAGCAAAGGGAAAAAGAGACGTCTCCTACATCGTTTAAACACACAATGTGTGAAAGGGGGGGGTGTGAGGTAGGCCAACATTAGCCACGATCCACAATCGCGACCCACGCGAAGAAGGAAGGCGCGCTCGAGCTGAGCACGCGACCGGCGAGTGAGTCAGAAATTCTGGTCGAAGGCGTGTAGACGTGTCGGCGGAATAATTGATTAAGGGCAAGGTTAAACGGTTGCCAAGTACAGTTGACGAGAGCGAAAACGGAATAGAAGCGTAGCCAAGACTAAAGTAAGCATAATATAGAACGTCTAAGGAAGGCATATAGAAATAAAGGTTCGAAAGACAGAAATACTCTAACCCCAAAACCACGTGTATCTATCATTAGATTGAGTCGTTTCGATTCGCGTTATAAAGTGCTTCGCCAGCTGATGGCGTTCGCCTCAGCTTGGAAGAGAAGAGAAACCTGTAGACTTTATGGTAGTTTACCAGCCCATGGTAATCACCTGGGCTTGGAAAGAGTAATAACTGAGGCTTGTGGTAGGAGTGCGGTGACAATCCACTCGCCAACCCAGATCACCCAGTAAGATCAGTGACGCGACCTTTTGCATTATGACGCTGACGAACTTTACCTCCAGTTAGCAATTGTGTTTCAGCAAATATAAATATTTCTTGTAACGCGAGCCTTGGCCAGACTGAGATCTGTACCTCGGCTCAAAATCACTACTTTACAAATTTGAAATGATTTTAATAAAAACTGGTTTATTTCCAATGCATTGTCATTTCTCGCAGTCAAAATAGCACGTTCTGAAAACCATTCGAGTGACTTTTGAGAGATATTTGTAATATCCGGAAATATTTTTAGAGTAAGCTCTACAATACTTTTCACAACATGACACAAAGTTGATGGTAAAGTTATTTTGCCATCATGGGTTGGAAATAATCCATTTCCTATTTGAAGAAGCATTTCTGCAAATTCACCAGCTATGCTATCACCTTTTAAGTGCACTCGAATATTCTTCGTTAATGCAATTTTCTGTATTTTGGGCCACAAAATTGAAGACTTTAAGCACGCATTTATTTCATCTGCTCTTGTTCCTCTGGGGATCACTGGGAGAGTTTGTCGAAAATCAACAGCTAAGAGAACAGTTATGCCACCCATTAAGTATTCACTATCTCGAATGTCTTTCAAAGATCGATCCACAGCTTCAAAAGCACCTTTATGGTCCATAGTACACCCATCCCAAACAATAAGCTTGCAATCTTTGAGCACAGCAGCAATATTAGATTGCTTTGTAATTGAGCAATGTGGTGTTTCTAAATGAATCAAATTAAATGGAATCTTAAGTGTAGATTGCGCTGTGCGACCACCATTAAGTAAAGTGGCTGCGATACCGGAAGAAGCAACGGCCAATGCAATTTTTTTACTTTGCCGTACCTTTGCCAATAATAAATTTAAAAGATGCGTTTTACCTGTTCCACCAGGTGCATCTAAAAAATAGATTTCTCCCTTTTCTGCTTCAACGCTATGTAGTATCTTTTCGTTTACTTGTTTTTGCTCAGCAGTAAGAAGTAGCTCATTATTAACAACAAAATTATCGCAATTTTCATAATTTGTTTCTCTATGATATTCACTATTTGGAACAATTTCCTCGAATCTAATTGGTAGTGGAAGTCCATAGTAAGTCAAGTTTTGACCACCAATAGACAGTACAATATCTTCAATGTAAATAAGACATTTATTTAATACATTATTCACAATACTTTCATCAATATTTCTGTCTTGTGAAAAATGAAAGGCTCTTAAAATATCTTCTGAGAAACTCTCTTGATAAGTATTCCAAAGTTTAAGAGCATCTGAAATTTGACAAAATACTAACATTATTCCAAAAAGTTCTCTCAGTTTTGTAGGATTTTGACATATGACAGCTTCGGCTATAGTTGAATCCCAGTGCTTATCATCTTCTAGTAATCCTAGAGCTTTACACGGCAATTGAAATGATGCGTATGCTATACCATTAACGGTTTTTAAATTTAAAAATTAAGTTGGGCCCCTTACAAAATGTAATAAAAGTCTTAAATAAAAACATTCTGTATTATTGGGATGAATAGTGTAAACTCTTCCCAAAGCTGAATCTCTTTTAACTCCAGGAAAATTTGGCACATCATGCCCTCGTTTTCTTCTTTGAAATTCTTTATTGTTCCATGTAAAATACGATGGAACTTCACAATATAGACGCGTTCTTGCAAACTCATCACGTGTGCATAGCTCGAAGAAGGCTAGCAAAGTGGTTTTGGTTGTAGTGCTTAATCTGTCAAGTAATTGTTGCGGATTATTGGGGTTTAAATATATCCGTTGACCATTTTCTAAATGAACAGCTAAGTGTGTAATAGCCGGAAAATGTTCATGTATGGGAAATGCAAGGATTCTCCATACCGCTTCTCAGCTACTTATATAACGGGCACTTTCGTACATATTAATTTCATTACGTTGGTCTTCAAGAGTAAATGATGCTTGATCACTGCCCTTGTTAACATATTTACAAATGTATTTAATAGACTTTACAGAACTACAATACTCAACATTTATGTGAGCTTCAAATGTTCTCAATACAACACAGTAATAAGGCACAGCCCAACGATTATATATGCAATTACCATTTATATTAATTGCATTACCACCATCTTCTATCGCTCTTATACGATATAGAGGGTAACTATCTTTTCCAGTCACAGTTTCTTTAAGTAATTGTCGAGGAAACCTTTTGGTACATTTTCCATTTTTCATGCATGGCGATTTATTATTAAATGCACCGCAAGGACCATGAATCATATTTGACTTAACAATGTTAAATAACAAAGGATCCTCATCTGCGTTTGGTATTTCGGCACAGATAATCTTATCGATTTTATCTGGTCTTATTTTATTTTCTAACCAAAGTAGAATATGTATATGTGGTAAACCCCGTTTTTGCCATTCCACAGAGTACATGAAACATTGCACGCTTCCAAACAAAGAACCTTTTGTCAATAGTGGCATTAAAGCTTTAACTTTTAAATGAAAAACTCGAGCTATAATATCGTGACGATCATGCGGTTTTTGACCCGGTAATAAAACACTTTTTATGTCATACCATTGTGGATTGCATGTGAATGTTAAAAAAAGATCTGGTCGCCCATAATGGCGAACATATGTCATATATCGTGCAGAGCTTGTAAAAGAAGATGGTAAAATTACCATCTGACCAAGTTGAGCTGCGACAACATCTTGTTGGCCTATTGCATCTTGTAGATGTATATAACTATCTGCTTTGAGTTTCGCTTGATTGTAGCGAATATAATTTAACCTTTCTGTTTCAATTTTAGCATACATATCAACCAAAAACTGACTAAAAATGGAACGACAATAAATTAAATGATTTATCTCAGATTGACGAATCATTATTTTATAGCTGTAAAAGCTTAACGCAGATATACTTTTTTTTGGTTTCTCCTTTTTTAATAATGGATTCCATTGTGGTATATCCACTGAATAGCCATCTTCGCCATAAGGAAATAGCAAAGGGTACTGTAAGGCATCGTATGATCGATGCACCTCACTTATACGATTTAATTTATTATTATGGCTTTCAATAATAATATCGCGCTTTTCAAATTGCTGACCAACAATAACTAAAGCTACTTCGCTTGATTGAGATGCATTTTAAAGCCCTTTGTGAGCACCACCGGGTGTTCGATCAGCATGTATAATCAATTTATAGTCTTTAGTACTTGTTGTTATTTTATTGAGAGCCATGATGAAACATACATTGAAGATACTTTACCACGCTACAATCAACATTTGAAATATTTTTGCAACGTAGTTGAGCTTCCTTTTCATCATCACCAACAAAATAAATTTGAAGGAACTGCATTTCTTCATTTGGCAAAGGTCGGACACTACCAATTAAGTGATACACTTGTCCTTGGACTTTAAAAGTTGACCAACTTTCATTTATAATTTTTGTACTACCAAAAGAAGTTATTTGAAAGCAGCTGTTATACTTTCTTATATGATCAATGAAATGATCATGCTTGGGATGTCCACCAATTATTAAGCTTTTAAGTGGATCAGGCAAACTTTCATTTTGTGAAAGTTGAACTTTTCCTGCCTTGCAACAGATACCCAAAGGCTCATTTTTCCATTTTAAAGCATTACAATGTTTGCATATCAAATTCATACTACCAAGTTGAGTAATTTTATCTGACTTGTAAGCTTTTTCAAAATCATAGTTTAAGCCAGACATGGCTTTAACACTCCATGCATGCAAACGCCTTTCTTGACGTGCATCAGGATTATTAGCTTGATGTCTTCTCACTACAACTCTAATAACATCAGGATTATTAACACGATATCTTTTTGATGCTTCTATGCGCTTACCCCTATTGATATCACTATTTTTTTCAAATGAAAGTTTTTTAACCTTTTTTTCTGTTTTGCCGGTGAATCGACTACGTCTTTTAACAGGATTTTTCACCTTTTCAGTTATACATTCAATTGACGTATCAGATTCTTGAGTTAATACTTCCTCTAAATAAATATAAACATCAAAATGTCCATTCATTAATGGACCGGTAAAACGCAATCTTTTTACAGGATGCATACTATTTCCGAATGCTTGTAATAAATTTCCATTTTGAAAAACTTGAAAATTTACAGCATAAATTTCTGATGCTGCTTGAAGCTCACATGCAGTACCATAAGTATATGAGTATGACATAACGCACTCATATTGTTCAGAAGAGCTATAACACTCTCCATTTAAGTTTATGCTGAAGCAAGCAAAAGTTTGCCAGTTGGTTACAACATGTTCAACAATATTTTGGCGTATGGTGCCATGGAAGCCTTGCCTACCAAATAAAAGGTAGGAAATAGATCTAAAAAGGCATGCTCCATCAACAACTGAATGCGGCACCAAAACACCACTAATATCTAAAGTTTCAATAGACATATTTTAATTTGGCTGTGAGTCAATTGACTTCACTGTAAAACGATTGTTACAACGATACAGAGTCTAATCATAAGTATAAAATTCAATAAAATTGAATATACCAACTTATATTAATTTAATAGAATATTCAGACTGCTTAGTTTAATTTGATTTTAAATAAGGTTGCTTCAATTATTAAGTCGAAAATCTACTTAATATTCTTGGTTTTAAAAAACAACAAAAGAAATTAAAATACTTTGATCGTTATTTAAATATTTAAATAATAGCTATTAAATATTTTTTATAAATTATCATAACATACGAATTTTAAATGAACGTATATACATAAGTATTTTAAATGTATGTATATTTATATAATACGAAAATCAGAATATTAAAAAACTCACTAATCCAAAAATAAACTTTCGTTGTTATTATCCTTATCCTTAATATAAACAATATTAAAACATTCACTGAAACGAAAAGTAACTTTCTTTGTTCACATTAAATATGAACTAAAATGCATAACCAATTCCCTTACCATTGTATGTAAAAACATAATGTTGGAAAGTGCATTACAGTTATTCCTCTAAGCAGCAGATCCCGAGCTCATACATACAACGCTTGCACTTAAGAGCTATGTATGGGTGGTGTCAATTCCTTTAACTGCAGCCTCTTAGTTATGGTTAGCTTACCTTAGTGAGTGCGGAGGAGATAGGGAGATTAAGATTTATGTTTGACATGCAAAGCGGGCATAAACAAAAGAGTGAGCGTAAAGGGGCAACAACAAAGATGCATGATTGCATTCAAATTATGTTATATCTAGCGGCATTCATAAGAGAGACGCGCGCGCATATCAAGCTTTAAGCCGCTCTTTGTGTTGCAGCATATATTCGCTCAGCTGTGCATGCTGCTTGCAGTGAGTACCATTTACAGTTATATTTCTTCTTCTTTGTTCTTCTCTCTGTTATCTGTGGCTACAAAATATAAGAAAACTTTGTTTTGAAAGCATGCCTAAAATATTACATTATTTGTATACCCTGAACCCATAAAATGGGTAAAAAAGGGCATAATTAATTTGTGCAAAAGTATGTAACAGGCAGAGCTTTAATTAATTAATTAATGAATAAAATAGAGAGTGAACGTAAATGAGCAACAACAAAGGAGCATGATCGGAGCGAGATTTCAAATTATCTGATTATCATAAGAGCAACACGCGCGCTTATGTGAACGCCCTTTGCTTGTTCGAAATTATATATCAATAATTAGGGTATTCAGTAGCTATGCTATGTGCGTAAAGTGTTATATATAATACAGTGTAGCTAGTGAGTGCACTTTTTACGTTTCTTTTGTCGTATTTGTGCTAAGTCAGCTGTTTGCCAGTTCGATGACAATACAATCGAAAGTTAAATTGAATTGAGCAATTGATAAGCTGAAAAAGTTGTTGTTTTCATACATAATAATTGAAAAACTTTCTTTATTATTCAGAAAATAAATGTTTTTTTATTTATATCAACACTTAAGCATTCTTATATTTTACTTCTAGCTCTAATTTTTGCATTCTATCCTCTTTTCCCACCTGCAAATTTTTGAATTGAAAATCATTTCGTATTTTTCTTCCTTTCCACTGTTAAAAACATCAGTTTAGTCTTTTAAATTAATAAATCATAAAATTTACTTACTTTTACAACCAAAACTCGCCTAGTGTGACCTAATTTCACTAATTCAATAATCCCGAAAGCAGCTGATTTTATAAATAGTCTGGCAACCACTCAATAACACATATAGTACAATAGTAGCAAACATACCCAGGGGCATGTTTGCTGTGTTAAAAATGCTTCTGTGTGTTTGTTGTAAAGCTTTCATATAACACTTTAGCACTTTACGCACATAGCATAGCTACTGAATACCCTAAATATATCAATAATGTTAGTGTGTTACGTTTTGTCTAAGTTATATAAGCAGCAAGTAGGCGAATCCACCCCCATAACATTATCTGGTGTGGGAAATTTTTCTAGACGCACCAAGTTTTGTTATGTTGTTGTTGTTTTTTTTTTTTAAATCAATGACACCAACAAAAACTAGCAGTGCGGGCCCAACAACAACACTTACTACAACAACAACAAACGCTACTTGGGTCGTAAATCAATTGTCAAAGGCACACAAATTTGAAAAAAAAAAAGAATATGCACTGTGCGAAGTGATACATGTACATAAAATTATGAAAATCATTTTCAAGCGCATTGTTCACTTAATTGTGTATGCACATATTCATTAAGAAGCAGAAATCCGTTTCGTTTTTGCAAGTGTCGAACCTTTTTTATGACTTTGCTTGTGCGACGCGAAGGCGTCACTGCGCATTGTTTTGTTTTTGTATTCTCGCTCGCGATCAAACCCTCAGCTTGTGCGACAATCAGGCGACAGTAGTGGAATGGGTAATTGTTGTAATTGTAATTTGATTTTTAAAATGGGTAAAAAGTGCTCCAAATCGTATGGGAGGTACTTGAAGGAGTTGTCCAAATAAAAATTCCCTTCTTAGTGCTCACTTTCAACCTGCATAAAATATTGTGTGAAAATTTCAGCCTTGTAGCTCTTTTCGTTTAGGCTGTGGCAATGTCAACAATCACTTAGGACAAACTCTTTTATATATATAGATTAAGTCAAGAAAAATCACTTCTGCAAGTCATTTTAATACACGGGTTCAGGGTATCTTTTAGTCGGGATTTCTCGACTAAAGCCTTCTTACTTGTTTTCAGATTCGCTCATTCTCGTGTTGTGCTGACAGTCGGCAATTCAACACCTGCATCATGAATTGAGCGCTGTTGGTCCCAAACCCAAAGAGGCAGCTTAAAACTTGAACACGCTCGCGCATCGCTCTTCATGTTCGGCGCTAGATGACAAATTATTTTTAAATCTCGCTCCGATCATGCGCCTTCGTTGTTGTCTTTTTCGGCTAACGCTCTTATCTATGCGCGTGCTCTGCAAGTCAAACAAAGAGCACGCACTGAATCAACGCAAAACATATCTAAGAGGCTGCAGTTAAGTGAGTTGTATATTGCCTTTAGCTTTAATTAATTAATTAATGAATAAAATAGAGAGTGAACGTAAATGAGCAACAACAAAGGAGCATGATCGGAGCGAGATTTCAAATTATCTGATTATCATAAGAGCAACACGCGCGCTTATGTGAACGCCCTTTGCTTATTCGAAATTGTATATCAATAACATATCAATAATGTTAGTGTGTTACGTTTTGTCTAAGTTATATAAGCAGCAAGTAGGCGAATCCACCCCCATAACATATTCTGGTGTGGGAAATTTTTCTAGACGCACCAAGTTTTGTTATGTTGTTGTTTTTTTTTTTTAAATCAATGACACCAACAAAAACTAGCAGTGCGGGCCCGACAACAACACTTACAACAACAACAAACGCTACTTGGGTCGTAAATCAATTGTCAAAGGCACACAAATTTGAAAAAAAAAATGTGCACTGTGCGAAGTGATACATGTACATAAAATTATGAAAATTATTTCCAAGCGCATTGTTCACTTAATTGTGTATGCACTTATTCATTAAGAAGCGGAAATCCGTTTCTTTTTTGCAAGTGTACGAACCTTTTTTTTATGACTTTGCTTGTGCGACGCGAAGGCGTCACTGCGCATTGTTTTGTTTTTGTATTCTCGCTCGCGATCAAACCCTCAGCTTGTGCGACAATCAGGCGACAGTAGTGGAATGGGTAATTGTTGTAATTGTAATTTGATTTTTAAAATGGGTAAAAAGTGCTCCAAATCGTATGGGAGGTACTTGAAGGAGTTGTCCAAATAAAAATTCCCTTCTTAGTGCTCACTTTCAACCTGCATAAAATATTGTGTGAAAATTTCAGCCTTGTAGCTCTTTTCGTTTAGGCTGTGGCAATGTCAACAATCACTTAGGACAAACTCTTTTATATATATAGATTAAGTCAAGAAAAATCACTTCTGCAAGTCATTTTAATACACGGGTTCAGGGTATCTTTTAGTCGGGATTTCTCGACTAAAGCCTTCTTACTTGTTTTCAGATTCGCTCATTCTCGTGTTGTGCTGACAGTCGGCAATTCAACACCTGCATCATGAATTGAGCGCTGTTGGTCCCAAACCCAAAGAGGCAGCTTAAAACTTGAACACGCTCGCGCATCGCTCTTCATGTTCGGCGCTAGATGACAAATTATTTTTAAATCTCGCTCCGATCATGCGCCTTCGTTGTTGTCTTTTTCGGCTAACGCTCTTATCTATGCGCGTGCTCTGCAAGTCAAACAAAGAGCACGCACTGAATCAACGCAAAACATATCTAAGAGGCTGCAGTTAAGTGAGTTGTATATTGCCTTTAGCTTTAATTAATTAATTAATGAATAAAATAGAGAGTGAACGTAAATGAGCAACAACAAAGGAGCATGATCGGAGCGAGATTTCAAATTATCTGATTATCATAAGAGCAACACGCGCGCTTATGTGAACGCCCTTCGCTTATTCGAAATTGTATATCAATAACATATCAATAATGTTAGTGTGTTACGTTTTGTCTAAGTTATATAAGCAGCAAGTAGGCGAATCCACCCCCATAACATATTCTGGTGTGGGAAATTTTTCTAGACGCACCAAGTTTTGTTATGTTGTTGTTGTTTTTTTTTTTTTAAATCAATGACACCAACAAAAACTAGCAGTGCGGGCCCAACAACAACACTTACTACAACAACAACAAACGCTACTTGGGTCGTAAATCAATTGTCAAAGGCACACAAATTTGAAAAAAAAAAAATGTGCACTGTGCGAAGTGATACATGTACATAAAATTATGAAAATTATTTCCAAGCGCATTGTTCACTTAATTGTGTATGCACTTATTCATTAAGAAGCGGAAATCCGTTTCTTTTTTGCAAGTGTACGAACCTTTTTTTATGACTTTGCTTGTGCGACGCGAAGGCGTCACTGCGCATTTGTTTTGTTTTTGTATTCTCGCTCGCGATCAAACTCTCAGCTTGTGCGACAATCAGGCGACAGTAGTGGAATGGGTACTTGTTGTAATTGTAATTTGTTTTTTAAAATGGGTAAAAAGTGCTCCAAATCGTATGGGAGGTACTTGAAGGAGTTAGGCCCAATATCTCAATGTCCGGTTAGTCAACTTATTCTAAGTTTAGTCGAATTTGAGTCTCTCAATATTCGGTTAGGAGTATATGAGAAACAAACTAACCGGAAGGCTGGGTCTTGGTTAAAATTTAAAGCGCGTATAAGTCACGATATATCGATAAGAATCATCGCTAAAGCAAACAGCTGTCCCTTGAATTGTATATTTATTTTGTTATTAAAGAAAAATGGCATCGCACAGCAGAGTTTTTTATATTCATTCAATGGAGACGCAATTTGACGAAACAGAGCCAGGAGTTAATAACTCGATAGGGTGAACTATTTCACTCATCTGGATGATACCAAATTTGTTCAGCGGTTCAGGCTAAAAAAATCTACATGCAAAATCATTCTTGCAAGGATTGTAGATCAATTGGCTTGCCATAGTAATAGGTAATTAATTAAGTTCTTTTGCGCGCAAATAAATCATATGTGGGATTTTAAACAGGAATCGTGCAATGTTGCCGGAGACCCAACTTTTGGTGGCTTTGCGTTTTTATTCAAGCGGCAGCTTACTCATCACTGCGGGTGATTTCTGTGGAGTCAGCGTTTCTTCGGCTAGCCGTGCAGTGAAAAAAGTTTCCCACGCTATCGCACTATTGGCTAAGGAGGAGATAGTAATGAATCAGTTTGCATTCAGGCGTGTTCATTTTAATTTTATATTTTATATATTTAAAGTATGCAAAATTTGCCAGTCACCAACCAAAACAAAAACAAAAAACAGCTGAGCCGCTCGCTATAAATGGCAACGCTGTGTATATATGTGGCAACGCTGTTAAGGCGATAGTTACTTATCGATGAAAGGTTATTTTGGCTTTGAGAAAACCAAACTGTTTTAACTCGACCACCAAAATAATGCGGCAGTTAGCTAAACGAAAATTTAACCGGACATTGAGATATTGGGCCTTATCCAAATAAAAATTCCCTTCTTAGTGCTCACTTACTACAAACATGGAAAATTGTGTAAAAATTTCAGCCTTCTAGCTCTTTTCGTTTAGGCTGTGGCTCTTCCATTCTCATCAGGACAAACTCTTTTATATATATAAAGATAAAAAGGAAAAATGAAAATAATTAAATAAATACAAACATAAACAAAAACTAATAAACGAAAAACAAAATAGCCAATAAACAGAAAACAAAGAAAGAATATAAATAAAAATAATATATATATATAAATATAATAAATAAATAATAAATTAAATCATAATAAGTAAATAAATAAGGCAGTAATAAATATCGGGAAGGGTGTAAATAAATAAATATTTGTGCAGCTGCTGCTTCGGGTTGCGGCCCACTGTGCCTGTGGCGGCTACTGCGTTGCTTATGTGAGTGCGCTGTGGCGCGGCTGCTGTTTATGTGCGTGCGCGGGCGGTGGTTTGCGCGTGCAGCTATTGCCGGGCGTGCGCTCTGTAGTTTGCGCGGGTGCAAATTAAACTTAAACTAGGAAACAAACTTGTTTTTCTTTGGAAATTAAAGCTGATGACCACCCAGACGGGTTGGCCAATCCTCGTCCGGTGGTCTGTTTGCTTCCTATGGCCGCTGAAGTTGCGTGTGTGTGTGTGCACTTGGTTGCCGGTCTGCACCGCACTGCTGCTATCACTAAATAAACACTATTAGCGAAATTTTCACTAAAATAACCATTTTCATCGCCTACCTTCTATGCTGCAGGCGCCTCACTATGAACTGGTCTTCAACCTCTTTAATTTTGGGGCACTTTTTTAATTATTTAAATTTCTATTCCTACCGGCGCACTTTTCGCTGCCGCTAAAGAATTTGGCCCGTTCCACGTTACAAATTTCGTATCTCCGAAAGTCGTGCGTTTGGTGAAAGAGGGGGAACGGAAGAGCAGAATCGCTAGCATAGGGCAACTAAAACCATTCCATCGAGAAGACGAAGATCCCGAAGTGAGCCGCTCCCCAGTTTAAAAGGCTGAAATTGAATCGGGAAACGAGTTTTTTTTATATTTAAAAAAAAAAAAAAAAATAACTAACAATCTAACCACTTTACATGAACACCGTTAATCACCGAACTAACAACAATTTATATTAAAGGTTAATTGCGAAGAATGGACAGCATCATCACCCTCAGCAGCGACGAGGACTCTGACACCACCATCCGACGAGAGTATGAAGACGGCGTCTACGGAAAATACGCGGAAGCTCACGTGGAAGACGCAGAAGATAGCGATCGCTCGGAGGTATCAGACCCAGATCCAAGATCGCAGCAGCAGTCGCGTGACCCACGGCGGAACCACCCCCGATATGAGCAAAGGGAAAAAGAGACGTCTCCTACATCGTTTAAACAGACAATGTTTATAAGGAATAAATCTGCGGTGATCACAGTAGACGGCGCAGTCATCGTACAGACGGTGGAGATAATGACGGTGGTCATAGAGGCGCCAAATGCACGAGCACCACAACCATACGTCGAGGAGCCGGCCTCGCCTCCAAACCTTCAAGCATTGGAAGAAGGGGTGGACTCTCTACCGAACGAAGGCACTGAAGAGGGTAACCAGACGGAAGCACCTAGCAAGGCGTTGGAAACACCCACGCCACCGGAAAACGATATGGTCGAGCAAGGCAAAAAGCCAAAAACAACAGGCGACGCAAAGGATGAAAATTTGGAGGATCAGCAAAAGGAAGATGACCTGGAGGAAGCATTTACCGAGTTGGACAGCCCACAGACGTTTGAAGGGATTGATGGATGGGAAGAAGGACTAGACTCGGAGTTGGGCGAGGAGGACAACCACTCGAGATGTCAGCGGAACCCACCCGCACACAACCCGATGGTCTGGATGACAATACCGTCGAGTTGGAACGTTTACCCTAACGATAGAATTCTGACACGGGCCGCCATTCCGGTCATTGATGCGGAGCTACGAAGCAGAGTCCCTACAAGCCGACGCAGCCGTTTCACGATCAGGGTAGGAGCGTATACGTTCGCCGTGACACGACACCGCGACGGTAACGTCGCGATCGCGAAGAAAGGGGGGGGTGTGAGGTAGGCCAACATTAGCCTCCCTCACAATTTATTGTTAAAGAATATATTGTCATTTAATGAAGCTAAGTACATGAAGTACAAATGAGAAGAAGTCGTTCTCACCCTTATATTATAATTTATTAGTTATTAAGAGTAATTAACAACTTGTTAACATTAACATTACAATCATTCATTCTTTATGATATTATAGTTTACCATGTTACAATTATGTTCATTAGCTTTTAATAACATTTCGGCTCAAGCAACTTAACAGAGTATTCGAACGGCCAGATCGGCGAAAGATGATCGAAGGGTGCGTGCGCTCTCACGACCCACGATCCACAATCGCGACCCACGCGAAGAAGGAAGGCGCGCTCGGGCTGAGCACGCGACCGGCGAGTGAGTCAGAAATTCTGGTCGAAGGCGTGTAGACGTGTCGGCGGAATAATTGATTAAGGGCAAGGTTAAACGGTTGCCAAGTACAGTTGACGAGAGCGAAAACGGAATAGAAGCGTAGCCAAGACTAAAGTAAGCATAATATAGAACGTCTAAGGAAGGCATATAGAAATAAAGGTTCGAAAGACAGAAATACTCTAACCCCAAAACCACGTGTATCTATCATTAGATTGAGTCGTTTCGATTCGCGTTATAAAGTGCTTCGCCAGCTGATGGCGTTCGCCTCAGCTTGGAAGAGAAGAGAAACCTGTAGACTTTATGGTAGTTTACCAGCCCATGGTAATCACCTGGGCTTGGAAAGAGTAATAACTGAGGCTTGTGGTAGGAGTGCGGTGACAATCCTCTCGCCAACCCAGATCACCCAGTAAGATCAGTGACGCGACCTTTTGCATTATGACGCTGACGAACTTTACCTCCAGTTAGCAATTGTGTTTCAGCAAATATAAATATTGCTTGTAACGCGAGCCTTGGCCAGACTGAGATCTGTACCTCGGCTCAAAATCACTACTTTACAAATTTGAAATGATTTTAATAAAAACTGGTTTATTTCCAATGCATTGTCCATTGAAAACCATTCGAGTGATTTTTGAGAGATATTTGTAATATCCGGAAATATTTTTAGAGTTAGCTCTACAATACTTTTCACAACATGACACAAAGTTGATGGTAAAGTTATTTTGCCATCATGGGTTGGAAATAATCCATTTCCTATTTGAAGAAGCATTTCTGCAAATTCACCAGCTATGCTATCACCTTTTAAGTGCACTCGAATATTCTTCGTTAATGCAATTTTCTGTATTTTGGGCCACAAAATTGAAGACTTTAAGCACGCATTTATTTCATCTGCTCTTGTTCCTCTGGGGATCACTGGGAGAGTTTGTCGAAAATCAACAGCTAAGAGAACAGTTATGCCACCCATTAAGTATTCACTATCTCGAATGTCTTTCAAAGATCGATCTACAGCTTCAAAAGCACCTTTATGGCCCATAGTACACTCATCCCAAACAATAAGCTTGCAATCTTTGAGCACAGCAGCAATATTAGATTGCTTTGTAATTGAGCAATGTGGTGTTTCTAAATGAATCAAATTAAATGGAATCTTAAGTGTAGATTGCGCTGTGCGACCACCATTAAGTAAAGTGGCTGCGATACCGGAAGAAGCAACGGCCAATGCAATTTTTTTACTTTGCCGTACCTTTGCCAATAATAAATTTAAAAGATACGTTTTACCTGTTCCACCAGGTGCATCTAAAAAATATATTTCTCCCTTTTCTGCTTCAACGCTATGTAGTATCTTTTCGTTTACTTGTTTTTGCTCAGCAGTAAGAAGTAGCTCATTATTAACAACAAAATTATCGCAATTTTCATAATTTGTTTCTCTATGATATTCACTATTTGGAACAATTTCCTCGAATCTAATTGGTAGTGGAAGTCCATAGTAAGTCAAGTTTTGACCACCAATAGACAGTACAATATCTTCAATGTAAATAAGACATTTATTTAATACATTATTCACAATACTTTCATCAATATTTCTGTCTTGTGAAAAATGAAAGGCTCTTAAAATATCTTCTGAGAAACTCTCTTGATAAGTATTCCAAAGTTTAAGAGCATCTGAAATTTGACAAAATACTAACATTATTCCAAAAAGTTCTCTCAGTTTTGTAGGATTTTGACATATGACAGCTTCGGCTATAGTTGAATCCCAGTGCTTATCATCTTCTAGTAATCCTAGAGCTTTACACGGCAATTGAAATAATGCGTATGCTATACCATTAACGGTTTTTAAATTTAAAAATTAAGTTGGGCCCCTTACAAAATGTAATAAAAGTCTTAAATAAAAACATTCTGTATTATTGGGATGAATAGTGTAAACTCTTCCCAAAGCTGAATCTCTTTTAACTCCAGGAAAATTTGGCACATCATGCCCTCGTTTTCTTCTTTGAAATTCTTTATTGTTCCATGTAAAATACGATGGAACTTCACAATATAGACGCGTTCTTGCAAACTCATCACGTGTGCATAGCTCGAAGAAGGCTAGCAAAGTGGTTTTGGTTGTAGTGCTTAATCTGTCAAGTAATTGTTGCGGATTATTGGGGTTTAAATATATCCGTTGACCATTTTCTAAATGAACAGCTAAGTGTGTAATAGCCGGAAAATGTTCATGTATGGGAAATGCAAGGATTCTCCATACCGCTTCTCAGCTACTTATATAACGGGCACTTTCGTACATATTAATTTCATTACGTTGGTCTTCAAGAGTAAATGATGCTTGATCACTGCCCTTGTTAACATATTTACAAATGTATTTAATAGACTTTACAGAACTACAATACTCAACATTTATGTGAGCTTCAAATGTTCTCAATACAACACAGTAATAAGGCACAGCCCAACGATTATCTATGCAATTACCATTTATATTAATTGCATTACCACCATCTTCTATCGCTCTTATACGATATAGAGGGTAACTATCTTTTCCAGTCACAGTTTCTTTAAGTAATTGTCGAGGAAACCTTTTGGTACATTTTCCATTTTTCATGCATGGCGATTTATTATTAAATGCACCGCAAGGACCATGAATCATATTTGATTTAACAATGTTAAATAACAAAGGATCCTCATCTGCGTTTGGTATTTCGGCACAGATAATCTTATCGATTTTATCTGGTCTTATTTTATTTTCTAACCAAAGTAGAACATGTATATGTGGTAAACCCCGTTTTTGCCATTCCACAGAGTACATGAAACATTGCACGCTTCCAAACAAAGAACCTTTTGTCAATAGTGGCATTAAAGCTTTAACTTTTAAATGAAAAACTCGAGCTATAATATCGTGACGATCATGCGGTTTTTGACCCGGTAATAAAACACTTTTTATGTCATACCATTGTGGATTGCATGTGAATGTTAAAAAAAGATCTGGTCGCCCATAATGGCGAACATATGTCATAGCATCTTGAGTCTTTTCATGCATATATCGTGCAGAGCTTGTAAAAGAAGATGGTAAAATTACCATCTGACCAAGTTGAGCTGCGACAACATCTTGTTGGCCTATTGCATCTTGTAGATGTATATAACTATCTGCTTTGAGTTTCGCTTGATTGTAGCGAATATAATTTAACCTTTCTGTTTCAATTTTAGCATACATATCAACCAAAAACTGACTAAAAAGGGAACGACAATAAATTAAATGATTTATCTCAGATTGACGAATCATTATTTTATAGCTGTAAAAGCTTAACGCAGATATAATTTTTTTTGGTTCCTCCTTTTTTAATAATGGATTCCATTGTGGTATATCCACTGAATAGACATCTGCGCCATAAAGAAATAGCAAAGGGTACTGTAAGGTATCGTATGATCGATGCACCTCACTTATACGATTTAATTTATTATTATGGCTTTCAATAATAATATTGCGCTTTTCAAATTGCTGACCAACAATAACTAAAGCTACTTCGCTTGATTGAGATGCATTGTAAAGCCCTTTGTGAGCACCACCGGGTGTTCGATCAGCATGTATAATCAATTTATAGTCTTTTGTACTTGTTGTTATTTTATTGAGAGCCATTTTTAGATCTTTAACATAACGATTATGCTGATGAAACATACATTGAAGATACTTTACCACGCTACAATCAACATTTGAAATATTTTTGCAACGTAGTTGAGCTTCCTTTTCATCATCACCAACAAAATAAATTTGAAGGAACTGCATTTCTTCATTTGTCAAAGGTCGGACACTACCAATTAAGTGATACACTTGTCCTTGGACTTTAAAAGTTGACCAACTTTCATTTATAATTTTTGTACTACCAAAAGAAGTTATTTGAAAGCAGCTGTTATACTTTCTTATATGATCAATGAAATGATCATGCTTGGGATGTCCACCAATTATTAAGCTTTTAAGTGGATCAGGGAAACTTTCATTTTGTGAAAGTTGAACTTTTCCTGCCTTGCAACAGATACCCAAAGGCTCATTTTTCCATTTTAAAGCATTACAATGTTTGCATATCAAATTCATACTACCAAGTTGAGTAATTTTATCTGACTTGTAAGCTTTTTCAAAATCATAGTTTAAGCCAGACATGGCTTTAACACTCCATGCACGCAAACACCTTTCTTGACGTGCATCAGGATTATTAGCCTGATGTCTTCTCACTACAACTCTAATAACATCAGGATTATTAACACGATATCTTTTTGATGCTTCTATGCGCTTACCCCTATTGATATCACTATTTTTAAAAAAAAAGAAAGTTTTTTAACCTTTTTTTCTGTTTTGCCGGTGAATCGACTACGTCTTTTAACAGGATTTTTCACCTTTTCAGTTATACATTCAATTGACGTATCAGATTCTTGAGTTAATACTTCCTCTAAAGAAATATAAACATCAAAATGTCCATTCATTAATGGACCGGTAAAACGCAATCTTTTTACAGGATGCATACTATTTCCGAATGCTTGTAATAAATTTCCATTTTGAAAAACTTGAAAATTTACAGCATAAATTTCTGCTGCTGCTTGAAGCTCACATGCAGTACCATAAGTATATGAGTATGACATAACGCACTCATATTGTTCAGAAGAGCTATAACACTCTCCATTTAAGTTTATGCTGAAGCAAGCAAAAGTTTGCCAGTTGGTTACAACATGTTCAACAATATTTTGGCGTATGGTGCCATGGAAGCCTTGCCTACCAAATAAAAGGTAGGAAATAGATCTAAAAAGGCATGCTCCATCAACAACTGAATGCGGCACCAAAACACCACTAATATCTAAAGTTTCAATAGACATATTTTAATTTGGCTGTGAGTCAATTGACTTCACTGTAAAACGATTGTTACAACGATACAGCGTCTAATCATAAGTATAAAATTCAATAAAATTGAATATACTGTAATACTGTTGTCCTCAAGTTAATTAAATATTTTAAATACAAGACATTCGACATCCGTTTGTTTTAGAAGTTCTTTATTGATAGATTTTGAATATTAATTCTAACTTAAAGCTGGCCACTGCTTCGGCAGAGAAGTCAGCGCGAGAGCCGTACATAGTTTTGTATATAATATGAAGAGAGCGAGAGTATACACATATGTATAGTAAATGGTCTAAGCGTGAGAACGCTGACGCGGCATCGTTGTGCGCGTTGCATTCTTACGCGATCATGTTACCAGCACTGGGTGATTGGCTTATTGTTTATGCAACGACAAAGTGTCGTGTTCTATAATTTTTAATGTAGCTTGGTTCATCATCTTTCAATCTTAGTTTTTGTTTATAAAAGTTATTTGTCGTTATTGGTTCGGATTCTAGTCCGAATATATCTGTATACTGGGTGCATAATTTTGTCAATATGTTTTTGTAAGGTAGCGGACAATTTCTTCTCAATTTAGAGATAATTTTTTCATCTCTTGACATGCATTCTTTATTAAAAATTTCATAGTTGGTTAGCGGTTCAAATCGGACTCTATCTAAGTTAATTATTTTATTTGAATTTATTTTATTCAGAACTCGGACAAATGTGTTTTTGGAATTGGATATGGAGCTTGCTATAAATACTCCATTCTCAATTTCTTGACACGGTATCATAATATGATCATCTTTTGTATCTAGTTTTATTTGTCGGACAACTTCGGATCGTAAAGGTAAGATTGTGGTATTATTGTCAGTGGTATGAACTATAGGGATAATTATTGGAAAATTTAAGTTTTGAGGTCTTAATATAAACAAGTCTTCGCTTGCTTTGAAGTCTAACTGACAATTGAATTTCTTTATGAAATCCATACCGATTATTCCGTCACATGGAATAGGGAAATTTGTGTCTACTAAATGAAAATAATGTGGAATTATATATTTACCTGTTGTTAATTCAACGAAAGTTAGTCCAGTGGAATGGATTGAACCTTCTCCAATTCCGCTGATAGTTGTGGTTGTATTGTTATCTGTTTCTTGCTAAATGTCGGACTGTTCTTTTAAAATTGAGATATCTGCGCCAGTATCTATGAGTAACGTCAACATTGTTTGTGTGTGTTCATTCTTTAATTTTATAAAAATGTTTAGACAAAGATTGATTGTGTGGACTTTAGAATTTATTGGGTTTGAGTACTTAAGGGTGCCTGTTGGTTTTCCGAATTACCTTGAGTAACTCGAACATTGTTATTGTTTCGTCTATTGTTTTGGTAACCTCTGTTGGCATTTCCACGGCTGCGGTTATTTCCTCGGAAATATCCGCGTCCTCGGCTATTATTATTATAGTAATTATTACCACAATTGTTATTATAACCTTGGTAATTGCCTCTACCTCGGTAATTTCCTCGGAAATTACCTCGATTGGGGTGTCCTCTTTGGGCAAATAGGATTGCATTTGTTGATCCTGTAATTTCTGTACTGCAATGTATATATTTACTTACAGCGTCATTCATTGTTGAGAATGTACCTGCCTCCAATATTGTTTTTAGCTTGCCATGATCGCAGTTTTTAATCATGACATTTATTGCTTCTTTTGTGCTGAATTTATCAGCAAGTTCTGCTGGCAATCCCTCATCGATATACGAAGATTCAAGTAATCTTCTTAAATTATCGATTTCGTTGGTAAATTGCGTGGCAGTTTTACCCTTTTGATAGACATTAGCCATTTTGGCTTTTACCACGTCGGATGTTTCACCGACAATAGATTCTTGCAATTTCTTTATTATTGCATCTATGGTTGTCTCATTTTGGACTTTATAGAAGGTTGAGCCAATTATTTTTGACTTGATTACTTCTACGGCTATGTTCTCAAATGTGCCTTTTGTTAAATTTACTAGTCTTAACGAGGTTAAGAATCTTTGCAAATTTAACTTTTTACCATCAAATTCGGGTATTGATGAGGATATTTCTCTCATGTATGCCCTATCGGCAATAGCTGTGTCTGTCATGGCTGGTTTTTGTATTTTTTTTTCGGTGTTATCTGAATCGGAACACTCTTGTTCTGACTGATCAAAGTCAATTGTTGGCTTGGACTCGTTTAAATCCTGGAGTTGACTTTCGTCAAACTCAATTGGAAAATAAGGGTTTTTGTTAATAGTTAGTTTAATATCACGACGAACACTTATCGTCTCTAACTTTTGAGCTAATTGTCGTAATATTTTTAAACAATATTCGTTGTGCGCATTCGTTAGCTTGCTCTTTAGTGAAGATGCTAATTCGCTAAGTATGTTATATTCAGTCGTTAATACTGTAATATGGTGCGACAACGCACAGTGCGGCCTTTTCTCGGATAGCTTATCAAAAATCATTTTTTTCATGAACGCGTTTGGCAAAAGTGAAATATGTAATCGATAGAGAATACTTCAAAGATTATGGATCCAAAAGATTTTTTAAATCGGTTAATAATTATAGGTGGTAGAGCTCCTCAAAGTTGAGTAATTTTACGTGAGTACGAAAAAATGACAATTTTTACAGAAATTTACCACTTTCGAACTGAATATTGGGCGACGTACACAACCGATCTTCGATCTTTTTTCTTTATCTGAAAAGTATGTTCAATCTCAGTGTTTTTCTGTATACAGTTTAAATATAGCTGAAATACTTATTAAATTAGAATCGTTTAAAAAATACACTAAATTTTGGCATTTTTTGAACTTGCGTGGACTATAACAAAAAAGTATCTCAGAGTCACGGTGGGACCACATGCATTTGAAAGCTATAATATATACCTTTCATATGTATATAGTCACAATCTGCGAAAATCTGCATTTTGGAAACGCGAGCCAAAAGCTAGGGATACCTCGAGTTAAAAACACGCGGCAGGTATAAGGAAGAAGAAGAGCGCATACAAATTTGGCTGTAGCGTGTGTGCTGTTTATTGACAACATTTCTAAATGTTGTATTATAAGTACTACCTGTCTATATATATCCCTTCTAATCTTTTTTTCCTTCCTATCCTTTCTAATTATCTGAATGGAAAAGGTCTGAGGAGGCAGGTAAATATAATTGTAGTTGATGGAAAGTTGCGGTACTACAGGTTATTTTTTTTTTAATTTCTGTATTTCCCCGTTTACCTATTTTTAATGTAAATCAATACCTTAGGTATATATTGTTTTTTACCTAGCTAATTGGAAAAGGGTTATTCCCAATTTTGCTTGCTTACCTAGCTAACTCAAAAATATGGTATAAAGTGCAAAATATGTCACTTGATGGCAACAGTTATTTCATAACTTCATAAGAGGAAACACTTGTTGTTTATTGCTGCGAACAATAAGAAATTTTCAGATTGAATAGTATTTTTCAATATAATTCACGAAATTTTGATAAATAAGCGCAATAATGGATTTAACAAATTCAAAGATTTTTGAACTTTTTCGTGCTTCTGAAAATATTAACGATTTTCAATTGGCATTGCTTAAAGAGATTGGCGTACTCGAAAACGCTAGTTGTGCGCTTCAGACACAAATTAAATTCATTCACGCTAACTTGAAGCGAAAATGGAACTTGGTCCATAGAACCATGTCGGCTTTCATAAAAAAGCATGAAAATTGGTTGGAGGAATGTACAACATTCGGATATTCAGAACAGGAAGAAGTTTACCCATCGACTAGCCGAGGAAGAGGAAGGCCGCAAAAATGTATGGAGGAGTGTTCATGTGTTACAAGGAAACGTAAGCTTGAGGATGCTACGGATAGCTTAACAGCTGAACATCTGTCGGAAGCACTTTCATCCAAGTATATGAAGGAACAAGAGAGGACAAGAGCGACAATTACGAAAGCTGTGCAGGTCGCCAGTCCTTTACGGCTGAATAGGATTAAAGAAAGTATTCCAACGCCACCAAACTCAGTCGCCATTAAGTACACTGATGAAGAAGCGTTTTCCCTATTTATGGACTTGGGACTGACTAAGGAGAAGTATGATATTTTACGAAGCTCCTTAAAAAAACATAACGTCAAAGTTCTTCCCGGATATAAAAAAATTGTATTTGCCAAAAAGGAAGCAGTGCCACCTAATACAATAATAACAGAGACATCTGTAGAAGTAAAACTCCAGGATTTAATGGATCACACTGCTAGGCGTATAGTTGAAAGTTTGCCTGATGGAGAGGTCGAGCTTCTTCCTGAAAATCTGACTCTACTCAATAAGTGGGGATGTGATGGATCGTCTGGACAAAGCATATACAAACAAATTATACAGACAGATGACGAAACTATTTCTGATGAAAATATGTTTATGGCTTCTGTAGTTCCCTTACGCCTTAGGAGTGAAACTTCTGAACATTGGAAAAATCGCCGACCATCACCGATTCATTATTGTCGCCCTATTTTCTTCAAATATGCGAAGGAGTCGTCTGAATTGATTAAATCAACTGTAACCGACATACAAAATCAAATTAGCCAACTGAAGCCTACTGTTTTTCAAACCAAGAGTGGAAAAACATTCACGGTCAAGTTTGATTTCTTCCTGACAATGATTGATGGAAAAGTCTTAAATGAAATTACAAACACCTCCTCAACATTGGGTGTCCCATTTGTAAAAAAACTCAAAAAGACTTTCACAGTTTAGACGACTCAACGGGTGAGGAGAACTGCTACGAATATGGAATTTCTCCGTTGCATTGCAGAATAAAGTGTATGGAATTTATTCTGAAGCTCGCGTACACACTTCCTCGGCCAGGAGAAACAAAAACGGATAATTCGCCTCGTGAGGATATACAGAGAAGAAAGGAAGTTATACAAGCTGAGTTCTCTCGGAAGCTAGGTATAAAAGTTGACTGTCCAAAGCACGGATACGGGAATACGAATGATGGAAATACTTCGAGGAGATTTTTTGAAAATGATCAAATAACAACTTTGATAACAGGTGTTCATAATGAGATCATTAAAAGGTTTGCTGTTATCCTAAATGTTATAAACTGCAAAGAAATGATAGATGGTGCAAAATTTGGGGAATACGCATCAAAAACAGCTCAACTTTTGACTGGATTGTATCCTCAGAAAAAACTAACCCCCACGGTACATAGGATTTTGGCTCATGGAAAGGACTTAATAGAATATCAGTGCTTACCTATTGGAGAGCTGTCCGAAGAAACACAGGAATGTAAAAACAAGGACTACAAGAGGTTCAGATACACTAATACGTGCAAAATTTCTCGGGTGCGACAAAATGGAGACCTTTTCAACATGCTGGCAGCCTCATCGGATCCACTTCTTGCATCGCTGAGACATGTGCGATCACGAAAGGATTTGGAAGATAGCAACTATAGTTCCGAAATGTTGAGTTTATTAGATGTTAACCTTACTAGCATTAATGTTGATGATTATTTGGTTGAAAATCAGCCATCGATAGCAAATATTAAAAATTAACCTCAAAAAATCACCCAAAAATAAGAATTTAAATTTTATGTATTTAAGTTAGAAAATCAAATAAAAACAACAAAAAATGCGAAATAGTCATTGAAGTTATAAAAAATTTTCAGTTATGATTAAAAACAAACGTTTTTAATTGGAATTTTACAGGTAAAATGTGCTGGAAATATTTCTTGACTTTGACCTTGAATATTTAATCACCACGGATACCTAGCACTCTTGGCGTACATTCATTTTAAAGCTTGAAAAGTCATCTATTAATTGCTTTTTAAATTTTTGAAATTTTTGACAATCGTGCAAAAAAAAACGTCTAGACGCAATCCGTTTTTTCTTCCCCTTTTGTGCACGCGCGATAAAACAGGGTATGATCGGGTATACTCGTTCCACGAACACTTGTTAGTAATGCTTTTTTTTTGGATTTTTAATTCCAAACTGCACTACTCCTCTTACGCGTTTACGTCCCTGCTCGGGCGCCACTTGTAAAGTAGTGATTTTGGCCGGGTTATGAAACTCAGTCCGGCCAAGGTTCCACGTTACAAGAAATATTTAAATTCGCCGAAACGTACTCGCGAGTTGGAGGCAAGCTAGTTCGCCTTTACCCCGGGGTTAAGTTTTCGCGACGGCCGGCGATCAGGGAGGCGTACGGGACAAGCCACAGTACAAGTACCACCGATAGCACAGGTTATGTTCCCTCAAAAGTTGAGGTCGCGCGGACGCCAAAGCTCCGTTACCAAACTGACCGAATGATAAGGGAAGCGTGCGGGGCGAGCCACAGCACGCGTGCCGCTGATCATTCAGATTCTAACCAAAAATAATTCCAAAAACGCGCCTAGCCAATAGCTGTACGCACAAACCACCGCCCGCGCACGCACATAAACAGCAGCCGTGCCACAGCGCACCCACATAAGCAACGCAGTAGCCGCCACAGGCACAGTGGGCCGCAACCCGAAGCAGCAGCTGCACAAATATTTATTTATTTACACCCTTCCCGATATTTATTACTGCCTTATTTATTTACTTATTATGATTTAATTTATTATTTATTTATTATATTTATCTATATATATAAAAGAGTTTGTCCTTACTAGAATGGACGAGCCACAGCCTAAACGAAAAGAGCTAGAAGGCTGAAATTTTCACACAATTTTCCATGCACTAAGAAGGGAATTTTTATTTGGACAACTCCTTCAAGTACCTCCCATACGATTTGGAGCACTTTTTACCCATTTTAAAAAACAAATTACAATTACAACAAGTACCCATTCCACTACTGTCGCGATCGAGAATACAAAAACAAAACAAATGAGCAGTGACGCCTTCGCGTCGCACAAGCAAAGTCATAAAAAATGGTTCTTATACTTGCAAAAAAGAAACGGATTTCCGCTTCTTAATGAATAAGTGCATACACAATTAAGTGAACAATGCGCTTGAAAATAATTTTCATAATTTTATGTACATGTATCACTTCGCACAGTGCACATTTTTTTTTTCAAATTTGTGTGCCTTTGACAATTGATTTACGACCCAAGTAGCGTTTGTTGTTGTTGTTGTAAGTGTTGTTGTTGGGCCCGCACTGCTAGTTTTTGTTGGTGTCATTGATTTAAAAAAAAAACAACAACAACATAACAAAACTTAGTGCGTCTAGAAAAATTTCCCACACCAGAATATGTTATGGGGGTGGATTCGCCTACTTGCTGCTTATATAACTTAGACAAAACGTAACACACTAACATTATTGATATGTTATTGATATACAATTTCGAATAAGCAAAGGGCGTTCACATAAGCGCGCGTGTTGCTCTTATGATAATCAGATAATTTGAAATCTCGCTCCGATCATGCTCCTTTGTTGTTGCTCATTTACGTTCACTCTCTATTTTATTCATTAATTAATTAATTAAAGCTTAAGGCAATATACAACTCACTTAACTGCAGCCCCTTAGATATGTTTTGCGTTGATTCAGTGCGTGCTCTTTGTTTGACTTGCAGAGCGTGCGCATAGATAAGAGCGTTAGCCGAAAAAGACAACAACAAAGGCGCATGATCGGAGCGAGATTTAAAAATAATTTGTCATCTAGCGCCGAACATGAAGAGCGATGCGCGAGCGTGTTCAAGTTTTAAGCTGCCTCTTTGGGTTTGGGACCAACAGCGCTCAATTCATGATGCAGGTGTTGAATTGCCGACTGTCAGCACAACACGAGAATGAGCAAATCTGAAAACAAGTAAGAAGGCTTAAATCGAGAAATCCCGACTAAAAGATACCCTGAACCCGTGTATTAAAATGACTTGCCGAAGTCTCCTGTGTTTCTTAATCGATTTGGATTATTAATTTTCACAGAATTTATAAAGTTATCCATTGTTTTAACTCCTATTTTTACATTTTCTAAATAACAGACATGTGGACTCGGCTGTTGAAGCTGATTTATGTGGTCGGAGATGCTTCTTTCTGCCTGTTACATACTTTTGCACAAATACATACATTTATTATTATTATTATTATTATTATTATTGGAACGAGGATCATGCACTGCGACCACTAGGATCTATTGTGCCCTCTTACTATTTTGTGAGTTACAGCTCCTCAAACAGCCCGATCGATCGCAGGAACGCGACGATGTGGCATGGTCGGAGAGCCCTGATTTTCTCTGTAGACAGAAAGAGGCTCCCCAGAAGAGAGAGCCTCAGTCGGCTGATGGCGGGACACTCCTCAAGCAGGTGCTCTGGAGTCTCATCCCCCTCCAGACACAGTCTGCAAAGACTGTCTTCCCCTAACCTGAGATTATGCAGATGCTTGCGCAGTCTGCAGTGCCCGGTCAAGAAACCCGTGACTATACGAAGAGATCTTTTGCTCAACTTCAGACAGTCCTCAGTTCTCTTCTTGTTGTAGCTACCTAGCAGTCGCTTGCTCTGTCTTGCCCCATGTGAAAGCCGCCAAGCGTCCTCGCATGCGTTGAGCAGATCGATGCGACTGCTCTGACTGATAAACCCTGGTCCTAGCCCACAGAAAGGTTCAGGGCCCTGTAAAGGAGTGCTAGCTCCTCTCCTGGCCAAAATATCGGCGACCTCATTTCCGGGAACACCCGCATGTCCCGGTACCCAATAGATGGTGACTTTGTTCTTACTGCCCAACCTATTGAGTGCTTCGATACATTGCCAAACCAGTTTGGAGACGATTTTATAAGAACTAAGTGCTTTTATCGCTGCCTGGCTGTCTGAGAAAATGGCTATGTCTCTATGAACGTAACCCCTCTCGAAGTTAAAGGTAGCACATCTTTCAATCGCGTGCATTTCCGCTTGGAAAATGCTGGCGAATTTGCCCAGGGGCTCATGATACTTGAGTCGGGGTCCGCAGACTCCAGCTCCAGCACCCTCATCTGTTAATGATTCTGCTTTATTGCTAAGCTCCGTTTTAAAGAGCTTCTCAAAACTAAAAAGGCCCATCTGCGCATCTTGCGGAAAGGCCAACAGTGTGCCAGTTGCACTAGTGACATAGGTGATTGCGTTCGCTCCTGTCAATCTCATAATAGATCTGTGCGCACTGTGTTTGATGTAGACATGCAAAGGCGGAAGTCCTAGCAGTACGTCCAGTGCTGAGGACGGGCAGGTACGCATTGCGCCCGAGATGCACGTGCCGGCAAGTCTCTGGAGTTTGCCCAGTTGCCGTTTGGTGACATCCAGGTCAACACGTCCCGCCCATACCGCAGCGCCGTAGCTGACTATGGGCCTCACCATTGCTGTGTACATCCACAGAAGGATTTTTGGGGACACACCCCAGTTTTTCCCTGCGAGAGACCTACAGCACATTTGGGCTATTGTGGCCTTGCGTACCGCATGCTCAATATGCTGTTTCCACAGTAGTCTCTTGTCCAAGATTACCCCCAGATACTTTGTCTCCGTAGAGAGTGGAATTACCGTACCCCCAACAGATATGGGTCTTATGGACTTTAACTTGTAACGATTGGTGAAGGCGACAATTGTGGTTTTTGCTGGATTGATATTCAGCCCCACGTCCTTGCACCAGTCCAAGCAGAGTTTAAGACCCAGAGTTATTCTATCACAAAGCGTGTTCTCGAAGTTGCCTTTACAGACAATGGTAATGTCATCAGCGTAGCCTTGGCATTCAAACCCATTATCTGTAAGTTTGACTAGTAGCTCGTCCACCACGAGACACCAGAGGACAGGTGATAGGACACCCCCCTGTGGACAACCTCTGGTGGTTTGGGCCCTGACCGTCAAATTGTTGACAGTGACTTCCGCAATTCTAGTGTCAAGGAGCTTGCCTAGCCAGAGAGTAAGTCCTGGCTCAACCCCTTTTCCCTGAAGCGCCCTAACCACAACATCATGTGCTGTGTTATCAAAAGCGCCCTCTATGTCCATGAAAGCACAGAGAGCAACGTCTTTGGCCTTCACTGAGCACTGAAGACTGTTTACTAGGTCAAGGAGAGCCGATTCTGTCGACTTTCCTTCTCTATAGGCATGTTGGTGATCATGCAGGGGACTGGACACTAGGTACGAGATCCTGATGTGATTATCAACTATCTTTTCAAGGGTTTTTAGCAAGAAGGATGTCAGGCTGATCGGCCTGAAAGATTTGGGGTGAAAGGGGTCCTTTTTCCCCACTTTCGGGATAAAGATCACCCTGGCCGTCCTCCATGCCCTAGGTATGTAGCCCATAGCTAGGCTACCCCGGAAAATACGAATGAGGAACACCATAAGCTGTTCCATCCCTTTCGGTAGATGGACGGGGAGGATACCGTCCGTACCTGGGGCCTTGTAGGGACTAAGCATACCAATGGCCCATCTTATTCTTTGCTCTGTTACTATGGCTGCAGCCAGGCTCCAGTCCGGTTTCCTGATGGGAACCGTTACGTAACAGCTGTCGATGTTGGTGATGGTTTTACAAAGTGGAAAGTGAGTTTGCAGGAGAAGTTCTGCCTTTTCCACCTCATTTTCCGTGAAGGAACCATCTGACCTCTTTAAGCAGAGTTCAGACAACACTTTGCCTTTCGAGATCGACTTAAAGACTCTCACAGCAGGTGTGGCCTGCTCTAGGTTGGAGCAAAATCTCCGGAAATGAGCACGTTTGCTGTACCGGATTTCTTTATTGTATTCTGTTAGTTTCTTGGTGTATAAGTCCCATCTGTCACTATTCTTTTTGGCTGTATTAAACAGCCTCTTGACTGACCTCTGCTCGAAGCATACCAAGTTTTTTATTCCACCAAGGGTTATCCCTGTTGGACTCTATGGAGTTGGTTGGACAACTTGCATGATAGGCATGCATGATCGTCTCGCCAACTTCTGTCGAGAGTTGCTCTAGCTCTTCCTGAGAAGAGACCCTCCTACTATGGTTTAGTCTGCTCAGATTTAACCCCAGGTGTGACTGGTAGAGCGGCCAGTCAGTCCGCCGGGGATTCCTGATGACTTTACTAATCCTGAAATTTCTACTAATGTCGAAGAGGATGATCCTGTGATCCGACATTGACGGTTCTGTTGAGACCCTCCAGTTGTAAACCAGCCCAGAGGCCCTCCCATTGCCGAAAGTAATATCAAGTACTTCGGCTCTATTTTTGGTGATAAAAGTGGGTTCAGCCCCCATATTGAACACCATAAGATCATTAGCTACGAGATAGTCAAGCAAGCACTCACCTCTACTGTTGTTGTCCGTGCTGCCCCACGCAACGCTATGCGCGTTTGCGTCGCATCCCAGCAGCAATGGGAGTTTATTGCTGCTGCAGTGTGCCACCAGATCCTGAACCTCTGTTGGGGGGCTTCCGCATTATCTCCCGGGAAGTATGCTGATGCCACCACCATACTCCCGAACTCGCCAGTGATTAGCACTGCTACAAGATCCCTGCTGAGAAATTTGGAGAGACAAAGAAAGTTAGTGTTCTTTCGGACCAAGATGCATGCTCGTGGCGATGTCTCCCTAATATCTACAACTAGTTGTGAACTTACTTGATCAAGGCCGCAGATCCTACCTCTGACGACCCATGGCTCCTGGATGAGCACCAGCCCCAGTTCAGACCTGGAGATCAACCTGCTGATGACAGCCGAAGCTGCCCTCGCGTGATGCAGGTTGATCTGTGCCACGCTCGTGGTCAGCATCCTTAGAGCTCAGGTTCCCCTTCCGAGAGTGTCAGATAAGCCTCTGACAACGTCCCGGTGGGTGTCTGCTCATCATCGGATGGCTTCTCATCGCTCCCAGAGCCTACATCGCTGCCACGTGTAGCCGTGACAAGTCGGAGTCCAACTCGGCTTCCCAGGCTGCAATCGCTTCTGCTTCGGCTGCCTCATCGGAGGGTGCTGCAGCAGAAGAGGTGCCAGACACATCGTCTGCTTGCACCTTCACAGCCGTCTCTTTCGCGGCTTGCTTTTTGTGCAGCCGGCACCTCAGCTGACCAAATCTGAAGCTGACCATCATTCCCCTATTACTGAGGAGTGTTAGAGCTTCATCCTCCAAACCAAAGGTCAGCACCTTTCCGCCCTTGGTTTCAAGGCGCCTGAGAATACGCCACGTCTCGGTGAGAAGACCCTTATTCTGCTCAATGAGCAGTCCAAGGGATTTCTCCACCGTCTCACCAGCCGTGCGTGGCAGGTACACCGTGACGATATTGGTCTCCGATATCTCACCTTGCGGGCATGTACGGAGTTCCACACCCACTGCGGCACTGATGCTGGGCACTTTCAGCTCCAGCCACTTCCTGGCATCCTCGTCCAGACAGTCCACTAGGACCAGACCATCCCGGAAAAGGATGCCATTAAAGTTGAGGCTGGCGGTCCAGCCCTTCCTCATCTCCTCTACCAGAGCTGACTCCACCGCCGACAACTCCTCCTTGGTCAGCCGCTTCCTCGGGAATTCACGAGCCAGTATAGCAAGGTTCGTGCCCTTAGCTACACTGGCATACGTGGCCGCCTTCGGTCGCTTAGAACCGCTTGAGGTACCTTGGCCCTCCGGAGTTGCGTTGCCTCTACTTTTCGGCCTCTTGGGGTCGATGGGGATTTCCGTAGGCGACGTATGCTGGAGAGGTCGCTTTTTCCTCGCCACGGCCTGACCGTCGATACGCCCAGCTGGAGATGCGGTCGGGGCCCGATGCTCCAGGCCTTGCCTTAGCTGGTCGCCAGAGCCGCCAGGCTGACCCGGTGCCGGTAGAGACGCCTTCTTTTGCAGCCTCTTCTGTGGAACAGAACGCTTGCTGCGTTAGCCCGCAGGGCAGCCGCTGGTGCAAAGCCGGGAACTGCAGACCCACCTCCTACGTCCGTCCGTGTAGTGGCCTGCTTGGCCGTGCTTTTGAGGGCCTGGCCCCCGAGCGGCGTCAGCTTGCCGCCTTTGTCCAGAGCCACCTCTTCCATCCGCTCTGCTGTTTGGGTTGCGGTTAAGCCCCGCATATCATTCAAAAATTTAATATTTTCCATATAAATCCCACGAGTGTAGGGGAAAGTAGTACCGGCGTGTCATAGCCCCCACTAACACGCCGGGGCCAGGTATACTCACCGAGGCGGCCAGGTATCGGTGAGGCTCCGTACAAATACCCCCTGACTGCAAACCAGCCAATGAGCACGGACCACATAACACTCTGGCTTAGGGGGGTGAAGTGGCACCCTTGCCACAGGACGTCACCACTGCCCGTTGTGAGATGTGGGGGGTAGGAGTTTGGTAGGAAAAACATGTGTAGGAGAAGGGTGTGTGTAAGACTATGTTAAGAAGGCGGTCAGACAAGCGCCTTGTCGGTCCCACACAACGGTGTGGTACCCGCTGTTGTCCGGGACTGCTTATTCACGACAAGTCGCTATTCGCAGCTAACCTCTACTAGAGGCCTTGCGCTATCCGCAACCTGCGACCCGTCCGGTGGCCTCAGCTTGCCCACCTCAGAACCATCTCACTAGTTCATCGGCACCAGAAAATACATACATTTACATTACATACTTGTTTACCCATTTTATGGGTTCAGGGTATAAAAATAATGTAATATTTTAGGCATGCTTTCAAAACAAAGTTTTCTTATACTTTGTAGTCACAGATAACAGAGAGAAGGACAAAGAAGAAAAAATATAACTGTAAATGGTACTCACTGCAAGCAGCATGCACAGCTGAGCGAATATATGCTGCAACACAAAGAGCGGCTTAAAGCTTGATATGCGCGCGCGTCTCTCTTATGACTGCCGCTAGATATAACATAATTTGAATGCAATCATGCTCCTTTGATGTTGCTCATTTACGTTCAATCTCTATTTAATGTGCGCGCTTTGCATGTCAATCATAAAGTTTAGTATCCCTATCTCCTCCGCACTCACTAAGCTAAGCTAACCATAACTAAGAGGCTGCAGTTAAGGGAATTGCATTGCCTAATTTACACCACCCATACATAGCTCTTAAGTGCAAGCGTTGTATGTATGAGCTCGGGATCTGCTGCTTAGAGGAATAACTGTAATGCTCTTTACAACATTATGTTTTTACATACAATGGTAAAGGAATTGGTTATGCATTTTAGTTCATATTTAATGTGAACAAAAAAAGTTACTTTTCGTTTCAGTGAATGTTTTAATATTGTTTATATTAAGGATAAGGATAATAACAACGAAAGTTTCTTTTTGGCTCAGTGAGTTTGTTAATATTCTGATTTTCGTATTATATATACAAATGTTAGTGAAAATTTGTGGACTATGCTGGAGAACAACATCCGGAATCATTGGATTTCTAGCAAATAGGAACTTAAAAATGCTCTGCTGGAGGAATGGAGCAAAATATGCCCGGAAACCACTTGGAAGATGGTCTCTTCGATGAATAATAGGTTAAGGGCTATTGTAAAGGTTAAGGGATTACATACTAAGTACTAAAATCCTTATTAAACCTTTTATTCGGCAAAAATATAACTGGTTTGTGTCTGCATCATTTAAGCTGTGACCTATATTTTAGATGTATTTTTAGTTTTTAGTGTATATATAAAACTTAGCAATATTTTAGAAACAAATAAAGTTCCTTTTTTAAATGTGATAAAACATAAAACAAATTGGCGTTTAAACATTTTTTGTTTTTCCTCTGGTTTAAAATATATAGCACCTTATGCCCTTTCCTCACTAGCACTTTACATCAGCATTTACAGCAATTATCGATAACAAGACGGAGAGCTGTCCTCATACACAACATCAGCATCTGCATCTTGTTGACAGTTTACAATTATAAATTGAGCTAACACGTGCGTATATGGATTCTGTTTTATTATCTATTTTGGCGAACGACGCTAAGATGGAGGCGCAATTTTTGTTAAATTTGTTTGGGTCGTCGAGCTCATCATTTAATCATGATCAGAGCGTTCGTAGCGTATGGAAATATGTACGTATAATATCCCATATTGCAAAATTATGCATTTTATTTTATGAAATGCCATTTTATAATATAGACTCGGTTTGGAAGTTTTTGGGAGCGGGATGTGCCGAGGAACTCGGACGAGTTCTTCAAAGAAAGTTTTCGGTGTGAGAGGAAAGTTTTCGAAATGCTGGTAGCTCAGTTACCTGGACTGGCAAAGAAGGACACCACATTTCGCCAGGCTATTCCCCTCGACAAGCGCATAGCAGTTGCGCTGTACACGTTGGGTTCGTCGGCAGAGTACCGAACAGTTGGAAGACTGTTCGGTATTTCAAAAACGATGGTTGGCTCGATTTTGATTGATTTTTGTATGGAAGTCATTTCCAAGTTGGCAGACGAGTACATGCCACCGGACTTCTTGACGCAAGAAAAATTGGTTGACCGCGTTAAGGGGTTCGAAAATCTGGGATTCCCACAATGCTTTGGAGCAATGGGTAAAAAAACGCAAAATGTAAAGCATGAATTTAATAATATGTATCAATGTTATTTCTGGTTACAGACGGCTGCCATATTGAAATCAAACCGCCGGCAGAGCACGCAGTTGACTACCGTAACTATAAGGGTTGGTACTCAACTGTACTGTTTGCTCTGGTCGACTATCGGTAAGTTTTTGCAAATAATTATATAAATAAACAAGTGTTGCTAACGCAATTTACAGTTACAGATTTACATACATTAATGTTGGTGTACCTGGTCGAGTTCACGACTCACAGATTTTTGAACAATCCTCTTTAAAGAGTTTATTAAGTGCGTCGAATTTGTTCAATGAGAATGCAAAACAAATCTGTGGAGCCAATATTCCCGTTTTCATTTTGGGGGACATGGCTTTCAGGTTCACAACATCAGTAATGAAGCCGTACCCTTTTTATTTAGAGGCATCCGAGGAACAACGTGCTTTTAACTATTTAACTACAACCTCGCTAAAGTGAGACGAGTTGTGGAGAATGCTTTCGGCCAACTAAAAGCGCGCTTTCGTCGCATAGGAAGGGGATTGGAAAATTCCCAAACAAATAACGCACAGATTATAAGTTGTTGCTGCATTTTGCACAATTTTTTCAACACTCACATGAGTAAAGTGCCAGAAAGTTGGCAAACGGATGTGCCGGTGGACCGACCGCAGCCTGATGAAGCTGCACAACTTGGTGACACCAATAATGTTGCGGAAAACATAAGAAGTGCTCTTGCAATGTATTTTAATAATAATAACTAAATAAAGACATAATGTAGTTCTTAAAACTATTCTGTTGATTTATTTTTTAAACCTCATACATTTTTAATATTTTCTCGTGAAAAGCTTTGTTCTCTTCTGCCACTTCCTTCAATACACGTAATTTTTCTTTTTCTATTTCTAGTTTTTCCTTTTCCATCTCCAGCAACTCATGGCTAACGTCCCTTTTGCGCTTTTTGCCGCTACTTTTTGCTTCTGGTTCTTTTTCAGTCTCCTGAGTTAGCACCGGCAAAGATTCGAAGTCTGAAATAATTTTAAAAATTTTTATTTTAATGCTCGCTTATGTTATTGTATGGATATGTTCTTACTAGTGCTCTCCACCATCATATCTTTGAAGTTTACAGATTGCGATACGCCTAGTATAGCCTTCACGCAATCGAAATACGGCCAATCCGATGGTGCTCCACCAGACGGTCCAACCTTCGCAAGCTCTATCCTGTATGCAAATTATTAATCGAATGTTAACAAGCTGCTGTAAAAGACATTAATGTAATTCAACTTACTTATATTTTCTTTGGATGTTGTCCAACTTTGTTTTAATTTCCTTCGCGGAAAGCCCAAACTTTTTCATTTTTTCCGCCATCTCCATGTATACGTGTTGGTTTTTTCTCATGCCACGGAGACCACTGATGTTCTCTTCCCAGAGGTCTAGCAATACGTGTGTGGCCTCTTCACTCCATACAAATCGAATAATATCTGCTAAAACAGTTGCAATGAATTATTTTTTATAATATAATAAAAACAAAATTAATTTGATTTTTACCGTTTGCCATTTTGAGTCTCACTTTCCAGTAATTATTTGACTAGTGGTGTCACCATGCCGATAAAAGAAATTATCGAGCATAACAGGTATTTTTTTAAGAGTATCGAGTACTGTTAACACCAGATGTACTCACATCTTGGCTAGACGCCAGCATCTGCCATATCTAGCACCCATACAATTTGCATGGGAGATGTTCAACATCTTGGCTCAAGATGCGAAGATGCAAGATGCAGCCCTAATGAGGACAGGGCATTAAACTTTTTATTTGACCCTGCATCATTAATGCTATGTTTACACTACAGTGAGTTTGCTATCGATATCGTCATCGACGCAATAACTAAGAATTGGTGTTTACATTGGCTCAAAAGTGAGTTATTGCGTTAAGCGTGAACCGCTGTGTTTTGCTTAGAGTTTGTAAAAGCCGAAAAATTTAATTAAACAAATTTAAAAAGTAATGAGCACTAACAAATTATGTTTGATTTTATCTGCGATGGAGCAAAACAACGCAATGATGATTAGAGCAATGAATGAATGCGTTTGGACATCTTAATGCACAACAAAATGATCAGCCAGGGTTTGTGGTTTGGCTTGGCAATATGAATCCAAGTGCTGAAACAATTAGGCAAGCCCTAGCAACAAATTTCCTCAACAATAATTCGATTTAAATAAATAAATTAAATTTTTAAAATATAGAATTTATTTTTATGTACCACTGGCCCTCATTATTTCTAGCATTTCTTTTTGAAAATGTTCAGCTCGTTCTGCCATACGCTCCATGGCCGCCAACTTGCGCTCCTCTATTTCTATGAGCTTGTCAATTTTGTCTACTCGTCGTCGCTTTTTATGTGAAGGCGTCTCTGTTGTTATTCAGTGATAATTTGTATTTTTTCAGTTGTGTAGTTGTATGTGGTGTTTACACTAGCACCAGTGGTGACAATTCAAAAATGTAACCTATTATATACTTAAATGGGCAGCACTTATGAGTAAACCGAATGTATATCGAGTACAAGCAACTGCATCCAAACTTAACTCAACTTTTTGTCACCACTACTTTATGTATGGGAAAAAAGCTGCTTGTTGCCCTTAACGCAATAACTCAAATAAGCAGTGCTAGTGTAAACACCACATTAAGCTGTGAGTCACTGTATGTACATTCATTTCAAATACGTATGTATATACGTTCATTTAAAATTCGTATATAATGATCAAGTTATAAAAAATATTTAATTGCCTTGATTTAAATATTTAAATAACGATCAACGTATTTTAATTTCTTTTGTTGTTTTTTAAACCAGACCTGTTAAGTAATGATTATTAATTGTAGTTATTATTAATTAGATTATTTTTGTTTAAAAGTTGAATTAATGATTAAATTGCGATTATTTTCGGTTTCACACAATTATTTAATGATTACGATTAGAAATAATCAAAAATAATGGAAAATTACCATGAATTATTAAAAATAATGGAAAATAATTGAAAATAATGGAAAATAATCGTTTTAATATTTTCCATTATTTTCCATTATTTTGCATTATTTTCCATTATTTTCCATTATTTCGACTATTTGAGACTATTTTGAGAAAAACAAATAATCTTCAACATCATATTTAATAACAACAAGCCGATCTTGTACAGAAACATTTTTGTTATTAAATGTGATGTTGAAAATAATTTGTTTCTCTCAAAATAGTCTCAAATAGTCGAAATAATGAAAAATAATGGAAAATAATGCAGAATAATGGAAAATAATGGAAATAATGGAAAATAATGGAAACCATTATTTTCCATTATTTTCAATTATTTTCCATTATTTTAATAATTCATGGTAATTTTCAATTTTTTTGATTATTTGTAATCGTAATCATTAAATAATCATACATTTTTCACCAGCGAACTATATAATCATTACGACTATTTTCCAAAAATAATTTAATTGATTAGTAATTCTAATCGCAACTTAACAGGTCTGGTTAAAATATATCCGTTGACCATTTTCTAAATGAACAGCTAAGTGTGTAATAGCCGGAAAACGTTCATGTATGGGAAATGCCAGGATTCTCCATACCGCTTCTGAGCTACTTATATAACGGCCACTTTCGTACATATTAATTTCATTGCGTTGGTCTTCAAGAGTAAATGATGCTTGATCACTGCCCTTGTTAACATATTTACAAATGTATTTAATAGACTTTACAGAACTACAATACTCAACATTTATGTGAGCTTCAAATGTTCTCTAAAGTACACAGTTGTAAGGCACAACCCAACGATTATCTATGCAATTACCATTTATAATAAAATTTTTGTTGCAGATCTTTCTGAAATGTCAATTGCTATCTTCATACCAAATTTGGTGGCTCTAGCTCGAAGTTTGTGAAAATTGGGAAAAGGGGGCTGGGGGCGGTATAGGTGGGCGAGGCATCCAAATGCTTGATGCAGATCTATGTGGAATGTCAATTGCTATCTACATACCAAATTTGGTGACTCTAGCTCGAAGTTTGTAAAAAAGTGGGGCAATATGGGTGGGCGAGGCATATATTTTTTTTTTTTTTTTTTTGTGTTTTTTGTTTTTTTTTTTTTTTTTTTTTTTTGTAATTTTTTGTTTTGTTTTTTAAAAGTGGGGGAAAGGGGGGCTGGGGGCGGTATGGGTGGGCGTGGCTTTTTTTTTTTTTTTTTTTTTTTTTTTATTTTTTTTTTTTTTTTTTTTTTTTTGGGGGGGGGGGTTTGGGGGGGGTGTTGGATCCAAATTTTTGATGCAGATCTTTGTGGAATGTCAATTGCTATTTTCATACCAAATTTGGTGACTCTAGCTCAAAGTTTGTAAAAGTGGGGAAAAGGGGGCTGGGGGCGGGTATGGGTGGTAGTGGCATCCAAATTTTTTGTTGCAGATCTTTGTGGAATGTCAATTGCTATCTTCATACCAAATTTGGTGACTCTAGCTCAAAGTTTGTAAAAGGTGGGGAAAGGGGGCGAGAAATGTTTTTTTTTTTTTTTTTTTTTTTTTTTTTTTTTTTTTTTTTTTTTTTTTTTTTTTTTTTTTTTTTTCTATTTTTTTTAGTATTTTTTTTTTTTTTTTTTTTTATTTTTGGGGTTTTGGGGGGGGGGGGGGGGTTGGGGGGGGGGGGGGGTTATTATTTTTATGTTTTTGTTTTTGTTTTTATTTTTTTTTTTTTTTTTTTTTTTTTTGATTTTTTTTTAAAGTTTTAGATTTTTTTGTTTTTTTTTTTTTTATTTTTGGGGGGGTGGGGGGGGTGGGGGGGGGGGGGGGGCTTATTTTTTTTTTTTTTTTTTTGGGGTTTTTTGGGTTTTTTTTTCCTTCTAATTTTGGTGGTTTTAGTTTCCAACTTTTAAAAAATTTACGCATTCCCCTTTTTGACGAAGGGTTGGGGGTGGTGGGGGGGGCTAGGGCAGTATTGGTGGGCGTGGCATCCAATCTTTTGATGCAGTTTTGGGGGGTTATCATCACCTATCTTGGCACCAAATTTGGTGGCTATAGCTCAAAAACTGTGGGAGATATAGGCTTTTCTGATTTCAAAATGCGGGGGGCTGGGGGGCGGAATGGGGGGCGTGGCTCCAAAATTTTTGATGCAGTTTTTTGGGGGTTGCTAGTAGCTATCTTCTTACCAAATTTGGTACTTCTAGCTGTAAGGATGTGCGAAATATGTGGATTTATCGGTTTTGAGTTATCGAATTTATCGATTTGCCAGCCCCCCAGTTATCGTAGAACCCCCATCTTGACACTTTAATTTACTATCCCATAGATAAAGAGAATTGGAAAGTTTCAAGTCTCTAGCTTGAAGGGTGTGGAAAAAAGTTGCGAACATACAGACGGACAGACGGACGGACACCATGACGGACATTGCACAAACTCAATATACTCTTTACCTTCGGTATCGAGTATAAAAATTGCATTGGCCGTTGCTTCTTCCGGTATCGCAGCCACTTTACTTAATGGTGGTCGCACAGCGTATTCTACACTTAAGATTCCATTTAATTTGATTCATTTAGAAACACCACATTGCTCAATTTCAAAGCAATCTAATATGGCTGCTGTGCTCAAAGATTGCAAGCTTATTGTTTGGGATGAGTGTACTATGGGCCATAAAGGTGCTTTTGAAGCTGTAGATCGATCTTTGAAAGACATTCGAGATAGTGAATACTTAATGGGTGGCATAACTGTTCTCTTAGCTGGTGATTTTCGACAAACTCTCCCAGTGATCCCCAGAGGAACAAGAGCAGATGAAATAAATGCGTGCTTAAAGTCTTCAATTTTGTGTCCCAAAATACAAAAAATTGAAGAACTCTTAAAGTTGTTAATAATTGCAAATTAAATTCAATAAGTGGATAAGGCCTACTGGGGAAACCACAATATTCTCTACCTCAATGGTGGCGTGGAAAAGAGAATACTAAATACTTTGCTTAAATATTTTGTGAAATATTTTCTAATTTATTATACTCGATACCGAAGGTAAAGAGTATATTGAGTTTGTGCAATGTCCGTCATGGTGTCTGTCCGTCTGTCCGTCTGTATGAACGCAACTTTTTTCCACACCCTTCAAGCTAGAGACTTGAAACTTTCCAATTCTCTTTATCTATGGGATAGTAAATTAAAGTGTCAAGATGGGGGTTCTACGATAACTGGGGGGCTGGCAAATCGATAAATTCGATAACCCAAAAACGAAAAATCCACATATTTCGCACATCCTTACAGCTAGAAGTGCCAAATTTGGTAAGAAGATAGCTACTAGCAACCCCCAAAAAACTGCATCAAAAATTTTGGAGCCACGCCCCCCATTCCGCCCCCAGCCCCCCCGAATTTTAAAGTCAAAAAAGCCTATATCTCCCACAGTTTTTGAGCTATAGCCACCAAATTTGGTGCCAAGATAGGTGATGATGACCCCTCAAAAACAACATCAAAAGTTTGGATGCCACGCCCACCAATACCGCCCCAGCCACCCCCATGTGCCCCAACGCTTCGTCAAAAACGGGAATGCGTGTATCTTCCAGAGTTGTGGAGCTAGAGCCTCCAAATTTGGTGGGAAGATAGTTGGTAACGACCCCCAAAAAACTGCATCAAAGTTTTGGAGCCACGCCAACCCATTCCGCCCCCAGCCCCACCGCATTTTGAAATCAGAAATGGCTATATCTCCCACAGTTTTTGAGCTAGAGCCACCAAATTTGGTGCCAAGATAGGTGATGATGACCCCCCAAAAACTGCATCAAAAGTTTGGATGCCACGCCCACCAATACTGCCCTAGCCGCCCCCATCCACCCCAACGCTTCGTCAAAAACGGGAATACGTGTATCTTCCAGAGTTGTGGAGCTAGAGCCACCAAATTTGGTATGAAGATAGCATTTGACATTTCAGAAAGATCTGCATCAAAATATTTGGATTCCACGCCCACCCATACCGCCCCAGCCCCCCTTTCCCCACTTATTACAAATTTCGAGCTAGAGTCACCAAATTTGGTATGAAGATAGCAATTGACATTTTACAAAGATATGCATCAAAAATTTGTATGCCACGCCCACTCTTACCGCCCTCAGCTCCCCTTTCCCCATATTTTTTAAACTTCGAGCTAGAGTCACCAAATTTGGTATATAGATAGCAATTGACATTCCTCAAAGATCTGCATAAAAAATTTGGATGTCACGCCCACCCATACCGCCCCCAGCCCCCCTTTCCCCACTTATTACAAATTTCGAGCTAGAGTCACCAAATTTGGTACGAAGATAGCAATTGACATTCCACAAAGATCTGCATCACAAATTTGGAAGTCACGCCCACCCTTACCGGCCCCAGCCCCCCTTTCCACACCTTTTACAAACTTCGAGCTAGAGTCACCAAATTTGGTATGAAGATAACAATTGACATTCCACAAAGATCTGCATCAAAAATTTGGATGCCACGCCCACCCAAACCGCCCCCAGCCCCCCTTTCCCCACCATTTACAAATTTTGAGCTAGAGTCACCAAATTTGGTATGAAGATAGCCGGTGGCATCCCCATCTGCATCGGAGAATCTTTAAGGCAGCGTAAACCCCTGCCGCATCCGTACCCCTTTGCATTCAGGCCTCTTTTTACCGGTTTTAATTCTGGTATCGAGTATGCCGCAGTCGGTTGCGTCCGACTGCAACGTTTCCACTTGTTTATTTTGTATCTATCTTCTGTTGCTAAAATTTATATAAACTATCCGCGCAGCGAAGTAAGCGGGCCACTTACTAGTATGTATATATTATATTTATTTATATTCTTTCGTTGTTTTCTGTTTATTGGCTATTTTGTTTTTCGTTTATTAGTTATACTCGATACCGAAGGTAAAGAGTATATTGAGTTTGTGCAATGTCCGTCATGGTGTCTGTCCGTCTGTCCGTCTGTCTGTCTGTCCGTCTGTCCGTCTGTCCGTCTGTATGAACGCAACTTTTTTCCACACCCTTCAAGCTAGAGACTTGAAACTTTCCAATTCTCTTTATCTATGGGATAGTAAATTAAAGTGTCGAGATGGGGTTTCTACGATAACTGGGGGGCTGGAAAATCGATAAATTCGATAACTCAAAACCGATAAGTCCACATATTTCGCACATCCTTAAAGCTAGAACTACCAAATTTGGTAAAAAGATAGCTACTAGCAACCCCCAAAAAACTGCATCAAAAATTTTGGAGCCACGCCCACTCATTCTGCCCCCAGCCCCCCTTATTTTGAAGTCAGAAAAGCCTATATCTCCTACAGTTTTTGAGCTAGAGTCTTCGAATTTAGTGCCAAGATAGGTGATGATGACCCCCCAACAAACTGCATCAAAAGATTGGATGCCATGCCCACCAATACCGCCTTAGCCACCCCCATCTGCCCCAACGCTTCGTCAAAAACGGGAATGCGTCTATCTTCCGGAGTTGTGGAGCTAGAGCCACCAAATTTGGTAGGAAGAAAGCTGGAAACGACCCCCAACAATCTGCATCAAAGTTTTGGAGCCACGCCCAACCATTCCGCCCCCCTTCCCCATCTTATACAAACTTTAAGCTAGAGTCACCAAATTTGGTATGAAGCTAGCAATTGACATCCCACATAGATAAGCACCAAAAATTTGAATGCCACGTCCAACCATACCGCCCCCAGCCCCCCTTTCCCCACTTTTAACAAACTTTGAGCTAGAGTCACCAAATTTGGTATGAAGATAGCAATTGACATTCCACATACATCTGCATCAAATATTTAGATTCCACGCCCACCCATACTACCCCCAGCCCCCTTTTCCCCACATTTTACAAACTTTGAGCTAGAGTCACCAAATTTGCAACGAAGACAGCCGGTGCATCGGAAAATCTTTAAGGCAGCGTAAACCCCTGCCGCATCCGTACCCTAATGCAATCAGGCCTCTTTTTACCGGTTTTAATACTGGTATCGAGTATACCGCAGTCGGTTGCGTCCGACTGCAACGTTTCCACTTGTTTTTGTTTATGTTTGTATTTATTTAATTATTTTCATTTTTCCTTTTTATGATTTATATAAAGTAAATTTATTTATTAAGAGCGAAGATGTTAAAACTAATATATAAATAAATTATTGTTATTAGTGTTTATGTAAACATGTGTGAGTAGTAATTTATGTGTGGGTGGGACGATTGTGTGTTGATGTCGGGGTAAGTTGATGTTGTTGTTGTTGTAATATGTTTAGGGAGTTGGTACCAAAATGTAAATAGGACAATTCATAGGTAGGGAGGGCACACATTGGGGGTAAATGTCTACACCTGTGTACCCAGTATATCCGTAAATTGTCCGACTATGTGAAGAATATCTGCTAGTCCGTTTGTTGTTAGTTTTTCGTAAAAATATAAATTTTTGTTAACCCGGCTAACGCTGTATCGAGGTCGTATCCATCCCTGGGTAACCGATTTGCTAGCTGGCTATCGATACAGTGTTGGGAAAATAAGGCCGGATCATAACAAATGGCGCCCAATGGAAAACCCAATAATAGGAAGCCAGTGAAGTCGCAGTATATGTTCAATTTTTTGTTTCAGTTTACATGTTGTGTTAGTTTACTAGTTTTAACTCCTTAGCCAATAATACTAAACCACAGCGAGGTTTAACGCCTGGGCTGATGCGGAAGTAGCGCGAAAAAGGGGGAGAAATAGTTTTGATCAGGCCACATTCCTTAGGGCTTGAGCAATCCGAGCGTGGACCACCATGTCCTGCTGTAGCGCAGCTCTGAGATCTGGGGGATAGTAGGTAAATGTAAACAATTGAACATGTGTAATTAATTGGTCCTTACCGTATATGTGTACATGTGTCTAGGCTTACGGTATATGTCATGTCCTTCAGGACCGGCATAGTATTTCCAGCCAGTCCATGTTCGTATACCAAGTACCACTGTGATATAGAATTAGGACAATTTTAAGATTAGGTTCAATGTAGACACACAACACTTACCGTAACCGTATCATGTTCCATGTTCGTCAAACCCCGTTTATATATGTTGTGCGTAGTTACTTGAAAGAAATGGTAGTTTTATAGAGAAACGGAATGAGTATAGACTATAGGTTCGTGCAGGAGCATAGAAAAGTTAGGCGTAGTGAAGAGTTTAATCTGAGTAGAAGGGCTGAATCAATGGCTCCCACAACTCGTTCAACTTCGCAGACCCAAGCTGTAGAGTCTAGCATTGCAACCGACATGACCTTGCCACCAGAAGATATGAACGTTTGGGAATCAGGAGCAGTAGGCGGGCACCCACAGCCCAACAGCCTAGGAGCAGCACCGAAAAGGAGTTCATCCACAATGCCACAACAACAGCAAGTGCCACTGGATTTGCAAAGTGAGTTGAGAGCAGCCATCAACTCAGCGCTGTCGGAGGCTCGCGAAACATTCCAGGTATTCTTGAAAACTTTCACAGCCGAACTCATAGCGCAGAACAGGCGAGAAATGCTAGAGTACCTGCAGGCAATCCGGGAAAGCAGCTTGTATACGCAACTAGCGAGTCCGCAGGAAGCGCAACAGATTATGCACTCACCACCCGAGTACAGCGCAGTCCCACTGCGAGAGTCACCGGCAACAGAGCTCCACGGGTTTGAACATACCGCTCTAGAATCGGAGCAGCGAGAGCAGGCGGAGCTTGACCCAGGCAAAGGACTCGCGTTTAACACCTCCGCACAACCAATTAATACCTCGCCAACTGGCATGTTAGATTTAAGCATTCAGGATATGAACTGCATGTTAGTAAAGGATATTGTAAGGAGTAACAACGCCGACCACTCACCGATGCACAGGTCGATAAGTCAGCAACGTGAGCAGGTGGAGCACGGGCGATTCCGAGCACGGAGCGAGGCTCAGACAAGGCGTGATCAGCACGCGCAGAGGCCATACGGCACAACAGAGTCCAGGCCCGAGGAGAACCCGATGCGTAGATCGGGCGGAATTTTGGACACCAGCCCCATGGGAATGCCGGTGGGCGAAGTCATCTTCAGACTGGCTCACTTAAGACGGACTTTTAAGGTGCCATGGTCGGGTGCCGGTGGGATTTACACACTCCGACCGAAGGTAGAACAGCGTGGACCCCCGAGCGTTGGATCTTTGCCCGGCTAGCTCAGTCGGTAGAGCATGAGACGCTTAGTCTCAGGGCGTGGGCGACGGCCTACGTTGGGCAGCGTAGCGAACAGACGCCTCCATTAAGCACTCCTGTTCTTGGCGGACGCAAGCGAACCGGAGTGTGGTGTTATAGTCGGCGATGGGCTATCGATGGTTGTGGTTGTTGACGAGGGGTGGAGAGTCGTGCTGGCACCCGATACTCGATTGGTCGACTGCTTAATAGGTGACTAGTGGGTAGAAAGAAGAAGAGGCCGTGAGTAGGCAAAATTCTTGAGCGGCAGCGAAAAGTGCGCCGGCAGGAATAGAAATTTAAATAATTAAAAAAGTGCCCCAAAATTAAAGAGGTTGAAGACCAGTTCATAGTGAGGCGCCTGCAGCATAGAAGGTAGGCGATGAAAATGGTTATTTTAGTGAAAATTTCGCTAATAGTGTTTATTTAGTGATAGCAGCAGTGCGGTGCAGACCGGCAACCAAGTGCACACACACACACGCAACTTCAGCGGCCATAGGAAGCAAACAGACCACCGGACGAGGATTGGTCAACCCGTCTGGGTGGTCATCAGCTTTAATTTCCAAAGAAAAACAAGTTTGTTTCCTAGTTTAAGTTTAATTTGCGCCCGCGCAAACTACAGAGCGCACGCCCGGCAATAGCTGCACGCGCAAACCACCGCCCGCGCACGCACATAAACAGCAGCCGCGCCACAGCGCACCCACATAAGCAACGCAGTAGCCGCCACAGGCACAGTGGGCCGCAACCCGAAGCAGCAGCTGCACAAATATTTATTTATTTACACCCTTCCCGATATTTATTACTGCCTTATTTATTTACTTATTATGATTTAATTTATTATTTATTTATTATATTTATATATATATATTATTTTTATTTATATTCTTTCTTTGTTTTCTGTTTATTGGCTATTTTGTTTTTCGTTTATTAGTTTTTGTTTATGTTTGTATTTATTTAATTATTTTCATTTTTCCTTTTTATCTTTATATATATAAAAGAGTTTGTCCTGATGAGAATGGAAGAGCCACAGCCTAAACGAAAAGAGCTAGAAGGCTGAAATTTTTACACAATTTTCCATGTTTGTAGTAAGTGAGCACTAAGAAGGGAATTTTTATTTGGATAAGGCCCAATATCTCAATGTCCGGTTAAATTTTCGTTTAGCTAACTGCTGCATTATTTTGGTGGTCGAGTTAAAACAGTTTGGTTTTCTCAAAGCCAAAATAACCTTTCATCGATAAGTAACTATCGCCTTAACAGCGTTGCCACATATATACACAGCGTTGCCATTTATAGCGAGCGGCTCAGCTGTTTTTTGTTTTTGTTTTGGTTGGTGACTGGCAAATTTTGCATACTTTAAATATATAAAATATAAAATTAAAATGAACACGCCTGAATGCAAACTGATTCATTACTATCTCCTCCTTAGCCAATAGTGCGATAGCGTGGGAAACTTTTTTCACTGCACGGCTAGCCGAAGAAACGCTGACTCCACAGAAATCACCCGCAGTGATGAGTAAGCTGCCGCTTGAATAAAAACGCAAAGCCACCAAAAGTTGGGTCTCCGGCAACATTGCACGATTCCTGTTTAAAATCCCACATATGATTTATTTGCGCGCAAAAGAACTTAATTAATTACCTATTACTATGGCAAGCCAATTGATCTACAATCCTTGCAAGAATGATTTTGCATGTAGATTTTTTTAGCCTGAACCGCTGAACAAATTTGGTATCATCCAGATGAGTGAAATAGTTCACCCTATCGAGTTATTAACTCCTGGCTCTGTTTCGTCAAATTGCGTCTCCATTGAATGAATATAAAAAACTCTGCTGTGCGATGCCATTTTTCTTTAATAACAAAATAAATATACAATTCAAGGGACAGCTGTTTGCTTTAGCGATGATTCTTATCGATATATCGTGACTTATACGCGCTTTAAATTTTAACCAAGACCCAGCCTTCCGGTTAGTTTGTTTCTCATATACTCCTAACCGAATATTGAGAGACTCAAATTCGACTAAACTTAGAATAAGTTGACTAACCGGACATTGAGATATTGGGCCTAACTCCTTCAAGTACCTCCCATACGATTTGGAGCACTTTTTACCCATTTTAAAAAACAAATTACAATTACAACAAGTACCCATTCCACTACTGTCGCCTGATTGTCGCACAAGCTCAGAGTTTGATCGCGAGCGAGAATACAAAAACAAAACAAATGCGCAGTGACGCCTTCGCGTCGCACAAGCAAAGTCATAAAAAAAGGTTCGTACACTTGCAAAAAAGAAACGGATTTCCGCTTCTTAATGAATAAGTGCATACACAATTAAGTGAACAATGCGCTTGGAAATAATTTTCATAATTTTATGTACATGTATCACTTCGCACAGTGCACATTTTTTTTTTCAAATTTGTGTGCCTTTGACAATTGATTTACGACCCAAGTAGCGTTTGTTGTTGTTGTAGTAAGTGTTGTTGTTGGGCCCGCACTGCTAGTTTTTGTTGGTGTCATTGATTTAAAAAAAAAAAACAACAACATAACAAAACTTGGTGCGTCTAGAAAAATTTCCCACACCAGAATATGTTATGGGGGTGGATTCGCCTACTTGCTGCTTATATAACTTAGACAAAACGTAACACACTAACATTATTGATATGTTATTGATATACAATTTCGAATAAGCGAAGGGCGTTCACATAAGCGCGCGTGTTGCTCTTATGATAATC